>CM053792.1:511347880-512831630 GCA_028749045.1 Cupressus sempervirens | reverse complement strand
TCAGAAGATCATCAATCTGCTTTATTGTTAAAGTGCGTGATCCAAAGATATTTTAATGTCCAAGATCAAAGAAAAAGAAAATTCATTTCAATGAATTTTTCTAGAGAGAAACCAATAAAAAGAAGAAGAATCTTTATTCACAAATTGCTTGGTTCTCGGAGAGCAAGAAATATCCTAGTTTTTGGATGTGCCCACTTCGATGAACATGGAGATTCTTGAAGACGATAATAAAATGGTAGGTGAAAATGAAATAGAAAAAAAAATTGTTCATACCCTCTTTTCTTCCTATTGTTGAAAGTTTCAAATTTGAAGAAAATGATGAAGATTATATTTTGCATAAGATTCTTTATGAAATTCAACCTTTGGTTTGCACACAAGTAGAATATGGGACTTATAAGTTTAAAGAAGATAATAGAAAAGATGATGTTCAATCTGCAGTGTTAGAATTATTTTATTTTGTAGAAGATGCCAAGTTAAGTATTCTTGATGAATTATATATTAATGAAAAGGCCGAAACATGTTTTGAGAATATCATTTTAAGTCTAAAGATGTGGTTGAAGAAGTGGTTGCAAGGATAGATTTCAGACAAATACCTTTTACGGCTAATGAAGTGTTGCAGCACCATGAAGATGATTCAGAGCTAGATTATATTTTTCTTTATCATGAAATGGAAGGTAATCAAATCTTGATGTTGGCCAAATGTAAGTCTTGTTCTACAACTGATTTGAGTATTGAGATTTTAAATTTGGATGAAAAATTTTCTGAATTGATAACCACAAAAAGTGATAAAGTTATTCTAGTTTAGTTTGACCCTATGTGCGATGAAGAATCATTCTATTTCAATCTTGGTTTGAAATATGAAATTTCTATCAAAGATGATTGAAGTGAATGTGAGTATGATGCAACATAAGTTTTAGAATTGTGTGGATATTCAGATTTTTGCAATCTCAATTTATCTATTGGGATTCCTCTTAAGAGTGATCACATCAAAAGTTACAAGTGTAAAAATGTTGTAGTTCCATTTTCAAAAGTGTGTGATCATTTTTTTTTTCAACAAAGGATGGTTGGATGTATGATAAATGATGTGCAGGAGGGTATAGAAAAATCAAAAGTCTATGATGAGGCATGGTTGTTTGGAAAGTATTTTTGGGTCACTAATTACTTACACTATGGTAATTTTGTTTTTCAGAAATAGAGAGTTTGCTAGGAGATCTTGGTTTTGGTTTAGCTTGGAAAAGTGTAATGCACTTCACTAGAGAGGCTCATATTTTCCTTTGCCAATTAATGGCCATGTATGAGTTTCTTCCTACTTTCTCTTCTTTTGGTGAGGCCTCCTCACCTATGTTTGTAAATAAGCTTTTGTTTTTGCAGTTTTGGTGTGCTTAGCTTAGTGTTTCCCACTTTCTCAATTTTGGTTTTGTCTTCCTCCCCTCCACCCTCCTGGAAAGAAATTCTTTGATAATCCTATTTGTGCATAGACTCTATAGCCCAATGGATAGAAATTTGTCTTTTGCTAGAGATTTTGAATTCTTTATGCACTTTGTAGCACATAATCCCCATTCAGAGCAAACTATAGGTGCACTAAAAGTATCCCAATTTTTAAAACTTTTAAGTCACCACTCATGATAAATTTCCACTAATGCATTCATTGATTCTAAGAAAGTCTCTATGAAGGATTGAATTGTTACTGAGTTCAAATATGCAAATGTGAAAGAAAATGAAGTCAAAGTTCATTTTTCTGCCATGGAGAAGGAGTTCTTGAATTTTCCACAATGGAGTAGTCAACTTGGGATTTTCCACCAAAGGGAAAAGCATAGTGGAAAACTCATTTTTTGATGCACCTTTCACAGTCCTTTTCAAATTTTCCATTGGAGAAACAAATGTTTCATTTTCCACCAAAGGGAAAAGCGCTATGCCTTTTGTAGTCAAAGTTTAGTTTTCCACATGAGGAGAGAAAAGGAAAATCTCAATCCAAAATGAAGATATATGGGGTATAGTACCAAGATCACTTCAGAAAAGTAATTTATGAATCAATCTTCATCAAAATTGTGCCAACTACATGGAGGTGGAAAATTGAAAATTGGGTGCACTTTCTGCACTCAAAAATGGAATTTCCATCAAGCATCAAATCCACAATAGAGAGATGGAAAAGAGCTCTTAATTGATTAGAAAAAAAAAATGATAATCTCACAATGATTTATTGCTTGAAGATTTAGACATCAACGTGATATTAAATATGAAGTGGAAAATTCATTTTTTGCTACACCTTTCGCAGTCACTTTGGAGTTTTCCACGAAAGGGAGAAGACAAAAATCAGATTTCTACCAAGAGTGAAATTGAGTGTTATATAACTAGTGACATGATAGAAAAGAAGAAGTATTACTTGTTAATTATTTATAAAGTATAGCTATTACTAGAATGTGCAAATTTCACCTACAACAAAGAAGTGGAAAACTAAGAACTTGGTACGCTTTTTGACCTTCATTCAGGATTTTCTACCACAAGCATTCTATAGAATTACTTTCAAAATTTAGTAGAGAATCAACATGGCAAGCATGAAAGAACATATTGGTAGATTGAAGACATCTAGGTTACAAAGCATTGGAGGAAGACTAGCTAAAAACTTTATTTTATCAATTCTGATTTTGCAACAGTCATATAGACTATCATTCAATAGCTCGTACCTTTTGAGTTGGTGATTTTTTTTTCTGATCGCTTTGGTCAGAATGTAGAAAACTAAGTTTGGAAAAACATATCCATGAATTAGGTTGATCCAACGGTAGAATAAAAAGATATTTTCCATGAAACATGACTCATTTTTACTTGGCAGTAGTATTTATTTTGCTGTCCGCACAACAAAGGAAAGATTTTGATATTGATTTAACATATTTAAATGTTAATTGTTAAAATAAAATTTAAATGTGTTAATATATATCATTAGTAACTTTAAAATTTAATAAGCATATTAGTTTTCAAAAGGAAAAAGATGAGTAAGTCAAAGAGACAAGAAAGGGTTACAAAACTGAAAAGTCACTGGAAGAAACCAAAAAATTACTGGAGAATGTATTTATTGTTAAACCTTTTCATTTGCAAAGGGTTCTTCTTTTCTACAAGAGACAGAGAGCTAGAGTAGCGGGAAGGAACTTAGTTTAGTTTTTTTTTTTTCATTTTCATTATGCATGTTAAGAGTTCAAGTTTTTATAATAGATTTGGCATAACCTATGAGCAAATAAAATTTGAGCATTCTTATTTGTGATATTCAAGGCAACAGGGGTTTTATTTTGAATCAAAGCATTTAGTTATTTTTCCTTTGATTATAATCAATCTGAGTATTGTTATTTTTAGTTTTGGGCATCATCTTGCATCTTGTGTTGAATAATGAATAGGTTTTAGATCAAAGTATTTACAAATATTCCTATTACAAGAATTGGGATTATTTAACATTCTTTTTCATTTCATTTTTCACTGCATTTTCATACATAGCATTCACATTGCATTAGTAATGTCGAGGAGTCATAGGAAGTGTGAATTCTTGGGGTTGGCTAAGCGTAGAACTAAATTCTCTATCTGATTTAGTTCTATCTAGGGCTGGCTTGTTTTTCCTCTTTTGTTCTCAGGTTAAGAACGTACCCAATTAGTTTAGGAATACAATTTTTTATTGAATATCATTGATAAGGGAGTTGTATCTTTCAATTCAGAGGAAATCTATCAACCTCATGATATATTATCCAACTGTTGGTATCAAATTGTTTCTCATAGGTTTGGGCATTTAAGAGTTACATTGGAAAGAACAATCTATTTACCAACACCAACTTAATCTTTTTGCTATTCTTCTATTAGACACTACAAAAGACATTAAATATACTATGTTGACATCAATGACAAACTCAATCATGAATGTAACATATCATCATCAAACAAATCTCTCCAATCTTGCCAATCTTCCAACAATCTACCTCTTTGGCATTGAGGGCAACATAGATGAAAAAATATATAGTTCTAAGAATACAAACAAAAGGTAACAATTCTTCAAATCCTCTTTATCAATCATATTCCCCCATTATTGTACCTCAACATTCTCTATACCAAACTATTATTACAAATTCATGCTATATACTCAACATTGATGTTTTTCATGCCAAACTCTTCCCCATTGACATTAATGTCAAAGGTTTTTGTAACCAACATCTTTGCATCAAATTCTACACCAAAATCATCAACAACATCAATAAGAGTCTTGAGTGACTCTATCCATCATAGATACTCCCCAATATAGGAAGCATCAGCATCCAGTCTAGACAAATACTAGTGTTATATTACCCTAGACTAATTCACTCTTGCATCTTCTTACTCTAATGTAGGAAGGGGCATAACCCCAAGCATACCTTTCAAGTACTTAAATGTCTCTTTGGGAAGAGGCTTAGTGAATATATTTGCAATTTTCTCTTTAGTGCTCACATACTCCAATCTAATTTCCTATTCTGCAAGTTTTTCTCTCAACATATGATACTTAATAGAAATGTTCTTAGTCTTTGAATGCAATACTAGATTCTTAGAAATATTTATTGTGTTTGTATTTTTGCAATGTATAACAATAAGTTTATTTATTTCTATCCTTATATGTTTTAGTATCTACTTCATCTAGATCACTTGATTGCAATTATTTTCTACTGCAACCTACTCTGCTTCTGGTTTACTTTGAGATGTACAATCCTACTTTTTTCTTAACCAAGAAACCAATCTTCCTCCAAGAAAGAAAGCTCCTCCACTAGTGCTCTTTCTATCAAAAATATTGCCTACCCAATCTGCATTAGAATAAGCACTTAGAGTAAAATCATTAGATATATCAAACCATAATCCAATTCTAAAGTTCCTTTTAGATAGCTGAATATCCTTTTTATTGTTGCATAATGTGCTTCTCTAGGATCATCCTAGAATCTTGCAACAATTCCAATTTTATTTTCTATATCTAGCCTTGTGCGAGTCAAATATTACAAACCTTCAATCATAGATCTGTATTGCTTTTGCTCAACAACAGTTGTCTCATCCTTAGTAGATAACTTGTGTCTAGTTACCATAGGTGTTCCAATAGTTTTACAAGTTTCCAAACCAAACCTTTTCAATAAATCCTTCAAGTACTTAGTCTAAGAAATAAAGATTCCTTCTTTATTTTGTACTATCTACATTCATAGGAAGTATTTCATCTCTCCTATAATACTCATTTCAAATTCTTTTTTCATTTCTTTTGCAAACTTCTTGCTTTCTTCATCATTTCCTCCAAATATAATGTCATCAATAAATATTACCAAAATCATCAAACCATCTTTAGTTTCTTTCCAATATAGATTACTATCTGCCATACCTTTGCTATATATGAGCTTTGTTAGATGCTTATCCAACCTTGCATACAAGGTTTTGGGTGCTTTCTTCAATCCATACAATGCTTTCCTTAGTCTATAAACTATGTCCTTGTTATTTTTCAAAGGGCATTCTTCAAGCTACTCAATGTATACCTCTTCTTCAAGTTCTTCATTTAGAAATGCTAACTTGACATCCATTTGATATACTTTTAATTTCTTCTATGTTGCATAGGCTAAGAATAATCTTATCACTTCTATTCTAGCCACTGGAGCATAAGTCTCCTTATAGTCTATTCCTTCTTATTGTGAGTAACCTTTACATACCAATCTTGCTTTGTTTCTTACAACTTCTCCTTGCTCATTCATCTTGTTCTTGAATACCCATTTGGTTTCTATCACATTCTTATCTTCTAGTCTAGGGACCAATTCCCATGTCTCATTCTTTACTATCTAATCCAATTCCTCTTTCATAGCTTGTTTCTAGTAATCATCTTTACATGCTTCATCTACATTCTTCAGTTCAAATTGAGATATCAAGCATAGTTCTTCATTAACTCTACTTCTCGTCATTACACCTTTGTCTTTTCTTTTGATGATCTATTCAGATGGGTGATTGTTTATCAGGTTCTTTCTTGAAGTACAAGTTGTTATATCAACTCTTGGCTCTATTTAGGGTTTCAAGCTTTGTTAGTATCTTTGTTCTCTTTCATTTTGCAAATCATTGTTAGTCTCAAGAAATACTTCCTTATTCCTTGGCTTAGTAACAACATCATCATTTGAATTATAATCAATTATTCTCTCTTGTACTCTAAACTTCTCATCAATTCTTACATTTGCAATTTCCATAATAGTCTTTGTTCTTTGATTATAACATCCAGAAGCCTTGTTTTTCAATGAATAACCAAGAAACATACCTTCATCACTTCTAGCATCAAACTTACCAATGTCATCATCTCTCTTAATGTAACATTTACTTCCAAATATTTGAAATATTTAACTATAGGTGATTGACCAAACTATAGTTCATAAAGTGTCTTGTTTGTATCCTTCCTAACTTGAACTCTATTCATAGTGTAAATTTCTATATTCACTGCTTCTCTCCAAAAATGTCTTGGATACATCATTTTTTGCTAATATAGCTCTAGTTGCTTCTGTTATAGAATTTTTTCTTCTCTCTACAATGCCATTATATTTAGGAATTCTTGGAGCTGATAGTTGCCTTTTAATTCCATTTTCCTCACAAAACATGTTAAACTCATTTGAATTAAATTCTCCTCCTCTATCAGATCTTAAACATTTGATCTTCACACCAGATTCATTCTCAACTCTATTCTTGAATATCTTAAACTTGTCAAATGCCTTAGATTTTTCTTTAAGAAATGCAACCCACATCATTCTAGAAAAATCATCAACAAGAATCATAAAATACCTTTCACCATAGAATCCTCTAGTCTTTGTAGGACCATTGAGATCTGTGTGTAAAATCTCCAACTTCATTGTAGTGGTAAACTTCTTGCTAGGGAAAGAAGTTATGTTATGCTTTGCCAAAACACATTCCTTGCAAATTGTGTTAGTAGGCTTTAAAATCTTTGGCAAATCCCTAACAGTAAACATTTTACTAGTCCTCACAATACTATCAAAGTTTATATGATAGAATCTCTTATGCCTTAACCAATTATCATCTACCTTTGCAACCAAACATGTTATTTTAGTAGGATTCAACTAAAATACTTCTAGATTTGGTTCCTGTTCCAATTACCTTTCCATCTTTATCTATGATTATGCATGTCTTTTTTGTGAACTACAACTATTAACCTTTGTTTACTAGTTGTCCAACACTCAAAATATTTTTTTTTAAACTATCAAAAAAGTATACATCCTTGGTATTAGTTTTACCATCAAGAGTTATAGATCTATACCTTTTACTTGGCATGCTATATTGTTTCCTACTCTGACAATTTCTCCATCATGACTTTTGAAATTAACAAACTTGTTCATATCACCAGTCATATGATGTGAAAAACCATTGTCAATTATCGAATTAGATTTCTTCTCAACCTATGATACTAAAGCTATCTTCTCTAAAATTTTCTCTTTAATTGCCACAAATCCAATTTCATCATCACTAGCACTTAATGCTTGATCATCATAATCATTATCTTTATTTGCATACAAACAATCTCTATCTTTTCAAGGCTTATGACTTCCCCTATACTTGTTCTTCCATTAAGGACACTTAGATGCATAATGACCATATTCATTGCAAGTCCAACACTTAAAGATTTTCCTACCTCCCTTTTCTCTTCTTACTAGAAGGGCTACTGTATCATCAATCTTTCTTTCTTCTTCAGATCTGCTACTACTAGAAAAATCTCCTCTAGCACTTGTGTTCCTTGATAGGTTAGGTCAAATATTCAAGGCATTGAATGATGTTTCTATTCTGGTCAATTCTCCAAACTGTCTAAGATCATTCTCAATTGCTTCAAGTCTTCCTAGCAATGCTTCCTTTGTGAAATCTTTGGTACAAGATATTAATAACTATATCATCTAAACTATTGGCTTGAGTGGTGATGTTAAAGTCTACAATATCTTTGATATAACCTCATCATCTTCTTTGTTTCCTCCTTGAGCTTTAATACCTATAGTAATTTTTTATATCCTACCTATATATGTTCTTATAGATTCATCTTTCATCATCTTAGCATCTTGAAATGCACAAATCCAACTTTATAGCCTTAACTTCTTAGAATGTGCATCACCTTAAAAACTATTTTCCAAAGATTTCCAAATCAAATATGAAGTAGGAAGTGATTTTACCATATTGTACTCAATTACAAGAAGTGCATTTAATAGTGCTTCTTTAGCTCTCTGTTAGAAATGCTTTAGAATAATTGAGAGGGGGTGGGGGGTGAATTAGTTATTCAAGGTTCAAATGTCCTAATAAAACCTTTTCAAGTAAAATGATCCCATTAAACTATTCATGCATCCAATCTAAACTTTCTTACTTAGAAAGTTACTAAAAATCAATATGCAAGAACAACACATAAAAGATCAACACATAACACAGTGATTTATGTGGAAACCCAATTTGGGAAAAACCACTAGTAACATGCTACTCAATTCTCACTCTTCTGAAGTGATGCCCTATGAAAGGCCTGCCTTGTTAAAGGCTACAACACACTGTTAAATGTGACCTAGTTAAAAGATTTAACCACCCTATTAGAAGTGGGCTTGGTTAAAGGACTTTAGAACATTCACTTAGAATGCCACCTGGTTAAAGGATTTACAAATGGTTGTTAAATCAACATAAGTCCATAGGATTTTACCCTAACTAGTACAATTGTTAGAGAGTAAAAACAAGAGCTTATGACCTAATACAACTCACAACTTAACTTGAATATTTTAGATCTCTATTCATCTCATAACATTGCCTAGCTTTCAGTCTCTTCAGCTCTGATAGCTTGTCCTCCTCTCAAGCTTTGTCTCATTGAGTCTCCATGCTCAATATACTAGTGCAATCTTTTATATAACCATTTATCAAAGTAGAGTCTCTATGCTCTATTCTTCCTTCTTCTCAATTCCTTCTCTTTGACACCCTTCAACAACTTGTTTACCCAACAACTTTAGCCGACTCCTTAAAGAGAAGTCTGAAAAGCTTTTCCTGTGCTTAATCTTTCTGCTTTTAATTTTAGATCAAATGGATTAGTTAGGATTCAATGAATCTAACCCATATCTTGTCCCTTCTAGAAACATCATGAAGAATCCTTTTGGTTTCATGTAAAATGGTTTACCTAAAATTCTATACCACTAGCTCATCATCCTTATCCTCCATCTAGTTCACAAAATTCAAAGTAACAAGCTTGTTGGCTCAAACCTAGCAAATCTTTGACTTTTCAAATAATGCAATAGCTTAGTATTATTGAAATTTTGGTGCTTGGTACATACTATGTTACTCGGTACCAACTACATTTTACTGATGCTCAACACCTACTATGGATTCACTCAGCATCCACTAAGTTTTCTAATTCTTGAAAACTATTACTTTGCTCAACACCTAAACTTGCTCGGTTCCCTCTATTTCACTTGGCACACACCAGATTTTGCATTTGCTCAAAACTAATTAAAAATCTGCTCGGGATGAACTAGCTTGCTCGACACTCTCTAATGAACTTAGTCAAGATTTACAGATAACCTTGTTACAACTTATACTTCTAATGTATCTAAGTGTGGCCAACCTCTATATCTTCAAGTATATTATCAATACATCATTTTACCATTGTCTTAACTAATTCTTGCACTCAATTAGAAAATCATAACTCAACCTTTTTCCTTAGGTTCTTTTGTTACATCTTGTTCATTAAATCCTCTTCATCAATCAACTAAGTGATAGTACATGGATCTTATAAGAAATTTTCATTCCAAAAAATAGTAGGTTTGATATCATTGAAAAAACAATGATTAAAAACATTCTTTATCAACAATCTCCTTCTTTGTAACAATCTCTCTTCTTCAATATTGATCTTTTCAATTAGATTACCAATAATCTCCCTCTTTGGCATTGATAGCAAACTAGATTGATCAACCAAGTTATCAAAATGCTAACTATGTAAAATAGTGAAAACAAATGCCAAAAAGAAATTGTATTACCATTAGTTTTCACATCTCCCTCTATGATCTTCTATCCTAATTTCTTTGCTTCTCCTTCTCCCTCTTAGCTGTTATTTCCATTCTCTTTCCTTTCTAATAAGTTCTTGTATGACTCCCTCTACTTTGATCAACTCTGCTCTTCTTAACTACTATTTTTGCCTCTTACATTTTGTTTCTTTCTCTATATGCATTGATTAATTTATGCTATTCTACTTCTCCCTTTTTCCATTTGATTCTATAGATTTGATCAATTTTTTCTATTTCTCCCTCTTTGACAACAATGCCAAAGACATACTATTTCAGCATCTTATCATAAGGTATAAAATTTTTAGGAACTCCAATTTCTCCCTCTGTCACCTTACTTGTGACTTGTTTGAAATTTTAGTACTTTGATTACTTTAGGTAGAAACCTAAAGTGAGTGACCTCTGCATCAATTTGTAACATTTCATCATTCAACTTATTTGATGCAGGGAAATCTTTCTATTTCTCACACAACCTTGGATAGGGGTATCATCCCTAATTTACCTCTAAGATACTCAAATACATATTTAGGTAATGCTTTTGTAAAGATGCCAGCAATTTTTTCCTTTGAGTTGACATATTCCATCCTTACTTGCTTGTCTCCCACCAACTCTCTTACATAGTGATACTTAATTGCAATATACTTTGTTTTGGCATGTATCACATGATTCTTTGATATGTTGATTGCACTTGTGTTATCACAATAGAGTATCATAGGTTTAGTTATTTCTTCCTTCATACTTTGCAACAAATGTTTGATCTATACAATATTGGTGCAATTGATAGTAGCAGCAACATACTCAGCTTCTGTTGTGGACTGTGAGGTACTAATTTTCTTTTTGCTAGTCCAAGTGACTAATCTTTTACCTAAGAAAAGTGCTCCTCCATTGGTATTTTTTTTTGTCATCAATATTACCTCCCAATCTACACCAATGTAGGCTTTCAGCCCAAACTTTTCACTCTTGTAATATAAGCCAAAGTCATCTATTCCTTTTAAGTACCTCAATATTCTTTTTACTTCCATAAGATGATTTTCTCTTGGATTTACAAAAAATATTGCCTCTATTCCAATAGCTAATGCAATGTCTAGTCTACTATGCACAACATACTACAACTTTTCAATCATTCATCTATATAATGTCTGATTCACTTCAGCTGACTCATTAGTTCTGGATAGTTATGTCCTGTTACCACTAGTGTATTGACTAGTTTTGAATCTTCTAAGCCAAATTTTTTGAGTATCTCCTTAATATATTTTGATTGGGTCACAAATATACTATGTTTTAGTTATGTATTTTCAATCTAATAAAGAATTTGATTTCTCCAAACATTGACATCTCAAACTCATGTTTCATCTGATCAACAAAATCTTTGCATAGAGCATCTTTTCCTTCAAATATTATGTCATCAACAAATATTTCAAATATCAAAATATCTTTACCTTTTTTTGCCTTGATATATAGGTTTCTATTGTCATCTATTCTCTCAAATCCTATCTTCACAAGATATTTGTGCAATCTCTCATACCATGCTCTAGGTGCTTGCTTCAAACCATAGAGTGTTTTGTGCAGTTTATAGACTATATCCTTGTTGTTTTCATTAACAAATCCTTATGGTTATTCTATGTAGACTTCTTCTTCTAGTATATCATTCAGAAAAGTAAACTTTACATCCATTTGGTAGACTTTAAAATCTTTGTAAGAAACATATGCAAGTAGTGTTTTCACTCATTCCATCCTTACAACATGGACAAATATTTCCTCATAGTCTAGTCCTTCTTCTTGTGCATAACCTTTGCAGACTAGTCTAGCCTTATTTCTTGTGATCTCACCATTCTCATTAAGCTTGTTCCTAAATACTAATTTTGTACCAATCAAATTCTTATCAACTAGTCTTAGAACTAAGGTCTAGATTTTTTTCTTCTCTATCTACTTTATCTCTTCTTCCATTGTTTTATGCTAATTATCATCTTGCAGTGCATCTTTCACTATTTTGGGTTCAATCTTGCTTAGTAGACACGATTCATTTCTTAGCATGTTCCTTGTCATTGATCTAACCTCCTTGTCACCAATAATTTTTTATATAGGGTGATGTCTTCTCACATACTTGGATAGTCTTGGTTTTTTCCTTCTTTCCATGTTTGATCTTTTAGCTTTAGAGTTACTATGCACATCTCTTTCTAGTATTTCATCATCTCTCTCATGTGTATTGATCTTAGAGTCAAAATGTGTATTATCTTCATTTTGTAACTCAACTTCTAAATGTAGCTCGAAATTCACTATTTGTGACTTGGCTGATACCAATTTTTTTTTTTGATTCCCAACTTGATTGGCAGCATCATCTTCAGTAGGCATTCCTTCATAAAAGTATACAAAACATCTATATTCTTCTGGTTTCCTAGATTCATCAACTTGGACTTTTGCATACTCATCAAAGTTTACATTTGCACTCTCCACAATCTTGTTAATGTTAGTATTCAAACACTTATATGCTTTACTTCTGGTAGAGTATCCAAGGAATATGCCTTCATCACTCTTTGCATCAAACTTACCATTTCTAGTATCTTTAAGAGTATAGTATTTACAACCAAATACTTTGAAATATTTTACATTGGGTGAATGACCATACCATAATTCAAAAAGTGTTGAATTTGTACCTTTCTTTACTTGAACTTGATTTAGAGTGTAAACAATAGTGCTAACAACTTCTCTCTAGTACTTTAGTCCAACATTTTTCTCCATCATTAGTGTTTTGGCACACTCTATCATTGATCTATTCCTTCTCTCTACAATGTCATTTTGAGGTGGAGTTCTTGGTGTTGATGTTTGTCTTTTAATTCCTTTGTCATTGCAAAATGTCTCAAACTCTTTTGATGTGAACTCACCTCCTCTGTCTAATCTTAGGCACTTCAGACTCTTTCCTATTTCTTTCTCAACTCTGACCAAATACCACTTAAAAACTTGAAATGCATCAAATTGTTTTTTTTTAAACATGGCAGTCATCAACAAATAACATTAAATATTTATCTCTTTGGTAGCTTTGTACTTCTATTGGGCCACATAAGTCTATATGGACTAGCTCTAATACTTCTTTGGAAGTGTAGGTTTTTCTTTTGAAACTTGACTTGGTCATCTTTCCTAGTTGACATTGTTTGCATATTGTATTTTCAGGCTTCTTCAGCTTAGGAAAACCTCTAACTTTCTTCTTCTTGTTGATGTTAATTAGATTATCAAAGTTTACATGACATAGCCTTTTATGCCATAGGAACACATCATCAAGTTTTACAATAAGGCATGTTGCATCTTCCATATCTAGGTAAAATAGATTACTTCTATTTTGGTCTCCTTTTCCTATTAGATCTCCATTAGTGTCATAGATTTTGGCAGTTTTGTTTTCAAATTCTACTTTGCAACCTATATTGCCTAATTTTTGTAGTTCAATCCTTCAACATAGTATGCATTATCACATGAAATTTTCTCTGTAAGTTTAATAAAACATTTTCCTTTGATTTGACATGGAGTATCATTTTCAAATCTAACACTATTTCCATTATATTGAGTAAAGGTAATAAACTTACTTTTGCCTCCTATCATGTGATGTGAGAATCCACTGTCTATGATCCACTTATCATTTTTGTTGACATAGGTTACCAGTGTTGTTGTCTCATCTTCATCTAACTCATCCTTCATAGCTACATAGACTACCTCATCATCATTTTCATTAGAATCCTCTTCTTTAGCAATATAGCACTTTTTACCTTTGACTTTGTAATCTTTGCTATCATCTTTTCTTCTAGTCTTGTTCTTGTTGCCTTCTCTATAATTCATTTTCTAGTTTTCATTTTATAGCAATATGTCCTACTTCATTACAATTAAAACATATGATAGGAAACTCACCTTTGAATTTACCTTTGCCTCTGTGAAATCTTCTAGCTAGTAGTGCTTCCAATTGGTCCACATCTTCTTCTTCTATACTACTATCACTGGTTGAATATTTTTTTCTTCTTCTTCTTTGTTTTTATTTCCTTAGTGTCTTTTAATGAAAAATTGGGCTTGAAGGTAGATTCAAGATTCTCAAGTCTATAGTTATCAAAGTTGGACAACTCAAATGCAGTAAGTCTTCCTACTATTCCTTCAAAAGTTAGTCTGTTCCCTAATACACATCTTAACTCTTGTATGGCTAAAAATCTAATATCATAGATGGGGAGCAAGGTTCTTAAGAATTTATATTAGTAGTGTCATCTTCTAGATGACCACCCAAACTTCTTATTGCACTTACTACTTCTTTCATTCTAGAGGCATATTGAGCAATATTCTCACATTTCTCCATTTTCATGTCATCAAACTTTCCTCTGAGGCTTTCTCTTTTTGCTCTTTGAATATTCTAATCTCCTCCATAAATATCATTCAAGGCTTTCCACATCTTGAATGCAAAATTACATCCCTTGATGTCATCAAATTCAACATAGTTGAGGGCAGAGGCAATCTCTAGCTTTGCCTGATTGTGCTCATTCTTTTTTTTCATATCTTCTATAGTGGGTATAGTTGGATCAACATGTTCTATTTCAATTGAAGTTTGTGTATGATCTTCTCTCTTGGACATCTTGATCTTCCTACTTCTAGTACTTTTAAACTAAATCAGTAGATGACTCTGATACCAATTGTTATAAATGCTTTAGAATAACTAAGAGGTGGGGGGTGAATCAGTTATTCAAGGTCCAAATGTCCTAATAGAACTTTTTCAAGTAAAATGAGCCCATTAAACTATTCATGCATCTAGGCTTAACTTTCCTACTTAGCAAGTTACTAAAAATCAATATGTAAGAATAACACATGAAAGATCAACACATAACACAGTGATTTACACTTGAAAAAGTTCTATTAGGACATTTGGACCTTGTGAACCGCCTCACAATAGGTGTTCCATAGTCATGCGCTAGGCCTAGCTTAGGAATAATCTATTCAAGCTGAGGACTACTTTTCCCCTACCATGAGGTGCATGTAGATTGTCAACCCAAAGACATGTACTTGAAATGGTCGGCACAGTATGTGCACTAGGTACCTTGATGAGTCATTATGCTTGTGCTGCAGAAAAGTAAAAATGCAAAGGAAGGAAACTACACTACTGTTGTGGAAAGGAAAATACTGAATATATGAATGTTGAAAACACAATGAAAAAATAACAGAGATTCCATCTTGACTTATCCACTAGACTATTCTCGCAGATGCTGCAGGAATGTTCATGAAGTGTGATGCTATAGAAAAGAATTAACTAGCTACATCTTACTTAAAATACTACTAATGCTAGTAAAATGAATCTATTCTATCCTAATCTAATCCACCTTCCAAGTGGGCCCCCTTGGTTGGCTTCTCTAATCTACCAACGCAGGATAGAAGCTAAAGAGAACTAATTCATTTCATTAATTAGTCATTACATAATTTAGAATTGTAAAACACAACTGCAACAAACTGTGAATCAGTGTTCTCTCTTACTCGATAAAACTTATCAAAAACCAAAAACTAAAACTTAAAAACTTCACACATAGGAGTCAATCCTGACATATATAGGGAATCTACTCTTTATTACATAACAAAAAAGTAACTATCCTAAGTTAAGTCCACAGGAGAGAATATAGGAGAACAACTGAAAGCAGAAAGGAAGGATAATGGAATTGAGGAGGGAGCAATGAAGTCGTAGCATCCGCTTGTTACAATGTAAATGCAGAGAAGGTAATGGCTCATAAAAGCTCCTCCTTATTCACTATCATGTTTCTTGGAGTGGTTATAACTTCCTTTTCATGGTTGTTCCTTGATGCTTGTTTCTCCTTGAATGTTGTTGGCAACCAACTTCTGGATTCTTCCGCTCATCCTTTAATCCTTATCATCAAGTTAGTTATGATATAAGACATATTTGCAAATAAACATCCATCAAACTAAATTCAAGCATAAGAATGCACATTTGGATATTCATATGAAATACTGCATATTAGATATAATTTAGGCAAAAGATGACATAGTTTTTCTACCCCATAAATCATCAAAGGTTTATCAAACATAGGCTTATAAGTGTTAAAACAAGGATAAACGGAGTATCACAAAGTATCTTAAAAATAACAAAATAAAGGCATTTTTTAGACTCATCATCTGCCCCTTGCTAAACTAATGCTTGTCCTCAAGCATTACACTTCTTTGTCAAATATCTGAGCTCCTCAACTTCTATCTTTCCCTTTCTGCTGCTCTTGAAGGTGTAATAGAATCCTCTAGTCCTTTCCCATACTTCTTGCCTGTGGTCTTCCTACAACTTATCAAGTTTGTCAACATCAATATCATACAAGGACCATAAAAGCATTGGAGGTTGCATGGTTAAAGGACACCATAGCTCTAGCCTTAGTTGCTTTCCCATTTCTAAATTTTTTGGAACTCTATATAGTGCTACTTCCAAATTAATAGAATTGTGCGGATCTAATTTCTTGAGAGAATTAGGTAACCGTGCCCATCTACCTCTTACTCCGATCATAGCTCTCTGGAATGCAAAGTAGGGCAAGATTTCATATTCATCATACACTTTGGCTCTAGCAGAAAATACCTTCTTTCTAACTTCTAGATTACTCTTCCCATAGGTTAATGTAAACCAATCTTGAAGCATTTCTTCTGGTTGTTTACTTTCTGCCCTTAAGGGTAAAGGTTTTGTTCTCTCCTCATCTCTATAATTAACCAGTTGTCTGTCATAATTCACCTCATTAGACATCCATGACATTAAAGCTTTCAAATGCACATCTCCTATATAGAGCAAAGGATTTCACTCAGTTTCTATAGGAATGACAAAATTATGAATATACAACTCACACAATAGATTTTTCTGCCATGGTGGTAAGGTTTGATACAGCCCATAAAACTCTTGTGCAGTTTTGAATTCTACATTTACATTTTTGAGGGTTAACATAAAATGAAACAAAAGATATTGTTCTTCCAAAAAAAAAGCATATACTCGAGGAGGTAGTCTGCAAGCAAGAGCTTGATCAACTAATTTAAGTGCATGTTCCATGTGTTGTTTCTGTCTTTCTAGCTATTCTTTCAATTCTTCGATCTCCTCATTTTGTGATGTTATGATCTTGCTCATTCTTTTCTTCTCCTCTTTCCATAGTGCTTTAGCAAATAAATGCTATCCATATAATTGGAAAAGGAGTTTTTGCAAGGTGACGACACTGTTATCCTCTTCATAATCCTTTTTCTTTTTCTGTTCTTGCCATAGATGTTCCACCAAACTATTGATCCATGTTGACTTATATGGGACTAAGGTAGTATTCAAATCATGACATTCATGAACTACTTCATTCTTATGGCTTGAAACACCTGGTAAATCCATTAAGGTTTCATTAATTTCTTGCTCACATGTTGCAGGAGGGTTACCAGAAGCTTTTGTCATCTCAGTGTGAAGGGGAGAATGGTCAGAAATGATCTACACAGGAGACTCTGGAGCAGGTGCTTTAGACAATATAGGATTTATAAAAATCTGCCCTCTCATTCTAGGGCTTCTCTGCAAAGGAGTCTCTTCTTGTACTACTATCTTTTGCCTACTTTTCTATTTCGGTATCACTACTGCAGGATTAGTTGCTGTAGGATCCTTCTTTGTTTTCTTCTGTTGCTTAATTGCAAGACTAGGTTTTTGTTGAGCAGCGATTTCTTCTGGTAACTTCCATTTCCTTTTAGCTTGACTAGTAGTGGGTTTAGGGATGTCCTTTTTAGGTGGAGGCACATTCTCTTGAGTGGAAGCAAATTCTGGTTCAATCCCTTGTGCATTTTCTGTTTCAGCTCCCTCAATATTTTGTTCTACAGGTTCACTACTGGGAACTACATTTTCCTCACCTTGCCATTCACTAGGGTCAACTTGGGGTTGTAGGGTTTTAAATTTCACAAAGTCATCCCATGTCAAATGGGATACATCCCTAAGAGACCTTTCTATTAACAACTTAATCAAGGCATGGTGAGTGACAGAATTATCTTTCCCTTTTTGAGTCTCTTCCATACTAATACAGAGCATATTATACAAAAAATTTGGAAGATTCATGGCAATATTGTGCCTTATACAACTAAGAAACTTAAAATGGTGTGCATGTAAGTGAGAAAATCTGCCTTCACAAGTAAAATAACTGATGACATGCATTGCTAGGTTAGGGTATGGAGGCGGCAAAGACAATCTCTTGCACCCCTGCTTTGTAACATCCAATGGAGGGTTATGTGGGGTAGTGAACTGGGCCCTTGCTGACCTAGCGTCATGCGAGCTCAGATAATGCTCTCCAAGAGGAGGTAACCCTGTTACTTCTATAATTCATTCTTCTGTTGCAATTACTGTCAAACCCCACACAGAAGCTTCACCTTCATCAAATGTCTTGGTGAATTCTACAGCTGCTTCTTCATCATATGCTGTTAAATTCAAACAATAACCTAACCACCCGCATGCATTGAATCTTCTTACTGCTTCTACTTTAGAAAGCAACAAAATGTGCTCGACCGACTCTTTTCTCTATAAACCTCCTCCCATTTCTTGATACTTCTACTACTCTATTTCCCTCTCCCTTTCTGAATGCAAACTTCAAAACTCTATGTTATTTCTCAGACGCTTCACCACTCTTTTTTTTTGGAACATTAATTGCCATAACCAATTGTTATGTACCATAATTAAACTTTAGGTAAATGTAAATCATGAATTTGCATGGAAATCATCCTAAAACATGGTTCAAATGCCAAAATTTTAAAAAATAGGTCACATCATGGCTTAGCACAAAAAAGTTGGCACGAACAAGGAAAAATTCATTCAAAAAGTGGGAGTACAACACTTAACATGGCATGCTTATGGTAAAAAGTTTTCATTAATAAAGGGTAATGCCAAGATTTTTGAAAATCATCACAATTAATCAGGCATGTCATTGGATAGTACAACACTCCTCTACCCCCTACTAATTTTATGAAAAGTGTCCTCACTTGTCAGACTAGTATGGGTGAGGGACTGGAAGATGCCATAATTATAGAGACTATGCAGTATTATATATAATTAACAAAATCTGCAAACTTATAAATGAATAATAGTTTAAAAATATTTATACCTGTCAAGTGGATTGTCACATGCTCCAAAAAAAGGTGGAAAAAATAATGTAAATGGCAACATCCATCAGCATGTGCAGATTTGATTGAAAACACAAAAAATTAAGTATGTAGAAAGTGAGTGGATGGAAGATTAAAAAATGGAGTGGGGTGGGTGGATGGAAGATTAAGATATGAATGGAAAGAAATATCATGAAAAGAAAATGGAATTTATGTGAACATAAAGTTATTATTATGGACATGCAAATTAGAATTAATGTTGAAGAGGAGCAGGCAAAAGGTTTTCACCTTCTACTGTAGGAAGAGATACTTGAGTTGTTGTTGGATCTGGTTGTTTGAACTATTGCATGAATTTGGCTTTTATTTGAGGCTTTTTGTAAAGCTTAAGTCGATGACCGTTGATCAAAATTTTGAAAGGCACATCATCAATTGTGGTTAGTTGAACTATTCCATTGTCAAAGACATGGATGATTTGATATGGTCCTAACCATTGCGTCTGCAGCTTCCCTGGCATATCCTTAAAGCAGAAATCATATAATAATGCCCAGTCACTAGCTTTGAACTGTTTGTTGAGGATATGAGAATCATGCCAATATTTTCTCTATTTTTGTACTAGTCAGTGTGTTCTAAAGCGGTCTTGCACATTTCATCCAAAGAATTAAGATGCAAGAGGCGTTCTTTTTGTGCTATAGGAAGATCAATATCTAAGGTCAAGGATGTTCTTAAAGTCTTGTGTTCAAATTCAATTGGAAGCATTGCCACTTTCCCATATAAAAGCTCAAATGGTGTGAATCTGGTAGTGGTTTTCCAAGTTGTTTTATAAGCTCAAACAACTTCTTGTAACTGACTGGTCCAATCTCGATGATGCAAATGGACTATTTTAGTTAGAATATTTTCCAGCTCATGGTTGGTAACTTCTACTTATCCATTGGCTTGTGGATGATAAGGACTGGATCTGCAATGCCTGATGTTATACTGTTTCATCAATTCTAAAATTAGGTTGGAAGTAAACTGTGTGCCTTGATCAGTAACCAATTCTTTAGGAACTCCATAGCGTGTAAAAATCTCTTCATATAGGAATTCAGCAACTCTTTCATCACAGGCATGCTTCATAGCCTTAACCTCAACCCATTTGGTTAGGTAGTCAGTACAAACCAGAATATAAGACTTCTCATTGGATGGAGGATCAATAGGACCGATAAAGTCCATTCCCCATTTGTCAAATGGTGTTAACAACACTTGAGGATTCAGAGGCATTTCATCTATTTTGGTTGGGCAACCCATTCTTTGGCATTGGTTACACTTCCTTGTATAATTGATTGCATCTTTATGAAGGGTAGGCCAATAGTAACCAGTGGCTAAGATTTTGAAAGCTATTCTTTTGGCTAGAAAATGTCCTCCGCAGGGCTCATTATGACATGCATGCAAAATATCATATGTCTCATCTTACACATCTGCACATAACTTGATCAAGTCCAGTATAAAACAGAAAATTGTCTATCCATGAGAAATGGAAGCTTTTTTGTATGAGCAACTTTCTCTCCTTATAAGAAAAATGCGCTGGTGTCTTATTAGCTATAATGTAGTTAGCAATATCTGCATACCATAGAACTTTAATAGTAATATGAAACAAATGTTCATCTGGAAATGCATCATCTACTAGAGTAGTGTCAGTATCATGATGATTGATTCTTGACAAATAATCAGCTACGACATTTGTTTTTTCAGGCTTATCCACTATGGTTATGTCAAATTCTGGTAACAATAGTAACCATCTTGCTAACCTACTAGTTATAGCAGGTTTGTTCATGAGATATTTGATTGCTGCATGATCAGTATGAACATAGATAGGATAACCTGTGATGTAATGCCAAAATTTATTTAGAGCATAGACTACTGCTAACAATTGTTTTTCAGTCACTGTGTAATTCAGTTCTAGACCATGAAGACTCTTACTGATATAATAAATGGCATTCTCAAGATTTGAGTGTTTCTATGCTAAAACTGCACCTATGGCATAATCAGAAGCATCTGTATATATGTGAAAAGGTAGGTTCCAATCAGGGCCTTGTAAAATTGGGGCTGTGGTCAAAAGTTGCTTAAGCTACAGGAAAGCTTTATCACACTCAGGTGACCAATTGAATTCAGCTTCTTTTGTGAGCAACTTGTACAAGGGACTCGCTATTTTATTAAAGTCTTTTATAAAATGCCTGTAATATCCAGCATGTCCCAGAAAAGATCTAATATCTTTTAATTTAGTGGGTATGGGTAATGTTTGAATTACCTCAATTTTAGCTGGGTCTACTTGTATACCTACAGTAGATATGAAATGACCGAGTACCACACCCTCTTGCATGAGCATGAAACACTTTTCACTATTTAGTGCCAAATTATGTTCTTGACATCTTACCAAAACTTTTTCAAGATTTATCATTGCTTCTTCAAAAGTAACTCCAAATGTTGTAAAGTCATCCATATAGATTTTCATACAATCATGTGATATATCAGCAAAAATACTAATTACAGCCCATTGAAATGTTGCAAGAGCGTTACAAAGACCAAATGGTAAAATAGAGTATGCAAAAGTACCCCATGGATAGGTAAATGTAGTTTTGTCTTGGTCTTCAGGAGCAATACTGATTTGATTATAGCCATTGTATCCATCTAAAAAGGAGAAGTACTTCTTTCCAGCTAGTGTATCCAAAACTTGGTCTATGAAGGGTAAAGGAAAATGATCCTTTTTAGTAGCCTTATTCAACTCCCTATAATCTACAAAAATTCTCCATTTTCCTCCTTTCTTAGGTACTATAACCAGCAGTGATACCCATTTACTATCAGATATTAGGATAGATAAAGCCAGCATCAAGCAATTTTTGTAATTCTATTTTGACTATTTCTCTGAGGCTTGGATTTATCCTCCTCTGATGTTGATGAAGTGGTAGACAACCTTCATTAATGTATATCCTGTGGGTACACAGTGTAGGGCTTAATCCTTTCATATCACCATAATCCCAAGCAAAAGTCTTCTCATGCTTCTGAAGCAATTCTTTTAATTGTTCCATCTGTATAGATGTCAATTTGGGGTTAACATGTAGTTTATGGCCTTTACTCAGTTCAACAGGAATCGTGGATTCTACCATAGCAATTTCAGAGATTGGACTTCCTTCTAATTCATAAGGAAGTAGTGAACAAAGATTTTTAGGTTCCTTAAGTAAAGTAAAACTTGTATCACACTCCTCATATGTAATCAATTCTAATACAGAGCTTTCAGACACATCTTTTCCTACCACAGGTGTTGGTAAGGATGCTCTAGATTACTGAATCTTCTTCTTGCAACTTTAGAAAAGATTGCCTATGTAACATCATAAGTTGTACTATGGAATTTATATCTTCTTCTTCATCTCCTAAATCTGGCCAAAAAGATGTACTCAAATTTGGTAATGGTTGTGCAGGAGGATATAGATCAAATTGCTTGGTTGCTTGGCCATTTGATATGGTCATATTCCCTAATTTGCAATTTATGTTTGCATCAGTTGTGGCCAACCATGGTCTACCTAGAATGACAGGATAGCTAGATAGGTTTACTTTAGGGGACAAAATCATGAAGTCTGTAGGATATTCTAGGGAATCTAAGGTCACAACAATATTTTCTATCATTCCATCAGGAATGATAGTGGAACTATCTGCAAGCTATAGAATAGTTGGTGTGGGCCT
This sequence comes from Cupressus sempervirens, assembly GCA_028749045.1. Classification (NCBI taxonomy): domain Eukaryota; kingdom Viridiplantae; phylum Streptophyta; class Pinopsida; order Cupressales; family Cupressaceae; genus Cupressus; species Cupressus sempervirens. The sequence goes on along the minus strand of CM053792.1, from coordinate 512,808,786 downwards.
TAATCCTTCTATTTGTAACTTCTTCATGGTTTCTTTAGTCATCACATTTATAGCAGCTCCCAAATCTATTAAGGCATTTTTAACAAATTGACCATTTATGCTAACACTTACTACTGGACTCCCTGGGTCAGAATATTTTGGTGAAATCACTCTTCCTAACATGATATCAGCTAAGTGTCCAACAACATGAACTGTGGTAGGATCCTTCTTCTTCCTTCCAAATTTCTTTAGACAAGCTTCCCTTATAGCTTTTCCATAAGTAGGAATGTCCTTAATAGCTTGAAACAAAGGTATTTGGACATGCATATTCTTCAATTGATTAACAATGTCAAAGGGTTGTTCCTTGCTTTGTTCAGGTTCCTTTTGTATTAGTTGGTTTGGAAAAGGAGGCTCTACTACTGGTTGAATTGGTATTGGTATGGTAACATTAGTTGGGTGAACAGGTTCATCAACCAAAGGTTATGATGTTGTAGGAGAGTCTAATACTTTAGTTATAAGAGGTGGCTTTGGTGTTGATAAGGTCGTTCTAGATCTCAAATGTATACCTGCGACATCTAGGGCATAAGTAGGGTACTATTGGGTATCAACACTATACATGGGCTCTGGTGGTTGACTATTTGGATTTGGCTGAGGCTATGTAGGTAGTTGTGTTTGCTTTTAAGGTCCACTATTTGTAGGTGGTGGCATTAAAGCAGGTTGTTGAGTTGGAGGGGGTAATTGTGGAGTACTAGTATTTTGGTTAGGCCATTGTTGAGATCCCTTCCATTGGTTTGGAGATTGCCAATTCCCTTGGGGTGGTTGCCATTAGTTCTATTGGTTCTAGGGCCATTGGTTATTCTAGTGGTTAGGCCAAGGTTGTTGGAAATTTTGAGACCATTGAGACTGTTGTGGGTTATTTTGCCCAACATTATTCCAATTGGGTTGGTTTTGTGGAGGACCTTGGGTATTGCAGTTTTGCCATTGATTACCATATGAATTTGAATTTTGCAAGTGGTCTTGAGGCATACCTTGATGTTGATCCCATGGTCAGCATTGAGAAACAAAGAATACTTGCTCATCATCCCCATCTATCTTTATATATTCAGTTGGAAGATGCTAGTTCTCCATGCTTGCAACCAATTTACAGTGGCAATCCTTCTTTTGCTTTCGGCAATGAGGATAGTACTCAGCTAGTTGTAACTCAGCCTCTACTTCCTTCTCCTTTGTAGTCATTGTATCCAACTATGTAGTGACATCATTACTGATGTCTTGTTTGAAATTTGACAACAAATTGGATATTTCAAGTTTTGAAATGCTTTGACTAATTCCTTTTGTAACCGTAGAATGGGGTCCTCAACCTTTCTTCATGGTTGACCTTGAGTAGTTCTGACATATCTTTTTGAGGTCATCCTATTGAGCTTGATATACATCTCCACTGGCCATTAGGTCCAATTCTTCCAAACAGTCTTCATTTACTCCTCTTAGAAAGACTAGTTTTTGGGAATCTTTAGACAATGTGTGTTGAGGATTCTTTTGTAGTGTATATAAAAATTGAGAAACATAGTCTTCTAATGTCTCTTCCTCCTTCTGTGATATCCTAAAGATATCATCTCCTCTTGTGCCAGATTCTTTGCAATATTTTTTATATTTTTCCAAAAACAAGGCTTGCATTTCATCCCAATTCACAGTTGCATTGGCTCCTAAGCTCATGAACCATCGTAAAGCTGATTCTTTCAATGTGGCTGGAAATAATTTAAGCTTATGGGCATCAGTGTTATAGTTGAAACTATGACAAAGGATGTCAAACTCAAACAAGAAGGTATCAGGGTCTTCAGTTGCAAGGCCATAGAACTTCAAAAGAGCAGTGGGAGGTATATTCTTGAGATTGGCATTGGTTATGAGACTTGGAAGTGGAAATGGAAAAGTGGGTTGTGCCATGACTGGTGGGATTGTATTATAAGGTTGCTGCTGAAAAGGAATGTTAGGCACTAGATGATTAACAATTGGTGGATTCGAGGTAGTGTTATCAAGAAGACTGGTCAATATTTCAGTGAAAGGTTGGAGACCAGATATATCTAGGGATTCAGCTCTTGATGATGATACTGTGGGGAAAATAGGACTTGTGTCTTCAAAGGGAAACTCAACTTCTTCATTCAAATTAACAGATCCTTGTGGAAGAAATCTACCATATTCATCTCATCATCTTCCTCTTCGATGCATGCAACTAAAATTTTCACACTAGTAAAAATAAATTAATCTAAAAACTATGACTCAAAAAATGCTCCTAGCTTGACACCATCCCCAACAATGGTGCCAAAAATGAACTGCCTCACAATAGGTGTTCCATAGTCATGCACTAGGCCTAGCTTAGGAATAATCTATTCAAGCTAAGGACTACTTTTCCCCTACCATGAGGTGCATTTAGATTGTCAACCCAAGGACGTATACTTGAAATGGTCAGCACAGTATGTGCACTAGGTACCTTGATGAGTCATTATGCTTGTGCTGCAGGAAAGTAAAAATGCAAAGGAAGGAAACTACACTACTGCTGTGGAAAGGAATATTGAATCTATGAATGTTGAAAACACAATGAAAAAATAACAGAGATTCCATCTTGACTTATCCATTAGACTGTTCTCGCAGATGCTGCAGAAACATTCATGAAGTGTGATGCTACAAAAAGGAATTAACTAGCTACGTCTTACTTAAAATACTGCTAATGCTACTAAAATGAATCTATTCTATCCTAATCTAATCCACCTTCCAAGTGGTCCCCCTTGGTTGGCTTCTCTAATCTACCAACATAGGATAGAAGCTAAAGAGAACTAATTCATTTCATTAATCAGTCATTACATAATTCAAAATTGTAAAACACAACTACAACAAACTGTGAATCAGTGTTCTCTCTTACTTGATAAAACTTATCAAAAACCAAAAAATAAAACTTAAAAACTTCACACACAAGAGTCAATCTCAACATATATAGGGAATCTACTCTTTATTTCATAACAAAAAAGTAACTATCCTAAGTTAAGTCCGTAGGAGAGAATATAGGAGAACAACTGAAAGCGGAAAGGAAGGATAACGAAATTGAGGAGGGAGAAATGAAGTCGCGGCATCCGCTTGTTACAATGTAAATGCAAAGAAGGTAATGGCTTGTAAAAGCTCCTCCTTAGTCGCTGTCATGTTTCTTGGAGTGGCTATAACTTCCTTTTCATGGTTGTTCCTTGATGCTCATTTCTCCTTGAATGCTATCGGCAACCAACTTCTGGATTCTTCTGCTCATCCTTTAATCCTTATCATCAGGTTAGTTATGATATAAGACATATTTGCAAATAAACATCCATCAAACTAAATTCAAGCATAAGAATGCACATTTGGATATTTATATGAAATATTGCATATTACATATAATTTAGGCAAAAGATGACATAGTTTTTCTACCCCATAAATCATCAAAGGTTTATCAAACATAGGCTTATAAGTGTTAAAACAAGGATAAACAAAGTATCTTAAACATAAAAAAATAAAGGCATTTTTTAGACTCATCACTTTGAATAACTGATTCGCCCCCTACCTCTTAGTTATTCTAAAGCATTTCTAAAAATTGGTATCATAGTCATCTGCTGATTTAATTTAAAAGTACTAGAAGTAGGAAGATCAAGATGTCCAAGAGAGAAGTTCCCAACCTTAACAAAGATAACTTCACTACATGGAAAAATCTAATGAAGTTGCACCTTGGATCAATAAGTGATCATACACAAACTTTAATTGAAATAGAACATGTTGATCCAACTGTACCCACTACAAAAGATATGAAGAAAAAGGAGCACAATCAAGCAATGCTAGAGATTGCCTCTACCCTCAACTATGCTGAATTATTTAATGATTTTTGGTAGTGGGCCTACGGCTGTCAGTGTTCCTTCCTTGAGGAAGTACAATTATGTGATTACAATGTGAGTTTTGGATGTATCTTCTCTAAAGCAAGTTTTATTTGATGTGATGAAAATTTGGTATTTGTTTAACTTGTTTGCTTTCTAATTTTGCCTACTTCTAGTTTTAGGTATTCTTTGTAATTCTCTACAAATAGGAGGTGATCCACATAAATAAGAACCCAAAAATTACAATGACTGGAAGGCTCGAAAGGATATTTGGAAGATTTTGTAGAAGGAAAAGGTGACCAATTACTTGGAATGTCTTCACAGGTTTAAACCACATGTCACCACCACCATTTTTAAAAACTAGACTAAGGACAGGGTCTCTTTACATGGTGTTACTATGAAATTGATGGAGGACTTCATAGTTGAGATCACAAGTCTACCCATGTAAGGCATTAAGTTCAATAAAAAAAAACTAGCATTCCAAATACTACTTTCAAAAAAATTCCTAAGATGGATGCTGAGGAGAAAAATATGGAAAAAATGGAGATTTCTATGATTTGGACTAGATAAAGGGAATTTGGTGGGATGTGCTCTCCTATACCCATGAGTATTTCATCCTAGATGGTAGAAATAAAAGAGTTCATAAATTTTATTTTTTCTTCCTCAATCATTTTAGGCATAAGGATAGACTTTCTTTTCCTTTCTATTTGTGTTTCTCTTTGCTTCAAAGTCTGTATGCTTATAGGAAGAAGGAGTCACATCCTATTTTGCATGAAGGGCTGATTCTCCTCATTAAGGGTTATTGTAAAAATAGGTCCATTGTTTCCACTCATTCATTACATAAAAATAAGGGTTCTATCACTAATTCTCATTCTAAAAAGAGTAAGAATGAAGAGAATGTTAAGGGAAAAAAGAGGATTCTTAGACATAAAACCTCACATTCTCAAAAGCATACAGTGGAAGAGGACATTGAGTTTGAGAACCCTGAAAGTAAAGAGGATGATATCCTAGAGGATGAGGAAGACACAGATGTTGGTGACTTTAGTTCCAACCTAGAAGGTTACCCGAAGAGCAAAGGAAAAAGTGGGAAAGAGGACGAGGAAGAAAATAGTGAAGAAAACATAGAATAGGCTAATTCTAGTGAGGAGGGTAATGAGAGTGATACTAGTGCTGGTGAAGAAGAGATGGAAAAGGCTATAGAGGACCCTATTGCTATGAGGGAGGAGAATCAGACTATCAAGTGTACTTTACCTACCAGAGAGGTTGTGGAACAGGACAAGAATGAGGACCCTACTACTATAAGGGAGGACAAATAGACAGATAAGACTGCTTCACCTACCAGAGAGGATGTGGAACAAGACAAGAGTGATTCTCCACAGAGGGAAACTAAGCTTTCATTTTTACATTCTACTAAGCTTAAAGCCAATTCCATACTTCAAGTTGATTCATGGATATATAATGAAATAATGGGCCTAAAAAAGAAAATGGTTATTGTGCAACAAAACTAGGACATTGGTCATGCAAAAATTAGATAGATGGAAGTGCGGGTGGGAAAAATCCCAAAAAAACTCAAGGATTATGAACAAAATCTTTGATGTTTATTAAGGAAAGTGGCAATAAAATGGAATACATGACTTCTAGAATATACGCTATTGCTTCTAGTCTTAGAAAATGCACAAATGAAGATATTATATCACCAAGGGGTCCAAGCAAGAAAACTAGGCAAAGTTCTAGGAAGTGGGCTCAGGAGGTTGCTAGTGTTTTGGCTACTAATTCCATTCAAGGCACTACAAAGATTGGAAAAGAGGTTCTCAATATGATTAAAGAGCTACAGTAGCAGCTTTCATTGGGTTTTGATCTTTGGTTTTTGTCCCTGCTTTGGTCTTCTTTTCTGGTAGTGGTAATTGGTTTATGTTTCTAATCCTGTTAACTAGTTTTTTTCTAGTCTTTAAACTAGGCTCTAGGTCCTTGCAAAACTTGGGTGCTTTTATTGGAAACTTTTTGTGGTTTTAGGTCCCTATAAAACCTAATTTTGATACTATTTTTTTAGTAGGTTTTAGGTCCTTGTAAAACTTGGTAGACTATAATGCTTTATCTTTTCTATTTTTGTTAAAGGGTTTCGAGGCCCCTTCAAAACCTATTTTTACCATAATCTAAAAACACAATGATTTATGTGAAAACCCAATTTTGGAAAAACCACTAGTAACATGCTACTCAATTCTCACTCTTCTAAAATGATGCCCTATGAAAGGTTTTCCCTGTTAAAGGCTACAACACACATTTAAATGTGACCTGGTTAAAGGATTTAACCACCTTGTTAGAAGTGGGCCTGGTTAAAGGACTTTAAAACATTCACTTGGAATGCCACCTTGTTAAGAGATTTACAAATGGTTGTAAAACCAACCTAAGTCCATAGGATTTTACCCTAACTTGTACAATTGTTAGAGAGTAACAACAAGAGCTTTTGACTTGATACAACTCACAATTTAACTTGCATATTTTAGATCTCTATTCATCTTATAACATTGCCTAGCTTTCAGTCTATTCAACTCTGACAGCTTGTCCTCCTCTCAAGCTTTGTCTCCTTGAGTCTCCATGCTCAATATACTAGTGAAATCTTCTATATGACCATTTATTGAAGCAAATTCTCTATGCTCTATTCTTCCTTCTTCTTGATGTCTTCTCCTTGACCCTTCAACAACTTTTTTACCTAGCAACTCTAGCTTCTTGGACTATGACTCCTTAAATAGAAGTCTTGAAAACTTTTCCCTCTCTTAATATTCTCGCTTTTAATTTTAGATTGAATGGATTAGGTAGGATTAAATGAATCTAACCCATATCTTGTTCCTTCTAGAAACATCATGAAGAATCCTCCTAAGTTTGCCTAAAAATGGTTTATCTAAAATTTTGTGCCACCAGCTCATCATCCTTATCCTCCATCTAGTTAACAAAATTCAAGGTAACAAACTTGTCAGCTCAAATCTGGCAAATCTTTGAGTTTTCAAATAATGCAACAGCTCGATATTATTGAAATTTTGGTTCTCGGCACATACTATGTTACTTGGCACCAACTATGTTTTTACTGATGCTCGACACCTACTATAAATTCACTCAGCATCCACTAAGTTTTCTAATGCTCAAAACCTATTACTTTTCTCGACACCTGAACTTTCTTGGCTCCTTCTATTTCACTCAACACACACTAGATTTTGCATTCGCTCGACACTAACTAAAAGTTCACTCAACATGAACTAGCTTGCTCGAGACTCACTAATGAACTTAGTCAAGCTTTGTAGATAGCTTTGTTACAACTTATACTTGTAATGTATCTAAGTGTGGCCAACCTTTGTATCTTCAAGTATATTATCAATACATCATTTTACCATTATCTTAATTGTTCCTTGCACGACATTACAAAACCATAACTCAACCTTTCCCTTAGGTACTTTTGTTACATCTTTTTTATTAAATCTTCTTCATCAATCAACTAAGTGATAGTACTTGGATCTTATAAGGAACTATCATTCTAGCAAATATTAGGTTTGACATCAGTGACAAAACAATGATTGAAAACATTGTTTATCAACAATCTCCTTCTTTGCAACAATATTTCTTCTTCAATAATGATATTTTGAATTAGATTACCAACACTCTCATGTCACACATGAAAATATCTCTTTGTGTCTTGGTGCAAGTTGTTGGAGTTGATGAAATCAAACTTTGAAGATGCCCAAGATCACCTGCATGCAAATAACCTATCAAAGGGAAGCCAAGGAAGGAAGAGCATGGAGTAAGAGAAAAACCCTAAATAGACATGAGAGAAAAAATGATATTGCAACACAAGAAAACATGTATTTACAATATGCAAGAACGAGATATGTTATGAAATACAATGAGGAAGCTCGAATATAAAGAGCTTAAGGAATCTCCTAGAACAAGCTAGAAGATGCTAGGAGATAAGTGTGATAACTAATTATACATCCACATGAGGTGGAAAGTCCTTGAACAAGGTGAGAGGATAAGTATGACTTAGGATAGAACAAACTCCTGTATTGTCAACAACTTATAACAAGCTCCTAGAATACAACTAATAAAAAAATGCATTAACCTAAGTAAGCTTAAGTAAATAGAATAAATAATTAATAAATTAATTATTTACTCTAACACCCCCCCTTAAGTGCAACTTAGGGAAATGCCTTAAGCTCATAAAACTAAGATTAAAATGCAAAATGGGTCTCAACAATGAGGCCATGTTAGGTACCAATGAACAAATGCAAAAGAAATGCAACCTCTAAAAATAGGGAAAGAGAGAAAATCACGTGGAAAAAACCCTCCCCCAAAAAGAGGTAAAAACCTAGTGGAGAACTGAAGAAGCCTCCAACTATGGGAAATTTCCCCTAAAATAGGAACAAGGAGTGATCATGAAGAGCATCACTAAAGCATGAAGAAGTTGCAAATCTACCACCAAAAAGAAAACTGCTGATGTGAAGAAACTCCAAAGAAGAAGAAGGCATGAACCAAGCATGTCTATATGGTAAATGATCCATATCATCAAAATGCATAGGTAGCTAGCTACTGCAATCGCCTTGTATATAGAATCAACCACTGAATACATAGCTCACACTAATGAACCATTGAACCATGGATGCATTAGAACAATAACATAACCCCCCCTTAATGCAGATGGGGTGAGATGATAGGCAACTAAGAAGGTGGGCCAAAAATCTCCTGTAGATGAACCAAGAACGATGAGAGAGGGAAAGAGGTACAAAACACCCATAAAGACATGGTCAAACTGACTCTGCATGGGCTAATGTCATAGAAGGGACACTCACTTGACAAAGAAAGATGGCACAAACATGGCAACTACTATCCCCCCATGGTGCTTTATGAAAATAGTGCAAGTACACCTATCTCAAAATAATGTTCATGACCCTTGAAATGCAAGAGTGACACTTTATCTCAGTGTGATACATAAAATTTCTTCAAAATGATAGCTACAATGATCAAAACTAAAAATAAGCTACAACAAAACAAAGTACAACACAAAACAAAGGATCCCATACCAAGAAAATGATCCTCAGACCTAGAACACCCAAGATATCCACCATGGACCAAAAATATCAAAGCAATGATAGAAAGAGCATGGGGTAGAATTTGAAGAAAAAGGACTACATTTCTAAAAAGTAGATAAAACTATCTTTCCAAAAATATAACATTTTTTAAAAATGGCAATGGGATGCAAAAGAAAAGCTTGTTAGAGTCAAAAATAGGACTTCAGACTTGACTAAAAAAGAAAGCAATAAAACTATATCAAAACTTGAATGTACCTACACCAATGTGTCTATCTTAGAACCATCTTTCTGACACTTCTTTCAGATCAAAAAAATACCTCTGTATGCTCAAGTTATGGCCAAAAAATTGAAGGTAGGTCAAAAAGGACTTAGGAGATGTGTAAGGAAGGTCTACTGATGTAGTGATGACATCATGGTGATGTCATCAAATAAATGGATTAAATTTGATGGCTAGTCAACTATCGCAATAAAAAGAAGCCACGTGGCAATGATGATGTGGTAGGTGATGTGGTAGTGGCCACGTAGAAAGGTGCCACGTAGCACACATGCCATGTGTCACCCCACATGGTGCTGACTGTGCACAAACTATGGTTGACTATGCAAAATATCCCTACTAGCATTTCCAATTGTGCTAACCACATAGGCAAGTGGCAGTGACTATGTAGGAGTAGTGACAGGGCTAAGTGTACCGGCAGAGGCAGCAAAGACAGAGAGGTGATCATTGTTCGAGTAGAGCGCAACAAGAGGCACCTCCTAGAGGACTGGCGGGGAAGCTGTGGCTTGTATATGGTGGGGTGTAGGCTATAGGAGCTAGGGATGCCACCTAATGAGCGATGCACGGACAGCCTGCAAAATATTTAAAATTATTTTTTTGCCAAAAATTGTCTGTACAGTCCATATGGAAGCTTGCAACTAGGAAAATTTTGCCTCTCAGAGCTCTATCTCTAAAATTGACAAGTTATATATGAATCTTGACTACAATTGGCCTTCCAAATCTAATGGTAGCATTAGTTTGGGTCCAATGTGCTCTAAAAATTTGCTATCCCCTGATTTGAAGGAAAAATGCACAAACAAACTAGGGTTTGTGACTCCAAATCATAGCTTCAAAAATCCTTCAATGAAGCAGTAGTAGGAAGGCTCTGATACTATGTTGGATTTGATGAAATCTAACTCTGAAGATGCCTAAGATCACCTACATGCAAATAACCTATCAAAGGGAAGCCAAAGAAGGAAGAGCATCGAGTAAGGGAAAAACCCTAAATGGATATGAGAGAGAAAATGATATTGCAACACAAGAAAAAATATATTTACAATATGCAAGAATGAGATATGTTATGAAATAAAATGAGGGAGCTCAAATACAAAGAGCTCAAGGAATCTCCTAGAACAAGCTAGAAGGTGCTAGGAGATAAGTGTGACAACTAAGCATACATCCACATGAGGTGGAAAGTCCTTGAACAATGTGAGAGGATAAGTATGACTTAGGAGAGAACAAACTCCCATATTGTCAACAACTTATAACAAACTCCTAGACAACAACTAATAAATAAATGCATTAGCCTAAGTAAGCTTAAGTATATAGAATAAATAATTAATAAATTAATTATTTACTCTAACACAAGTTTCCAAATCCTTTTCTTCAATGATTGTCTTTGTTGATTTTGTCAAGATCTAATATCCCAGACCCATACACAATAAATGTGTCTTCATATTTTCTTTCTAGCTATCATAGTTTGTTCCATCAAACTTTGGACTATCTTTCCTAAACATGTTAACCATGGATCTCCCAAAGATGTTAAACATTTTTTCAAGGACCTGATGCTCTAATGCCAATTGTTACAAACAATATTCCACCAATATAACTGAGAGGAGGGGAGTGAATTAGTTATCCAATAATTAAACCACTTATCTTTATTAAACAAACTTAACCATTCAACCAAAGTAAACAACAACCATACAAAGATGTACATAAATAATTACACCAGATATGTTGACTAGGGAAACCCTTGATCAGAGGGAAAACCTCAGTGGGAATGATGCCCACAAGATGATGTAATAATATATAAGTTCCTTGTTAGAGGATATACTTTGTTAGGAGTCTTATTACAATATTTAGTATAATGAGTCCCTACTAGGAGACTTTGAATCCATGTTAGGAGATTCCAACATTGTTAGAAGTTATGGTACAATGTATGCAAGAAGAGCCCATTGCCCAAACATGCAATTTCAACTACAAGAAGAGCTCACTACTCAAACATAAAATTTACTATTATCTTCTTCTTTTCTCTATCCTTTCCTTTGTTCTATCAACTATAGCAATCATTGTTGGACCTTGTAGGCTAGGTCACAAATATTACATCCAAATACCAAACCTCGGATCACTTAGCAAAACCTTCGCAATGAAGTTTTCTTCACTTCCACACTGCTCTGCTCAACTTCACATCTTCTATTGCTTGCAATTTTCAGAATACATATAACCATATCCACACATATCATGATAAAGGAAAATGTCCTTCCTTTATACTGAGTCTATAAAACTAGGTCACAAACCTTAGATCCAAATACCAAACCTTGGATCACTCAAAAAAACCTTGGCAATGAAGTTTCCTTCACTTTCACACTACTCTGCTCAAGTTTGCATCCTCTTCTACTTTCCAAATCTTCACAATTTACATATCACCATATCCACACATATCATGGTAAAGGAAAATTTCCTTCCTTCTCAATTAATTATTATAGGACCTCATTAAGTACACGTTACACTTAGCAATAACCTTAATCTTCCACCTTGCAACTTGAATAAACTTTTGTGCATGCAATATTTTTATAAGAAAGCTTATTCACACTATTCTCAACATGTATTCTCCATGTCCTCAACCTTGATCCTTAAGATATCAACTCTATTAAGAGATATAACATGTTTACCAAAACATGCTTTTGTAAACTCTATCTTAGAACAAACATCACCAAAACTTACATATCTCCCTCTAGACTTATCCTTTCTACTTCCAACATTAACTACATATACTAGATACTCAAAAGTATCTCTCATAACCTCTGGTGGTTATCATGCTCAACTAATCATCCATAACAACTTAATCTTTCCACTATTCTTCTGTCAGATACCACATAAGACATTAAACATACTATGTTAACATCAATGACAAACTCAATCATGAATGTAACATATCATCATCAAAACAATCTCTCTAATCTTTCCAATCTTCCAATAGAAGTTGGTTTACAATTTATGAATTCAATTAGTAATGGAGTAGCTATGGTAAAAGGGTTCAAAGTTGATTGCAGTCAAAATATAATCTTATAATTAAGTCTTAGGGTTTCCATTGGAAGGGGAAATTCTTGAAGAAGATATGGAACCATCAATGGCAAGAGTCTAATTTACCTTTCACATAGATAGACTAGTGGAAGTTAATAGTAAGGAAGCAAGGGACAAAAAGGCTTTCTATACAAGAACCCTATGATCAATGTTCGCTCTATATTATGAAGTACATTATGTGTGAAGGAAGGAATAAATAGTTGAATGGTATTCATTTCAAACTCCTCAGTTCCTTAATGTATGGCAATAGACCTATCAATCTTTCACATTTCTTGTTCATTTTGTTGAATAAAAAAGATGTATATGTGCACTAGATGTGCTAGATGCACACCTGTAATAGAGTTGGTGTATAGGAAAGTGCACCTAATGCACCTTAGAGGTGCACTAGGTGCACTCTTTTTTGTCTTTCAAAGGATTTTTAGTAGTTTTTTAATGTTTTTAATAGTTTTTGAGAGTTGAGGCTTTTGGGTTGTATCTTAGTCATTATTAGGGTTTATATTATTTATTTTTATTTGCCTCTAGACTAATGGATCTTGATTTTGTGTAGATTCAATGGCTTCTTCATCATCCTCCCTAACTACAAAGATGGTGCCAAAACCTATGATTTTTAAGTTTCAAGGTGTTCCAAAAAATTCATGTTTCCAAGATGATTATTTAGAGATTTGGGACATTGAACTTGGTCATACTGACCATAACACATTCCTAGTATTGTGCAATAAACCTACAAAGAGGTCCTCATTGATATATACTCTTATCTTATCGAGACTAGTCAACACAACATCACACCTAGTATCAATATAGTCCTCAGAGTTGATCATGGCACTAGTAGAAAACCATGTCTCTAAGGAAAGGGTCATCAAGAGTATAACTATAGAGATCATGCTAGATCTCTAACCTAAGAACATAGAAAAGGTATACCATCTTCTGAGAGAAAGTTAGTTTATTAGATTAACCTATCACCAAGAAGAAAGATGGTACAAAGAACATGGAGAGGAAGCATCAGAAATCATCCAACCCTCATACCTTATCAAGAAAGCTCCTCTTGGATGTAAAGTAGGAAAAGTGGACATAACAAGGGGCTATATGAAAGAGGATATCAAATATTTTATAATACTTTTTAGTAGAGTCATGGGGTTACCAGTATCAAGACACTTGAATATATCGATGGTGCATTTTATTGAGACCATTAGAACAATGAAGATGCCAATTGATTGGGCTTTGATTCTTAGTGAGAATTTGGATGAGCAATAGCTGATGGTTAAGAACAACTATAAGTTCTACATGACATCCTATTTGGTGTACCTATTAGCAACAAGGGTAATAGATTATTCAAGACTCTACAAAAAGGGTAGCATGCAAGATGCAAACACATGACCCTATATCCCCAGTTGGTGAAGAAAAAGCTTCTAGAGCACAACAAGGAATATAGGATAGTGAATGATGCTTTTATTTTCATGATTATCTAATTCATTGAAGGGAATTATGCAAAAAGGATGTCAAATGAGGTAACAACAAAGATTTTAGAAGTCATTTCCTATTACATCCAATTTAGGACATTCACTTATTTGAGGGTAGTGGGTATAACCATCAATCCCAATAAGATCCCTAGGTATCCAAGTGATAGACTTATATTGTTGGAGATCACTCAACAACTCTTTTCTATGTATGATAGAGTAAGGAAGTAGCACAAGATAACCTGGGTGTGGCCTATTACTATTATTTATTTAGTGTGGTCTGGAGATAGGATATTTTATCTTTTGAGCCTAAGTGGGATCAGTATCCCTTGGAGGAATATAACTCTCCTCATCCCTTTTTTGATAACATTGGAAGAGTGCAATACTTAAAAGGAAAAATATTCCAACATGAAGATGCAATTGAGGGCCATTGGATGAATGTAGTAAATGACTATGATATTTGTATAAGGGATTATTGCAGGATGAATCTCTATTTGGCAAGTAGTACTTTGAAGATAAAGGTTCCTTTAAAGGTAGTACAACAAGATATTGAGGATGTTCTTGATCCAGTATATAAAAGAGACAAGATTTTTTATCAACCCATTATGAATGCAGAGATTGATAATGAAGAAAACTTAGATATTAATCACAGGGCCACACATGTCATCAAATTGACCAAATATTAGATTATAAGACCTTTAATATTGGATTTGATTCCTCAAGCGGTAGTCTTCCACACTATAGCCCACCATGAAAGAGGTAGAGGAGCCAAGGTAAAAATGCCCACTTTCATAGCTCAGTCCCAAGTGAGGTTGGAAATAGTGCACCAACTTGACAAAGAAGTTGGATATTATAGGGCTCAAAAAGGTAAAGGCAAGAGGAAAAGAACTTCATCTCAACAAGCTAAGCCAAAAGAAGAATCAACCCAAGCACCACCACAACAAGGGGCAAAAAATATACATGGGTCAGAGAATGTAGAAGCTATGTAGACCCAGGATAATCCTTAAGTGACACTGACTAAGCAAGAGCAAGGAGGAGTTGAAAAAGAAGTACAAGAAGTGTCTCTAGCTACTCAAGAGGTACAAGCCTCCCCATCAGCTTCTAAGAGAAGAAAGATCAAAACTCCAGTCAAGAGGAGACAAAAGGTGATTAGAAGAGTTATTCCTTTTCCACAAGTAGTAGAGCTTAACCCAGAAGTAGAGGAAGAAGAGGATGATAAAGATGAAGAAGATAATTCTTTTGAGTCAAAGGACTCATCTTGAGTTCAAATGGAGAAGAAGCTCTACCATTACACCACCTTCCATTCCCCCTCAACCTATCTAGTCTACCACTTTATAGAATGAGTTGTAGCGATGGATTGATCAACAAGAAGATGAAGGGGCTAATGTATTCCAAATGATAGATTTTGATTTTATGCTGGTTGGGATTGAGTTGGTGAGAGATAAGATAAGGGATACTCTAATTAATTAACCTCAATAGGAAGATTGGATTCAATTTTCATCTTAGCCACAAGGACTCGTAGTAGCTCCACCATCACCAAATCAAGGAAAATTTTGCATGGATAAGGGTTCAGCTACTCCTCTCCCTGTAAGCAATGAAGAAGAACATGTCCAAGTGGTACAAGAGGAAGAGCCACAAAAAATACCCATCAGTGAAGTGTTAGAGGAAGGGAAAATATGTGAGGAACCTCAATAGACATAGAGGTGAGAATTGTGGACTTTATAGATATAGAGACTCCTAATGTGGATCTCTCACAAAAGGAGAAGACTTTAGAGAGGAGTGATAAGGGGAAGAGCATAGCAGAATGAAATCCTTCATAATCAAAAGGTAAATCTCTGATGGAACATATTATGAGATGGTTAAGAAAAGAGGTGATTAGAAATCAAAGGCAAGATATTGAGGAAGAGAGAATGAGAGTATTGATTAAAGTTCTCAAGAAATTTGAGTCACCTCCAAAAGATGCACAGGCATTGGCCTTTATCATGAGTTATCATAATTAGGATTTTTTTGATCATGCTACTATCCCTCCTCATGTAGATAGTGATAAATCAACTCTAACAGGTTATTAAATCATGGGGGTTGTGCTTGAGAAACCCACATTAGACACTTCCAAGTTAATGGTGATAATTGGAATTAAAGAAGTATTTAGGCACTTAAAATAGGATGACATAGAATTGATAACACTTTGGAAATAGAATGAGATCCTAAAAGGATATCTAAATGAAGTTGTTCATCCATTAGAACCTGAAAATCCAAAGGAGACTTTGAATGCAACACTGGAGAAAAGAGATAAGGAGATGATGCAGTTAGATTCATTTTTGAAAGTTAGCAATGGCAAGAAATTTTTGAAGAGAAGGGTGTGTAGATTATCCAGGGAAATCTTAAACTACTGCACCACCTATAGGATAATGTATATAAGTTAGTGGCCATTTTGAACCAAGATTTTGGGTTAATGGGTGAAGTACATACCTAGGGAAAAGACCTACAAACACTATAGTTGATCAAGGGTCAAAGGTATTAGATGTTAATGGGGGTATATATAGTAGAAGAGTTAGATAAAATTGATGATTGGATAGAGAAGATTATGGATGAAAATAAAGTAATGGAAACATTACATGTTGATATTCATAAGCTAAATGATCAAACCCAATAGCAAATTTTGGAGGTGGAGTAACATTACAATGATGCATGCTTAGATATTTTTGAAGATGATTCAAGGGAAAAAATGATTATTGTAGAAGTAGTTGTTGAATAGTTCTAGAAGAATTTTGAAGAAGCTTCCAATGATGATGATATTAGACAAGCATTCAGGACTAAAGAAACATTACTAGACTTGGATGTGAAATTGGGAGATTTTGTAGAAAGTCACATCGAGATGGGAAATTATAGATAGAAAGTGAAGGACAAATATGAAGCTTTATATTTTCTAGATGTAGTTCAAGTCACTGAGATTATAGAGAAACTCAAGAGAAAATACCTAGATATAGCTATGGTATGAAGGGGAATAAAATTGAGAAGCTAGAATTTCAGTTTTGACACTTGACGAAATTTTGCATTTTTTGAACCTACTTTCGAGGTGCATAGATGCACCAAGTGTGCTAGGTGTGCTGCTTCCAATGTGCAATTTTTTAGAGGTGCACCAAAAGTTTTTGAAGAAGTTAGAGGTGTTCTGATAGTTAACTACCAGTTCTAAATTTAGAGCTTTCCATGCATTGGAAATGCATTCTGATAGTAGTTTAACTCCTACCAACACCTAATGAATATGGAGCTTCTATTTTTGGTACTTCTAGACACTCCTACATCATCTAATGGATTTCTTCTTCTTATTTTCTCATGCTTTATTTGTTTTAAGACATGTAAAGGCTCATGCATTCATTTAATGATATAAATATGGATGGAGTCCTACTAAGCACCAGTTAGAGAGTTAGTTTGTATATAAATAGATTTTTTTAATTCAATTAGAAGCATATGTTTGCATAAAGATATCTCTCACTCTCAACAGAAATTGAGGAGGATTTTTTTTGTAAATTTAAGAATGTAACATGTATTTTGGGCTGTTATTTTTATGCAATAATATATGCTATTGGTGCTCACATTTAGAGTGTAGTGATTCTTTCCTAAGTTTGTTATATTTTGGGAATGTATTTTCATGGAATGCAATTGAGAAAATAGTTTTTTTTGTTGATTTGATTGTACAATCTTTTAATTTTGGTGTTGGCTAAGGTTCTACAAATTTTGCTAACATACTTAGTTCAAGAAGAGATCATCCATTTTGTTCTTACATAGTTTTTTATATCTCACATGAGCACACTTTCCATGGCCTTGTGATCCAATGAAAATTGAAACATCTCATGGTTATTAATTCCCATCAAAAATTGCATTAGTGGAATTAAGGAAGCAATTCTCCTATTTTCATTGGTTACCTATCGATCTTTTCAAAGGCTTAACTCACAGATGTGTTGTTTTCATAGCTTATGTCTATTAGGAACTTATTTTTCAAGTTATTTTCTTAAATTTCTTGTCACCCTATCTTTTTTATTTTCTTTACTAACACATGGTTAAATTAGGAATTCATATAGTTTCATTGTTAGATTGTGTTCATTAAAAAATAGAAAAATATATTTCTTTTTGTGTGATTATTCTTTTGAGATAGAAAGCTGATTCAAAATCTTATATTAATTGTTTAGAATCAGCAAAGGCCTCCTTGTGAACAAATACATTTATCTTCAACTAAGTGTTCTAATAGGTTGCAAGATCACCTAGAAACTTGGAGTTGATCCTAGATTAACTTTTCAAGAGAGGATTTTGAAAGGATTCCTATCATTAAGCATCATGAAAAATGATAGCTCAACACATACCTAAAAAGAAAAAATGAAAATCAAGATAACCCCAGTTCACCTTAATTCAAGGATAGTGTGCAAACTAGGTCTTATACACATAGGGTTGAGTGTGACCTAGTCCAAGAACTAGAAGAACCTAACCTGGATCACACTCAAGGGTGAGGGAATGATTATGGTAATTATGTTCTTGCCTCACCTTCTATTGAAAAAGAGAGTTTAGAAGGAAGATCCCCAAAGAATGAAAGGCATCTAAAATCCTAGTTGGAAAACCTATGAAGAGGAGAGAGAGGATTTCTAAGAATTTTTTTCCCATAAACATCGCTATAGATAAAATTTCTCAAGCCAATACCCCTAAAAATGATGAAGGAATTCCTGAATGTAAACTCTTAGAGGAGTTAAGGAAACATTCAAGAAGTCCACTTCGGAATCCTAACTAGTACCAAGAGTATGTTGTTTATGTTCAGGTTGCAAAACAAATGGAATAAGTCTCTTCTTCACAATAGATACCTCCTAAAAACCTTAAAAGAAGCATTGTGGTATGGAAAGGAAAATCTACTACTAAAACCCCAGCTGAAGGAACTAATGGTAATAATGATTTTGAGTGGGTTAATGTTAACAATCAAGGATCTATGCCCCCACCTGACCTCTCTAAATCATTAGTAGTAGGAATGATTTTATACCAATATTTTTTAACAGATAAAGATATATAGTTAGAGGAAAAGAAGGTGATGAAGTAATTTATCAATAATCAATAGAGAGAATTGTTGGATCAAGAAGACAAGATTATGATTTTAGAGGAAAAAGACATTTAGTTGACTAATTTGATTCCTAAACTTCTCAATTGTAGATTGTTAGCTCAAGTCTACACTATGTTCCAAAGGGAGAAGATGTTGAACTATGAAATAACTCAAATTGTACAAGGTCTTAATTCTTCTCTCCACACTCCTCATTAATTTTATCATTCCTTCTAGCAATATCCTATAGCCATTAATAATTTTGTGTGTGAACTATATATGCATAATTTGGTTTTTCCTAATGATAGGGAATAGAATCCTTTGATGTATGTGGGGGATATCCAATTGAAAGCATTTATGTCTTGGATTCATAATGAAATCACAAGAGAAAATAAGGCTACACTGTATAGAGAAGAAGAATAATCAAAACCATTGTACTTAAGGCTTGAGGCAAAGGATCCATCTATTATTATGACTTTTTGAAAGTTGCAAATTATGAGAAAGAAGAGAAACACATAAAACCTCTAAGTATGGTCACTTATTCAGAATTTAGTGAAATGTAAACCAATAAGCTACAAGAATTAGAAACAACAATCATTCAATTATGGATAAGACTTCCCCATGACTTTTAGTTTAAGGAGCCACACTCTCCCTAGAATCTAATTATGGAAAGCATGTGTGCACCATGGTTAGTTATCTTGGGACAAACTAGAGGTAATTTTTGGACTACACTTAAGTTTCATCCTCCTTTGTTAATGTATCCACTATTAGGAATCAATGAGGATGTCAATACACACAAAATTGTTGCTAAGGTACAAGCTTAAAGATTCTAGGGGTTATTACTGGAGTTGGCAGAATGAAGGAACCATATCCAGTATTGCAAATATTTTAGGCTAAAGGCTAGGGTCAGGAATTACATTTTTTCTAGAGAACCAGCTAACTTCTAAGTTGTGGGGAATGATGGGCTGAAGGAATGACATATGTCTATGGATTTTTATGGTTTTTATAAGATATTTAATGTTTAAGTTGAAAGACTTTTTACTATAATGTTCTATATAAACCTATAGTTGCCTTTCTTTTCTAGAAGTTTCATGATACTATATGATTTCTTGGATATGCATCTATGGTTAGAACTTATATAAAAGAACTATATTATATGTATGATTTATAGATGTGCACACCTTTTTCCTTTTTTACTTTTAATGGGTAGGTTCCTGCAACTATGCATTATGAGCAAGGATTGATATATGCATTAAATGTTTATCATGAATTAATGAAATAAATTTGTGCTGCAAATTATTGCATGTGTATAATCTATTGTAGGAATAAGTCAAAGGAAGGAGTTCATATGAAGGCATTAATAGTATAGTTATCTGGTTACCTGATATTTATGAGTTTTTGAAGATCAAGTCAAACTAACTTCCAACTATTGCACAAATACATAAGCCATTATGTCATGTACTTACACTAGTAGAATTTTGGCAAATAAATGACCACATGACTAAAAGTGATCAAATTCTTATAATGTTTTGTAATTTATAAGTATAGGTGACTAGATAGATGACTAATTTGGTCATTAGATAAAATCATAAGATTAGACAAAGATAAGTGACTAACTAAATGATCAAATTAATGACTAAAAAATTGGTCACTAATAATTAGTCACCCAAAAAAATGATTGAATGAGTGATTTTGATGATTTTTTTTATCATATTAATATATTTTAAACTTTTTTATAAGTTTTATTGCTCACCATTGGAGTTTTTGTCCTATCAATACATCATTATTAATTAACTTCCTTGAATATCCTCTCAACTAACTATTTATCAAAAAGATTATTTATCAATTAAATATTTTATAACCTCAACATATTATTGCTATTAATAACATTAACATCATATGATAACCATCTTTATAAAATATAACATTATTTTATTCTCATTAGATTTAGTATCTTATAGTATTTAGTAAATAGTGAGAACCACAATTTAATAAATATCAAACCCTAAATTAAAATGATTTAATAATAACAATAATTAGTCGATAGGCTTCCTAAGTGTGAAGATACCCACTAGAATTCAATGTTTTATGTCAAGTTTCTTCATTAGTATCAAAAAATGTCATTGTGATAGATTGAAAAGTAGTGGTCTTGAAAAAGATGTGAGTTCATAATATTATGCCTACAAAATCAAAATTTAATATATCTAATAAGTAGTTTCTATAAAATTTTGTACTTTCATATTTAATGTGTAGTTTGAAAAAAAAAAGAGTTTCACATTCTTAAGTTTTCATTTATATAATTAGTGTTCAAAATAACATACAATTAAATAGTTGTTTAATTTTAAAATATGTTAAAATATTATAATTTGAGTAGAAGATAAGTTTGGGTTTTTAAAATTAAGGTGTTAATATCTTATTGGATTTTTTAAAATTTGTTTGATTGATTTTGTAATATGAAAAAAGTTAGTAATTTTATTATTTCATAATTGTATGTTTCTTGAAATTACAATCTCTCGAGTTTTAAAAGTCTTATATTTTTAGAGATGTTGGAATTTTTTTACAATCTAAGGTTTTATTCTTTTGAAATAATATTATATGTAATTGTTTGTTATTTTTATTTATTTTGTTATATTTAATAATTTTTATCTATAATTTGCATCTCACTACCTTAAAGAGAGGATGTTTTGAGATATTCTCTTAAAGAGAGAATTCTTTTGATACATCCACTTGTTTCGATCTGGGCCTAAGCTATACTATGTTACATGGTCATGTCTTAGCTAGTGTGACATAATGTTTTGTGAGTGAATATTTTGGAATATTTTGGATGGTAAAAATCTTAACACAATCAAATCCAGAAACATATCAGTGCATATGTAAATTATATTTGATAGACTATTAATTATTTGTGCTTGTTTATTAGAATATTTTTTCTCTATTGTATTGAAAATGTAGTTTATCTTCTATAGAAATGATCTCTCTTTTTGTTAAAAGAATCTATGATTTTATTCTATTATTGCAAAGGGGAAGTTTTGTGTATCAATCAATGACAACAACATCAACATTGACATAGAAGAAGGAATTAGTATTGGTACCCATCCAATTCTTTCATTAGTGTTTTTGACTCTTTAGTTTGTTTATTCTACAAATGTATAACACAGACCTACATGATAAAATCCTATAGGTTTGAAATTCTAATAGACAACAAAGGGGCTTTAGGGGGATTATAAATTAGAAGGTAGAATGTCTCTATAGATCACCTAAACTCTGTTGAATGCAAAGTCTCCAAGCTATGATTATATATTGTTACCCTCATGTATTAGATCCTTTCCCACACACATATTAGATTTATAGCCATCAACATTTTTAAATACATGATGGCCTTCAATACACCTTAAATCTTTGTCCTGTTTATTTAGGAGTTTTCAATTTCATGTGATGTTCATTATCTACAAGTTATTTCAAGTTTTCCTTTCCATAGATTTTAGATTTTTTTAATGAAATTTTATGATTTATAAGTTATTTATCTTTCTAATTGAGAACACAACCATAGTCATACAACCTCTACCTTTTTATAATAACTCTCATATTTTTTGAGAAAATCATAGCTATTCTTACATTTAGTTAAAAGTTAAAATCAAAACTATCATCAATCGAATCAAATAATAATCTTCTCAACTTCTTTATACTATAAAAGTTTCATTTCCTTGAGATGAGGTTTTATATGTATTTTAACTATTTCTTTATTTTTAATAAAAACTTAAAAACATTGATTAGAATGGTCAACATTCAAATTAGCTGATTTGAAAAGTAAATTAGGAAAGAATGATGTAAGTTTATAAAAACATTAGGAGAGTATTATAAACATTTATTTATCAAAAACTAATTTTATCATATTTTTAGATGTACCTTCAGAGATGAGTGAAGAGATTAAAGTGGAGGTTTTAATTTTTTTAGAATTGATGAATCTCCTCTCAAGAGATCAGAGTGTTAAGTGATAAAAAAAAAGGCAATTTCAAGATCCAAAGATCAATTTCAAATGTTCAAAATCAGTAGTTCAAATTCAAATATCAAGTTGCAATCATTGGTTGGGAGTTGTAGAAGTTCTAATTTAAATTTTAAAATTGAGTCTAGAAAGGCCTAAATGTCCATGCACACTATGACATCCCTATAGTAAGAGATTAATACAAGTGGCTCAAAATGATCCTTTTTAAATAAAAGGAGTGGGAGGTTTTCTCTTATCATTTTATGGAAAGATATTTTATATTTCAAAGCTCCCATGATAACAATTCAGAAAGATCAAAAGTTTTAAAACCTCATCGGGCCACAAATGTAATAGGCTTAAACGGATGGAGTAAGGGATTTTGGAGATTTGATTATTAGTCCCTGCCTTGCATAAGGCAGGCTACTACTATTTTTGGTAGAGGCACATCATTAATTTAATTTGAGACAAGTTGTCTTTTCAAAGGTTTAAATTACAAATATTTTCAAAATATTTTTAGTGATCATATTCCTAATTTTCTATTGGTCCTATGGATTTTTCTCAGAGGTAATTTTATATTTTAATTGTGGAAAATAGCAGGAAAAAAATGATGTTGATAAGATCATATTAATTGTGACGGTAACTCACATATTAATTGTGTCAAAGCCATTATGGCAATTTAGTCTTGAAGGAGAGCATAGAGTTAAGCCGAATATTTGAATGAAATCTGGGAGAGAGCCATTAGGCAGTTGCGTTATTACCCAGACCCGTATTGGTCTGATCTTGTTGGGGAAGCATCTCACGATCAGACCACAAGGAAGGATAGTATTAAGTTCCTTGAATCTATTTTAGTGTCCAAAAATCTCCTGACATTCACCCAGAAATCTCCATTAATCTAATTTTGATTACCACTCCGAATCTGCTTTATCCATGTGCGAAGATCAAGTTTGTCATTTTGGGTGCAAAAATTAAGCATACTGCAGATAAGGTACCTCAAAACACCATCCATCCAAGGATCACTTTCCCAGCATAGTTGTAAGGGCTCTATACAAGTCTTTATAGTGTTTTGATTTTAAGCTTTTGCATGTTTCTCTTAGCAGGGTTTATCATATAATGAAATTACTTTTTGTGTTGTTTGACTATTGTTTGACTATGACTATTAAAAAATACTCTTGAACCATTATGTCTATCTCATGCAAAGCTACTCTACTCTTCTTTTCATCGAATGCCTGAATTATTGTCGAAGCTATTTCAAAGGGAAAACAAATCTAATCTCACATCAATGTCATAGAATTGGCTTTTATCCCCAACACAACTTTACAAAATAAACTTGTTAACCTTTTATGATAAGTGCAGAAGTATGGTTGGTTCTTGAAAAGTGTTGGACCATTTAAATCAAACGATTTCTCATGGAATATGATAATTGTAGCTTATAGAAAGCATGGCTTTCTTCTATAGGCTTTGACATTGTTTTACCAGATGCAACAAACAACTGTATAACCCGATGAATTCAACTTCTCTACAATTCTCCCTATTTTTTTTAATGCCTCTTCTATAGATCATGGTTTGTAGATCCATGCAAAAATTATTAGATATGGATTTCGAACATGATGGTGATGTAGTGAGTTCTCTGATACACATTATGCAAAGTGTAGACTAATACACAAAGCATTCAAATTATTTGATAAAATTTCTACTTCAGACGTCATCTTGTTGATTGCAATGGTTATTGGATGTGCACAAAATTGTGTTCTTAGCAAGGCTATAAGTCTTTTTGAAGCAATTCCTCAATGGGATAGGGTTTCCTGGACAGGAATCATTGTTGGGTATGCACAAAATGGACTTGTTGATAAGGCTATGGAGCCTTTAAAGAAAATGAAATTAACAGGTGCATATCTAAATTCTACTACTTTAGTGAGCATCCTTCCAACTTGTGCAAAAAGGGGAGCTTTAAACAAAAGGTAGAGATGCACACAAGTATAATTAAATCAAGATTTTTGTCAGATATTGTAGTTGTGATTGTCCTGATAGAAATGTATGCAAAATGTGGAGGTATATAGAAAGTGCATCAACTATTTGACAAAATGAAGGAGTGTAATACAGTCTCCTAGATTAATGCTATGACTGTAAGATATGCTCAAAGAACACATGTTGGTAAAATTGTGGGTGCATTATGAAAATGCAAATGGCCGATGTAAAGGAAAATTCAACAACATTTGTCAACATGTGCCAAAATGAGAGATCTGGAAAAGGGTATGGAGATTCATCAAAAAAATTAGAACTGGACTTATCTTGGATGTAGTGGGGGACGGTTGATCCCATATATGTGGACTAAATCCATTAAGAAGGAATGAAGTGTGGGACTATTGATCCCATATATGTCATGTAAATTGAGGTAGGAAAGTAGCGTGAGATGGTTGATCCCATAAATGTGAAGTAAATTTGTCAATAGGGAATATAGTGTGAAATGGTTGATTTCATACGTCTATAAATTGCATTGCAACTCCATGACATACAATAACAATAAAATGGCAAAGGGAAAGGCAATGAAATTGTTTTGCATGTTGCTAACAATAACAGTGGCATTGGCAGCAAGCATGGTAGGTAATAGCCTCATCATGATGATTATTATTATTGCATCAATGATTTAGATTGTGACAAATTTTGGTATTATTGGCAGGTATGGCAGAAGCTCAGTCGGATGATCCTTGTTTGGATTATGATTGCAAAGATGATGGTATTTGTAACTTTAGTGCAGACCTAGAAAAGGGTATGGAGATTCATCAAGAAATAATCAGCACTGGACTTATCTTGGATGAACACCCTAATAGAGATGTATACAAAAGGCACAATAGTTGTTTGACAAAATGCTTACTGCAGATTTGGTCTCAATGATTGTAGTGACAACAGAGTATCTACATAATGGCAATCTTGGTGAGGATTTTAGAGTTTCCAAAGAAATGTCTCTGCTAAATGTAGTCTTATGGACTGTCATCATTTCTAGATATGCCCAAAATGAACCTATTCACAAAGCCTTGGTGGTTTTTAAGCATATGCAATGAGAATGAGAAGGTATAATCCAAATTTTGTGACCTTTATTTTATCCACTTTTTATGTGCCAAAGTATTGAGCTTTTGATCAAGGTATAGAGATTCATCATGTTTTAGATGTTATAGTTACAAATGTCCTCATGGATATTTATGCAAAGTGTGGGAATGGTTCAAAGTAGAAAATATAAGCAGTACATCTTTTAGACGCTGGACCTAATTACAAATGGAATAGGTTATCATTGAAGTGAATTGACACTGAGCTGCTGGCTTGTATGAAATTGGGATCCAATAATGATAACTTTGAAAGGAAAGCACAAGCATGGTATCCTTTTTCCCTCCTATTAAACCCTCTAAATTGTATCTATTTACTGTAGATGTTTGCATCTCATTAACTAAACTTTGCATAACCTCTATATCTATCCCTAGTCTAATTATATTAAAACATTAGTGATATACATGTCTTCAACATTTCATTGATTTGCCATGTTATATTGACCCCTTCATAGATACGTTCGGAATTTTTTTTCCAGGTCAATTTCTTTCATCCATAATATCAGTATTTCCTTACAAATTTCTAAAGCCTTTTCAACAAATCTAATTTGTTCATAACTTGCAATCATCGCAGTCCACAAGAATGCATCTATTTGAGGCATTATGTCAAACAATTCACATGGCTTGCCTATGCTTCAACATTTTGCATACATGTCTACTAGGGCAGTGATAACTATAATGTATGACAAAATCCCAAATTTTTTTAATGCTTTGATGGATCTCCATACCTAGTTTCAAATCCCCCAATTTGGCAAAGACATGAAGGATGATGCTAAAGGTTGTCAAGTATGGCTTTACACCCACCTGTTGCATTCTATTGAAATTTTTCAAATTTTTTCAAGACACCCATTTTGTGCCTGCATTTGAAGCTCTTATTTTGGAACAGATAGGAGGAATGTAGGAAAAGGTTGTGGAATTCAAATTTACTGTTGTAAATCACATTTCCTTAAAATTTTATACATTATTTACAAAAAATTCATTTGTTTATATGCTACAATCATTACATTCCATTAAAGTGCATTTCTTTACAAAAACTTTGCAAACTTAGAACTGTTCCTTCTTTTGTCTCGTTCTTTGCGACATCTTCAGTGCTAGTGTACCTGTCAATGCTGCCATCTTCTCTTAAAAGATAATTTATAGAGAAAACATGTATTTTGCCACTACTAGATGCCACATCAACTTGTGGCCCATTTGAAAACATTGTAACATGAAGTACACAGCCATCATCTATAGAGTAGGTCAACCTTGAACAAAAAGTAATGTCTTTTCTAGTCTTTAGCTATCCCAGATTTTAGTTGTGGAATCATTTGATGCACTTATATAAAAGTTATGATCATGTGAAACTACAATGTCATTGAAAACTAACTGATGCTCTTGAAGATGTGCCACCAAAATTCCATGTGGTCTCCATGCATGATCTAGGATAGATGCTCCAAAGTAAGATGACAATACAGATGCATCTACTAGTGATGGCAAACCTGTAGTTACACTCGATGAAAATACAGAGCTCTTAGAATCATTAGAAATATATATGTCTTTGAACTTATTCATCACATAAGTTATGTCACCATTTTCTCTTCCAACAAAATCTCTTAGGACTTTGTTCACTTGTCTAGTAGAAACAAATCTACCACTCAAAATAGAACCACTAACCAACTTGGGAGGAAAAGAACCTCCCATACTAACATATCTCTATATTATCTCTACTGCAGGCATGAATGAGTGACCGACACCCAAAGTCCATTGTAAGGAAACAACAGAACATGCAACTTGTGCTCCATAAAAGTTTGTCATCATAATAGGTGTTGCATCTTGTGGACCTACAACATCATTTCTTATCTCTTCATTAAAGGATGATCCTATCGAAGACATTATATTTTTTGCACTCTCATTTTTCTTTTCAGTAAGAGGGTACATATAAATTGGGACACCTTCATAAGATGGACCATGGTTGGAACCATTACCTGTCACAAAATTTGAAGGCATTCCTAGAGCAAAAGCTTGAAGCTTCTCATGATTTTACAACTCTTAAGTATATTCTCGAGACTGCATTGTACTGAAGAGATTTAGTATGTAGCTTTTCATTGCTTTCATCCTTGCACAATCTTCTAGCTCAGATAAACTTATATTTTAACCAAAGGATTCTATGTTTAGATGTAGATATGACTAATTAATTAACTAGCTTTTGGCCATAGATGGATCAACTGCTACAGACAAAATAGATGAAATCTTTTCAAGTATTTTTTTATTAGAAAAAGAAGCATTATTTGAGTTTAAACTAGGTTCAACACGCTTCTGAGAAGCTGTAAGTTGCTTAACTTTTTCTCTAACAGTTTCCTTTCTCTAAAACCTCTAAGCACTATGAATTATTGGCTTTCTCTAGGACTTCGTGAAAAATCTATCTTGACATTGGAGATTTCAAACATGACAATAACTCAATCTCTGAAGTCAATGATGATGGTTCTCTATGAAGAAAAGGAAGAAGAATTGGTGAAAGGTAAACATAAGAGTTAATTGGTTGTAAACTCTCACTACCTACAACTATAAAATTAATAGCTGTCCTTCTAACCCATTGGCTAGGATGACACAATAGTGGAGCAAAATGCATAACTGATCCAATCACTAACCATTTTCCTAGTAATTTACTTTTTGACAATGTTGCCAAACATTTCAAGGCATTCACAATAACTTCTTCCACAACATCGTTTAAAGCATGCTTAATGTAAGGAAAATGATATTGCTCCACACTAATCTAACCAACAAAATAAAATACATGGATAATTTATTTAAAGAATACAACTCATAATTGTTCATTATGATCATCATTTAGAAAAGATGGGAGAATAGGCAACAAGAAATCATTACTTTTCTTCTTTCCAAAGAAATCACACAATTCATTTATGTGCTCTAGCAGTGCCCTCCTAATGATTGGACTTTGCTTTGGTCCCATTACCAATTCTTGTATAACATGAGCTATTGTTCACCATAACTTTGTAAGTTCTGCATTGCATCTACTATTATTTTGATGACCTGCAGCTTATGAACCTAAAGTTTGAGCTTAAGCCAAATGACCTTTTCTTGCCTTATGTGAAACACTTGATCTATCTAAAATGTCTATCTCATTCAAAACTTGTGAGCGTATAAGAAAGTGAGTTAGTTGCATCAATCTCGTATATGTTATTAGCATAAAAAATACAAACACTCTCTTCAGGATCATCTAGTAATGTTGAAAGCATAGGGATAATATAATTTGGAAATATTTTTGCATCACTTGAGGGAAATTCATTGACTAATGAAAGTATATCATAGATAGTTTGCAAAGTAGCATGCCACACAATAGTAGTTGGATAAGAAGGCATTGCAATGACATAAGGAAGAACATGTTGTAACTGATCTTCATCATCAATGTAGTATGAAGAGCAAAGCAATAATAGTATAGCTCCTCTCCTTGATTGTGTAAGTGTCCCACTTCAAAAGAATTCACATAATAATTATGCAGTTAACACCATTCCTTCACTCTTTGTACCATATTCCAGTCTAAGTGTACAAGAATTGAGTCCACATTTTTTTTTGTCCCAACCACTAAAGTGACTGGATCTTTATTCTCTTTTCTTTCAAAAAAATGATTGTTTTTTATCACATTTCTATTAACATTTAATTGCAAAGTGTTAGAGCATTTCCTCATTTCATGATTGGATCTAATTGCCTGATTATCATTCTTCATCATAAGAGAATTGCAAACATAATCCAACTTAGATTTTTCACTTACATGTGTTTCATATTTTGGTTGCAACAAGTCCATATTCAGGATAGGGTCTATAGAAATTGCCAGTTCATTGGAATGATTCTTATGTCCCAATTCTATGGGATGTAACTTATTTTGATGTGTAACTACCTTTCAATTTTAAAGATAATAGTAAAGATGCAATAGTGTTGAAGCATGAATGGAAAAGCGGATGACCAAGATTATAGCTGACCTTATTTTCGCTACAAAGAGCACTGAAAAAATATGTGAAAATATGGCTATTCTGAAGATAAGGTGATTCATTAGGCATTTTAGATTTCATATATCTTTGTACTAACTTGGTAAAGATGTTACTTACAATAATATATTTTTTACGCTTATTTTCTTAGTGAAGAATTTTTCAACTTCTCTCGAGGTTTGATAACATAGTAGAAGATTAAGGAACTTAAGTAGTCATTGAACATGTAGAGCAATATGTTAGTTTAACCATTGCATAGAAAGTGTCTTTTGAGTTTCAAATGGTTGTATTTAGAAAAGTAAAAAGTTGATGGGTAATTTTTTTTATTAATTTTGAATAGGTATATTGATTTTTTTTGCCATTGCAATCTAAGTCAACTCTTTGAAAATTGCAGTCAATTCTAGCATATATATGAATTGTGTCTCTCTAAATGCATTTTTGGCCCTTAATTATTTTATTATCACATATTGCTTTAAGTAAGAAACCTAAATGCTTTAATTTACTAAAAATTATGATGACTATCTTGAATATGTGTTCAATATTTCTCCTAGTTTGTAAGAATTCACTTGTTTCTGATGCTTACAGCTTGATACTTTGCTAAATCATTTTCCTATGCCCATCTACAAAAAATTGACTTAGGAACACTTAAAGTAAGGTATGTATCCTTGCATTTCTATACTATATTCTCTTTACTTATATGTTGACTGTATTGTGAGTAACTTTATGTGCATTTATATTTGAAATACATTTAACATTTATGTGTATTTATATTTGAAATACATTTAAAAAATACATTTAATTCTTTTGAATTGTTGTCACATTACACTACCAGAAGATATAGCCTTGTATTTTAGGGTTTCCATCTGCCCTAGAAATGTTTATAGAAGACTACGACAATTGTATTGTTTGAGCCTTACACAAGCCATCATATTTGATTCAAATATGTAAAGGTCATTTGGTTTATTCAAATAATATGTTGTCCAATCTAGAGACACATAGCAGCCAACATGAATTTTCATTTTGGACACATTTTTTTAACCCTCCACTATTAGTGGTTATCAAAAATAGATAAATCAGAGTTTTTCTCCCCCTCATCTCTCTCTTGCATTATTTCAAGAACTATTGAACACACCTGTAGACACCATTAGACACTTTCTCCTACCATTATCAATTGTTGAAGACACCTATAGACACTTTCTTTTCTTAGACCACACCTAAGGTTCGTACCATTATCAGTTGTTGAAGACACCTGTAGACACTTTCTTTGCCTAGCCCACACCTAAGGCAAGGAATAGAGCTGTGTGCAACCCTTGTTTTTTGTTATCCTTATGATCTTGTCAACTCTTCTATATATATCCATCTGAAGTGTTAGACTAAGTACATGTAGCTTTATCATATTTGATGCTTGCTATTATTTTATTTATAATGATATGTTATATTTTTTTATTATACATATAATATTAAAATATTGACTGGGATAAGAATATAATCATAATTAATATAATCATAATTAATATTTTATTTTAATTCTATTCATCATCTTAAAATAGACGATTCATAATATTATGTTATATGTTACTTCTTAATCATATTTGTGATGGTAAATTATATTACGTAATATTATTAACAATATTTTAGATTTCTTTATTATAATAATTTGAATAATAATATTTCATAGTGTATTATTATTTATTTGATTAACATGATTATTATTATGATTACGATTATATTTAATTTAATTTTTTGTTTACTTTGTATTTAGGCTCTATTATCATTCAAATATATCTCTAAAAAGGAGACATTACATTATGGTCAAGTATATGAAGTTTATGGTTATGATCAACCATCTTAGGATCCATCAATGTATGGTTTTGGGGTTTATCCTATAATTGGGGTTATCAATAGGTGAAGCATAGCCATTGCCTACCAGACTTTACTAGTCCATTATTTCCTTTTGTTATAGATTTTTTAAAGCAATTTATCATAAACATATTATTTAGTTCGTTGTTACATTTATGAATTAGCACCACTTTCCTATCATTGATAAAACTTTCTATTGATGTGCCTTATTTTTATCAAATTCCTATTTTTATGTTATTTGCAGGCTAAGTTTCAATAAATATCAACATCGGGTGTAATGAACACTTTTAGAACCCACTTGAACATAAGGAAAAGGAAATATTTGATCCTTTGGCACCTCCATATGTTAAAAAGTGAGTATTTCAATTGATTGTGTTTTGTAGTTTTTAGTAGATGTGATTTTTTAATGGGGTTTCATATTTTTATTTAATGCAAAGGCCTAAATTCTTGACATAAATTGCATAATCATTTGTATATTTTTTCTGAGAAGTTAGCACAAGACACAATACTTGTGTGTTGGCAAAGTGCTCCAAATTATATTTTATAAGAGTCTACCACTACAATAATTTATAGAAGTGTAATTGACATGAAATATAATTTTAAAATTCTTGAACAGAAGAATTCAAAATTGTTAAATTGTTATTGATAAAGATTTAGATTATTATTTTTCATAATAACTAAAATTGTGTTCTTTGAGAAGAGTATATTATGTTACAGTGACCATGATCATGGTAGATCTAATGTTGGGAAGACAACTTTGTCAATTTTTTGCATTATTCTTTAAAGGGTACTAGCTCAATGGAAGAGCACCTACTTTATAAGTAGGAGGATGGTGGTTCAATTCCATCGTGCCCTAATATGACTAAATTATTGATTAAATAAACTATCAAATATACTACCAAATATACTACCATATATACTACCCAAAAATTGCCAAATATATTACCCAAAAAACTACCAAATAAATTGTCAAATAAACTACCAAATAAACTGCCAAACAAACTACCAAAATTACCAAATAAACTACCAGATATACTACCAAGTAACAACAATAAATGACTAAATCAATGACCTAATCAATGATTAAAATATTTTAGTCATAAATTTGGTTGGGAGATAAATGTCTAGCAATAAACTACCATTGGTCACATGATCAAAATTAGTCACATATCTACAATATTTAGTAGTTTATTTAGTAATATATTGTTGTTTTTGTACTAGTGTTAAGACTCATTTCATTGAGAGGTGTACCATGATGTAATAATTCATTGCATTGCTAAGTTATCATTGTTGAATCTAGATCTTAGGAAGTTAGTTTTTGTAGTTTCTTTAGATAATCTATTAAATCAAACCCTGAATATAGTTCAATGGAGTTTGTAATTGCAATAGCATTTTTTTTAAAAATATAAACTATCTTTTCTAGTTTATACTATTGTATGAGTTGATATCAATACAAGATTTTATTATTGTGATTTAGTAATTGATGTTTAT
This sequence comes from Cupressus sempervirens, assembly GCA_028749045.1. NCBI lineage: Eukaryota > Viridiplantae > Streptophyta > Pinopsida > Cupressales > Cupressaceae > Cupressus > Cupressus sempervirens. Next base: position 512,775,572 of record CM053792.1, on the reverse strand, counting down.
ATCTATAGCTATTCACTTCTTCAAGGGGCCCCACTTGGTGAGTGAATCTAGTTGGTAGAATTATTTTCTCTTGTAATGGAATTAAGTAAGATATTTTTGGTTCCTATAACCATTGGTAATATAACCAATAGTTGTTCCTATAGCAATAAAAAGTAGTGTAGATTTATGTTTGTTCTTAATTTCAAAGCATAGAAAATTACAATTAAAGGGGTTTGAAGAATATACTTTATGGACAAAGTTTCATGTTTATGTTCTTAGTCAATTAAGTAAATGGGTCTAACATATATTTTTGGATGCTATGTTAAATGTACAATCCATATGCACAAATCTTAGTTTCTAGTTCAATCATTTTACCAAGTAATAGCACTAAGCCTAAGCTAGTAGGATGATATATCCAAAATGAACATCCACCTCTACAATTAGAATATTCTAAGCTCGCATGAATGACTTACTAAGAAGCAAGCCTTCATAGAAAACAACTCTACACTAAGACAATATTTTTGGGCGATGCAAGATTTCTTGTACACCTAGGATGCTTCTACATTAGACACTCAGGGTAATTAGAGAAGTGACCCTGTCACATCTTAGGTGTTTAGAGGAAAAAATATGTGGTCAACCTCCTCCATTTCTATCCATGATGAATCTTCAATTGGCCTCCCTTTCCAGTTGACCATGTACTCTTCATAATTTATTTTCCTTGTACTTTTGACAACATAGCTCTCCAATATCTCCTTAATCTCTTTTGTAGTCAAACTAGTTGCTAGAATACTCCACTATGCTTTTGCAATGTCATCTCCATAACCTCCTTCGTAATACTCTTTCAAATATTAAATATTAAATGTTGGTGAAATATTCAATTTAGTAGGAAACTTCACTTCATAGGCATTTCTAGAATCATGCCTCTTCACTATCTTGCATAGTCCCAAATTCTTCATTTTAGCTTATTATATGTACCCAATACAAAATGATCCTTTCTCAAATGAAGCATGAATTCATCTCCAACCTAAAATTCCTTATACGTCCTTTTCAAATCTACCTTATCTTTGTACTCTATATTCATGTTGATAATGTGCTTCCTTACCTCCTCATGGATGTTCTTCAAATGTTCAGCAAAATCTTCTATTTTAGCACTACTAATTTCTCTTTTATCAAATTGTATCAGTTTAGAATCATTTATCAGACTAATGGTGATTTACTAGTACTCCTATTGATAGAATTATTATATGAAATTTTTTCCTATGGTTAAACAAGATCCCAACCCTTTAGCTTATCTCCAAATAAACATCTCACTAAATTCCCCAAACCACTATTCACAACTTTTTTCTATCCATCAGTTTATGGTTGATGTGATAAAATGAACTTCAACTCCATCTTCAACTTATTCCACAACATACACTAAAAATACCCAACAAACTTGGTATTTCTATCTGAAACTATACTATTTGGTAGACCATGTATTCTTTCCACTTCTATGAAAATTAACTTTTCCATATGCACATCACCACTAGTCTTCTTGCAATGAATGAAATATGTCATTTTTAAAAATATGTAAACAACCAAAAATATGAAATCATTCCCATGCTAATTCCTTGGTAAACCAAGAACAAAATACATGCTGACATCCTCCCATGGCTTCTTTGGTACAAGTAATGTCTAATGCAACCTAGTATTCTACTTCACAAGCTTTCCATTTAACATGCTTTATAACTCTACACAAACTTCTTCACATTCTACTACAACTATGGACAATAATAATTCTTAGCATTGAAAGTAATGGTCTTATCTCTACCAAAGTGTCCAACCAACCCTCCACTATGGTTCTCCCTGATAAGATTCTCTTTCATAAAAGTTTTGGGAATACACAATTGATATCCTTTGAAAAGAATACCATCTTGGATTATTAAATCTAACCAATTTTTCCTATCAACTGTAATAGGTTCTATACAATCATTCCAAGCTTTGCCAAAATTAGGATCCTCTAGATACAAATTCTTGAGTTCATTGAACCCAACCACCTCAATCTACATTTTTGTCAGCAAAACATGTCTTCTACTAAGAGCATATATAACTCTGTTAGATTTTCCACTCGTGTATCAAAAAAAATGTATATCTTTAAAAAAAGTCAACCCACTTAAAATGCCTTTGGTTCAATTTTCCTTGACCATTCAAATATTGTAAAGCTTGATGATTAGTTTAGAAAAAAATCCCTAGGAAAAAGATAGTGTCTCCACTTCTTTAATGCCTATACTATAGCATAAAACTCCTTATCATAGAAATAATACTTTCTTTTGGCATAATTCAAGTTCTCACTAAAACAAGAAATAGATCTACCTCCGTGGCTCAAAATAACCCCTATTGCAATACCACTAGCATCACAGTCTACTTGAAATACCTTATTAAAATTTGGAAGTGCTAAAATAGATTACTTCATAACTTTCTGTTTCAACATATTAAAACTCTTATCTTCTCCTAGAGTCCACATAAATTTTTTCTTATCCCATCCCCTTTTTTAAGTCAAAGGCTTGAAAATACTGCTAAAACCTCTAATAAAGTTTATGTAAAAACTAGATAGTCCATGGAAAGATCTTACCTCATTTTTCCTCCTTGGAGTATGCCATTCAAGGATAGCCTTCACTTTCTTAAGGTCCATTTTTAGAGCTTCTACTGATAATAAAAATACCATGTACACCAACTCCTTCTTTACAAAACTATACTTCTTTATATTTATTAGCATCTTTTCTTCCCTCAACTTGTCAAACACCTTATGAATATGCATCAAATGATCCTCTAATGTCTTGGTAAAGATCAAAATATCATCTAGGGAAATAATGAAAAACTTTCGTAGAAAATCCTTCAGTACCTCATTCACAAGTCTCATGAAAGTGCTTGGTGCATTGGTTAGCCCAAAAGGAATAACTAACCACTCATACAATCATTCATTTGTGTTTAAGTCAGTCTTCCACTCATCTCCTTCTCTACTTAAAATATGATGGTACCCACTCTTCATTTCTATCTTTGTGAAATATACAGTTCCACTCAAGTAGTCCATAATATCATCCATTTGTGGTAATGAAAATATGTACTTGATTTTGATCTTATTCATATCTCATGAATCTATGCACATCCTCTATTCTCTATATGTCTTTGGTGTCAATACTATTGGTATTGCACATGGAATTAGACTCTCTTGAATCAACTCATGAAATTGTTTGTTCAACTCTTCACTTTCTACTGGTATTATTTTATGCACTAGCTTGTTTGGAAAACTAGCTCCTGGGATGAAGTCCATCTAGTGATTGAACTTCCTTACTAGGGTTAATAATCCATCAAGTACATTATTTGAGACATTATTAGGAAACTCTCCCAAAAAATTGACAACTTCTACAAGTACCTTCTCTACTTCTTTTTTACCATCTTCTGGGATTACAAAAAATAACACATTCTCATGCTTCATACCTTGGATTACAACAAAGAACTAAATACCTTTTCTTCTTTCTTATTCAATGGCTTCAGCTTATGTTTCACTCCATCCTTTGTCGGAGTGAAGGTATTTTCTCACCCATCATGTACAACATGCCTATCAAACTACCACAACCTACCTAGAAACATATGACATATGTCCAAAGGTATGATATCACAAAGAACCTCATCTTGTTAGCTTCCAAGCTTGAAATTTTCTAGGAACCTCTCATTGACCATGACCTTTTAGTCATCCTACACCTAGGAAATATGGTATGGATGTGGGTGTTTCTACCACTTGAGATTTAACTTTGTGATCATCTTTTCTGACACCAAATTATTGGTGCTTCCACCATGAATGATCACATCAAAGTACTTATCTTTACATTTACACATCATGTGAAACAAAATCCTCCCTTATTTAGGTTAATTCTCACCACTTAGTAAGACTCTTTGATTAACTAGGACTTCTCCTCTTTCCACATCTTCAAAATGTGAAGATTGAAATCTTCGTCAACATGCACAACTATGACTTGGCCTTTAGTTCTTTTATTTATCCATCCTTGGCATTAGAAACATTCAAATGCTCTATTCCCTTATTCTTATAGTGAACACATTTTAGGATTGTTGAATACAACATCACATCCTATGTTGGTACAATCAGTTGAATTAATCATAACTCTGTCTCAACACTTCATCCCTAATGAAAGGTTGGTCAAGAGCATCATAGGGGAACTGGTATTGGATTTGTGACCTGATAACATTGAAAAGGTTTTCCACCTACCAAGAGTAGACCAATTCATCTAAATTTCCTATGAAGTAGCTGAGAGATGGTACATCAAGCATTAGTAAGAGGCCATTGACATTATATAATCCTTATACCTGATTGAGAAACCTCTTCGGGGAAGGATAACCAAAAAAGTGGATATGAGTCAGGGATACATGAAGGAAGACATCAAATACTCCATTATTCTCCTAAGTAGAGTCATGAGCTTACCCAAAATAGGTCACCTCAACACATTCATGGTAAACTTCATTCAAACTATCAGACAGGTGAAGATTCCATTAGACTGGGCCACCACACTAAGTGAAAACTTGTGTGAGAAACTAAGGGCAATGAAGGACAAGAAGAAGTTTTACATGAATTCTTACCTAGTGTACCTACTTTTAGTGAGGGTGACAAACTATACCAATTTGTATGGGAGAGGTAGTATGCAGGACTCAAATGCCTAGCATTACATAGTTTATCCTCAATCAGTGAAGAAGAAGCTCTCAGCACAAAGCAAGGAATACAAGATTGTGAATGATGTGTTCATCTTTGCTATCATACAATTCATTGAGAGTGACTATGGAAAAAGGTTATTTGATGAAGCCAAAGCATAGATCATAGCTCTTAGAGCCTACTTCATCCAGTTCAAGATGTTCATGAATTTACAGGTAGCTAGTGCATCCATCAATCCTAAGAAGCTTTTAAGCTACCCAAGTGACAAGTTGGTACAATTGGAGATCTCTAGGAAAATTAACTCAGCTTATGAGAAGATAAAGAGGCAATGGTGACCTTTCTAGGAATGGACATTGGTCATTGGGCCATATTAGGTGAAGTGGAAATAGGATATTTCAACATTCAAGTGGGAATTAGAGAACTATCCTCTTAAAGAATATAACTCTCCTTGGCCATACTTTGACAATGTTGGTAAAGTGGAGAGTCTGGTAGGAAAAGACTTCCATCATGAAGATGCTATTAAAGATTACTAGATGAATGCAACAAATGACTACAATGTCCAGATTAAGGACTATTGTAGGATGACTTTGTATCTTGTAGAGAAGGCTCTCCAATTGAACATCCTTGAGGAGATAAAGCAACAAGATTCAAAGGAGTTACTAGACCCCCTATTCAACATGGATAGAATTTGTGAAACACCTATTCTAAATGCAGAGTTTGATAGGGAAGAAGGAGATGACATTAATCATCGAGTGAGACATGTCATCAGAATGACAAAGGATTGGATCACGAAATTTTTCCACTTTATCCAATTCCTAATACTATAATCTTCCATGCACATGCTCACCCAAAAAGGGGTAAAGGAAGGAAATTCATAGTTCCTACCTTTGCACTCCAATCTCCTATTAGGCCAAAGATAGGGTACCAGCTTGATCACCCAGTTGGATGTTATCACCCTCCATAAAGGAAGGGAAAGAGAAGGAGGACCTCTCCTTAGAGGATTTAGATAGAACAGGTCTCTCCCCAGTAGTAGGAACCAAGTCTACAAAGGTCCCAAGATATTTGAGTTACTCAAATCTAGGATGAACCTTAGTTGCCCCCTCTTGTGTCAAGCCAACCAAAAGAGGGAGAAATCCAAGAAGCCTCCATTCCTCCTATACAAGAAGAGACCCCTTCTCCTCCCATCCCCAAGAAAGATAAGAGGATCACGATTAAGATGAAGATAAGGAAAAGGATTAGTAGAAGATTAGTACCTAATCCATCCATTCCTAAAATTATTCTAGAGGAAGAAGAAGATGAGGAAGAAATAGAATCAAAAGAGGAGGAGGAACAAGTTCCCAAATAGGGAAGAACTCGGTTAGCAAAAGCTGCAGAGTTGGAAAGAAGAAAGAGTGCCACAGGTACCCCGCCATCCACCCAAGCAGAACTATTAGAACTCTTTTCTTTGGAAGATGAAGTGTAGAAATGGGTGAATGAGAAAAGGGAAGGAGGTGATGATTTTTTCTCCATGAAAAATTTTGATTTTATGCCCATGGGTACAAATTTGGTTGGAGATAAGATTAGAGACACCCATACAGATGAACTCCAATAGGAAGACTAGATGTAGGTGTCACCAAAAACATAGGGTCCTAATCTCACTCCTCCCTCTCCATCATAGATTATGTTGGTAGATAAGGGTTTAGTAACTCCCCCACCTTTAAGTTTAGAAGAGGAATAGGTTCAAAAGGAACCATCATCATAGGAGCAACCAAAGTTGAGGGCTACTGATGAAGCATCAAAGGAGGGACAAATGGTAGAATATGCACAACAACCTTCCCAAGATGCTGAGGAGCAAGCTACAAGATCTATAGAGATTGAAGCTATAGAAGGAGATTCCTCACAATAGGAGACAACTCTAATCAAGAGTGATAAAGTGAAGGAGGTAGTTGAACATACCCATTCATCATCAAGGGGAAAGGTCATCGAGAAACACATTCCAAGAAAGTTCCAAAAGGAGATAATGAGGATTGCTAAGCCTTAGTTTCATGCTTCAGAGGATGACATTTGTGATATTGCAAAAATATTGAACAAAGTTGAGTCTCAATTACATGATGCGACACCATTCATGTTTGTCACTACCATACAAAACTAGGATTTATTTGCACAAGTGGCTCTCCCTCCTAAAGGTACAAATGTAAAAGTCATTAGTCTTGAGGATTATAAAATAAAGAATGTTATGTTAGGAAGGCCTACATGGGATTTAGCCTAATATATGATGACTATGGGAATCAAAGAGGTTCTTAGGCACATGGAACTAGATGAGATTGAACTCTAAACAATTTGAAGGCAAGTTGAGATCCTAAAGGGATATCTAATCAAAGTTGTTGGTCCTCTTGATACTGAGTGCCCCAAAAAGACTCTAAATACCATTCTTAAAGAAGGGGAAGGTGTATGACTAAATAAATTTTTGAAAGCTTGTCAAGAGTGGAAAGAAAGCCTTAAAGATAGAGGTGTCACTATAACATAGGGAATTTGAAGTAACTACATGCTATGCAGGAGAACATGAATAAGATCATAGCAATTTTGAGGCAGGACTTCAGTATCATGGATAAGGTATAGGTATGGAGCAAGGATTTGTAGACTCTACAAGCCATAAAAGGGAAAAGGTACCACACTTTGATCAATGTATATACTAGAGAAGAGCTAGACATGATTGATAGAGAAGATAGAAGATGGCAATAAAGTAATGGAAACATTACACAAGGAGATCCATCGGCTCAAGGACCAAGCCCGAGAGTGAATTTTGGAATTAGAAAAGTTGTACAATGATGCATGCTTGGAAATTTTTGAAGATGAAGAATGAGAGAAGCTATTGCCAATTGAGGTAGTAGAAGAAAATTTCAAGAAGACATTAGAGGAAACATCTAGTGATGAAGATATCAGGCAAGCCTTCAGGATAAAGGAAGCATTGTTAGATTTGGACACCAAACTTGGAGATTTTGCAGAGACTTGAATTGAGGTGGACAACTACAAAAAGAAGGTAAATGATAAATGTGAGGCTATAGATCTTCTAGATGTGGCTAAAATTACCAAGATGATAGAGAAATTCAAGGGCAAACATCCAAATGTAGTTTTGGGATGAAGAAGAACAAAACCCACATGCCAGAATTTCAATTTCAACACTTAGTAAAATTTTGAATTTTTTGACCTAGTCGAGTTGCATAGGTCCATAGCTATGTAGGTCCACAACTCCACATTTTCATGTAGCTTTGTAGGTCCATAGCTCCACAAGTTTGCAAGTCCATAGCTCCACAATTCAAAGGTGTATCGACAGTTAACTGCTAGTTCCAAAAATAGCACTTTTCGTGCATCGGGAGCACATTCTGACAGCAGTTTAACTTCAACACACACCTAGTAAATGACCAACTTCTATTTTTGGTGCCTCCATGCACTTCCACTTTGACGGATGGCTTCCTCCTACTTTCTCTCTCATGCTTTCTTTGTTTTTGACATGTAAAGGGCTCATGCATCCAATTAATGAATAAAATATGGATGGAGTCCCTCTAAGCACCAGATTAATTGTTAGTTTGTATATATTTATTTTGTTTTAATGTTTTAAAATAATTTTATTGCATTAAGACATCTCTCACTCTCAACACAAATTGAGGAGACAATTTCTTATAAATATGTCATTGTAAAATGTAACAAGGGTTGTCGTTATTATGCAATTAAATTATGCTTTCGGTGCTTGCATTCAGAGTGTAGTGATTCTTGCCTAAATATTTCATTGTTTTTTGAATTTTGTTCATGAGATTGTGATTGAGCCAAAGGTTTATTGCATTGTTTCTGGTTTTGCAATCTTTTAATTCTGGTGTTTGCTATAGATTTATGAATTCTATTGATGTAACGAGCTTGAGAAGAGATCATCAAGGTGTGTTTGCATAGCCTTTTGTCTTGCATGAGAACACTTTCTATGGCCTTGCAATTTGATAAAAGGTGAAATATCAGATAATTATTAAAGTTTCTCACCAACGATTGCATCAGTGGATTCTAGGAAGTGCTACTCCTATTTTCATTGGTTTCCTACTAATTTCTTCAAAAGTTTAATTTGTAGCATGTTGTTTTCTGTAGCTCATGACCATTTAGGATTTCAATTTCAAGTTATTTCAATTTCATTTTATTTTCTTTTAGTTTTGTTATTTTCTTTGCTAACCCTTTGTTAGAATAGGAACTCATTTTAGTTGCACTATTAGAATTGTATTCATTGAAAAACCAAAAAATATAAAAATATTGTTCTTTTGTGTGTTATTTTGAGATAGAAAATAGATTTACTTCATTTTGAGATTATAGTAGAACCAACAAAGGCATCCTCATGAACAATCACATTTATCTTCAACTGAGTAGATTTTGGTATGTCGCAAGACAAATACTGAACCTTGGAGTTGATCCCAAAAGATTAGCTTTTCAAGAGAGGAATTGTACAATGGATTCCATCCATTGACCTCATGTAAATCAACTACCCAACAGAAGTGGTGCTAGAAGGAGGGCCCCTTTTGACTCCCAAAAAGGAAGAAAATTTGTTAAAGTTTTGGAATTTTGCACTTCTACAATAATCTACGCTTCACAAAAGTTCAAAAAATTTCTTGAGTTTTTTGGAAAAATTTAGGTCTGCAACTTTGCATGTATGTAGGTCTACAATTATGCAGGTCCATATATCTGTAACTTTGTAGGTGTGAAGGTGTGCAAAACTTTGTGGTGCACAAAATCCAGAGAGGTGAGAAAGTGTACTTCTTTAGAGAGGTGCACTTTTTTCTAGAATTGATGCAAGCTGGAGGATATTGATCCAAAATCCCCATTTCAGTGAGCATTAAGGTCTATGCCAAGTGCACATGAGTTTCTCGAGCTTACCTACTTCCATAAACTATGTAGTGACAAGGGAACATCTTGAGTTCAACCACTTCCATTTGAACTTTCATCATCTTCTTCAACTGCACCTCCACTCCAACCACCTATAGGACCACCACATATTCCAATAGCTACTCCTCAACAACCACTGTTAGGTTTTCCAAACCCTCCAATGGCCTTTTTCATGAATTTCATGGACTCACCAATATACTTGAGAGGTGCACTCCATGACCTCCCTAAGACTCCTGAGAAGTTTTTTCCAAATTCATCTATGGTGAGACTCGAATATAGAAGGTCATGTCAAGGTATTCAAGGAAATTTGAAATTGCAAGAAAGTTGCTAATGAGGAAATGGTTCTTCATTTATTTCCCTACGCTTTGGGAGAAATTTCCTTTAATTGGTACATCAATTTTCCACTAGGATGCATTGGAGATTGAGACACATTCAAAAAATTATTCTTGGAACAATTTAAAACATTCATCAATCTAGCTATGATACATCGACAATTCATATCAATAAAAGGGAACCCAGTTGAGATAGTTTCACGCATCAACCATCACTTTCATATGGCCTACTACAAGTTGGAAATGCTATAAACCATACCAGTTGAAGCTGCTATTTAGATTTATCTAAATGCTATGGATCACCTTACTATGATTTTTCTAAGAAGACTTCCTGCAACAAATATTAACACATTGGATAAAGTCTTTGTAGAGGCAATCACATTCACAAAGAAAGCCAATCCTAATGGAGGAGGAATGATTCTTCCAACACAAGTAGTCCCTACAATACCAACACACCCTGTAGGAGCACCTACAGTGCCTAGCTAGTTCATACCTATGAATCTAGTTCCATTATAGCAAGCACCTGCTCCAAAAAATCAAGCAATAACATATCCAGGGTATGAGCCTCCAAAAATAGCTTTCTTTGAACAAAAGGCCACAATTCCCATGGAAACCAACAATAACCTCATTTTAGAAGTTGGTCAAATGAAGAAGACTATATAACAGATGAACAATGAATTGACATGTCTTGGATTGTCACAAGGACAAAATAACAACTTCCAAAGAAATAATGTTGGCCCCTACAACAACAATTTTGGTTAGAATTACAATAGGAACTTCATCGGGAACAATAACAACAATAATGCAAGAAACAACAATGGAGGAAACAACTTCAATCCTCCTAATTGCAACAATGGCTTCCAAAGATAGAATCGAAAATGGAACACTCGACCAAATAATGGAAGCATTCCAATTGATAACAACAACAAAAAAATTCAATATGTTGATATCAATTAGTATGATGATATCCAAAATGTGCTCAACCATGATGGTTCTTAGTATAATGGCAGTTAGGAGATGAATCAAAATTCACAAGTAAATGACAATCCTCCTCCTATACAATTCAATGTTATGCTATTGGAATCCTATGATTCTGCATAGAATTCACAAATGGAACAACTAGGGAGGATTTCTCATTCCCATTTAGTTAGGAACTTGATATTTAACATGATGAGATGTTTGATTTTTGCAATGACAATTAGAATACATACAATCTTAGAAATAGAAAGGGACCCTTGATAGATGGGATTCCTCCAAGTTTACAACCAACTCCACTTGATCTAAGGGAAAATAACAATCCACCACCAATAAGACCAATGTAGGAAGGACAATAGTATCAGAATCAAGTGAACATAACAACAATATTGAAGAATCTTGCTTGGTCCACTAAAAAGTACAATGCCATAGAATATTTGAAGAAAACTAAAGCCAATATGTCCATGTTTGACATGTTACAGAATTGTCCACAACAAAGAGAATTACTCATGAAGACATTGGATAATACAAAGGTTTCCCATAATATGAATGTTGTCCCTCAAAAGATAGTATCTCAACACGTGAATGCTACAAAAGCAATGCCCACTATGTTCAAAGAAAAAGTTTAGGTACCCCTATTTTTGCTGAGCATCAAGATATATGGGAAGAATCTTCATAATTTCCTTATTGATTTAGGAGCTTTATGTAACATAATGCCATTATTGATACCTCAAAGGCTAGGAATTAGTCCTCAACCCTCTAATCGAGTGGTGATACAGTTGGATAAAATAGAGGTGAAAGTCATTGGTGTACTAAAAGATGTGCAGATATAGTTGACAGTTGACCCTCAGATTTAGGATGTTATTGACATACATGTAGTTGATATCCTAGAAACATATGGGTTACTCTTAAGTAGAGAATGGATGAAATGACTGAGAGGATGGTTTTCTATAGACTTCACCCAATTGTGGTTGCCATGGAAAGGATTGAACAATCAAATCAAGATAGATGTTGAGCCCAAATTGAAAACAAAGATCATATATTACAATGCCTCGAATGAGATAGCATTCTTACAATTAGATCTAGGTTCATACAAAGTAATGGTATTGGATATGGTTCTAGCCAACACACCTCAAGATTAGAATGGAGAACCTAAGGTGCCAGTGCCCAAAACTGAAACCGTGACACAATTCATAGATAGTATGGTGAATAATTTACAATGTTTGGGAGAGGAAGCTAATCCCAACATCCTCCTCCTTCCAAGATTTTGTTGGTTGCATAAAGTTAGTCACTCAAAATTTGAATGCTCATCATGCCAAGAAGTAGTTGTGAAGGTATTGGCACACATAATGGAAAATAAGGATAAAAACACCTCAATAGATGAATTCATAGAAAACCAAAATCTGATGAACTCATCTAGCCTTGTTGAAAAGATTGAAGAGGAGAGAGAAGATTTAAATGTGTCATATAGTGATATCTCTTTAGATAGTGGAGATTTGTCTTCTGCTCCTCCTAGGATGATTAAAGTACAAAGGAGAAGATGATATGTGAAAGGTTAAGGATGGACTTCAGTAGTCATTCATCTAGAACCTAAAGTTGAGGAAATCAAAGAACTAATAAGGGAAATTCAAGATAAACAAGAAAAACACACATTTCCTCTATCTATAGATTATGAAGGGGACTCATCAAACCATACACAAGGAAAGTTACAATGGGTTCCTTAGAAACAATCATTCAAGGCTCAAGTGAAAGAGAAATTAAGGAAAAATAAGCATAAAGTCAAAAAACTAAACGAAAATGCAATTTGGACACTTTGCTTTAATGGTTCTAGGTGCAAGATGGGAGCCAGTGAAGGTATCGAATTGGTCAACCCAAAACGTAGATCCTTCTATGTTGTATATCAGTTATAGTTTAGATGCACTAACAATGCTATAGAATACGAGGCATTAATTTGAGGACTCCCTCTTTTCATTGGAGAAAGGAGTCACAACTCTTAAAATTAAAGGGGATTCTCAATTGGTCATACGAAAAGTAAAATCTATATACTCTTGCAATGATAAAAGATTACTTGCTTACAAATAAAGGGTATGGGATATATTGGATGACTTTGAACCTTTAAACATCAAATCCATTCTAAGAAGAAAAAATATGGTAGCAGATGCTCTTGCCATCTCAGCAAGTGCTTTGAAACCAATTGAAAGAACCAAGTTAAAAATATTTTTAGTAGAGTTGGTCGTTGTTCCATCCATTCCTGATAATATCACCAAATTTCAAGTCTTTCAAGATGATCAACATATACTTGAGTTTGTCATGTGCAATCACTATTTTGAGAGACAATAAATTGATGATACACTAGATTACAGACTGAAAGATGGTGGACTTGAAGATGAAGATGGGATTATGAATTTAAAAACTAACAATTTTCCAAAGGGAATGGTCAAACTTGAATGCATCTTTGATCATGATGAATCAACACTCAATAGAAGGGTAACCAAAGAAAAGGGAATCAAACAATGTGACTCATACAATTTGGGTACTAATGAAGAACCAAGAATGGTATAGATAAGAAAAGCATGTAACACATAGGAAAGGGAAGACATGCTCAAATTACTCACCAAGTATAAAAATGTCATTGCTTGGAGCTATGAAGATTTGAAGACTTATGATCCTAATATTATCACACATGACATCCCACTGAAGCCTGATGCTAAACCATTTTGACAAAGATAAAGATTGGTAAATCCTCTCATTGAACCATTGATCATGAAAGAAGTAAAGAAGTTACTAGATTCTAAGATCATATTTCCTATCTACAATTCCACATGGGTGGAAAATTTGGTTCCCATGTGAAAGAACATAGGAGAAATTCATCTTTGTGTTGAGTTTTGTAACTTGAATCTAACATCTCAGAAGGATAACTATCCTCTACCCTCACTGGATGAGGTATTAAAAATTGTTAATGGTTTGAAAATGATGTCATTCTTGGATGGTTACTCAAGATACAACTAGGTGATGGTTGATGAAGAAGATTGTTTGAAGATAGCTTTCATGACTAAGTGGAGAACTTTTTCCTACAAAAGGATGCCCTTTGGACTGATTACTATGGGAGCTACATTTCAATGAGTGATGGATAAAGCCTTCAAAGGATTGATTAATAGATGTATATTCATCTATATGGATGACTTGACTATCTTTTCAAAAGATCAAAGTACCCACATTGCTAATCTAAGATAGGTATTCAACAGATGTCATAAATATGACATATCTCTCAATCCCAAGAAATGCACATTTGGCATTACTAAAGGAAAGCTCATGGGACATGTTATTTCTAAAGTTGTAATCTCCATTGATCTAAATAGAGTCAAATCCATTCTGAAGTTAGCACCTCCACATAGTTGATAGGAATTGAAATCTTTCATCAGAAAGATAAACTTTGTGTGAAAATTCATAAGTGGATTTGTAGAGATAGTTCATCCCCTTAATGATTTACTCAAAAAGGGGGCTAATATAGAATGGGTTCCCAAGATAAAGAAATCATTTTAAGATATCAAGGTTTCCATTTCAACGGCCCCAGTTTTGGTGAATCCTGATTACAAGTTGCCTTTTAAGATCTATTCCTTTGCTTCTGAACATTTTTGTGTAGGGATCTTGACATAGAAAAGGGAAAAGGAAAATGAGAGACCAATTTCTTTTATGAGTTGTCCTTTGAAAAATGTAGAGTTTAAATTGTCAAACCTTAATAAACAATCCTTTTCATTGATCAGGGTAGTAAAGAAGTTTTGTCACTACATACTTAGAAGTAAGGTGTATGCAATTGTGCCTAATCTAGCAGTAAAGATGCTTTTGATGTAGAATGAACTTGGTGAAAGGAGAGGAAAATGGATGGCCATACTTCAAGAATTTGATCTTGAAATTCAATCCATGATATTAGTCAGAGGTCAAGGGTTGTCAAAGATGATAGCTGATAACTAAGATGGAAATGAAAAGGAATGCAAGTTTGACAATGAGATAGATGAGGATGATCATAAAAGAATGGTTGTGTCACAAGTTGATGTTAATCAAGGAGTGGTGATAGAAATATGGTACCAAGACATTGTTTATTACCTTTTACAAGATCAATGCCCCAAATAGATGAATTATTCACAATGTAGGGGACTTAAGATGAAATGTGAGTCTTACATGTTACTGGATAACAAGTTGTACAAAAGAAACTATGAAGGGATTTGTCTATAGTGCTTAGGTCATAAGGAAGAAAAGGAAGTCTTGGAACACTTTCATGACAAGTATGGTATAGGACATGGTTCAGCACAAGCAACAGCTCACATGATTCTAAGATCAAGTTATTTTTGTCTCTCGGTATTCAAAGGCACTTTCGAGCATGTGTGCTCTTGCCATATCTATCAAACCAATGCCAATAGAGAAAGGAATCTAACAATGCCCTTATAGCCTATGTACAAGATACACCCCTTTGCAAAGTGGGAGCTAGATTTCATTGGTCTAGTCAACCCACCATCATCAATTGGACATACATTTATTCTTATAGCTATTGATTACTATACACAATGAATGGAGGCAGAAACATTCAAAAATTGCACTGCTAAGGTGGTGACTGACTTTTTGGAAGAACACATTTTTACTAGATTTGGAATGTCATTTTCTCTTGTGTGTGATAATGGGTTTGCATTTGCATCCACATTCTTGACCCAGTGGGCATTTGAAAAAAAAGTTATTATCAAGTTCTCTTCAAATTCTTACCCACAAGGAAATGGGGTAGCAGAATCTACAAACAAGAATTTGATCATAGTAATAAAATGATTATTGAAGGAGAATCCTAGGGATTGGCATACACAGCTAAAATATGCCCTATGGATAGATTGAGTAAGAGTTAAAAATGCCTTGGGGACTTCTCCATATTTTCTTGTTTATAGACAAGAACTAGTGTTCCCACTTAATCTCAAAATTATGGTTTTGAAATTCATGAGTGGGTATGCTAAGATGCTGACAAAGTACAAATCAGATTGATGAATCTTTTAGAGATGGACAAAAAACACACAATTGCAAAGAACACATGGCTAAATGTCAAGATGTCATGAAATGATGGTTCAACAAGAGGGCCACAATCAAATCATTCAGGATTTTTGACCTTGTTCTACTTTGGGATAAGGCAAAAGAAAAGTCAAGCAGTCATACTAAGTTCCAATGCTTGTGGATAGGCCCTTATCAAATCACAAAATTTTTGGGAGAAAACACTTTTAGGCTCAGTTCCTTATAGGGGAAATTTTTTCCTTTTCCCATAAATGGGCAATTCCTAAAGCATTATTTTGAAGCCTAAAAGACAAAAAATTAGTTAGATTTTATTTCTACATTTAGCTTAGATTTTCATTCTAGCAAGTGTATTTATTTATGCAAGTGTGTTTGTTTTCACGTTGCGTGTTCGTGCTCAGTCGTGTGTTTCCTTTCAAAGTTGTGTTAGTCCTAGGGGGTAAGGTGTACTGGAGATTTTCTCTTAAAATTTCACCAACCACTCTTTGGTTTTGATTTTAGGAAGAGGTATTTCTTTGTCAAAACATTTAGATGATTGTGTGTCTCATACCAAGCAAGCAATGGATATTTCTTGTGGAAATAAGAGATTTTCAGTTTGGAAATTAGAGGCCTAGACCAACAAGTTCTCAACACTCTACGAATCTTAAAAATTTGATTGTTTGAGGTATTGTCAATTTGAAGTCAAAGATGGTGAGAGATGGTCCAAACTTCAACCGGTTCAAATAGGAGGTGTCTCCTCAAGGTTGCTAAGATCATTATTTAGGCATGAGAGTTTCAAAAAAAAAAAGTTCTAAAAGAGGAATGCAAGGGATGTTCAAAAGAGATTAAATCCAAGAAATGACACCAATGTCCTAAATACACAATCTAATCATAGTCAAAATATAGAATTTAAGAAAAGGGAGTAAAATATGATGTTAAGCTTGAAGGACTCTAAAGGATCTGAAATGGAAAAAGATGCGTTCTCAAAACAAAATATCAAAATATTATTTCATCAAAAGAAAAATTTTGAACAACATGGAGCAATTATTCAAAAATCCAAAAATTAAAAAAATATGACATCATGCCAAGAGCCCTCAAATTGATTCTCTCATCTGGTCAACCAATTGATTGATGAAAAGCCTTCTTGGAGATTCTGAATGAATGAGCTGGGAGGAGTGGAAGATTGTTTCAAGTTATCATAAAACTTTGATTGAGTGCATCTTGACACATCAAATGGAATGAATACACAATATACACACTGAGTTTAAAAGTTTCAATTCCTAAGAATTTGATTGTAAAGTCATCCAAAAAATGCTCGAGATGTTCAAAGTTTGGTCGGTGCTTGACACACATTGTAGGAATGTTTGTTGTTGAAGAAATGCCTTGGTCATTTCTTCCTTTTTTTGGGCCTATTTGTTGTGGTGTCCACAACACACACCCCATTCCTAGTGAAGAATGGGGACCCCCTCTAATTTTTTTTTTGACTCTCAAACTCACAGTTCAAGAGTCAAAAGAAGAATTTTTAGATTTAGAGTTTTTGAATAGAAAATTTAAAAAAAACACAAAAACATTAGAAAATTGAAAAAATTACAAAAACATTGGCAAAATTGAAAATAATAGTAATAATAATAAAAATAATAATAATAAAAAATAAAAAATTTAATTTTTTTAAAAATTGCGCTCACCCGTGCGTGCGAGGTGTGCACCACACATCGAGGCATGACACATATCTTGATCGGTGCATGGGGAGGGGAGGGGTTATAAAACCCTTCTTCTCATTTTTCCCCCATCATTTTTTCAAGGATTCTCCAAGAGGAGGAGTGTGGTGAGCACCCCTCCCCTTTCCTTCCATGTCACAATGCATGCCTAGGCGTTGCGTGTACCTTGGCACTGCACGTTGGCTATGTGCACCTTGGTGTTGTGCATGCCTTAGTGCCATGTGTTGGCCATGCACACCTCGATGACATGTGCTAGTTGTGCCTACCTTGGCACTGTGCTTCATGCCACCCACCTTAGCAACCATGCATCATGGTTCTAAGGGCCACTCGCCCTCACACCATGTTCATGCACCTCGAGGCCTCATGCCCTCACACCATACGCATGCCTAGGCTTTTTTCTATTTGCAAGTTATTTGAAAAATGTTTAAAAAAAATAAAAATATAAAATATATAAATATTAAAAATTTAGAAATTAAAAAAATAAAAAAATAAAAAAAATAAAAAAGGGGATAAAATAAAAATAATAAATTGTCCAAATGGGACTTTTTTTTATTGTTCAATGTTTTTCTTTAAGTTTTATCTATGACTAATAAAAACTTTTCTCATAATATACAAGTGATTAAATGGTGTCTACAACTAGAGCAGCACCCAAACCTATAGTATTCAAGTTCTAAGGCATACATTTAAAGTCTAGATTCCATGATGATTATGCTGAGATCAGAGATACCAACCTCGGATACAGATTTAGGTGAATTCCTAAGAACTTGCAACAAGCCAATAGAGATGTCAACTTTGGTGTTCGCATTGATCTGTTCAGGATTGGTGAACACAGTGTCACATCTTGTGTCTGTACAATTAGTTGAATTAATCATAGCTCTATCACAACACTTCATCCCTAATGAGAGGGTGGTCAAGAGTGTCACAGGGAAGTGGTATTGGATTTGTGACTTGATAACATTGAGAAGGTTTTCCACCTACCAAGAGTAGACTAGTTCATTTGACTTTCCTATGAAGCAACTGAGAGATGGTACAAGGAGCATTAGCAAGAGGCCATTGATATTATACAATCCTTGTACCTGGTTGAGAAGCCTCCTCGAAGAAGGATAACCAAAAAAGTGGATATGACTTAGGGATACATGAAGGAAGATATTGGATACTCCATTATTCTCCTAAGTAAAGTCATGGGCTTACTCACGGCAGGTCACCTTAGCACATTTATGGTCAACTTCATTTAGACAATTAGATAGGTGAAGATACTATTGGATAGGGCCACCACACTAAGTGAAAACTTGTGTGAGCAATTGAGGGCAGTGAAGGAAAAGAAGAAATTTTACATGACTTCTTACCTATGTACTTTCATGCAGTGAGGGCAACAAACTATCTTGGTTTGTATAGGAGAGGTAGTATGTAGGACCCCCAATGCTTGGCCTTACATAGTTTATCCTCAATTGGTGAAGAAGAAGCTCTTAGCATAGAGCAAGGAATACAGGATTGTGAATGATGCATTCATCTTTGATATCATATGATTCATTGAGGGTGACTATGGGAAAAGGTTATCGAATGAAGACAAAGCACAAATCATGGCTCTCAGAGCCTACTTCATCCAATTCAAGATGTTCACATATTTACGGGTAGCTAGTGCATCCATTAATCCTAAGAAGTTTCTAAGATACCCAAGTGACAAGTTGGTACTAGTGGAGATCTCTAGGAAAATTGAGTTGGCCTATGAGAAGATAGAGAGGTAACGGAGATCCTATTGGGAATGCCCATTGGTCATTGTGCCATATCAAGTGAAGGCAAAAATAGGATATTTTGACCTTCAAGTGGGAATGGGAGAACTATCCTCTTGAAGAATACAACTCTACTTGGCCATACTTTGACAATGTTGGTAAAGTGGAGAGTCTAGCAGGAAAAGACTTCCATCATGGAGATGTTGTTGAAGATCACTAGATGAATGCAACAAATGACTATGATGTCTATATTAAGGACTATTGTAGGATGACTTTGTATCTTGTAAAGAATTCTCTCCAATTGAACATCCCTAAGGAGATAAAGTAACAAGATTCAAAGGATTTACTGCACCCCTATTCAACATGAATAAAATTATTGAAAGACCTATTCTGAATGCAGAGGTTGATAGGGAAGAAGGAGATGACATTAATCACCAAGTGGGACATATCATTAGAATGACAAAGGATTGGATCAAGAAACCTTTTCCACTTGATCCAATTCTTGATATTGTAATCTTCCATGCACATGCTCATCTAGAAATGGGTAAAGCAAGGAAAGTCATAGTTCCTACCTTTGTTCTCTAGTCTTCTATTATGCAAGAGATAGTCTACTAGCTTGATTGCCTAGTTGGATATTATCACCCTCTAGAAAGGAAGGGAAAGAGAAAAAGGACCTCTCCTCAAAGGATTCAAATAGAATAGGTTGTAGAATAGGTCTCTCCCCAATAGCAAAAACCAAGTCTACAAAGGTCCTAGGATATTGGAGTTACTCAAATCTAGGATGAACCTTAGTTTCCCCCTCTTGTGTCAAGCCAACTAGAAGAGGGAGAAATCCCAAAAGCCTTCATTCCTCCTATACAAAAAGAGCCCCCTTCTCCTTCTGTTCCCAAGAAACATAAGAGGATCAATATTAAGATGAAGAAAAGACAAATGATTAGTACCTAATCTATCTATTCCTAAAACTATTCTAGAGGAAGAAGAAGATGAGGAAGAAATAGAATCAGAAGAGGAGGAGGAACAAGTGCCCTTATAAGGAAGAAATCGATTAACAAAAGCTACAGAGTTGGAAAGAAGAAAGAGTGTCATGGGTATGCCACCATCCACCCAAGTAGAACCATTAGAGCTCTCTTCTTCAGAAGACAAACTGCAATAGTGGGTGAATGAGCAAAGCAAAGGAGGTTAGGATGTTTTCTCCATGATGGATTTTGATTTCATGCGCATGGGTATAGAGTTGGTTGGAGATAAGATTAGAGACACCCCTACAAATGAACTCCAATAGGAAGATTGGATGTAGATGCTGCTAGAAACATAGGGTCCTAATCTCAATCCTCCCTCTCCATCACAAATTACGATGGTAGATAAGGGTTCAGTAACTCCCCCAGATTTGAGTTTAGAAGAGGAATAGGTTCAAAAGGAACCATCATTACAAGATCAACCAGAGCTGAGGGCTACTAATGAAGCATCAAAGGAGGGACAAATGGTAGAATATGCACAACAACCTTCCCAAGATGCTGAGGAGCAAGCTACGAGATCTATGGAGACTAAAACTATAGAAGGAGAGTCCACACAATAGGAGATGACTCCAAGCAAGAGTGATAAAGGAAAGGAGGTAGTTGAACATACCCATTCATCATTAAGGGCCAAGATCATAGAGAAACACATTTCAAGATGGTTTCGAAAGTAGATAATGAGGAGTGCTAAGCCTAAGTTCCATGCTTTGAAGGATGACATTTGTGATATTGTAGAAATCTTGAACGAACCTAAGTCTCCATTACATGATGCAATGCCATTCATGTTTGTCACTACCATATGAAACTAGGATTTATTTGCACAAGTGGCTCTCCCTCCTAAAGGTATAGATGCAAAATTCATTAGTCTTGAGGATTATGAAGTAAAGGATGTTATGTTAGTAAGGCCTACATAGGATTTATCCCAACAGATGATTACTATGGAAGTCAAAGAGGTTCTCAAGCACATGGAACAAGATGAGATTAAACTTCAAACACTTTGAAGGAAAATTGAAATCTTAAAGTGATATCTAGCTAGAGTTGTTGGTCCTCTTGATCCTGAGCACCCCAAGAAGACTCTAAATACCATTCTTAGAGAAGGGGAAGGTGTACAGATCAGTCCATTTTTGAAACCTTGTCAAGAGTGGCAAGAAAGCCTTGAAGATAGAGGTGTCACTATAATCAAAAGGAATTTGAAGTTACTACATGCTATGCAGGAGAACATGAATAAGATCATAGCAATTGTGAAGTAGGACTTTAGTATCATGGATGAGGTATGGGCATGGAACAAGGATTTGTAGCCTCTACAAGCCATAAAAGGGCAAAGGTACCACACTTTGATTGATGTATATACTAGAGAAGATCTTGACATGATTAATGATTTGATAGAGAAGATAGTAGATGGAAATAAAGTAATGGAAACATTACATGAGGAGATCCATTGGCTCAAACACCAAGCCTAAGAGCAAATTTTGGAAGGAAAAAAATTGTACATTGATGCATACTTGAACATTTTTGAAGATGAAGAATGAGAGAAGCTATTACCAGTTGAGGTAGTAGTAGAGAATTTCAAGAAGACATTAGAGGAAGCATCCAGTGATGAAGATATTAGGCAAGCCTTCAAGATAGATTAAGCATTGTTAGAGTTGGACACTAAACTCAAAAATTTTGCAAAGACTCAAATTGAGGTGGATACCTACAGACAAAAGTTAAAGGATAAATATGAGGCTTTAGATCTTCTAGATAAAACTAAAATTACTAAGATGATAGAGAAATTCAAGGGAAAACATCCAAACATAGCTTTGGGATGAAGAAGAACAAAACCCAAATGCTAGAATTTCAATTTTGGCACAGTAAAATTTTGAATTTTTTGACCCAGTCAAGGTGCATAGATCTATAGCTATGTAGGTCTACAACTCTGTATTTTCATGCAACTCCAAAGGTTCCCAACTCCATAATTTAAAGCTGCATTGACAGTTAATTGCTAGTTCCAAAAATAGCACTTTCCATGCATCGAGAGCACATTTTAGCGGTAGTTTAACTTCGACACACACCTAGTGAAGGACCAGCTTCTATTTTTGGCACATCCATGCACTTCCATTTTAATGGATGGCTTCCTCCTAATTTCTCTCTCATGCTTTCTTTTTTTTTGACATGTAAAGGGCTCATGCATCCAATTAATGAATAAAATATGGATGGAGTCGCTCTAAGCACTAGATTAATTGTTAGTTTGTTTTAATGTTTTAAAAGAATTGTATTCCATGAAGACATCTCTCACTCTCAATACAAATTGAGGAGATGATTTCTTCTAAATACCCCATTGTAAAATGTAACAAGGGCTGCCATTATTGTGTAATAAAATTATGCTTTTGGTGCTCACATTCAAAGTGTAGTGATTCTTGACTAAATCTATCATTATTTTATGAATTTTGTTCATGAGATTGTGATTGAGCCAAAGGTTTATTGTGTTGGTTCTAGTTGTGTGATCTTTTAATTCTGGTGTTTGCTACAAATTTGCGAATTCTATTGACATAATGAGCTTGAGAAGAGATAATCAAATTGTGTCTGCCTTGATTTTTTCTCACATGAGCACACCTTCTATGGCCTTTCAATTTGATGAAAGGTGAAATATCATACGATTATTAAATTTTCTCACCAACAATTGCATCAGTGGATTCTAGGAAGCATTGCTCCTATTTTCATTGGTTTCCTACCAATTTCTTTGAAAGTTTAATTCATAGTGTGCTATTTTCTGTAGCTTATGTTTGTGTAGGATTTCAATTTCAAGTTATTTCAATTTTATGTTATTTTCTTTCAATTTTGTTATTTTCTTTGCTAACCCCTTGTTAGAATAGGAACTCATTTTAGTTGCACTATTAGAATTGCATTCATTGAAAAACCAAAAAATACAATAATATTGTTCTTTTGTGTGTTATTTTGAAATAGAAAATATATTTACTTCATTCTAAGATCATAGTAGAACCAGCAAAGGCCTCCTCATGAATAATCACATTTATCTTCAACTTAGTGGATTTTGGTATTTCACAAGACAAATACTGAACCTTGGAGTTGATCCCAAAAGAATAGCTTTTCAAGAGAGGAATTGTGCAATGAATTCCTACCGTTGACCTCATGTAAAATGACCACCCAACAAAACTGAATCATTTGATTCACACTATATAGCTAGGTGATCATTATCGCCTGAAGCTTAATATAAATTGAGTCTCTTGGTTAACACAAAGTAGCTTGATTAACACTAGACTTGCATCACATCAACTGTGAACTCGATAAGCACTGTTCAACTTAGTTTGCACTGGTAAAATTGACATACACTAAGATGCTAAGTTTATACTATTGATCATCACCTTTGTAGTAACTTCTTGGTGCAAACTAGAATCTATCCAAAGGTCTCAGTAGCAAAAGTAGAACTCAAAAACAACTGAAATGCTTGGTTAACACTATTAACTATACAATATGCTTGATATGGACTCACAATCTTAATAAGTGTATGTCACTAATAACAAACATGAATGGAATGTCAACAATCTCCCCCTTTGGCATTATGAGAAAAAAATTATCAATCAAAACTAAATTATCCATCACCTTATTCTCCAACTTGGTAGAGTATACTATTTTTGAGATTTTTTAAAATTGGTTTTGTAAAGGATACATTTTTGTACATGGTAATGCTCCCCCATACATAATATATAGTATACTATACATATGATATTTCTTTTTTCTTTTTACATCTTATCCAATCTTTTCACATATTCTCTCCTTGTTCTTCTTGTTCTTCTTGTTCTTCTTAAAGCTTCTCCCCCTTATAGCTTCACCTATAGTTTCTCCCCCTTTCTGACATTAATTCCAAAGATTTATGCTTATATTTACATAGCAATGTAAAAATGAGATAAGAATTTTGAATGTACCTTCATTATGAGTGCCAAAGTCTTATCCCATTTCTCTTGCAAGATTGTGCATGTGTGCAATGCCACCTGCACTTCTACTGACAATTCAATCATGTGGTCTACAATAGAGAAATTATTGTCATGGATGAGCATTTTTGACTGTGCAATATGCTTCTACAACACATTCATGTTAGGAAGAATCATGTTCTATATATCTATCAAGGTTGATCTAATTCTAGCCTCTTCTTTGAGTAGTTTTTCCTACATATCTATTAGAAATCTAATTTTGTTGAAGTGAGCAGAGATAGAACTTGGGTCAAGCTACAATTTTTGTGCACTTGCCTTCAGATCTTCATCAATTTTAGACAATTTGTCTTTTATTTCTTTTGTGAAAATTGATGTGTCACATAATTTGCCAAAAATACAAGAAGTTTCTAGAGAACTCAAAATAGTAGATAACTCTACTTGGTGAATGGAAATCTATTGAGCAATAAGTTCTAAAACTTTATTCTCAAACTTTTTATAAGCTCTTTACAATAATTTATCCTATCCATTCAAATCTTCATTGTATTTCTAGACTTCCTCTGCCAAGTGATTTGAGAAGTATCAAACTCTATACCTACAACCTCTACTAGAATGTTCTTGGCATCCTCAATGATCTTGAACTCCTTATTTCTTTCTTCTCTTAGCCTTTTCTACTTGGTTTTCTTTTGTAGAAGTTCACCAAAGGTTTGCATCTAATTAAGAATTAGATTGGAGATGTCCCATTTGGGAATGACAATATCCTCATCAAGATCTATTTCCTCTTCTTCTTTTTTACCTTTGCCCAAAAAATTTATGCTCAATTGAGGCTTGGTCTCAACTATCATTGCACTTATTACTTGTGTACTAAGAATGGAAAAAATAGTTAAAATAGTAAGACTTGCTGCAAAAATGGATACTACACTCATTATTGAAATATTAGCAAAAATACCTATTGTAGCCAAAATTAAAGTAGAGGGTAGAGCTTGCAGCTTAGTAGATGAGGTGATTGGTACTTCATTCAATGATGTGTTGAGTTGGACTTGTGAAAATATTGATTGGATTCTTGTGCATGTAGTGTTGGTCACAATCAATCCTATTGAGGCTATCCCCATGCTTGATGTCATCAATGTTTTTCTTGGAGAGTGAGGAAGTGAGGCTATAATCACTACAGCAATTTTATCTGGGTCATTTTCCTCAACATCTTGTGCATCTTCCTTGATAGCCTCTTGCTCTTGTTCCTCTTCATCATCCTCATTATGAAAATGTGTTACTTCTTCATCATCTTTATTTTCATCTTTTTCTTGATCATCATCATTATTCTTATCACTTATACTAACAAGAAAACCACTCATTTTATGAAGAAGATGGACATTCTGCCATGTATTTTTTGCATTCTTCACAAATTGCTCCATTTCATTCAACAAAATAAGAAAAGTATTAAATCTTAAAGTTAATTTTTCTTCAATTTTCTTTAAAGATTCTTTCACTTCCTTCTTAGTCAAATTTAGCATAAGTTGCCTCAAGGTCTGCTCATGTATATTCTTTGTAGTTTGCATAGCATGTTCCCATCTTGGCTTGATTTTGTTCATAATGCATCTAGAATTTATTGAGTGAGTTGATTAGGTGAACATTTCCATTTACCCATCTTAGTTATCAATATGTCTTCAATCTACTTCTACTTATCAGTTGTTCTAGTCTCATATTGTAATGCCTTGAAGTTTGTTATTCTAGAACTTGATTCCAATTCCTTCATCCTCTCCTCAAATGTGAGTGAAGATCTCTTGAAAATTATGTCTCCCCCCTCTTTGTCTACTTTCTTTGTAGAGGATCTCCTGGTGAACACTACAGTGGATGTCTTGGTAAGCTTAGTAATAATTACCTTGCCCTTTTTCTTTAGTGGTTCCTCTTCCTCTAATTCTTCATCCTCTACTTGTTCATCTTCACCTTTTACCTTAGTTAAAATGAGAGTGGAACTTGTTTTCAACTTGGCAATCCTCTTCTTGCCTTTGTTAACTGCATGAGGGAGCTTAATCTCTAGTTCTATCTTGGCCTTAGCCTCATCACATGTGCCAAAATATGTAGCCTTGGGATCAATTGGCTCATTTATTAATGCCTCAATTATATATTTTTTCATCAATATTTACCTCATATCCTAGAGGTTTCACCCATGTAATTCTAGGCCTAACTTCATAAATGTATACTTTGTCACTATCCACCATAAAACAAACATCATCTTTATAGTCCTCAACTAGTTTCTTGGGGATTTGAAATCTATTATTCATTTTCTCCTTGAATGCATCAAAATAATTGTCCATGGTACTAGTGTAATTTTCTCCCATCTCAGTAATGTATATTAATTTGATAAAGTATTGGCACGTCTGTCCTCCAAACAAAAGTACCTTTTGATGGAAAGAATTTCTAAACATAGAAGAATACATGTCAAAAGTGAGCCAAACTTACATGGATTATTCTTTGATGTCTTGATTCTCTCCATGTTCTTGTTGAACTAATTCAATAGTAGCTCAGAAAGGTCAAGAGAAAGGTTATTCTTGACTACCTTGTATGCTAGGTCCACAGCTTCACATGACACACTATTCAACCTGCTCAAATTCTAGATTTTGTGTGCAATGACATGAATACCAAAATTCAATTCCATGTTAGTGAGATTACTAATTTTCATTACCCTACACCCTACCATCTCACTTGGCTAGGGTTTTCTTCTCTAGTTTGACTGGACCTAGGGTTCTAGTCATTTTGGCTTTAGATAACATGGGGAGACCAGTTATCCCATGGATCATCTTCTTTGTGATCAAAATCAGTTGCTCCAACCACAACTGACCATTATGCATGTGACTGGTGATGTATCTTATACAATTAATTTGGAAATATTGTGGCATATGAGGAATATGTGTTAAACCCTTAACTTCCAGATGTTGATGTTCAAGTTTCAACATGCCATTAACATAGCTTTTATAGGGTTTCATCCATCTCTAATGTACCAATATCCCAAATTTTACATTTGAAATGAGAGCAAATGTCATTAATCAATAGTACCTTGGGAAGGATTTGACACTACACTCCACTTAGATCTAGGGTTTCTACAACTGTAGGAGTGAGCTTGAAATCTTGTGCCTTCCATTCTACACCATGAACCAACATGTCTAAACCTCATTTCCTTTGTTGGTAGTGGTTACTATTTTTGCTTAGTATGGTTTGAGAGAACTTGAAAACTTTGGTAATAATTCACTCAAATTGCTTGTATGCTCTTGAAGATCACTCTACACAAATAGCTCAAAAATTTATGGTGAAAAAATGACTTTGATTCCATTCCTTTTATCAAAAATTTCCATAAATTCCTAGTATGGATGTTAGATTGATTTGACAGACTATCATCCACTTCACTTTCATTGATTACTTAGTATGGTCTTTCTTGACTGAGTAACCATATAAGACTTAGTCACTCTCAACCTCACTTGGTAGAGTTTGTAACAACCTTACTCAGTAAGGAAGGTAATTAGGTAATAATTGGTACTTCTTACTTGGTGATCCCTTTACATCTTGAATGTTGATATGGATATTTTGTCCTATAAACTAGAATTGATTTAGATGTCTAGTTTAGTAGCCTAGTTCTAGTTCTCCTCTAAGAAATCAAGTAGAAATGGTGGAGTCACCAAATTCTTGAGTGACTTGATCATCATCACTCAGGCTTGCATTCTTAGTAGACTTTGGAAACTATTGTTGTCTCATTTGTTTTATGTTGTTATCAGCTTTTTCCTTCTTTTCATCTTCAATTCTTCTAGTATTCATATAGTTCTTGGTAAGATGACTTGCTAGCAATATGACCAATCAATCAAATAAGGTAAGATATATGGTTTCCATTTATGGAAACATTTTTAGTTTAGTCATGATTATTTGTTAAGGAAAATTGTCTAAGTATTAGATAGTGTTAGAGCAGCATGACAAGAGCTTTTGTTAGTAGAATATTCCCTTGGAATATTATCTTGCATAGTTAATCAGAGATACATGATTTCATCTTGATGATGCATACCAATGTGCATGTCCGTACGAGCAACCAAGTTCAAGTTATTAAGGAAATAGTGATGTAGTGATTTCATAGTGCAAAAAAGAGCATGTCAATAGAATGAATTAAATGACTTGAATAATTGTTCTAATTATTAATTCTTAATGAGCTGACTCTAAGGATGATAAGTGAACTGACTAAGGAAGAATTTATTAATATGTTTGGTATATATAAAGAACTTCAATTGTGAAGTTAGGGAGAAATGCAGATGATGAAAAATGCTATGCAAAGTAATGTTATGTGATGTGAAATATGATGCAATTTGATATATGTGTAGTTAACCTTTATATGAAGAACTAAGAATCAGAAGAATTGCAAAGTATAGCAAGCAATTCAATTATGCATAGTTACTGATAATAAAAAAAAAATCAAGGTACAACAAGTGATCCAGTTTTGTATGTATATCTATTCTCTTGAAGAACTTATTTGTATAGTTTCATGTTAGGGTAGTGGGCTCTTCTTGCACACATTTGTATATGATTTACCAAATCCTAACATGGTTGAGGCTTCTAACAAGGCCTAGTCTCCTAATAGGGACTCGAGACACTATACATTCTTCATAGACCCCTAATAGGGTCAATATCCTTAACTAGATTCTTTATATAGTGAATCATCGTGTGGGTTCCATACCCATCGAGGTTTTCCCTTGGCTTGGGTTTCTCTAGTTAAAAAAATATGGTTTTTTGAGTTCTCTTCATGTATGGTTGTTTATATTATTTAGCACTATTGGTTCTCTTTCTTATGCTTGTGAAAAATTATTTAATAATATTCAATTGTTGTTAAACAGATTAAAATATTGATTCACCCCCCACCCTCTTAGTATTATCTATTTATAAAAATTGGTATGAGAGCCTACTTATTCAAAAGAGGCTTAACAACTTGAATAAGATCCCTATGGATATGGAGCAATTGAAGAAGATTCTTGAAGAAGCTCTTGAACAAATTTATCTCCTTATTGATGAAAGAGATGGCTTAAAAGATAGATATAAAGATTCAAAAGCTTACATTGGTGAACTAAAGGACACGATAGATGACCTAAAGAAAAAAGGACCTAGTGAGAAAACTAGTGATGATGATATTGAAGATCTAAAGAAAGAAAATGAGATCTTGAAACATGAGTTTAAAATAGTTGAACTCAAGTTAAGTCTTAAGAAAAATGGAGGAAAGTATGACTCTAAAATAAAGGCTGAAAATGTAGATCTAAGATCCTAGTTAAGCAAGGTAACATTTGAACTAGAATCTATCAAGTTAGAGCATGCAGAATTATAAAAATACAACACTATTGTGAAAGGTGAGTTGGTGCCAACAAAACAACAATAGTGAAAAGATTGAAGAATAAATATTTGTATAGAGACTTAGTTATGACAATCTTGGACTTGGATTCTTCCTTGGACAATCCACCAAGAAATATATTGAGAGAAAAGAACCTAATACCCCTAAAGTCAAAAAGGATCTAAGCATAAGAAAAATAGATGATACATTTAAGGACAAGGAGAATGTTTTTCACTTTGAGAAATCTAAAAAAATTGATCAAGATGAGGAAAATAGAAGAAAGGAACCTCATGCCTTGTACAATGAACTTGAACATACTAGAGACAATTGCAAAGGTAAGTCTTTTAAACCCATTTCAAAATTTTATTTTCATAATGTCATGGATATGGACATTATTTAGTAGATTGTAAGAAAACTAAATTTGATAGTGATAATGAAAATAGTGGGATGTCTAGGAACTCTAACCATGTAGGCAATAGAAGAAGATCTCATAGCAATGAAAGTGGAGAAAGAAGACTAATTTTTTTTTATAGATGCAACAATCTTGGACACATAGTAAGGAACTATAAAGCACCTAACAACTAGAATAATGAACAAAGAAGGAATGTGCCTATATGCCAATTATGTAATAACTTTGGACATGCAACAAAGTTTTGTAGAATGGATAGAAGAAACCTTAACATGAACCAAAATCATAGAAGGAACAAAAAAAGAAATGATGACACTCTGAAGGAAGAAATGGAGCTGACAAAAGAATTTAAGGAAATATTTGTAAAAACAAGAGAAGCTGGAAGTTCTCTCACAGTTCAGGAAGAAGCTCATCCTAATGACAAGATAGTAAAGTCACTTATTCTCTGTGACTCATCGTACTAGAATTAAGCATTCTTAGTGAAACAGAGTGTCAATTGTTAATAACTGATGTTAGAGAGAATAATATAGGTTGTGTAGTTAACACTATATACTAGACATTGAGAAAAGTCTACAGTGAAGTGTACATTGCTTAATATGATCTATATAAGGTTATATAAGAAGAATAACCTCTCTGTTATACATAGACAATATACTAAACTAGTGGCAAATATGCATTTAATGTGATGTACAAATTGTAAAATATTTAAAGGACACAAATTAATTTGCAAACATTATTTGCTTGTGTGAAATCTAAAATGCGAGATCAAAGCAAGATTTGAAGTGCTAAAGAAGTTTGTAGATACACAAATTTTCCAAAACCCTAAAATGTGAAATCAAGGTATTTTCTAAAATTTTTAAGTATATTTTCAGAAATGGCAAAACAAGAAGTGTTTAATGTCAGCAATAGACCTAGATACAACTTCAAGAAACACCCATTTGTCTCTCTGCTTGATGACCCCATTGGAGCATTTTTTTAAGTACCAAAAAATGTACTTACTATCAAAGATATAAGAGGTTATATTCACTAAAAAATTGAAAGCATAGAGGATATAGAGATTCATAAGGAATTTGAGAAAATGTGCAACAATGATTTGTCACTAAAACCAAAACATGCATACCTAAAATAACTTAACCAAGTTAAGCACATGTTTTTTATGGACTTTGATATTCATGAATGTACAAGAATAATTCTAAGTAGATTTCATGATGACCTTCTATGGTTAGGAGATTCTATCATATATATTGATAATGACCTAATTTGCAAGGTCACAGGTTTAAACAATGAAAGATGCAATCTAGTGAACATAAAGAATGTGTGCAAGTTAGTCAAAAAAAATCTCAACACATGTTTCGATGGGAGAAACATGAAGGTCAATACCATTCAAGATGATGGAGTGAGACTGACTAGTAAAATTTTGGGATACAAGTTCAACCATGGATCTAGGATAGATTCAGTCCTTGCAAGATTTCTTCATGCAACTTACATGGCAGTAAAGGGAGGAAAAGTTAACCGATGTGACATTATCAAAACATAGTTGTTGGATAACATATCAAAAAATCAAGAATTCTAAGACTGCAGTCTTTAGGTTTGAATCCTTACTGACTTATATATTCTTCTATGTAACAAAGAAGTTTCTTGGTATCTCAAATTGGGATGGAAGAGAGTGCATAATGTAGATTATCACTCGTGCATACAAAACCAAACTAGAAATAGTCATAGACAATGATATTGACAGAATGATGAAGTCTTTCCAAGCTGAAATGAAGCAAAGGTATAATACCTACTATGCTAGTGGAAAAATATAAGGATGAACTATACTTCATGGTAGAAATAGTTTTCACATCTATGGAGGTAGTAGTTCCTTGAGTTAAGTTCATTGAACTTATGGGTTACGAAATGAGTGAGGAATTGATTGAAGGATATGTATAGATAATCCTACACTTAGAAGTTAATTTTGAATGTCCTAGATTGGGGACATATACTGAGAAGATGAGAGAAGTTAAAACAAGTCAGATAATCAAGGACTCCAAGAAGAAGTTAGAAAAAGTGATTGGTTCTATCTTGAAGGAATCAAGAATGTCAAGAAAGGAATTTGAAGAGGTGAAAGGGATAGCCATGGAAATGAAGGCTAGTGATCAATCTAAACTATTGAACCCTGCACCTATTGCAATGATTGGACCTACTGAAGAGGTCATAGTTGCCTAGATAGGTGTGTAAGCACCTATAGTGTTGTATGCAACAACTGCACAACAAAAACCTATAAGAAACCCAAAGAAGATAGAGGAAGTGTCAACACCTAGGAAATCCACAAGGCTTGAGAAAACCTCTCCTAAGAAGAGAATCAAGAAAACTACAAGTGGACCATGCAAGAAGAGAAGAACCTTGCAAATTAGCTCTTCTGAATCTAAAGAAGAGACTGGTGATAGACTAGTAGAACCAACAGACTAGGAAGCGAAGACTTCAATAGGAAGAAAATTTTTAAAACCCAAGATAGAGAATCATAACATGCAAATTATCAATGACAATAATTTTGTACAATTGAATAAGTACTATGACTTGTATAATAATATGGATAGGAGACAACTACAAAATGTTGTAGTTAGAAATATGATTCTAAAAGACAAAAGGTTTGATAGCATAAGAGGTCAGATACCTAAATATTTTTACAATAGACTAAGAAACAAAAGTAGAGTAATTGAGGAAGATAAGAAAGTAAGGATTAATATGGTGAAAAGCTATGTATTGTAAATAATGAGGAAGAAATAACTAAATTTTGAAAGGAATAGCACCTTTATTTAGAAATAAAAGGAGAGCCATTCTCCTCATGGGAGGAAATTATGAAGAAGTAAATGTGGAAACTCAAAAGGCAATAGTCACATACATGTCTACTATGGTAAAGGAGAGTGTGTAGATAGAGAAGACAAGCCCTATGCCCAAGGAGTCTAAGAAGAGTGCATAAATAGAGG
This sequence comes from Cupressus sempervirens, assembly GCA_028749045.1. Taxonomy (NCBI): domain Eukaryota; kingdom Viridiplantae; phylum Streptophyta; class Pinopsida; order Cupressales; family Cupressaceae; genus Cupressus; species Cupressus sempervirens. Next base: position 512,742,551 of record CM053792.1, on the reverse strand, counting down.
AAAAAAGTCCTACTATAGTTAATCCACCTCACACTTTTGAGTAACCAACTGATACATCAATTCCAAGTGATTCACCACATATTACCATTGGAAATGAATCTATGCAAGTTGATGACACCAATATAATAATGGATAAAACTAAGGAACCATTTAAAGATTTTAGTTCCAACATCGTTGGCAATATTGTTGATTACAATAGCTCATCTAATTAAGAAAAGGGTCAAGAGCCTAAGGAAGAAGATGCATCTTCTAGAAAGAAACTTGAACCTAGTATTAAAGTACCTACCACAAGTGCACCTACAACAACAACAGTAGTAATACCCTCTACACCACCTACTAAGGAAGAAATGGTCACAATAGCAATAGTTCAGTCAAATAAAGAAGATGAGGCACAAAATCTAATATCTTCTTTAAGTAATTTTTTGAAAAGAAGAAATCAAAAAAGTCTATTTAGAAGACTTTAACTTCAGTTTTGGATAGATTGGAGAAGGTAGTAAGTTCTATTGAAACACCTACAAATATCTAATAGAGAGCAGCAATTTTTTGTAAACTTTTAGTATTGCTACAGTTCAAGCACAAACTAAGCATGATGGTAAACCTCTTAATATTGTGTGTACAAACATAAGAAATGATATAGAAATACTAAATGTATGCATTAAGACATTGAGATAGAGTATAGAAGAAGGGAAATAGACTTATGCTAAGTGCAACTTGGCATACCTTCACCTTCAAGTTTTTGATGAAAAAATCAAAGAGAACATAACTAAGCTTCAAATGCTCATAGATAACCTTCTAAAATAGGATCAGAAGTTAGAAACCCTTGAGCATGTAATTTAAGCAATTCATGATAGCATTAGGGATTTATAAGTAGAAAAGGAGAAAGCTCTGTGTTAGTGAACAAATTTTCCTCCAAGAAAATGAGTGCAAATATAACCCTAAATGCCCAAGTGAGAAGACTAATCAGCACCAAAAATTGGATAGGTTATCATTGGATTGATAACCTTCATCTAAATTTTATTGGGTACAACTCCCCATGTAAGATATACAATGATTTTTTTATGGATGCTTTTAACCAGAAAGCAAAAAAGGATTTCAAATGTCTACCTATAAACACAAAGTAGACATGGAAAAACTAAACAACTACAAGAAAAAAAATGGTAAATGAAACAAAGTCCATTCACCCTGACATGTCACAAAGAACAAAATTAAAAAACATATTTTCCATCTCCTTGAGAAAGTCCATAAACAAAGCTGTGAAGATTTCTTGCAATCAGAATGTATACAAGAAACAGTTACGATAAAAGCATATTTAGAGAAAATTAAAGTGACACAAATATCATAGTGGAAAGAGGATCGCTCAAACTCTAAGTTTTGATATACAATCAACTTTCAAGTATCCCTTTGCTGAATCATAAAATATAAAAAGGCCTTATTATGCATTTGCAATTACAATCACCATTAAAGAAAGTTGAAACTCCTCCTCTATATTACATAAACAAATCAAAACTCTCCTATTTTCTAACACATAGTTCAGAAAAAGAGAAAAGAAAACCCTCCCTATGCTTCCTAAAACTTTCACAAGAAAATGAGATAATTCTGAAAATAATATGGAGAAACATCCCCCTGTTTTGTAGCACACAAACCTTCAGTTCCAAAGAGAAAAGATGGAACCTCGTGCATTGCTACTACTAGCCTATTTATCTTTTCATTTCTTGTGGCTTTTCAGTTTCTCTAATTGAATCTTGAAAAAGACCTCATGATTTCCCTTTTCCATGTATTAATATCACTATAAATATTATCTAATATCTTTACAAATATGAGGCCCTGTAACCCATGTTTCTTCATGCAACATCTTTAGGCTCAAATAATAACCTCCATATGTTATTATTTACCAACACCACATCTCTTGTGATATATTTCAAAGGTGGATGTTAAAGTTTTCAATGTTTAAACATTGTCCATTTCTCTTAACTAACACCTATCATATACCAACATTATGTGCGAGATTTTGCATATGCCACCTAGTCTCCTAGATCATTATTTCCATGCAACCTCAAATCCATGAGTTTCTTTGCAAGTGCTCAAAAATTTGCTACAACTTGTAGTTGATATGCCTTAAATTCTATAGTTGTAGCTTGCTTCAAATACACAAACAATCCCCCTATAGTATGGTTATGTGGTCCTCCCTATAATCCTAGAAAAATAGAACTATTGATAGCTATCTCGAGATCAATCTCCAACACTAGCTCCTTGAAAAAGATCATGCTTCCTCGAGGGCTTCTTAAAGGCTTATCTGTTGTTGTCACAAATCACAATAATCAAATAGATTGGACATAGTGGAAGCAGCTAGTAACCTACTTATGTATAACATATCCATCATTAAGAATGCCGCAACTGAATTTTCCAAAAGCAAGGATAGTTAATGTCTCAAGAATATACACTAGCACCAACTATAATAAGTTTTGGCCTAAAAAAGGTAGTTTTCTCCTCAATCATTCATAATCATTGAGTCTTGTGGATTCATCCGAACTATATGACATGGTTTTAAAATAAATAGATATGGTAAATACTTGTATATTCTAGTGCCTTTGAACACATCTGCCAATATCATCTCTCTGTAGTCATGTGTACCCATGAGATAGATGCCCTCCAATTTATTGAATTGCTCCTTACACTTGCATCTACGAGTGGAGATTTACTAATGGAAACTTTTGACAATTAGCATGGTTGATCAAGTATTATGTGCTACTTTGGTATAAGAGTGAGGTTGAGAGGGAGAGAACAGGTATATTTCAATCATAAGATTCCAAATAGAGCCATGTTCCTTGCATGTATTGATCCTCACTATTGCTATTGAAGTTTCCATAGGCATAGAATCGTAGAAGGTGGCAGTGAGATGTCTAAATCTTTGATCTCCTCAAATAGAATTGCAAGTAGTTTGATTCTTCTCTTTATGGTGACCACATTTTGAATCACCAATGTCTAATTTAGGCCACACATATTCATAGTTCTTTATGATATGTATGTTCAAAACTAACTCCTTCGGTTGTTCACATGGAGGTGTCAATATTTGATGATAGAGAACTATGGTCTCATTCATTAATTTTCATGCCAAAATTGACCTATTAATATATTCTATTTTCATAGCTTTGATCTTCATGTCAAATCGGTATTAGAATAGCTTGACTAATAATTCTTGCACATATTTTATATATTGGGTTCAATGAATGCATTATGCTTTTTTTTATTATGGCTTGATAATGAATACGATGCCACCAACATTTCAAATGAAGCTCAGCCCCCATATATTCCAGTTTGAACTTCCACCTTTGAGAATGGACACATTCTCCATTAACAAATATTTTGTTTTTAACTTTGAATGTTGCAGCTGTAATAGGATTCTCATGAAATGAGGGCCTCGAAACTTGTCAGGATGGTGCTTCTATGAACAAGACATTATATCAAATAGTTTGCTTCCACCATTTAAAAAGGAAGGATGAACCCTTTGAATATTTAGTTAAAAAAATTTGACTCAAGAATCTATTCCCTCGAACCCTTGAATAGGACCCCTTTATATATTACTGTGCCCTTCATATTTGTGCTCTTGGATGCATCCATATGTTCTTTAATTTACTAAATCTTTCACGTTTCCCTATTATTTAGTGAATTCCATATAGCCTTGATTTAGGAAATTTGAACTACTAGATTGAGACCGTTAGGAATTTCACAATATATAATTTTAAACAAGAATATGAGCTCCATAGGCCTGTGTCTGAAAACTAAATCAATGTTCCTGAAATGATCTTTGAATTCTGAATCTAGATCTTGAATTCTAGACTTTTAAATTTGTATTTTGAATCATTGCATTGAATTGAACCTTGAATTTGTAACCCAAGACCTAAACTTTGAAACTTTGATCTCTAAACCCTTTGGCTTCTAAACTTTTCTTGTGTTAAAATTGTAGGATGGATCATTTGAACCACTGAACCACTTCAAACTATTGAAATCAAGCCACTAAATCATATGTGCAAACCAATCAGAATAGATCATTAAACCTGCATGAGCAAATTGAACTATTTTGAACCACTTTGAACTACTTTGAACTTCAATTCAAAGTGGTTCAAAAATTTGCACTTGAAGTTTTACAATCATGTCTATATCAGGTACTAATAGGGGCTCTAACTGTGGGACTATTTTTGATGTAAAAATAGAGAACTCCAACAATCTCTGGAAAAAGATGAGTGCCTTAACCATTGGACAATAGAGTCCACCAAGAAAATTGGGAGCTTCTTGCAGAGAGGGTGGAGGGAAGCAAGGCAAAGCAAGCAAGCCAAAACACCTAAAATACTAGCAAGGAATAAGCTTACACATTATTCCAACTACATTACGTACACCAAAAATATATTTAAAAAGTATATAGAAAGGTAGGAAGAGAACCCACCATGAGAACCGAAAGAAAGAAGAATTCATATGAAACCATTTACTGGCTAGGAGAAGTAGGAGCCTTTCTGAATCAAAAATTGTACCTCAATGGAATAGCTCTATACCATTGATTGTTGACAACTCTTTCAATGCCAAAATTCAAACTGATAGCATGCATAAAAATGTTCACCAAGAACCTCTTCCCAAACAACCAAATCATGTCATACACTTGTACTCTTTCTTGTTCTTTTTGCACATCTTCTTTTAAATGGTTCCCAATTTCAAGCTAAAAGAGATGATTTCTAAAAATACCATCAAGGGAGGTTACATTCTCTTTGAAATAAATTTTCCCAAGATTATCATTTTTTACATAGCCCCCAATATAGAGACAAATTTCAGCAAAGCAAGATGTTCCATTAAGCACAAAATCTACCTTGACAGGCATACTTACTTCACTTTGTGAAAGAAACACATCACCATTGTGCCCACCAAGTATCCCATCTACTTCTTCATTTATCAAACTATCTTGGTGTTCAAACCCACTTCTACATTCTGGAATTTTCCTAATAAGGTCATCTCTTCTAATAGCTAATCTTTCTTGTGACTGTGGCATCTCATATTCATGGTTATTTTTCTATTTCATCTCAACATTCACATTGTAAAAAGAAATTTTAGAGTGAGATAAATCTTTATCATCAGCATATGTCATCTTATTATCAACACAAGTTCCAAAATGGGAATATTATATGGCTTCGTAATCACAAATGATAGATTCTTTAATTTGTTGATTACAAATTTTAGAATGTAAAGAATCATCATTATTCATTCCTTCAATAAGACTAAAAGTCTTACGCTTCTAAATACTATTCTAGAAATATTTATTATTTGGACCACTTGAATCTAGATGACATTCCATACCTATGGATTTGAGAGATTTGGCCTCCGGGCTGAAGAAAGACTGTGGTAAAACCTTGTCATCTAAATTTATGAGCTCTTTAGCATTGCTTTGCTTCTCCTCATTTATTGACTCTGGTATATGGGATTTCTTCTTGATGAGAATAGCACCATAGAAAGACTTCAACCAACTCACTCTCTTTGCTACTTCTTTTGCAACTTCTCTGATGGGATTATCTTTGAAAGGTGGGATAAAGATGAAGATATTTGAGGTATCTTCTTTCCTTGCTAGAGCCCAATCTTTTAATATTTCTTGATATGATATGAAGTCCGTTGGGTATACTTCTTCAATAGAGCCACCAACCTCCATCCTAGGGGAGGTACCTTGAATTCTAAAAATAAAATCACTGGACTCTTTAAAACCAAGAATTCTGAAAGCTTATGATAGAGTTGCCAATCTCTTGCATATAGAGATAATCACAAAACTGAGGAAACAAATGTTAGGCAATGATCTTTGTTCAATCCCTAGCAGAGTCACTAAAAATCTATTAGTGAATGAATTGTCCTCCAAGAAAATGAGTGCAAATATAACCCTGAATGCCCAAGTGAGAAGACTAATTAGCACCAACAGTTGGATAGGTTATCATTGGATTGATAACCTTTCTTTGAATTTTATCGGGTACAACTCCTTGTGTAAGATATACAAAAAATTGATTATGGATGCTTTTAACCAAAAAGCACAAAAGGATTTCAAACATCTACCTATAAACACAAAGTAGATGAGGAAAAACTAAACAATGACAAGAAAATAAATGGTAAATGACACAAAGTCCATTCACCCTAACATGTTACAAAGAAAAAAATCAAGAAACATATTTTCCATCTCCTTGAGAAAGTGCCGAAATAAAGTTGTGAATATTTCTTGCAATCAGAATGTATACCAGAAATAGTGATGATAAAAGTGTATTTAGAGAAAACTAAAGTGACACAAAGATCATGATTAGTGGAAAGAGGATCGCTCAAAATCTAAGTTTTGATATATGATCAACTTTGAAGTCTCCCTTCCCTAAAGCATAAAAGATACAAAGGCCTTATTATGCATTTGCAATTATAATCACCATTAAAGAAAGCCGAAACTCCCCCTTTCTATTACATAAACAAATCACAACTCTCCTATTTTTTAACACATAGTTCATAAAAAGAGAAAAGAAAACCCTCACTTTGCTCCCTATAACCTTCACAAGAAAATGAGATAATTCTAAAAATAATCTAAAGAAACTTCCCCCTCTTCTATAGCACATAGTTTGCAGTCCTGGAGAGAAAAGATGGAACCTCATGCATTACTGTTATTGGCCTATTTAACTTTTCATTTCCCATGGCTTTTTAGTTTCTCTAACTGAATCTTGTAAAAGACCTTATGATTTCCCTTTTCCATGTATTAATATCACTATAAATATTATCCAATATCTTCACAAATACGAGGCCCCGTAACCCATGTTTCTTTATGCAACATCTTTAGGCTCAAATAATAACCACCATATGTTATTATTTACCAACATCACATCTCTCATGATAGATTTAAAAGGTGGATATAAAAGTTTGCAATGTTTAAACATTGTCCATCTCTCTAAACTGACACATGTCATATACCAGCATTATGTGAGAGAGTTTTCATATGCCACGTGGTCTCCTAGATCATTATTTTCATGGAACCTCAAATCTATGAGTTTCTTTGCAAGTGCTCAAAAATTTGCTACAACTTGTAGTTGATATGCCTTAAATTTGGTATTTGTAGGTTGCTTCAAATACATAGCAAGTCCCCCTATAGTATGGTTATGTGGTCCTCCCTATAATCCTAGAAAAATAGAATTGTTGATAGCTATCTCGAGATCAATTTCCAACACTGACTCCTTCTTGAAAAAGATCATGCTTCCTTGAGGGATTCTTAAAGACTTATGTGTTGTTATCATACATCACAATAATCAAATAGATTGGACATAGTAGAAGTAGCTAGTAACCTACTTATATGTACCATATCCATCATTAAGAATGCCCCAACTAAATTTTTTGAAAGCAAGCATAGTTAACGTCTCAAGAATATGCACTAACACCAGAGATAATAAGTTTTGGCCTAAAAAGGATAGTTTTCTCCTCAAGCATTTCATAATCAATGAGTCTTGTGGATTCATCCAAACCATATGACATGGTTTTAAAATAAATAGATTTGGTAGATACTTATATATTCTAGTACCTCTGAACACATTTGCCAATATCATCTCTCTATAGTCACATACCCATGAGATAGATGCCCTTCAATTTATTGTATTGGTCCTTACACTTGTGTATATGGGTGGAGATTTACTAATGGAAACTTTTGACAATCAGCATGGCTAACTAACCATTATGTGTTACCTTGGTATAAGAGCAAGGTTGAGAGGGAGAGAATGGGTATATTTCAATCATGAGATTCCAAATAGTACTTCATTCCTTGCATGTATCGATCCTCAATATTTCTATTGAAGTTTCCACAGGGATAGAATCATAGCAGGTGGCAACGAGAAGTCAAAATCTTTGATCTCCTTGAATAGAATTGTGGGCAGCTTGATTCTTCTCTTTATGGCAGCCACATTTTGAATAACTGATGTCCAATTTGAGCCTCACATATTCATAGTTATTTATTATATGTATGTTCAAAACTAACTCCTTTGATTGTTCACATGGAGGCATTGATAATTGATGATAGAGATCTATGGTAATGAATACGATGCTGCCAACATTTGAAATAAAGCTCAACCCCCATATATTCTAGTTTGAACTTCCATCTTTGAGAATGGACACATTCTCCATCAACAAATATTTTTCTTTTAACTTTGAATGCCATAGTTGTAATAGGATTCTCATGAAATGAGGGCCTCAAAACTTGTTAGGATGGTGCTTCTATGAACAAGACATTATATCAAATAGTTTTCTTCCACCATTTAAAAAGGAAGGATGAACCCTATGAATATTTAGTTAAATTTTTTTGACTCAAGAATCTATTCCCTTGAACCCTTGAGTAGGACCCCTTTATATATTACTTTGTTCTTTATATTTGTGCTCTCAGATGCATCCATATTTCTCTAATTTACTAAACCTTCTATGTTTTCCTATTATTCAAGAAATTCCATACAACCCTGATTTAGGAAATTTGAACTATTGGATTGAGAACATTAGGAATTTCACAATATGAACTTTTAAACAAGAATACAAACTCTATGTTTGAAAACTAAGTCAATGTTCCTAAAATGAACTTTGAATTTTGAATCTGGATCTTGAATTTTGGAATTTTAAATCTGTATTTTGAATTGTTGCATTGAATTGAAACTTGAATTTGTAACCAAGGACCTAAAATTTGAAACTTTGATCTCTAAACCCTTGGGCTTCTAAGCTTTGCTTGCATTGAACCTATAGAATGGATCATTTGAACCACTAAACCACTTCAAACTATTGAAATCAAGCCATTGAATCATACATGTGAACCTCTCAAAATAGATCATTAAAACTGCATGAGAAAATTGAACTATTTTGAACCACTTTGAAGTACTTTGAACTTTAGTTAAAAGTGGTTCGAAACTCTACACTTGAAGTTTTAAAATCATGTCTATATCAGGTACTGACACTCTAAAAAGATTCACAATTTTGAGAGATCACTTATCCCCATAGATTAAATTGCTAGAAAATCAATTGGAGGAATGCTTGGTAGCCAAATCCTCATATGAAAAGTTTGTGGCTATAGATTTAAATGTAGCAGACTTAGCCACATATGCTCTATGTGTGCTTGTGCAGTTGAAGACTGACTTTAGTGATTGTTTCTCCAAGTTTTGATGCAACTACAAGATTTTGACATTTTATTTTCTTTTCCTTTTATTAGCACCTTTGTCATTGATGTCAAAGGGGGGGAAATAAGGAAAATTGTAATTATAAATTATATAGTTATATTTTGAAGTATAGTAGTAAGTTTTTCTTCAAGAAAACTTTGTAATTGAAGTTATAAGGGATTTAATCATGTCAAAACATGAATACAATATTTTTACTATGTTATGGTTATTCACTTTGATTGGTATGACAATATGTTTGGGACTTAGCCAATTTTCCAAAAATATTCTCATCAATGCCAAAGGGGGAGATTGTTGGAAATATGACCAATCAATCAAATAAGGTAAGATATGTGGTTGTCATTTATGGAAACATTTGTAGTTTAGTCATGATTATTTGTGAAGGAAAATTGTCTAAGTATTAGACAATGTTATAGCAACATGACAAGGTTTTTTGATAGTAGAATATTTCATTGGAATATTCTCTCACACAAATAACTAGAGATGCATGATGTCATCCTGATGATGCATCCTAGTGCACATGTTTGTACGAGCAACCGAGTTCAAGTTATGAAGGAAATAGTAATGCAATGATTTCATAGTGCAGAATAGAGCATGTCAACAAAATGAGTTAAATGACTTGAATAATTATTTTAATTATTAATTCTTGACAAGCTGACTCTAAGGATGATAATTGAGATGACTAAGGAAGAATGATTAATATGTTTGGTATATATAAAGAACTTCAATTGTGAAGTTAGGGAGGAATGTGGATGACGAAAATGCTATGTGAAGTAATGTTTTGTGATACAAATTGATATATGCACAATTACCCTTTGTATGAAGAACAAACAATTAAAATAATTGCAAAGTATAGCAAGAAACTTAGTTATGTGTAGTTGATGACAATCATTAAATTTTTGAAGTACATCAAGTGATCCAATTTTGTATGTATATCTATTCTCTTGAATAACTTATTTGTATAGTTTCATGTTAGGGAAGTGGGCTCTTCTTGCACACATTTGTTTATGATTTACCAACTCCTAATAGGCTTGAGGCTTGTAACAATGCTTGGTCTCTTAATAGGGACTCAAGACACTATACATTCTTGATAGAGTCCTAACAAGGTCAATATCCTTAACCAAATTCTTTATATAGTGAATTGTCTTGTGGGTTCCATCTCCACCAGCATTTTCCCTTGGCTTAGGTTTCCCTAGTTAACAAAATATGGTGTTATGAGTTTTCTTCATGTATGGTTGTTTATATTGTTTAGCACTAATGGTTCTCTTTCTGATGCTTGTGGAAAAGTAATTAATAATATTCATTTGTGGGTAAAAAGATTGAAAATACAGATTCACCCCCCCTCTCTTAGTATTATCTATTTCTAACATGACCAAGTTCTATACAAATGAAACATCTTTTTCTAGTATCTGTCTCATGTGATGCTTTAAACAATTTATTCCAATGTGTCCAAATTCTCCACAGTAACAATATCTACACCAAGTGTTATAGTCCCAACCAAATATAGCTTTCACAATTTGTTCTATTGGATTTAGTATCTTGGTTTTGCAATCTGATGACTTGTGCCTATGCTTCTTACATTTATGACATTTGCCTTCAAATCTTGATTTCTCTTTGCATTCATTTGCTCTATGACCATGTTGATTACAATTGTAGCATTTTCCATTGAATTTTACTTTCCCATTGCTCCAACATTTGTTTGAAGTATGATCTATCTTACCACAGTGACTGCAAGTAGGTTTTTTTATTCCTTTGAGCTCCTTGCTTGGATGTTTCACCTTCTTCTATATATCCAATTCCTACTTTTCCCTTTTTTCTGAAATGAATTTTTCTCATTTAACTGATTCATGTCTGCTTTGGATTTAAAAATTCTTTCATTGGTTTGCCTTTCACTATTTAGATAATTTTGCAATCTTTCATTTTTTGATTGTAGGTTCATGATTTCTTCATTTGCATTGCTAAGCTAATTAATGAAGTCTTCTTGCTAAAGAGATAGGTGTTGAATTTCATTAGTCTTTCTTTCTATCTCTTCTTTTTTCTTTTTTTCCTTTTCCATGACTTCACACAATCTTACTAACTAAATTCCTTTCTCTCTTCTTAGTTTTCTTACTTCTTCTTAAAGAGTACTATTCTTATCTAGTAGTTCTATGATTGCTTCATCAACTTCATCTAAATTTCTTGGAAGGATGTCTTCAATTCTTTCTTCAATGTAGAGTGGATCATTCATCTATATTGCAAGGTATTTGCTTCTTTTTAGGGATTGAGAGAGTTTCTCTTTTGCTTTCTTGAGTTGTCCAATGGCCAATTCCAAATCTAGCTTCTCACTATTAATAGCTTTGTCAAGCCTAAATATCTCCATTGCATTTGATCTTTTCTCAAATTGTTAAAATTTTTATTGAGAACCAAAAATCTTTGATACCAATTATTGGAAATATTATGACAAGCTAAGTTACTAAGAGGGGAGGGGTGAATCAGTAACTTCTAAAACTTTTATCCAATTTAGCAATTAATCCTTTATGTGATTTTTGATCTAACTACATGCATGAGAAACTAAAAACATGAAAGCATACATAACACTTTAACACAAGATTTGGTGACCCTGAAACCTTTCAAATAGAAAGTAAAATTGGGGTGGGGATGATACCCACAAGCTTTAGTACTGTAGTATAAAGTTGGCTTGTTAGGGCTTACAATGATCACTTCTAATGAGCTACCCTATTAGGAGCAATAAGGAATGCTAGGTCCACCTTGCAAAATGATTTACAAACATACAATGAAGTATGAATTGGTAAAGAGGTTTACATAAGACTATTACGTCTACCTTGTTAAAGGATTTGACTGATCCACCTATTAGGATGAAGTAGTGGTCGATCTCTAATCTACAACTTGGTTTGATAAATGAGATTCCTCTGAGTGTACAAATTACCTTATTGTGATAGATATATCTTTGCTACTCATAATACTATTGTAGCCTTTGTAATTTTCTCTTTTGCTCTTTTCTGATAATTACATTAGTTCCCTATATCTTCATTTGCATGTGATATAATACATTACATATATATCAATCCAATTACATAATTACAAAGTCAGCCTCAATACAAGTTTACACAAATATTAAAAGTTGGCCAAAGTATAGAAACTCGAGATTTGAAGACTAACTCAGTGAGGTTCTGATACTCAGCATCCATTGTCAATGTTTAGCATTGTCATACACTCAGTAGATGTAGAAGCTCAATCCATATTGATCACTTCCAAGTAGTCTTAACATCGATCTGCACTAGTGACTTGGCAAATACTACAAAATTTGGCATATGAACTAAATCATTTGATTCAAACTATATAGCTCAATCATCATTATTACCTCAAGCTTGGTATAAACTGAGTCTCTTAGTTAGCATAGAGCAGCTCAATTAACACTAGACTTGCATCACATCAACCATGAACTTGGTAAGCACTATTCAACTTGTTTTGCATAGGTAAACTCGGCATACACTGAGATGCTTGGTTTACACTATTGATCATCACCTTTGTAGTAACTACTCAGTGCAAATAGATGGTTGAGTCAAACTACATGCTTTAGTTTTTTGAAGACTAGTCACATCAAAAAAAACTATCCAACTAGATCAAAGGCACCTAGTAGTTAGGGTTTATAGTTTAGGGTTTACTATTTAGGATTTAGAGTTTAAGGTTTAGGGTTACATATTTAGGATTTAGGGTTTAAGGTTTATGGTTCAAAGTTTAATTTTTATGATTTAGTGTTTAAGGTATATAATTTAGGGTTACACTTTAGGGTTTAGGGTTTAGGGTTTATGGTTTATGTTCATCAATCTATAGTTTATTTCTCCAATCCATTGAAATCCCATTATACCCCATTGGTAACGAAACAATCCATCACCAACTATTATACTAACATTGCAGCTAGATTATTGGTATGAAAAATTGCAAAATACAACCCTAAAGTTCTATGGGCCCTACTATTCTAAGAGCATAATAGGAAAACTTTTTGGTTCCTAGGGAGTCTTATCCTTACTCTTAAATATGGTATTCATTCTTGCTTGGCCCTTGGAACCATAAATATCTTCACAACAAACAATAAAAAGATATATAAGGATGCAATTATTTTTAGTTGTTGGTGAGGTGGGGGGGTCACCTACCTAAATGTAAGGTATGGAGACTACTTTTTCTACTTGCTGCATAAGGGGATCCTAGCAAAGATGGGAGAAAACTTTGATAATATCATGGACAACTATTTTGAAACATTTAAGGAGCCTCCCTCCCTCCCTTAAAATAGTAGGCAACCTATCTTTTAGTCTCAAATCCTTTTCCTAGTCATATCCCACCTTAATCTATGAGCCTGGGATTCATTATGGCTGCTAAAAATTAGAGGGAGGTATGCTTGTCTTTATCTAGTTCTTGTCAATTTCAAGAAGAGATGGATCAAATGAAAAATAAAATGTATGCTTGTCTTTCACCTATTTGCCTCTTAATTAAAGCTTCCAAGTAGATCATAGAGGAATTTCCCTACCTCTTCTGGAAAAGTTGTACCTGAAATCCTAATTTCTATCTTGCCAATATAATAATAGGGCATCAAGGAAAGATACTCTTCTCTATCCAAATCTTCCTCCTAGCCCCCTAGCCTAAAATTTTATGGTATGAGTTTTATGAGTATGAGCCCTACTATTCTATGGGGTAGGACATTCAGATGAGGGCCCACCTCAAAATATATACAAATCTAAAAAATATTTACTCTCATACTATTTACTAGCTACTAAATAGATAAATTAAAATAAAGTAAGGTTATGCATAGGTAAAAATTTCCTAATATTAGACATTTAATGGTATGAGTTTTATGGGTATGAGCCCTACTATTCTATGGGGTAGGACATTCAAATGAGGGCCCACCTCAAAATATATACAAATCTAAAAAATATTTACTCTCATACTATTTACTAGCTACTAAATAGATAAATTAAAATAAAGTAAGGTTATGCATAGGTCAAAATTTCCTAATATTAGACATTTATTCCACCTCTAAACACATCTACTTAAATACTCACAATTTCTACCTATCTACACCTACAAATCTAATAGGTATCTGTAATATACTTACCATTTAATTTAATCATCTTATAAATGAATTATTTACTAACTAATTCTATATACAACTAAATTAGTCTTACATAGTAACAAAAAATAGATTAAACACTAACAAAATCTTCAACTTTAACTAACTTACTCTCTAAACTTACTAGCATTTCCCCCTTATTAACTATCTAATAAACATGATGCTTAATATTTAACATTACTAAGTTAAATATTAACTAATAACATATCCTAAATATAGAATAAAATAATTACATGCTAAGAAATTTTAAATAAACCAATGTCATAATCACCCCCTCATTCTAACCCATATCTATATCCTAAACTCACATGCAGCAAGTGGGACTACGTGCCATAGGTTATGCAAGCCTAAAAATGACATGCCTACACATGTAATCTCTCTCTCTCTCTCTCTCTCTCTCTCTCTCTCTCTCTCTTTCTCTCTCTCTCTCTCTCTCTCTCTCTCTCTCTCTCTCTCTCTCTCTCTCTGTGTGTGTGTGTGTGTGTGTGTGTGTGTGTGTGTGTGTGTGTGTGTGTACATATTTATGTATGTATGTATGTATGTATATATACATATACATATACATATATATGTATATATATATGCATGCATACACACACACACATAGATGTGTGTGTGTGATATATACTAACATGATAGACATCCACTATATACATCCCCAAACAGAGGATTTAATAGATGTAGATTTGATAGACATTTGGTCTATGTGTATAAGATATTTAAATTCTCTCTCACTCAATTAATTTGAAATACAAAATTTCTATATTCTCTCCTACTCGATTAATCTCAAAAATATTAGTTTCAAAATATTTAGGTCACATTTGAAGGCAAGTTTTGATGGAGAAGGTAACAAGGAAAGTGTGAAGAGTTAGGGGACAATGTGATGCTAGGTACAGTGGCTATGTAGAAAATAGGAGCACCCTTCTTGCCATCATTTTATTTTTTCATACAAGAATCAAGATTATTCTTATTTTCTCATGAAGAATCAAGATGGTTCTTTTTTCATAGAAGAAAAATATTATTTTGGTCGGTTTGGAATGATGTTATTCTTATTCATCTATTTGTTTGAACTTTGTAGAGAAATCAACAATTATTGGGTTGTTGGTTGTACGACTCAAACTGATGATGTATGGTTAAATATCTAATATACTTTTAGAAAAATATGAGTTGCCCATTTCATTGTTATTAAGTAAATTTTTTTCATCTTTATCAAAGGTGCTCAAATTATGGTTGGATTTCATATTGATGTATTTATGTATATTCCTTATGAAGCTGAAATTGTCCATTCTTGAAATTTTCTCATTTTTTATCTGATATAAATTCAAATTAATTCTTACTAGATCTCCGTATTGTTAGAAAGGATCACAAAAATCTTGAAGCTTGGTTCAATTGTAAGTCCCTCCCTCTCACATAAATTTGGTTGCATTTGAAATTAATTTTTATAGATATAATATAGCATTTATGTCATTTTTAAATTGTTGTTGAAAGGATTGATATGATTTACACATAAAACAAAGGAAAACATTGATCTACACATGAATTTTTAGGGCTAGAGAAATAAATGCATAGTTGTACAAAATGAGACAAGGTTCTTATTTTTAGCTTTCAAAAACAAGGAGATTGGATTTGGAATGTGGATTTTGTTCACTAACCAAAACTCTCTAATCTACAAGATGGCATAAAAACAACTATTATCAAGAGGTTGATTTTTTGAATTCTTTAGAGATATGATATTAATAGGGTCTCAGTTTTTTATTCTTTGGATTGATTTTTTGGAGCTATCTTTTCACTGTATATATTCAGAAGTTTTTTTTTTTTTTTTTAAAGTGAGAAGTAATAGAAACATTAAGTGATTAAGAAAGTTGATCATAAAAATAGAAATATAAAATTCACTTCTTCTTTTTTTCCTGAAAAAATGAAAATTTATAATTACAATTTTGAAAAATTACACAAAAAGACAACTTTCCAACAAAAAGATTTCTAAAAAATAGGCAAAGTTTCCAATAAAAGGATTTATGAAAATGTAGAACTAAAAAATTGCAATTAGAAAAATTAGAGTTTTACATTTACCTACAAGATTTTCCTAGATAATCTTTCAAGATTTCTACATTTACATTTACCTAAAAGATATTCCCAGATTACCTAAAAATTGGAAAGATTACCTAAAAATTGGAAAAATTACAATTAGGGAAAAAATACATTTTTACATTTATCTATAAGATTATATCTTAGCAACTTGTTCATGCAATCATTCATAACCATTTTTTATTGCTTTTAGGTAATAGTGAAAAAATTATTAATTATTTTTGAATTATCATTCATAAATTATGTTGATATTTTTTGGCAATCCTTCTTAAGGTTTCTTGATCCTTTGTAGGTGGTCATTCATAATAAAAAAATGGGGGGGTATTCTTTCATATTGTTTTAGTGATTATATTTTGGCAATTTTCAATGTTTTAGTGTTTGATTTAGTGGGCTTCTCACATATTTGTAAATTAAAAAAATTACTATGCAGGGTTGTAAGACACAATGGCTACATTCTCTCAATGATGACATGACATTACTTTCCTTGGGGCACCAAGTTATCATCCAATGTCAAAATAAATTTCTTGAGTGACCAAAACTTTTAAACTACTTTTTAGATGTCATTGAATGTTCCACATGAAGGACTAGCATACAAATTAGAAAAAGAAAAAGTTCTCAAGACAATCTTGCAAGATTCCTATGAAAAATAAAAAATTGTTCAATTGTGTTTTTAATCTTAGAATTAAAAAAAAAACTCTTCAATATATAAATATGAAATACATTACTTTATTATTATTATTTTTTTTTGGTAATATGTTAAATGTGTATTACTACTATTATATTTAATCTTGAATTATCATCATGATGACACATCTATTTTATGATTGATTTTTTAAAAATAAGTTTAAGTAGATTTTAGAAGGGAAATATAATTAATGTAAATAGTTAATTTTTTAAAAAATTAGATATAGTTTATAAATTAACATTATAGATTCTCTATTTTTATGTCAATTTATATTTATTAAATTGAAGTATTTTTAAACACAGTTCACAATAGCAAAATTCTTGTCAAATATTGGTAGGATTGTTTAAACTTTGAAAAAGAATTTGAATGTCAAAAATAAAAGTGTAGCTAGATTTATTTTTTAATGAATAGACATTTTCTATAAGTTAAATATTAAAGATACATATCAAAAAAAAAGGGGGTCAAGGATACAAAGATCACCCTGCGAGTTTACTCAACATGAAGTCAGATAAGACAACTATTCATAAAAAATAATAATTAACAAAATATATAAAACCCTCAGGCTATAAGAGAAATGCCAACCAAGGGAGGATATTTATCATTAGAACCCAAGAAGTCCTTAGGGTTAGTAGTTGACTTAGTGGGAGCCCAACCATCAGCAAGGGCAACAATAACATCATCAAGTTCTTTTTCTTTCTCTAGCCTGGGTGGAGAGATATATAAGTCCAACTGAGGGAAAGCTCACTTGGAGTATCTATGAGCAGAAGGTTAGCCCACATTAGGGGCAGTAGGGGGAGCCACAAGGTACCAACCTATACCAAACCTTTGTAGAGGTGAGACCACATGGTAGTGACCACCAAAACTACCATTGGGAGAGCAACAATGAGGTTGCAATCTGGGAGTATGCAAGTGATGCGCATAACTCCTCTAGCCTCTCCAAAAACTACAAGGAGGAGTACAATCATTGGATTAGGCATCTAGTGGCACCTAGGAAACTCTACAAGGGGAATTTTCCCAATTAACTTAAAGCTCCTATAGGTGAGTGACCTCTAGTGTGACCTTATTTGTATGTACTTGAATCTGCATCATGACCTTATTACAAATGTATGCTTTGGAGTATATAGCAACATATATATCAAGAAAGTAGTGAGAGAATAAAAAAAACATTGTGGTGCTTCCAAATAGTAAATAAAATCTCCATTCTAAAAGAATGCCATATCTAGGAGTACTTGAAAGGAAGCCTGGGTGAATCTCCCAACACAACCATATGCAATGTAAAAACTTATGGGCAAAAAGGCTTAAAGAAATCATGGATCTAGAACCAATAGTTTTGGGCTCACCTTCAAAATCAAAAAAATGCAAGAATCTTTCCCACTAACCACAAAAAGGACATCTAGGGTTTGAGACTCCCAAATGTCAAAGTTGAGGGCCCAAAGGGATCCCCTAAAAAACGAGGCACTAGGAAAAGTGAGATATTTTTGGCTCCATGATGGTGTTCCAAACTATGGAAAATCTAAGACTCCAAATCTTGTGAGAGGATTGCAAATGTTAACATTGATTAAGAGTATCAACCATCAAAAGGTGGGGAACCAACCACTGGTAGCCCAAACTTGGTTTGTAACTAGTCATAGGAGTGGTACGATACCACTTCCAATCTTTCCACCAAGGGTGAGATGAGTGAATTTGTATAACTAGATTTGATTTACTTTTGTTATTTTCTTTAAGTTCAATAATAGTTTATTTCTATTAATATAGAATAGTACCTAAAAAAATTGTATTTCAGTTTCTATAGAGTATTTATGTATAATTACTAAATTAATAATGCAATAATATAAATGTGATTTTAGATGACTTCTAAATGGCCTACACTAGAATATCATTCAAGAATACCATGTATTTATTATTAATATAGATGAAATTGAATAGACTTCACATATTAGCTTTACTTCATTTATAATTTGATAGTATTTATTTATATTGGTATCTTTGTTTTAACATTATAATAATTCATTTTAACATTATTTTTTTAATTGCTAGTTAGCTGATAATATTATATTTTTAATATAATATATCTTTAAATCACTTAATTATAATTATTAAAATAGATAGAATTTTTTTAAACTTTAACATCGAAATTTGTATTTAAAAGATTTAAATCTATAAGTAAATATTGATGTATTCAATTTTTTATAAATTTATGAATGTAAAATATTTAAAAGTTGTAGATATAAATGTTGGAATTAATTTAGAATAATTGGGGGGGGTGAATCAGTTATCCAAGGTCTAGATATACAAATAAAACTTTTCATAGCTTAGTGAACCCATATCTATAAAAGATAATCATCATGTATGCATCCAATAGATCATACAATCACTTAAATTTTTTAGGTTATTGTCAAATCAACTTTATAGAAATGTAAGCATGAAACATAAAAGATTCAATAACACATTTGATACAATGATTTTATGTGGAAACCTAATTTGGAAAAACCACCAGTAACATGCTACTCATTCTTACTCTTCTTAAGTGATGCCTTGTGAAAGGCCAACCCTTTTAAAGGTTATAATGCACACTATTAAATGTTACCTAGTTAGAGGATTTCAATCACCCTGTTAGGAGTGATCCTTGTTATAGGACTTTAGATCATTCACTTGCAATATCACCAAGTTAAAGGATTTAAAATGACTTTTAGGTCAACATGAATCCAAAGGATTTACCCTAGACTAATACAATGATTATAAAGTAATAGTAAGGATTGATTTGATAGCCACTTACAACTTCATTTTGCATATTATAGATCTCTATTTTAGTCCTCCATTGTGCTTGGCTTTCACACACTTCAGCTTTGATAGCTTGTCCACCCTTCCATACCCTTAAGCCTTCTTTCTTTTCTTTCCAATAATAGTCTCTTTTCTTTGGTCACTAAATGAAGCAATACCTTACACTCCTTGTCTTCCTTAGATTTTCACACAACCTTTTCTTCTAACCATCCATCTCTATAAATAGAAAATTTAGATCTTTCATCATTCATCCTCTATCATCCATTTTTAGGGTTAGGTAGGATTAGGTAGGATTTAATGAATCTACTCATCTTTTCATTTTATTCCCATCTAGAAACTTCTCCTTTAATCCTCTTTGAATTTACCTCAAAATGGTTCATCTTGAATCTGTGCCACGAGCTCATCAATCTTATCTTCTACATAGTTCACACAATCCAAGGAATCAAACTTATCAGCTTAGATTCATCAAATTCATGATCTTTCTCATAATGTTGTCACTCGGCATTAACTTGCTACTGATGCTTGGTACATACTGCATTTCTCGGTATCCACTATTAAATTACTTTACATGAACTAAATTTTACTAATGCTAACACTGTATCCCTTGGTATACACTGAAATTTGATTTTTCTTGGTTCCAACTAATTTTCTTCTTGACTTACACCAACTTTGTGCAACACAGATTGTTAATCTTGGCTAACATAATTCATTTTACTTGTTCTTCTAAACTCAATCAATGTATCCATCCTTTGCAACCTTAAGTAGATAATCAATACACTATAATATCACTGTCTTAACTAATCTTTGTACTCATTTTCTATATCATAACTCAACCTTTCCTCTAGGTGCAATTATTACCTCATTTGATCAAATCATCTTCATTAATCAAACAAATTATAGTACTCAAATCATCTAAGCAATTTTCTTATCAACAAGTAGTAGGTTTGACATTAGTAACAAGATAATGATTGAAACACATTCTCATATTTGTATCAATATATTTTCAACAATCTACCTCTTTAGAATTAATGGAAAACAAGACTTAATTAGTACAACCAACAATAATACCAAAAAGAAAATAATTTCTTGTATTGAAGTCTCTCCCTCTATCAACAACTTTCATCTTCTATATAGGGTACAAAATTCTATTCCAATCAATAGACAATCAAATTCATCCTTATGATGCCCTCTTGATTACTTATTGTATCTCCCTTAGCACTACCTCCTTATGAGTAGATATACCATGTTTCTTCTATCTCCCTTGGATTTCTTTCTCCATGTATCTTCTTTAATCTCCTCTTTCTGGATTACTAGATTTCTTCCTTTCTTTGTCTTTCTCCCTCTTTGACAAAAATGCCAAAGATTTGTCATCTAAATATGCAAATATGAACATTTTTAGTTTCTCCCTCTATCACCTAGCTTGTGACTAATTTGTAGCTCTAACTCTTTGATTATTTTACACAGCTCCTAAAGTAAGATCCACTATATAATGTGCAACATATGTCAATCATCTTGTTTGATGCAAAGCACTTCTCATGCTTTTTAAATAGCCTTGGATAGGGTTATCACCCCTAGTTTACCACTTAGATACTCATGAGCATCCTTAGGTAATGCTTTTATGAAGATATCAACTATTTTCTCTTTGGTGTTAACATATTCTATCTTCACCTCTTTATCTTGAACTAACTCTCTCAAGTAATGATACTTGATTACAATGTGCTTAGTCTTTGTATGCATCACATGATTCTTTGATATGTTTATAGTGTACACTAGAAATGTGTCACACTCTAAACCCTTCTATCCAAACGATTCCATGAGTTTGGAATGCTTGGATGCCAGCTTAGAGCTCCCTATCCACAGAGTGCAAGAGAGTATATTTCAAGAATAAGAAGGCTCTCAGATGAGCCTTAGAGATACTCTTCTTGCTAGTAAACCATGCAATGGGAGGTTCCAAAGACAAGATGCAAGAATGCAAATGTCCCAAGGAATTCCTCAAGGATGCAATGCAACTAAAGATTAAGCTAGCATGAATATGAAAATTGTAGCTATTCTAAGCATGGATGAGAGTGTTACAATCTAACTATTAGACTATATGATTTAAGCTACATGCAAAAATAAAAGCTAAGTTAAGCTAGAATGCCATGGATGAGAGAATGTAGACAAGAAAGAGAAGTTCTCCACAAAGCTCCAAAGAAACCTATTAGAAAACCTACAACATAAAAATATTCAAATGATGGATGGATCCTTAAGGGGGAAAGCTCTCTCCCTTTTAAAGTCATACAGATGGTAGAGATCAAGATGAAGATGGTGGATGATCAATCATCAAATTTGAAAAGAGGAGTGATCCATGTGCACACACAAGTCAACCAATAAAATATACGTTGACTTTTCATATAAGACAAAAGTCACAAAGCCTTTTCTTTTAATTGTAAAAAAGAAAAAGGACTTTATGTGTGCACTTTAAGTGGGTTAGAATAATGGGGTCTTTTATTTAATTAAAAGGGGACATGTTATTTTAATCAAATAATGAACTTAGGATAGCATAGTCAAACTATAGGTTATAATCAAATAAATTGATTATTAGAAATTTGGTCTAGGTAAATGATTAAATTAATTTA
Organism: Cupressus sempervirens; assembly: GCA_028749045.1. NCBI lineage: Eukaryota > Viridiplantae > Streptophyta > Pinopsida > Cupressales > Cupressaceae > Cupressus > Cupressus sempervirens. The sequence continues at coordinate 512,720,066 of CM053792.1, read as the reverse complement.
GCCAAAATGTTGAAAAGGGGGCTAATAGTCTAGATGAACATTTTAGGTGATTACATTTATCCCTCTTTGACTAATGCGTGATCCATCTAGGAACACATTATGTCAAAGAAAATAGAAAGCCAAGTAGGTGGTGATAGATATAGATATCTGATTTTGAAGAACGAAATGTCAAAAAAGATAGCAAGTCCTAAATGTACAGCCTGATAGTGGTAGTACTGAACACTAGGAAAATATGATGTTAGAATTCAAGAAGAATGCTAACACTTAGCAAAGTAGATAGATCAAGAACAAGTGAGAAGATCAAACAAATGCTCGTAAGAAATAGATAGTTGTAGTAATCAGTGATAGAGTATTTTTGTCCCCTTGGGATCAAAATTAAAATGAGGTAAGGGGATGCAAAAACTAGCTAGACATGAGAAAATTGGAATATAGCAATGTCCAAGATGATAGATAGATGATTAGAACCCAAGAATGACTATTAAAAAATTGATAAAATGCCCCAATTTGACTAGAGTTGACCTTGAAGGATATAGCATAAAAATTAGGTTGAAACAAGTAGAAAGGTGATTTTAGACATGAAATAGTGAATTGAAGTAGATATGAAGTATGGAAATGATGAAGACATGAAGAAATGAAGATGCCCCAGTGATGATTCAGAGATTAGACCTCAAAAGGTTAGTTAACTGCTCAGAAGAAAGTAAAATTTTAAAAGATAATTTTGACCATCAAGATGAACTTGAATTTGGATTTTGATCCTAAAAATGAATCTAGGATGTTGAAATTATTTAGGAGGTCAAAACTTTATATAATGTGATGATAAGATAAAAAAGAGATGAAGTGAAAGATTAAGAAGGTGAAAAGACATGAACAAGAAGAAAGTAAAGAAATATATGAAAGGAGTTAGCTGATATGTCCACAAAAAGATGAAGAGAGAGAGCTCTCCCCATATGCAAGAATGCAAGACTAAGCTAGAAAATGAACCGAAAATGCAAGTTAATATGAAAAGTGGTTTACCAACAAGAAGTGTATAGCATTTAGACTCTTAATTTCATCATTGAGCATTTATTAGGGACATCATGAGATCATAAAACCATCACTAGTATAATTATGGGGATATGAATATGATCGACATTAGATAGGTATGTGGAAATCCAATCTAAGCATCAGAGACATGTAAGTCAAGATAACTACACGATTAGATTCCCTAAGTTTAATTTAACAAGATTACACCTATATCAAGGCATAAGTGCCAGGGTAAACCCCAAGTGCGGTCTTGCGAAACAGTCAAGGATGATACATTTGTAAGTCAAAATGTTGAATAGGTCAAGCATAAATGCTTACAACACTTAGACAAACAAAGTATACCCACAAGAAAAAATCAAGAAAACATGCCCCATGTCCCCAGTCTTCTAGTCAATGACATCCTTGAAAGACTATTAGGGATGGAACATATAGTAAAGAAATCATCATAGACAACACACAAAGTAGATAAAGATCAGCATAGCTCAGTCGTTTAAGTGTTAAAGTGTGTGTTTGTAAGTCATTTGGCCATTTCTTCAAGACTTGATTTTGATAGTGAGAAATATCATGACATCGGAGACTATAGGTAAACTATCTGAAAAGTGTTGAAAAATACTAGATGTCAAGGTGGGGGAAGTGTTGAGAAACATTGTTTTGTGAGTTGTTAAAGAAACCCAAATGCACAAGAATACCTCAAAAAGGCTAATTAGTTATGCCCCCGAGATGAGGACAAGAAAAAATTCCAAGCTAGGAAATGTGTAGCGAAGTAGGTGATTGAGACTAATAGACATAGGTGCAAGGGTTTCAACTAGTGCCTGTTTCCAAGTTTTCACCACTTGACAGAATTTTTTTTTTTTTCCAGGGCTTTTTTCAATTTTTTTTGGTGATACATCAAAGCACCTATTGCTAGGTTTTCACTAAGATGATCTTTTTTCAAGACATTTTTTAATTTTTAGGATTTTTTCAGGATCATGGATATATACAAGATAGCTGAGCAGCAAGCCTCTAAGCATAGAACTTCTTCAAGTGTAGGATATTGATAGGCTCTACAAGTTCTTCATCCTTGAAAGTAGATAACTAATAAGCACCAGATCTGAATGCTGCTGTAATAATGTAAGGACCCAACTAGTTAGGTTCAAATTTCCCTTTCTGCTCTCGGTGTTGCTGATTTTTTGGATTCTCTCTAAGCACGAGTTCACCAACTTGAAACTCATGGGGGTGAACCTTCTTGTTATATTATGTAGGCATGCGCTTTTGATAAGCTCTCATGTGATCAAAAGCAACCTTGCAAAGTTCATCTAGAGTTTCCAGTTCTTGTACTCGCATAGCTCTATGATCTTCATTAGTTATTAACCCATGTAAGGAGATGTGCAAAGAAGGTATCTCAACTTCTAATGGGAGAATAACCTCAGAGCCATAGACTAGTGAAAAGGGTGTAGCCCTTGTAGGAGTATGAATGCTGGTTCTATAGGCCCAAAGTGCTAAATTTATTTGTAAGTTCTAATCTTTCCTAGACTTGTGAACTGTGTGGTGTAGGATTTTCAGCAGTGTTTTATTAGAGGCCTCAGCTTGGCCATTCCCTTGGGGATAGTAAATAGAGGACTAATGTTGCTTGATTCAAAACTTTTTGCATAGCTACTTTAAGTCCTTATTCTTGAACTACCCTCCATTATCCATAATAATAGAGGATGGGATACCATATTGTCAAATGATGTGATATAGTGTAAATAGGGCAACATGTTTGCCTATAGCAGTAGATAATGGTACAGCTTCCACCCATTTAGTGAAATACTTCGTTGTTGTAATGATGAATTTATGACCGATGGATGAGCTTGGATGAGTATTTCCTACCAAGTCAAAGGCCCATTGCTAAAATGGCCAATATGTCACAGAAGGGATTAACTCTCGCCCAGAAGCATGTATCAAGTTGCCATGGAGCTGACATTTCTAACAAGACTTTGCATAGCGCACAACATCAGCTTGCATGGTGGGCCAGTAATAACCCGTCCTAAGTAGTTTTTGGGCAAGTGAAAGACCATTAGAATGTGCCCCACAAATGCCATCATGGACTTCGGCAAGTGCCTTCTCAGACTCTTCTAGCTCTACACACCTAAGCAACGTTCTGTCTAGACCCTTCCTATACAAGTCACCAGAGACCAAAGTGTAGTGTGAGGCATTATGAAGGAGTTGGAATTTTTGGTTGCACATGAGGGTTTCAAGAATAACTTGATCATGTAGGTAGAGGAAAATAGCTGCATAGCGAGAAGAATCATGACCCACAACAATGCAGATCACCTGGTTATCCAAGGAATCGTAGGCTGGATGATGCAGTTCTTCCACCAGGCACTCAAATCATGATTCATGTTCTTGTAGTTGGAGGATAGATGCTAAGGTGGCCATACCATCAGAAGCCTTGTTTTTTGCTCTAGGAATTTGTTGGAATGTCACAAAGGTAAAATAATTTCTTAGAGCATCTATCAACTTTTTATAAGGGATCAACTTGTCATCCTTTGTTTGATATTCATTATTCACTTGGTTCACAACTAGTTGAGAATCCCCATAGATGTGTAGCTCAGTTATTATCCATTCAAGGGCCATTTTGATCCCATTTGTTAATGCTTCATACTCTGCAATATTGTTTGTACATGAGAACAATAGTTTGTAGGACTTTGGGATCATAAAACCATGAGGGGAAACAAACAAAACCCTTGCTCCAGCTCCATTCTGTGTATGGAATCCATCAAAAAACATCTTCCATGTTCTGTCAGTGATGTACATGATTGAGGCATCTAGAAACTCAATTTGCATAGGTGCTACATCTTCAAGTGGGAAGTCAGCCAACTGGTCAGCTATGGCCTGTCCTTTGATTGCCTTACGTTCAACATATTGAATGTCAAATTCAGAAAGAATCAACATCCATTTAGCAAGACGACCAGTAAGTGCAGCTTTACATAATAAATATTTCAAAGGGTCTATCTTGGCAATCAAGTGAACTATATGGGCCAACATATAATGCCGAAGTTTTTGGGAGGCAAAAACTACAGCAAAGCATGCTTTCTCTATACTTGTATAATTTAGTTCATAAGCCACCAAAGTTTGACTGATATAGTATATGGCTCTTTCTTTACCCATCTCATCACTTTGGGCTAAGAGTGCTCCTAGAGAAGAATCTATAGCTGAAATGTATAGGATACAAGGTTTTCCCAGAATGGGTGGCATCAAAATTGGAGGTTTTTCCAAGTAGCCTTTGATTTGATCTAAACTTTGTTGATAGTCACTGTTCCAAATGTGGGTAGATCCTTTATGCAAATTTTTATTGAAAGGTTGAGCCTTATCAGCTAATTGAGAGATAAATCTTCTTATGGATTGTAGCTTTCCTTGCAGACCTCTAAGCTGACTGATAGTCTTTAGTGGAGGCATATCCATGATAGCTTGGAACTTTTCAAGGTCAACCTCAATGCCTTTTGCTGAAATGATATAACCTAGAAATTTTCCAGAAGTAACACCAAAGGCACATTTTTTTGGATTCAGCCTAAGTTAGAATTGTTCCATACGGTCCAATATCAAACTAAGGTCTTTGAGATGTGTGTCTTGTTTCCTTGATTTTGCCAATGTGTCATCAACATAGCCTTCCATGTTTTTATGCATCATATCATGAAAGATGGTTGTCATTGCTCTTTGATATGTAGCGCTGACATTTTAAAGCCCAAAAGGCATGAAATTCCAGCAAAAGGTACCCCATGCACATGTAAAAGCTATCTTTTCTTGGTCTGCTAGAGCTATCTTGATTTGGTTATACCCAAAAAATCCATCCATGAGCGAGTACATCTCATAACCTGCAGTCATGTCCACTATCATATCGATGTTTGGTAGTGGAAAGTCATCCTTGGGGCATGCTTTATTGAGATCTCTAAAATTAGTATAAACTCATATGGATTTTTCATGCTTGGAGATAGGTACAATGTTGGAAATCCACTCTGCATAATCAATGGCCCTAATGAAGTTTGCATTCAATAGTTTTTCTAACTCTGTCTTGACCAGTAGGGCCACATGTGGATGCATTTTTCTCAACTTCTATTTGACAAGCTTGACATCTAGTGAGATTGATAAGTGATGCATGATGAGATCTGTATCAAGCCCTGGCATATTAGAGTATGTCCACGTGAAGTTGACCTTCTTGTCTTGAAAGAATTGAGCAAACTGTGTCTTTTCTTTGTCTGACAAAGATTGAGCTACATGGATAATTTGAGGACATTCTTTTGTACCCAAGTTGATAGGTTGTGTAGGTTCAATGAGAACCGAAGATCTATCCTAGAAATAGCTTGGAAGACTACCAAGTACCTCATCCATAGGTGTCTTATAGAGGTTTTCACCATTATATATGCCTTTATTTTTACTTTTTTGAAGATCAGACACTGCCACAATGTGGTTTTTTCCATCTGATCACTTATTTTTCCTTTTAATTTTTTGACTAAGGTACTTTATATCTAATTCCATCATGTTAAACATGGGTTTGCTAGTGGAAGAAGTGACAGGTTCAATTGCATTTAGATAACAAGTGATCTCATAGTCATTTTGGAAAGACCGTATTTTAGGGCTTTGTTTTTGGATAGACCAATCTATGAGATCTGGGTGAATTAGCGAGAGTGAGGGGGAAGTTTCAATGTGATTGACATGGAAGGAGTCATCTCTAGTGACCAATGAAGTTGAGCCTATAGAAAATGTCGCAAAGGAGTCCAGCTCAGGAATAGTCCTGTAGGGACTAGCATGATCCATTAAGACATGTTGTGATTCAAACTCATCCGACCCTATACTAGACCATTCGACTACATTGGGTGGGGTTGTATAGGTGTGAAGGACATCCACCCCTAGCTCACAAGATACATCAAAGAGAATTTCCCACTCATACTCATGAGAATCTGTACTCTGAGCCCTAGCTATGAGACGAGTAATATTTTGCCTGATTCATCCTCTTTTTATGTCCTCAGAAGTAGACCCTTCTTGTTCCTGTTGTTGGGAGGTAGAAGCTTCATTATTAGCAGTCACTATTTCTTCTCCCCAAAGGAGGGAAGGAACAAAGTCTTCATCTTGTGCAGTGGTAACAATTACAGGAGAGTTATCATCCTCTGATTCACTAGACATGAGCAATCTTCAATCATAGGTTGGTATATCATTTTTTAGCCCAAAGCCTAGACTAGTGGTGTCTCAAGTATCACGACATTGAGTGTGACTTAAAGGTTCAACTAGAGCTTTCTTACAACCAGTTAAGGACTCGTGGCCCTGGTAGCCCATTTTTGTCAGAAATTTATAGCCTTTTCCATATCTTTTGGGAGAAATAGGAGTAGTCACTGTAACCTCGTCGTCTTCCTCTTCTCTGTAGATCCAGTCCCTAATGGCCTATTCTTCCTTTTCTACTTCTAGAGGTATGGAAGATTGCACAAAAGTGCCAAAAAGTGTCATAGCAGAAGCAGAAGACTTCTTTGCAATAGTTGGTTTCCCATAGGACCGAGGGGAAATTGGTAAGGCAGCAATAGAGTCCAAAGTGTACTCGCCCATACCAAGGATCATCATTTTCAATTTTTGTTCACATTCTATGAAAGATGGTGCTAGCTCATGAGAAGAGCAATTATGCGGGACTAGCATTTCAGCAGTAGATAATGTGTTGATAGACATGGAGTTGTCGCCAAGGAAAACTAATTCATTACCATTAAAAGGGAACTTAATGCACTGATTGTACATAGAGGGTACTACTTTCATATCGTGAATCCATGGCCGTCCCAACAACAAGTTGTATGCAAGTGGTATGTCTAAGACTTGGAAAATGACATTCTTCTCAACTGGACCAACTTTGATTGGAAGTACAATTAGACCTTTAGAAGGCCTTTTGACCTCATCATAGGCCTTTATATTGATCTTGCACTTAGGGTTGATGGAAAATTCAGACATGCCCAACTTTTGGATTACATTGAACGAAATGATATTTAACCCTGCACCATTGTCTATCAGAACTAAGCAGACGCGGGTATGAAAGATTTGAACTTTGACATGAAGAGCAAGGTTATGGGGATGATTGAGAGCTCAGTCATCTTCTTTAGAAAAGGTGAGATAGTGAGGTGAGGAGATGTGGTTCACCATAGCTTGGAATTGTTCTGCATCAATATCTATGGGAATGTTGGCAAAACATAAAGCTTTCTCAAGGATATCCCTGTGCAAAGGAGATAACTCTAGCAATTTGAAAATGGAGATTTGTACTTGTGTGCATTATAGTTGGCTAACAAGATCATAGTTGGAGATCTTGGAAGTAACTAGTTGTTTAGATGATGAAGCATTTTTAGGATCATTAGCAACTTTTAGGACAACCTTAGATTGCCCTCTAGTGACAGCATTAAGTGGTTCACCCTGAGAAGATGAAGACTTAGCCACTCGAAGTACCACCTTGGGTCTAGTATCAATATGATCTTGAGGAGTGGATCATTTCCTTAAGACCACTCTTGGTCATTCATCTTCAGCATCATAATTTAGCTAGTTGTCATTGTTGGAGCTTGCCATACATATGTATTCAATGGTCTCAAGCATGCCTATAACATTATCAGTGTTAGCGTAAGCATAACTAATTTTGGCATCCTGATTCTTTTTGGAAGCTACCCTTGAGGTCTCACCCTTTTCATATTCGAGTAATGGTTTTTGGAAAGCCTTATGATCAGCATTTTTAACAAGGCCATCTGTGATAACTTTGCTAGCTTCGATGAGGTCTTGAATTACATCTTTGAGTTTGAAGTAATTTTTTGTGTTATGTCCTTTACTTTAGTGATAGTTGCAAGTATGATCTTCTCTCCACCATGGAGGTCTAATGGGTGGATCATAAGGATGTGAGTTTTCTGGTAAGGTAACCAATTTTTTTGCAATTACGGTTTTTAAAACCACTTCATAAGGTTCGACCATAGGTGTGTAAACACGTCACTTCCTTGCAAATTTAGAGCCTTTGTAAAAGGGTTGTGGCTTTGAACCTTCTTGTTGTTTTTTTGCATAGATGGAATTGGAAAGGTTAAATGCAAGCTCCTTAGTATTAGGAGTGTCCACTACTCCATCATTGACAACATACTTGTTTTTGTTCCAAGGTCTACCTTTGTCTTTACCGTTTCCATTGTTAGCTTTATCCTTGTTTATGGAAATGTCACCTCTTTTGATAGCAACATCCTCAATGCGATATGCACTTTCCACCATGGTGTTGAAGGATATGAATAACTATTTTCTTAGGTCAAAGTATAATTTGAGTACAAGTGTATTGACAAAAATGTCAATTTTTTCAGCCTCAGGCACTTGCCAAGGATACCGAGAGTATAAGGATCTCCATCATTGAAGGTATATTGCAAAAGATTCTCTTGATTTTTGTTTGATGTTGCATAAGTCTAGCACAGTCATAAGATGTTGAATGTTGTATGAATATTGCTGGATAAAGCATTGTGCAAGTTCATCAAACATCTTGAGAGGGGAACTCAATTTGGTAAACCATTCCATGGCTTGTCCTCTCAAACTTCTGGGGAACAGATGCATAAGAAAGGTGTCTTCATGGATAAAGTCCATGCTAATAGCATAGAAATGTCTCACATGGTCGTGAGGGTCACCATTTCCATCATATTTGTCATACTTAGGAACCTCTATATCCTTAGGAAATGGTAGCATGTATAGACTCCTATCAAATGGAAGAGCACAAATTGATTCAACAAATGATGTTTTAGGTGGCTCTTTTGAAGTTTGCAGTTGTGCAAATTGTTTCCTTAGTTCCTATATTTCTTCCCTTAAGATTTCAGCCTTAGTGGGCTCTCATTTTGGAATAATATGCTCAACATTAAAATCTTGAGGGAGTTTCCATCCCCTAGCTGCCATGTATTAGAAGTATTGGTCTCCATTTTCCTCTAAAGCTCTAAGCATTAGTTTTTGGGCGAAGCCATCTTGTTGAAATTTGATCACATCTTCGCTAGTTACTTCTTCATCACTATCATGATGAGATGGTTTAGGTGGTGAAGGACATGCACCAGCAGCAGCTCTAGGAGTCCTTGGAGGCATGTGATTACCATCATTGTTTTCAAAAGGATTTTGAGGACAAGTTCCTTTATATCCTTCATAGTGTGCCTGATTGTTAGTGTCGACTTGTTGGTTTTATCTTTCCATAGCATATATCACCTCCAAAGTCTTTTTGGTTTCACATGCTTGTTCTTCTAGACGATGCTTAATTTCATCAGGGTGCACCATAGTGACTATACCACTTGTATCCTTGGGTGTCTCAAAGGGTGTACCAAATGGATTTTCAAAACTATAGAGCAGATTATGTCTAACGTTAGTTGTTTGTGTTTGAGTAGACTCAAGATCTTCCACACAAAGTTGTTTACGAGGATGCTTAGGTGGTGTCTCTAATTGCTTGAAAATGAAAGGCATGTGGCTACCATTACCAACTTGATATCTAGTTGTGAATGACATGTAAAGAGTTGTCTTTGTTTAGTAGGACAAGTAAAGTGAGCTGAATTAGGAGCTTTTACAATCAAGACTAGTCACTTGTCAAAATGTGATAGATGGCTTGTCAAACAATGCTCAAGATCTTACAGCACGGGTGAGTCGAGCCAAGCGGATGAGCGAGAAGGTCAATAGAAGATAGCTAGAATAAAATAATAGCTGAATTTTGACAAGTGATTCATCAAGATGTTTCAAGACTTACATTCAATGGACTAACCCATCTTTTCAACCTAGGACAAATTCTTCACATACTAATATGTAGCTAGGATCAAGGGTGACCAATGTGATGCTCCTTAGACCAAAGAAATCCAACTGTAAACTCTGTTTTTGACCAAAGTGACTCTAGGCAATACTTTCTCAAAAGAAGGGCGACATAAGTTTAGAAAATAGTGCTATGTGACATAATTTTAACATGGGTGCGACTCTTTTTTTCTAAGCGAAAAATATTATAACTAAGTGCGATAGAATTTTATAGGTAGTGCGACATAATTTACTACTGACATGCAATTGATTTTTGAGTAAAAATATGTTTCGTGATATTTCTCATGAGAGCGTGTGATAGAGTGACAATTTTGTGCAAAAAAGATTAATTTTTGGTTTGAAGTTCATTTCAATTTGTCAATTAGACAGTGTTTTGTTTTAGTTCGTATTAGTAAACAATAAGGTTTGCAAATAGTAAGTGTTTTAACATCTCTCAAAATAATTGATCAAGGGTAAAAACAACCTTGTCAATACATATTTGGGATATTAGAATGGCCTTCCTAACAACTTTTATCGGAATGTTTATGTTGCAAGAACGTTAACACTGGTCAAAACATCAAAAACAATAGCCAAGCAATCTACCTTAGATTCATAGTTCATTACTCAACAACTTGGCCCATGCTTGATGCTCCTTCACCTCACACCAAATGGTTTCCCACAAGAGATATTGGCTTTGTCATGGAAGTGCCATAAGCACAACCAAGGGAACACATATGGTGAGTGTAAAATCTTGGGGTGATCCAAGTAGTCCACTAGGATCGATCCTTGCACCAAGAAGTTGAGCGGCTAAAAAAATTAGTTACTAACTTAGGGTGTTTAGATAGGACTTTCGTTCATAGTGTTCCTCTTGCTCCCAGTTATGGGACACCTCACCTTGCGATGAGTAACCGATCTTGCAACCACAAGAGTACCTTAAGCATTCTTGCCTAATGATCTCCCTATGGTTGAAATCTCATAAGTGATCACACTAGGTGAAGAAAAACACTACATCTACCAAGGTTTTGTGTCCTTAATAGCCTTGAGTTTATAGAGGGTTGGAAGAGCCAGGTAATCTGCTTTTCCCCACTTGGGTCATTCCTCTCAGGTTGTCCAAGAGTAGGCCCTCTAAAAGATTCGAAACTACACAAAGAGTGGATCAACTTTTAGAAGTCAAGATTTTTGATTCACCACAAGGGTGAAGAGCATACTCTCCTATTCCAATAATTTTCTCCCAAACATGCCAAGAAGATTCAGTTGCCTCTTACTCTTGAAACCAAATGGTAAGTAAAGATTTATGATTCACCACAAGGGTGAAGAGCATACTCTCCTATCACCAAAAGATCCCAATTATAAGTTTTAATGTGCCTAAAAATAAACAACTAGTATATGTCGCACATGTAAAAGTAAAGAACAAGAAAAATTAGGTTTTTATGCATTAGGCAACCCTGCAAACAATTGTTACTAGCCCTTGTGAATTTGAAGCTTTGACATGCGTTCTTTTTATGCAATGTTTCAATTTTTTTCACAAGAATGGCAACCTGCAATCACAACTTGTTAACACCACAAGTTAGTGTGAAATAACATAAAAAATTAAATTAAAAAGTGGTTAGTTGCCTCAAATATCCAAGTTATCTTTCAATCAAGTGTATGCAAAGAAAGGGAAAAGTAATCACAAATGCTCTCATTTTTACTCTTTGCTTTTGATTTAGTCAACAAGATTAGAATTTTTGCTATTATTTTGGATCCAAAAATAGAAATAAAAAGAAGAGACACCTACTAAAAATTAGAGAGCTTTCCAAAAATGCAATAAATTAAAAAAAATTTCTTCATTTGTGCCCTAGAGACTGATTTTGTCAAAATAGGCTAGATTTATCAAATCAGAATTTTGATCCCTAATACAACCTCAAAAGTCAAAACACAAAGAGAGTACCCCTCTTAGAATTTAAATTTTTTTTTGAAAATGTATTTTTTTCTGAAAAATGCACTGATTTGTGATCAAAAATGGGTTTTTATGAAAAACAAATAAAAACTCATAACTCTCGCAAATCACATCAAAATGCTCTAAAAATCATACTAAGACATTTTGAATATATACCCAACTTGTAAAAAAAAATTCAAAACCAAAATCTAAGTGGTTTAAAAGATATGATCAAATATTTAAACCAACTAGATTTTTGGCCTTCAAACCAATTTACTTATGGGTTGGCCTTAAAACCAAAGTGATAATTATACAAAAGCACTTGATTAGATCCAATATGCTACAATAAAAAAACTAGAGATAAGAAATGAAAGCAAATGGAGCTAGAAACTTGATTCATGCCCCACGATGGGTGCCAAAAATGTACACTAGAAATGTGTCACACTCTAAACCCTTCTATCCAAACGATTCCATGAGTTTGGAATGCTTGGATGCTGGCTTAGAGCTCCCTATCCATGGAGTGCAAGAGAGTATATTTCAAGAATAAGAAGGCTCTCAGATGAGCCTTAGAGATACTCTTCTTACTAGTAAACCATGCAATGGGATGTTCCAAAGACAAGATGCAAGAATGCAAATGTCCTAAGGAATTCTTCAAGGATGCAATAAAACTAAAGATTAAGCTAGCATGAATATGAAAATTGCAGCTATTCTAAGAATGGATGAGAGTGTTACAATCTAACTATTAGACTATATGATTTAAGCTACATGTAAAAATAAAAGCTAAGCTAAGCTAGAATGCCATGGATGAGAGAATGTAGACAAGAAAGAGAAGTTCTCCACAAAGCTCCAAAGAAACCTGTTAAAAAACCTACAGCATAACAATATTCAAATGATAGATGGATCCTTTGAGGGGGAAAGGTCTCTCCCTTTTAAAGTCATACAGACGGTATAGATCAAGATGAAGATGGTGGATGATCAACGGTGGAATTTGAAAAGAGGAGTGATCCATGTGCACACACAAGTCAACCAATAGAATATAAGTTGACTTGTCATATAAGACAAAAGTCACAAAGCCTTTTCTTTTAATTGCAAAATAGAAAAAGGACTTTATGTGTGCACTTTAAGTGGGTTAGAAGAATGGGGTATTTTATTCAATTAAAAGGGGACATGTTTTTTTAATCAAATAATGAACTTAGGATAGCATAGTCAAACTATAGGTTATAATCAAATAAATTGATTATTAGCAATTTGGTCTAGGTAAATGATAAAATTAATTTAGCCAAAATTTTGAAAAGGGGGCTAATAGTCTAGATGACCATTTTTAGGCAATTACATATAGCACTTGTATTATCAAAATAAGGTATCATAGGTTCAATAATTTCCTTCTTCATACCTTTGAGTAGTTGTTTGATCCACACAATGTTTATACAATTTATTGTAACAACAACATATTCATCTTCAACAGTAGATTGAGATATGTAGTTTTGTTTCTTGCTAGTCCATGTAACCAACCTTTTTCCAAAGAAAAAATCTCCTCTACTAGTACTCTTTCTATCATCAGGATTTCCAGCCAAATCAACATCAATGTAGGCTATTAATTCAAATTTCTCATTTTTCTTATTGTATAGACCATAGTCTTCTAAGCCTTTTAGATATCTCATTATTATCTTAATAGACATCAAATGATTCTCCCTAGGATTAGTAGAGAATATTGCAACTATTCCAATAGATAATGCAATATTAGGTATGTTGTGTGCTACATATTGTAATTTTCCAATCATAGACATGTACAATGTTTGATTCACCTCAACTGAATCATCATTCATTGACAATTAATTATTGGCATTATGATTATTTTTGTCATTAGTGACAAAACTTACTCAATTTTGAATTCTTACCAAGCATCCAGTGGTTATCTTGTAAAACTTAGTAGTTCAACAGTTTACACCGAGCAAACAGTGGCTACCGAGCAAATACAAACAATTCAAAGTCTAGCAGTGTCTACCGAGTTTCTTAGTATCTACCATGCTTCATAGTGTCTACCAAGCAGATAGTTTATGTCATGAAGATTCAATGTAAATCGAGCATTGTAAGGTTCAGTGTTTATTGAGTGAAGCAAGGTAAACTCAGTGCGCAACATCTACCAAGTGACACTACATCTACTGAGTCACCAGTGGTTACTAAGTTCAGAACTACATTGAGTGATTAGTATGGACCAAGCCTTCACTTCTACTGAGTGCATGAGATGATGAGTAATGCAATGGATGCCATATATTAGAAGGTCATCAAGTTAGTTCAGTGAACCTGAGTTATTTACTAATTGGGTCGACTCTGTAATGTATTTGTTTACTTGTATTTTGGCCAACCTTGTAATTTTGTAAATTTGAAAGGTATATATGTAAGATGTATTGTAAGATATCAAACATGATAAAATCAGAAGTGATATAGTGAAGTAATGTGAAGTATATGTGAAAGATTATTAGCAGCAGCAGTTCAAGGAATAAAGTAAGGTCAATTTAGAGACTAAAAAGTTATATCCATCACATGAGGTGATCAGTACATAAAAGATCTTATCAGAAATCAATTGCAAGCAGATCCATTGCTTCATCCTAATAGGTGAATCAAATTTTCTAAATCCTCTAACAAGGTAGACTTAACAATATTTGTACAAATCTCCTAACAGAGTACATACTTCATTGTATGTTTGCATATCCTCCAATAAGGTGGACCTAGCACTCCTTTGTGCTCCTAACAGGGCAGATCACCAGAAGTGGTCAATGTAAGCCTTAACAGGCCAACTTTATACTGTAGTATTGAATTTTTGTGGGTATCATCCCCACCCCAATTTTACTTTATATTTAGAAGTTTTTTGGGTCACCAAAATATTGTGTTCTCGTGTAATGATTGTTTTATGTTCTAGAACTAATGCATGTAGTAGCATAGATGGATGTGTGGTAAACTAATAAAAAGATTTAAGGTTACTAATTCACCCCTCCCCTCTCTGTATAATCAATATAACACCCTTTTAGTTATAGGATTGGACATCCCTTACCACCAAAGTACTATGCTGATTTTCATTAAATGTCAATCCGAGAGCGTGAACTTGAGATCATGTCTGCAAAGTATATGCTCTAGTTTTCACTAAAAGTCACTACTACTTTGAATGCAATAACTATTAAGAAAATCTAGTTTATCCAAAGGAAAGATGACTATCAAATACCTGGAAGGAAATTCTAATTATTTAGCCATACATCTATGCACCTACTACTGCAAGAACAATGACTGGTTCTATTTCCAGTGGCTGCAAGAATACTAGTTTTTAACTTTAACTTAGAAAACTGAGCTTAACTCCTACTTACTAAAGTAAAACTCCACCTTCCACATGGGCCCCCACTAAAGAATGAAGGAAAGGCAAACTCAGATAGAAGTGTAGAAACTTAGCAAAGGCATGTATTCATCAAATATGCAGTATTACAATAACTTAGGAAAAATAGTAAAATGTCTATCAACTCTGTTTGTCTATTCACTACTTAACCTCATAGATATAGATGAGGTCTTATTTATAGGGAAGAACAAAAAACTCCTAAAACTACAACTTCCTCATAAAGGAAAGTTAGTTACAACTTTAAGATTGCAAACATGCAATTGGAAAGACATTAATTCTCCCTTAAATTCCCCACAAATATAGAGATCATAGAAAATGCTAGATTTTTTCATTTATCTGTCTTCAAATAGCTTTCCAAGAATCTAGGTATTGTTCTTTGCATGTTTAACTGATTGCATTGATGCTTACTTCCTTGCTCAGTCACTTTATTAGGTCTCACTTGGTTATTCATTAAAATAGGTCCCTTCTGACTTTTCCACCAAGTCTTCTAGCTGCAATGATGTCATAACACTTCTCCTTAATGTCATCAATGCTTCAACACTATTCTTTCATAGTTCATTTAACTCCTGCTCAGCTTGTATCCTGTGATCAACATTTAATACACACAAGACTTCCCACAAACATTTATTTTCATTTATTAGTTTATAAAGAAAAGGCATTAATTATTCAACTAACAATTTTTGCAATCTCTTCAGCTGTAGGAAGATCTACCCATATCAAACATTCATGAAGAAAGATTTTTACCACAAAATGAACCCCTTTTTAAATATAATTTCGATTATCATTTTATGCCCTATGTCCATACTTTATACATCATAAGTTCAAAACATTTATACTAAAGGATGATAAAGTTTAGTATGTTATAGACAAATGTTCACAAAAAGGGCTAATAAAACTTATATTTCTTCATGTCATCATTTTTCTCCCAACCATCCTGAGGTTGGTCCCTTTAGCATCTATAGGTTTCTGATCCTCATCCACAGTCTAAGGTCATTGGCAATTTTCTCTCCTGATTCATGAGCTCTATAATTGAAATATCCATGATTTTGTTTCAATCTTTCCTATTTCTGTTGTTCAGCAGTCATGTTATATTCAGCAAACAAATCATATTTTCCAAGCATAGGATGCAAAAGTATTGGCAGTTGGAAACGAAGAGTTACCCAATAAATTTTTTGATTTCTTCCCAACATCAGATACCTGGACATCCTGCTGATGGCTAATTCCAAATTTTGGGGAGAGTGCAACTCCCTAGTTTTTAGGCCTTCTGGCAATCGAATCCATCATTGAAGAGAAGCTTGTATAGCATCAAGGGTATTTTCAAAACAATGTTGCTCCCAATCTAGAAATGCCTGTTCACGAACGGGGTGGATTTTGGCAGCAACACTTCGATTATTGCTAATGAAAAGCCAATTAAAGAATACTCTGTAAGTGTTCTATATTTTTGGCTGAATGTATAATGGTTCAAACATTTCCTTTTCCCTTTAAGGATTAGCCTGGTTCTCTCGACTAATCTCATTCTGCATCCATGACATAATGGTCCTAAATTGTACATCTACCACATATAACAATGAATTCCAATCTTTATCATCTAGTACAGCAAGATTATGAAAATATAATTCATAGAGGAGATTTTTTAGAGTCATTGGAACTAAATTGAATGTTGTATAAAATTCCTGAGGAGTATGTAAGGAAGGGTTTAACCCCCGAGTAATTCGAGATAACTGAAAATTAATCATTTGCTCTTTTAGGAACAGTGTATAAACTGGAGATGGGGACCTGCAATTTATAAGCTCTGGAATGAGCTCAGTGATCTTTGTGACATGTTGTTGTAGGATCTTAATTTCATTATCCTTTTGTTCAATTTGTTGTGCTTGTTCCCTAATAGTTTTGAGCATTTGTTTCTTCTCTAAATCCCAAATTTCTTTTTACCATTGAAATTGTTGCTAAAAATTAAAGTTGGTTGTTAACGAAGTGGAAATGTCTGGTGGTGTATGATGATGGACAATAGGTCTATAATCTTCAAGGTAGTACTCAGGATGATGGTGGTCAGCAGTGCTATCATCCTAAGAATGCTGTTGTTCAAAAAAATTATTATGTTGACAAGCAACAATGTTATCAACTTTTTCTGAAGGGGCAATGGCTACAGGATGGGGTGCAATAGTCATTTGTTCTTGAAATGTTTCAACAATTTCCTAAACCATTTCTTGTGCAATAGATGGATATTCCTTTGGTGGTAAATTATTAGTTTCCTCCACTGGGTGTCCAACCTCAAGCACTATTTCTTCTGAGGACTCTATGTCACTACCAACATTAATAGGACTATTCAATTTTGCAAGAATTTATTTAGGATTATTTTTATGTTTAGGAGTAGGTGATGTGTGCTCTAGTGATTTTGCAGGTGTAGGTACTAGAGTTTCAATATCAATAGGTGGTATAGGAGGCTCAACAGGTGGTGTAGGAGGTTCAGTTCTTATATTCACCCCAGACATTCTGGTGACTCACCGTGGGGTAGAAATTGGTTTCTTGCCCTTATCAACAGATTTTCCTTTATTCGGGTTAAGTGTAGGTTATTGTGATACTAGAGGTACTTCTTCTGAACCTTTCTCTGCAGCAATTGTGTGTGATTTTCTCTTCCTAGGAGTTGAGGCTTCTATGGTCAAAATTTTCCTCTTTGTAGTTTTAGGGGTAGAAGCAAAAGTTGAAGCTTCTTGAGCTGTTCTATATACTACTTTTTTGACTCCTATAGTAGTTTTCTCTCTTGTCCCTACTCCTTGCCCTTTAGGTCCACCCCTTCTAGGTCGCTCTGACCTTAACTTTACAAAATCATCCCATGTTCCCAAGTGTTGCGTAGTCAACTCCTTTTCAATTATAGCCCTAATCAAGCAATGGTGGTATACTGACTGGGTTTTTCCTTGCTGTACATAGGTAGCTTTCCTTTTAATGATATTATAAAGGAAACTTGGAAGATTTATAGGACAATCCTCATGCTGTAGACCACTCAAAATTTTGAAATGAACAGCATGCAAATAGGAATATCTTCCTTCACAGGTAAAATATCTTATGATAAATTCAGCAGGGTGGATAAATTGTAGAGGAAGGGATAACTGTAATGTACCTTGCTTATTTTTTTCCTCTAGTTGAGGATCTCCCAGTATTGAGAATTTATCTTTTTCTTGTCGTGCATCCATGTCCTCTGTCCAACGTTCTCCAATTATGGGTAACCCAAAAACTTCTGCCACCACTTCTTTGATGAATTCTACCTGAATGCCCTTAACAGTTGCATATCCATCCCTTAATGTATTATGAAATTGGAGCACAATTTCTTGATCAAACTACTTCAAACTAAGACAATAAGCTAGCCAACCTCGTTGTTTAAAAAAATTACATGTTGTTGGGTCTACCAGTAAGACTCTATGATCTGCTGGTTCATGCCGATGAGGTTCTCCACCCATATTTTTGAAAAAAAAAATGCTAGCATAGGCAATTTCACTGCAAGTGATTTTGAAAGTATGGGTGGTGATAGCTACAGGGGTTTCAACAAAGGGAAATTTCAATACTTCAATACTTTCCAAACATCACACCCTTCAGTACTTTATGAAGACATTTTAATCATCAAACCATAATGGGAATAAAGATTGTGCTCAAAAACATATGCCATATTAATGAGGAGTTATGAGAAATCATGATTTAATATTATTTCACACATTTTGAAAGTACAAAGCATTGCCAGCTCATTACTAAAATGAGCCTTCCCCTTACATCCTATATGCTAACTTAAGATTTCCTTGATTTTGCATTCATGATTTCAATTTCCCCTCCCCCCAACCTAGCAGAGATTGGGTCCCACTAGATCGTAAAGATTGCAAATTCTAATAATTGAAATATCATGCTTTCTTAAATAAATAATAAATTAAATAAATGCAAAGGGGGTCGAGTTTGACTCACTTGAGGTGTGATAGGAAGGATGAACCGAGAAGTGCCTTTTTAGAGAAAGAAAGTGAGATGGAATGATGATGGAAAGACAAGAAGATGAGATGCAATGAGGTGGAAAAGGAATGAATTTGCACATGAGCAAAAAAAATTTATTATGAAGGCCTTGATTCAAGGGGCTATAGGCATCTGAGTGGAAGCCTCAAATGAAGTGGCTACAGGAAGAGATGTTTCTGTTGTTGTGAACCGTTGAAGAAATTCTTCCTTGGTTACTAGTTTATGATATAAGTTCAGGTGATGCCCATTAACCAGAAGCTTGAATTTAACCGAATCAATTGTTGACAGTTGAACTACTCCATTATCAAAAATTGTAATGATTTCATAGGGACCAAGCCATCAAGTTTGAAATTTTCCTTGGTGATGCTGATATCGTGAATCATACAAGAGTGCCCAATCAACTATAGAGAATTCTCTATCTTTAATGAATTTGTCATGCCATTTCTTCCTTTGACTTTGAATTAATTCTGTGTTATGAAGAGCTGATTTTCACTATTCATCCAACTCATTGAGATGCAGAATGCAATCCTGTTGTGCTATAGGAAGGGTAATATCAAGTTCTAAAGCTGTCCATAGAGTTTTATGTTCAAATTCAATAGGCATAATAGCTATCTTTCCATATAGGAGTTGGAAAGGCATAAACCCAGTAGTGGATTTCCATGTTGTTTTGTATGCCCATAAGGCTTCATGAAGTTTAGCTGCCCAATCTTTACAATGCAAAGATACTGTTTTAGTGAGAATATGTTCCAGCTCTCTATTTGTTACTTCTACCTGTCCATTGGCTTGTGGATGATACAAAGATGATTTGCCATGCCCAATTTTATATTCCTCCATGAGTGCTGCTATCAGGCTAGATGTGAACTAAGGCCCTTGATTTGATTGTAATTCTCTTGGAACACCAAATCTGGTAAGGATACATTCGCACAGAAACTTTGCAACACTATTGTCACAAGGATGCTCCATAGGTTTTGCTTCAGCCCACTTAGTAACATAATCAGTACAAACTAATATGTAACTTTTCCCTTCTAATGGTGGTTCAATAGGGCCAACAAAATCAATTCCCCATTTATCAAATGGTTCTACTACTATCTGTGGCTGCAAAGGCATTTCACTTGTTTTTGTTGGTCCACCCATTCTTTGACATTTATCACATTTTTTTGTATACTGAGCCACATCTTTGTGAAGTGTAGGCCAATAATAACCTGTATTCAAAATCTTTAATGTAGTCTATTTGTTAGCAAAGTGTTCACCACAGGGCTCATCATGATAAGCATGAAGAACATCATATGTTTCATCTTCTCTGAGACATCATCATGTTACCTAATCTGGTCTAGTATAAAATATGAATCCTGAGATCCATGAGAAATTAAAACTTTTTTCTGCTAGCAATCATTTTTCTTTGGCAAAAAAATGTGAAGAAGTTTTTCCAGTAGTT
This sequence comes from Cupressus sempervirens, assembly GCA_028749045.1. Lineage (NCBI taxonomy): Eukaryota > Viridiplantae > Streptophyta > Pinopsida > Cupressales > Cupressaceae > Cupressus > Cupressus sempervirens. The sequence goes on along the minus strand of CM053792.1, from coordinate 512,699,570 downwards.
AGTTGGCAATGTCAACATACCAAGGATTTTACGTTGACAAAAGGAAGAGATGTTCATTAGGAAAGCTATCTTCTATGGTTGTAGGATCATCAGGTGTTTGTAGATGAGACAATAAATCAGCCACAACATTTGCTTTACCTGGCTTGTCAATAATGGTGATGTCAAATTCTTGCATTAGTAACAACCATCGAGCCAATCATCTAGAGATTGTTGGCTTGTTCATCAGATATTTGATAGCAGAGTGATCTATATGTACAAATATTTTGTATCTTGTAATGTAATCTCTAAATTTGTTCAGAGCATAAAGTACAGCAAGCATTTCTTTCTCTATCACCGTGTAGTTATACTCGGCTCCTTGAAGATTTTTGCTGATATAGTAAATTGCATGTTCTACAAAATCTATCTTTTGGCCAAGTACCACTCCAATGGCATGACCTGAAGCATTTGTGTGTATATGAAAAGGTAACTCCCAATTTGGTCCTTGAAGCACTGGTGCTGTTGAGAGACTTCCTTAAGATGCACGAAAGCTTTTGTACACTCTGAATCCCATACAAACTTTGCATCTTTTCGAAGCAATTGGTATAAGGGTGCTACGATTTGACTGAAATCTTTGATAAAATGCTGATAATATCTTGCATGTCCTAAAAAACTTTTGACTTCTTTCAATTTGGCTAGTACAGCTAATGTATGTATGACTGCTATTTTTGCCTGATCTACTTCAATTCCTTTAGGAGAAATAAAGTGTCCCAAGACCACTCCTTCTTGCATCATAATAAAGCACTTTTCACTATTTAAAGATAAATTTTAGTCTTTACATCTTTCTAAAACCTTTTCCAAGTTTTCCTTGGCTTCTTCAAATGTTTTCCCATATGTGGTGAAGTCATCCATATACACTTCCAAACAATCTGTAGATATGTCAGAAAAAATGCTAATAATAGCTCTTTGGAAGGTTGCGGGTGCATTGCATAGACCAAATGGTAGGGCAAAATAAGCAAATGTTCCCCATGGACACGTCAATGTTGTCTTATCCTGATCTTTTGGTGCTATCTAGATTTGATTGTAACCACTGAACCCGTCTAAGAATGAAAAGTATTTCTTTTTTGCAAGATTGTCAAGCACTTGATCAACAAAAGGTAATGGAAAATGATCCTTCTTGGTAGCCGAATTAAGTTCTCTATAATCTATGTAGACTCACCATTTTCCCTCCTTTTTGGGAACAATAACTAATTGTGATACCCATTGGCTATCGGAAATAGGATATATGAAGCTAGCATTGAGTAACTTTTGCAATTCATTTTTGATAATATCCCTTAATGTTGGGTTTATCCTACGCTGAGGTTGTCTCACAAGTTTACAATCCAGACTGATATAAATTCTATGGGTACAGAGTGTAGGATCCAATCCTTTCATATCTGTATACTCCCAAGAAAAAGCATCCTGATGCTTTTGTAACAGCTACAGGGTATCATGATGTTGTGCCTGAGATAAGGATTTGCTTATATTTAATTCTCTTCCTAGAATGATTGTTATTTTGACTACTTTTTCAGCCATTGAAATTTGCACAATTGGTTGCGAATCTATCTCATGTGGTAGAAGTGAATGTAGTTCATCAAATAAAGGTAGAATGCTTTCTAAGACATACTCTTGTGTAGAAGATGTCTCAGGTTGTGTTCCATACTCATTCAATGTAATAGAAGAAATGACATCATCTTCTTCTTTAATGTTTACAAATGAGTCCTGTGAGATCATCATCAATTGTTGAATAGAATCTATGTCCATATCAGAGTCGTCCATATTTGGCTAGACAGCTTGATCATCCTATAGCAAAGGCTGAACAGGAGAATACAAGGTCAAATTTTTAGTGTTTGTTCCATCTGAAATAGTCATTTTCCCTGATTGGCATGCAATATAAGCATCTACTGTTGCTAACCATGGTCATCCTAAAATGATAGGGTAGCCTCTAGTACTTGTTTTTGGAGAGAGTACAACAAAATCAACTAGATACTCCCATGAATGTAATATGACAGTGACATCTTCTAGCATACCATCAAGAATGATGGTAGAACTATCTACTAATTGCAAGATTTTTGGTGTCTACCTGAGACCAATGATACTTAATTTGGACACTACTTCCTTGGCCATTACATTGATGGATGCTCCTAGGTCTATTAAGACATTTTGTTCTTATACTCCTTGAATGGTGAGGGTTATTACTACGCTACTAGGGTCTGCATACTTAGGCATTTTGCAATTATCAAGCATAAGATCAAAAAACTATCCAAGGACATGGATAGTCTTTGGGTCTTTCTTTTTCCTTCCTATCTTTTTAACACAGGCTTCTCTGATGACTTTTGAATATATAGGTACTTCCTTGATTGCATCAAGTAAGGGCATTTTTACCATCATTTTCTTGAGTTGCTCAAGAAAGTCTAGTGTAGCTTGATTTTCACTTGGCAGTATTTTCTTTGTTAAACTACTAGGAAATGGTGGTGTTTTGGTTGTGGGAGAAATAATGGTGGCAGGTTCTTGAACTAACTCAACACTTGTATCATCTATTTCAGTTATTATGGGCTACTAAGGCGATGTAAGCATTTTTCCAGATCTTAGATAAATATCATTTAGGGTGATGAAATAGCTTTGTTGTTGGGTTGAAGGTTTTGCACTATTAGGGTTAGGTGCAGGTTGTGCAGGTAACTGTGGCTGTTTTGGAGGAGCTGTATTGGCTACAAGAGGCATTAAGGCTTGCTGTTGAAGAGGTTGAGTCAAAGCCAGCTGCTGATGCTACTACCAATTTTGGGTTTGCTGCCAACCCTAATGAGGTTGGTGCCAACCTTGGTTAGGCTATTGCCACCCTTGGTTGGTCTACAGCCAACCTTGGTTAGGCTACTACCACCCTTGGTTAGTCTGCGGCCAACCTTGGTTAGGCTGCTGCCAACCTTGGTAAGGCTGTTTCCATTTTTGGTAAGGTTGTTGCCAATGATAATAAATACCGTACTATTGCTGCCATTGACTATTACTACCGTAATTATGGAGTGGGTCTTGAGGAATACCTGATCTTGGAGCCCATGGCCTTCATTGAGCAACATAAAAGACTTCCTCATCTTCATCAATTGCATTGAACTTAGTAGGCACATGTTGTGATTCCATGCTAGCAATAGGCTTACATCTGCAGTTGCGTTTCTTTTCTCTGTAATGGGGGCAATATTCTGCCAACATACTATCAACATCTTCCTTCTTCCTACGTGCTTGCATGGTATCCAATTGTGTAGCAACATCATTAATGATGTCTTGCTTGAAATCTGACAAGAGGTTTGACAATTATGTCTTAGATACTCTTGTCCCAGGAGTCTTTTGGAGTAAATCCCTCAAACCTCATCCTTTTTTTGTTGTTGCTCTGGAATAGTTTAAACAAATATTCTAGATTTCAGCCCACATCTTCTATGTAATGTCACCTCTAGCCATTAAGTCTAAAGCTTTCATACTCTTGTCATGTACTCCTTTCAGAAAGAGATGCTTTTGAGACTCCTTATTTAGCTAATGTTGTGTGTTGCACTATATGTTAAACATGAACCGGGCAACATAGTCCTCCAAAGTCTCATCCTCCTTTTGTGACATTTTAAAAATGTCATCTCCTTTCAAATCATGGCCTCTGCAATATTCCTTATATTTATTAAGGAACAGGTTACTCATAGTTTGCCAATCTGTCACAAAATTAGCACCTAAACTCATGAACCATCTCAAAGCGGCTTCTTTGAGAGCTGATGGAAAGAATTTCAGCTTATGGGCATCAGTTCTGTGGTCATAACTTCGACAAAGGATGTCAAACTCAAAGAGAAAAGTTTTTGGGTCTTCAATAATAAGGCCATAGAATTTAGGTAAGGCAGCTAAGGGTATATTTTTCAAATTTTGATTACCCTACTGAAGAGGAATTGGAAAGGGAAAGGTAGGTTGAGCTGCTACCATTTGTAGATGTCCTAGTGGTGTCTGATAAATGACTAGAACTAATGGATTATCTTGATATTCTAGCTTAGCAAAAAGATTATTCAAATGAAAAAATTCTTTAGATGTGGTTGGTGATTGTACTTGTTTTGGTACTTTTGCAAATATGTTCTCAAATAGTTCTTCTTCTTTCTCTTCTCTTTCTTCAAAGTCAGGATAAAAAGGTTCTTCCTGATTGAAGTTGGGAAGAAATCTTCCAAGGTGATCTCTTCTTCTATGTATGCAAGAATGCTAAAAATGAAACTAAATGGCTCAACAGTAAATACTAGACTGACACCATCCTCGGCAACAATGCCAAAAATATGTCTAATCAATATAACACCCTTTTAGTTGTAGGATTGGACATCCCTTACCACCAAAGTACTATGTTGATTTTCATTAAATGTCAATCCGAGAGTGTGAACTTGAGATGATGTCTGCAAAGTATATGCTCTAGTTTTCACTAAAAGTCACTACTACTTTGAATGCAATAACTATTAAGGAAATCTAGTTTATCCAAAGGAAAGAAGATTATCAAATACTTGGAAGGAAATTTTAATTATTTAGCCATACATCTATGCACCTACTGCTGCAGGAATAGTGGCTAGTTCTGTTTCCAGTGGTTGCAGGAACAACAATTTTTAACTTTAACTTAGAAAGTTGAGCTTTACTCCTACTTACTAAAGTAAAACTCCACCTTCTGCATGGGCCCCCATGGAAGAATGAAGGAAAGACAAACTCAGATAAAAGTGTAGAAACTCAACAAAGGCATGTATTCATCAAATATGCAGTATTACAATAACTTAAGAAAAATAGTAAGATGTCTATCAACTCTGTCTGTCTATTCACTACTTAACCTCATAGATATAAACGAGGTCTTATTTATAGGGAAGAACAACAAACTCCTAAAACTATGACTTCCTCATAAAGGAAAGTCAGTTACAACTTTAAGACTGCAAACATGCAATTGGAAAGACATTAATTCTCCCTTAAATTCCCCACAAATATAGAGATCATAGAAAATGCTAGATTTTCTCATTTATCTATCTTCAAACAACTTTCTAGGAATCCAAGTATTGTGCTTTGCATATTTAACTGATTGCATTGATGATTACTTCATTGCTTTACCGCTTTATCAGGTCTCGCTTGGTTATTCATTAAAACAGGTCCCTTCTGACTTTGCCACCAAGTCTTCTAGCTGCAATGGTGTCATAACGCTTCTCCTTAATGTCATAAATGCTTCAACACTATTCCTTTGTAGTTCATTTAACTCCCACTTAGTTTGTATCCTATGATCAAGATTTAATACACACAAGACTTCTCACAAACATTTATTTTCATTTATTAGTTTATAAAGGAAAGGCATTAATTATTCAACTAATAGTTTTTGCAATCTCTTCAGCTGCAAGAAGATCTACCTATATCAAACATTCATGAAGAAAGATTTTTACCATAAAATGAACCCCTTTTTAAATATAATTCTGATTATCATTTTATGCCCCATGTCCATACTTTATACATCAGAATTTTAAAACATTTATACTAAAGGATGATAAAGTTTAGTATGTTATAGACAAATGTTCACAAAAAGGGCTAATAAAACTTCTATTTCTTCATGTCATCACTCTCAGTAACTTGTCATATCCTGAATATTTCCAACATTAATGTCTTGTCACCATAGGTGTACTTACTCGCTTAGAATCTTCCAATCCAAAATTTTTTAGTATCTTCTTTACATATTTTGACTGAGTGATGTATATACCATATTTCATCTGATGTACTTGCAAATCCATAAAGAACTTGATCTGTCCAAACATACACATTTCAAATTCTTTCTTCATTTTATTTGGAAAATCTTTGCATAAAGTATCTTGACCTCTAAATATGATATCAATAACAAAAATTCTCGATAGTAAAATACCTTTTCCTTTTTCTGTCTTCAAGTATAGATTGTTATTATCATCAGTCCTCTCAAATCCAATCTTCACAAGATAATTATGAAGCCTTTCATACCATACTCTTTTTGCTTGCTTCAAACCATATAAAGCTTTTTTTAGTCTACATACCATGTTCTTGTTGTTAGCATCAACAAATCCTTCTAGCTATTCTATATAAAACTCCCCTTCCAATATACCATTTAGAAATGCAAATTTAACATTAATTTGATAAAATTTGAAACCTATCTATGCAAAGTAAGCAAGCATAGTTCTTACTCCTTACAATCTTGCAATAGGAGAAAATGTTTCTCCATAGTTTATCCCTTCTTCTTGTGCATATCCTTTACAAAATAATCTTTCCTTGTTCCTTGTGACTTCACCATTTTCATTAAACTTGTTTCTGTACACCCACTTGGTGCCAATCACATTTTTATCTTCTTGTGTAGGAACTAGGGTCCATGTCTTATTTTTTTGAATTTGTTCAATCTCTTCTTTCATGGGTTTACTCTAGTCCACATCTTCTAAGGCATATTTCACTACTTTAGGTTCATCCATGCTAATAGAACATGTATCATTTCTCAACTTATTTGTTGCCATTGATCTTACATATTTATCTCCAATGATTTGTGTTGTAGGGTGATGCCTTTTGACATACTCTAACAATTTTGGTTCTACTTTGTTTTCCTCATTTGGTCTCTCAGGTTATGAATCACTATTTACATCTCTTTTAGGTAGTTCAACATCTCTTTCATGTACACTAATCTAAGAATTAGAATGTGCCTCAACTTCATTCTATAACTCAACACCTAAATGTAGCTTGGTTCCTAAATGGAACTTGATAGTCATAGTATGTGACTCGACAGTCATTGAAACGTGTTGTTGACTTTTAGCTTGATTTACAACATCTTCACCAACAAGCATACCTTTATTAAAAAAATACAAATATTTTGTACTCCTCTAGTTCCTTCATAGGTTCAACTTTATGTACTTCTATATATTCACCAAATTTTAGATTTACACTTTCCACAACTTTGTTAGTGTTAGTATTTAAACACTTACAATATTTTTTTCTTATGAAATACTCAAGGAATATACCTTCTTCACTTTATGCATCTAGTTTACCATTCTTGAAATCCTTGAGAATATAACACTTGCTTCTAAATACCTTAAAATATTTTACAATGGGTTAGTATCCATACCATCATTCAAAATGTGTTGAATAAGTACCTTTCTTGACTTGTACATTGTTCAAGGTATATATAGTTGTACTTATAGCTTCTCTCTAGTATTTCAAAGCACCATTTTTCTCCATCATGAGTGTCTTAGCACAATCTTTTATAGATCTATTCCTCCTTTCAACTATTCTATTTTGTGGAGGGGCCCTAGGGGCAGATGTTTGTCTTTTGATTCCTCTATCATTACAAAATATCTCAAACTCATTTGATGTAAATTCTCTTCCTCTATTAGATCTCAAATATTTAAAACTTTTTCCTATTTCCTTCTCAACTCTTGCTAAGTACCACTTAAATATTTGGAAATAATCATATTTCTACTTTAGAAATATAACTATCATCACTCTAAAATAATCATCAACAAATAACATAATGTACTTATCTCCTTTTTGTAGCTTTGCACATCAATTGGTCTACACAAGTCAATATAAAAAATCTCTAATATTCCTTTAGAGGTATGAATCTTACTCTTAAAACTTGACTTTGTCATTTTGGCTAACTAACATTATTTGCAAATTATATTGTTAGGTTTCTTCAACTTAGTTAAACCTCTGACTCTTCTCATGTTAGTGATACTAACCAAATTATTAAAATTAACGTGACATGACCTATTGTACCACAACCACACATCATGAAATTCTAGAACTAAACAAGTATCATTCTTCATATCAAGGTAGAATAGATTACTTCTAGCTTGACCACCTTTCCCAATTAGTTTTCCATCAGTATCATATATCTTAGTAATCTTGTTCTCAAACTCAACCTTACAACCTAAACTATTCAATTATGACACACTCAACAAATTATATTTAGGTCCTTCAACATAATAAGCATTGTCACATAAAATCATTTTTGTGAGTTTTTAAGAACCTTTTCCTTTAAGAAGACAAGGTGAATCATTACCAAACCTTACACTATTTCCATCATAATAATTCAAGGTAATTAACTTACTTTTATCTATAGTTGTGTGATGTGAACACCCACTATCAATGATCCATTTATCATTCTTGTTCACATAGAACACCAATGCAATTGCCTCATCCTCATCAGAATCATCCTTCATTATAAACATACACCACTTCATCATCATGATCATTAGATCAATCTTTAGTTTCCTCCCCAACAATGTAGCAAGACTTCTTGCCTTTGTCTTTGTAATCTTTGTTGTCTTCATCTCTTCTACTTTTGTACTTGTCTCCACTTCTATAATTTTTCTTCTCTGGACATCCAACAATAATATGACCAACCTCATTGCAATTGAAACCCATGATATGTAACTTATCTTTGAATTTTCCTTTACCTTTGTTAAATCTCCTTGCTAGTAGTGCTTCAAGTTGTTCTACATCTTCCTCATTTGTATCACTATCACTAGAAACATATTTTACCTTTTTTTTCTTCTTCTTTTCATTAGGTTCCTTCAATGACAACTTGGGTTTGAAAGTAGATTCGACATTGTCAAATTTGAAATTATCAAAATTAGACAACTCAAAAGTAGTGAGCCTACCTACTAGACCTTCAAGAGTTAGATTAGAACCTAGTATGCATCTCAATTCTTGTATTGTAGAAACTCCAATAGCATAAATGTGTAGTAGTGTTCTCAAAAAAATTCTTAGTACAATCTCATCATCCATCTTACCAATAGCTCCTCTTATTTCATTAACAACATCTTTTATCCTAGAGCAATATTGAGAAATATTCTCACCTTCTTGCATTCTCATATCATCGAACTTACCTCTAAGAATTTCAAATTTGGCTCTTATAAAATTTGTGTCTCCTCCATAAATAGTGTGAAGACAATCCTACACTTTCTTTACACTATCACAACCCTTGATGTTATAAAACTTGTCATAGCTTAGGATAGTGACAATCTCCAACATTGCCTAGTTGTGTTCTTTCTTCATTTTTGGATCTTCTATAGTGCCTCTCATGTTTGTAGTTTGTACCTTGTCTATTTTGATTCGAGAGATACTTGATACTCTTATTATCTATACCTTGTGATGACCTAAGTGTCAAATGTTATACTTTGATTTAGTACCATAGATGCTTTACTGCTATGTTGTTTAGTTTATCATATTTTCATGTTGATGTCATTTTGAGATGACAGTAGATCTATGATGTTATCTGATTATCTAGTATTTGGACATACTTTCTTATTATTTTGTGTGATAAATTTTATGCTATGGTGATTTACATCATTCTTGTCTCTTTATGCTTTATGCAAATGTGAGTGATGCAAATGGATTAATTAGGTATTTAATGCATTTTTCTTTAGCTATGATATTATATGCAATTGTACTTGATTATGTTTTTTAGTGTGTAGAAATTATATCCCTGGTAGTGGCACATGGAGTTAGTGATTCATCTATTCATATTTTACCAATGTCATCCCTATATGGTCGACATATCCTTATTTTAATTGTTTAAATTAAAACCTTTTGGTGATTATTAAATCCAAACTCATCTACATTATGTGATTAGACTAGTTAGCATGTCTATGCATTTAGAGGTTTGCATTATCATGAAATTTGTTTAGTGATTTTTGTGATTTTAGGTTTTCAGGCTTTAAATCTTCTTGAATTTAATTTCTAGCAAGTTTACCTTCAGTGAATTCTCGTTATGAGGAATAACCTATTTTCATTTGGTTTATTTAGAGTTTAGCTAGTCTAATTGGCTATTTTTCCTAATTGACTGTTCACTCAAAAAGTGAATAAGTCTTGAAAAAGGGATTTTTTTATTTCACTTCTCACTTTTTGAAAATACAAATTTGAGAGCTTTTCTGAAAATCTTGTTCTATAGGATTGTATTTATGTTCATTTTGAGATCTGTGAACATGGGATATTTGCTAGATAGGTCTTCTTGGATCTAGATTGGATAGACCTTTCTTTACTATGATTTTCGGTAGTATTAGTAAGTTATTTATTTTATTGTGTAGGTTTCAAATTCTACCCCTTTTGCTAGTAGGTAGGGCCTTCCCATTTTATTGTTTTTGCTCCATTTTAGCTTCTATTTTTGGTAGCCGTTTGTTAGGAGGCTGAGAACTAGTGTTCTTCTCTATTTCTATTTGTCAAGTATAAATATTTTGCCTACTTTTGGGATGGGGGTTTGGGGTTTTGCACCATTATGCTAGCCATTTTTGTATATAGTGTTTGGAATCAAATATTATTGGATTTTTGAAGTTTTCATATAGAAAGGTCAAATGGGTTTTAATTTCAAATCTTTTCAATTTTGGGGGTTTTACCTCATTTTGTGTGCCACCCTATTTTCTTGGATTTTCTTGGCATTAGTTTGGTCATGGACCTGGATTATCCATTTGGATGTTAGTCATACCTTTATTGTAATTTTATGTTGCATTGGGATGTGTGTCACATCTATCCTCTTGAGTCTATTTTTGGTTGAGTGACTTTCTGCTTAGTCTTCTCATCTAGTCCTTATGTTATGATCTTCATGATGGTGGTGTGCCACACACAAGTATGTGTGCATACATTTGTCAAGTGACTTGTGAGTCTTGATCTTTCGTAGTACTTCTAGAAGTTATGATCATTTGGGTAGGGTTGGGAATTTTTATGGCTATGGGCACTGATTGTTGGATGAGCATGGGTAGGGTAGGGTAGCATATGGACGAGGCTTCTATCTCTACAACCTGGTGTCTATTTCTCAAAGATTGAGATGCAAAAGCTTTGTAAACAAGTGATAACTAAATAAAATATTGGGTGGTAATAAAACTTAAAGATAATAAAAAAAAGATTCAGGATATGCTCCTTTCATTGAGAAGTAGAGAGATACTAGTACCAACTTGAGCTTGTTGATGCCAAGCAATTATCCATGATGTCAGTCCCTACTTAGTAGCCTATTAAGTGTTTGATCAGGACCTATAGTTTATGCATTGTCTATGTCATGGTTTCAATCATCATACTACTTGGCATGTGTGTTAGCCATGGATGTTTGCTTGTGTGTGTTTGTGGTTGGATCATTATCTCCATCAACATGGTGGGAGTGAGCCTAGATGTTCCATGTGGTTGACCAGTGCACTTGTCCTTGTAGTACTTAATCATGTATGTGATTTTATGGTTTGCACTGATGCTTCTTTAGAAGGCATGGGTGTGGTGTTGATGCAAAATGGTCCAGTGATTACATATGAGTCCAAGAAACTCAAGGACCATGACCTTAACTACCCCACTCATGATTTGGAACTCAAAGCTATGGTAAATACCCTTGTCTATTGGAGTAATTTTCTTTTGTGACACAAGTTTGATTTGCATAGCAATCATAGGAGCTTGTAGTATATTTTTACTCATCCAAATCTGAATGCACAATAGCATCATTGGATAGAGTTCTTGTATGAGTATGACTTTGATGTTCATTACATTAAAGGAAAGGAGAATTTCATCATAGATTCTTTGAGTAGGAGGTGACATGAGGTATCAATGATCTCATTGGGAGTAGATTTGTGAGGTCGTATCTCAGAAGCTTTTCCTAATGACACTTGGTATTAAGAGGTGACGGTGGAAATTGAGTCTGGACATACCTTCAAAGGGAGATTTTTAGGTTATTTTCTTGAGTCTGATGGGTTACTGTGACATTTGAGGCATATCTATGTGCCCTTTTTGGGTGATCTTCATACCTTGGTTTTTTTAGAAGCACATTGTGCACCGTATTTCACACATCCTACTATTAAGAAGATGTATGTTAATCTCAAATAGTTGTACTTTTGGGACGGGATGAGATGTGATATTGCTGATTTTTTTGGTAGATGTCTTGAGTGCCAGAGAGTGAAGGCAAAACATCAGCATCTAGTGGGTCTTTTGCAACTACATACCATTCCAGAGTGGAAATGGGATACAATATTTATTTATTTTATCACAGGGTTGACTATGTCATCATAGAGACATGATTGTATCGTGGTGACAATGGACAAATTGTCTAAGGTAGCACATTTTCACCCATGGGACCATCCTACATAGCTTCTTTTTTAGTGCATGTTTTCTTGGAGGATATTGTTTTTTTTCATGGGATTCCTCATTATATTATTTTGGATAGAGATCTAGTGTTTACTTTTGCACTATGGACATCTCTCTAGCATGCTTTGGGCACATGACTCAATTTTAGTTTGGCTTATCACCCAGAGACTAATGGTAAGACTAAGAGAGTGAATTAGGTTCTAGAGGATATTCTCTGCATGTATGTTGTGGATAGGTAGGTGAAGTTGGAGGACTATTTGTACCTTGTTGAGTTTGCATAGAATAATGGGTATCATAGTTCTCTTGGCATGTCACCTTTTCAAGACTTGTATGGTAGATCATGTCATACCCCTTTGATGTTGGATCACTTAGAGGATCAAATTCTTTTGGGTCTAGAGATGCTTTAGGATATGGAGTAGTAGGTTGTTCACATTAGGGAGTGTTTAGTCATTACTCAGGAGAGGTAGAAGTATGTAGATACCCATAGGTCAAGTCATCACTTTTTTGTTGGTGACAAGGTGTTTTTGCTAGTGTGGCCAAGGAAGAGCCCCATTCATTATGGGAAAGGCTCTAAGTTAGTGGTATATTTTGTCAGACCATTTGAGATACTTGAGAGGATCTTGTTGCTTATCAACTAGCATTGCCACCTAGCCTATCATGCATCCATGATGCTTTTCATGTTTCTATTTTGGGTAGTATATTCCAGATGTCACCCATGTTCTTGATTGGAATTCTTTGTAGGTAGTGGACAAGAAGCTTACATTGGATCCCATTCATATCCTACAATAGTGGAGGCTGACCTTATGAGGTTGAGACATAGAGAAAATAAGGGTCCAATGGGACCCAACCAATGAGACCTTTATGACTTGGGAGGATGCTACATGATTGAGTAGATTGTACCCCTATCTTTTTTTCTGGCTTCTAGGAGTAAGCCTATGCTAGTGGGGTAGGATGTAGTACCTCTTATATGTGTAGTCTATACCTTGTCTATTTTGATTTGAGAGATACTTGATACTCTTATTATCTATACCTTGTGATGAATTGAGGATCGAATGTTATACTTTGATTTAGTACCATAAATGCTTTACTATTATGCTATTCAATTTATCATATTTGTATGTTGATGCTATTTTGAGATGACAGTAGATCTATGATGATATCTGATTATCTAGTATTTGGACATACTTTCTGATTATGTTGTGTGATATATTTTATACTATGGTGGTTTATGTCATTCTTGTCTCTTTATGCTTTATGTGAATGTGAGTGATGGACACAAATTAAATAGGCATTTAATCCTTTTTTTTTCCCCTATGATATTATATGCAATTGCACTTGATCATGTGTTGTAGTGTACATGAATTATATCCCTAGCGGTGGCACATAGAGTTAGTGATTCAGCTATTAATATTTTACCAATGTCATCCCTATATGGTTGACATATCCTTATTTTAATTTTTTAAATTAAAACTTTTTAGTAATTATTAAATCTAAACTCATATGCATTATGTGATTAGACCATTGAGCATGTCTGTGCATTTAGAGATTTGCATTATCATGGAAGTTGTTTAGTGATTTCTATGATTTTGGGTTTTCAAGCTTTAAATCTTCTTGAATTTAATTTCTCCTAGCTTTGACTTAGGTGAATTCCCATTATGAGGAATAACCTATTTTCATTTGAGTTGATTCGAAGTATAGCTAGTTTAATTGGCTATTTGCCCTAATTGACTATTCACTCAAAAAGTGAATAAATATTGTAAAAGGGATTTTTTAAATTTAGTTCTCACTTTTTGAAAATAAAAATTTGAGAGATTTTTTGAAAATCCTCTTCAGGAGGATCACATTTCTATTCATTTTGAGAGTTGTGAGTGTGGGATCTTTGCGAGGTCAATCTTGTTGGATCTAGCTCAGGTAGGCCTTGCTTTGTCATGTTTTTTGTTAGTATTAGTACGTTATTTATTTTACTATGCGAGTTTCAGATTCTACCCCTTTTGCTTTCAAGTAGGCCTTCCTATTTTATTGTTTCTACTCTATTTCAGCTTCTATTTTTGGTATTCATTTGTTAAGAGGCTGAGAACTAGTGTTCCCCTCCATTTCTATTTGCTGCTTCTACCTAGTTAGTTGGGTATGAACATTTTCCCTACTTTTGGGATGGGAGTTTTGGTTTTGTACTATTATGTTGGTCATTTTTGTTGTTGGAAATATTCAAGTATAATAGGTTACTAAGAGGGGAGGGGTGAATCAGTAACTTCAAAACTTTAAACAATTTAGCACTTTAACCATTCATCTAATCTACTGCATATATGAGAAATCAAACATCCATAATGCATGTACACAGTGATTTGGTGACCCAAAAACCTTCCAAATAGAAAGTAAAACTAGGGTGGGGATGATACCCACAAAACTTTGTTACTGCGGTATAAAGTTGGCCTATTAAGGCTTACATTGACAACTTTTGGTGATCTGCCCTGTTAGGAGGACAAAGGACTGTTAGGTCCACCTTGTTAGAGGATTTACAAACATACACTAAAGTATGCACTCTGTTAGGAGATTTATAAAAAGACTATTAAGTCTACCCTATTAAAGGATTTACAAAATTGATTCACCTATTAGGATGAAATAGTGGATCTACTTACAAACGTGATTTGTAGATTAGATCCTTAAAGTATATATCACCTCTTGTGACTGATAAATCTTTACTACTCCTTGTTGACCTTGCTGCTTATTCTGCTCTTCTACTGATTCACATTTTCATTTCTCGAACATTACATGTCTCTCTTGATACTCTTATCCTCATCACATACATATTCCAAATGATATAATACATTACATATATATACCATTCCAATAATTATAATTGCAAGGTTGGCCAAAAACAAAAGTGACCAAAATATTACTAAGTCGGCCAAATAGTAAATAACTCAGGTTCATTGAACTGACTCGGTGACCTTCTGATACTCGGCATACACTACATTACTCAACATCATCATGCACTTGGTAGAAGTGAAGGCTCGGTCCATACTAATCACCTGATGTAGTTTTGAACTCCGTAACCATTGGAGACTTAGTGGATATAGTATCACTCAGTAAAAATTGAACCCTTCATTTACCTTGCTTTCACTTGGTAAATTCTGCACTTCCATCACTCGGTAGGCACTGTGCTTTCATCACTCGATAGATACTATGCTTCCATCACTCTGTAGGCACTGTGCTTTCATCACTTGGTAGGCATTATGCTTTCATCACTCGGTAGACACTGTGCTTCCATCACTTGGTAGGCATTGTGTTTTCATCACTCATTAGGCACTGTGAAGCTAGGTGAACACTGTAAACTCGGATAAAACTATAATGCTTGGTGTGAACTGTGAAGCTCAGTGTAAACTACTTAAGTGATGAATGTACAAGGTTACCACTGAATGCTCGGTATACATTGTAGACTGAGTGATGAGCTCGATAGCTATACTAATACAGATAAGTGTTGTCACTAATGGCAATAATAACTTAATGCCAACATTTTGTATATAGTGTCTAAACTCAAATATTATTGAATTTTTTGTACCTAAAGGCCAAATGGGTTTTAATTTTGAAGTTCTCCAATTTTTGAAAATTTTACCTCATTTTTTGTGCCACCCTATTTCTTGGGCTTTCTAGGTATGAGTTTGGTCATGGACCTGGATTATCTATTTGGATATCGATTGAACCTTTATTGCACTTTTATGTTGCATTGGGATGCATGTCACATCTATCCTCTTGAGTCTATTTTCATTTGAGAGACCTTTTTCTTGGTGTTCCCATCCAATCCTTATCTTATGATCTTTGTAATGGTGATGCACCACACATAAGTACATGCACGCACATTTTTTGGGTGACTTGCAAGTCTTGACCTTTTGTGGTACTTCCAAAAGCTATGATAATTGGGGTTGAGTTGGGAATTTGCATGCCTAAGGGTACACATCATTGGATGAGCATGGGTAGGGTAGGGTAACATATAGAGGGGGATTCTATCTTCGTAACCCAATGTCTATTTCCTGAGGGTTGGCATGTAGAAGATTTGGAAGAAAGTGATAACTAAATAAAACATTAGGTGATAATAAAGCTTAAAGATGATGAAAAAAGATTTGAGATGTACTCCTTCTGTTGGGAAGTAGAGAGCTACTAGTACCATCTTGGGCTTGTTGATGCTAAGTGACTCTCTATGATGTCAGTCCCTCCTTAGTAGCCCATTGAGTGTCTAACTAGGACCTATAGTTTATGTACTATTTATGTCTTGGTTCCAATCATCATACTGCCTGGCATGTGTATTAGCTATGGATGTTTTCTTGTGTGTGTTTTTGGCTGGATCATTATCTCCATCAGCATGATGGGAGTGGGCCTATGGGTTCCACATGGTTGGGAGGCATAGCTACTTATACCACTACTAGGGATTGGTGTACAGAGATGGTCTTTTGTCCTAGTGCAACTATTGTTGGATGTTTTCACTTGGTGATTCAGGTTCTAGAGTATGCTTTCTTGTGATTTATGCTTTCATTGGGATGTTTTTATATCATGTTTAGATGATGCTATTTATTAACATTATTTATTTATTTGATTATTAGAATATGATAGATGATGTTATCTATACTCATAGGATTATCTTATGCTTTACTTTTAGCATGTTAGATTTCCTTATGCTTATGTTGTAGCATGTTTTAGTAGTAATGCCATTTTTATCTTTGTACCAACAATCTGGTTAGTAGCTTGGGACATTACATGTGGGGATGGCTAGGGCCAATGATGGTCTTATGATGCTATTATGGTTGGGAGGAACCATGTACTTAGTTTGGTTGTGCTACTCATTGTGATGTTATTTTTGTTTATTGTGATGTTGGTTTAAGTACACTACGATGTTTCCTTATGTACTTTCCCTTTTTTGTTTGATTAGATGGTTAGATGTAGTTTCCATCTTTTAGTATTGTGTTCAAGTGTTCATGCCTTAAATTTTGGATTTAGTACTCCCCAATTTGGAGGTTCTAAACTCTATTTTACCCTTTTTGTTTATTCTTAAGAGTTTTTCTTATTTTCTTGGGTGACTATGTGTCAACAGGGGGTGATACAATAATGTGTCACACCCATTAGAGTTATGTCTTATGATACTAGAAAGTATCACACCTCTTAGGAAGAAATGTCATGCAATACTAGAAAGTATCACACCCTCATTGAAGAAGTGTCATATGATACTTGTAAAGTATCACATGTACTTGGGAGAAGTTTCACCCAATCCCTAAACATGTCACCCTCCTTTAGAAAGACCACATAATACTAGAAAGTATCACCCAAGGATGATTTAAAGTATTGCCTCATGTTTGCAAAAATACCAATCCGAGTAGATAGTGGGCACTTTTTGGAAATTTTTTGGGCTACCCTCTTAGGTTATTTTCAATCCTTTGGTGCCACATTTTAAATGCAAAATATTTCTATTCGAATTCAGTTATGTGTCTTTTGTTATCAACAATTTTGGTCAATAGTGGTGTTTGGAGATCCGTTGGTGTCAAGATATTTGGTTAGTCTTTCGTTATGATCTTTGTGATCCTTATATGTTGTTTTCATGTGCATTCATAGTTGTTATATATATATATATATATATATATATATATATCTTGGCTTATATGGGCATTACATCTTCAATAGTTAGGGATCTAGCATGATCAACATGCTCTGTGGCAATGGTAGATTTTTCATGATCTCCAATACCTCCTAGATTTAGTTTCATTATATTTTTCCATCTAGGAAATTTATCTCTATTAATCTTTGGTGCCTCTCTTTTGACATCTTGATCTTTTTCTTCTAGTACCTTCAAACTAGTCCTCTTAAGTAGATGGCTTTGATACCAATTGTTGGAATTTTTTAGAATAACTAAGATGGGTGGTGAATCAATTTTCCAAGGTCCAAATGTACAAACAAAAATTTTCACAACTTAGTGAACCCATATCTATATAACATATTCATCATGCATGCATCCATTAGATCATACAATCACTTAAACTTTGTAGGTTACTATCAAATTAGCTTTACATAAATGTAAGCGTGAAACATAATAGATTCAATAACACATTTGACACAATAATTTTACATGGAAACCCAATTTGCAAAAAACCACAAGTAACATGCTACTCATTCTCACTTTTCTGAAGTGATTCCTTATGAAAGGCCAACCCTGTTAAATGTTACAATGCACATTGTTAAATGCAACTTGGTTAGAGGATTTCAATCATCCTATTAGGAGTGAGCCTTGTTAGAGGACTTTAGATCATTCACTTGGAATGTCACCTAGTTAAAGGATTTACAAATGGCTGTTAGGTCAACCTTAATCCAAAGGATTTACCATAGACTGATACAATGATTAGAATATAATAGCAAGGCTTGATGGGGTAGCAACTTACAACTTCACTTTAAAGGTTATAGATCTATGTTTCATTCCTCCATTCTTCTTGGATTTCACACACTTTAGCTCTGATAGCTTGTCCACCCTTCAAGCATATATACCCTTAAAATCCTTCTTGCTTTGCTTTCCAATAGCAATCTCTTCTCTTTGGTCATTTAATGAAACAATAATTTAGACTCCTTATCTTCCTTAGGTTCTTGTGCATGACAACCTTTTCTTCTGACTAGCCATCTCTATAAATAGAAAATTTAGATCATTTTTCATTCATCCTATATCATCCTTTTTTATGGTTAGGTAGGATTAGGTAGGATTTAATGAATCTACTCATCTTTTCATTTTACTCTCTTCTAGAAACTTCTCCTTCAATCCTCTTTTAATTCACCTCAAAATGATTCATCTTGAATTTTGTGCCACTATCTCATCAAGCTTATCTTCCACATGGTTCACACAATCCAAGAAATCAAACTTGTTAGCTCAGACTCATTGAATTCATGATCTTTCTCATAATGTTGTCACTCGACATTAACTTGCTTCTAATTCTTGATACATACTACATTGCTCGTTATCCACTATCAAATCACTAGACATGAACTAAAGTTTACTGGTACTAACATTGTATCACTTGACATACACTGAAATTTGACTTTGCTCAACTCCAACTAATTTTTTGCTTAGCTTACACTAACTTTTCTTGGCACCAACTATGCAGATTGTTAAGCTTGGCATACATAATTCATTTTACTTGTTCTTTTGAGCTTATTCAGTGTATCCATCATTTATAACCTTAAACAAATAATCAATGCACTATAATATCACTATCTTAATTGATCTTTGTACTCCTTTTTCCATATCTTAACTCAACCTTTTCTCTAGATGCAATTGTTACCTCATTTGATCAAATCCTCTTCATCAATAAAAAAAATGACAATACTCAAATCATCTAAGCAATTATCTTACTAGCAAGTAGCAAGTTTGACATCAATGACAAAACAATGACTAAAACACATTCTCATACTTGTATCAAATTTTTTTCAACAATAAATTGATATTTCAAAAGAAAAATTTAAAATAAATTATTTTGAATATTTAAAAATAAAAATGAAAGAAATAAAAACATTTTTTCATTTTAATAGTTCATATTTCCTTATTAATTCATGTTTTCTTACTTTAGCTTAAAATTAAACTTTTTCATGAGAACTTGTTCGTATAGGTCAATTTTTTTAAGCCTAGGATGCATGAAAAGGTGTTCTACAAATTTAAAAATGTTAGAAATCTTATAATTCACTTTATGAAATATTAAGAAATAAAATTATTTAAAAAATAATAAATTTTGATTGGTTGAAGTTAATTTTTTTAATCACTACTTAAAGACATGTTGATGACTATAGTTCTACAACCTACTATAGGAACTAAATATTGTTTAATATTTTTTATATAGATAATATAAACATAAAAGAATATAATATGTATGGAACATTTATGAAATGATGTTCATTCGAGAAATATTGCTAGAACACATTGAGAGCAAGTCATGTGAAAAGTTTCATATCATAATATGAACTCATATGGTGGATACTATATTGTTACTATTGATGACCTAAGGTAGTTGTTACCAAAGCATGTAATTCAAATGTATGTTGGATTATCAATGGTATAAAACATTAGAAATTTTTTTAAAGTAATGTGGTCACAAGAGATATATTTGGACAAGATAAGAATGAACTTTTCTAAGTCAAATTTGATGGCATTAAAATATAATAAGTGTTAAGGAAATAACATGTGATGTTTTCCCATAGGGTGAAAAGGAATCTTTGCTAAATAATAATTTTTTTCTATCTTGCACTTCCTTATTTTAGCTCACCAAAGTGTAAAATAGTGAAATGTGTTGTCCTTTTGTAAAGATTTCTTTTTCCCTTGCAAAAAATTGGGAAGACATGACATGTTGGCTCACATGGGAAGATAAGATGATGTGTTGGTCATGGCCAAATTTTATCATATGATGAAGATATCTTGGATTGGCTATCTATGATCTTAGAGATATCTTAAACAAGTCTAAAATAATTATTTATTATTTTTCCACCATTAAACCTATCACATATAATCAATTTGAAACATCTTCATCATGAGATGAACTCTATTACAATGGGTGAACTCTATTACAGTGGGTTAATACATCATGTTATCTATAGGATATTGTGATAAATTGTAATATTATTCCCATTTTTCCATTTCACACTTTGCTAAATGTTGACCTTCTAAATGTGATACCAACATTTGATTTGCACCAATAAGCTCCAATCTTGACCTAGAAAAAAATCTCTCCAATGGCCATGTAATGAAACTATTATGGCTCTAATACCATATAAGAATTTTGTATACCTCTGATACCATTTAATAATTTGGTATAGCTCTTATACCATGTAAGAATTTGGTATAGCTCTGATGCCATGTAAGAATTTTCCCAAGGCAAGAATGAAATGCCAAGATCTAGAAGCTCAAGAGATAGCACATGAGAGACGAGGTATGATCAAATGAGAAAGGATTAATCATATAATTGGATGAATAAATCATAGAGGTTCCTTGTATATAAAGGCAACTAATATGTCTAGGAGTCATACAAGAGATAATAATAAAAACTATGAACATGTCCACCAAGAGTGGATTATCCCCCATTGTGCATGCATGTACGTGCAAAAATGAGAGGATAATAATGTAAAGGTGTATCTCATAAAGAGATGTAGTAGACAACATGTGCTCAATTAGAGTGCAAAGTACTATGTTGTCTACATTACAACTCATATGAATATGTAAACTTCTAGGTGTCTATAAGACAATTAATATGAAAATACATTAAGCTAAGTATACTTATGTAAAATGTAAATAGTAAACACTTATTTACACCAACACTAAATATTTCAAAGAAAACTCATTTGAGAGAGCTCAATAGAGATAACTCATCTAAGATATATCTTTTTAATGGGATAAAACTCTGTCAAGGAAAACACGTAATTTTATCTTCTTGTCTAGAACAATATGTCATGTTCTCTCAATTTCTTAATTTTACAAGTAGATGGATATACCTATGAAGATCTTCCTATGTTTACAACCATCTAGAAGAAATTTTGTGATGAGATAATACAGAGCGTTAACCATGACACATGGGAGAGCCTAACTAGTTTTTCTATTTCACTATGGGAAAAAAGGGAACCCAATGAATAACAAAAGGAATTTCCATTTTGTAGGATACCAAATTAACCTCCCACAAAATAGAAAAATGGGGATAACCTAAAGGTTAGGCTAAAAAATTCGATATGTTAACCCATTGTGATAGATTTAAGAGCATTGAAAATTAACCTCCCTCTCTATTCTCTATAATTTATCTATGTATCTCCTTCTATTTATTTCCCTATCTATCTATGTCTTTCTCTTCTTGAAACCCCCTTCTCACCTATCTCTCCCCCTCTAGGTATGCCATCTCTTTTCCACTCTCTCATCTTCTACATCCATTTCGTCTATCTATCTTTCTTATTTAGTTATATGGTGATGTAATAGATTTATTTCTACATCTATCTTATTCTTGGATTAAATCTCATTTCTATAATTACTTCTTAAGGTTTCATCCAGAATCCTCCCCTAATAATTTTAACATTCATATTCCCTTCACTATGGAGGGGTTAACTCCATGCCATAAATAGAAAACCTCTAAGTCCATTCAACCTCAAATATCTTTCTGTTGTGATATCCTACAAAAAGATCATGTGTTAACCCTCTTTATTTCTCTTCCTCTTCTAGACCTCCCTTCTTAAAACCCTAACCACTATCCTCCTCTTCTCTCTTATATCACCTTTCTATAATGAAAATGGGTTAACACAAAGATTTTTCATTAAAAAAAATTGATGCGTTAACCCACAGTGACAAATTTTATCCCGTTGAAAATATCCAAGAACTATTGTCTATGATGGGCTGAATGGGGAGGAAATTAGCTAATAATCATTACGAATCTAACTTGATAATTTTATCTCACAAAATGGGATGCAATATTTTATGAATATTACATCCCAAATTCTATCTTACATTAGAATACAAAACCTCCTACAAAGTATAGAATAATTCTTGGATTTATGTTAACATGTTAGGTTTTTTGTGGTAAATCATTATGTTATCCTTATTACCAATGTAATAAATTTTTAATGGGAAAAAATCTCTCATAGTGTGCTAATGCATCAAGTTATCTTCCATAACCTTCGTGTTATCATATCTCTCTATTTAAAAGGCTACCAAAAATGACCCCTATGATATAGAAAAATAGGTTAACATGAAGGTTAATCATCCACTACATGGCACAAACCTATCAGTTCAACAAAAACGGAACATGTCAAAAATTCCAAATGAATTGATGTCACTATTTCACATAGGCAAGGGAGGAAGCTTTGAAAAATAGAAAAATTTCACTATTTTGCGAAGGGCATGAAAGTGACACTACAAAATAGTAAAAATAGAAATGACATATTAACCACCAATTATGCATGTTAACCCACCTATGACATATAAGGAAGGACGCTTTGCAAAATATAAAAACTTCACTATTTTGCATTCACAAAAGCAAGGAAGGAAGCTTTGCAAAATAGATTTTTTTTTCTATTTCTTAAAGGGCATGAAAGTGGCACTACAAAATAGAGAAAATGGACAACCTAAAATATTAACCACCCATTGTGCATGTTTACCCACTTATGACATATAAGGAAGGAAGCTTTGTGAAATAGAGAAACTTTGCTATTTTGCAAAGGCAAGGAAGGAAGCTTTGCAAAATAGCAATTTTTTCTATTTTGCAAAGGGCATGAAAGTGGCACTATGAAATAATGAAAATGAAACACCTAAAATGTTAACCACAAATTTTGCATGTTAACCCACCTAAGATCTATAAGGAAGAAAGAGGAAACAAAGAAAGCATCATGAAATAGCAAAATTTTGCTATTTTACAAAGGGAATGAAAATGACACTACAAAATAGGCAAAATGGACAACTCGACATGTTAACCGGCCATTGCACATGTTAACAACCCTATGCCATATAAGGAAGGAAGCTTTGTGAAATATCAAAACTTCACTAGCCATTCCTTAAAGGCAAGGAAGGAAGCTTTGCAAAATAGAAATTTTTTGTAATTTCACTATTTTACAAAGGGCATCAAAGTGGCATTGCAAAATAGAAAAAATGGACAACATGACATGTAAACCACTTATGACATATAACAAACCATTGAAAATATCTTAGACTAGTTACTATGATGGGTTGAAAATATCCAACAAGTACTTGTTTCAAGAGTGGAGAAGCACATAGTGCCTTTGAGTATAAATTCTCTAGTAAATCTTAAGGTAGTAGTAGAAATGCTATAGTTTAAGGTGAATCTATGAGTCCTCTAAGTAGTCCTAAGGATGTAGAAAACTTGATGGTAAGGATAACTTTTCGTAGTGAAAGAGTTGATGAAGAATCTATCTTGTATCCTGAGGAGAAGTCTAAATTCCTACACCTAGTTGATGTTTAATCTCTCTATCTTCTTGTTCACCACCACATGATAATCTACCAAGGATCTATTATTTAGAGTTAGTTACACAATCAAAAAATGAAATTGTGAGATGGGATAACATGTAATGTTAACCCTTCCACATGGACGAGCCTAACTAGTTTCACCATTTTGCTAGGAGAAAAAATGAGATAACATGAAATGTTTTCCCAATTCCACATGGCACAAACCTATTTTTTGGAACATTTTCCAATGCATGGTGGAAAATGAAGCATCAATTTCATTATTTTTTGGGTCACCAAAAATGGCCCTTGTGAAATGGAGAAAATGGGGGTAACACACAAGTTTGCCCACTGCCACATGGCACAATCCTATCTGTCATAACTCAATGTTGCTATTTCATGAAGGAAAGGAAAGAAGCTCTCTAAAATAGAGAAATTTTCTATTTTGGAAAGGCAAGAAAGGAAGCCTTTTGAAATAACAAATTTCACTATTTTGAAAAGGGCATGACAATCACTTCACAAAATAACAAAAAATGGTTAACACAAAATGTTAACCCGTAAAACAATCATGTGTTGACCTACAACAAAGAATCCAACCCATTGAAGGTTTCTCAAATCTGCTATCAGGGATGGCCTAAATTGGGGGGGAAATTGTCCAACAATAAATTTTGGAGATTATTCTCATAAAAAAGGAAATAACCATCCTATGTCTTTCAAATACAAAGGTTTGATGGCTTTGTGTTACCATTAAAAATTATTTATACACTATCTTGAATTGGTGAATTATTTATATGCTATCTTAAATTAGTGAATTATTTATATTTCCTAAACCTTGCACCATCAATATTGAACCCTAAACTCTATCATCAAGTGTATTTGGAAATAAAAAATATGAATATATTAATATGGGAAATTTATTGATTATTTTATGTTGACTACTCTCTCTCTCTCTCTCTCTCTCTCTCTCTCTCTCTCTCTCTCTCTCTCTCTCTCTCTCACACACACACACACACACACACACACACCTCCCTCTTACCCCTAATCTCTCTTTCACCTCTCCCTTACCCCCACTTTCCCCATTTCCCTACCACTTTATTTTACACCTCTATCAATTGTACCATCAATATTAGCCTAAAGAGAGATGAATTAGGGAGGAAGAAACCTAGATGTGGAAGGGAGGAAGAAGAGGAGATAAACAAAAAAAGATAGATAAAGGAGTAAAAATAAAGAAGAAAGAAAAATAATAGAATGATAAATATAAAATATAAAAAAATATTCTCTTTTCCATCTCCATAACACTATCTATCTTATCCATTTCTCACTCTCTCTCCCATATACCTCACTTCATTTTTTATATCTATCAATTGTAGTATCAACAAGGGCATGAGAGATAGATATGGAGAGAGCTTAAATGGAGGAAGAAAGATATATATGGAAGGAAGGAAGAAGATAGAGACAAAAGACCAAATATTGATAGAAGAGTAAGGAGATATTGAACAAAGGAGCCTATATATTTCCCTATCTTTATTTGTATTTGCCTAAATCTAAATATCTTTCCCTATACCTCTCTATTGCTCCATAAATATCTTTATCTCTTTAGTATACTTTTATATCTCTTTATATCATCCTCTCTCTCCCACTCTAATCTCAAGGTATGCATATCTCTTTTCCTTTGGTCCTAATTACTCTGACCTACCTTTGCATTAGGATATATAATGATTATCATATTCTTTGATAGAGTTATGAGTGTTATGGAGTTGTCTCAATATGAAACTATGCTCTTTGGTAGACTATGTAGTCAATGGATATGGATTGATGAAGAGGATTTGAAAAGAAGAGATAACAAGATGACCTAGTGAAAGGTTGAGTTATTTAGAGATTACAATGAGAACTTGATATATTGACATATTGATAAGATAATGTTATTTATTCATTATATTAAGTGGCTAAGATAGTTTATTTGAATACTATAAGAGGGACAAATGACTTAGATTTTAGAGATTATGGTTATAGTGTTTTGGGATTTGGGCTTTAGTACTTTTAGGGTTTAGAGAGAGGGAAAGAGAGGTGGACCTTTGTGTGTAAAGATATTATTTGATTAAAATTTGGATATCACAACCTTTCTCTTTAGTTAAAAGAGGTGTGAACATCTCTCTCTCTCTCTCTCTCTCTCTCTCCCCCCCCACCTTCTCACACATTCCCTCCCTCTCTCACACCCCTCTCTCTTCAAATTCTCTTTCTCTCCCTCCACCTCTCTTCAAAACACATCCCCTTTCTTCCAATTTTCTCTCTCATACTCTCTCCTTTCTCCCCCATCTCTCTCACTTTGTCTTTCCCTATATATATAAAAATGTCTCAAAGGTCTAACTTTATTGATAAAATATTTAAGATGAGAACTTTGAGAAAAATTAACCTTCACTAAACTATGTTTTACAAAAAATATTAGAGATAATTATCACTTTTCTACCTTCCTTTAGTTTGTAGAGTTTTAAATTTCATTTTCCCATCTAAAAATTATGCAAAATGTTCTTAAACATGTACTTCTTACATTCTCACTCCTTTTGTAAATTTGTATACTTTCAATGATTACCAAAGTTTTCACTTCTTGAAAATGACTACATTCCAAATGCTTCCAAAGGAAAAGATAATAATAAACATAAGTGTCATAAGCCTCATGATAAAGGTACCTAAAATTGTATCACACACATTATGAGAGATTAAATTTCATGTATTTCATTTCATATTGTATATGGATACCTAGCATGGCTTAGTAGCTTGGACCCATATTGCATTGTGAGTTTAAGTGCATTCTTTCGAGTAACACTTAAGTGAGGGTGTTTGTGTGATTAAATATTCACTTATTACCATTTAGTTAATCATTAATTAGGATAATGAATTGTATATTAGTTCAAATATGAGGCATGTATAGGAGTTTTTACCTACTATATTCCACTTTATGTGTGAGATATCACATTATCATCCTCATCATATGGCATATACTCATTATATAATGGAGGATGATCAACTATTAGTGCACATAATAAGTCCACCTTGTGTAGGTGATAATTAATCTACTCTATACCATTATCTCTTATTTCCTTTCTTGTATGAGTGGGCTTATTATGTACATTTCAATTATGTCCATTATAAATAATCTCATTCTTACATTTTAATGCAATTGTATAAGTTCCAAAAAGTTCTACTACCTCTCTCTCCCTATCTTTATATAATCTACCTAGATATCTTCTATTTATTCTTCTATCCCTTTTTCTTTCCCTTCCTCATTGATACCCCATCTCACCTCTCTCTCCTCATCTTGGTATCTCACATCTATTTCCCTCTAACTTGTTGATTCTATTGAATGTAAAAATTGAGTAGAAGGCTAAAGAGAAGAGTTTTGAAGAAGTATGATTTCTTGAAGGATTTCCAAGTGAATCAGAGAGTGATAGTGGTAGGGAGGTAAAGGAAAGAGTGAGTGAGTGGGAATAGAGTAATAGTGGTGAACACTCTCTCTAAAACCCTAAATCCTAAACCATTCTCCATAAATGTTAAACCCTAAAACCTAAATCATTTCTCCATTTTTTTGATATACATATCTCTTTCCCCCTCTCACTTATTTTATCTCTCCCCATTTCTCTCAATTTCTCTTTACATTTAAAACTCTATCTTTCCTCCTCTCACAATCTCTCCCTCTTTCCTACCTCTTCCCATATCTCTATCTTTCAACCCTAAAGCCTACCTAATCCTAACATTCTAAACCATATGACCCTAAGGTATAAAGTTTATATTAGTAGATAATCCTTAACCTTAATCCTTAACCCTCTTAACCTATTGCTATCAAGGAAACAATGAGAAAGGGGGAATAAAAGGAGAGAGTGAGAAAAGGAGAAAGAAATAGGGAAAATGTATCTCAGATAAAAGAGAGGGAGCATGATATGATGAGAGGCTTTGTAGAGGGTGAGAGAGAGATGGGGAAGAGGGAGGGAAGAAAAATAGGGAGAGAGTGGGAGAGGAGGAAATAGCTGGATAGACCAATGTAGACACAAAATCATCAAGTCTTTCCATTAGAAATCCATAGGATAGTTATTGTCATCAAGTATTTCTATTAGAATATATATATCATATCCACTCCTTATCATATATATAAATATTTACCTCTTAGTGGTCTTCATGGTCATCTATCATTGATCATATTATTTCTTTATTGATCCTCAACTCTTATCAATGCATATAAATATTGGTAGTCCAAGGTGATTCATTATTTTCAATGTTAAAAGCTTGTGTAGGTTACACATACAATATTCACAATACTAAACAAATAGATACATATACCATCACATTTATTCTTAATTTTGATCCATCTCTCTTTACACTCACCCACTCTATTCTCCTCTCTCTCTCTCTCTCTCTCTCTCTCTCTCTCTCTCTCTCTCTCTCTCTCTCTCTCTCTCTCTCTCTCTCTCTCTCTCTCTCTCCATTATTTTTCTTCTTCCACTATATGTTTCCTCCCCTTCTCCCTCTATCACTCTTTTTATACTTCCCCCATCTCCATCCCTACCTCTTTTTCTTATCTCCCATATCCCTCTCCCCTAAACCCTATCTTCATGAAAATTTGAAAACTCAACCCAAAAACTAAAAGAATAAATATAGATAAGATCTCATTAATATTTCATTATCTATGTATTATTTATATAATTACCACTCTACTAATTAATAACAAGATTTTAATTACAAAACAAAAAATATTATTGATTATGATAGCATTTACATAATATTATGTGATGCCCTTTTTTTATGGAACACATAGAATTTTGTACCTATATTAAGTACATGGTATAGGAGAATTCTACTTTAGGTGGGGATAGTTGTTATCTCATTTCACTTTATGTGTGAGTTCCACCTTTAGATTTAGTATCCCATTATCATCCTCATCATATGAGACATACTTAACTAGAGGTTTGGAACTAGATTTTATAGTTTGGAGATTGAGAGAGAGAGAGAGGATGAACATGGAGAGAGTGAGACAAGGGGAGAGGGAGCAAAAGAGGAAGATATTAAGGGAGGTTAAAATAAATAGGCCTATATGACTCTCTATTTCTTCCTTCCACATTCAAGCCTCTCTCTATCCCATTTTCTTCATTTTATCATCCATTTCTATGACTACAATCCTTTATATATTATTAACCATGTGATGTCAAATAAAAAATTGTGTCTAGAGACAAAGATAGACAATGAGATATAGATTTAGATAAATATATTAGGAAAGGGAAAAAAATATATAGATAAAGATATTGGGAGAATATAGACAATAAGAGATAGGAATATGTAGTGTTGGTAATAGCGAGATGGATAGATAGACATAGACAAAGATAGAGCTATATAGAGAAGGGGAAAGATAGATAGAGAGATATAGTGGGAGAGATAAATATAATGAGGGTAGAAACATATCCATAATCCTAAGGGTGTAAAGGGATTGTTGTAGAGATATGAGGGAGAGAGTGAGAGAAGGGGAAGAGAGAGAGAGAGAGACTAGTAAGGAAATGAGGGGAAAGATAGAGAGAGTGAGATAGGGGGAAATAAATAAGGTAAAGGGATCTTTGAGGAAAGAAAGGGAGAGAGGTAATAGGAGGATAGGGAGATAGGGAGATTAATATTGGAGGTAGCGGGTGATAAATGTGTGGTTGAGATGGGGAAGAGGGAGAGAATGAGTGAGGTAAAACAAATGACAAGGCAAGGGAGAATGAATTATACTTTAGGGATTATGGTTATAGGGTTTAGGGTTTAGTGAGAAATGACTTAGATTTTAGGGGTTAAAGTTATAGGGTTTAGGATTTAGAGAGACATGTGGATCTATCTCTCGCTCTCCCTCTCTTACCCTCTCCCCCTACCCTCTACCTATAACTTCCTCTCCCAAGCCATAAACCTAAAATTCTAAGCTCAATACCCCAAATCCTATAACCATTAAATCTAAACCTTATAACCATAAATTCTAAGAACTAAATAATTTTCCCTTAATCCATCTCTAGTTTTTCCTTTATCCATCTCTTCTTTTTTCCCTTAATCCCTCTCTTTCTATTTTCCTTTTCTTTGTAGATCCATTCTCTCCCTCTCCACCACCTTTATTAGTTAAGAAAATTCACCCTAAGACATTCAATACAAGAGAAAGAGGGGTTTAAAAACCTAACTCAAGTTAGATTGGAAAAACTTAGAAAGGATGAAGGGATAGCATATAAATAATTCTCAATGGTAACACAAAGAAATAAAGCCTTTGTATTTGAAAGCTATAGGAAATTTATTTCCTTTATTATGAAAATAGAATTCAAAACTTATGTTACTAAACCTTAAAACTTTTATGTTGTAATATTCAAGTACTAAGATATTTTTTGGTTAGCATCGAAAAGAGATCAAACTTATTTTGTTCACTAAAAAGAAACTAGTATGAACTCATCATGATAGATAGGCTTCACAATAAGAAATGTGCCCTATAAAAGATCAAAAACCATGAGTGTTCATGGTAATATAAAGGTTTAATAGATAATGGAAGAGATAAAGAGAACCAATTATAGGGAGAGATAGAGAGGAGAGGGTGAGGAAGATATAAATAGATAAATAAAGGGAAATATATGGAGAGAGGTTAAAGGGAGAGATGGGTAGAGGGATAGGAAAACTTAAATAAGTAGAGATAGGAATACAAAAATAGAGAGAGGGATAGATAAAAAGGAAAAGAAATTAAATATGAAGAACAAGAGAGGAAAATAAATATATATGGGAAGGGAAAGGGAGAGAGGTATAGATAAAGAGAGAGATATATAGGATGATAGGGAGTAAGTGAAATAGTGGGAAATAGGGAGAGATGAAAAGAGAAGAGGTAGGAGGTAGAAAGAAAGGGAGGGAGGGAGGGAGAAAGAGAGTGTAGAGGTTGAGAGTGAGAGAGATGGGTAGAAAGGGAAATAGAGAAGATGGGGGTGGATAAAGGGAAATAGAGCTCAATATATAGAAAAGGAGATGTAGAGGGAGAGAGGGTGATATAAAGAGATAGAAATGGATAATGAAGAAATAAAAATTATGTAAAGAGATAGAGAAATATATGGAAAGAGATAAAGAGAGGAGGGTGATTGATATTAAGAGAAATATAGATGGAGACATGATGAAGGCTAGATAGAGGGAGAGATGGATTGAATACAAGAGCTATACATAATTAGATGTAGATAAATAGAGTGAGGTAGAGATAGAGGCATGAGAGTGAGAGAAAGAAGGTGATGTAGACGAGTAAGAGAATAAAGGAGAAGTGGATATGGACAGATAGAAGGAGAGAGTGAAATAGATTGATTATCTGTGATGGGCTGAATGAGATTAAAAGTAGCCAATACAAACTTAAGACATTTGTGAATAGGATAAGGTATTACTTGCATGGAAGAGAGTGAGACATATATAGATTTATGGGAAAGGAAAGAGGGAGAGAAGTATAGAAAGAGAGAGAGGTCTTTAATTTTCTATCAATTGATTTCACCTCAAATTAAATAAGATGGTTGGTACTATTTTGCAACAAAATGTTGGTGCTATTTTGTGTATTGTAGAGTTATGGGAGAGTGAGAGAGGAGGAGGAGGGGAGGAGGGAGTTGTATCATTTAACTCTCTCTCTCTCTCTCTCTCTCTCTCTCTCTCTCTCTCTCTCTCTCTCTCTCTCTCTCTCTCTCTCTCTCTCTCTCTCTCTCCATAGGGTTTAGGGTGCAAGATTGATAGATTTTTTTATAAAAAATACTCACTTTTAGAAAGCTAGAATCTTAACTATAGAGCTCCCTCTTTTCCTTATCTCTCCCCTCTCTCCCCCTTAAACTCTATATTCATAACCTATAAACTATATACTTGGCCACAAGCCCTAAACTCTATGACCCCCTTTGACCAACCACATGAGACCATGTGTTCCTATGAGCCTTAATCATTCATGCATTTTCTTCTCAAGATCTATTTTGTTTCTTCATTAGTGGAGTGGTTCATTAAGGAATTATATCTTCATCAACCATGCATGAGCATTCAAATATTCAACCCTTCAATATTTCAACATTATAATTATATCCATGGGTCTATGATTTGGAAATGGTAGATCTATTATATTTGTGTATACATCCTATAGAAAGAGATGCTTTGAGCATACATGTACATTAGATCATTTATTATATTAGATTAACCCTAACCAAAATTTGAACCATAATAATAAACCCTAATCATATTTTGATCCCTAACCCTAATCTTAACCTTATAATTCATCATCAATGTAAATAGAGATACAACAAATAAGATATAGTGATACATCATGGTATACACACTAATAAAACTTTCACTGTACATGTTGCATAGATAAAAATAATGAATCAAAGGAGGCTGTGTAGATGATTACGAAATTGCAATAGTTTCCTAGGTCTTCTTCTTTGGTCGAGTTCCTTTGCGGGTCCTATTTGCTAGCCGGTTCTTCTGGTTCTTGTGTTTGGTCCTATTTTTTGGATTTTAGTTTTTAACTTGTACTATCGATTCCAGGTCCTTGTTAAACCTAGGTATTTTATCTGGACTTTTTTAGTGGTTTCAGGTCTCTGTAAAACCTAATTTTGAAGCTACTTTTTAGTAGGTTTATGGGCTCTTTCCTGTTGGATAAGTCATTTTTTCCTTTTTTGAGGATGTGAAAGGGTTTCGAGGTCCCTTCAAAACCTATTTTTACTGTAATCTAAAACAATAATGAACCAAAAAGTTATGAATACAATACAAGTAAATATATAAATATGCTAAATGATGTCTCAAATTGATACATCATAGATCTCTCTCTCTCTATAAACCTTAATCCATAATTCTTAGAACCAAAACCCTAATCCCTAAATTATTTATCCTTCACTCACTCTTTCCCTCTCTTCCCTATATACTTTCCACTCTTTCTCTTCCTCTTTCTCTCACTATCTCCCCATTTCCATATATTCTATTCTTTCTCTCCACCAATTGTAGCTTGATCCTCTCTCTCTCTCTCTCTCTCTCTCTCTCTCTCTCTCTCTCTCTCTCTCTCTCTCTCTCTCTCACACACACACACACACACACACACACACAGGAATGTGTCATATATGATATGCCACATTCTAAACCATTTTATGAAACTAAAAAAATTGATTGGTGACTTTTGGATTCCCTCTCTTTATCCACTTAGGCATATAAGCATATAATATATTTTTCATATTATTATTTTATTAAATGATAGAAATATTAATAGTAATATTTTTTTTAAAAATGAGGCACAGAGATGTAGATATTCATCAAAGCATGTATAATGAATAGTCACAAAGGAGGAGTTCAATCAACTTAATTTAGGGTTACACAGTTAATGTAGATAGTTGAGGAGCAAGATGCAAGGAGTGAGATTTCATAGCAAAGGAGGACATGGGTTTAGTAGAGGCAATAGAGGAGGTAGATTTACACGGGCTTGGATGAATCATTAAGGGGATAGGTTCCACTAGCAGCCTCTATCAAATGTAGATTTTAATCGATTTAAGAGGATAGAGATCTTTGATATTTGCAAAGATTCTCAAGCTTCAGGTTCTTCATCCAAATCATTTCCTTCTGAGCCAATTGATCATCATTCATCCAAATCAGTTCATGTAGAATGGTTGCCATCATTCATTTTGTATCCTAATAATAGATCTATTACAAGACCTAAGTTTCTAACTTTTCCAAATAATATCCCCATTGGAAGGAAAAGGCAAGTACACAATCCAACAAAGCAGCAAGGGTTGGATTCTTCTAGGATGCCATGGCACAAATCTAAGGTTATAGATGATTTTTCTTCCTTTAAGGGAAATCAACATAGTTATGAGCATGACCAATATTATCCAAACAACAGCTAGGGCAAGGATCATAGATTTTAATGGAGAAAGAAGGAATCTAGATTAGATCATATCAATGCTTCCCCCATGAAGCCTTCATATCCATTTGTAGTCTTTCTTGATCATTACCTTGAGGTGCATATTGATCTCCTTAAAGAAACTACATTAATAGGTATGTTTGGCCCTAACCTACTACCATTATCCATTATTTTGGATTGGGCTAGATCTATCTAGTAGGGAGTCAAGGAAGTTTTTTTCATTGATTCATAGTGCAATTACTTTATAGTTTTATTTGATTCAAAGGTATCTAGGGATTCAATGCATAAATATAAGAGTTGGTTTTGTAAAGGGAAAGGTTTATTCACTATTTAATGGACACCAAATTTCAAACCTAATGATGCTATACCCAAATTCATGCCATTTTGGATTTGCCTACCTGCTTTACCATTGGAGTACAACGATCCCAACATTATTGAAATTATAGCTAATCAGATTGGAATTTATATCAAGCATGATTTGATCCCCTATGAAAATATTTAGAGAGATGTTCAAGTTTGTTTGTTACTTAACATGTCTAAGCCTAAACCAATGGGTGTCATGATCATATCCAAGTGGGGTGCCTTGAATTAGCTCATTGTGGTTCAAAGTCCAAAGATTGTTGACACATTTTTGACTATTTTGGGTCAATTTACATTAAACTATTTGCAAGATCAAATTCCAAATGTAGACATATGCTGTGATCACTCTACATATCCCTTAAAATGTGCATGGGCCAATGCAAAACTCTTCCAAGCATATTCACAGAATCCAGTGGCTTCAAATCAGGTTCTTCTTAGTTAGGTTGTGGTTCCTTTTCAACAAGATTTTGTTTCCACGAATGACTTTAATTTATTAATTCAAGTCCTAGAATTATTGTACTTATTCTAGCATTATTGGAGGAATGATATAAATATGAGCACAAGCTCTAAGTCTGCATTACTATTGATGGGTTCAGACGATTCAAAACTTGATGAAATCCCTAATCTATTGTTGGACATGATAGTGCATGATCTCACCTATCATAACAAGCCCATGAATTTCTCATGCATTATCAGTGATCTAAAAGGTAAGAAGATCCCCTAGCATCAACTTTTTAAAATAGCCACAACACTCTCAACAACTTTTGCATCTAATTTGATTCATGCAATTACAATTGAGGAAGGAGTTTCGATAATGGAAATTATTCACCTGGATGACATAATGTCTATTAATCAATCTAATTGTCCAAATGGGTCTCAACTAGTGAATGTGGAAAATCCCCTAGGTATCAATGAAGTACAGGAAGGAACAAATGATTCCTTATATCCAAAATCATTTGACAATTGTTAGATGAATGCTCTCATCCAACCTAAATTGTTAGCATATACTAATCTTGAAGTAGCCCATCACTTGAATGATATAAATCAATTGGAGCTTCCTTTAGATTATTGTCAGATCAATGAGATTATAGAATCTCAAATGAGGACAGCTAATATATCTAAAGAAGGTCACATTTTGAATGAATTAAATGATGTAGATGTGGTGAATTCGACTGGTCAAGAATTAGAAAGTACTCAAGATAAACATAGATAGAGGTTATTTTGACTTCTCAATTCATTTTTCATTAGATCAAACCCCTACTGTTGTCACCGCAGTGATGAAGACTCCAAAAAGGAGAGGTAGAAAGCTGAAATCTACAAAGACATTATTGGAAGTGGATGTTGGTATTCAATCCACTCTTGATGATAAGTTTTCATCAATCAAAAGGTTGACAAGAAGAATGAGATGTTCTCCTTGTCAGAAATGAAAATCATTATGTAGAATGTCAAAGGTATCAATGCCTCTGAAAAAAGAGGTAGGATCAAGAAGTTGCTAGATTCTACAAAAGGAGATATTATTCTTCTTCAAGAAACTAAATTATCAAAAAATAAAATTGATAAGACATTGGCTAAATGGACTAATTGGCTTTCAGTTCATGCAGAGGGCATGGGGCCTCTGGGGGTTAAGCAATCTTATGGAATGCTAAAAGTATTCATGGTATTCTTATTGGGCAAGATTCCAATTGGCAATTGCTGAAAGTTGAACACTTTGATTTGAAATTCCTTATCTTCAACATATATGGTCCCACATCTACAAATGATAAGAGGAACCTTTGGGCTGTACTGACGAATTTTATCCAGCAAGAAAGAGAAATGAATTTTATATTGGGTGAGGATTTCAATGCATTACTAACAATGTCTGAATAGAAAGGGGGAATTTGTCTGCCCATTAGAACTATCTAAGATTTTTCTTCATTTGTAGAAGATAATAACTTAAGTGACATTTTTCCTGACAATGGATTATACACATGGATTAATCAACGTATTGGTTTTTTAGAAATTTTTGAGAGACTGGATAGGTTCTTATTTTCACAATCATGGAAGCTATTGATTTTTAGTTTTAAATCCAAAATCTTACCTTTTTCTGTATCAGATCATTTTCTAGTCCAGTTATTGATATCAAAGAACAAAATATTGTAACGTCTTAATCAAGCTAGTTCTTTTAAGTTTAAACACATGTGGTTCAGACATCCTAATTTTATTATGCTTTTAAAACATTGGTGGATAAATGCTCCAACCTTTAGGGATCCTAAGATGCTTCAGTTCTCTAAAAAGCTTCATTACATGAAAGGGATGATCAAGGAGTGGAATCTAAAGGTTTTTAAAAATGTGTTCAAGCAAAAAAAAGATGTCTTAGAAAAACTTGAGAAGGTAAATTCATTCATCATTCAAAAAGGTCTTAGTCTGGATTTATATCATGAGCAAAAATCCTTGAAATAAGAATGGGAGAAGCTTTGCCACAAGGAGGAGATTTATTGGAGACAAAAGTCTCATGAACTATGGTTAAGAGATGGTGATAAGAACAAAATTTTTTTTCATGAAACTACTAGAGTTAAAAGGGTAGTTAACACTATTTTTTGAATTAAGCACTCAGAATCTAGTCATCTTATAGAAGATGACAATGGTATTAAGGAGGAAGGTGTTCAATTTTTTTCAAATCTCTTGGCTCCTCCTCATTTGGATCCTATTGATGACAATTTGATTAATGATTTTATTAGTTGTATTCCTCTTCTTATTACAGCAGATCATAATAGAATGTTGCTTGCCCCTTTCACATTGGAAGAAATTTAAAAAGTGGTTTCTTCATTCCCACCTGAAAAAGCCCTAGACCCTGATGGATTTACAACTCTTTTTTATCAAAAATGTTGGGATTTTATTGGTTCTAATTTATTAGCAATGGTTGAAGAGTCAAGAAGGAATGCCAAGATGATCAAGACCTTCAATTCAACTAACATTGCTATTATTCCAAAAGTTAAGTAGCCAACTTCTTTTGTTGACTTTAGGCCTATCTCTTTATGCAACATGATTTATAAATTGATTACTAAATCTATATACATGAGGTTGCATCAATTTATTCCTCATATCATTTCTTTAGATCAAGGTGGTTTCATGCCAGGAAGAGAAACATGGGAAGGCCCTGTTGTTGCACATGAGACTCTTCATTCTATCAATTCTCATTAGTTGTCTAGTTTTGTGATCAAGCTTGACATGATGAAGGCCTATGATAGGGTAAGATGGTCATTCCTCTTTAAAGTTATTTTTAAATATGGTTTTTCAGATAAGTGGTGCAGATGGATCAAAAATTGTATTTCTGGTGCCTAGTTTTTAGTCATTATTAATGGAGAGTCAATTGGTTTTTTCCCCTCTTCTCAAGGGATTCGTCAGGGTGATCCATTATATCCAATTTTATTTATTCTTATGGCTGATGCTTTCAGAAAATTCATCAATAGATCTTCATAATTGGGCTTATGGCAAGGAATTTTGATTCCTTGTACATCTATCATAGTTACCCATTCCCTATTTGCTGATGATACTCTTCTTTTTGGTATGTCAAATGTAAAGGAAGCTAACCATATTAAATATGCCTTGGACATATATTCAAAAGTTTCTAGTAAGAGAATCAATGCCAAAAAATCCAAAAAAATTATTTTCAACACTAATGATGTAGTAGCTCAAAGGATTTCTTCAACTTTGGGTTTCCCGATGGATCATCTCCGATCCGTTTATCCTGGAATTCCTTTTTTTATGGGAACAAACAAGACAATTTTTTGGCTTCCTATCATTGAAAAAATTAGGGCTAGGATCTCTACTTGGAAAGCTAGATGGTTATCTTTGTCAGGTCATTATTTGCTAGTTAAAGTTGTCCTTACAACTATTCCAAAATATTACTTGTCAATTCTTAATACTCCCTCTTCTATAATCTTGCAAATTCAAAAGATTATCAAAGACTTTATATGGAAAGGAAATTTTTCAGATAAAAAGAAGCTTCCTCTTGTTTCTTTGCTTGAAATGTCTCATGATAAGGCATTTGGGGGTGTGGGGTTGCATGATATTGCTACTAGAAATTAGGCTTTTGGGGGCAAGCTTGTGTGGAAAATGTATACAAAATCTCATGCAAAATGGTGTTCAATCATGCCAAAAAAATACTTAGATTCTCCAAGTCCTTCCAAAAATTTTATTGTATCTAAGCCTCCTTTAGGTTCAGCCATATGGAACTTTATGATGTATTCAAAGGATATTGTTTGTAATTATGTTACTTGGGAAATTCACAGTGGAGAGAAAGTAAAGTTTTGGGAAGACTCATGGAATGGATTTCCCCCTCTATGTAGACAAGAAAATTTGGATGAAGTACACCAAGTCCTAAAATCTGAGTGGGGCTGCTCTTTTTGGGACTATGTTTTGGCTATTGAAATTCATTCAAGAAGGGTTCTCTAGAAAGAACCTCCAACACATCTTCTTAGTCAACCAAGTCTCCTTTCCTTGAGGGACTCTCTTGCTGAAAGAATTTTCTTTCTTTCTAATAGGGAAGATATAGTTATATGGGCCCCAACCAAAGGTGGTGATTATTCAATCAAGGAAGGTTATTATGGTCTA
The DNA here is from genome assembly GCA_028749045.1 of Cupressus sempervirens. Classification (NCBI taxonomy): domain Eukaryota; kingdom Viridiplantae; phylum Streptophyta; class Pinopsida; order Cupressales; family Cupressaceae; genus Cupressus; species Cupressus sempervirens. Next base: position 512,660,670 of record CM053792.1, on the reverse strand, counting down.
TGACAAACATATAATTCAAGCAGGAAGTGTAGAGCTTTTTCCTTTTGTTGGAACTCCACCATGCTGCCCAAGGTTGGATGTTTTGAATGGCTAGACCTTAGAAAAAGAATACTCACCAGCGAACGGTTGTCCAGGCTAGGTATTTTTGAATTGTTTATTTGCAAATTATGCAACAAGGAGGTAGAATCTACATATCACCTCCTTCTCTAGTATCCCTTTGCTCATCAGTGTTGGGTTTTTGTGTTGAACAAGCTTCAAATGTCTTTTCCTCTACCAAATAGTCTTTGGGACCTATTTCAATCTTGACCAGTTCTATTCTCAAGATCTCTATTTGCTAGTATTTGGAAGTGCGTCCTAGCTACTGTGGTGTGGACCATCTGGCGGGAATGTAACAAGATCATTTTTTGTAATGAAAAATCAAACCTAGAATCTATTCTAGATGGGATTGAGAATGCAATTTCAAAAAGAGTAAATGCAAATATATTCAATTGTATGAATAATATTTTAGTATCTGGTTGGGATTATCTTCTTCTAAAACTATGGAAACAAATTAAGTTACCTCCAGGTTTCTCTACAAACTAGAATTCTACTCATCAATCCGATCGACTTTATGTAAAATGGTCTCCCCCCTCTAAAAAATTTCTAAAGTTAAATTTTGATGGTTGCTCTTGTGGGAACCCTGGTAAGTCAAGATTGGGTGCTTGTATTAGGAACTGGCAAGGTGAAGTAGTTGCAATCAAAGCAGATGTTTTACCAATTGGTGCTAGCAACCTTGCAGAAGCTCAAGCCCTATTGGTAGGTCTAATTTTGGCAAAGAGATGTAATGTTTCCACCATCCATATTGAAGGTGATTCTCAGGTAATTATAAACTCTTGTCTCTCATGATCTTCTGATACCTGGAAACTAGCCTATATCCTTCAACAATGATGGGGTTTAATTGATTCTTTTCAAGCTATGTGTTTCTCTCATACTCTGAGGGAGGGCAATAAACTAGCTGATTGTCTAGCTAATCTTGGTTGTGAAGGCTCCATATTTGACTCTTGCCATTCAAAGGTTATTGTTTTGAAATTCCCATGCTTAGTAGAGTGCCATATTTGGGACACAAAAATGATGAATGAAGCTTAATAGAAACTAGTACTATAATTGATCGACACACAGCTATTAGTTTGCACATTCTTTGTGCCTGAGGATTCTTTTTTTGCTAAAAATGGAAAGTACAGAGTTGGCCTTCATGGTTCATCTCCTAGAAGTTGATTTGGATGGTATTTTTTGGTTCACAAATACTCCAATTAGATAGGAGGGTCAATGCTCTCTTGATTCTAGTTAAATCTTTCAGAAAGAGAGGTTCATTGGCATAATTGGACCCTGATCATTGTTGAGTATTGATATATATCATATTTTGGGAACTCTTGCTTAGTGCAGAGAAATTGTATTTTGTTGTAGGTATGCTTGGTATGACATATCATCTTTTAACACTTTTGTACTTTGGCAACGATTTAGATTTTTCTTGCTAGTTCTTTCTGTAATGAGCCCTTGAACTAGTTTATTAATAAATATATTATACAAGTGCTACGTCGCTTTTTGATTTAAAATATATATATATATAACATGAAAATTAATATTTTTACTTTAAAATTATTTCATTTGTTGAGGAATATCTCATTGAATAAATTTTTTTTATTAAAATGCTCTAGTATTTAATTTTGCTTTAATTTTCTTCTCTTTAAAAATTATTAAAGATTATCTTGTTTAGCTCCATATAAAATCTTAATTTTATTTTGTTTCGAAAATGTAATTGGACAAAGGAAAAAAAATTATTTAATAATATAATATCATAGTAAACATAAGAAAATAATTAAAATTTATATGATAAAATATTAATATAATTTTTTATTTTTTTACTTTAAAGTTATATCATTTTTTCAAGAATATCCCATTTGACAATTATTAGAGTTTAGTATTTAGTTTTTTTTTCATTTAAGTTATATGAGAAATTATCTCTTTGTGAAATCTTAATTTTATATAATTTCCAAAAATGTATTTGCACAAAGGAAAAATTTATGTATATAATAATATAATAATTAATAAAAATAAATAATTACCATTCATATGATATTTATATAAAATCAACATAATACATATACAATTTTAATATTTATATTATTATTATATTTATTGAAAATTTATATTTTAATATAAAATGTTGAATCTATAGTAATGAAAAATAAAAATTATAAACTTACAATAATTAATGATAAATAAAATAAATTAAAAGAATACCAAGAAAAACTAAAAATATCATTAATAAACTTATGTTTTGAAGTAATAAATTCTATCCAACTGAAAAAAGGTTTTAGTGCTAATAAATTTAAAATTTGGGTACTCATAAATTAAAAAAAATATTTCATCATCAGAAGTGACAAATTTAAATTTTAGTTTTACGCACTTGATGACAAAATAGGGATGGCAGAAATTAACATTATAAATTACTCTGTTAGTGATTAGTGAAATCAATTCCAATGTTTTCTTACGTCAAAATAACATATACAAAGAATGGGGCCAACATTTCTGTTATCTTTTGTTTCTTCTGTTTCCCAATTCACTTCTTCTATTAAGGTATGGCGATGTATAGCATACATGTCATGCATTTGTATTTTAGTCTAGAATGCACTTTTTTTCATCTACCATGTCTCTTTTTATGTCAGGATAGAGGGGTCCATGAGGAGGTGGGTGAGGTTTGGGCCCCATGTGGGGTCATATGCCACTGACCTCAACTTGCTCTTGTTTTTTTAACTACTTTTTTTTATGGGTTTTATTTTGAAGGGACTATTTTATTTTAGTCTTCTAATTTTTCTTTGCCTTTTAATATCCATTTTTATAATTGGGATGGAAATCTTCTAGGAGAATATTCTCTATTGAAAGTCTTGAGGATGAATTTAATTGTTTGCCCATACATTTTTCACATAGCTAATATGTTGTTCCACAAAAGTTTGGATTTTCACAATGTCTTCATTTTCTTCTTACTAACAACTTTCAAATGGTATTTATATATGTTTCCTCTAAGCTTGTTCATGTATTGAATTACTTATTAAACTAAATATTATCAACTAGGAGCTATGTTCCTAATATTTTATATGGGTTTATTAAAACAATAGTTTATCCATTGAATCTATTAAATCAAATAAGGTTGAATACTATGCAATTTATCATATCAAAGTGTGGATTAATCCATGAACTCTATTACTTAATTATATTTGAACTTGATCTCCTATTGTAAATCCATGAGCATACTTAATAATCAAAAGTTTCATTCTTTTATCATTGATCCAAAACCCAAGGAGATGAATTCTCTCAATGATGTAAATTAACCATCTAAAACAATTATATCTTTTATTTCTACCTTATGTGTTGTGGCTTTCAGTTTAGGGTAAAAGAGTAAGGAGGAGATCATGTCTCGTGATGTAGTTGTGGCAAAGATTCCAGGCAATCTGAGCAAAAGAATGAGATAGAGTACAAAAAAAGTAGTTGTTGAGGATCTTGGTTGTGTTGCAGAAGATATCTTTTAGAGTACTATAGAGATTGGCAAGGAATTAACAAATATCATTAAAGAGATTATTTAGTTATTGGTCTAGGTTGTAGGTGTTTGGTCCCTAGTCGGGTTAATGGTTCTAGTCTTGTATTTTTTTTTCAGTTCCATTTTTTCACTATTTTAACTCTAGGTTCTAGGTCCTTGTAAAACTTGGGTTTGCACTATGTTTAATTTTTTTTCTAGTTTTAGGTCCCTCTAAAACCATGCTTTTTGATGCTTTGTTTTAAACTTTAGGTTTTAGGTCCTTGTAAAACCTAGTGATCCTTCTCGTATATATTTTGTTTTTCTAAGGGGTTTTAGGTTCCCTCAAAACCTACTTTTTCTTTAATCTAAAAACTCAATGCATCTTTCCTCATATAATGAACTATCATTTTCTATTAATGGAGATTTAATTAAAACTTTAATCAATTACATACATTACAATGGGACTACCATCATTTCCTTTATTACAAGAGTACAACATTGTAACAAGGAGGTGAATAAAACCATGTGACATAAAGACACAAGGTGTCACATTAATTTTCCCTTCAGAAAGGCACCATCAAGAGACCAAGATATTCAAAGTTACTCCCATAGTTGAATCCATCAAAACCTAAAAATATAATGAACAATACTATAGAGAGCTTATCTCCCAATTTAGGCCCCAAAGAGGCTACCCACTAAGCTAGGATAAATAATAATCAACTAAATCATATTCAAACTCAAAATACAAACACATGAAAAATACATGAAACACCCAACCAAGGTTTTCATAATGGTTTTCACCTATGATCCCATGACAAAGGAGTGAAGGTGGAACATCCATGAAGGAGATGCCAATGAAAAGCATATAAAAATCATTACTTTCCAAGGATCAAAATCATGCACATCCTCCATAATCATACTTTCCCTATCTCTCCCAAATAAGATGAAATGCATTGAAAAAGAAGGGCCCATACACCTTTTCTTTTTCCCTCTTCTCCATGAGAAGAGACTTTATATTTCTATGGAGTCACAACTAACCCCTTCATCCACACATGGCCACTTCTTCCCTATCTATGGGTGAGTAATACCTTCACTCCCATTAACAATCCCTCAAGAAAAATTTAAAATAATCAAGAAAAAACCATCTTCTCATTCCTCACAAGATAATACAACCATACATGAAATGCAAGAATGCAAGAAAATTCAAGAACATACTAATATAATGTAAGAATGAAACAAAAATCCATGGAAAGGAATAACACCAACAATCACAATGTTTTATGGAATAGAAAATTTGAGATCCCTATCCCTTTTTTGCTCCAATTCCAAAACCTAATTTTTGTAAAGATAAAGAGTGGGTGAACACCCACTAACTTCTCCAAGGGCCTCTAAAAAGGACTCCAAATCCCACCCACCTACAAGCAATAACTCTTGAGTTGACTCTAAGTACTTTGGCCACTATCCATGTCCCCTACCATCAATGCATGTCTTGGAAAAGAGTATGGTTATGTGTAATGCCATAAGCCCACTCTATTTTCACAAAATTTGAAAAATAGAAAGTTCAAATGGTCCCTAAAGCTACTTTTGTATTTTGGTGGTGCTAAAAAGTTCCCCAACTCATACCCCTACCTATTAGGCACTTATATTCCACTAAATTTTGCTCCTAGGACCACCTTTTAGGCTCTAGAAGTGACTCAAGTTTTTGAATTCTAAATCCTTATTGGTGGGACTTCACAAGATATCTCTAACCAAGGGGGATTAACTTAGACTCCTAATTACATCAGTTTTAGGTTAAGGGTAATATTGTCAAACCCTAATTGACATGTCACTTTACACATATACATGACAAGTGTCAAGTGACACTATAAAAACTACATTATATAAACAATTCACATGTCAATAAATACATAATGAATAAGCGTAATACATGCAATCAAATTATGATTAAAAATTAAATTAAATGATCATGATGCTCAAATTTCTTCATTAGATTCAACCTTGGTTTTAAAGTTTGCACATATGGTTGGTTATTGTTTCTCTGATTAATTCCATAGTTAAATTTCTTGCACACTCAATTTAAATATCTATAGTTCATAACAATCACACACACACACACACACACACACACACACACACACACACACACACACACACACAACTTAACTTTCATAGTCAATTTAATCAAAACATTCTAAATTTCATTTGTGACCTTTTCTTTTTTCTGTAGATTGATTAAATATTTAAAAAATTCCTAATTGGATTAACTATTTAACATGTAAAAATCTCATTTCAATGAACTTATCAGTTCGAAGTAGCATTCATATAAAACACTTATGTAATTCAACACCATGATGTAACTCATCAATTTTAGTCTTAAACTTTAAAACATAGTTCATCAGATCATTCTAAATCTAATTCCAATCAATTTACTATTAACAAAATGGACTATTTGAATGTGTATAAACATAATAATAGAGGTATCATATATAATATCTTAATGTGAAACACCACATAACATCAATAGTATACATGAGTGTTTAAATAGTCAAATAATGTATCAAACCTTGAATCGTAAGGTATCAAAAAATGAATGTATCAAATGATATAAATTTCCATTAAAAAACATAAACCATAAAACCTCTATTTGTTTCCATCATCATAGTCATCCAAGTCCATTAATTTTCTAACACCTAAGTATGTGGGTGTATCCTAGAGAACACATGAAATGTTTATGATTTACATTGTAGTTTCGAACAACCAATTAACTCATCTCAATACATAAGTATATTCTATTGTGTGTAATACCCCAATAACCTTACACACTAAAATGTACTTCTAATATTTAATATTAAGTTATCCTAAGGGCACTTATATGGGGTGATAATCTTTATCTTCAAATTTCTAATGGTTCTAGGAGGGTAAGCAATAAATTATTTTATCATAACAATCATCAAATTGGTATACATAAGATAGCTTGAATTTATCATAATGTTCTTAATATGGTTTCTAGCAATAACCATAACAACTTCCCATACCATCACCTTGTCTTGCTCCTATATCCATTCAATTATCCTATATAGGGATTTAATAGAGAAATTCATATTTGAATAAGTACCTACAAGGAGGGGTCTTAGATTACCTTTGAATTTACCATTACCTCTTGATAACCTTCTTGCAAACAATGGTATAAGTTCATCTACATCATCTTTAGATTCAGATTCACTTTTGTCTTTACTATTATTCTCTTTCTTTGAATTTCCAATGGTTATCAAGGACTTAAAATCATTTCCAAGTATAACCCTACTATTATAATAATTTCTCAATTCAAATGCAATCAACCAAGCAACTAACTATCACCTGTCAAAACATTACTAGGCATAGCACTTGCTTCTTGAATTGCAGAAACTTTTATAGCATAAATAGGTGGGAGAGTCTAAGAACTTTACTGACAATTTTCATTGTCAGTGATAATACCTCTATTAGATCTAATTGAACTCATATTTCTGATATAGTTCACATACTATGCAAAATTCTCACTTTCATTCTCATGCCATCATAATTTCCTATAAGAGTTTTTTCTTTAGCTCTCAACACATTTAGATTTCTTCCATGTAAAAGTGTTAATTTGTTCCACATTTTTAAAGAATTTGTGGAGCTCTTTATATCATCAAACCTGACATCATTAAGAGAAGATGAAATTTCAATCATCAAGTTGTTGTGATTCTTCTTATCAATCATTTGTTCTATAGTCATAGGAGCAATAGGTCTAGTGTGTTGATTATTGAACTAGTGTGTTATGTTATCTCCAATTTGAGATAGGTGTAGCCTCATTATATCTTTCTATAATGAGAAATTTTCCTTATTCATCTTTGGTACATCTCTTATATATCTTTAGATCTTCAGCTCAATTTCCTTTAAACTTACTTTTCCAAGAATTGTGCTCTAATACCAATTGTTAGATAACTACAAGGGGGGTGAATTAGTTATTTTCATCTATTTGATGAAGGTTGATCCCCTTATTACTGCAAAAAATAAGAAACAAAGAATAACACAAATTGAGAGAACAAAATATGGCTTCTTATTATCTCTACAAATGCAAAATTATAGATTACAATATGCAAACCTACATGGGTGCCTTACAATAATATGCAAGACAAAGTTGTGACTATCACCTAGAACTTCTCTAGATGACCTATGGGCCTTCTTTATATAGGCACTTTTAACTACTTGAGAAGGTTATAAACCCTAAGCCCTAACCCTTGAGGCTAACCAAGCTCATATTATATCATTTCATTACACTTTATTATATAAGATAGACTCAAGACAATTTACAAATTATAATTTTGGATGGATCCACTTTTGGAGACATTAACTAGCAAATTGTTGAGTCAATGGGCTATTATAACCCCATTCCAAAATCCTTGACTAGTGATCTACAAAATCCAATTGTGTAAGCATTCATCAATCAAGGTTTTAAATTGTTTTGGATCCATTTAGGCCTTCATCACTAGACCTAAAGTTTGAATAGCCAAAATTCTTACCAAAAATCTGCAAAAACTACACCAATGCATATGATATGATAGTAAAACTCATCCAACATGATGATATGTCAAAAATGAACCTCTATTTATGATATTAGAACAAACACAAAAATTGGAAAACCAGAAATAGAAATATTTTTGGGTGATGCAAGATTTCCTTTACACCCAGGATGTTCTTGAATCAAACAATTGGGGTAATTTGAGAAGTGACCATGTCATGTCTCAAGTAGTTAGAAGAAAACCAAAACAAACAAGCTACTTCCATGATAGTCATGATGAATCCTCTACTGGACTCCCTTTCCATTTGACCAAATACTCTTCATATGTTTTGTTCCTTGTGCTTCATCCCTCATGGCTGTCTAATATTTTCTCAATCTTTTGTGTAGCTGAAATAGATGCTAGAATACTCCATTGTGCTTCTACAACTTCATCTCCATTGATAGGCCAAAACTAGGAAAAATAATAGTGGAAGATTTAATAGAAATTAGAATGATTTTCAGCTTGGTTTATTCACGTCAATCCAAGAATATAAGCTTGTGAAAGGCATCCAGGTAATATACCATCAAGGGGTGTAGGTTGTGAACTAAGTGGTTATGAATGCACTTATAACATATGAAATTAAATCTACATCAAACCATAGAAATAGAAGAAATTCATAGCAATATAGCTACAACTCACAACAAATAATTAATTAATTCATAATCTAATTCACATGAAATATTATTACACAATCAAACATGGATATTTAACATATAAAAAAATATAATATGATTAAATGCATACCTTACAATGTTGAGGTAATCAAAATACAAATGAAAACAAACTCAAATGTGCTCCATACATAAATGAAAAAGAATAACCGAGTAACTTTAGAGTGGGCCATGCCTCCTTGGCCACCTAGTGATGAAGAAAAGTAATAATTTTACACCTTTGTAATCATGCATGTAAATATGAAATTTATATTTCAGAATGATAATAATCTCTGCACAATGTTGTGTGTTCTATAGAATTATACATATATCATTTTTTTTACATCTCCTCAACAATGCATTACATAAGAAGAATCAATTCCACTACATTTTGTGATTTCTATGTATGAGATTGTATAGTTATTACAAGCCCCAAAAAGGTCCATAATGTAATAGTGGAGAATTTGTTAAAAATTGGAGGTGGTTAGTGCAAACTCATTTGTGTTCTCTTTCCTTATAGTAGGCAATTGTTATCTAGTAAATATGGCATTTGATGAGTTTTTTGTCATAAATCATGCCTTGAAGAGTTGTCTATGCATGGATTTGCATGATGGAGGTTGTGTGTTCAAACCACTATTGATATATGATTGAAAAGATCATTTGAGTAAGAAAATTGTTGAAGAAGATTGTGTGTTTTCAATCATTGTTTTGTCACTGATGTCAAAACTACTACATGCTAGTAAGACAATTGCTTATATGTTTCAAGCACTATCACTTAGTTGATTGATGAGGAGGATTTGATCAACAAGATGTAACAAAAGTACCTAGAGGAAAGGTTGAATTATGATTATGTATTGAAGTGCAAGAATCAATTAAGATAGTTATAACATAATGTATTAATGATCTAATTTGAGGTTACAGAATGATTGGCTACACTTAGAAAGTTTAGAAGAAAAAGGTTGGATAAAGTTTTTCCAAGCTTGAATAAGTTGATAGAAGGTGATGAGCAAAGTTAGTGCAAGCTGAGAAAAAAGTTAGTTGGAATTGAGTGAAATAAAATTCTAGTGGATGTCGAGAAAGTTAGTAGATGCTGAGAAAGTTAATAAATGTTGAGTGATTTTTAGTTGATGTCAAGCACCAATAAAATCTAGTTGATGCCAAGTTATTTTACAATAGATGCCGAGTAACACAGTATGCACCAAGCATTAGTAAATTGATAATGTTGAGCTGTTGCATTATGAAAATGATTGAAGATTTTCCAAATAAAAGCTAACAAGTTTGTTTTCTTGGAAATTGTGAATCAGGAGGAAGATAAGATTGATGAGCTAGAGGCACATAATCTTATGTAAATAGTTTTGGAGGCAATTCAAAAGGATTCTAGGAGAAGTTTCTAGAGAAGACAAGATATGGGGTAGATACATTGTATCCTACCTAATCCATTGAAAACCTTAATTTTTGAGATGGATAATGAGTGGGAAAAGAGTTTTAATTTCCTATATGTAGGGATGTCTGGTCATGAAGTAAAAAGGTTAGAGAGTTTTGGAAGCAAAAATTTTCCTAGAAGAAGGAAGAGGGTTTGCTTCATCAAGTGACCCAAGAGAAGAAGTTTGCAATGTTGAGCTAAGCAAGAAGGCTTAAAGAGGTGAATGCTTGAAGGTTAAACAAGTTGTTAGAGCTACAAAGATTGGAGGCCAAGAAAAGTTGAGGATTGAATAGTGATCTATAATCTACAAGTAAGGTTGTAAGTTGTATCACATCAAAGCTCTGCTGTTACTTTCTAACAATTATATTAGATTAGGGTAAATCCTTTGGAGAAAGGTTGAATTAATAGTCATTCGAAAATCCTTTAATAGGGTGGTATTCCAAGTGAATGACCTAAAGTCCTCTAATAAGGCTTATTTTTAGCAAGTGATTGAAATCCCTTAACCAAGTCACATTTAATAGTGTGTGTTGTAACCTTTAATAGGGTTGGCATTTAATAGGGCATCACTTCAGAAGAGTGAAAAAGGAGTAGCATGTTACTAATGGTTTTTCCCAAATTGGGTTTCCATGTTAAATCATTGTGTCAAGTGTAGTAATGGATATGTTGTGTTTTATGCTTTATAGTTCTACATGTTAATGTTATAGTAACATATCAATTTTGGTTAACACACAATGAATATATGCATGGTTAAAAATGTTATATGGGTCCACTAAATTGTGAAAAGTTTTATTTTTACATCTGAACCTTGAATAACTAATCCACCCCCCTCTCAGTTATTCTAAAAGTATTCCAACAACCACATCCCATCATTTTAAACAAACTTCTTCATTATTTGTTATAACAATAAACAAATGATTATAAATTACTATTAATGGCTTCATTTATTGTGATCTTCTCCAAATGGAATGTTGATCTTGACATTATAAAAATTAAATATTAGTTATTCACATATTTTCTCTCTAAACTAGAATAAATATTACTTACTAATATTGAAATATATGCAACATAAATGAGAAAATCGAATGTGAAAATGAGTATCAAGGCTTATGTAAGGGTAAAATATTGGAAAATATAGGAAATAAATAGCTCTCAATATTCTCCCAACTTAGCATTTTCCACATCCTTGTGCAATTAGTATGATCAAGGGGTCTTTGGTTTGAACTAGAAGTACTTTGGATTTATCATTTTGGCTTTGTCTCCACTCCAAACCATGACAACTCATGTATGAGCACAAAGTCCTTTCTTCACTTCATATGATAGGCTTGGCTATTTTTGTTCAATTTTATATATGCAATACTAATACCTCCTATTTTGGTTCATCATTTATTTTATCTTTTCTTCTTCTTTTCTCTTTCCTTTTCATTTATAGCATCATGGTTCAAATGGTTACATATATGAGGGTCCATGGAATTTTTATCTCATGATGCACAAGCTTATGTAAAATGAATGAAATGGGGGGCAAAACAAGGGATTATAAAGGATAAAAATACTTGACAGTACGATAGGATGATTAAGGATGATGGATGGAGAATATATAATAGGATGGGACACCTCCCCCTAGTTGAAAGGGTTGACTATCCATGGGAAACTAGGAGAGTATAGGGAGGTGTGTTGAATAAAGATAAATATAATAATAAATATAAATAAAGTTAATAGATAAAATAATGAAAAATAAAAATTGATTGCTTTACCAACATGTCATTCCAAAGAAACCAAGGCTTGAACACAAAGCATCTTAGCAAGAAGGAATTGAGGACTGCACCAAGAACTGCAACACCACAAAAGACCACCATGTAACTAAAATTAGTAGAGATTATATCACTAGAAGGAACCAAAAAGTGTGATACATATTGAAAATTAAGGAGCCTCCATCATCAAACTAAAGCATTATTAAAAAAACAATAGGTAGCACATAATACAGGTGATCAAAGTGCTAATGAACACACTAAATAAGAGCTTCAAGAGTGAGTGATAGGAGGGGCTAGGAGAAAAAGAACTGCAAAATACATTAAGTGTTCCTAATGATTAGTAGAAAAACCAAGAACACCAATATTTGCAATTTTTTTTCTTTTTGTTTAATATTTTTCATTTTTACATTTGTTGATCACAACAAGTGACTACTAGCAAGCCAATTTTCAATCACTCGATGCTTAATGGTGCTGTAAAAATAGTTTTCACCTCTAAGAATTCATTTTGTAATAAACATCTACCAGAAACTAGTTGTCATATATTAACTGGCCAACAACACTCGAATGTTCTCATTGTTCGATCTTTTATTGTTTATTTTTCATTTTTAAATTTTTTTAAAAATTTCAATAATTGCATAGAATGACCATAAAAAAAGAAATCCTTACATGGATGATGAAGTATGATACCACCCAAAACTTGAGTTTTGTCCATGACCTCACAAAATGTACTATTGAAACTCGATTTCATAATGAACTTGGAACACACTGACACACTTGGGTAAGAGAATCATTGAAATTGGGAATACTAAAAAAATGTTAAAAACAACATTGATTCATGTATCTCACACCACTAAATCTAAAATCTTCTTATTGAACTTTGGAACACACTGACACACTTGGGTAAGAGAATCATTGACAATGATGGTGATATTCATATTTCTCTATGATGATAAAATAGGATGATATCACATGAAGATATAAAATCCCATTCTTTTCAAACTTGAGAAATATCCATTTTAGGAAAATTTAAAGTTATGAGTAACACACCTTAATTACCAAAGATATGGAGTGAAGACCAATAGTAGTCACCAATGTATCCATATAACTGTATATAGGTAGATTCTCATCTTGAGGAAGGAATGTGATAATCTTCAATATGCTCAAGATCCTTGTATATGACTTCAAAGTTTTTCTGGATGTGTAGCTCATAATAGTCATGAATCCAAGTTGTATATTGTCCTCTAAATTAACAAGAACTAAAGAAAATAAATCTCATCTATTGGTGGTGAACACCTTATGTCAAAATCTTCTTGTGAACTCTAATAATGAAGAACAATGGAAACTAATATGCACCTAATAGCTAGTAATCACAACGTTAACAAAGCCAACATAGTGTGTTATTGAATGCTTTTATAGAGAAGCATCATCAACTAGCATTGATGCTAAGATAAATCATTGGCCACAACAAGATATGTGTAAATATATTCTCAAAACCAAGCATATCAAGTATAGTAAAGAAATGTCATCCATTCAATAAATCTATCATTATGTGGGTAATTTATTTTTATAAATGATAGGTAGAATTATAATATGAATAGATACTTGATAAAATGGATAAATACAAATAAATTATTGTGCTCATATAATACCAATGTTAATTAACAAAAGAAAAAATACCTCAAATTGCAGAGATATCACAGGTGAAGATTTGCTAAAAGGACCAATGGAATAATCAATGAAGCTTGATTGGAAATCATCCAAGAACCACAAGATTAGAGGGATTTCCACCCCAACTTAATTTCATGCTAAAAGGTCACAAGAACATTAAGATAACCCAAGGAATGAAATAAAGAGAGTAACACATTCTTAGAATTTCATGAGCATTATTGAATAATTGATAAATCAAATATGTCAATGTTTCAATAGGCGTACTCCCAAATTAACTTCACATTACAAAATAGGGCATTCAAATAATCTAAGGAATTAAGAAATTAGTTTAACAACTATTATCAATGAATGATAATCTTAGAATTTGAGAACCAAGAATGAGAAATATATAGATATTAATACCTGGTCCTTGTTAAATAAATGAATTATCCATAGTTTATTTGGTCATCTAAGGACGATTCAAAGAATAAGCAATGAGGAATAATTTTATCATCCATTTGCAACATAATTTGTTTGGTCATTAATTTAGGATTATGATTGTGCTTAATCAATTAATTGTCCCAAATCAAAAAATATGTAATGAATGCACATTTTAACCATGTGCCTCCAAATACCAATATGGATAGATATGAAAGTAATTAAATATAGATCTTGGAGGATTAGGAAACACATTTGTGGAATGAGGAATGTATATGATTTAATATTACTTAGTGTATGAGTAATGTCAACACACACATTTATGAGTCCAATAATTAGAATTGACTCAATTTAAATTATGACCTCATTTGTGTGCATTTTTTATTCACTGAGTAGAAAAGAAGAATAAATTTGAGTATAGTTCAATAAATTTTATTTTTTTTCTAAACCAAAATCACATTCCTTAAGTGCATTAGCACTTTCCAATGTTGATTTACCAAGTTGAAGCACATCATTAGATGGTAAAGGCATCCTTGAAAATTTATATGTAGTATTAACAACCTTATTATGAGGTGTTGCATGAGGAAATATATTCACCTTTAGTGGATATGGTGAAGTACATAGAATATGATGTGAATGAGATAATGAAAATGACAAGAATTGTTGAGGATATAAAATGGGTGGGAATAAGTAGGATGGGTAGAACATAGATGGTAAGTATGTATATAGTTTTTTTTGTGAGTATTCACATTTTCATTCATCATTTATATTATGTGAAGAAGTATTTTTTGAAGAAACATGTTGGCTTTGTAATGAAATAGGGTGACAATATATGTTACCAACATAACTCATACCTTGATCTTCTTGAATTGGTATTTTAGATGGGTTACTAGGTAAAAGAAATACTTGTTAACTTTCATCCTTATCATGGTAAGGTTCATATATATCTTGTACTTCATGTATCATATTCTCTTGGTTGTTCAGGCATATGCACTAATCATCTTTCCTATAGCAATTAGAAAAAAAAGTGGTCAAATTGTCATCCTCAAAATCAAATTGTTCTAAGAATTCATCAATGATTTTCTCTTGGTCAAACATAGAGATAGAAGTTCTACATACATGTGCTAATGGAAGATTAAGATCATTTAAGTTGTATTAATTAGGTAGAGAGGGTATAAAAACATCACCTTCGATCAATGTGATTTTCCCACTAGTTTAATCTTTTATTTTTAAATTTGAAAGTAGGGATTTAAGGGAAGTAGCCCTTGTCTAATCAATATAACACCTTTTTAGTTACAGGATTGGACATCACTTACTACCAAAGTACTATGCTGATTTTAATTAAATGTCAATCGAGGAGTGTGAACTTGAGATGATGTCTGCAAAGTATATGCTCTAGTTTTCACTAAAAATAATTACTACCTTGAATGCAATAAACATTAAGGAAATATAGTTTATCCAAAGGAAAGAAAACTATCAAATACTTGGAAGGAAATTCTAATTATTCAGCCATACATCTATGCACCTACTGCTACAGGAACAGTGACTGGTTCTGTTTCTAGTGGCTATAGGAACAACAGTTCTATTTTAACTTAGAAAATTGAGTCTAACTCCTACTTACTAAAGTAAACTCCACCTTCCGTGTGGACCCCCACGGAAGAATAAAGGAAAGATAAGCTCAGATAAAAGTGTAGAAACTCAGTGTAGGCATGTATTCATAAAATATGCAGTATTATAATAACTTAGGAAAAATAGTAAGATGTCTATCAACTCTATTTGTCTATTCACTACTTAACCTCATAGATATAGACGAGGTCTTATTTAAAAGGAAGGAAGAACAAAAAACTTCTAAAACTATGACTTTCTCATGAAGGAAAGTCAGTTACAACTTTAAGACTGCAAACATGCAATTGGAAAGACATTAATCCTCCCTTAAATTCCCCACAAATATAGAGATCATAGAAAATGCTAGATCTGCTCATTTATCTGATTTCAAATAGCTTCCAGGAATCCAAGTATCGTGCATTGCATGTTTAACTAATTTCTTTGATGCTTACTTCCTTACTCGACCGCTTTATCAGGTCTCACTTTTTTTCATTAAGATAGGTCCCTTCTAACTTTGCCACCAAGTCTTCTAGCTGCAATGGTGTCATAATGCTCTCTTTAATAGCATCAATGCCTTAGCGCTATTTGTTTGTAGTTTGTTTAACTCCCACTTAGCTTGTATCCCTGTGATCAATGTTTAACACACACAAGACTTCCCACAAACATTTATTTTCATTTATTAGTTTATAAAGAAAAGGTATTTAATTATTCTACTAACAATTTTTGCAATCTCTTTTGCTGTAGGAAGATCTACCCATACCAAACATTCATGAAGAAATTTTTTTACCACAAAATGATCCCTTTTTATATATAATTCTGATTGTCATTTTTATGCCCTATGTCCATACTTTATACATCAAAAGTTCAAAAACATTTATACTAAAAGATGATAAAGTTCAGTATGTTATAGACAAATGTTCAAAAAAAGGGCTAATAAGACTTCTATTTCTTCATGTCATCATTTTTCCCCCCAACCATCTTGAGGCTAGTCCCTTCAGCCTCTATAAGTTTCTGATCCTCATCCGCAACCTGAGATCATTGGTGATTTTCTCCCCTAATTCATGAGCTCTATAATTCAAATATCCATGATTTTTTTTCAACCTTTCCCATTTCTATTCTTTGGCAATCTTGTTATATTCAACAAATGAATCATACTTTCTAAGCATAGGATGTAAGAGTATGGGCGGTTGGAAATGAAGAGGTATCCAATAAATTTTTTGACTTCTCCCTAACATCATATACCTGGGCATCTTGCTGATGGCCAACTCTAGATTTCGGGGAGAGCGCAACTCCCTTGTTTTTAGATCTTCATGCAATCAGATCCATCATTGAAGGGAGGCTTGTATAGAATCAAGGGCATTTGCAGAGCAATGCTACTCCTAATCCAGAAATGCCTATTCGCAAATAGGGTGAATTTTGGCAGCAGTAGTATGATAATTGTTAACAAAAAGCCAATCGAAGAATACTCTGTAAGTGTTTTGTACCTCTGGCCAAATGTACAATGGTTCAAACATTTCCTTTTCCCTATAAGGAGTAGCCTAGTTCTCTTGACTAATCTCATTCTACATCCATGACATAATGGCCCTAAACTGTACATTGACCACAATGAATTCCAATCTTTGTCATCTGGAACAACAAGATTGTGAACATATAATTCATAGAGAAGATTATGTAGAGTCATCAAAACTAAATTAAATGTTGCATAAAATTCTTAGGGAGTGTGTAAGGAAGGATTCAATCCTCGAGTAATTTGAGACAACTAAAAATTAATCATTTGCTCCTTTAGGAACAGTGTGTAAACTGGAGATGGGGACCTACAATTTACAAGCTCTGGAATGAGCTCTATAATCTTCATGACTCGTTGCTACAGGATCATAATTTCACTATCCTTCTCTTCAATTTGTTGTGCTTGTTCTCTAATAGTTTTGAGCAATTGCTTCCTTTCTAAATCCCAACTTTCTTTTTCCCATTGAAATTGTTGGTACAAACTAAAACTAGCTATTAATGGTGTAGAAATGTCTGGTGGTGTATGATGACAGACAACAGGTCTATAATCTTCAAGGCAGTGCTTAGGATGATGGTGGTCATCAGTTTTGTCATCTTGAGAATGTTGTTATTCAACAAAGTTTTTATGTTGACAAGCAACAGTGTTATCAACTTTTTCTGAAGGGGTAATGGCTATAGGATAGGATGCAATAGTCATTTTAACTTGAAATGTTTCAACAATTTTTTGAACCATTTCTTGTACAACAAATGGATATTCCTCTGGTGGTAGATTATTAGTTTCCTCCATTGGCTATCCAACCTCAGACACTATTTCCTCTGAGGACTCT
Source organism: Cupressus sempervirens (assembly GCA_028749045.1). NCBI lineage: Eukaryota > Viridiplantae > Streptophyta > Pinopsida > Cupressales > Cupressaceae > Cupressus > Cupressus sempervirens. Next base: position 512,642,693 of record CM053792.1, on the reverse strand, counting down.
ATGTCACTATCAACATTAATAGGGCTATTTGGTTTTGCAAGAATTTCCTCAAGATCATTTTCATGTTCAGGAGTAGGTGCTATGTGCTCTGGTGACCGTGTAGGTGTAGGTACTGGAGTTTCAACATCAATAGGTGGTATAGGAGGCTCAGCAAGTGGTGTAAGAGGTTTAGTTCTCAAATTTACCCCAGACATTTTGGTGACTCATCGTGGAGTAGAAATTGGTTTCTTGCCCTTATCGATGGATTTCCCCTTCTTTGGATTAACTGCAGGTTCTTTTGATACTGGAGATACTTCTTCTGAACCTTCCTCTATGGCACTTGTGTGTGATTTTCACTTCCTAGAAGTTGAGGCTTCTGCAGCCAAAATTTTCCTTTTTGCAGTTTTAGGTACAAAAGCAGAAGTCGAAGCTTCTTGAGAAATTCTATATACTACTTTCCTGACTCCTATAGTAGTTTTCTCTCTTGTCCCTACTCCTTTCCCTTTAGGTCCACCCCTTTTAGGTCCCTCTTTCCTTAATTTTACAAAATACTCCCATGTTCCCAAGTGCTACCTAGTCAATTCCTTTTCAATTATAGCCCTAATCAAGTAATGGTGGGTTACCGACTGGGTTTTTCCTTGCTGGACATAGGTAGCTTTCATTTTGATAATATTATAAAGGAAACTTAGAAGATTTACTAACAAATCCCTATGCCTCAAACCACTCAAAATTTTGAAATGAATAGCATGCAAATAGGAATACCTTCCTTCACAGGTAAAATATCTTATGATAAATTCAGCAAGGTGGATGAATTATGGAGGGAGAGATAATCGTAATGTACCTTGCTTTTTTTTTTCCTCCAACCAAGGATCTCCAGGTATTGAGAATTGCTCTTTTTCTTGTCATGCATCCATGTCCTCTGTCCAATATTCTCCATTTGTGGTCAAACTAGAAAATTCTGCCACCACTTCTTTGATGAATTCTATCTGAATGCCCTTAATAGTTGCATATCCATCCCTCAATGTATTATGAAATTGGAGTGCAATTACCTGATCAAATTGCTTCAAACTGAGACAATAAGCCAGTTAACCTCATTGTTGAAACAAACTACATGTTGCTAGGTCTGCCAGTAAGACTCTGTGGTCTGTTGGTTCATGTCGTTGAGGTTCTCCACCCATGTTTTTGAAAAAAAATGCTAGCACAGGTAATTTCATTGCAAGTGATTTTGAAAGTATGGGTGGTGATAGCTACAAGGGTTTTAACAAAGGGAATTTGAAATTATTCAATGCTTTCCAAACATCACATCCTTTAGTACTTTATGATGGCATTTTAATCACCAGACCATCATGAGGATAAAGATCATGCTCAAAAACATATGCCATATTAATGAAGGGTTACGTGAAATCATGATTAATAGTTAGCCTTCTTTATATTATTTCACACATTTTGGAAGTACAAAGGGGTCCCATCTCATTACTGAAATGACCCTTCCTCATACATTCTACATGCCAACTTAAGATTTCCTTGATTTTGCATTCATGATTTTGATTTTTCCTCCCCCCAACCTAGTAGAGACTGGGTCCCACTAGTCCGTAAAGATTGCAAATTTTGAAATTGAAATAAAATGCTCTTCTAATAAATTAAATAAATGCAAAGGGGTTGAATGTGACTAACTTGAGGTGTGATAGGAAGGATGGTTTGAATATTTTCATACAAGAGAAAGTGAGATGGCATGATGATGGAAAGACAAGAAGATGGGATGGAATGAGGTGGAAAAGGAATGAATTTTTATTATGAAGGCCTTGAAAATAAATTCAAGGGGCTGTAGGCATCTGAGTGGGAGACTCAGACGAAGTGGTTGCAAGAAGAGATGTTTCTACTACGGTGAATTGTTGAATAAATTCTTCCCTAGTTGCTAGTTTATGATATAACTTCAAGCGATGCCCATTACCTAGGAGTTTGAATTTGACCGGGTCAATTGTTGATAGTTGAACTACTCCATTGTTAAAAATTGTAATGATTTCATAAGAACCAAGCCATCGAGTTTGAAATTTTCCTTGGTGATGCTGATATCGTGAATCATATAGGAGCTCCCAATCACCAATAGAAAATTCTTTGTCTTTAATGAATTTGTCATGCCATTTCTTTCTTTGACTCTAAATTAATTCTGTGTTATGAAGAGTTGATTTTTTCCATTAATCCAGCTCATTGAGATGCAAAATTTGATCCTGTTGTGCTGGAGGAAGGGTGATATCAAGTTCCAAAGTTGTGCATAGAGTTTTATGTTCAAATTCAATGGGCATAACAGCCATCTTCCCATATAGGAGTTGAAAAGGCATAAACCCAATAGTAGATTTCCATGTTGTTTTGTATGCCCATAAGGCTTCCAGAAGTCTAGCTACCCAACTTTTCCTATGAAAATACACTATTTTAGTGAGAATATGTTCAAGCTCTCTATTTGTCACTTCTACCTGTCCATTGGCTTGTGGATGATATGAAGATGATTTGCCATGCCAAATTTTGTATTCCTCCATGAGTGCTATTATGAGATTAGATGTGAACTAAGGCCCTTGATCTGATTGTAATTCTCTTAGAACACCAAATTTGGTAATGATACATTCGTACAGAAACTTGGTAACATTATTGTCATGAGGATGCTTCATGGGTTTTGCTTCAGCTCACTTAGTAACATACTTAGTGCAAACCAATATGTAACTTTTCTCTTCTAATGGTGGTTCAATAGGGCCAACAAAATCAATCCCCCATTTATCAAATGGTTCTACCACTATCTATGGTTGTAGGGGCATTTCACCTATTTTTGTCAATCGACCCATTCCTTGACATTTATCACATTTTTTTGTATACTGAGCCACATCTTTGTGAAGTGTAGGCCAATAATAACCTATATTCAAAATCTTTAATGTAGTTTGTTTGTTAGCAAAGTGACCACCACAAGGCTCGTCATGACAAGCACAAAGAACATCATATGTTTCATCCTCTCTAAGACATCTTCATGTTACCTAGTTTGGTCTAGTATAAAACATGAATCCTAAGATTCATGAGAAATTAAAACTCTTTTCCGCTAGCAACCATTTTTCTTTTGCAGAAAAATGTGGAGGAGTTTTGCCAGTAGTTAGATAGTTGGCAATATCAACATACCAAGGGTTTTGTGTTGAAAAAGGAAGAGATGTTCATTAGGAAAGCTATCTTCTATGGCTATAGGATCATCAGGTGTTTGGAGTTGAGACAAGAAATCAGCTACAACATTTTCTTTTCCTAGCTTATAAATAATGGTGATGTCAAATGCTTGCATTAGTAACAACAATCAAGCCAATCATCCAAAGATTGCTGGCTTGTTCATTAGATATTTGATAGCAAAGTGGTCTGTATGTACAAATATTTGGTAGCTTGTAATGTAATGTCTGAATTTATTCAGAGCATAAATTACAGCAAGCAGTTCTTTCTCTGTCACAGTGTAGTTATACTCGGCTCCTTGAATATTTTTGCTGATATAGTAAATTGCATGTTCTACTGAATCTATCTTTTGGCCAAGTACCGCTCCAATGGCATGATCTAAAGCATCTGTGTGTATGTGAAAAGGTAACTCCCAATTTGGTCCTCGAAGCACTGGTGCTATTGAGAGGGCTTCCTTAAGCTGTAGGAAAGCTTTTGTACACTCTGAATCCCATATAAATTCTACATCTTTTTAGAGCAATTTATATAAAGGTGTTGCAATTTGATTGAAGTCTTTGATAAAACACCAATAATATCCTGCATGTCCTAGAAAACTCCTAACTTCTTTCAATTTAGCTGGTACAGCCAATGTATGTATGAATTCTATTTTTGCTGGGTCTACTTCAATTCCTTTAGGGGAAATAAAGTGTCCCAACATCACCCTTCTTGCATCATCATAAAGCACTTTTCACTATTTAAAGAAAAATAGTAATCTTTGCATCTTTGCAAAACCTTGTCTAAGTTTTCCTTGGCTTCTTCAAATGTTTGTCCATATGTGGTGAAGTCATCCATATATACTTCCAAACAATCTACGGATATGTCAGAAAAAATGCTAATGACAGCTCTTTGGAAAGTTGCAAGTGCATTGCACAAACCAAATGGTAGGATAGCATAAAAAAATGTTCCCCATGGACATGTGAATGTGGTCTTGTCTTGATCCTTTGGTGCTATTTGGATTTGATTGTAGCCACTGAATCCGTCCAAGAATGAAAAATATTTTTTTCTTGCAAGATTGTCAAGAACTTGATCAACAAAAGGCAATGGAAAATGATCCTTCTTGGTAGCAGAGTTAAGTTCTTTGTAATCTATGCAGACTTACCCTTTTCCCCCCTTTTTGGGAACAATAACCAATGGTGACACCCATTGACTATCTGAAATAGGATATATGAAGCCAGCATTGAGTAGCTTTTGCAATTCATTTTTGACAATATCCCTTAATGTTGGGTTTATCCTACGCTGACGTTGTCTCACAGGTTTATAATCTGGACTAATATAAATTCTATGGGTTCAGAGTGTAGGATTGAAACCTTTCATATTTGTATACTCCCAAGCAAAAGCATCCTAGTGCTTTTGTAACAGCTGCAGGGTATCATGATGTTGTGCTTGAGATAAGGACTTGCTTATATTTAATTCTCTTCCTAGAACAATTGTTGTTTTGAATACTTTTTCCACCATTGAAATTTCCACCATTGGTTGTCAATTTATCTCATGTGGCAAGAGTGAATGCATAGATGGTGTAGACTCAGAATAATGCAGTTCAACAAATAAAGGCAGAATGCTTTCTAAAACACACTTTTTCTTAGAAGATGTTTCAAGTTGTGTTCCATACTCATTCAGTATGATAGAAGAAATGACATCATCTTCTTCTTTAATGTTTACAAATGAGTCTTGTGAGATCATCATCAATTGTTGAATAGAATCTATGTCCATATCATAGTCATCCATATTTGGCTAGACAACTTGATCATCATCCAACAAAGGCTAAGCAGGCGAATACAAGGTTAAATTTTTAGTGTTCATTCCATCTGAAATAGTCATTTTCCCTGATCAACATGCAATATAAGCATCTTCTGTGGCTAACCATGGTTGTCTTAAAATGATAGGATATCCCCCAGTACTAGTTTTTGGAGAGAGTATGACAAAATCAACTGGATACTCCCATGAATGCAATGTGACAGTGACATCTTCTAGCATACCATCAGGAATGATGGTAGAAATATCTGCTAGTTGCAAGATTGTTGGCATTCTCCTGAGACCAATGATGCTTAATTTGGACACTACTTGGTCATTACATTGATGGATGCTCCTAGGTCTATTAAGACATCCTGCACTTGCACTCCTTGAATGGTGAGGGTCACTACTGGGCTTCCAAGGTCTGTATACTTAGGTATTTTGTAGTTATCAAGCATGAGATCAGAAAGCTATCCAAGGACATGGATAGTCTTTGGGTCTTTCTTTTTCCTTCTTGAATTTTTAACATAGGCTTCTCTAATAGCTTTTGAATATATAGGTACTTCCTATATTGCATCAAGCAAGGGAATTTTTACCGTCATTGGCTCGAGTTGCTCAAGTAAGTCTAGTGCAACTTGATTTTTGCTTGGCAGGGTTTGCTTTGTTAACCTACTAGGAAATGGTGGTGTCTTGGCTATAGGAGAAATAGTGGTGGCAAGTTCTTGAACTAACTCAACATTTGTATCATCTATTTCTGTTATAATGGGCTGTTGAGGTGAGGTAAGCATTGTTCCAGATCTTAGATGGATATCATTCAGGGTAATGGAATAACTTTGTTGTTGGGCTAAAGGTTTTGTACTATTAAGATTAGTTGCAAGTTGTGCATGTAACTATGGTTGTTTTAGAGGGGTTGTATTGGCTGCAGGAGGCATTAAGGCTTGTTGTTGAGGAGGTTGAGTCAAAGCTGGCTATTGTTGGTGCTGCTTCCAATTCTTAGGTTGTTGCCAACCCTACTGAGGTTGGTGCCAACCTTGGTTAGGCTACTACCATCCTTGGTTGGTCTATGGCCAACCTTGGTTAGGCTACTTCCACCCTTGGTTAGGCTACTACCAAGCTTCGTGAGGCTGCTACCAACCTTGGTAAGGTTGCTGCCAATGATTATAATTACCATGTTGTTGTTTCCATTGACTATTACCACCATAATTATGGAGTGGGTCTCGAGGAATACTTGATCTTGGAGCCCATGGCCTTCGTTGAGCAACATAGAGGACTTCCCCATCTTCATCAATTGCCTTGAACTCAATAGGCACATGTTGTGATTCCAAGCTAGCGATAGGCTTACATTGGCAGTTGCATTTCTTTTCTCTGCAATGGGGGCAATATTCTATCAAGATACTATCAGCATCCTCATTTTTCCTTCGTGCTTGCATGGTATCCAATTGTGTAGCAACATCATTAATGATGTCTGGCTTGAAATTTGACAATAGGTTTGATAGCTTTGTCTTAGATACTCCACCCCAAGAGTGTTTTTGAGTAAGTCCCTCAAACCTCATCCTTTTTTTGTTGTTGCTCTGGAATAGTTCAAACAAATATTCTTGATTTCAGCCTACGTCTTTTGTGTAATATCACCTCCAGCCATTAAGTCTAAAGCTTCCATACTCCTGTCATGTACTCCTTTCAGAAAGAGATGCTTTTGAGACTCCTCATTCAGCTAATGTTATGTTGCATTGTAGGTTAAACGTGAACTAGAAAAAATAGTCCTCCAAAGTCTCATCCTCCTTTTGTGACATTTTAAAAATGTCATCTCCTTTCAAATCATGGCCTCTGCAATATTCCTTATATTTATTAAGGAATAGGTTACTCATAGTTGGCCAATCTGTCACAACATTGGCACCTAGACTCATGAACCATCACAAAGTAGCTTCTTTGAGGGTTGATGAAAACAATTTTAGCTTATGGGCATTAGTTGTGTAGTCATAACTTTGACAAAGGATGTCAAACTCAAAGAGAAAAGTTTTTGGATCTTTAGTAATAAGGCCATAGAATTTAGACAAGGTAGCTGAGGGTATATTTTTTAGATTTTGATTACCCTGCTAAGGAGGAATTGGAAAGGGAAAGATAGGCTGAGCTACTGCTATTTGTAGATGTCCTAGTGGTGGCTAATAAATGACTAGAGCTAATGGATTATCTTGATATTCTGGCTCAACAAAAAGATTATTCAAATAGAAGGATTCTTTAGATGTGGTTGGTGATTGTACTTGTTTCAATTCTTCTGCAAATACATTCTCAAATAGTTCTTCTATTTCTTCTCTCTCTTCTCTTTCTTTAGGGTCAAGATAAAAAGGATCTTCCTTATTGAAGTTGGGAAGAAATCTTCCAAGGTGATCTCTTCTTCTATGCATGCAAGAATGCTAAAAATGAAACTAAATGACTCAATAGTGAATACTAGATTGACACCATCCCCAAAAATGGTGCCAAAAATATGTCTAATCAATATAACACCTTTTTAGTCATAGGATTGGACATCCCTTACTACCAAAGTACTATGCTAATTTTTATTAAATGTCAATCTAGGAGCATGAACTTGAGATGATGTCTACAAAGTATATGCTCTAGTTTTCACTAAAAATCATTACTACCATGAATGCAATAACCATTAAGGAAATCTAGTTTATCCAAAGGAAAGACAACTATCAAATACTTGGAAGGAAATTCTAATTATTTACCCATACATCTATGCACCTACTGCTGCAGGAACAATGACTGGTTCTGTTTCCAATGGCTGCAGGAACAACAGTTCTATTTTAACGTAGAAAATTGAGTCTAACTCCTACTTACTAAAGTAAACTCCACCTTCTGAGTGGGTCCCCATGGAAGAATGGAGGAAAGATAAGCTCAGATAAAAGTGTAGAAACTCAGTGCAGACATGTATACATCAAATATGCAGTATTACAATAACTTTGGAAAAATAGTAAGATGTCTATCAACTCTATTTGTCTATTCACTACTTAACCTCATAGATACAAATGAGGTCTTATTTAAAAGGAAGGAAGAACAACAAACTCCTAAAACTATAACTTTCTCATGAAGGAAAGTTAGTTACAACTTTAAGACTGCAAACATACAATTGGAAAGACATTAATCCTCCCTTAAATTCCCCACAAATATAGAGATCATAGAAAATGCTAGATCTACTCATTTATCTGATTTCAAATAGCTTTTAGGAATCCAGGTATCATGCGTTACATGTTTAATTGATTTCTTTGATGCTTACTTCCTTGCTTGGCTGCTTTATCAGGTCCCGCTTTGTTTTTCATTAAGACAGGTTCCTTCTAACTTTGCTGCCAAGTCTTCTAGTTGCAACGGTGTCATAATGCTCTCTTTAATAGAATCAATGCCTTAGCGCTCTTCCTTCATAGTTTATTTAACTCCTGCTTAGCTTGTATCCCTACAATCAATGTTTAACACACACAAATTTTCCCACAAACATTTATTTTCATTTATTAGTTTATAAAGAAAAGGCATTTAATTATTCAACTAACAGTTTTTGCAATCTCTTCTGCTATAGGAAGATCTACCCATACCAAACATTCATGAAGAAAGTTTTTTTACCACAAAATGATCCCTTTTTAGATATAAGTCTGATTGTCATTTTTATGCCCTATGTCCATACTTTATACATCAAAAGTTCAAAAACATTTATACTAAAAGATGATAAAGTTTAGTATGTTATTGAAAAATGTTTACAAAAAGGGCTAATAAGACTTCTATTTCTTTATGTCATCATTTTTCCCACCAACCATCCTGAGGCTAGTCCCTTCAACCCCTATAAGTTTTTGGTCCTCATATGCAGCCTGAGATCATTGGCAATTTTCTCCCCTGATTCATGAGCTCTATAATTAAAATATCCATGATTTTGTTTCAACCTTTCCCATTTCTGTTCTTCAAAAATCATGTTATATTCAACAAATGAATCATACTTTTCAAGCATAGGATGTAAGACTATGGGCGGTTGGAAACAAAGAGGCACCCAATAAATTTTATGACTTTTCCCTAACATCATATACTTGCGCATCCTACTGATAGCCAACTTGAGATTTTGGGGAGGGTGCAACTCCCTTATTTTCAGATCTTATGGCAATCGGATCCATCTTCAAAGGGAGGCTTGTATAGCATCAGGAGAATTTGCAGAGCAATGTTGCTCCCAATCAAAAAATGCCTATTCACAAACAGGGTGAATTTTGGCAGCAGCAGTACTATTATTGTTAATGGAAATCCAATCGAAGAATACTTTGTAAGTGTTGTGTACCTTTGGCCGAATGTACAATGGTTCAAAAATTTCCTTTTCCTTGTAAGGAGCAGCCTAGTTCTCTCAACTAATCTCATTATGCATCCATGACATAATGGGCCTAAACTGTACATTGCCCACATATAACAATGAATTCCAATCTTTGTCATCTAGAACAACAAGATTGTGAAAATATAATTCACAGAGAAGATTCTATAGAGTCATCAAAATTGAATTGAATGTTGCATAAAATTATTGGGGAGTGTGTAAGGAAGGATTCAATCCTTGAGTAATTCAAGACAACTGAAAATTAATCATTTTCTCCTTTAGGAACAGTTTGTAAACTGGAGATGGGGACTTGCAATTTACAAGCTCTTGAATGAGCTCTGTAATCTTTGTGACTCATTGCTGCAGGACCATAATTTCACTATCCTTCCCTTCAATTTGTTGTTCTTGTTCTCTGATAGTTTTGAGCAATTGCTTCCTTTCTAAATCCCAATTTTCTTTTTCCCATTGAAACTATTGGTACAAACTAAAACTGGTTGTTAATGGTGTAGAAATGTCTGGTGGTGTATGACGACAGACAATAGGTCTATAATCTTCAAGGCAGTGCTTAGGATGATGGTGGTCATTAGTGTTGTCATCTTGAGAATGTTGTCATTCAACAAAGTTGTTATGTTGACAAGAAACAGTGTTATCAACTTTTTCTAAAGGGGCAATGGCTGCAAGATAGGATGCAATAGTTGTTTTAACTTGAAATGTTTCAACAATTTTCTGAACCATTTCTTGTGCAACAGATGGATATTCCTCTGGTGGTAGATTATCAGTTTCCTTTGCCAACTATCCAACCTTGGACACTATTTCCTCTGAGGACTCTATGTCACTATCAACATTAATAGGGCTATTTGGTTTTGCAAGAATTTCCTCAAGATCATTTTCATGTTCAGGAGTAGGTGCTATGTGCTTTGGTGACTATGTAGGTGTACGTACTAGAGTTTCAACATCAATAGGTGGTATGGGAGGCTCAACAGGTGGTGTAGGAGGTACAATTCTCAAATTTACCCTAGAAATTCTAGTGGCTCATTGTGGAGTAGAAATTGATTTCTTGCCCTTATCGACGGATTTTCCCTTCTTTGGATTAAGTGCAAGTTCTTGTGATACTAGAGATACTTCTTCTGAACATTCCTCTGTAGCACTTTTGCTCATTTTTGCTTCCTAGAAGTTGAGGCTTTTGCAGCCAAAATTTTCCTTTTTGTAGTTTTAGGTACAGAAGCAGAAGCTAAAGCTTCTTCAGCCATTCTATATACTACTTTCCTGACTCCTACAACAATTTTCTCTCTTCTCCCTACTCCTTGCCCTTTATGTCCACCCCTTTTAGGTCCCTCTGTCCTTAGTTTTAGAAAATCCTCCCATGTTCCCAAGTGCTGCCTAGTCAATTCCTTTTCAATTATAGCCCTAATCAAGCAATGGTGGGTTATCGACTGGGTTTTTCCTTGCTATACATAGGTAGCTTGCATTTTGACAATATTATAAAGAAAACTCAGAAGATTTACAGGAAAATCCCCATGCCACAAACCACTCAAAATTTTGAAATGAACAGCATGCAAATAGGAATGCCTTCCTTCACAAGTAAAATATCTTATGATAAATTCAACAGGGTGGATGAATTGTAGAGGGAGAGATAATTGTAATGTACCTTGCTTTTTGTTTTCCTCCAGTCGAGGATCCCCAAGTACTGAGAATTTCTTCTTTTCTTGTTGTACATCTATGTCCTCTGTCCAACATTATCCATTTGTGGGCAAAGCAAAAACTTCTGCCACCACTTCTTCAGTGAATTCTATATGAATGCCCTTAACAGTTGCACATCCATCCCTCAATGTATTATGAAACTGGAGTGCAATTACTTGATCAAACTACTTCAAACTGAGACAATAAGCCAATCAACCTCGTTGTTGAAACAAAATACATGTTTTTGGGTCTACCAGTAAGACTCTGTGGTCTGCTGGTTCATGTCGTTGAGGTTCTCCAACCATGTTTTTGAAAAAAAAAGCTAGCACAAGCAATTTTACTGCAAGTTATTTTGAAAGTATGAGTGGTCATAGCTACAAGGGTTTTAACAAAGGGAATTTGAAAGTATTCAATTCTTTCCAAACATCACATCCTTTAGTACTTTATGATGGCATTTTAATCACCAAACCATAATGAGGATAAAGATCGTGCTCAAAAACATATGCCATATTAATGAGGGGCTATGCAAAATCATGATTTAATAGTTAGCCTTCTTTACATTATTTCACACATTTTGAAAGTACAAAGGGGTGCCAGCTCATTATTGAAATGACCCTTCCCCGTACATCCTACATGCCAACTTAAGATTTCCTTGATTTTGCATTCATGATTTCGATTTTTCCTCTCCCCAACCTAGCAGAGACTGGGTCCCACCTGTCCGTAAAGATTGCAAATTCCAAAATTGAAATAAAACACTTTTCTAAATAAATAATAAATTAAATAAATGCAAAGAGGTCAAATGTGACTAACCTAAGGTTCGATAGGAAGGATGGTCTGAATATTGCTATACGAGAGAAAGTGAGATGGCATGATGATGGAAAGACAAGAAGATGGGATGGAATGAGGTGGAAAAGGAATGAATTTTTATTATGAAAGCCTTGAAAATAAATTCAAGGGGTTGCAAGCCTCTAAGTGGGAGACTCAGATGAAGTGTCTACAAGAAGAGATGTTTATGCTATGGTGAACTGTTGAAGAAATTCTTCCATGGTTGCTAGTTTATGATATAACATCAGGTGATGCCCATTAACCAGGAGTTTAAATTTGACCAGGTCAATTGTTGATAGTTGAACTACTCCATTGTTAAAAAATTTAATGATTTCATAAGGACCAAGCCATCAAGTCTGAAATTTACCTTGGTCATGCTGATATCATGAATCATAGAGGAGCGCCCAATCACCAACAGAAAATTTTTTGTCTTTAATGAATTTTTCATGCCATTGCTTTCTTTGACTCTGAATTAATTTTGTGTTATGAAGAGCTGATTTTCACCATTCATCTAGCTCATTGTGATGCAAAATGTGATCCTGTTGTGCTGGAGGAAGGGTGATATCAAGTTCCAAAGCTGTCCGCATAGTTTTATGTTCAAATTCAATGGGCACAACAGTCATCCTCCCATATAGGAGTTGAAAAGGCATAAACCTAGTAGTGGATTTCCATGTTTTTCTATATGCCCATAAGGCTTCAAGAAGTCTAGCTACCCAATCTTTCTAATGTAAAGACACTATTTTAGTGAGAATATGTTCAAGCTCTCTATTTGTCACTTCTACCTGTCCATTGGCTTGTGGATGATATAGAGATGATTTTCCATGCCGAATTTTGTATTCCTCCATGAGTGTTGTTATGAGATTAGATGTGAATTGAGGCCCTTGATCTGATTATAATTCTCTTGGAACACCAAATCTGGTAAAGATACATTCGTACAAAAACTTGGCAACATTATTGTCATGAGGATGCTTCATGGGTTTTTCTTCAACCCACTTAGTAACATAATCAGTGCAAACCAATATGTAACTTTTCCCTTCTGATGGTGGTTCAATAGGGCCAACAAAATCAATCCCCCATTTATCAAATGGTTCTACCACTATTTGTGGCTACAGGGACATTTCACCTATTTTTGTCAATTGACCCATTCTTTGACATTGACCACATTTTTTTGTATACTAAGCTGCATCTTTGTGAAGTGTAGGCCAATAATAACCTGTATTCAAAATCTTTAATGCAGTTCATTTGTTAGAAAAGTGACCACCACAAGGCTCGTCATGACAAGCACGAAGAACATCATATGTTTCATCCTCTTTGAGAAATCTTCGTGTTACCTGGTCTAGTCCAATATAAAACATGAATCCTGAGATCCATGAGAAATTAAAACTCTTTTCTACTAGCAACTGCTTTTCTTTTGCAGAAAAATGTGGAGTTTTGCCAGTAGTTAGATAGTTGGCAATATCAGCATAGCAAGGGTTTTGTGTTGACAAAAGGAAGAGATGTTCATCAAGAAAGCTATCTTCTATGGCTACAAGATCATCAAGAATTTGGAGTCAAGACAAGAAATCAGCTACAACATTTTCTTTTCCTGGCTTGTCAATAATGGTGATGTCAAATTCTTGCATTAGTAACAACCATCGAGCCAATCATCTAGAGATTGCTAGCTTGTTCATCAGATATTTGATAGAAGAGTGGTCTGTATGTACAAATATTTGGTAGCCTGTAATGTAATGTCTGAATTTATTCAAAGCATAAATTATAGAAAACAATTCTTTCTCTATCACAGTGTAGTTTATCTCCAAATAAGCATCATAGCAAATTCCCTAAATTATATTTCACAGCTTTTATTTGTCAATAAATTTGTGGATGATGGGATTAATTGAACTTGAAATATATCTTCAATTTCTTCAACAATATATGCCAAAAATGCCCAACAAACTTGGTATCATGATTAGAATTATACTCTTTAGTACACCAAATAGTCTCACCACTTTTCTGAAATATAACTCCACCACATGAACAACATCACTAGTCTTCTTGTAGAGAATAAAATGTGTCATTTTTGAAAATATGTCAACCACCACAAATATTTAATCATACCCATGTTGTGTCCTTTGTAAACCAAGAACAAAATTTATGCTAATACCTTCCCATGGTTTTTTAGGTACAAGTAATGGATGATAAAACCATGTAAATTTCTTTACTCTTTTTTCCATCTGATATACTCTACAACATTGCACAAAATTCTTCACATCTTATTGCCACTATGGCCAATAATAATTCTTAGCAACCAAAGCAATGGTTTTATCTCTACCAAAGTGCCCAACCAATCCTCCACTATGCTTCTCCTTTATGGCATTCTCTCTCATGGAACTTCTCAAAATGCACAATTGACTTCCCTTAAGCAACATACCATCCTAGATTATGAAATCCAACCACTTGGTCCTATCAAGTGTAACAGGTTCTATATAAGAATTCCAAGCCTCACAAAACTAGGATCCTTTGGGTATAAATTCTTGAGTTCCTTGAATTCAATCGTACCTCAATCTACATTTATGTTAACAAAAAATGTCTTCTACTAAGAGCATCTTCAAATCTATTAGACTTTACACTCCTATGTTTCAAAACAAATGTATAACTCTATAGAAACTCAACCCACTTAAAATGCCTTTGATTCAATTTTTCTTGACTATTCAAATATTGCAAAGCTTGATGATTAGTATCCAAAACAAAATCCTTAGGAAGAAGATAGTGTCTCCAATTCTTCAATGCTTGAACTATAGACTAAACTTCATGATGATAAAAAAATTATTTCATTTGAAATTATTCAATTTCTCACTAAAATAAGCAATAGGTCTACCTTCTTGGCTCAATGTAGCTCATATTACAGTACTACTAGAATCACAATCTACTTGAATCCCCTTATTAAAATATGGAAGTTCTAAAATAGGTTACTGTATAAATTTCTATTTCAACATATTAAAACTCTTATCTATTCTTGCAATCCACTTAAATTATTTCCTATCTCCTCTCATAGTTTCAGTCAAAGGTCCACAAATACTACTAATGTTGGATACAATTGATTAATTGTGTGTTGTCTTTGATGTTACACAAATGTCATAGCAGTTGACAGACAATGCATGCCAAGCTCACTTGGTCAAGTGAAGACAATTTTCCTTGTCTACTGAGCATTCCTAAGTCTATTGTATATAGAAGGTAGTCTCTACTAAGCTTACTCAAGCATTGAAGGAATTTATGCAAAAAAGAGTGTTAACTGAGATCACTCAGTTAATGAAGGAAAATTGAGCAGAGCTAGTCTTAACCGAGTTCACTCGATTGCTAAAGGAATTTTGTAAGTTTGTAGTCTTAACCAAGCTCTTGTTGGTTAACACAAGAAAATACTGTAGAATTAGTTTCTACTGAGCTAGGTTAGCTAACAAAGGATTTTCTTATTTTGGCATGTGAAGCTTAATTATTTTACCTATTGGTTCTAGCCAACTATGGTAATGAATATTGGTAATTCTAATTTTTATTTGAGCTAACTTGATAATTTGTAAGGTATAAGTAAAGGGTAAAGTTGTGGTTTCAAAGTGTGAGATATGAAAGTTGAATAGATTAAAAAACATAAGAAGAGAGGAAAAAAACTCAAAGGATAAGTAGTTATCCTTGTGGAGTAGAAAAATGTTATTTGATTAGGAAGGATAAAGTATGAGCCAGGATAGAGATCTGTAATCAACAATTCAGTTGCATCATAATCAGGTCAATTTTATTGTTACTCTCTAACCATTGTAGCAGTGATATAAAATCTCTTAATAGAGTTGGTTTAACAGCCATTTGTAAATCCTCTAACAAGGTGGCAATTCCATTGAATTGTTTCAAGACCTCTTACAAATCCATTCCTAATAGGGCAATTAAATCCTTTAATAGGGTCACACCTAGCAGTGTATTTTGTAACCTTTAATAGGGTTGGCTCCTAACAGAGCTCACTTCAGAAGAGTGAAAAGTAGTAACAAGTTACGTTGGTGGTTTTTTCCAAATTGGGTTTCCACGTTAAATCCTAGTGTCATATGTGTTCATTTCTTTTCTCTCATGCATGAAAAATTAAGGTTAAGTAATTACTAAAAAAATATTAAGATCTGCTAAGTTAAATACATTCTACATTTATCAAGTTACAACATTCTATGTGTTTATTGAGTATCAACAATAATCAGTTTTATCAATCTGAATTTTATAGTTGACATCTAAGGGATCTAAGATTTATTTTAGTAGTAACTAATTCACCCCCCTCTTAGTTACTCCTCTTATATTTCCAAAAATTGGTATCAAAGCTTTTGGTGCTTATAGAGAAGGTTTCAAGGACCTAAAGATCAGGATGTCTTACAAAAGAGAGATTCCAAAGCTGAACAGAGACAACTTTGCAACATGACAAGGACTTATGAGACTTCATCTGGCTACCATTAATAATTTAGGTTGCAAATATCTTGATGAAGAATAAAAAACTCCCACTAGAACATTATCAATTGAAGATATTGCTAAGAAAAAGAACTATAATATCATGATGATTGATATTGCATCCACTCTCATTTATACTGAATTTGATGAGGTTAAAGACTGTAAAATTGCTTTTGATATGTGGAAAAAATTGTTGTCACTTAGGTTTGCACCCTTGTCCAAGGCCTATGCGTGAGGACAACCTAGTGAAACATGGAAACAACCTCCAAGCTGTGGGACTTAAACTATGAGGTTGAGTCTCTGGAGAAGGCCGGCTTCCTCTTACTATCAGGGCGCACCTATCTATTCTCAGAAGGGAAAGGGAGAAAGAGAGCGTCAAAGCAAATCTACCTAGTCTATCTAAGGTGGTGATGCACCAAAACAGAGTGTTCAGACTCATTCTTGCCCATATATATGCTACAAAACTAGAATAACATACAAAAGTCATACACATCCAGACTTATATCGATCAATAATCACATACGGATTAGAAGAAACCAACTGAATGACACTAGGAAAAGGAGATTTCACTTATTTATTATTTGATAGGCCAAAGATAGATATAGTATGCAGATCATTAATCTCAACAATACACCAATGGGAGGCAAAGTGATGCACATTCACACTGATGGCTGAAAGAGATGATACAGGCTATTACATGGCTCAGAGATAAAGGGGTTTTACACTGCAAGTCTGCAAGAAGTAGCAGAGAAAATTAAGAAGAATCGACCTTCAGAACAAATCATGAAACTACCTTTATAGATCAGGCACAACTGAAGATTTCTGCGTTACATTCACTTCTTACCTACTGGCATTAACTTCCTGTCTTGAGAATCCAATCGGGGATCTGGATTGAAATCTTGGCCTGTATACCGAGAAATCTCATTTCTTCTGAGAAGAGCCTGGAGAAGATAGAAACGGCGCCACAACATTCCCTAACATGGTAGATGGGCTGACCGGATGGGTGGAGTGTCCTTATGTCATGCATTCATTCCTGGTAGGTCCAAAATGATCGCGAAGATCAGATCCCAAGATACGTCGATCGCCTCTGCATCTTGGTTCATGAATCAAACTGGCCTATTAGCCGACCTGATTTCTTATATGCCGACTAGGCCACGCGGGCCAATCGTAATCCTTTGTCTTGCCACCTGGAGAGTCCCTCCGCAGTTGACTGCCTATGAGCTAACCACACCAACCTTATCATCTAACCGTTGGTCGTTAGTTAATTGCCACGTCAAAAATTGAATCACGAGGACACGTATCTTCCGAGCGCTAACTCACTATTGTAAAATCTGTGCAGTTCCTCCATGGCGAGATAGCACCGACCCTAGATTCCTATAGATTTGATGGTGGAGAATCCACCCCTTAATGCGCTGATTGTATCAGGAAATTCGGCCCCTCAACATATCTATGTTCTGACTCGGCACACGTGGTTGTTTCTGATTCACTGTGGACTCTCTTTCCTGTGACTGGGCCTCCATCCGAATTGGTGCCACCTCAATGATGCATTCGACGAGACCTGACCCCACCGACACGTATCAGTCAAGCGCGATGTCACCATGGTAAAAATCTTGCAGCCTCACTAAGGCGACATGGCGCCTACCGTTGATCTCATCAAATCTGACGGTGGAGAACCCGACCTTCTGTAACCCTCCATTCCTATTGATTCACTGGGCCCACCAACACGTGGTGTCCCCCTGTTGGTTTGTCAGTCACCCCACCCTATCTACTTCTGACAGCATGAAACGCAGCCCCACTAGGACACGTGGCGCATGGGCACTATGTCACTGATGCTAAAGTCTGGGCAGCTCCTGATGGCGAGATAGCACCAGCCATAGATCTTGCAGATCTGACGATCAGAGCGACCTCGTACTTCACTCGCCATCCCTCCTAAAAACTATTGGGCCTGTGATTGCCATGTCCTAACATATACACATGGCATCATCCAGTTGGTGAACCCAAGTCTTGATCCATAGAATGGCCACGCGACGGATGGGCGCTATGTCGCCATGATAATATCTACGCATCTCTGCCATAGCAAGATGGTGCCATCTGTCGATGCAATCAAATCTGACGGTGGAGATCGTAAACCTTGACTGTGCCAACTATACTGATAGAGACTCCAGCCTGGTTACACGCGGCGGTTCCTCACTGGCCCATCGAAACATCACTAGGCAATCTTGCGACTTGGCCTCACAGGGTGACCACATGTCGACCAGGCGCCATGTCACTATGGGAAAATTGAGCTTAAATTTCCATAGTGCCATAGCGCCCAACCGATGACATGTCCCTATCTGTGCATGGTTCTTTTGATTCGCTGCCGTGACACGGGCTCCGCCAACTGGGTAGATGAGGTACGCAATGGGGCCCAATATTTGTCTAAAGTTCTCGCCGTTTATTTTCTCCGGCCCACCAAACTTTACCCGATCGTCACAACATTTTTTTGGCAACGTGACCCGCCCGCCAACGTGAGCATCTCTGCTAGACGCTATGTCACCATGGAGATTTTTTGATTGGCGTGTGATAGCGCCATAGCACCTGTGGCGTCGAAAAACTTTCCGACCGCCCTCCATTGTGACCCACCTGTAGGGCCCACCAAACACGTTCTGTTCGGGTGCGATGTCACCGATACTATCTCCCGTGCAACTTTTGATGACGAGATCACGCCTACCTTCGATCCATCTAAAATCTGACGGTCACAGAACCTTGGCAAGTCGGGGCATTAAAATAACAATTTTTTGGCTAATCGTTGAACAGGCCGCGGATTTGAATTTAAATCTTTTGGTGGTAAAACCAGAGGTAACACTTCTGGTGACTCGCAGGGGGCATGAGCCTGCTCAATGCATGACCAATGCTTAAGAATGATCCGTTGGGCTATGGAGTTAGAAAGAGGACCAGGAGGCACAAGCTAAGAGCTGCAAGAACCCTAACACTTAAAAAGGAAATCAAAACATTAAAAACCCTTAAGGTTCTAACTCTGCTTCAATGATTGGAAACAAAAAAAATAGGACCTCCTCAGTAGCGTGAGATATGTCAAAGATGACTCACGAAGAGAGCCATGTGCTCGTGCACTTATTGCAAAATAGAAACAAGCAGGAAGCAACTAGATTAACTATGTACATAGATTCACAACCCTTCAGAAATAGGGCTTCAGATAGATCCCATTGACTGGAATGGGTAGAACTTCACCACTTGGCCTGCTTAGTTGGAATGCGTTGGCCTGTTTGCAACTAGAAATCAGATAAGGGCCACTCCATAATGGGTCAAATTTGGAGTGCCTTCCTAGTTTTGCTCTGTCTAAGTCCCACTTGAGAACTAAATCCCCCTCTCTGAAGATTCTGGCCCTTGCCTTCTTGTCAAAATTCCTCTTCATCTGTTGCTGGTGAATCTCTAGAGTTTTCATGGCTTTGTCTCTCTTTTCTTCCAACTCAATTAGTTCTACCATTCTTACTGACATGGCATCATCTTCAACCAGTTCTAGCTGATGAGCCAACTCCAAGGATGGGAACTCCAATGAGATTGGGAGTCTAGCTTCCCTACCATATACTAGCACAAAAGTTGAATTCCCAATAGATCTCTTGGGTATTATCCTATCAACCCATAGAGCAGTCCTTAATTTCTTGTGCCAGGTCCTCTGATTGTCTTCTATTGTCCTCTTCATAATTCTGATCAGATTCTTGTTGGAAGATTCAGCCAAACCATTACCCTGAGGATAGTAGTTTGATGATGTGCTTAGGTAGATATTGTGATTCATGGCCCATGCACAAATTTGGGTTCCAACAAAAGACTTGGCATTATCTGAGATGATAGTAGAAGGAGCACCAAATCTAGATACAATTCCATCAAGGAATTCAACAACTGATGGCTCTGTGGCATCCTTCAAGGCAACTGCCTCTGTCCACCTAGTGACATAATCAGTAGCAGCCAAGATCCATTTTTGACCTGCACTAGATGGAGGATTAATGGGGCCTATAAAATCCAACCCCCACTGAGTGAAGGGCTGATCCACCTGAATAGGATGAAGAGGAAGAGCTGCAAGTCTCTGTTTGCCTGAGAAAAAAACACATTTCTCATATTTCTTCACATACGTATAACAATCATGGAACAGAGATGGCCAATATTATCCAGCCCTCATGATCTTCATAGCGGTTGTTCTTGCAGAGAAGTGGCCGCCATCAGGGCCATCATGGAGTTCTCTAATCACCCTTTCAGCCTGATCCTCTTCAACACATCTCAACAGGGTCCCATTAAAATCCCTCCTGAATAGGATATCATCAATCACAACATAGGGAATGGATTGTAATCTATATTGTCTTCTTTTAGCTCTGTCCAATCCCTGAGGGTATCCATTCCCTAATAAGAAATTCTTCATGTCATTTATCTAGCTCCTTGGACCATCAGTATACCTTTCTTCCTGCTGCTCTGCTATCACCATGGCAACTTCTTCATCTGAGTTCTAATCTAATAACATTTCTTTACATAATCCTCTTCCTCTTACCAATTTGGTAATCTAAATGTCAACATCATATTCCATTACCCTAGTGATCCATCCAGCTCTCTTCTCACTGACATCTTTGTTTAACAGGAAGTCTTTTACACTTGCATGGGGCACCAACAAATGGATCCTATTATGGGATAAGAGGTGTCTAAACTTCTTCAAGGCTCTAATGACTACAAGGGCTTGCTTCTCAACAAAGCTATACTTATCTTCATATTCCTTAAGCCCTTCACTAAAGAAGGCTATGGGCTGCTCCTCATTCCTGTCA
Organism: Cupressus sempervirens; assembly: GCA_028749045.1. NCBI lineage: Eukaryota > Viridiplantae > Streptophyta > Pinopsida > Cupressales > Cupressaceae > Cupressus > Cupressus sempervirens. Next base: position 512,621,654 of record CM053792.1, on the reverse strand, counting down.
TTTGTTTGGGTCAAGACAGCAGAGATACTTGACTCACCACCTAAAGTGTAGAGGATGAAATCTTTCTCAAATTTTGGGTTCATGAGGGTAGGGGCCGATGCTATGGCTGCCTTGATCTTTTCAAAACTCTCCTTCCCCTCCTTGGTCCATGAGAAGACCATATCTTTCTTGAGCATGGCTGTAAGGGGTTTCACCATGGTGGCAAGATTAGGAATAAACCTTCTTACAAAATTTATCCTACCAAGGAAACTTTGTAGCCCTTTCTTGTGTTTAGGGAGAGGAAGGGCAAGTATCGCTTTTGTCCTTTCTAGATCAATGGTCAATCCATCCTTAGATACAATGTGTCCCAATAGTTTTCCCTGGTTTGTAGCAAAGAAACATTTGGCTGGGTTGAGAGATACCCCAAACTCTCTACATCTTAGAAATACCTGTCTCAAATGATCACAGTGATCCTCCACATTCTTGGAATACACAGTTATATCATCAAGGTATACCAAGACAAACTTGCCAATTAATCTTCTGAAAGCTACCTCCATTGCCTTTTGGAATGTGGCACCTGCATTTGTTAATCCAAATGGCATTTTGCAATAAGCATAGGTGCCCCATTTAGTAGTAAATGCCATCTTGTATCTATCAGACTCTTTAACCAGTACTTGATTATAACCTGAAAACCCATCAAGAAAAGAGAATCTCCTTGACCCACTGACCTTGGATAGAATTTTCTCCATAGAAGGGAGAAGATGGTGATCTTTAAGGGAAGCCTGATTGAGATCCCTAAAGTCCACACACAATCTAATTTCTCCATTCTTCTTCCTCACAGGGACAAGGTTAGCTACCCATGATGAGTGTTTGATAGGAAAAATTATGTTAGCCTCAATCAGTTTGGATAGTTCTTTCCTCATTAAAGGTTCAATCTTGGGATTCACTGGCCTCTGTTTTTGCCTTACTGGTTTGACCCTATCAACTAAATCTATGGTATGCTGAAACAAACTAGGGTCAAACCCTTTTAAATCATCATATGTCCAAGAAAATACATCACTAAATTCTTGACATAGATGAATGAAATCTTCTTGCTCAGCTTTAGAACATACCTTCCCCATGTTAAGAGATTTTCCATTAGCAATAGTAACTGGGGCATGGTCATCCTTTTCTGCAACTAGATTCATCCCTTTGCCTCTTGTTTGATCATCAGGATTAAAGACGCCCTCCAAGGTAATGAGACCCTTGGGTAGCTTGTTGGAACTGAGATGAATGATCTGATCACCATATTGATCTTGTAGTCTCAGCTGACTTCTCTCTAAAAATTCTGCTTCATTCTGCAAGAAGCTCACAATTTGCTCATCAGACTCAAACACTTGCCAATGAGTATTATTATCAGGAACAGCAAGCCTCACCACTACCCTTATTTGTTGTTTCTTTTCTTCCTCAAGATTCCCTGGCACATCATAAGATGCACCCACTACTGCAAGTCTATCAGCATTTTTATTTTCTTTCCTAGGAATGCTCTGAATGTTAAATGCATTGAAACCCTTGAGAAAATCCCAGACTCTATGTTTATAAGACTTGAGCAGGCCATTTTTGGTGATATTCTGATTTCTCACTTGGTTCACTACCAACTCACTGTCCCCATATACTTTCAAGGCTTAAATTCCCCTCTTTTGGGCAAGTAGGAGACCTTGGATCAAGGATTCATACTCGGCCACATTATTGGTACAACTGAATTGGAACCTAAACGAGAAGTAGTATCTTATTTGTGTAGGAGAGATCAACATAACACTAGCCCCTGATCCACTTTTATTCCTTGAGCCATCAAAGTACATTCTCCATACTCCATTTATTTCGTCATTAGTCCTAACAAGGTCAGGAACTTGAACCTCCTTCTCTATTATGCAATATGTACTAAGGCCCGTCTCAAGGTTTTTCGACATAGGTTCAAACTGACATGTATTTGCCCACTCATCCAAGAAGAAATCAGGAATCCCTGCTATGGAAGTGACAGGCTCGTTTACTATGTTATTTTTGTTCACCTCTAGGATAGGGCAATTCATATTGATGAAGTTGGGAGTGTAGGGTTCAGTGTGGTGAAGGGCTTGAGGTTCTGCTCTTATTGAAGCATTGGCCCCATATCTGGTCTTAAATGACATGTAAGACCAATCAGCAAATATGAATCCACCAATTTGAGTAGTGAAGTCTCTCGAAAGACAGATGGCAAAATAGGGCTTAACCTCAGCCAAAGATATGTCTTGAATCATAGTACAACCAGGGTATGCATGTAGGGCCATTTCCATGCTTCTAAGGATGCCTACGATTTTGACAGTACTCCCATCTAGTTGTAACACATCCCTAACAATGGGCTCATATTTCATCCCTAAAGCATCAGCAACACACCTAGGCATTACTGAGCTGCTAGCCCCTGAATCTATCATGCAATTATGGACTAATTTGCCCCCTATAATCAGAGAAACATAAAATGGAGGAGGTCTAACCTTTTTATTTTCCTCCACATCTCCTGCTGGTTGTACTAAACTAGTGGTACTCTCCATGGTAGATGACTGATCCTTGGGCTCAATCCTTTCCAATTCTTGCTGCAGCATCTTCCTCTGCATTGGTATGGTAGCAACAGCATCCCACATGGAAATGTTTACATTGGTCTTCTTCATTTTCTCTACCACACTCAATGGTGCACTAGGAATTTTGGTAGAAACTTTGGGGGCTGCACTTATAACAGGTTGAGATGGGGCAACAAAAGGATCACTTGCATCCTCATTTCTCAGACCTTTCTTTTGCTATTGTGAAGTGTTTGTCTGCTCATTTTCTGTTTGTGTGTTAGGTATAACACTCGAAGTTGAGGCCTGCTTAGGAGAAGGAGGAGCAACATGTTCCATAGCTCTCTTCTTGCTTCTTGTGTTATGAGCAACGAAGTCCTGGTTTACATTACAATGTTCCTCCATTTGGTGATTCATAAAAGAGCAATCACCCTGCCTCTGAACACATGGGGCCTCCTTGGGATGATCTTCTTTGTGTGATTGCTTTACTGTGGACTCCTGGATAGTTAGGGCCAAATAAGATTCTGCTTTCTGACACAAGAAGTAGGTATAAGAATAGTTACATGAGGGACAAAAATATTGGTCTTGGGCCAATTATTTTGAGGGACTATAGCTCTATTCTGATTTGAGCTTGAAGCAGAAGCATGACTATTCTGCCTATTCTGATCAAAAGAGCTATTCCACTGATTAGGAGGCCTACCACCACTTGAAGCCTAATATTGCAATTGGGGAGGCTTGCCACCTTGAGCTTGTTGTCTTTCTAAGGCCACCACCTTGTTACTCATCTTTTGTATTAGAGAAAAACTATCCTCTAGTCTCTTCCCTTGGTCCTTCAACTCCCTCCCCTGCTCTTGTAATTTTTTATCCAGGGTCTTTTCTCTTTTATCTGCATTCAATACTAGACCTTGGAGCATTTCCTTGAGTTCATCTATTCCGTTTGAGGATGCGAAAGCTTGGGGAACTGGAGTAAGGGCTTGCGATGTAGAGATTGTAGGGAGAGGGGCTATTTCTAGTTGGTGGTTGGGAACATCAGGAAAGAAAGGCGTAGGAGGCCTTGGGGCCAACTTTCCTCCTTGTATTAGAATGTTCTCATCTTTTATGGCTGTCTCATAAGCATTAGGTAATATATCTCCTCCCATAGTTTGGATCGTAGTGGCAATATCACTGTTAAAAGCTCTAAGGTAATGCAAGAAGGCATTACCAAGGGTAGGTTTCACTATAGTAGGTATTCTATCCCATGTCTTTTGGAATCTGTAATTAAAATCAGTCATACATTCATGGGGGGCTCTTTTTATTGTAGTCAGCTGCTCTAATAGTGACAAATGGTCACTCTTATCCTCAAAATGTTTGCATAATCCTGCTCCTAGTCCATCCCAATCAGTTATGGAACCATGAGCTAAGACTCTATACCATTGTAATGCTTTTCCTTTTAAAGATGAGGCTAGAAGTCTGACAGCAACATCATCTTCCGTAATACCATGAATATTGCAGACATTCACTACCTCTTGGATATGCTCTAGGGAGGAAATAGAAGTTTCACCAGTAAAATCAAGTATGCTTTTTAGTGCAGCTACTGGTATATTATGTCTTTGGGCTAACAATAGAGGACTTCCACCATTAAAGGTGGCAAAAGGATGAACTCTTGGTTGTGCCATATAAACAAGTGTTCTATTGATGAGTGATGATGGCAATCTAGGCTGAGTTCGGACAGTAGGAGGAGTAGAGACAGATCTCACAGGTATGTTGATTGTTACTCCACCTCTAACTGGTGATAATGAAGCTCTAGCCCTCCTTCTTCTAGGACTTGAAAGTGAGAGTTCTTGATATTGAAAATTACCTCTAGAAGATGCCCTTGTTTCAGCTCTGGGCATGAATTTCTGCACCTTTGGCCTGAAACCAGATTTGTTGATGCTCAGAGTCGCCAAGTACTTGATGAATCAGCCTCTTGAAGGCTTGAATACTGAAGCCAACACTACTTCTTCAGCATTAATCTCAGAAAATCTTTCTTCTTTTGACACCAGTAGACATGAAATCTTCTGATATTGTCCCACCGGGCGTGCCAAAAACTGTTGTCACTTAGGTTTGCACCCTTTTCCAAGGCCTATGCGCGAGGACAACCTAGTGAAACATGGAAACAACCTCCAAGCTATGGGACTTGAACTACGAGGTTGAGTCTCCAGAGAAGGCCGACTTCCTCTTACTATCAGGGCGCACCTATCTATTCTCAGAAGGGAAAGGGAGAAAGAGAGCATCAAAGCAAATCCACCTAGTCTAATCTAAGGTGGTGATGCACCAAAATAGAGTGTTTAGATTCATTCCTGCCCATATATATGCTACAAAACTAGAATAACATACAAAAGTCATACACATCTAGACTTATATCAATCAATAATCACATACGGATCAGAAGAAACCAATCGAATGACACTAGGAAAAGGAGATTTCACTTATGTATTATTCGATAGGCCAAAGATAGATACAGTATGCAGATCGTTGATCTCAACAATACACCAATGGGAGGCAAAGTGATGCACATTCACACTGATGGCTTAAAGAGATGATATAGGCTATTACATGGCTCAGAGATAAAGGGGTTTTACACTGCAAGTCTGCAAGTAGTAGCAGAGAAAATCAAGAAGAATCGACCTTCAGAACAGATCACGAAACTGCCTTTATAGATTAGGCACAACTGAAGATTTCCACATTACATTCACTTCTTACCTACTGGCATTAACTTCCTGTCTTGAGAATCCAATCGGGGATCTGGATTGAGATCTTGGCCTGCATACTGAGAAATCTCATTTCTTCTGAGAAGAGCCTGGAGAAGATAGAAACAGTGCCACAACATTCCCTGACATGGTAGATGGGCCGACTAGATGGGTGGAGTGTCCTTATGTCCTGCATTCATTCTTGGTAGGTCTGAAATGATCGCGAAGATCAGATCGCAAGATACGTCGATCGCCTCTGCATCTTGGTTCATGAATCAAACTGGCCTATTAGCCGACTTGATTTCTTATATGTCGACTAGGCCACGCGAGCCAATCGTAATCCTTTGTCTTGCCACCTGGAGAGTCCCTCCACGGTTGATCGCCTACGAACTAACCATGCCAACCTTATCATCTAACCGCTGGCCGTTAGTTAATTGCCACGTCAAAAACCAAACCGTGAGGACACGTGTCTTTTGAGCGCTAACTTGCTATTGTAAAATTTGTGCAGTTCCTCTATGGAGAGATAGAACCGACCCTAGATTCTTGCAGATCTGATGGTGCAGAATCCACCCCTTAATGCGCTGATTATATCAGGAAATTTGGCCCCTCAACATATCTGTGTTCTGACTTGGCACATGTGGTTGTTTCTGATTCGCCGTGGACTCTCTTTCCTGTGACTGGGCCTCCATCTGAATCGATGCCACCTCAATGATGCATCCGACAAGACCTGACCCCACCAACACGTGTCAGTCGGGCGCGATGTCACCATGGTAAAAATCTTGCAGCCTCACTAAGGCGACATGGCGCCTACCGTTGATCTCATCAAATCTGATGGTGGAGAACCTGACCTTCTGTAACCCTTCATTCCTATTGATTTGCCAGGCCCGCCAACACGTGGCATCCCCCTGTTGGTTCGTTAGTCACCCCACCCTATCTGCTTCTGACGGCATGAAACACAGCCCCGCTAGGACACGTGGCGCACGGGCGCTATGTCGCTGATGCTAAAGTCCGGGCAGCTCCTGATGGCGAGATAGCACCAGCCGTAGATCTTGCAGATCTGACGATCAGAGTGACCTCATACTTCACTCACCGCCCCTCCTAAAAACTACTAGGCCCGTGGTTACCGTGTCCCAACATATACACATGGCATCATCCGGTTGGTGAACCTGAGACTTGATCCGTAGAATGGCCACGCGGCAGATGGGTACTATGTCGCCATGATAATATCTGTGCATCTCCGCCATAGCAAGATGGCGCCATTCGTTGATGCAATCAAATCTGATGGTGGAGATCGTAAACCTTGACTATGCCAACTATACTGATAGAGACTCTAGCCTGGTTACACGCGGCGGTTTGTCACTGGCCCATCGGAACACCACTAGGCAATCTTGTGACTTGGCCTCACAGGGTGACCACATGTCGACCAAGCGCCATGTCGCTATGGAAAAATCAAGGTTAAATTTCCATAGTGCCATAGCGCCCAACCGATGATGTGTCCCTATTTGTGCATGATTCTTTTGATTCACTGTCATGACACGGGCTCCGCCAACTGGGCAGATGAGGTACGCAATGGGGCCCAATATTTGTCCGAAGTTCTCGCCGTTTATTTTCTCCGGCTCACCAAACTTTACCCGATCATCGCAACATTTTTTTGGCAACGTGACCCGCCCGCTAATGTGAGCATCTCCGCCGGGCGCTATGTCGCCATGGAGATTTTGTGGTTGGCGTGTGATAGCGCCATAGCGCCTACGACGCAGAAAAAATTTCCGATCGCCCTCCGTTGTGACCCACCCGTAGGGCCCACCAAACACGTGTCGTTCGGGCACGATGTCGCCGATACTATCTCCCATGCAACTTTCGATGACGAGATCGCGCCTACCATCGATCCATCTAAAATCTGACGGTCACAGAACCTTGGCAAGTCGGGGCATTAAAATAACAATTTTTTGGCTAACCGTTGAACAGGCCGCGGATTTGAATTTAAATCTTTTGGTGGTAAAACCAGAGGTAACAAAAACTAAAAGAAATCTATGGAGGAGATGACAATGTAAGAAGAACCAAAGAAGAAATCCTTAGAGAATAATTTGATCAAATGAGGACGAGAGAAGACAAAAATGTTGCAAAATATGTGCAAAGAATCAAGGCCAGTGTCAGTGCAATCAAAGCATCTGGTGGAGAAATCAAAGAAGAAACTGTTGTAAGTAAAATTCTCATAACTTTACTTCTCATCTATGCAATTAGATTGTCTTCTATTCAAGAAAAGAGATGTGATTCAAATAACAAGATAGGCTTGGATGCCTTAGTAGGAAGATTGACAGCTTTTGAACTAGACAACTATGTTCTTGCTTCCAAGAATATTGAGTCAGCATTTGAAGCTAAACTATCACTCAAAGAAAAGGGAAAGAAATTAAAAGACAATCAATTAGGAAGTGAGGAAGAAATTGAAGAATTTCTAAAAGTGATCTTGAAATTTTTGAAGCCCTAGTTGCAAAGAAATATTCCAAGAGAAAAGGAAAATACATAGGTAAAATTCCTCTAATATATTTTTCTTGTAAAGAAATTGGTCATATTATTACTAGGTGTCCAAACAAAGAAAGAAAGGAAGAAAAGAAAAACCATAAGTACAATGGCAAGAAGGAATTCAAATGTCACAAATCCTACAAAGACAAAGGTAAGAAAACTTGTTTTATGGTCAAAGATTCTGATAACAGTGCATGTTCACACCATATGAATGGTGATAAAACTAAGTTTGAACATTTTGAACACTATGATGGAGGTAGTGTAAGGTTTGGAAACAATAAACCTTGTTGCATAAAAGGAAGAGGTCATATCTGTAATCACCTAAAAATTGTCATCTAGACTATTAGCCCCCTTTTCAAAATTTTGGCTAAATTAATTTAATCATTTACCTAGACCAAATTGCTAATAATCAATTTATTTGATTATAACCTATAGTTTGACTATGCTATCCTAAGTTCATTATTTGATTAAAAGAACATGTCCCCTTTTAATTAAATAAAACACCCCATTCTTCTAACCCGCTTAAAGTGCACACATAAAGTCCTTTTTCTATTTTACAATTAAAAGAAAAGGCTTGTGAGACTTTTGTCTTATGTGACAACTCAACTTATATTCTATTGGTTGACTTGTGTGTGCACATGGATCACTCCTCTTTTTGAATTCCACCGTTGATCATCCACCATCTTCATCTTGATCTCTACTGTCTGTATGACTTTAAAAGGGAGAGAGCTTTCCCCCTCAAAGGATCCATCCTCATTTTGAATATTGTTATGCTACAAGTTTTCTAATAGGTTTCTTTGGAGCTTTGTGGAGAACTTCTATTTCTTGTCTACATTCTCTCATACCATAGCATTTTAGCTTAGATTCATGTTGCATGTTAGTTTAGCTTCTATTTTGCAATAATCTATCTCACATAGCTTAATATTTGGATTGTAACATTCTCATCCATGCTTAGAATAGCTAGAATTTTCATATTCATTCTAGTTTAATCTTTAGTTACATTGCATTCTTGAGGAACTCCTTGGGACATTTGCATTCTTGCATCTTGTCTTTGGAACCTCCCATTGCATGGTTTACTAGTAAGAAGAGTATCTCTAAGGCTCATCTGAGAGCCCTTGAACTTGAAATACACTCTCTTGCACTCCGTGGATAGGGAGCTCTAAGCCTACCACCTCTCCCCCTCCCTCTCCCTCTGCTGCCACCTCCACCTCCCACTCTTCCAAGTGTTGCATCTGGGTGTGTGAACTGAGGGAACAGATGTCTCTGCATCTTATAAAGATACCCTGAATCAGCCCCTGCATCTGCCACATCTGGGCAATAATCCCAAGGAGTCGCCACTAGTGCTGCGGTATCCGAAACTGCTATCTGATAGTCTAGCATCGGTAGCCATCCCAATCCCTCATCTATGCGCATCTGGGCATAGGTAGTGGTCTCCACTGACACCACCTATCACTTTGCAAACTACCACCATACGCGACTAATCACAAACTGCTCCACAATGTCTACGCTCTGACCCACTAGCGATCTGCTATGCCACATGTAGTCTAACTCCCATGAATCTGACCACCACTGAAACTCTTGGTACGATCACCATGTGAATGTTGTAAGCTCATCAAACATGCATCAGTAATAGGTCACATCTCCACTATGCCTCTATGGGATGAAACCTCTATAGCAAAAAATATATAGCTGGCTTCGCTCTCGCGGCTGCACCCGTGGTCAAATAATAGCGATGTGCTCCCAAGCCTAGATTTTTGCTAACACTGCTCTGCATGCCCATGACCCACCCTCATGGTATACTATCTCATAAAGCTTGTGGTACATCTCTGCCAGTATAGCAGGCCCCCATGCCATCCTACATGGTTGGGAGATCGGATCATATACCAGTTGACCCCATCCTAGTGGAAAGCCCTTCTGGCCTCGGTCTGTCACTAGGGCCTGGGCTACCAAAGAGCATAACAAGCTAGGAAAAGGATAATCATATCCATACTTAGTCATCAATCTCTCCCAACTCAGGTGACAGTCTAGAATGGTCACATCCTGGAAAAGCTCCTGCACTCACGCTTGCCCCTCTGTCAAGGTTGTATCATAGTACACTTGTGCCATCACCAAACTTAACATCAGTACACCTGGTATCCAACATCGAAATGGCTAAATCAACAAACTACTAACCAAGTAACTTACTAGCTTGCCATGGCATGGTAGTCGCAGAATGTGATATACGTCCTCCAAGGTAATTGATGTCTTGCTAGTCAGTAAGTGAAAGGTGTTATGCTCACTATGCCACCTCTTTGCCAGCACAGATAGCAAACCGTGGTTTGCCTGAATATGGGGCATCTGTACAACCCAACGCAAGCCCATAGCCACTAGTGCAGTCTACTCCTCATCACTCAAATGCTCCACAACATGCAAACCAACCACCCTAGGAGCTCTAATCTGTAATGCCAGGAATACCTCCTATTCAAGTAAAACAAGAAATCATTAATAATAGTCACATGACGAAAACAAGCATTAAGAAAAACAACAAAACTAGTCATGCAACACTTTTTACATAAAGAGTGCGACACATTTTTGAAATAGTGTTGTGCGACACTTTTTACATAAGGAGTGTGAAATTTTTATGTCATGCGACATTTCGCACTGCATTGTGCGACATTTGGGTATGGTCGGCATGACACATTTTTTTGAACGGTGCAATACATTTTTGGAAAAAAGTGTCGAGCGATAGTTTTTTTGAGCCCATGTGATACTTTAAAAGTATCGCACAAATTTTTTTCAAAAAACTTAAAAACATGCGAAAAAGCTCACAAAAAGCTCAAAAAAGTGACAAAAAGGTAGTTACTTACCGGCACCCCATATCGCCCTGGCCGATTGTGCAACCGACTGCGCTCAAAATGGTGTCGATGAAGAGGAATGTTCACCTGAGCCATGATGCTATTTGGACCACACAAAATCTCTCAAATCACAAAAAGACAAATGAATAGTGAAAATGACACTTGGACCCCTTTTATAGCCTCCAACCTCATTTTGACCTAATTTTCAAACTCCTTGGAATTGCGCAAAAATTGCACCCCTAGATAATTTTGATGTTCTGGATCAATTTTTGGGATCGAAATCAAAATTTGAGTTCATCTTGATGGTCAAAATCACATTTTAAAATTTTACCTTCTTCTGAGCAGTTAGCTAACCGTTTGAGGTCTAATCTTTGAATCATCGCTGGGGCATCTTCATTTCTTCATGACTTCATCATTTTTATGCTTCATATCTACTTCTATTCACCTTTTTACATCTAAATCCTCTTTCTACTCAATTTGACCTAATTTTTATGATTTATCTTTCGCGGTCAACTTTGGTCAAACTGGGGCATTTTATCAATTTCTTATAGTCATTCTTGGGTTCTAATCATTTATCATATCAAACATTGCTATATCTCAATTTTCTCATGTCTAGCTACTTTCTGCTTCCTCTTACCTCATTTTGATTTTGATCTCAAGGGGGCAAAAATACTCTATTGCTGATTGTTATAGCTATCTATTTCTTAGGAGCATTTGTTTGACCTTATCACTTGCTCTCGATCTATTCGCTTTGCTAGATGTTAGAATTCTTTTCGGATCCTAACATCATCTTCCTAATGTTCAGTACTACCGCTATCAGGCTGTGCATTCAGGACTTGCTATCTATTTCTACATTTCATTCTTTAGAATCAGATATCTATATCTATCATCGCCTACTTGGCTTCGATTTTCTTTGACATAATGTGTTCCCAAATTGATCACGCATTAGTCAAAGAGGGGCAAATTTAATCACTTAAAAATGGTCATCTAGACTATTAGCCCCCTTCTCAACATTTTGGCTAAATTAATTTAATCATTTATCTAGACCAAATTGCTAATAATCAATTTATTTGATTATAACCTATAGTTTGACTATGCTATCCTAAGTTCATTATTTGATTAAAAGAACATGTCTCCTTTTAATTAAATAAAGACCCCATTCTTCTAACCCACTTAAAGTGCACACATAAAGTCCTTTTTCTATTTTACAATTAAAAGAAAAGGCTTGTGAGACTTTTGTCTTATATGACAAGTCAACTTATATTCTATTGGTTGACTTATTTTCAAATTCCACCGTTGATCATCCACCATCTTCATCTTGATCTCTACCGTTTGTACGATTTTAAAAGGGAGAGAGCTTTCCCCCTCAAAGGATCCATCCATCTTTTGAATATTGTTATGCTATAGGTTTTCTAACACGTTTCTTGGGAGCTTTGTGGAGAACTTCTCACTCCTTGTCTACATTCTCTCATATTAGCATAGGATCATATGGCATTCTTAGCATAGTTGCATGTTAGTTTAGCTTTCATTCTTGCAATAATCTCACATAGCTTAATATTTGGTTTTGTAATACTCTCATTCATGCTTAGAATAGTTTTACTTTGCATATTCATTCTAGTGTAGTCTTCATATTCACATTTTTATCCTTGAGGGATTCATTGTACACACTTGCATTCTTGCTCTTGTCTCAAAGAACCTCTCGTTGCATGGTTTACTAGCAAGAAGCTTATCTCTAAGGCTTGGCTGAGAGCCTTCAAACTTGAAACAATACCTTGTTGCACTCCATGGATAGGGAGCTCTAAGTTGGCATCTAAGCATTCCAACTCATGGAATCATTTGAATAGAAGGGTTTAGAGCATGACACATTTCTAGTGTACAGTTGGAACATTAGCTTTTGAAGTATCATCCAACACTACATAATCATCTTTTTTCTTCTCATGTTGCTGCAATAGATCTTTGAACAACACTTTCTTATTGAATATGACATCCTGACTTCTAACAATTTTATGATTTTCAAAATCCCAAAGCCTATAAACAAATTCATTAATGCCATATCCAACAAAGACACATTTCTTTGATTTAGCTTCTAGCTTGGTTCTATTTTCAGAGTCTATATGAGTAAAAGCTTCACAACCGAAGGTCTTGAGAAAAGAATAACTCACCTTCTTACCAATCCATGCTTCCTCTAGAATACCATATCCCAAAGGAGTAGAGGGACTTCTATTAATCAAATATACTGCAGTATTGACAGCCTCCACCCACATGTGTAAGGGCAATCCAACATGAAACCTCATGCTCCTTGCACACTCCATTATAGTCTTGTTTATGCATTCAGCCACTCCATTTTCATGTGGAGTCCTTGGAATAGTTTTGTGTCTATGAATATCATTAGTGGAGCAATAATATTCAAATTCATGACTGCAATACTCACCACCATTATTAGATCTGAGACATTTTAATTTCTTACTAGTCTCATTTTCAACCAAGCATTTCCATTTCTTAAAAGTTTGAAATACATCAAATTTCTATCTAAGGAAATAAACTCATACTTTTCTAGTTGCATCATCAATAAATGTAACATAATAATGAGATCCACCAAGGGAAGATACCCGAGCTGGTCCCCATACATCTGTATGCACAAGCTCTAATTTCTCCTTCTTGTTTTCCTTCCCAGTCTTTACAAAACTCACTCTCTTTTGTTTTCCATACACACAACTTTCACAAAAATCCATATTAACACATTTCAGACCTGGTAAAACTTTCTTTGAATGAAGCACTTTCATACCTTTCTCACTCATGTGCCCAAGTCTGTTGTGCCACAGTGCTATATCAGAATCTACAACAGCTATTTGTTCTCCTTGCTCAACTACAGCAATTGTTCCTGAACATTCATTTTTCTCTAAAACAATCAAAGTAGAAGGAAAAATATGACCTGTACAAAGATATAAGGTGCCTACTTTCACACCTTTTGCTACTACAAGGGAACCTTTTGAAACCTTCCAATTTTTATCATTAAAAGTAACTACACAACCCTCATCACCAAGTTGCCTTGCTAAAATTAAATTCTACTCAGCCTTGGAACATGTCTTACCTCATGTAGTAGCCAATGATTCCCATTCTGCAACTTAATCTTAATTTTTCCCTTTCCAAAAATTGACAGGGTTTATTATCCCCCAAATAAACAAGCCCAAAATACCCTTGGACATAATCAATGGAATAAACTCTATAAGGTGTAGCATGAAATGAAGCACCATAATCTAAAACCCATCAATCATCAACACTTTCTAAAGATAGAAGCAAAGAATCCTCTTCAAATTTGTTACTTACCACATTTTCCTCCTTGTCTCCATCTAATTTATCTCCTTCATTTTTCTTTCAATTCCAAAAATCTTTCTTTTTGTGCCATAGGTTCCCATAGTACCAGCAATCATTTGATCCTCTTGATTCAGACCTCTTCCCCTTTGACTTTCCTCTTGATCTCCCATGATTTTCAGAGTTACTTCCTCTCTCATTCGTTCTACCCCTACTTTGTGCATTCAAAGCACTTCCTGATGTAGATCCACCTAAGGATTTCCTATGAGTTTCCTCACTCAAAACAACATCGATCACATCATCATATTTTAGGGTACTAGATCTAGGAACAGAATTACTCACCGCCATTACCATGCCATTCCAACTTTTAGGCAAAGAATACAAAATCAAGAGAGCCCTAATTTCTTCATCAAAATTGATACCCACAGAAGATAACTCACTAGTAATAATATTAAACTCATTTAAATTATCTAAAACAAATCCACCTCCTGCCATTTTCATATTAAATAAACACTTCATGAGAAATACCTTATTTGAAGCAGAGGGTTTTTCATACAGTGTCGCTAGGGTTTTCATCAAATATTCTGTCATCTTTGCTTTTGTAATATTAAATGCCACTGATGGTGCCAAGCATAACTGAATGCTTCCAAGTGCCTTTCTATCCAAAAGATCCCATTCAACATTTGACATAGTTACCTGATTCCTGGCTTTGCCTTCCAACAGCTTCCATAAATCCTTCTAATATAGATAGTCTTCCATTTTCATCTTCCATAATTGAAAGTTCTGCCCATTAAACCTATCAACCCTTGGCTTATCCTCATCTACCATCACTCCCACTCAACCGTGAGACTCCCACTTAACCATGAGACTTTCCTACAAAGGATAACTAAAAGACAACCTCGCTTTGATACCACTTGTTAGGATAAACCATAGACAGAAATAAAAACTACATGCAAATATAACCAATAACAAAAAATAATAGATCACACATAAATGAACACAAGGCACCAAGATTTAATGTGGTTCACCCAATCCCTGGGCTATGTCCACCAAACAGAAAGTCCGATCTTATTACAATCCAATAATTACAACCTAATTACAATCCATAATCCCTTACAACTCAATACTACCACAAGAAGCAATTTTACATCACAACATAATGAAAAATATCCAATCCTAAACCTTTTTATACAAGTATTAAACCACTTTAGCATTACAACATGTTGGCCATAAATTAGTCATAACTTTAGTGGCGAATCTATGAATGGTGAATCTACTAATTGTACCAACATTTTTTTTTTATGAAGTATGTACTTGGAGATGTCACTCAAAATGTAAGAGGTTCCTTGCCTTCTGTCTTTGTCTACAATTATCTATGTTTTCTACTCCATCATCTCATTAATCACCAATGTCCTCTTCTTCCTCATCAATACTCGATACTTTTCTTGAAGTTCTTGAAGATTCATCAACTAAGCCATCCCATGATAGAGTTTCATGAAACTCCACATCTCTTGAAATGATGATCTTCTTGGTGATCAAATCATACAACCTATAAGCCTTTTATTCCAAGTTGTACCCCATGAAGATAAAATTCACTCCTTTTTCATCTAAATTTTTCCTTTGTTCCTTTGGCATGTGTGCATATGTTGCATATCTAAACACCCTCAAGTGTTCAACTATCCATTTATTCCTTAACCACGCCTCAAGAGGAATCTTTTCATGAACAAACTTTGTAGGACACCTATTTATCAAGTACATTGATGTTGCTACAACCTCTCCCCAACATTTAGTTGGGATCCCTTTTTCTTTCATCATGCATCTATCCATTTCAACAATGGTCATATTCTTCCTCTCAGCTACTCCATTTTGTTGAGGACTATAACTAGTTGTAAGCTCCTTCTTAATGTCATTCTTCATGCAAAAATTTACAAAAAAAATTTGGATGTATACTCCCCTCCTCTATCTAACCTAAGGACCTTGATATAGTGTCCATATTCCTTTTTAGTCAAGAATTTGAATTCTAAATTTTTTTAAAATGCTTCAGATTTGTTCTTTAAAAAATACACTAGTGTCCTATGACTAAAATCATCAATAAATGTCATAAAATATATACTCCCCCAATAGAAGTAGTTTTCATATGGCATACTAAATCAAAATGTACCAATTCTAATGGTGCCCTTTCCCTTCTAGAATTTTCAAAATTAAAGAGAAGCCTATGTCTCTTACCCAAAATACAAGCCTCATACTTGTCACAAGAATCTACTATGCTTGGCAAGCCATCTAGCATTTTTTTCTTGGAAAAAAAATTTAAACCAATAAAGCCAAGATGTCCATACCTAAGATGCCAAAGCTTTGAGGGGTCTTTAATCATTATCCTAAGAGCTAATTGTTGATGTAGTAGTGTGTATGTTTGCTTGGGAAGTGTAGTACTGACTTGAGAAGAGAAACACGGCTCTATCTTCAAAGGGAACATCTGGTTCTTCATCATTTGGACTATTGCAAGTACTCTATTACTCCCATCCTTCTCATGAATGACACACATGCCATTTTCTATTAGCACTTTATAACTATTTTGAATGAGTTTTCCAACACTCACCAAATTTTTCTTCATACTGGGGGAAAAATATACATTCTTTATCTCTTTCTTCTCACCTTTCTTGGTGTATACCATGATAGATGCTTTACCCACTGTGGAAATGGTTCTATTATTTCCCATCTTAATTTTAGACTTGAAATTTTTATTAGTAAAAGAAAATAAAATTTCATTACCACTCATGTGGTTGCTACAACCATTGTCTAAGTACCATACTTAGGGATACCTTCTTCACCAATGTTACACATGATGAAATATGTGGGATTATTTTTATTTTCCATGTTTACGTTAGCCACATTTTCATTCTAATTTGACTAATCACCCTACTTCTTCTAGAATTCACTTGCATAATTCCCAAACTTATCATAGTAGTAGCATTCAAAATTTCTCTTATTAGAGTTGTAATTCTTCTTACCTCCTTTAGAGTTGTTTTAAGAAGGCGCTTGTTCCCTCTTGGTTTCTTGCTCATCCCAAGCTTTTTACACTAGTATTTCTTTGACCATTTCTTCCACAACCTTTATTTCTTGAGCCTCTACTAGAGCAATTTCTTCCTTCCCCTTGCCTCTTAAATTCTCTTGAGCCTTGAAAGACTATGCTTGGGAAGTTGCTGATTTGTTGATCCAGTGCTCATGGGTTTGAAGAGTTCCCATCAACTCATCCATGATCAATGTCATGAGTTCCTTTGATTCCTCAATGGTCATCACAAGGTTGTCATATTTCTAAGGTAAACTCTTCAATATCTTCTCCACAATTCTTTTGTCTTCATACTCTTCTCCATATGATTTGAGCCAGTTTATCAAAGTGGAGATTTGTGAGTTGAACTCTGTAATAGGTTCATTGTCCTTTATCTGAAGGTTCTTAAATTTCCTTTTGATCATTCATAGCTTTACTACTTTGACCTTATCAATCCCCGTGAAGTTCATCTCGAGGATATCCCATGCTTCCTTTGAGTAATTTTCTAGTGCAATCTTGAGAAAGATTGTCTCTTTCATTGCTGCCTAAATTAGACTTAATGCTTCAACATCCTTTCTCCTTGAATCCTTCAATTGAGTCCTCTATGGGTTTGTGAGGGAAACATACAATGCTAGGACGGTAACATCATTGAACCTATTGATCAAAAAATTTTACAAATCATTAACAACCATTATGGATTTCATCTTCTTTTTCCATGTATCATAATTTTGTCCATTACAGGATGGTGGTTGTTGCCATATCTTTCTTGCATCTCTTGCCATATCAAATATACCTAGAAATAAAATTTTCTAACTCACTATGGATGTGGGGCCTCACAACTCCGATACCATGTAAAAAAATCAACTTCACAACTTCAATTTTTTTTGGCAAATAAGGAATATTGAGTAATAGTTTTTCTTAGCATACTAAGGAGTTGAGTGATAGGAAGATGGTGTCAAGTGACTCAACACATGAAGAATCTAAGTAGGCTTGATATTAAGGGGTAACTCAATACAAGAGGATATCAAGTGAGCTCAATCATTAAAGGAGGTGGAGCTCATCATAGTGGATGTCAAGTGAGTTTGGTCAAAAAAGGGAAGGTGGAGCTCAAAAATCTCAACACTCAACCAACATAAAGAAATGAGCAGACTAAATAGATGAAGGCACTAAGTGAACTTGGTAAAGACAACAATTCTTACACAAACCAAGTTAACAAAGGAAGAGCTTAGTCAAGGAGTAAACTGAGTGAGTTTTCTATAGACTTATAGGCTGAGCATTTCCACCATTAACACATAGAGAGGATGAAAATGAAACTTGTAAGTATGAGCTTCTCAAATACTAAGTGTGCAATAGCAAATAGAAAGAAGGTAACAATGAGACAAGTATGCCTTCTTTCTTTCTTTCCATTCAACTAGGTTAAAACTATTACAAAATCCAGGAGCATTCAAATTCAACCAAGAAAACACTAAATAATTCAATTGATAATAAACTTAATCTTAAACTTACAACACTAAAGGCTACATACAATATGCCTGGAGTAAGCACTATTTCTCAAGACAAATAAGAAAAAACTTATATAATGATAGGGAGATTCAAACACGTACAACTAAACCTTTCCTTTTTCCTCTAAACTCTAAATATTCCTCCTCTATTCTGATCGATTGGTCTTCTTCCTTCTTTGCTATGTTCTTTGTACTTCTCCTCTTTTTCTAACTTACAGATCAAATGAATGAGATTCATTCCTTTTGTTTGTCTTCAAAAATGTTTCCTTCTCTTTTCCAAATTCAAACTTACCTACCAAGTTAGTGAGCATCAAGCAAGTAGGTGGGTGTTTGGCTCCAAGGGAAACCAACCATGTCACATCAAATTTTTGATAGAAAACTCATACTCAAATATATGTTTTATATTTCAATCAATAATGATACCTTTAAATAGAAGAGTAGAAAAACTAATGAGATAGAGAAACATAGAGCAAAAGTGTCAAATAATACAAACACTTTGAAGATAGTTGCATCAATCAAAATAGGAGTTAGGTCTTTAGATTGAAGGTCTCCTGACAAATTAAAAGTAACTATGAAAGCTACTATCACAATTTAGCACTACATTTATGAATATAATTCCTATTTTCTACCCTAATTTCTCAAAAGTAGATGGGAAAAATTCACTTGTTTCATCTTGTAACACCATATTTTGAGGAAGGAAAATGGTGAGCATGAGCAAGAGTACAAGCATCAAAATAGTAAGAGTTTTAGTGCTAGGAATGGTGCAGGGAGTGCCAAGAATATGGCTACAAGTGACATACCAATCAACACAATCAAAGGTAGTATCAGAAGTAGGACCCTTGTTTTCTAAAAGAGCTTTCCAAGTTGTTACATGGTCCTCCTATTGTTTAGCCTGCTAGGCCCCTTTAATCTAATAAACTTCATCAGGACTTTTAGACATGCCCTTTTAATAAATAAAAAATTGGTCATTAGGTTCCCTTTCCATCTAACCGTGTTGAATTGTTAGATTCTACTAACATTTTTAGAGGGAAAGCCACTGTTCAACCTAATAAACCATTTTTCATTAAACCTAGGTTTCATTTTAAATTTGTTTTTTAATTCCAGATCCTTCCACCTATAGTCAGGGGCTCCATCTCATTCATCTGCTCATCCAACTTTTTCTAAGCCCAAGGTCCCCTATATTTATTCTTTTCAAAAGGGGGAGTCACCTAATCAGGCTTCATTAAAACCTCTAGTGTCATTTCCACCAACTATTACTCCATCTCTACCTCTAACTTTCAAAAAGTATTTTGGGCAGGGAAAGAGATTTTCAAACCATTCATGTCTCCCTTGGAGCAAGAAACCCTCCACTTTGAGGGTGCTATAGGAAGGTTTCTACATGAATTCATCAGAGCAACCAATTTTTGATATTTGTGAAGGAAATCTTCTTGATTCTCCTGCTATTATTCGTCACTCTCCAGGTCCTAGGTAGAGCAGCTTGAAACCAATAATGTCATATAGGCTCCTATTGGAGTTAGATCTAAATCTATCAAAAAAAATTTTAGAATTGCACCCTCCAATCTAAAAGGTCTAAACAAGTATTACAACTTAACAGATTCAAATTTTCCCAGATCTAGTTATTGCCCATGTGGTAATGGTCCTCCCACTTTGACTACTATTATATTGCTAGAACATTTGCTTCAAGACCAAATTAAACATCTCTAAGATAGAGCTATTATAGGTAAGTTCTTAAACAATAATCTTTCATTTGATGATATTAAGTCATGGGCCTTTTAGAATTGGCTGGGTTTGTCAGCTATTTTTTGTTTGAACATTGAGTTGGGCTATTTTCTAGCTAAGTTTGATTCAACTAAAAAAAGGAATGTTGTTCATTAGTATAAAAGTTGGTTTTGTAAAGGGTCAGGTCTCTTTACTTCATTATAGAGTTCTAATGTAATATTAGATAACAAAGACCCTTTATTTTTTCCCATTTGCATCACATTAACATGATTTCCTTTGGCATACCAAGATTTGGAAATAGTAGAGATCATAGCCAACAAAATTGATATTTTTGTTAAGCACAACTTCATCCCCTTTGAGCTTCCACATCAAGATGTTACGGTATGTATTCTCCTTGATTCAACTAATGGGATGCCTAGTCACATTACCTTAAAATAAAAATGGGGTTCTTGAGTACAAAATATTGTTCTTCAGAATGAGGATTTTATCCACTCTTCCCAACATCAGTTAGGGAATGTCACATCTCAGTGTAGTACATTGTCTCATTCAATGATAGTGGTGTGTGAAGATGACTATACAAACCCTTTTGAATGCTCATTTCAATAATCTCAGCATAGGGTACAACAAATTACTTCAATAGACTCTCCTAAGACTTTCCAGGCTACGCCTTTGCAACCTTTCTTTTACTCATACAAGGCATCTATCTTCTTCTTTTTTGTGATGAGATATGTACTTATGATTTAGAATAATTTCAATAGGTTTCAATCATGGGTTGGGAACCAATAGTCTCTCCTAATTAGGATATTGATAGCTTAGTTCATCATCTCATGTTTTGAGACTCTTCCATTAAGATGCCAATTTCACAAGATGTGCTTAAGAAAGAGGCAATAGTTAATCTTCAAGCTAGAAAATTTTTAGACTAGTTACTTATAGAATTGACCACTAAAATTATATATGAAATAACAAAAGAGGAGGGTGTATTTTTTCATGAAGATCTTACACAATTTGTTGATCTAGACCCTTTGCAATATTCTAATAGGGCCTCACCTCCAATAAACACTCCTTTATTCTCATTGGCACTAGTTGAGGTAGGGGCTCCTCATCTAGACCTTCCATTGCAAAAAGAACATTGCAACAATGATCCATACCTCCTATAGTTGGAAAGTGGTGATTCTATAAGTGGTTCCACCATGGAAGATCAATTAAATTTAGAGATTCTCAAGTATAATGACCAACTTACAGATTATTTGGTAGGTGGTCTTGATCAACAATTAACTTTATTGATTGAACAAAATCCCAATCAAAAGATTCATATTTTCCTAACCCCTAAGAAGAGGGGAAGAAAACCTAAGACTATTCAGATTAAGGAAGAAATAGATGCTAGTATTTAGTCTATCTTGGATGGCAAATTTACACCAACAAAATGAGAGACAAGGAGAACTAAGTGTTCTCTTTGACTAAAATAAAGATCACCTCATGGAATGTTAGAGGCTTGAACACCTCTGATAAGAGATGTAAAGTCAATTAGGAGCAAGATTCTATGAGGGTGAATATCATCTTATTAAAAGAAATAAAAATGTCCCAAGATATATTTGATAAGACAATAGGAAAATGGAGATCATGGAAAACAGTTCATCAATAGGGTAATGGAGCCTTAGGGGGTTTGGAAATACTATGGGATTCCAAAATAGTTCAAGCTCAAGCTTTATCCTTGTCTGATAACTATCAAGTTTTAAAAGTTACTACTTATGACTTAAATTTTATCTTGATTAATATTTATGGACTTATTGCAACAAATGACAAGAAAACCCTTTGGTTGAATTTAACTAGAATTATACAATGGTAGTCTATCCAATAGATAATCATAGGAGGAGACTTTAAAGCCATTTTAAAAGATTTAAAAAAGATTAGGGGCATATCTTCTCCATTGAAAACTATTTCATATTTCTCAAATTTTGTGGTAGATAATAATCTTATAGATTTGATCTTATTAAGGGTTTTTTCACATGGACGAATAAAAGGGAAAACTTTTGTTAGATTGTAGTTAGGTTGGATAGATTTTTGGTTACTTTGGACTAGATATTAATTGGCATCACATTCCATGCAGAGATATTGGCATGTCTAGGTTCTAATCACTTTCCTATTACCTTGCAACTTGTTCTTCCACCTCCTAATAAAGGATTTCAACATCAACCATCTTCTAAATTTGAGAGGATGTGGCTATAACAATCTCAATTTCTATCACTTGTGAAGCAATTGTGGGTGCCTGCTCCAAGGCGTGATGGATCTAAAATGCACCAATTCTCTCATAAACTCAAATTCATTGAGTAACATATTAAAAAATGAAATGAGGTGACATTCAAAAAAAAATTAAAGAAAAATATATTGTTAGGAAAAAAATATTAGACATTCTTGACAAATCTATTTATCAAGGTTTGGATAGAGCAACTTTCACCAAGAAATTTTTTTTTCCAAGAAAATTGGAAATAAATGTACTCTCGTAAAGAGAGATACTGGCTTCAAAAATCTTTGGAACTCTAGCTACATGAGGGAGACAAAAATACTCAATACATTCATGCATCTGCAAAATAGAAAAGAGCTACCAATCATATTTTTTCTATCCAAAATGTACAACTGGGAAATCTGATCATAGATGACTAGGGAATTCAGTAGGAAGGGGTTAGATTACTCAAAGACCTCCTTGCTCCAACAAATCTACTTGCTCCTTCAATAGCTTAGCTCACCAATATTCTTCAAGCTATTCCCTCCATTATCTCAAACTCTAATAATGTGAATTTTCTAGCCCCATTCACAATTTTTGGAGTTAGAAAAGTCATCTTTTCCTTGCCACCTAATGAATATCCAAACCTAGATGAATTTATCATAATTTTTTACCAAGCTTTTTGGGATTTTATTGGGTGGGATCTTCTTAGTATTCTAGAGGAATCTAGGAAAAGCAAATCAATGCTAAAATATTTCAACACCATGAATATTATCATCATTCTAAAAATTAATTCTCCCAAAACATTTTTGTACTTTAGGTTGATTTCCCTATGCAATACAATATACAAGATCATTACTAAGGAAATTTATTTCTACTTGCATCATTTGATCCAAAATCTAGTGTCATAAGAGTGAATAGGTTTTTTTCGAGGTAGAGAAACTATGGAAGGTTTTTTACTAGCTCATGAGGCTCTACATTCAATTAATTCTAATAAGACATAAAATTTCATCATAAAACTAGATATGATGAAAGCATATAACAAAATGTGCTGGAATTTTCTATTCAAAGTTCTTCACAAATTTGGCTTTGCAAAAGATTGGTGTAATTGAATCCATGCATGCATTTTGAGTGCGAGATTTTCAATAATCATTAATGGATTGTATATGCGGGGTGTGGCCTTACACTTCACACACAAACACTTCAACATAGTCTTTATATGAGGATTCATCCTGGAATGAAGATTGGATTGTCCATCCGAAAATCATCCAACAAGTTGACCTATTGCCTTCTATCTAAAGGGATTTTTCCCGTTGATATCCTCAAAATTAAGGTGCGAGAAACTAGACCCTCTAAGAATGAAGGATTTGAGAGATGCAATTAAGCTAGATGAATGTGCAAATTAATCTAAAATGAGATAGGCAAACTAGTCTAAGAACATATAAAAGAAACTATGTTAAAGATGTATGCATATTAGAAGCTAACAATGAAAATCTATGGGAATGTACTAAGCTTTAAATGAGAATGCACTTTGGCAAAAATTCGATGCAAATTCTAATTCATCCTCTCAAAATGAAGAAATGAGGGTCTCTTAAATAGACTTTCTTGGAAACCTCTGACGGTTGAGATCGATTTCAATCAACGGACATGATTGAAGATGAAGTTTGACCATAAAGGAAGATTCCCAAATCAAAGGGAGTTAATTGGCTCAGATCTAAGTGTAAGAGTCACTCAACTCAAATAGACTTTAGTGTCAGAGGAAGTGATCTGAGTCATTTCCAATTTGATCAGTAGTGAACTAGGAATTTCCCTTTTTTGAACTAAAGAGAGATTTTAGAGAGATATTTAATTTAATAAAATGAGATATGCTCTCATAAATACCTTTTCCATTTAATTAAATAATTCCATTAAATTAATTAGAGATACCTTTCTATTTAATTAAATAATTTCATTTAATTAATTAGAAATGACTTCCTATTTAATTAAATAATTTTGCTTAATTAATTATAAATAGCTTTCCATTTAATTAAATAATTTTGTTTAATTAATTAAAAATAAGCATATTTATTAAATTAAATTATTTTAATTCCTTAGTACATTAGCCTTAGGACATAATTTAATTTAATTAAAGTGTAAATAATTTAAATTAAATTAAATTTTAATCAGTAGGTTTAATGTGACTAATATGAATCAATACTTTAGGAATTAAATAAAGAGTATGATGAATGTAGATTTAGGTTTTCTGCATTTGACAATTAAGTCAGGTAGTGAGTAGCAGAATAAGAATTGCCTAGTGACATAGGACTTTAGAATCGATCAGAAATAGACCCGAATTGGTGATCATGGCAATAAGCCAATTTTGGGGTATTACATTTTTCCCCTCTTTGAATGAATGTGTGAGCAACACGTTCAATTCAAAGAAAATTAGAAAGCATGATGCGAGGATCAAGAAATGAGATTGGTTCCAAAATTGATGATACAAAGACCAATTGATAACCTTTTAAGGACTATCTCTAGAATAGAGCTTAATCCTAAGGGATCCTAGCAGAGCACCTAGATACCTAAGATTGATAAGCATTTAAAAGACTATCTCTAGAACAAAGCGTAATCTTTAAGGATCCAGACAAAACGTCTAGATACCTGAAGTTGATAGCATTCAGAAGATTATCTCTAGAACAGAGCTTAACCTTCAAGGATCTAGATAGAACACCTAGATACATGAGATTAATAAGCATTAAAAAGGTTTCTTTAGAATGAAGTTTGACCTTTAAGGATCCAAATAGAACACCTAGATACATGAGATTGAAAGCATTTAAAAGGTTTCTTCAAAATGGAGTTTTACCTTTAAGGATCCAAATAGAACACCTAGATACTTGAGATTGATAGTATTTAGAAGATTATCTCTAGAATGGAGCTTAACCTTCAAAGATCTAGATAGAACACCTAGATACCTAAAATTGATAGCATTTAGAAGATTATCTCCAAAATGGAGCTTAACCTTCAAGGATCTAGATAGAACACCTAGATACCTAAGATTGATAAAAGATAACAAGGTCCAATCATAGAATCATAGAATCATCCCCAAAACAAGGCTTGATCCTTAGGAGTCAAGGTTTAGACTATCCCAATACTTGTCCATCGAACTCTAAGAAGAGTTGTTATAAGATTGATCAGTTGATGAAAAGATAAGATAGATGGAAAAGATGCCAGATAAGAGGGAGCAAGATGCCATGAGTGATGAGATGCCCCAAGTGATAAGGACATAAGATGGGAACTAGATGTCCCTAGCAATGCGATTCAGATTGAGTTGAATTTTAGTTCAATGATGTAATCATCCTACCCCCTTGGGGGTGAAATCAAAAGATGACACACCAAAAATATGATGTAGGTAGCATAAAGAGATATTGGAGAAATCCAAGATTTAGTAGGATATGGAAGAGATCATAATCATTAGAAGATGATTCAAAGTTAGTTTAGCATGCTTCTGAGGTCCAGAAGACCAAGTTTGATCATTAGTTGACTAGAATTAAGCAAAGTTGACTTGAGTTGAAAAATTTCCAAATAAATTTTGCAAATATGAAGAATTTAGAATTGAAAGGATTTCAGGAATCCCAAGATATCAGATAAATTTAGATTGCACAAGCGTTTGATCGCGTCGGTCCCCAAAACTTTAAAACACATGTTTGAGGCATTTAGGTGTGTCAAATTTTGAATTCGATCTCGAAAATGGATCCAGAATGGTCCAATTAGCCAGGGGATGATTTTTGTGCAAACTCAAGCACTTTGAAAAATTAGGTCCACCCCTATATAAGGGTCCAAGGTGTCATTTTCAAACTCATTTGTGCTTTTGGCTTCTAGTGATTTTGAGCTCTAAGAGAGTCATGGCAGTTAATATGAGATATCATCGCTTCGAGCACTTTAGACATCACAGTCACCCAGCAGACTGCGGACCACTGGTGAATCGTTGATTCCTTACCTTCATACTTTTACTTTCACACATTTCTAGGTCATTTAATGCATTTATTATCATGTTTTTAGGAGGTCCAATCAGTCTTCGTGCGATACCTATCATATTTTGTGCGAAGATCTTCTTTCTTTGCACGAAGAAACAGGGTGTGCTATTTCTTCATGCACGTCGAGGAGGATCTTCAAGCGAGAGGCACTCATCTCTCTTGTGAAGAGCGAGATTCTTTGCACAAAGGGAATTCATTTCTCATGCATGAAGATCTTTTCTCGTGCAATGATGTGATTCTTCATGCAAGATTTAAGATCTTCACGCGAGACTTTGAGAACTTCGCGTGAGATTTCACAAACTTTGCGCGAAATCTCGTGACAATCATGCTTAAAAGTTTCACTTTCATGCGCAAAAACTGCATTTTAATTTATTTTGATGTATCATTTCAACTTGATACTGATTGTTTCATTTGTCATTTTTGTTGTGCGTGCAGGAGGTCTTTGGTGATGTCGCATTCAGATCACACTACCCACCATATGGGGAGTTATTACAGAGTCTCGATGATGTTGATTGGGCACACATTGCTTGATTGGGTTTGTCTTCACTATGCCAGATTCTAGTTGTGATGGTGAATCACGGCTTACTAATAGCTTTGGTGGAGCATTTCCATTTAGAGATGAACACTTTTCATTTGTCAATGGGTGAGATGATGATCACCGTAGAGGATATATGGAGGATACTGAGGATCCCATTTCATGGCACCTAGGTCATTTATGATACAGTGCCCTGAGCAAGGACAGAGGCACTATCCATTGTGTTTGAGAGAGAGCTACCGAGGGGTAGGGCCATTAGCTGGGATGAGTTGATGCACACCTGTGGACCAATGCACAGGCTGACATCTATGCTGGCTATATTTTTGAGCTATTTCTTATGTCTTGACAAAGGACAGCATGGTTTGGAGTGTGGGTAGGGAGTCATGCTCCATAGTATGTTGGAGGCACCTAAGATCTTTGGGTGGGTTTAGTGCATGGGAGCACCTTCCCATATGCAGGTTGATTCATGATGATGCCCGAGAGCCTATGGAGCCCTATATATGCAAATATAGAGGGTACATTACCCAAGTCCACCTGGGTAAGACTGAGCATTGGAGGATACATCTTGATGACCTAGTCTCCATTGTATGGCAACACTGGTGAGAGACAGAGGACTAAGATGATGCCCCTAGAGAGCTACCATGGATGTTTAGCTCTCGACCACTGGTAGGTAGGACTACATCAGTTATAGAGAGATTTGTGATTTCATGAGTGTGGCAGCAGTATGGCTGACCACAGGACATTTCTCCTGAGTATTGCGCTTATGCCAAGTTGCAGAAGGATGTTGAGCAAGGATGGCCAACACAAATGGATCTAGGGTGGTCCATGATGGATATTCGTAGCCTAGCTATAGTTCAGTGGGACTACCTACTAGAGGTAGTAGATGCAGGGATGATGCCTGTGTATTAGGCATTTTTGATCAGCCATCCATTCCCACACTTTACTAGGATAGGCACAGAGGTAAGTGCCCCAGCAGCAGTAGGCACAGCCACAGTCATCAAGTCAACCACAATAATAGCCATGGGTTTGACATCGGGTACGCTAGATGCAGATTCCTCCATAGCATATGGGATCAAACCCAAGTGTTGGGGGTGGTGGGATTAGACAGAGTCGACAGTGGTGACAAAGGACAAAGGAGGAGGCCCCACAGTAGGAGGTTCCACCACAATAGGTGCCACCATAGCCACAGGCACCACCACAGTAGTAGGTACCACCATAGCGACAGGCACCTGAGATACTTAATGAGGACATGCTGGAACAACCTATAGGTGGGGTATAGGAAATAGTAGGGCGGTATCAAGAGCGAATTTGTCAGGCCTCCTAGCAATTGGGGGACTTGCAAATTTTAGTGGCAGTCCAGGATTCACAGCTGGTGGAGAAAGTATGTAGAGATTGCAGAGTAGAGATTGGAGTTGGTGCAAGATGAGGTCCACTTTCAGTCAGCTCAGGTAGCTTACTATTATGCTGCATATATGAGTGCGGTACTAGATGAGACACTTCGGGTTCATCACTTTTCTTAGTATGCATGAGAGTCTGGAGGTGCATGACCTCCTGTCAGACCCAATATGCCACTGTAGCCTCCACCACTTGCTGCTCCTACTCCTCCTGTAGGTGTGGGTATGGTATAGAGTTAGACACTCTATGCCTGACTCTGATTTTGATCTTTGGCTATGTATTGACTGGCGTGCCAGCACCACATGTATCATTTTTGATCGATTGCGCTCAAGTAGCACCCATTTTTGTACTAATCCATTCTTTTGATATATATATATATATATATATACACACACACGAGATCTTGAGCCGAATATCCCTGTGTACATGTCATTGTCTATTTTGCTTTACTTTGATGTACATGAGATGTCAATTTGTACTTTGATATGAATAAAATGATGTGATGTGATTATGAGCATGTAGATTAGATATTATGAGTATGTGTATGAAATGCACATGGAAATGGACTGACATCTCATGTAGTGTTGCATGTTTATTGCTTGATAGTGACAGGTAT
The DNA here is from genome assembly GCA_028749045.1 of Cupressus sempervirens. NCBI lineage: Eukaryota > Viridiplantae > Streptophyta > Pinopsida > Cupressales > Cupressaceae > Cupressus > Cupressus sempervirens. The sequence continues at coordinate 512,592,687 of CM053792.1, read as the reverse complement.
TCCATTGAGGAGTGTAAATTGATGAACCTAACACTTGTGTAACCATGAAGAAACCTAACATGCTTGAAGATGCCCCCAATCCTTCATCACATAGGGGAGAAATAGAATCACAACCGAATTGTGTGCATATGCAAGTGAAGTATGTAATGTAAGACTATGTTAAATGCAACCTTAGGTTTGGTTATCGAGCCTCAATATTTAATCATCACCAGATATAGAACAAAGCTCGTAGGTCATACAATTCCCACTGACATTACAATCATGGAAATATGAATATAACATACATTATTGGTTTTTTAGGATTAAATGTAAGCATTCGAGGCACAAGAAGCCAGAATGACCAAAACATTTAACCCTTTTAATGTAGCAAGTTAATATAAGCATCAAAGCATAAATGCTAGGATGACCTGAATATTTCTTGCATACAAACATGCCAGACACACGAGAGATCCATCTTATGCCAAGTATTTAGTATTTATTCTATCCGCAATGACCCTTGCATTCGTAACCTGAGATAGAAGTGTGCTAGATATACTCATAGTGACTCGTACATTCACTTAGCAGGACGAGTATCAGTATTTACTGTAGCATGAAGAGTTCACTCCAATAAATAAGGATAAAAACCAACGTTATTGATGTATTCACAAAAAAAGATTCAAGGTACACATGGCCATCCAATACAAGATGGAGGCTCTTATAGTGTACACCCCTTTTATAGGAATATATCAACTTATTGGAACTAAACCACAAATAGAAAGAAAATAAAAGATCATGCCCCCAGTTATTACTTCTCTAGTTGAAGATGACATCAGTGAGTTGCTCGATGAGATATGACAAAGAAAATCAAAGAAAACAAAGAAAATGTTCAGCATATCCAAACAATTATATCATTTTTGAGTTCAATGTTTTTTGGATTGATGTCAAGTATTAGTGTCTAGAACATGTTTGAAAGAAATCTCTTTAGTAGGGTGAGAATAGTAGGTAGACATAGTCAAAACAACTAGTGACTGAGGTCAAAGAGAAATCTTCACAATAAAGAACCTAAGAAGGACTGAGCAATAGTAGACAGACATAGCCAAGATGACTAGTGACTGACGCAAGAGAGATCTTCCATAAATTAATCTATAGACATAACCCAAGCAAAAGTAGGCAGATAGTTGAAACAACTAGTGACTGTTGCGAAAGAGATTCTATGAGGAGAATCTTTGAAAACAAGGGACATTGGCAATAGTAGGTAGATGTAGTGAGGACCACTAGTGACTGTCGCAAAGGATATTCTATGAGGAGAATCTCGAAAAGAGTGACATTAAGGGGGAATGCCCCGAGCTGTGACAAGACTCAATTCATGGAAACATGAGCAGAAAGTAGGAAAAGTAGGAAAGTGAAAGAATGAAAGCGACTATATAGAATAGCCAGAAGATGCGCTGTAGGATGGAGCATTGGGAACAAGAGGTGCCTATTTACCAAGTTTTCACCTTCTTGGCAGAGCTTCTCTCTCTCTCTCTCTCTCTCTCTCTCTCTCTCTCTCTCTCTCTCTCTCTCTCTCTCTCTCTCTCTCTCTCTCTCTCTCTTTTTGCTACCATGATGCCTATTTCAAGGTTTTCACCAATGGCACTTTACTTGTTTTTTTTCAATTTTTTTGTATTTTTTATTTTTTCAATTTTTTTGGTGTTACCAAGGTGCTTATTGCTAGGTTTTCACCAGGGTAATAATTTTTCTTTTTTCAGGACTTTTTCTAATTTTTAAGATTTTTTTAGGACATATAGATATGTACAAAGAGCTTACTGATATCAAATCAATTATAAAACTGCTTCAAATGGAGAGTGTTGACATGCTCTTTGAGCACTTCTCCTTTGGTTGTGGAAAGTTGATAGGCACCAAATCCATATACTACAATAATGATGTACAGACCAAGCTAGTTTGGTTCAAACTTTTCCTTTTGTACTTGTTATTGTTGATTCTTGGGGTTCTCTCTCAGGATGAGATCACCCAGTTGGAAGTCACGTGGCTTAACCTTTTGATTGTAGCTTCTGGCCATTCTTTGTTGATATGCTCATAGATGATCACATACCACTTGTTGATGTTCATCCAGTAACACAAGCTCTTGAAGCTAAGAAATCCTATAGTCATCATCAGTGATAAGGCCCTTCATATAGATTCTCAAGGTAGGAATATCGACCTCTATTGGAAGCATAGAATCAATCCCATATACCAAAGCAAAGGGAGTCATGCCCGTTGGAGTCCTTATGCTTGTCCTATATGCCCACAGGGCTGGATTGATTTGGACATGCCAGTCTCTCCTCGATTTGCTGATTGTGTGATGAAGAATTTTGAGGATTTCCTTATTGGATGCCTCAGCCTGGCCATTACCCTAGGGGTAATAAATGGAAGACCAATGTTGTGTGATTTTGAATTTCTTGCACAGTTCCTTGAGGTTTTTATTCTTGAATTTTCCTCCATTGTCAGTAATGATTGAGGATGGTACACCATATCTGTAGATGATGTAGTTTGTGATGAAAAGTGATACAATTTTTCCATCAACAATTGTGAGAGGTACTACCTCTACCCACTTCGTGAAATAATCTGTAGTCATGATAATGAACTTATGTTCATTAGAGGAGGTTGGGTGGATCTGTCCCACCAAGTCAAAGGCCCATTATTGAAATGGCCATGTTGTAGTAGAGGGAATTAGCTCTCTGGCTAGAGTGTGGATGAGATTCCTATTAACTGACACTTTTTGTAGGACCTAGCATACTTGATAGCTTCTTGTTCCATTTTGGGCCAGTAGTAACCAACACGAAGGAGTTTGCGAGCTAGTGTCAGGCCATTAGAATGAGATCTACAAATGCCCTCATGAATGTCAATTAGTGTGCATGTGGACTCTTTGGGTTCTAAACACCTAAGGAGTGTTTTGTTGAGACCTCTCCTATACAAATCGTCAGCAATAATGACATAATGTGAAGTAGGATTAGGTAACATTTCTCATTCTAGGTCAAACCTTCTAGAATGGTTTGATTACAAAGGTAGGAACAAATTTGATGGTAGTGAGATGATTCTTGTCCTATAATGGAATAGATCATCTTAGAATCAGGGGTGTCATAGGCTAGGCAGTGTAACGCTTCCACCAAGAACTCATGTTGGAGATCATTTTTAGGCATTTGTAATAGAGAGGCCAGAGTGGCCATGGCATCAGCCACTTTATTGTTTGCTCAAGGAACTTGCTAAAAAGTGATGTGTGCAAAATGCTTCTTTAAGTCATCAACCATGCACTTGTAAGGAATTAGTTTCACATCCTTTGTTTGGTACACATCATTAACCTGGTTGATAACAAGCTGAGAGTCACCAAAGATATCTAACTAGTCCACTCTCCATTCAGCTACAATTTTCATGCCATTAATCAAAGCCTCATATTCAGCGATATTATTTGTACAATGAAACAAAATCTTTATGCTTTAGGCAATGAGTATCTTTGTGGTGTAATGAAGAGTAATCCAACACCTGATCCTTGTTGTGTGAAGGACCCATCGAAGAACATAACCCATGTGTGGTGCGTGAGTGTCAGAATCAACTCGTCTAGGAAATCAATGTTCATTGGTAGAAGACTCTATATGAGTGCATCAGCCAGTTGATTTGCAATTGCCTGTCCCTTGATAACCTTGTGTTCAACATATTGGATGTCAAACTCACTGAGTATCATAACCCATTTAGCCAATCTTCCTGTAAGAGCTACCTTACTGAGCAAGTACTTTAATGGATCTATTTTAGCCACAAGTCATGTAGTGTGGGAAAGCATGTAGTGTCTCAACTTGTGGGAAGCAAAGACAACTGCCAAGCAAGCTTTCTCAATAATGTTATAGTTCTTCTCATAAGAGACCAATGTTCAACTCAAGTAATAAATAGCTCTTTCTTTGTTGTCCTTATCTTCTTGAGCCAACAGAATGCCTAGAGATGTTTTAGTGGCTAAAATGTATAAAAGCAAAGGCTTCCCATGAATAGGAGGCATCAAGATGGGTGGATTGACAAGATATTATTTGATTTGTGTTAAGCTTTGCTCACAATCTTGGCTCCAATTGATTTCACACCCTTATGTAAGGTCTTTGTGAAGGGTTGTGATCTATCCGCCAATTGTGAAATAAACCTATGAATAGATTGAAGCCTTCCTTGTAGTCCTCTCATCTGAATAATGTTTTGAGGTGGTGGCATGTCCATTATTGCTTGTACTTTCTCCAGATCTACTTCAATTCCTTTTGTAGAAACAATGTATCCCAACAACTTCCCTAATGTGACACCAAATGTGCATTTCTTAGGATTGAGTCTAAGACTGAATTTTTCCATACGATCTAGGATGGGCCCCAAATCTTGCAGATGAGTATTGCATTTAGCACTTTTGACCAAGGTATCATCAACATAGTCCTCCATGGTTCTATGCATCATATCATGGAAAATTTTAGTAATAGCTCATTGATACATAGCACTAGTGTTCTTCAAACCAAATGGCATCCCATTCCAACAAAAGGTTCCCCATGCACATGTGAAAACCATTTTCTTTGGTCTTTTGGTGCAATTTTTATTTGATTATATCCAGAAAAACCATCCATAAGTGAGTACATCTCATAGCCAGCCGTCATGTTCATGATCGTATCAATATTATAGAGCAAAAAGTCATCTTTAGGACATGCCAAGTTAAGATCATGGAAGTCTGTACAAACCCTGATAGATTTATCATGCTTGGAAACTAGAACAATATTGGATATCCATTCAGCATAATCAATTGCATGGATGAAACCAGCCTTTAAGAGTTTCTCCAATTCTGCTTTGACGAGCAATGCAACATGAGGGTACCTTTTTTGAAGCTTCTATTTAACTGGTTTGATGCCTAGTGCTATGAAAAAATGATGCATGATAAGATCAGGATCTAATCCTGGCATGTCAGAGCACGCCCAAACAAAATTTATTTTCTTTTCCTTGAAAAAGGCAATGAATTGTTCCTTCTCTTCAGGTGACAGTGATTGTGCCAAATGTATCATATGAGGATGTTCTTCTGTGCCCAGGTTAATTGGTTGCATTGGCTCTATCAACACTAATGATCTCTCTTGAAAGTGACTAGGAAGGACATCAAATATCTCATTCATGAGCACCTTAGAGAGGTTTTCACCCTTGGATACATCTTTTGTTTTTACTTTTTTGTTCTGACACTGCCACAATGTGGTTTTCACCATCGGACCTTTTGCATTTTTCTTTTTAATTGTGACTGAGATATTTGATGTCAACCTCAGTCATGTTGATGCTCTGCTCATTGGTGGAAGATGTTATAGGTTTGATAGCATTTAGGTAACAGGTGAGAGCATAGTCATTCTAGAACATGGGGACTTTGCTAGATGCGTTGGGGTTCCAGTCTATAAGCTCAAGATGTGTGAGTGAGAGAGTAGTGGCTAGTTTCACCCACTTCGATTTGGTTTTCATAGAAATGCACTTGGTCAATGTCTTTATTAGTAGTCACTTTTGAAAGAGAGTCAAACTCATATTCCTTAGAATTGGTGCTACATGGTGAGAGATTATAGAACTCCCTAATAGTGATAGGGACATAGTCACCTTCATCCTTTCGGTTCTTACACAAATACTCAACATAGCATGATTGACTAGATTCTCCCCTTTTTGAATGATATTTGAATTGCTCAATATTGTCCTCAAAAGAATTACTAGTATCATCCACAATGATAACATGTGTCACAAAGTCATCTAGCTCAGCAAATAATTTAGTGAGATCATAAGGGATAGGATGAGGATAGGAATCCTCATCATCAGATTCTGCCTCTTGAGTATTTGACTAAGCTTGTGACTCATTTTTAGATGAACTTTTAGGTGTTGGTATGAATTTATTTTGTCCCAAATGAAAAGGAACCTTCTTAAATCCTAGGCCAGTTGTATCATGGTTGCTTCAAGCTCTTGTTTTGATAAAATCAATTAGGCCATTGTTATTGCACCCAATAGGGCTAGTTCCCTTCTAACCAAAATGCTTCATAAGCCTAAGACTAGGTCCATATTTCTTAGGAGTGATTTCTTGAGCTTGTTCTATTAGGTCCACTAGAGCCTCTTCTCTGTAAAGCCATGCAGCAATGGCTCTATTTTCACTTTCATCTTCTAAGGGAACTGTAGCGTTGACAAAAGTGCCATTATACTTGGTTTGAGGTGTCAGCACAAATGAATTCTTTGCCTCTGAGGATCTCCCATAATGTCAAGGGGACTCTAAGAGAGATGTTAATGACAACACTGGTTCAATGTGGTACTCTCCTATACCAGTTTCTTTCAGTTTGAATGACTGCTCAATTTGTTTTAGCTTATTGTCGTGATAATCAGTGGACTCACAGTTAGCAAGGACAAAAGTTTCAGCAGCTTTGAGCATATTGCAAGTGTAGCTAGTAGTGGTAGGAATAGTAACTTCAGAGCCATGAAATGGGAACTTGATGCATTGGTGGTATGTGGATGGCACAGCGTGCATCTCATGTATCCATGGCCATCCTAATAGAATATTTTAGGCCAAGGGGATGTCAAGCACCTAATAGGTGACATCCCTTTTGATAGGACTGATGCAAATTGGTAAAACCACAAGACCTAGAGACTTTCATTCCACTTCATCATACACTTTGATAGTGATCTTGCATCGAGGATCAATAGAGTCCTCAGAATAATTCAATTATCTAAGTAGGGCAGCAGAGACAATATTTAGGCCAGTGTCATTATCAATGAGTACCCAATGAACACGTGTCTAATGGATCATAACCTCAATGTGTAGATGTTGATTGTGTGGGTGACTCAGCAAGTTGTCATCTTCCTCAGAAAAATTCATATGATATGGTGAGCTTAGGTGACCCACCATGGATTGGAATTGCTCAAGGTCAAGATCTTGAGGAACATTTGTCTTAGCAAGGGATTTATCCAGAAGCTACCTGTGAGCAGACATGATTTTAAGTTGCTCAAAGATGGAAATCTGAGCATTAGTTCATTTCAACTGATCAAGAACACTATAACTAGTTGCTATCGAGTTCGTTGTGGGTTTTGCACCTTTGCCAGATGGACCAGCAAGGGTTTTATCTTTGTGTTGTTCAAGATCTAAAGTAGGAGGCGTAGGGCCTTTGAGCACCAACTTGGCGCATGAGTGAGTAACAACATTAGCATAGTGTTATGAAGGCATATTATCCATTTCATCAGAAGTAGGGCCCCTTAAGACAAATGGTGTCTTGGGTTTTTCATTATCTTGCTTGCCCTTAATGGTAATAATGTCACAATATTTGGAATCCACAGGTTCAACCATGTGAATGACATTGTCATCATTGGAGTATGTATAGTTGACCTTGTTGTAGGGTTGTGGTTTTGAAGTCTCTCCTTTTAAATAAGCTAGGAAAGGTTCTTTGAATGCCTTGTGATCTGAGTTTTTGTTATGTCCATCTACCACAAGATCACCAGAATCAATCATGTCCTAGACTTTATGGCACAAGTTTATACAGTTGCTAGTTTTGTGTCCCTTGTTTTGATGATACTCATAGAATGAGGTCTCATTCCACCATGGTGGATGTGGTTGTGGGTCATAGGGATGAGGGTTATCCATTGTTGAAATAAGCTTATGTTGTAGAAATGTTTTGTAAACCACATCCAAAGGTTCTCCCAAAGGTGTATACTCTCATTTGGGGTGTGTTGTCCAAGAGTTTCTTGGTTTGTTCTCAGACATCTTATTGTCAGGAGGAGGTTTCTTAGTTTTTTTGGCCACTTTTAGGCCATCTATTAGATTAAATGCAACTTTATTAGATTTGGGTGTGACATTGTCAATAACTCCATCATGTACAATTTCTTAGTTCTTGTTGACATGTTTGGTTTTATCCCTGTTGGAAGTGGAGCCTTGTTTTATGTCTCTCTGAAGAGTGAGTTCACCTTTCTTGACCAAAATTTTTTTGACGTGGATAGCCTATGTAATCATGTCTTCAAAGGTATGTGGAGCTTGTAGTTGGACTCTATATCTGAAATCAGGTAAGAGTTTATCAGTGAAAATGTCAAGCTTCTCTATTTCTAAGATTTTGTGGGAATACTTAGTGTATAGTTGTCTCCGCCTTTGAAGGAAAGTGAGGAAAGGTTCACCAATTTTCTATTTAAGGTTGCATAGATCTCGAATATTGATAGGATGTTGAATGTTATGAGAATATTGCTGAACAAAGAGATTGGCAATTTTTTCAAATGTCTTGATACCAGGAGGTAAATGTGAGAACCACTCCAAAGCCTAACCACCAAGGATTCTAGGGAATAAATTCATGAGGTAGGTTTGATCGTGTATAAACTCTATAGACAAAGCACCAAATTCCCACAAGTGATCTTGGGGATCAGTACTACAAAAGTACTTGTCATATCTGGGTAGCTCTACGCCTCATGGAAAAGGTGGCATGTTTATGTTTTTGTCAAATGGAAATGGGAAAAGAGCATCCAATGTGTATGTTTTTGTGGGTTTCTCTTTCTCATGCATCATCTGAGTCAATTGGTCTTGCATAATTTTCAGTTGTTTTTGGAGTTTAGAAGTCTCAGTTTCTTCTTCAGGTGTGATAATGGTTTCCAAATTGAAATGAGAGGGTAGTTTAGCTCCCTCTTGGGAAAGTTTGAGAAAGTACTTTTCTTTCTCTTCATTGAGTAGGATTCCCATGACCTTTTGAAAGTTTTTGTCTCTTCATCATTTTGCTATGTGTTCAGGGAGGATTTCTACTTCTTCCTATTCCTCATTAGTGTCATGGTGTTTCTCTTTCTCTTTATCATTCCTTGGTGGTTCTTGATGTTGACTATAACTACCATGTTCAGGTTCACAATTAGTCATTACAAGAATGTGTTTAGTTTCAGTGTGTTGTGTTTCAAAAGATCCTTTAAAAAAATGATTAGACATCATGTTTGGTAATATAGGACCTCTGTTTGTCTCAGTATCCTCTTGGTACAAAGGATTCCAAATTTGTTGCAAATTTATGGAAAATGTTCACTAAACTCAAGATGACCTGGCAGGTGAGGGAGATTGAGAAGATGCCTCACTAGCCGAACTAGATACAGATTGTGTAATGAAAGGTAAGTGACCTCTACCATTATTATGACCCCTAGCATGACCATGTCTAAGGTTATGGGGGATAAAACACGTTTCCACTTCTAGTTGCAACAGTCATAGACAAGGACAAGAAGCTAGAACCTGGACAAGGACTACACTAAGACTAAGTCTCAAAAAGGACAAGATAATAGCAAGAATGTTGTCCACTAAGTCACAAATGGTCTAATTTAAAGGGTAGAATAGGTAGAGATTATGACCAATACTACAAAAAGTATGACAAGCATTAAGATGAGGACAAAAAATAACTTATGAGATGAGACTAGTCAAAGTGCAAGATACAAGCCCTTAGCAAAGAAAAGTGCCACTATTTCAAGACTGTTCATAGATAGAGAGAGACAAATGAACACAAAAAAGGGTAGCATGTAGAGCACAAACAGCTAAAACAGATCAAAAAGTGGAAATGTTGACACAAGATTTCACACGAGAAACCTGTACAAGCCATGCGAGGAAGTTTTCTGAGCCACGCGAAGTAGTTTCCAAGGTTGCTTGAAAGTTAGTGACAGTAGTTTAATTTCACATGAGAAAGTTCAGAGGGTCGTGTGAAGACTCATGACAGTAGTTTAATTTTGTGCAAGGACAAAATGATTTCACACTAGGACAAAATGATCTCGCGTGAGAAGGTAGACTAGTTTAACAAAAATGACCAATTTCAACAAGATTTCTAAAATTTTCGGATAGAATAGAAATTTTTTTGAGATAGGTTCAGTTGGACAGACAATGAGATTGACCTTGCAAGACATTTGGAAAAAGTTTCAAGTTTTCAATCCAAGAAAAGTGTTTAAACAAGATAGTGGAAAGCAAGCAGTAGTTGAAAATAGTCCTGCTGAGGACAAAGCAACTCAGCAGGATAGGGGAGTCTTGACCTTTGTTTGTTGTAACTAGTTTGGACTTTGTTGATGACTCAAAAACAAACACACTTTTATCCCTAGAAAGAAAAATTGGTAGAGAAGGCAAAACCTTTTTCCCACATCTTATGCACATGCGTGTACCTCACACAGCTATGTCACCCCCTAGAGGGCACCCATTTTTTGATATTTTCAAAGGACTCAATGGTATATGCTGAACAAGCACCCTTGTGGTAAGGGATGATCATGTATACCATCTTCAAACATCCAGTAGCATGCCTATGGTGAGTTCTATAGGAGAGATTCTTCTCCCTCCTTGTACAAAGATTATGCCTCCTTTTAGAGGTGAACCAAGTGGCTTCTAACTAAGAGGTTTTTATTTGGCTTCTATTCGAATTAATCCCCGGTGGCTCCGCAAGCAAAGTTGAGGCTAGTAGCCCACACTAGCATTTGAAAGTGCATACTACTTGCTTAACAAGCCAAGGGCCGGTCCCAACTAGTGCACAGACAAAGCTTCCCCTTGATATGCAATATCAAGAATTAAGGAGAAGAAATTAGTCCAGCTTTGGAGTCTTTCACTCTACAAAGCATCTTGATTATAGTGATTTGGAATCTTTGAAAAAAGGAGTGTGCTCACTTGGGTCATTCTTGGAGGTTGGATCACTCCGAAAAGCCCTCTAAAGGATTGACATGAACTAGTGGTTTAGATCTAAGGGTTCAAGTTTCTAATTTCTCTCAAGGGGAAAGAGCATAATCCTCTACCTTATTTCCTTGCCCAAACATGCAAGACAAATTAATTACCGACTTGGCCTAATCAATCCAAACTCATTCTTCCTTAAATATTTTGAATCCCTTAAGGGAGATCATTGTCTTATCATAGAAGAGAATAAGCTTTGGAGAACCACCAAGCTGCTTGCCTTCTTTAGAATGCCATCTTTCGAAAGCGTCTAGGCTTTTTATTCACTCTTGGTCATGACCTCCAAGAAGTGAAGAGCATATTCCCCTATTCTTCCATCTTGCACCCTAGGAAGTTCACAAGCCCCTAATTAGACTATTTTTGAAAGCAATAAGAGAAGACACACATTGTTTTGTGGGTTTGAAAATATTGATCTTTGACAAGCATATCTTTGACAATCATCCTACAATTAAACTTGTTAATCCATTTTCACATGGGTTTTAAAAGGAATCTTCAGAAAAAATCCTACAAACAATAGTTAAGCTGCAAGAAATCAGAGAAATAGATTCAAAATAAAACATGTTAGTGAAATTAGATAATCTATATATTGAAAAAAAATGCTCAAAATTAAAGCTATTTTTACAAGATCTCGTGCAAGATCTTTGATAGAGCCGTGTGAAACTATTTTTGGCTCACACAAAATTTATTCACGACTCATGTGAAGAAACATGTGTTGCATGAAGTTTTGCATGCTTAGGAACTTTCTCGCTCGACATGTAGAGAATCTTTGTAGGAAGATTCAGAACCTTTGCATGAAAATGAACAGTCTCACGTGAAGATTCAAAACCTATATAGAATCATACGGACATAGAATACAAAAATGATTTAAAAAATGCAGAGTAAGGCCAAAGAAATTGATTTTCTCGGCCCCACAGTGGGCACCAAAAATGTATATGTGGAATGTGGCCTTACACTTCAAACACACACTTCAACATAGTCTTTATATGAGGATTCATCCTGGAATGAACATTGGATTGTCCATCCAAAAATCATCCAACAAGCTGACCTATTGCCTTCTATCTAAAGGGATTTTTCCCATTGATATCCTCAGAATTGAGGTACAAGCAACCAAACCCTCTAAGAATGAAGGATTTGAAAGATGCAATTAAGCTAGATGAATGTGCAAATTAATCTAAAATGAGATATGCAAACTAGTTTAAGAACATATAAAAGAAACTATGCTAAAGATGTCTACATATTAGATCTAGATGAGAATTAAGATAACAATGAAAATCTATGGGAATGTACTAAGATTTAAATGAGAATTTAATTTGGTAGAAATTTAATGCAAATTCTAATTCATCCTCTCAAAATGAAGAAATGAGGGTCTCTTAAATAAACTTTCCTGGAAACCTCCGACGATTGAGATCGATTTCAATCAATGGTCAGGATTGAAGATGAAGTTCAGTCATAAAGGAAGATTCCCAAATCAAAGTGAGTTAACTAGCTTAGATCTAAGTGTAAGAGTTAGTCAACTCAGATAGACTTTAGTGTTAGAGTAAGTGATCTGAATCATTTCCAATTTGATCAGTAGTGAACTAAGAATTTCCCTTTTTTGAACTAAAGAGAGATTTTAGAGAGATATTTAATTTAATAATGATACTCTACTGTTTGCTACTTCCAATGTCAAGGAGGACAAACAGATCAAACAAACTTTAGACTTGTATTCAACAACTTTAGAACAAAAGATTAATCCTCAAAAGTCAAATGTTTATAGTTTTAACTCTAACCATATTATATCTAATAAAGTTGTCTCAATTTTGGGTTTCTCAAAAGATTTTTTGCCTTTGGTATATCTTGTTATTCCTTTTTTAATGGGAGCTAATAAAATTAGTTATTGGATGCCTATTATTGAAAGGATTAAGGCTAGGATTGTTGCTTAGAAAGCTAGATGATTATCACTTTTAGGTAAAATTATTCTTGTCAAAATAGTACTTGCAACCATCTGCAATTATTATGTCTTAGTCTTGAAAGCTCATGCTTTGGTTATTCAAAGCATTCAAAGAAAATTGAGAGATTTTCTATGGTCAAGAAACATAACTAGGGAAAATAAAATTCTACCAGTCTCTCTCCAAGATATGTCACAAATCAAAACACTTGGGGTGCCAGTATACAATGATATGGAGAAAAGGAATAAGGCTTTTGGAGGAAAGTTAGTTTGGCAAATGTACTTGAAGCCCAGCACCAATTGGTGTCAAATCATGTAACACAAATATCTTGACAACCTTTTCCAGACTAGAGTCACATCCATTCAAAAACCCTTCAAAGGATTAGCCATTTGGATTTTATGATGACATCTAGAGATATTGTTACCCAATATATTTCTTGAGAGGTGAATAGTGGTGACATGGTCAACTTTTGGCATGACTCTTGGAGTGGGCTACCTCCCCTCATTCTTACAACATTTGTGGATGAAATAGTAGCTTCTTCTAAAAATGTTTGGGGTAAAACACTTGTGGGCTATGTCCCTGCAATTTGTCTATTTTCTAGAAAGATTATATGGAAGGATCCAAATGAGTTACTAATTTATAACCAAGATAGAGCTAGATTTAGGATAATTTTGTCACATAGAGTGGTATTTTTATTAGGAATGGAGGATAAATTATTTTGGGCCTCAAGCAAAACAAGCTCCTATAGTATTAAAGATGGGTATAGGATTATTTAGCAACAAGATTCCAAAAGCACTGAGTGTCATGCCTTTTCTTTTTTTTTTGGAACTTTTCCACTCCTCCCAAAGTAGGTTGTTTTTCCTAGATAGCTCTAAAAAAGAGAGCTCTCACTAGTGACTATCTTACCAAACTTAACATTTCTCAACCTTTCAATTGTTAATTTTATTATCTTCAATTGGAAGATGCAGATCATCTCTTTCTAAACTGCTCATTTTCTCAACAATGTTTGCTATTTATTCTTAATAAACTTTAGTTTATTTCTCCTCTACCAAATTTTTTTTTGGATCTATTTAAAGGAAGGCAAGTATTACATTCTTCTTCACTTTTCTCTTACTTGTGGAAATACATCCCTGCATTAGTAGTTTGGGCAATTTGGTGGGAACAAAATGAGAGTATCTTCCATAAGATCTCTTCACCAAGTAAATATGTTCTTATTAGTATAGAAAATTCTATCTTATATGTGGTGAATTCTAGCCATCATAGAGTCAAATGCAATCCATTTTTATCTAGTTGGGATAGCACTATCATCAGGGATTGGAAAGGCATCCATGTTCCTTTTGGATGGCTTCATCACAAACAACCAACATCCCTAATACTTAGAGACTTAGTTCAATGGTTCCCTATCACATGTGGTTTAGTTAAAATTAACTTTTATGGTTCTTCCCAAAAAAATTTGGGAAAATCTAGAGGGCTTCGTTCCATCAAAGCATCCCCTATTCCATCAGGAACCAACAACATGGTTGAGGCCTATGCCCTATTTGAAGGATTAATTTTGGAAAAAAAGGGGGTTATCAATCAATTCAAATTGAAAATGATTCCAAGGTGATTATAAATGTATGCATTAAATGAGAATCCTATAATTGAAAATTCTCATATATTGTACTGATATGTTTCTGGATTCGATTGTGTTAAGATTTTTACCATCAATGTTTCGAATCACACTACGTGATCCATCATCAAGATGAAGAGCAAGAGATGCAAAAAAATATATTGCAAATAATGGATGATCCAAAAAGATAAAGGGAATAGGCAAGAAGGAAAGCACACACCCCGAGGTTAATGAATGAAAATAAAATAACTAAAAATAAGAAACATTAAAAAAGGGGGGTAGATAGAAGGATAAGGGGCCAAAAAGGGGAACACTCCCAAGGACAGACTAGAAAATAAATAAAGGTGTCAAAAGAAGAATTTATGAGAATAGACAAGTGAAGAAATAAATTGGTTTCTTCTATTTTTTTATTTCTTCACTTGTCTATTCTCATAAATTCTTCTTTTGACACCTTTATTTATTTTCTAGTCTGTCCTTGGGAGTGTTCCCCTTTTTGGCCCCTTGTCCTTTTGTCTTCCCCCCCTTTTTAATTGTTTCTTATTTCTATTTTTTTTTTTTTTCATTCTTCAAACTCAGGGTGTGTACTTTCCTTCTTGCCTATTCCCTTTATCTTTTTGGGTCATCCATTATCTGCAATATATTATTTTTTGCATCTCTTGCTCTTCATCCTGATGATGGATCACATAGTATGATTTGAAACGTTGATGGTAAAAATCTTAACACAATCAAATCCATAAACATATCAGTACAATATAATGGATTGTGGAAATTTGTTCTCTTAAATAAAATCTCATATATCCTTGCACTCTCAAAAAATCCATTAATATATCATGGTGGCAATACATACATGTATGAAAAATAACTTGACCCATGATTCACCTATTTTTATTGAATCAATAAATAGAAAACATGTCTTTTTTCATATGATCAGATTCTTCCACAAAAAAATGATGACAAGCATCATGATGGCATTATCAACTAAAGAGATGAACTCCATAAATGAAAGACTTAACATTTCTTCTCTTTAGTCATAGACCATTTTGAAAATTACTTTTATTCTCCTACTTCTTGGCATATCACTTGATTGTTTGTGTTGGGAGTTTCAATATGGGTTCACTTGAGTCTAGTCATTAGGTCTTTAAAAGGTGATGATGAAAGTGAATACCTAAGAAAAACTTATTTCCTAGTCATGGAATAGAGCTTTGAATTTTGCACAAATATTTTTATGGTTCCAACAATGTCTCTTTCTCAGAATGTATTCTCCTTGTGAGTATAGAAAGATCCCAACTATCTCTAGAGAAGCAAACCAATGATTGATACCTAATTTGGTGTAGAATGAAAAAGGGAGGCCCAAGGTCCCCAAGTGAAAATGCCTAGTTTTCCCTCTATCAAAAACCTTATTTTGATTATGTAAAAAAAATTAAAAATATTATCATGAGTATCTATCACTTTACTCATCAAATAATTTCTAGGGTTTAAAGCCTTTTGTGAAACAAAAGGTATATATTTGAAAAGCAATTTATTCAAAAAACTCAACTTCTTATAATAAATCATCACATCATTCATTTTAATGTTTCGAAGAACTTTATAAGAATCATTATCAATGATATTGAAAACTTTCATTTCTATTCTTTGAAATCATGGGAACAAATATTTATTTTTGATATATATTTTTTTCCTATTTCACATAGTATATATGAGAAAATATTAAAGTTGAAAGTACCCAAAAAAAAATCAAAAAGATCTTTAATAATACTTACCTTGATTTGTTTTAGATTATGGTAAAAATTGGTTTTGAAGGGATCCCAAAACCCTTTCTTATCCTCAAAAAAGGAAAAAATGAGCCATCCAACAGGAAAGAGCCCATAAATCTACTAAAAAGTAGCATCAAATCAAGTTTTACAAGGACCTAAAACCACTAAAAAAGTCCAGATAAAATACCCAGGTTTTACAAGGACCTGGAACTGACAGTACAAGTTTAAAACTAAAATCTAGAAAATAGGACCAAACACAGCAACCAGAAGAACCAACCAACAAATAGGACCTGCACAGGATCCTAACCAGAGAAGAAGACCTAGGCAACTATTGCAATTCTATAATCATCTTCACAACCTCCTTACCAATCTTAGTCATGTCCTGGATGGAGTTGGTAGCCAAAGAAGCAGCGGCAATCAAAGCTTTTTTCCTCAAACGTTGTCTTGTCCTCTTGCTTGGGCCCTCCGAAGATATGGTTCCTTCATTAACTCTTTTACCCAAAGTCACCATAGCTGCATAGATGCTAGAGGTAACTTGCTCTATTTTTGTTCCACTTTCCCTGATGAGCAGTCTAAGATTCTGCTATAATCCTTTAGTTTTTTTTGGATATCTCCAATTTGCACCTCCATGTGTTGAATAATAGCTCAGTCAGCCTCCTGGTTATGTTGCAAGGTATCCATTTTCTTCTTCAGCCCCATTATTTTATTATATAACCAAGAATTGACCTGAAGGAAGGAGTCAGCTTTTTGTTTAGCAGAGTGAATGAAGGAGAGTTTGGTTTCCCTCACTGGGGATTCAACTGCATCATCAGCAATGGTGTGTAGAACAGGGCCATCTTTATCAATATGAATCCCCCCATCCAACGGCTCCACCTCACCAAGCTCCGCATGAATATGATGGCTCTGGCCCTCCTTATCATGTCCCTTAGTCTCCTTAAGAGGAGTGGAAGCTTTCCCCATGTTTTACTCCTCACTCAAAATGGCTAAATCATCATTTTCTTTCTCTTTATCACCTCCCCCAGACACAATATGAGTGTCCTCATTTTTAGACTTTCTCTATTCTAAATTCACCTCTGTAGTATCTTCCTCTCTCCCATCCTCATTATTATCTTTTGAATCCAGGTAACCATTTAGGTTAGAGCTAAACTCCCTAGCATCCATCCCCTCCTCTTCCTCAAGGGCATCCTTATCTGAGCCATCAGTGCTCTCCACCTTAGTTTCCTCTTCCTCAATTTGTCTTCGAGAATTGGAGGGATTTAGTTTAGCCTTTATTTTCTTTTTAACACTCTCATCCATTTTTCCTTTAACAAGATTAGGACTCTTATGCTTGCTGGTGGATGGGGATGAAGCAATGGACTTATTCCTGCAAAAACCCTCAATGAGTAAAATCAGACCTTCATGTAATATGGGTCAAGACTATTTCTTTTTATGGGTATTCAAACTTTGGAGCAAAGAAAACTACAAATAAAAAGGGAAGGAAATTTTGTCCTTGTACCTAAAATGGTTAAGGAAGACAAAGTGGAATTTGTGCACCCTTTTATTTCTTCCATCAAGGATGAAATATTTGTGAATACAACCAAGCACATCATGCCAAATACCTTTTATCTATTGCACATCAAAGAAGTCGCCATTCTTTTCCAATTGCAGCTCCTTTGCTTCCATCTTCAAGAATTTTTTGTAGGCTACATTGGAAATACTGGTCTGCTTCAAGAACTTAATACCTTTCATTGGAAGACCAATGACTTCAACAATGAATTCCTTAGTCAGCTTAACGGACACACCACGTAGAGTAACTTTGTCATCCACCCAGTTTTTGAAGAAGGCAGTGGTGACATGGGGTTTGAATCCATGCAACTGCTCCAGGTAGCCGACCACCTTCCCTTTCTAGAGAATCTTCCAAACATCCTACCTAGTCTTCCAATCATCACATTTTTTGGGTTCCTGCTTCCTTGGTTCACCTCCCATATTGCAGAGCAAACAAAAAACTAGAGACACCCAGATATCAATAGCAAAGAGGTAGAAGTGAGACCAGTTTTTTGTGACATGATATTGAGGATGCCTTTTTGAGGATATGTGTAAAGGGCACATAGCCTTCACATGAATGTACCTCCTTGGGAATGCTAAATTGACAATCATAAGGCCACTCCCGCAAATCATTAAATTTCTAATCCGAGAAAATCTTTCCCACTTTGGAATGAATAACATCATAATTAATAATCGCTTTAAGATCCACATTATTGTATAAGTCATTGAGCCACCTCATCTTTTGCCCCATTTGTACTGTGTGATTAGCAATCCAATCAGCAACCTCGTTGGCTTCTCTATAAGTATGGGAAATGACCACCTTCTCAAAATTTTGAAATAGGGTTTTGATTTTCATAACCGTTGCCTCTATAGACCAAGAGGTAGCATTTTTATTATTAATAATATTTATAATATTCAGAGAATCACCTTCCAACCATAATTTGGAGTACCCCAAATCAATAGCTAAAATAGTAGTATAAAGGGAAACAATAGCTTTAGCAATATGACTATTTGAGTGACCAATAGGGATAGCAACAACATCAATAAAATTTCCCATATAATCTCTAAGAACACCTCCACATCCTGCTCTTCCCAGGTTACCCTTAGCTGCTCTGTCAAAATTTCCTTTGATCCATCCATTAGGAGGAACAAGACATTTTATAATCGATCTAGGGTTACCAATTTTCAACTTAGATCCTTGAGATCTTAAAGGGTGATCAGGTTGGAAGGTGTGAGTAGGCTCCCTCTAGAACAAAAAATTCTCCTTAAAGGCTCTACTAATATTCTGACCAAGCACCCAAACTGGAAGATCTTTATTTCTGAATATCCTGTTATTTCTTTCTTTCCATATGGCCCACCAGAGATGGGGGAGGGTTAGTTTCCAAAGAAATTGAGCATCAGGATCCTTTGAGGGGCATCTCCAACTCTTGAAAGCAAGATCCACATTGTTTTGATGTACCCATGTCACGCCCAAAAAATTCAAAATCTCAGTCTAGACTACCTGGGTAAAAGAACAACTCAAAAAAATATGATCTCTATCTTCATATCCCTTTCTGCATAAAGAACACCTGTTAACTAAATTTATACCTCTTTTTTGCAAGTTATCAAGAGTCATAATTTTGTTTTGGAGAAGAGTCCAAAAGAAAATGTTAATTTTGGGAGTGAGACCCTTAATCCAAGCCATCAATTTGTTTCTAATAACACATAGTTGAGTTGAGGATGCCATCAATTTGTAATTTTTTTTGAATACCACTTTTAAAATCTTCTACTTGATCATAAAAACTGAATATATCATATATATTATAATGCATTATTTTACTCATTGAATCCCCATATGATTTGTCTTGTATTTCACTGATGGGAGTACCATTTGTCATTATTTTTTGGTGTATATAAACTTCACATGAATCATTTCTTTCTTTTATGCCAAATTTGTCTTCTTGATAATCACTATCTCCTTCATCTATAAGGTTCATATCTTTATCCCTTAAGAACTCCTCATGTTCACATACTATGCAAATTTTCATTTCACCTTTATAATCTAAATGATAAGGATTCATTTCATAGAATGGATTGTAAAATAATCCATCCCTAGAAGATAATTTCTCATAACTTTGTGAATCGTTTCTATCTAAATCACATGAAAAAAATTCAAGACTATTTTGGGACCAATCACAATTAGATACTTTGTTGTCTTGAGCCTTCCTATCAAATATTATTTGTGCATATTTTGATTGCTTAGCATTAAAAAAACAATGATCCTTTTTTTGAAGATATTTATGGTATTCATGATCTAATAAATCTTAAATTTCACTTTCAGTTAGATATTTTTATGTCGATCGAGATGTTCAATAATATCCATTTCTCTACAAGTTTTATCATGAATAAATTTGTCTTCAATTTTTTCCAGATTATGTAAATCTAGAACTTTATCAGAGTTTTTATTCTCATTTAAATTACCTTCATTATCTACCTCAGCTATTGCATCTAATAGATTCATCAAATCAAGATCATCTAAGATTCTTAAATTTTGGGTTCTATCTGTGAATTCAAGGAATGAAGGCTTCATACCCCTAGGTATCTCATGATATATATTTACCATCCTCATAAAAAACTAGGATGCAAATTCATCTCCATGTTAAATATAAGAGGATTAATTGAGAGGAGAGGGGTGAATTAGTTACTACAAAAATAAATCCTAGATCCCTTAGATGTCAATATAAATCAAACACAAATACTATTGAAACTCTATTAACATAGAGGCACTCAGTTAACACTAACAATATACTGTCACTCGACAAGTACTAAAATTTAAACTATAGCTCAGTAAATACTAAATATGTAGATCTTAAGATGTTAACTTTGATTAACCTTAATTAACTTAGTTTTGTACACATAAAAGAAATAGCATGAACACAAGTGACACCAAGATTTGACATGGAAACCCAATTTGGAAAAAATCACCAATTGCAACTAGTTATTATTGTTCACTCTTCTAAAATGATCCTTGTTAGGATCCAACCCTATCAAAGGTTACAAAACACACTATTAGGTGTGACCCTATTAGACACATCAATTTAGAATTACCACCTTGTTAGAGGATTCATAAAATAGTTGTTAGGCTAACTCTATTAGGATATTGGAATCATTGCTACAATGATTAGAGAGTAACAATGATATGACTTGATTTCTAATGCAACTATATTGCTTATTTCAGATCTCAATTTTGGCTCAAATACTTGATCCTTCCTAATTAGATTAATCTTTGCAACCCAATAAGAATATTCTTCTTATCATTCCAATTTGCTTCCTCTAAGCATCTTCTTATCTTCCACACATTCTCTCACTTGTTCAATCGTCAACTTGGCCTTATACTTATATCATATACATTATCAAGTCAACTTGAATACAAATTATAAATACAAATTTTCATCTCTTCAATTAGCTAGAACCATCAAACTAATTTATTAAACTCAATATTCCAAAATAAGAAAATCCTTTATTTGCCAACCCATCTCAGTAGACACTAATTTTTGAAATGATTTTCCTATGTTAACCAAGTGAACTCAATTAACACTACAACTTTGTAAAATTCCTTTGGTAACATAGTGATCTCAGTTAATGTTGGTTCTATGCCAACTTTCCTTTGTTAACTAAGTGAGCTCAGTTAACACTAAACTTCCACAAACTTCTCTTTGGTGCTAGATTGAAATCGGTAGACAATGTCTTCCAAACTTGGTAAACACTAGAATGCTTGGCATACATAGGAAACTATCTTCATCATTCGAGTGAGCTTGATAGACATTGACTGGTAAAGATGTGACATTTTTTGTAACTTCAAAGATAATATACAATTGATCAATTATTTTTAACAATCTCCCTCTTTGGTATTGATGGTAACACAACATGTCATAATACAATGAAATTTTAGAGAAAAATAAAATTAAGCATAACGTCCTTAGTTTCATTCTTATTCACATCCATGAGAACCCCCTCTATCAGTATGAACTCCCTCTGACATTGATCTCTCCCTCTGATTTTAGTTTCTCCCTCTATTAGCAAATTCTCCAAGTTTATTCTTCATCAAACTCTTTCTCTTTGACATTTTCAAACATTCAAAACAATTTCTTTGATATATTAAGCTCTCTATTTACAAAATTTATGTGATATGATAGCAAACTCTCCCTCTTTGGCATCTTATGCCAAAGATAATATTCAATAAATTTCAATGTACCTAATGTACTAATTCATATGCAATTTGCCCTTTCGTTATTGCATCAATTTGACTGATCTTCAAGGATACTTAGTTGATACATCACTAAATGTTTTTTAGTGAGCTTTGGATAGGGGAATAACCCCTATCTTACCTCTTAGATACAAAAATGCATCCTTAGGTAATGGCTTCGTGAATGTGTCTTCAATTTTTTCTTTAATATGCACATATTCCAATCTCACCTCTTTGTCTTATACTAATTCTCTCAAAAAATGATATTTTATTGCAATGTGATTGGTCTTGGTATGCATCATAGGACTCATTGATATATTAATTACACTTATATTATCATAGAAGATAACCATTGGATCCTTGATTTCTACCTTTACACCTACCAATAGTTGTTTGAACCAAACAATGTTGGAACA
Source organism: Cupressus sempervirens (assembly GCA_028749045.1). Taxonomy (NCBI): domain Eukaryota; kingdom Viridiplantae; phylum Streptophyta; class Pinopsida; order Cupressales; family Cupressaceae; genus Cupressus; species Cupressus sempervirens. Next base: position 512,570,562 of record CM053792.1, on the reverse strand, counting down.
ATTGACTACTTTTATAACATATTATGCTTCTATTGTAGACTGAGAGATGCAATTTTTTTCGTACTTGTCCAAGACACTATTCTCTTACCAAGAAAGAATCCTTAACCACTAGCGCTCTTCCTCTCATCAATACTTCCTACCTAATCTGCATTAGTGAAGGCTTTCAAATCAAAGTTACTTCCTTCCTTGTACCAAAATCCATAATCTTTAGTACCATTTAGATACCTTATGATTCTCTTTATTGCCATCATATGATTTTCTTTAGGATCCTGCCACCATACCAACTACAAGTGCAATATCAGGCCTAGTATGTACTCCATACTAAATTTTTCCAATCATATATCTATACATGGTCTATTCTACCTCCTTGGAAACATCATTTTTGGAAATATTATGTCTAGTAGACATAAGTGTTCCAACTGGTCTTGAATCCTCCATTCCAAACTTCTTCTATATATCCTTGATAGACTTAGATTGAGTAATGTAGATACCATCTTTCTTCTATTGAATTTGCAAGCCAACAAATAATTTGAGTTCTCCAAACATGGACAATTCAAATTCCTTACTCATTTCCTTTGAAAAATATTTGCACAAATCATAATTTCTAGTAAACAATGTATCATCCACAAAGATTTTTGCCAACACAATCTTCTTATCTAGTCCTTCTTTAATGTATAGGTTGTTCTTATCATTTTCCCTTTGAAAATAAATCTTCATCGAATAATTGTGAAGTCTTTCATAACAAGCTTTGGGAGCTTGTTTAAGATCATATAATGTTTTGTGTAGTTTATAAACCATATCCTTTTTGCCAAGAACTAAAAAACCTTTAGGTTTCTCTATGTAGACTTCTTTTTCTAGAATTCCATTCAAGAATGAATATTTTGCATCCATATAATATACTTTAAATCCTTTATGTGTAGCATAAGAAAGTAGAGTCCTAAAACCTTCTAATCTTGCAACATAAGAAATTTTTTGACCATAATCAATACCTTCCTCTTGAGAATAACCTTTGCATACTAACCTTGCTTTGTTTCTTGAAACGTCTCCATCTTCATTCAACTAATTTCTTAACACCCACTTTGTGCCAATTGCATTCTTATCCTTGGGTCTAGGAATAACGTCCAAGTCTTATTCATTTCTATTTGTTCTATCTCTTAATTCATTGCTTTAATCCAAGTTTCATTATCCAAAGCATAATTAATAGTTCTAGGTCCAAATTTAGTAAGCAAAGATGTACCTTTCAATTTTTTCCTTGTCATTGTACCTTCTGAGTTGTCTCTAATTATTTTCTCAAGTGCATGATCCCTTTTGACATATCTTGCAAGTACAAGTACTTTGGATTTAGAGCTTATTTCACTTGCCTCACCATAATCTTCTACATCATGCTCGTGTCCCACTATTTGTGACTCAGGTCCTTTAGACTTAGACTTGGGTTGCACTGGCTATAACTCAATAGCTTCTAACTATGACTTGGGTCCTTTAAACTATGACTTAGTGCTTCTAGAGATTTTGGGGACTTGGGAGGTGATGTCTACTAGCTTCCAATTGGATTAGGCAATATATCAAGTTCAAAGTAAATAAAATTTCTATAGTTTTCAAGTTCTTTGTTGCTCTTTTCTACAAACTCATCAATCTTCACATAAGAACTTTCTATGATTTTATGAGTAGTTATATTCAAACATTTGTATGCTTTACTTCTATTAGAGTATCCTAGGAATATGCCTTCATCATTTTTGACATCAAATTTAATTTTCCTATTCTCCTTCAAGATATAACATTTTCTACCAAATAATTTGAAGTAACTTACATTAGGTTTATAGCCATACCATAATTCATAAGGAGCCTGATTTGAGTCTTTCTTCAGTTGTACTATGCTTAAGGTATGAATTGTTGTACCGATTTCCTCCTTCCAGTAATTGATTACAACATTCTTTTCAATAATTAGGTTTATTGCACAATCCATGATAGATATATTCCTTCATTCTACTATATTATTTTACTAAGGTGTACCAGGTGTAGATACTTGCCTTTTTATTCTTTTCTCAATGTAAAATTCATTAAATTCATTTGAGATAAATTCTCCTCCTCTATTTGACCTTAACCACTTAATTTTCTTTCATGTTTCTTTCTCAACTCTATCTGGATACTACTTAAATTTTTGAAAAGCTTCAGACTTATCTTTTAGATAAATTATTGTTATCATCCTAGAATAATCATCAACAAAAAAAAAAAAAAAAAACTTATCTCCACTATAGCATTCTATGCCAATAGGTCCACAAAGGTCTATATGAACTCACTTCAAAACTTATTCAAAATGATAGTTCTTCCTTTTGAAACTTATCTTGCCCATCTTACCAATTTGACAATTTTTACACATACCCATATTAGGTTTCCTCAGACTAGGAATACCCCCTCACTATTTTTTTTTCCATATCTTGATCAAGTTATCAAATTTCACATGACACAATCTTTTATGACATAACCTATTTTCTTCTACTTGAGAAATGAAACATGAACTTTCACTTAGATCTAGGTAGAATAATTAATTTTTCTTTGATTACCAAACCCAGATAGATTTCCTTTTCCATGTCACAGCTTGGCCTTCCCATTCATGAATTCTACCTTGAATCCAATGTTATTCAATGATGTCACACTTAGTAGATTATGCTTTAGTCCTTCAACCCAATAAGCATTATCATATTTGAGTTCATCGGTTAGTGAAAGACAACCTTTTCATTTTATGCTACAAAGTTCTTTGTTTCCAAATCATACACTTCCACCATCATAGTGTTCTATATGTTCAAACTTTCTTTTATCACCAATCATGTGATGAGTACAACTACCATCAATAATCCATGTATCATTTTTTTTAACATGATAAATAAGTGCCATCTTATCATCTTCATCATCAAATTTATCTTGTACAACAATATAAACCATTTAATCATCATCACTACTATCAGAATCTTTAGCCATGAAACTTGACTTCTTACCTTTTATCCTTGTATTCCTTGTAGTTTTTTAAATCCTTCTTTCCTTTGTACTTGTTTCTTTTCTTTTCTTCTTTGCCTTCTTTGTTTAGACATCTTGCAACAATGTGACTAGCTTCACAAGAAAAACAAATTAGAAGAATTTTACCTTTGTACTTTCCTTTGCCTTTGGGATATCTTCTTGCAAGCAAGACTTCAATGGCATCAAGATCACTATAAAAACTATCTTCTTCTTCACTTTCAAATTATTTTTCTTTTGATCTTCTACCTTTCTTTTTTATTGAAAACTTGGCTTCCAATGTAGATGCAAGATTTCTATAACTAGGAACATAATTATCATAGTTATCCACCTCAAATATTGTCAACCTTCCCAATGGAGCATCCAAATTTATCTTATTATTGGGATCACAACTCATCTCCTGAATAGCTGACACTCTAATTACATACATAGGAAGAAGAGTTATGAGTACCTTGTTGACCACTATAACATCATCAATTTTTCCTTCAGAGGCTTTGATTGCACTTACACTAGCTTTGATTCTCTTAACATATTTTGAAATGTTTTCATCTTCTCTCATCTTCATCCGACCAAACTGACCTCTTAAGCATTTTTCCTTGGCTCTTCTCACATTATGATAACCTCCATAGATATCTTTTATCTTTTTCCACACTAATTAGTAGTAGCACAACTTTTGACTTCATCAAATTTAGCATAGTTAAGAGTAGATGCAATGTCAATCATCATAATGTTATGATTCTTCTTTTCAGAAATATCCTCCATAGTCAAAGTTTTAGAAGGATCTTTATACTAGGTATTTAAATATTTTAGACCTAATTCATTGATGGTTTCAATATGTAGCTTCATAATTTCTTTCCATGCCTCGAAGTTATCTTTGTTCAACTTGGGAATCTCTCTTCTATAAGACATCTTGATCTTTAGCTTAGGTCCTTGAAACCTTCTATGCAAGCATCAAAATCTCTAATATCAATTACTAGAAATATAAGAGGAGTAACTAAGAGAGGGAGATGAATTAGTTACTAAAAAAAATCCCAAATCCCTTAGATGTCAATAAAAATCAAACATGAATACTATTGAAACTGAATTATACTAAAATTTGGTTAATGTAGAGGCACTCAGTTAACACTAACAATATATTGTCACTTGAAAAGTACTGAAATATCAACTGTAAACCATTAAATATTGAACTTTCATATCTTAAGATGTTAAGTATGATTAACCTTAATTAACTTAGTTTCATATACATAAAAAAAATAGCATGAACACAAGTGACACCAAGACTTAACATGGAAACCCAATTTGGGAAAAACCACCAATTGCAGCTAGTTACTATTTTTCACTCTTTTGAAGTGAGCCATGTTAGAAACCAACCCTATTAAAGGTTACAAAATATATTTTTAGGTGTTACCCTATTACAATATTTAATCATGCTATTATGAGTGGCCTTGTTAAAGGTCTTTAGACACTTCAATCTAGAAATTCCACCTTGTTAGATAATTTACAAATAGTCGTTCGGCTAACTCTATTAAAAGATTTTATTCACTATTACAATGGTTAGAAAGTAACAATAAAATGGCCTAATTGCTGATGCAATTATATTACTTATTTCATATCTCAATTCTAGCTAAAATACTTGATCCTTCCTTATTAGATTAATCTTTGTAGACCAACAAGGATATTCTACTTATCCTTCCAATTTGCTCCCTCTAAGCATCTTCTTGTCTTCCACACATTCTCAAACTTATTCAATCCTCAACTCAACCTTATATCTATATCATATGAATTTTCAAGTAATCTTGAATATAAATTATAACAATAATTTTTCATCTCTTCAGTCAGCTAGAAGCAACAAATTAATTCGTTAAATTCAATATGCCAAAACAAGAAAATTGTTTGTTAGTTGACCTAGCTTGGTAGACACTAACTTATGAAATAATTTTTCTTTGTGAACCAAGTGAACTCAATTAACACTAAAACTTTGTAAACTTCCTTTGGTAACTAAATGATCTCAATTAACATTGGTTCCATGCAAGCTTCCCTTTGTTAATTGAGTGAGCTTGATGAACACTGGTTCCATGCCAACCTTTTTTTATTAACCGAGTGAGCTTGATTAACACTGAACTTTTGTAAACTTCTCTTTGGTGCCCAAGCGAACTCGATAAACACTATCTTCTAAACTTGTTAAATACTAGAATTCTCAACAGACACATGAAACTATCTTCATCACTTGAGTGAGCTTAACACACATTGATTGGTAAAGATATGACATTTTGTATAACATCAAAATCATGAGGTGAACACTAGTGTAACATCAAGATACACTAGTGTTGAGTGCCATTCTTTTGCATGAGGCGAAGATAAAATATGATAATGTAAAGATAAAGGATTTTTCTAATACTATCACTTAGAACATCAATCCCCTCATAGAGGATGACTTGAAGAAGATACTAATGGAAACCACCACCTAGGCCAAACTTTGTGTGAATCCTAAACTGGTGAGTATTGATGAGATTGAGAAGGCAGATAAAGTATCTATAGTGGAGAAAGTATAGTAACTAAGTACACCTCAAGCCCCTCCTCAATTCACCATTATACAACTTACATTACACCTTGCAGTATATCAAAGGAAGGAGACAACAACTTCTATCATTAGTACATTGGCACAAAGTACTCCAGTCTCAATCACTATAGAGGAAAGTGTACATGATAAGGGTGAGATAGTTGGAGAGAAAAAAGATGAGACAAAGAAGATAGAAGGAACACAAGTTCAAATAGGTCAGGTAGATACTCTTGCACCTATAACAAAAAATCAAAGTGTTATTGGTAATACAGAGAAAGAGAATGATACAACTAAAGAGCCAAGTTTGACATAAAAGCCAAAGGAGAAATTAGAAATATAAGCATTGGTAACATTACCTGAATTTGTCATCACTCCTAATCAAGCTCTTTAGAGGCCAAGCATAGAAGTTACACCATTACAATCCTCAAGGCTTAGTCCAAGCACATCCAAGGAAGCTAAAGTTACATCATTTGGTGATGTAAATTTGGATGAAGTGATTGAGTTGCCCAAATTTGATTATGCAACTATTACTATTGAGAAAATGGGCATACTTCCAAGGAGCCCTAGCAAAGAAGAAGCAACAAGAATTTCTTGGATGGGAGCATAGGAAAAAGTAAGCTTTGATTGATATCAAAGATATTTTAATTGATGCATTTAGTCTACCAGCTCTAGAAGAAAATCAGCCAATAATAGAATGGTTAACCAACTTAGTGGAGAAGCTCAATGACGTAGACCTAGAATCTAATGTCAAACTACTTGAATGGTGTGAGAGAAAGTTCCAACATAATCTTGATGAAAAGATATCAAGTTCTATTACATTGACACAAGTTGAATTAGCAACCAAAATAGAGAATGTGAAGAAGATACTAGAAAATATTTTCTCTTTGTATACCAGCTTGAATAATACTACACTCTTCATGTGGGAAGTTAGGACTTATATCCTAAGCTTGGAGAGCTTTATGCAAACATCTAGCATAACTCTACCAAAGTCTCTAGCCCAAAGTGAGAAACACTTTAGTACCCTCCTATATTCCTAAAGTTAGTTAGCAACATTACATGTAGATGAAGCCAACATCAGGGCTAAAATGATATGCATCTAGTCTATATTGACTCCACACATGGAGATACTGTACAAAGAACTAACCAACACTAAAACTCTCATGAAGAAAGATTCTCATCTTTCTATAATGAAGGCATAGTACACCTTTTTATGAAGCTGGCCATCTAAATCAAGTCACTAGAGGTAGCTTGTGATAATTTGGATGTAGCTCTAAAGATTATACTAGAGATCCATAACCATTTTTGGAAAAATACACTATCAGTGTATAACCCATTGACATAAGTGTCAAAAGGGGGAGTAATAATGAGATAGAGTATGGGAGAGATGGAGATAGAGATAAAATAGATAATCTACTTAGTAGGATAAATATTTTGGTTTAGATATAGAGACAATCAACTTAGAGGGAGTTATGAAATTTTGAGGTATGACTAATAAGTCATATGTTGCAAAATTTTGATATTTTGGAATTTTTGTATAAAAGCTGAATAGATACTAGATATTTATGTTATGCTCATAAGGATAAGATCACTAATGTATGACCAAGTGTTTTTGACACTCATGTCAAAGGGGGGATTGTGGATCTCGGATTGGTTTTGACAAATGAGTGTCTATACACTTAAGTCATTTAATTAGTTCATGCCAAACAAGTAACATATACTGAGCATAACATATAAGATAGTTCATGCCAAGTAAACAGTGAGTGTTGAGTCACTTAGATGATGAGAAAATAGTATGTGCCAAGTGATTCAAGTGTTGGGTAAGTAGTGCATGTCAAGTCATTCAAATACCAAGTGACAACACTAAAGTTATAGTTAGTGTCAAGTACTAGGGACTTCAGATGCCAAGTAATACAGTTTTGACATAGTTGTTTGTTTTGGTAGAAACTAATATGTAAATCATTTTTTAGCTAACTTAAGTACTATTTTATGATCCATGTTGATAAGAATGAATCTTAATTGTGAATCCCTATGCATTGCATGGATCCAATCAGAAAAAGGGAAGATTTAAGTAGCAATTTGGGTGAATCACTACTGTTGATTCATACCCAACCCTAAATCACCTAGGTCTTCTTAAGGAAGATAATCACTAAACACTATAGATATGAAATGGAGTGCTAAAGAGAATTAATGAGAGTTTTGCATGTGCAAAACAAAGCATTCATGGTGATTAAGGTGTTATGAATTGATTTATATTGTAGAATTAGTTAGAAGGAGAATAGAGAAAAGAAATTAGAGGACAATAGAGGTACATATAATCAAAAAAGATCAAGTACACATCAGTATAGAGGTGATCTAACATCAAGCAATAGAGTGCTAACCAAAGGATCATTACTGAGACATTTTAACAAGTCAATTAGTTAAATATCTTAATAGAGTAGCCTTAACAAGCTATTGTAAATCATTTAATAGGTTGCTTAATTTATTGTAAATTAAAGTCCTTTTATCAAGAACACTTTTAGCAAGGTGTTGAAATCCTATAACAGGGTAAGATCTAACAATCTTGTAAGGTAGACCTTTCACAAGGTAGACCATGTTTCATGGTCAAGAATTGTAACCTTCATTAGATACACTTTATTATTGTAGTAGTGTATATTTGTGGGTGTCATCTCCACCCTAATTTTACCTTCTCCTTGGATGGTTTCTAGGAAACCAAATATCTTGTGTCATATATCTGTTAAATATTTACTTTCATGCTATGGATATATATGTCTAATTTAGTATTTTAGTTTATATGCATATATTGTGAGATAGATGTACAGTGAATAGCTTTAGAGGTTTAAAGTTTTAAGTGTTGATTTACCACCCCCCCCCCCCCCCCCCCCCTAGAGTTTAATTTTATATTGTATTTCCAACAATTAGTATCAGAGAGCAATTCTCTAAAAGAAAAGCTTTGTAGCTTTGAGGAAAGATCTTGCAGATGGAAGTCTATGAATTGGGGAAGACTAATGAGAACCATACAATTGAAAGACAACTTTCCCTCCATTAATTGAATGAAACAAGAGATGAGTTAAAGAGATCATTAAAGAGAAGGAAGGAAATTACTATTCAAGAGCATGGCACACAATACCAAGAGATTGACAAATTATTTGCAAATGAAAACTCCAATGAATTTGATACAATAGTTGTTGATCAAATGGAAAATAATGGAACTCGAATTGAAGAGGTCAAAAATCTAAAGAGAGAATAAGAGATCCAATCAATATTGCTATGTGAGGTGATAGAGTAGAAAAAAAATATGAAGAGGAAAAAATCATGATTGAAGATTACAAAAGGATTATGACCAACATACTAGAAGAGAAAACATCAGAGGTAATTAGGATTGCTAACATGCAATTGGAAAATTTGAGTCAAATGATGATTGCAAATCATGAACTAAATGCAAAAGATATTGAGATCACAACACTAAAGTTGCAGAATGAAAAACTAAGAAATGATCTAAAAAGAAAAAATGAGTTTGCTGATAGTTTCAATAAACCTAGTGAAACCATCAAATACTTTAAGTAATTGATGAGATCCCCTAGATCCAACAGTGATACTTTTGGATTGGGATGTACTAGTATTGAAGAAGGAGAATCATCCAAAATTGGAGAAGAAAGAAGTAACAAAGCTAAGGACTCCAAACCTACTTGTCATAATTGTGGTAAGATAGGTCATACTACTAATGTTTGTAGGAGAAAGACTACAAATTAGAATCCTAAGCAAAATTTCATGGGTTGTTGCCATAAATTTAACAAACAAGGACATCAGGCATATGAATGTAGAACCAAGACCATAAGCTCACAAAGATTTGAAGGACACTACTATAACTATCAGAAGTATGAACATTGAACATATGAGTGTAGATCCAAGCCTAAATGGTCAACAAATAAGTAGACAAAGGTAAAGCACAATGGAAACTCTTATAATTGGAATTATAATACAAGGTATAATTGTCACTACTATCAAGAGTATGAACATGTTGCTGAAAATTGCATAAGAACACATTTCTGAAGTGACTATAGTAGATGGTTGAGTCAAACCACATATTTTAGCTATTTGAAGACTAGTCATGTAAGAAAAAATTGTCAAACAAGGTCAAAGGCACCAAATAGTAAGTTCAACAAAGGAAAAGGAAAGACAAATGTTGAGAATGTCAAAGATGAAATGAACAAAACATGGAAGAGAAAGGAAGATTGCAGCATAGCAAGTGTAGAAGGGATCTCTTCACCCAATGGATCAGGTGATCACAACTTCTCCCATTAAGAAATTGAGAGATAAGTGGGATTGATATCTAAAAGGATATACTTTACATCAATTCTAAGAGTTTAGTTCTAGAAAGATTACATATGCATGAAGAAATATGCAAAGTGTTGTTAAAAATCAAGACAAGATTCTTAAGTTTTGTTGATTTTCATGTTACAGCCGAGCATGAAAAATTTCACTATGGTTGCTGAGTGAAATGATTAGTTGATGCCAAGCTATCAAATTTGTTAGTGTTGATCGAGCTCATAGTGGTTACTGAGTGGAAAAGAAACTTCATACAAGCCAAGTGAGTCAAAATATTTATTAAAGCCAAGCTTACAACTGTGTAAGCACTCAACATTAATTGCAAGGTTTTGAGGTCTATATGATCAATTTCTACTCATATGACATCATTAAAATTTGAAAGAGAGCATGAAGAGATAAAAATAAACTAGAGAAATTATGTTGAGAATTTGCAAACAAATTCAATAGATGCTCAACACCATCACTACAGATTCACAAAGGTATTTATCAAGTGCTGAGCTATGTAGTTTGAATTTTTGCAAAACCTAGTTTTATGAAATGGCATCTAGTTCTTCAAAAACAAAGGGAAAGGAATTTTTGAATGTATGATTGATAAGTAATCATATTAAACAACCTAATTTTAGAGCTATTCTAGATATAACATATAAACTTGATCCATCTAGTGTGTTGTCAATGATATCACTAAAAGTCTTAATGACTCAAGATGTTAGATGTTGCTATACATGTAAGGTTGGAAGCATAAGAGACATGGATATTAGGGAGACATATGGGAAATTGTGTGAAAATAGAACATTGATTAACCTATGCCCTAGATTTCCCCAACATCTTGAACACAAAATGGATAGAGATAGTTTTGGGTAGGATACATGATAGTTATGTATGGTTAAAGAATGGACCGGTGAAAATCACCAAGAAAATTGTACATAGAGCTATAGGGTATCTAACCCTAGATCAGCCCAAGACATTGAGAAGTGAAGAAAAAGAGGTAATTAAAAGAAATCCAGGGGCTATAAGGAATAAATGAGGGATGATAATTGATACAATTACAAATCCCTTAATTGTTTTTGTAGTGAGGATTATAGCACACAAGTTCTACCATTTCAACAGGCTTAACAATGTTCCATGTATTACAATGGATGTGGGATACAAGATAGTGAAGAAAGATCATACTTATGACCTTGCTGAGTTGCAATTGCAATAATTGACTAAGAATTTGGGAGCCATAAGAAAGACCAAAAGTGAAAAATAAGAATTTAGATCTATTCTTGTATGTATATTATTTTATGTACATAATACATTTCCTACTTTTGGTAAAGTTGCATGGAAGGTAAATAGTGCTATTATAATGCAAATAGGTGAATTCATTGAGAAACTAGGTGATAATTTTGAGTTAGTCATGACAAGCTACTTCAAAGACTTCAAGCATAAAATGATCAAGAAAAGATTGAAGATACTAGCTTCACTAGTGGAGAAACATTTTGATGATGTTTTCTTCCTAGTTGATATTGACTATACATATGTCTAGGTAGCAGTTCCTAGAGTTAAATGGTTAAGACCATTAGGATATAAAATCAACATTTATGAAGCCTCTATAGAAATAAAAAAATTATTTATAGAAGAAGTGGAAAATGAGGATAAAATTTTTGGGAACTATTATTTGGCCAAGTCAAAAATTATAATGGACTTGAAGACTACTTCAGTCATTAGAAAGAAGAATAAGATGGTTAAAAAACTAAAAGAGAAATTTGATGAAGGGGCAAAAGAAGAAGAAGAAGAAGAAGATGATGATGATGATGAAGAGAATAAACCTATCCAAGCACCACTTGACATAAACCAAGGTCAAGTAGAGGACCAAAAAGAAGAGGAAGTAAAAAATTTAGAAGGTGCTGAGGGAGAAGAAGCCAGTGAAGCACTTGCAGCTACTAAAAAGAAGAAAAGAAAAGTGAATGCATCTATAGTAAGAAAACCAAAGAAGTTTGCAAAACCTACATAGCCTATAGTACCTACAATAAGGGCTATCACAAGGACCACTACACAAAAGGATAAGGAAGTATCCAAGACAAAAGAGAAGATAGATAGTCAAGCTAGCAAGGGTGAAGAATCTAAGAAAAGACTGAGAAGAAAATATGTTGCTCTAGTTGAATCTAATTAGGAGAAGATTGAATCTAATGATAATAGATAGTTTCAAGTGGTAATTCATAGTCTTCTTTAGATTTGGATAATCTATGTGAGAATATTAGAAATCATGTTGATTTATCTAGATTCTCTCACATTGAGTTTGACAATCTTGGGAAGATTGAAATGAATCAAGTTGAAGAGGCAGTATATGCCATGATGGTAATATTTAAAAAGGATCCTCTTTAGCTTTCCAAGTCCATACCCAAAAGTTTGTATGTGAGAGTTGAGGAAAAGTGGCACTATTGTCTAGATACTGAGAAACAAACAAGAGAAATTGTACTTTTCTAGGTAATGCCAAAATTAAGTAAGGGTGCAATGGAAAAGCCATTAAGAAACATACTAGAAAATTTATATTAAAATAACATAGGGTATTCAGTATATTATAGAATAACATTGAGGATGTTGTACAAAAGACTACTTTGATGTGGAGATCACTATATGGTTTAACATCCTAGGCAATATTGTGGGCACCTATTAATGTAGACGAGGAAAAAGAAGAAGAAAAAGAAGGCACTAAAAAAAATATAGTTGAGGAAGGCATGTACATGAACATAGACACATAGGAACTAGCTAAGGAGGAATAGCCAACAGAATAGAGTGTACAAGATACACTAGTGTTGAGTGTTAGTGCTCCACATGGGGTGAACATAGGAGATGATAATGTAAAGATAAAGGATGTTTCTGATACTATCACTCAAAACATCAATCCCCTCATAGAGGATGACTTGAAGAAGATACTAGTAGAAACCACCACCCATGCCAAACTTTTTTGAAATCTTGTACTATTGAATATTGATTAGATTGAGAAGGTAGATAAGGTATCTGTAAGGGAGGTAGTACAAAAACTAATTACACATCAAGTGCCTCGTCAATTCACCATGATACAACCTATATTACCCCTTGTGATATATCAAAGGAAGGAGATTAGCAACTTCTACCATCAGTACATTGGCACAAAAGTACTCCAATCTCAATCACTATAGAGGAAAGTGTACATGACAAGGGTGAGACAGTTGGAGAGCAAAAAGATGAGACAAAGAATATAGAAGGAATAGAATTTAAAATAGGCTAGGTAGATACTCTTGCACCTACAATAAAAAATTGAAGTGTTGCTAGTAATACACAGAAAGAGAAGAACACAATTAAAGAGTCAAGTTTGACAAAAAAGAAAGAGGAGCAATTAGCAATACAAGCTCTAGTAACATTACTAGAATCTTCCACTCCTCGTAGTCAAGATCTTCAAAGGCTGAGCATAGAAGCTACACCGTTACAACCCTCAAGGCTAAGTTCAAGTACATCCAAGGAATTTGAAGTTACATCATTTGGTGATGTAAATCTAGATGACGTACTTGAGTTTCCCAAATTTGATTATGAAACTATTACTATTGAGTAGATGAACATGCTCCAGGAAGCCCTAGCAAAGAAGAAGCAACAAGAATTGCTCAGACAAGAGCATAGGATGAAGCAAGTTTTGATTGATATCAAAGACATTTTTGTTGATACATTTAGTTTGCCAGCTCTATAGGAAAATATGCCAATAATAGAATAGTTAACTAGCTTAGTGGAGAAGCTAAATGATGTAGACCTAGATTCTAATGTCAAATTACTTGAATGGTTTGAGAGAAATTTCCAGCATAAGGTTGATGAAAATATATCAAGTGTTATTGCATTGACACAGGTTGAATTAGCAACCAAAATAGAGAATGTGAAGAAAATACTAGAGAATATTTTCTCTTTTTATACCAAATTGAATAATACTACACTTTCACAAGGGAAGTTAGGAGTCATATCCTAAACTTGGAAAGCTTTATGCAAACATCTAGCACAACTCTACCAAAGTCTCTAGCCCAAAGTGAGAAACACTTCAGCACCCTCCTACATTCCCAAAGTTAGTAAACAACATTACATGTAGATAAAGCCAATATTTGGGCTAAACTAATATGCATCCAGTCTACATTGACTCGACACATGGAGATACTAGACAAGGAACTAGCCTATGTTGAAACTCTCATAAAGACAGATTCTCATCTTTCTACACATGAAGGCTTAGTACACTATGTTGTTGAGCTGGTCATCCAAATCAAGTTATTAGAAGTAGATTGTGATAATTGGGATGCAACTCTAAAGATTATACTAGAGATCCACAAACCATTTATGGAAAAATACACTATTAATGTATAATCCATTGACATGAGTGTCAAAAAGGGGGAGTAAGAGAAAAGGGGGAGTAGTAATGAGATAGAGTATGCAAGAGACAGAGACAAAGATAAAACAAAGATATAGAGACAATCAACTTAGAGGGAGTTATGAAATTTTGAGGTATGACTAATAAGTCATGTTGCAAAATTTTAATATTTTGGAATTTTTTGTATAGAAGCTAAATAGATACTACATATCTATGTTATGCTCATAAAGATAAGATCATTAATGCATGACCAAGTGTTTTTGACACTCATGTCCAAGGAAAAGATTGTTGATCTTAGATTGGTTTTGATAAATGAGTGTCTATACACTTAAGTCATTTACTTAGTTCATGTCGAACAAGTAAATGTTACCAATTTAACATACCACCTATATTTCTATGTTATGCTTGCTTTTATACCAAGCTAGGTTTTTTTTAGTTGCTAAGCATACATATTATAAAATTAAGTGGATGCAAAAAGTAAAGTACAAAAATTAGTAAACAAGAAAATTGATCATTTTTATTCAAAATGCAAGTACTAGAATAGTACATTTTATTAAAATATTTAAAACTATTTTGATAAGGTATAAAGTGTTCAAATTTTATAGAGTACTTAAATACAATGCATTTAGATACCACACAAGCATTCTTAGCTCATAACATAATACAAAATAAACACATTGTATAAATAGAAAAGTACTGATAAGATAAAGGGAAAGGGCTCCATTGCTTAAATGGAAGAATTGTTGTTCTAGATATTGAAGGATTGAGCCCACATCTCCATTTGGGAATAGCCTTGCAAAAAATGAAAGAAGAGGAGGGTCAATTCATACAAACTAAGCAATGAAAATCTTTCCAATTATTTCTACACTATTGTTCCTACAACATGGTTATTCAAATAACTATATTAAAAGATAAGAAGGCAAAAGGGATATCTAAAAGAAAAACATGTTTTTATGCTAATGAGTTTGTTTCATGTGTAGATATAGGTATGAAGTTGGAGGTTGTTGAAGGATTTTGCATTAATTATATGCATGAATGTTATGTCCCCTATTTTTCTAATAAAATTCAATAATAATAAGTCAAAGAAATAATTAATTTTATAATATTAAAAGAGAACATAATATTATGATAATTATTTTGAAAAAATATTATAATATGTTAGTAGCCAAGAAGGAATAGTTAATAAGAATATGATAATAATATTATTATATTATTATAATTATTAAATATATTATAATAATAAAAAGAAGGAATATTTTAATAAAGGATGATTACAATAAATACAATATAATGCATTACTATATTATATATTATAATTTGAAATATAATACAATACAATGAAAATATTAATATTAATAAATAAATAATAATTGTTTAATGCAATTATAATTTTAATAATAATTATATAGATTATTTTTAACGAATCTATTATTAAGTGCAACTAAGAATCGCAACATGTTTCCTCTTCACTCATATGAGTATCCAAAGGTAGCATATAAAGCAGGGGGATATGAATGGTAATGAGGAGGAGGAAAAACTACAAAGAAGACATGGGAAGAAAGACCCTCCATAGTCAAAGCATTGCAATATCAATAAAAAAAAACCCACAAATGTAGCAAGGGAGAAAGTTTGAAAATTGAATCCAAAAGGGATTACGGGCATTGCCACAATCAGTCAAAAGTTGACCTCTGAATGTGAGACAAAGCATCATACCACTGAGTACCAATAGAAGCATAACACAAAATTAGGTCGAAGGGAGTCTCAGATGATTTTGTAAAGTTACAATACAAAGCCACACACTAATAGAAGCATCCCTAACAATTCATTAAGAGATTAACAATACATGAGGTAGAAAGAAGGCATCAACAATGATAAAAAACAATTAGAAAAAAGGAAATAAAGATCATAACATGAACAACTAGATAGACATCAGACAACCAAGGAAAAGGGCAGAACATTAGATAGAATCATATACCATTCACATTCATACAAGGAAAAGTTGCAAAGCACACAAGAATGATAAGGAAGTAGGAATGAAGCAAATGATCCCACATATATAAATCATCGAACCTTTGGAAAGTATACTAGGCATATACATTAACATCGAACATTCTTTCCAAGGCAGAATACTTAAAATTATAAGGAGCAATTAGGTTGTGATCTAATCTGACATTTAAATGATTGCACAAGTATATAATTAAAAATAATTTGGAAAGCAACACCAACCTATCCATTACAATCTCCTATATTAAGTCATACATAACAATTTCATCAAGCATCATATTGGAGGCATCATTATCTATTATTCCAAATAACATTAGAGGGTGATATTATCCATACCCTCCTTGACATAGAAGATTTCTATATGATGGTCTAACACTATTTTTCCAATTTTTCAAAGATATCCTATTGCGAACATTATAGTGGTATCAGAGCATAATCTTTCCATCCTATGAATGAAGGCTTATGGAAACTTATGAAAGAAGAAAACCACAATGAATGATTTGGGAAAAAAAGTAAGATCTTATATGGAGAAAACCCATCAAACCAATCAAAACATGTTAAACCTCATGGGAAAATCAAATCAGGCCCTCTTGTAAGCATTACAGAACATGGGAAATTCAATCAATAATTTAAGGAATAAACCTAACATATGGAGAGAAACTAATTCAATCCATTCTAAAAATAACAATGTAACTTCAAGCTCCAGCCTACCTCGACCCACATTCCTACCTAGAAGAGTAAGTTTAAGAAAGGAGGAAGTGGTCGAGCAAACCCTAACTACTACAGAAGTATTGCAAGGGAATATGCTACTCTAGAGCCTAATATTAGAGAAGTGATATCATTTAGAGAATTTTGTGAAGATAAACCAAGGGAGACATTTAGAAGGACAGTAAACAAAGAACTTAGACATAAAATTAATAAGATAAAGCTTCCGCATTTTGATGGTTTAGGAAAGATTACACCACGTCAATGGTTGGAGAAACTAAACACATTTTTCATTCTAAATCCCATGGTGGAAGAAGATTCCTCAAAATTCACTATAGTACATCTAGAGGGAGAAACACATGATTGATGGACCCATGGACGAATCTCATTGGGGAAAAATACTTAAAATTATAAGGAGCAATTAGATTGAGATCTAATCTAACATTTAAATGATTGCACAAGTATATAATTAAAAATAATTTGGAAAGCAACACCAACCTATCCATTAAAATCCTATATTAAGTCATACATAGCAATTCCATCAAGAATCATATTGGAGGCATCATCGTCTATTATTCCAAATAACATCAAAGGGTGATATTATCCATACCCTCCTTGACGTAGAAGATTTTTGTATGATGGTCTAATGCTATTTTCCCAATTTTTCAAAGATATCCTATTGGGAACATTACAATGAAGCCTTTCAACTAAATCATGTAGAGGCCAAGATTGAAAGACCGAGGAGGCTATTGAAGGGACACACATAAATTACAAGTGTGAAAACTTTTGGTCAAATAATGTAGAGGCAAAGATTAATGACATGGGGACATTTTTGAGGGGGCATACATAAATTACAAGTATGGGACCTTCTAGTTGAACCGTAATGAAGGTATGAAGACATGAGGAGATTGTCAAAGGGACATACATATGTTATAGGTATGAAACCTTTTAATCAAGTCATGGAAGAATTGGAGCTTTACAAGTATATAGGCAGAACATGGCATGAGATTTATTTTCTAGAATAAGAAAAATAAGCAGAAAGCTATAGGTGGACTCAAGGATCGATCAACAAGGTCGTAAAGGCAAGAATGTGAATATGAAAAAAAAAGTACAAAGGATAAATATAGAGTGAACTGGTGATGGTAAAGAAAAAAGAGTATGAATTTCAATCAGCAAGAGCATAAATTCATATTGCATCACATATTTTGATCAATTGAGAAGGAATTAAGACATTTGATTTTTGGGTTATGACCAAAATAGGGTGATTTACGACTAGCATAAAACCAATAGAATCCATGAGGAACTTGCATAGAAAAAACCCATGGGAGAAAGAATCTCACATCCATCATAGCTCATAAACTCATGAAAACATCAAACAACAAAATGGGTGTCCAACAAGTAAACCAAAAGAATATCCAACAAAAGCATGGCATCTAGCAAGTAGAAAAATCACATGGAAGAGCTCTCATGGTGGCTGCTAGGGTTTTCAAAACCCTCTTGTATTTTATTTGCATGAAGACCAAATGAACAAAACAAAACAAATTTATCTCTTTTTTCCTTTGATAGCCCTTTGTCACATTTGATAAAATTTTGGGTCCATGCCAAAGCTTTTAAAACAAAGCCATAAAACACATTTAATAAATCTTATACATATTAGATGAAGTTTATATATATATATATAATTTATAAAATTTATTTTATTACATTCCCTTCCCCCATATTCATTAACATTAATGTGTTTAAAATTAATAAAAAAAATGTTAATTATTAAACACATTAATATTAATAAATATAATAAAAAGAAGAATATTATTATAAAATTAATATATCAAATGGCTATAATTATAAAGCCTTTGTTATTATTAATTAATAATTAAGTAAAGGGAGTTAAGGTGAGTTAATAAATTTGTTAATGCCTAAATGAAAGGGAGAAGTTTAGTGCCTATTTTTGAACATAGAAGTGATATTTAGTTAACACTTTCATGTAAAGACAAAGAGTTATATTTTTAGTAGAGATGGACTATTTGAGTTAATTGAATGTTACATGCAATAATAGAGTCAAGTATGGAGCTATTTTTGGAGGCTAAGAGTAGTTGGAGTTTCTCATGTAGTGATGGAGCACTTTCGTGCTATTTTTGACGATTTATGGAGTAGTTAAGGCTAGTTTTGCATGTAGTTTATTATGGGAGCCTGTTTTATGCATACTTTGTATATTTTTGAGGAGTTTTACATGCTATATTTTTGAGTTACTTATGAATTCTGAGTTAGCATTTTATGCATGATTTTGAGGAGCTAGAGGTAGTTTTTCAGTTATCTATTAGTTGGCCAGGTGGTTGAGAGCAATTTTCAGGGGCTTCTTCATAGTTTGTATCATTTTTGACTTATTTTTTCTAGGCATGATCTTGAAATTTGTATTAGGGTTACAAGCTCTATATATATTGTACATTCACCTCATTGAGGGGGATCTTCTTTCGGATTCAAATTTTTGTGTATTGCAAATTTTAAGTTAATTGTAAGAGTAATTTGTAGTAGAGGTTTTTTTAGCATTGGTTATATAGATTCAATGGTTCCTTCTCATTAATTCTCATGTAATATTGTGGATTCTTTACTTTTATGTTGTGCTCACCTTTATTTAAATTATATTCCTTATTGTAGATTTGAATCTTGATACATGTGGTTATAGGTCTTTGTTTGTGTCCATTGTTCTTTTTGCAAAAAATTGGTAAAGCTTAGGTTTTCCTTTTGAAGCAAAAGATTTCAGTCCTTGCATAGAATCACTTTTGTAGTTGCTTGTTTGTTTGAGTATTATAAATCAATTGTTTCTTGTATAATTTGTGTTGATTTTCTTAAATTTGCATTCAAAACCATCAGTGTATCACCTCATTTATGTTAGTATTCATTATTTTTCATTCACTTCTCATCCCTTATCTCACATATAATTTAAGTTTTAGGTGATCACTATTTAGGAGCTGGCCTAGCTTCTAGAGATTCATCTCTCATTTTAGGACAACCCACCACCTGAGAGAGTTTTCATGTTTCAATAAGATGGCTAGGCTTTGCATGTTGCTATAGGTGCAATCTTGATTGACAATAGTAGCATATTTTGAGCATAACATATAAGAGTGTGCATGTTAAGTAAATAGTGAGTGTTGAGTCACTCAGATGTCGAACAGATAGTATGTGCTAAGTGATTCAAGTGTTGAGCAAGTAGTACATGCCAAGTTATTCATATGTTGAGTGACAACATTGAAGTTACAGTTATTACCGAGCACCAAGGAATTTAGATGCCAAGTAATATAGTTTTGACATAATTCTTTTTTTGGAACAAGCTACTATGTAAATCATTTTTGAGTCAACTTAAGTATTGTTTTATGATCTTTGTTGATAATGATGAATCTTAATTATGAATCCCTATGCATTGCATGTATCTAATCAAAAAAAGGAAAGGTTTAAGTGGAAATATGGGTAAATCACTACCGTTGATTCATACCTAACCCTAAATCACCCAGGTCTTCTTAAGTAAGACAAACCCTAAATTCTATAGCTATGAAGTAGAATGCTAAGGAGAATTAAAGAGAGTTTTACATTCATAAAATAGAACATTCATGGTAATTAAGGTGTTATAAATTGATTTGTATTGCAAAATCAGTTAGAAGGAGAATAGAGAAAAAGAATCAAAGGACACTAGATGTACATTTGATTAGAAAGGATCAAGTACACATCAGTATAGAGGTGATTTGACATCAAATAGTAGATTAATAATTGAAGGATCATTGTTGAGACATTTTAACAACTGGATTAGTTAAATCTCTTAATAGAGTAGTCTTAATAGGCTATTGTAAATCCTTTACAAAAGTTGATGAAAGATCAACCCCAAAACTCCCAAGAATCACCTGCATGCAAACATCTATCACAAAAAGAGAGAAGAAAAAGCTATGGATGATGAAATTTCCAGATCTGTAGATAAGACATTCTTGATGAGAGAAAAGGATATTGCTATTATCAAAACTGAATGAATAAAATGAAAAAGAGATCAATCCTTATAAAATGAGATCAAAACCCTAATAGGGTAAAACCTAGGTTGCATGATAATAATTAATAAAATAAATAATTATTATATGCCTAATGTTTTTCTTAAGTAAACTAGAAATAATAAGTGTCTTAATAATTAAATCAAAATTATTTAATTAATAATGAAATATCTTATTACTGTAACATCCCCCTTAAGATAAACTTAAGGAGTGGATAAAAACCTAGAAACTATTGCTGAAAGCAAATTGGGTCCTGACAACAAAGCCTGATGAGGTACCTAAGTACAACCAAATCTCTATAAAGAGGAGAAATAGAGACAACCACATGGGAAAGACCCCAATCCAAAAAGAGATGGAATGAATGTTCAAGAAGATACAAACAAAAGATGATCATGAAGAAAATTACTAAAGCATGAAGCTGCAAACACTACCAAACTATTGATCTAAAAAACCTCCACTATATGGAACATGAGCAGACAGAGAAGACTAACTCTAAAAATTTGATCAATTGAAGATGGAAGGTATCTTCATGGCCTCAAAAAATAGGAATCAAAGAATGTCTATATGGTAAATGATCCATCTCACCAAAATGCATAGCTATCTAGCCACTACAATCACTTAGTACATAGGATCAAATACTAAATACATAGCTCACTCCATAAAACCAAGAAAGAAATAGAACTAACATAACTGCCCTCTAATGTTGAGAGGTAAGATATGAATGTCTTACTTAGGATTTATCCAATAAAGCATGGATAAAAACAAAAAAACATGCTAAGTTTTATTTTCTAACACCCCCCTCCCCTCCACCTTAAGTTTAACTAAGGAGAGAAAAGCCTGAGAATAAGAAAGAGGAAAGAGGGAAACACGGTAGGAACAAACACGCCCCCCCCCCCCCCCTCAAAATATGCATTAGAAAATAATCTTTTGATACACAAGAAAAGTGTGGATGACTATTGAATGATAACTATCATAGTGCTAAAAATACCTCCTTTGAAACCAAGATGAAAATTAGAACCAATCTGCATGAGTGATCCCAATGACACTAATCAAACAATGAGAAAATGGAAAACTAGGAAAAACATCTATCTATCAAAGATATAGAAGACAATAATCTGCATAGAAGCCCCCAAACAATGAATAGATGAAAAGAAAGGAAAAACATCTATCATTTAAGGATGTAGATGAAATATAAATCTATATGAATGACTTAAAGGACACTACTCAACCATGCAAAAATAAATTTCTAGTTGAAAATATAGGTGTCAATTGTCTAAAAAATTGATCAACTATGGAACCAAGGAAACATCAACATAAACAACAAAAAACCCTCCAAAATCTTGAAATGAAAGGCATGATAGATACACTGAAATCATGTGTCACTAAGTAAAAGATGAACACAAGATCCATGCAAAAAGGGCATGATCTTGGCCTATTTGTGATGGAGCAATGGAATTCAATTCAACCTCTATTGGCATTACTATTCCATGCAAGTCTCTACTTCTAAGTTGAAGTAGAATCTTTGACTTCCATTTAAAATAGAAATATAGCTTTAAGCAAGAAAAGGCAAATAAATCCATTCTTCAAAAGCTCTAAGTTTCTTCAATACTTGGACCAAAATATTCATTCTCCTTTCTAGCATCCATGAGATCTAATACCACGTAGGAGTTGATGAAAGGTCAACCCCACAACTTGCAAGAATCACTTGCATGCAAACACCTATCAAAAAAAGAGAGAAGCAAAAGATATGGAGGATAAAATTGCTAGATCCATAGATGAGACATTCTTGATGAGAAAAAAAGATATTTCTATTATCAAAAGTGAATGAATAACATTACAAAGAGATCAATCCTTATAAAAGAAGATCAAAACCCTAACCAAGTAAAACCTAGGTTGCATGATAATAATTAATAAAATAATTAATTATTATATGCCTAACATTTATCTTAAGTAAACTAGAAATAATAAGTGACTTAATAATTAAATCAAACTGATTTAATTCATAAGGCAATATCTTATTACTCTAACATCCTTTAACAATGTTCTTACTTCATTGTAAGTTAAAGTCCTTTGACTGAGCACACTTTTAGGAAGGTGTTTAAATCATTTAATGGGGTAAGATCTAATAATCTTGTGAGCCTTTAATAGGGTAAGCCTTTCATAAGGTAGATCATATTTCATTGGCAAACATTTTAACTTTCATTGGATACACTTATTACTATAGTAGTGAAGATTTGTGGGTGTCATCCCCACCCTAGTTTTTACCTTTTCTTTGGAGGGTTTCTAGGTAACCAAATATCTTGTGTCTTACATGTGTTGAATATTTACTTTCATGCTATAGATGTATATGTCTAATTTAGTATTTTAGTTTATATGCATAGATTGTGAGATGGATGTGTAGTGAATAGCTTTAGAGATTGAAAGTTTTAGGTGTTGAATCACTACCCACCCCCCCCCCCCCCCCCCTCAAAGTTTACTTTCCTATTGTATCTTTGATAATGCCACCTATGCATGTTGAAAATAGAAATTCCTTTATTTCTCCTTTTCTTCCCTTTTTTTGTTTTTTATTATTTTTTTCTAATTTTTGTCACTTTTTCTCTGCTCCAATTTTTTTTAAATAATTTTTTTAATGCAATATGCTCCTACATCAGACTCCCTAGGTAGATAGAAAATTTTCTCTCACACTTTGATGCTAAAAGAAATATCTTTAACCATCTTCATCTTCACCAAAGGCTTTCACTCCAATAAGGACAAGAAAACCAACATGCAAATCATCTACATCTGTACACTACTCTATCAAACACTAGAATCTCAACCATCCAATCAGCATGCTCACTCCTAGAAACAAACTAAACATAATGCTTCATCAACAAACACTCATCCACACCAACAACAAAAAACTTTATATAGCAGCAATATGTAGATCCCCATCAACAAATTCCAAACTCCCAACACCAATGGTCTCATTTCTCAAAAAATGATGCTCTACAACATACAAGTCACTACCAACAATAACCAAATCATTCATGACCAAGTGCTCTACAATCTCCATGTCAAAATCAACCAACTGATCATGAAAACTAATCTCCATCCCAACATTAACAAGGTTAGGAATATCCTCAACAACAACCTCAAGTTTCTATGTAGGTTTTGCATCAGACTCCACAAACTAATCAACAAAACTAACTTATTTTACCTTGACCTTGCTATGCCATCTTCTCTCTCAAATAAGTCTTGTAACTGGCTAGACAACTCTCTTCCAAATCGATAGAATCCAACTATAGTAGTATACAATTTCTTTGTATTTCTCAACTCTTTTAGAAAAAGAAACATCCACAACAACATCAACCCAAGCTATTGTCTCATTAATCCTCCTCCCCACTATAACATAGAGATTTGTAATCATCCCAGGGTTAAATCCTCTCAGAGTCATCTTCCAAGATCTTTACAAACTCCTGCAACAAATCACCAATAGATCAATCTTCCCAAGCAAGATCAACCTTCCACATTTGCAACCATAGATCCATCTACATGTCCTACCAAGATCTTGGTGCAAACTACCTCAACTTTGGTGATCTATCTAGATGATGAGGAATAACATTTTCTCTAATACCACTTGATGTAGTACAAGGTAGGAGAATTCCCGAAGGAGATGTCCTAGCCCCCAACAAATAACCACACAATGGAAACAAAATAGAAATGTAAGATATGATACCAAATCACAACTCTTTATTCATAAAATAATTATTTACATGCAATTTGTCAAGCTGAAAGGCCTTCCTAGTTATGGCCAAATATATTATTGCAATAACAGTTCTACAAGATCTCACAAGATTCAATCCCAATTCTAGCTAGTGTAGATCCACACTCTAGTAGAAACCTCCAAGATCTCAACTTGTGCTTGCAAGACACCAAGCAACCTCCTTGTCTCTAAACCCAACCACTAGCTCTTCTCCAACTTTATCCAAAATCTAAGTATAAACTACCTCACATTCAGTGCTTTTTCTACACACTCTAGAAAAATTTACTCCTTTTCTTCCTCGTTCTCTCCAAAATTCTACTAAGAAGAGATCACACCATGAAGCTTGATTAAAAATTCTCATACGCCTTTCTTAAATAGGCACTTACCACCCAAGATGTTACAAATACAATCAATGTGGGATAAAAGGTAAATACAAGTACCTTAAAACAAACATTTAATTCCCACCCAAATACAACTAAGCACCACCATGTGGCCCAACAAATATTAAATGCATGATTTAAGGAAATGTCCACAAACTTCTAGAGTTCCAACTACACACCTCAATAAATGGAATGACAACCATTTTTATTTATTTTTCTATTTATACCACATATGCATGTTGAAAATAGAAATTCATCTTTTTCTCATTTTTTCCCTTTTTAATTTTTAATTTTTCCTCCAATTTTTGTCACTTTCTCTCTCTTCCTTTTTTTAATTTTTAATTTTTTAATAGTTTTTCTAACACAATATGTTCTTGCATCATAAATGCACAACTACAAATTTAAATGAACCGATAAAGACTAGTCCCTACATCCAATTGGGCAAATGGAATCAATACTTCAAGAACTTATCATCAAACTCTAATGAAGATGGTTGGCTAGACCATCAAATATTGGATAGAGAACCTAGAACATGAAACCCTAGTCTAAATGAATTTAACCCCAACTAGAGGAGACCAATTAGATAGATATTGTAACATACTATGAAAATATCTGATAATCAAAAGTATTCAAGAAGTTAAATCTATTAGACAATATTTCTACATCTAGGAGGAAAATATAGCATGCAACTTTTGTTAAAACCAATTTCCAATATTAGACAAGAAACTACATCATTTTATTGATTCAAAATAGAATTATAATTGATTTGCATTCAAGTTGCATTACCTAATCAAATTTCTATAAGCATCCATCCTACATCTGATAACTCAACACATTCTTCATTATGTAACTATATATAATGTTAATGATCTTGGTATCCTTTATAGGAATCCAAAGGATGTGTGCAAGATTCAAATCATCACATCACTTCCTAACTAAAACCTAAATGCAAGTGAACACATTGATTTCAAAGATTGAAATAATTAATCAAAGAATTTGTCATTGTCTCCAACTTCATGAAAGGTTACATCTTTTGGATTAAAATTTATTTAATATTTGATAAAGAAAACATCATGCTGCTCCCTTAGATCTTTCTCCATGTTTTTGATTAAATAAATATTTTTATGCTTATGATATCCTACACATATTTTTTAATGAAATGCTTTGTATTTAAGAAATAAATTAATTAAAGGCTTACCTTTGACTATGATTTTCCCAAAATTATTTGTAATCTTTCTTGCATCCAATCACTAGCTCAAAATATATCATTTATGATAGAGATATTCAATTAAACATATCATACTTTATCAATTTAGGGTAAACATATAATATCCTTATGTCCAAAATATTTTTTAATATGCTTTTACTTCAAAATAACTCTTGTGAGTTCTTTTAATATTAAAAAGTTTAAATATATTTTTATAGCATAAAGATTGATTATATGTTGTTCATGTTGGAATAAGTTTATGGGAAACAAGATACTGAGAGGGAAGAGGGTGAATCATGATCTTAAACTTTTAGCTTCAAAACCAATAACACAAATACACACCAAATTCATCTCATAGATCTACCATTAAAACTGAAATGTTGAAATTTAAATGAAATACATCATATTGATAAATAGTTCAACACATGAAAAATGATTTGATTACCCAAAAATACTTCAAGATGAAGGCCAAACTAGGGTGGGGATGAAACCCACAAATATTCATTATTGCAACAATAAAGTTAACCAGTTAGGGTTACAATAATTGATCATAAAATATGATCTACCTTGTGAGGGGTCTACCTTGATAAATGCTTAAGAGACTATTAGGTCTCACCTTGTTAAAGGATTGTACACTCATAATGAAGTAAGGACCCTATTAAGAGATTTAGATAGATCTGTTAAGAGATTAACCCTATATCAATTAACAATAAATGATTCAGTACCCGACCCTTGATTTTCTTTGCAAGCTGATCTTGGGTCTCCTATGTGCTATATCTCTGATTTGATCTTCTAAACTAATAACTCTATTAAGTTCTTCACTGCTTTGATTAATCTTTGTATGCTCTATCTTTGAACGTTGTCTTTTCTCTTTCCTTCTCCCTTCTTCTTCATACATATACTTACTTTTTATTCTATGGTTAAAATCCTCCTTATATAGATGTCTTGTGAAGGTTCTATATCTTGATTGACGACTTACACTTCATCATCTTTTGTCATTTCAATCCCATTTCCTAATTGGTTTAATTTCACACCTTGGGATCATGACCTTCTATGATCATGCCTAATCATCTCCTTAACTGGCTCTTCAAATATTAAATATTGTTGAAAAGTTTTCCAAAATTGTTTACATATGTGTTTGTGTCATTATAAACTTATATGTCAAAATGGAATACTTGACACTTGAATGCTCTAACACTTAGTCATATAAACTTCTTCATGTTGTTACTCAACATCTATAATCATATTGTCTCAACACTTAGTAACTTGTCAACATTCTTGGTCTCCAATATATTTCTTGGTTCATTCATCTACTCACTCACTACCGAATACTCAACAATCACTATTCTACTTACCATAAGTATTATAACCTTGGCCTTTACTAGATAACTCAATTGTAGTGATGACCTTGTAATCATTCCCTATAAATGAATAAGAGTTTGAACAATAATAGAAAACATTGTCTTAGAGATCAACTATCTCCCCCTTTGACATTAGTGGTACAAAATACTTTGAAATGAATAAAATAATCATTTCTGTCAAAAATGAATACTCCCCCTGAGACTAGAATGAAATCCTATAAGATCTGATGTCTGATCATTGATATGCATATTTATTCTCCTTGATTTATTCTTCTATATCCCTTTTTATCTTTTATATTTCCTTTTATTTCATATCCCCCTTGTTTTTTTCACTAATGGAACTTGGGGCTATAGGGGCTAATTGATGTAGAGGGTCTAGGGTTCTCATACTTATCTCCTCTTAGTTAGGGCTTGGCCCTTTGAACCATCAAATTGTTTTGTCATTTTGTGTCCTCTCCATGAACCTTGGTCTCCAAGACCCTTAGTTCAAATTTCATCCTAGATATACTTGGGTTGATGCAAAACAAAAACCAACTTGTTTAGGAAATAGTCCTATTGGCCCTTTCTTACCTTGTTCCTTCCCCTAGAATTCCAGACCCTAGCTTAGGATCTTTCCCACACACATCTTAGGTTCTTACTAGTGTATTTTTAAAACTTCCATGTCCCCTTTATTCCTTTCAAATACTTCTAGTCATGTTAGAAATCACTTTTCCATCACTATCCACAAGTAGGTTAATTAGGCCTAATTTGGATTAGGTCTATTTCACTATTTTATTCAAATACTACAAATTCTTCCACACAACCCTATGGAAGACCATACAATTCTAAAATATATCACTTAGCACTTCAATAATCTAAAATTATAGAGATTCAAGTCACCCACAACCCTAATTTCTCTCAAGCCCTAATTTTTAGGCTATCTTTTAGACCTTTGGACCAATCTCTACAAAAATATTTCCTAGAGGTCTTCAAACTTCACAAAAACTCTTCAAACTATTCAATCCTTTAAGGGGACTCCCTAGGGCTCCCAAACATTCCATTAAGTTGGTCATTTCAAATCATGGGTGCACTCTCCAAACACATCTTCTCACTATCCTAACTCACCTACTCCAAGAAATCAGCCAAGGGTGTCACTACAAAATTAGGAGATCACTTGAAAGAATAAAAAGGGAAACAAAATAAATATGTACAAATTCTAACCTACCATTCCATACTTTTTTATGCATTTTAAACTGTTGATGATCAGGTTAGGGCCATTTTAGTTCTTGATACTCAGTAAATAGAAGTTGCAAACATAGTCTCCTAAAATGTAGTATAACTCCTCAATCCCTCAACTTGGAACCAAACATGAATATGAGAACAAAAGATAAAAAAAAACTCTACATTTTGATGAAGTCAAACTATGCAATCCAATCAATACACAATTATATAAGAGCATAAAAACATAGTAAATATTGGGAAAAACTCAAAAAAAAATCCGTATAGGTTGCTCACACATGTGGTCTACAATTTAACTTCATTATAACCTCCAAAAATCTTCATCCCATGCTCAAATACTAGAGCATGAGTGGTTACCATGGCCCATTTCTTCATTTGCAATTTTCTTACAAAAATTGCAAAAGTTGGTTGAGTAAATTTTGAGTATTTTTGCAATTTTGAGCTTTTTTTTTTCTTTTTGAGTGTTTTACGCAATTGGGTTCTCCTAAACCTATCGTAGGCCCCTCTAGGGACCATGTTCCCTAGTTTCTCAAACTTTGAAACCTTTGACCCACTTGAGAACATTTTGACTCTATGAGAATCTTTTTCCCTTACAAATAAATTAGGACAACTTTGTATCCAAAGATTACTAGATCATATTAGACTCGCACAAAGACTCTTAACTAACCCTAAACAAAATCTAAACCAATCACCAACTAGAATAGGAGGTTTTGTGCTCCATACTACCCTAAGACAAAAAAACTCAAGTCCCTTAAGATAGAAGGTCTTCAATGGTGACTCCATGTTTATGTATGTCTACCTCAGTCATCCAAGTGGTTTCAAAATCTAGGAATCCTTTAAATTTTACCAAATATATTTTTTAGTTACCATTTGTGGTCTTGTTGATCACAAAGGAGTCCACTATACTATCCAATTACAAAGTTTAAGGAGTGGACAAATCTCTAGCCAAATTATCTTCTCCCAAGTTTGAAAGAGTTTGCTAACCAGTATTAGAATGAAGACACTTATAAGGAAATAGATCACACACATTGAATATGGGTGAGATGTCCAAATTAGGAGGTAGCTCCACCTTATATGCATTATTACCAAACTTATGCAAGATTTTAATGGTCATATCTCTTTCATTAGTAGCTTGGCTTCCTTTTTGGAAATCATTCCTTGCTAAGGTAGGAAAGAACCAAATCTCCCACCTAGAATTGTAAATCCTTTCTTTTCCTATCTTCCCTATTTTTTTACTTCTCAACTTGGTATTGTAAAGTCTTCCTAACATGGTCATAAAGTTCCTTCATCTTCTCTGCAAAGGATTCTCCTTGACTGCTCCATCTATCTTGCAAGCTAAGGTCTCTCAACTCCATGATCCTTCTTGGAGTAACCCCATAAACTATTCCAAATGGGATCTTTCTAGTGCTCCTATTAATGGAGTCATTATAGGAATATTCTACCTATTCTATAATGTGATGCCATAATTGTCCATGTTGCATAGTTAAACACCTTAATAGATTATCTAGAGACCTATTTACTACCTCATTTTTTCCATCTAATTGAGAGTGATGGGCTGAAGAGAAAGATAGGTTTGTTCCTAACATTTTTCAAAGGGTTCTTTGGATATGGCCCATAAACTTAGTATCCTTATCACTCACTATGTTGAGTGGAAATCCATGGATTCTTGCTTTGCCTGCAAGGGATGAAGTGTGTCATCCTGCTAAACATATCCACCACTACAAACACACTATCATTTCCTCTAGGTTTCTTAGGGAGTCCCAAATAAAAATCCATTCCTAGGCTCTCCTAAGGTATCTATGGTGTGGATATATGCTAGCAAAATCCAGTGTTGCTACTATGTCCCTTAGCTCTTTAGCATATCTAATAGTGCTCGACAAACATTTTTTTACATATGCCTAGATTTTAGGCCAATAGAAATGCCCATTCACTTTCTCAATTGTCTTGTACACTCCAAAGTGGCCTTCTAAACTACCTTGGTTTTTCTCTTTGATTATGTTCTCCCTCATTGAGCATTGAGGTATACACAACAAGTGTCCCTTGAACAATAATCCTTCCTACAACATACAGTTAGTAAACTCTGTAATCACCTAAAAATGGTCATCTAGACTATTAGCCCCCTTTTCAACATTTTGGCTAAATTAATTTAATCCTTTACCTAGACCAAATTGCTAATAATCAATTTATTTGATTATAACCTATAGTTTGACTATGCTATCCTAAGTTCATTATTTGATTAAAAGAACATGTCTCTTTTAATTAAATAAAAGACCCAATTCTTCTAACCCACTTAAAGTGCACACATAAAGTCCTTTTTCTATTTTGCAATTAAAAGAAAAGGCTTTGTGACTTTTGTCTTATTTGACAAGTCAACTTATATTCTATTGGTTGACTTGTGTGTGCACATGGATCACTCCTCTTTTTGAATTCCACCATTGATCATCCACCATCTTCATCTTTATCTCTACCATCCATACATCTTTAAAAGGGAGAGAGCTTTCCCCCTCAATTGATCCTCATTTGAATATTGTTATGCTGAAGGTTTTCTAATAGGTTTCTTTGGAGCTTTGTGCAGAACTTCTATTTCTTGTCTACATTCTCTCATACCATAGCATTTTAGCTTAGATTCATGTTTCATGTTAGTTTAGCTTCTATTTTGCAATAATCTATCTCACATAGCTTAATATTTGGATTGTAACACTCTCATACATGTTTTAGCATAGCTCCACTTTTCATATTCATTCTAGTTTAATCTTTAGTTGCATTGTATTCTTGAGGAACTCCTTGGGACATTTGCATTCTTGCATCTTATCTTTGGAACCTCCCATTGCATGGTTTACTAGCAAGAAGAGTATCTCTAAGGCATATCTAAGAACCCTTGAACTTGAAATACACTCTCTTGCACTCCGTGGATAGGGAGCTCTAAGCCGGCATCCAAGCATTCTAAACTCATGGAATCGTTTGGATAGAAGGGTTTAGAGTGGGACACTTTCGAGTGTACATTTTTGGTGCCCACCGTGGGGCTTGAATCAAGTTCTAGCTCCATTTTCTTTCATTTCTTATCTTTTATTTTTTACAGCAGCATATTGGATCTAATCAAGTGATTTTGTAAAATTATCACTTGGGTTTTAAGGCCAACCCATAAGTAGATTGGTTTGAAGACCAAAAATCTAGTTGGTTTAAAGATTTGATCATATCTTTTAAACCACTTGGATTTTGGTTCTAAAATTTTTTTTTCAAGTTAAGTATGTGTTCAAAATGTCTCAGTCCAATTTTTAGAGAATTTTGACATGATTTGCGAGAGTTATGATTTTTTATTTGTTTTTCATAAAAAGTCGTTTCTGATCGCAAATCAACAAATTTTTCAGAAAAACTTATATTTTCAGAAATATTTTTGAATTATAAGAGGGTTAATCTCTTTTTATTTTGTCTTTTGAGTCGTATTAGAGATCAAAAACTCGATTTGATAAATCTGGCCTGTTTTGACAAAATCAATCTCTAGGGAGCAAATGAAGAGATTTTTTTGAATTTCTTACATTTTTGGAAAGATCTTTGATTTTTAGTAGGGTTCTCTTCTTTTCATTTCTATTTTTGGATCTGAAATAATAGAAAAAAGTCTAATCTTGTTGACTAGATCAAAAGCAAAGAGTAAAAATGAGAGCATTTGTGATTAGTTTGCCCTTTCTTTGCATACACTTGATTGAAAGATAACTTGGATATTTGAGGCAACTAAACACTTTTTATTGCAATATTTTATGTTATTTCACACTAACTTGTGGTGCTAAAAAGTTGTGATTGCAGGTTGCCATCCTTGTGAAAAAAAATTGAAACATTGCATAAAAAGAACGCATGTGAAAGCTTCAAATGCACAAGGGCTACTAATGATTGTTTATAGGGTTGCCCAATGCATAAAAATCCAATTTTACTTATTTTTTAATTTTACATGTGCAGCATATACTAGTTGTTTATTTATAGGCACATTAAAACTTACAATTGGGATCTTTTGGTGATAGGAGAGTATGGTCTTCACCCTTGTGGTGAAGTAGAAATCTTCACTTACCATTTGGTTTCAAGAGTAAGAGGTAATTTAATCTTCTTGGTGTGTTTGGGTGAAGTAATCAAAGTAGGAGAGTATGCTCTTCACCTTTGAGGTGAATCAAAAATCTTGACCCTTGAGAGTGGATCTATTTTGTGGTAGTTAGATTCCTTTAGAGGGCCTGCTCTCGGACAACTTGAGAGGAACGACCCAAGTGGGGACAAGCAGATTACCCAGCTCTTCCAACCCACTATAAAATCAAGGCTATCAAGGACACAAAACCTTGGTAGACATAGTGTTTGTCTTCGCCTAGTGTGATCGCTTATGAGATTTTGACCATAAGGAAATCACTAGGCAAGAATGCTTAAGGTACTCTTATGATCGCGAGATCGATTACTCATCGCAAGGTGAGGTGTCCCGTAATTGGGAGCAAGAGGAACACTATGAACGGAAGCCCTATCTAAACACCCTAAGTTAGTAACTACCCTTTTTTAGCCGCTCAACTTCTTGGTGCAAGAATTGATCCTAGTGGACTACCTGGATCACCCCAAGATTTACACTCACCATATGTGTTCCCTTGGTTGTGCTTATGGCACTTCCATGACAAAGCCAATATCTCTTATGGAAAACCACTTGGTGTGAGGAAAAGGAGCATCAAGTGTGGGCCAAGTTATTGAGTAATGAACCATGACTTCTAGGTAGATATTGCTTGAAGTGTTCTCGAATGTGCTAGAACTATGAAAATCTTTTGAACATACACATGATGATAGTTCTAGGGATTTCTTTTAAGACATCACATATGCTTGTATCATGCAAGGTTTCTTTGTCCCTTGCTTTATTGTTTGAAGAATACTCCATGTGTCACTATCTTGCTTGGAAAGAAATTTTTTTTGAACATCAAACTTGCTATGCTATCAACTATTGTCAAACTTTGTCAGCCAAGTCAAAACATCAAATGCAAACATTTTCTTGTGTTGCTTGCTAAGGCGAGTCTCATCATTTGATTTTTATTTTCTATGCCTCTAGTTCTTGAACATGCTTAAAGTGACTTTTTGGTCTTGGTTCTCTTGGTCTTTCTATCTTCATGGTCTATGCATGCTTGCTAGTTATCCTTTTACTAAAATGGTTACCTTGATTTCTTGACTACACTCTTGGGTTGAGAAAGTTGTTCACTTGTCACCCTGCTTGCTCTATTTATTTGGATATTTGGGCATCTTTCCTAGCTATTGACTTGAGTCATTTATGTCGTAAGTTTCTTGGACATATTGTTTGACAAGTCGCTTTAATCTCTCTCTACTATGTTGGCAAGTGAATAATCTACCTCTCTAGTTTGGACATCAAGTTATCTTATGTCACCTTGTTAGCTTCCTCTAGTATCCTTCATGCTTGATTATCTATCTACCACTATGGCATTGAAAGCTTGTGCTATCAAATCTTGGCCGAATCTAGATGATCATGATATCCTCCATGCCGCTAAAGAGTTTCAAGATCTATATGCGTAATACAAAGAACTAGAAGAGACAAATAATCTTTCTTACCTTCATCTCTCTAAGCGCATGACAAAAATGAAGTCTAAACTTGAGAAAAGGTTAGAGAAGATTGCATCATTACATGAATCCTCCTTAAGGTCTTTACATACATGCGAGTCACCTTCTTTGAGGTCATCCTCTTCTTCTAGGTCTACATGCTCTACTTCAAGATATCAAATGTCTTCATCTTATAGATCTAAAGACCTCTTTAGAGAACAAGCAAGTAATACCTCCTTTGAGCCTATGCTAAAATTTCATGATGGACCTATCTTTGACCAAGATAATGATGAAGACATGGATGCATACCATTTACTTGAGAAACAAAAAAAGGACTCTAGACATACTTCTAATAGAACTTTTTCTCCCTTGGAAGATTCTTATGATGACACATTACAAAAACTTCTTGGCAATAAGATCATCATGTTACCTAAGTCTAGCTCATATGGAAACCCATTCTTGGATATATATTGTGCTTATCATCAACATAATGAGAATAGTACTTTAGATTGCATCGAGCCAAAACATAAAATCCAAGATCTTATGGATAATGGAATTATTGGAACCTCTAGTGACTCATGTGCTGAGGATACTTCTCTTGAGCAAGATTACGTTGATGAACCTATGTCTAGTAGTGGCTCCATTACATCTTCCACTTCTTCCAACACTCATGCATCTCCCAACACTTCAAAGCTTTCCAACTTGCCTCCATCAAATAAAGAACCTAATTCTTTCCACATTTACTACATGTATCGTCAAGGGCTACCTCTAAAAGAAACTCAAGCTAACCTTCACTTGGCTGCAAACCTTTTCCATGCTACTAATCCTAAACATCCTCAACCTTCATGCACTACTATGCCTAATCCAAGCACTACTCCATTCACTCTTCATTCTCCCTTGTCCTTGGAAGTGGCTCCATGTCAAGAGGACTCTCAAAAAGAAAAAGCTATAAATTTCAAGAAAGATCAAGATCAAGCACGCTTTCATCTCTTTCAATATTTTCCCTCTCCATATCCTATATCTTGTCCAACCCCCAAGTATGATGAAGATACCACTTCCATTATCTCCCTTGAGCTTACTAAAAATTATGAGAAAAGTTCTCTTCATATGCTATCCAAAGCTACTTGTCAAGATCAAAGCATCCCATTATGTTCTACTTCTCCACATCCACTTCAAAATTGTGCTCAAGCTTCAAGTGCTTCTATTAAAAATGTTGTTCCTATCAAAGGTACTCATGAGTCTATTGATGGCTTTGACCATGTTGCTCACTCTAAAGATGTTGATATCCCTTCCTACTATCCCTTTGCATCTTCTAAATCTATCCTTGGTCCTTATCTATCTAAGCTAAAGCATTCAAACCTTCCATCCATATTGAGGCCTTATGTTCCTCCATCTCCTACATTCACTCCTAGCTCATTCCCTAGCTCTCCTATAATACCTCAAGATCAACAAAGACACTCACCCTTGATGACTTTTTACCCATCTATACATCTAAACCAGTCATATCATCCTTATTCATCCACAAATCCCAAGTCCTTTGGAAGTGAGAATAAACATAAGAATCCATTGAAAAAGAAAGATCACTATGTCCCATCTAACCGACATGTGAATGCTAAGAAGGAGAATGCACAAAAGAGACCGCAAAGGTCCACTATTAAAAAAGCTAAATCAAAGAAAATATGGGTTCCTAAACCCATTATTAAAGAAATGTGTTTTGAAGTATCCGAAGGAAAATCTAAAGCTATATGGATTCCCAAGTCTCTTTTAAAAGATTTGAATATTGAAAATACTTCAAAGTTGACATTCAAGCTTCCAAAGGCTTCCATTCCATCTTCTTTCAAAAATCTTTCTAAAAATATTCCAAAGCCTTCCATTCCACTTTTTTCCAAATCTCTTCTACCACCTCATACATCTAAACCTCAAGCTACTTCATCCATGATTCCTCCATCATTCCAATACCCTTCAATGTGTGTTTCAATGTTGATCTTGTCCAATATTTCGACTACCCTCATGAAATCCTCTAAAGCTTACACTTACTTTCTATACATGAACTATTATCCTCCATATACTCTTCCTACTACCATTTCTCTTTCATCACCCTATCAACATCTTTGAGCATACCTTTCTATGGTCTTGGCTTATCATGACTTATCTTTTCTATAGGAGCACTATCTACATTCAAAAAGCTTGAGCTCTTTCTAAAAATTCAAAAAAAAGAAAAAGAAAAAATAGAAAAAATGAAAAAAATGAAAATGTGCCTTGGTTAAAACCACTTCTTGTGGCACCTTGGTAGCGAAAGTAAAGAGAAATAAATTTATCCTATGGTGAAAACTAATTCTTGTGGCACCTTGGATAAGTACCATGATGAAAATCTAGTAAATAGGCATCATGCGTAATTCTTCCATCATCCACCTATCCCCTCTTCTCTCTTTGATCTTGACAATGTTGAGCTATCTTTGCATATTGGCTATCTTATCCACAATATTCTCTGTTGTGCTTTCTCATTCACTCATAGCCTCCATCTTGAGTTTTATTCTTATTTCTCTATCCCATCACTATCCTATCTAGTTGACCCCATGAGTCTTGATCACAATATATAAAACATGGTTCTTATAGGCCTCTTGACATGTCCACTTTCTTGGATTACACTCTTTCATGCTATCTTACTCATTGGCTTCCATCGCTTATCTTATATGTTATCGCACTTGTTGGCTTCACCACTTATCCTACATGCTATCTTTCTCATTACTTCCATTGCTTATCCAAAACATGCTTCATATGACTATTTCACCTCTTTCCCTAGCTTGGGTACTCTTGAGGAGTCAGTCCTTGAGGATCATTTTTACTTGCTTCATACTCCTTTTTCATCCATCTTTGCTTATCTACTGACTTGTTTCTCCATCATGTCCTATACCTTACTAGACATTAGGAGAAAATGATGTGATCTTGCTTGAGAACTAGTGATCTCTAAAACCTTCTAAAAAATTCAATAAATCATATATGATGCTCAAAAAATTCCTAAAAATCAGAAAATGTCCTAAAAAAATGATCATCTTAGTGAAAACCTAGCAATAGGTGCTTTGATGTATCAAAAAAAAAAAATTTAAAATCAAAAATACACAAAAATTGAAAAAAGTCCTGAAAAAATATGTCAAGTGGTGAAAATCTGGAAATAGGTGCTACTTGAGACCCTTGCACCTATGTCTATCAGTCTCAATCACCTATTTTGCTACACATTTCCTAGCTTGGAAATGTTTCTTTTCCTTGTGTTGGGGGCAGAACTGCTTAGCCTATTGAGGTATTCTTGTGCATTAGGGTTTCTTAGACAACTCACAAAATAGTGTTTCTCAACACTTCCCCCACCTTGACATCAAGTGTTTTTCAACACTTTTCAGATAGTTTACCTATAGTCTCTGATGTCGTGATATTTCTCACTATCAGAATCAAGTCTTGAAGAAATGACCAAGTGACTTACACACACACACTTTAACACTTAAACGACTAAGCTATGTTGATCTTTATCTACTTTGTGTGTTGTCTATAATGATTTATTTACTATATGTTCCATCCCTAATAGTCTTTCAAGGATGTCATTGACTAGAAGACTGGGGGCATGGGTCATGTTTTCTTGAATTCTGCTTGTGGGTATACTTTGTTTGTCTATAGTGTTGTAAGCATTTATGCTTGACCTATTCAACATTTTGACTTACAAATGTATCATCCTTGATTATTTTAGAAGACCGCACTCAAGGTTTATCCTGGCACTTATGCCTTGATACAGGTGTAATCTTGCTAAATTAAACTTAGGGAATCTAATCACGTAGTTATCTTGGCTTACATGTCTCTGATGCTTAGATTGGATTTTCCACATCCCTATCTGATATAGATCATATTCATATCCTCATAGTTATACTAGTGATGGTTGTATGATCTCATGATGTCCCTAATAAATTCTCAATGATGAAATTAAGAGTCTAAATGTTATGCGCTTCTTGCTGGTAAACCACTTTGCATATTAGCTTGCATTTTAGGTTCATTTTCTAGCTTAGTCTTGCATTCTTGCATATGGGGAGAGCTCTCTCTTCATCTTTTTGTGGACATATCAGCTAACTCCTTTCATATATTTCTTTACTTTCTTCTTGTTCATGTCTTTTCACCTTCTTAATCTTTCACTTCATCTCTTTTATATCTTATCATCACATTATATAAAGTTTTGACCTCTTAAATAATTTCAACATCCTAAATTCATTTTTGGGATCGAAATCCAAATTTGAGTTCATCTTGATGGTTAAAATTGTCTTTTAAAATTCTACTTTCTTTTGAGCAGTTAGCTAACCTTTTGAGGTCTAATCTTTGAATCATCACTAGGGCATCTTCATTTCTTCACGTCTTCATCATTTCCATACTTCATATCTACTTCAATTCACTATTTTATGTCTAAAATCACATTTCTACTCTTTTCAACCTAATTTTTATACTATATCCTTCAAGGTCAACTCTAGTCAAGCTGGGGCATTTTATCAATTTTTTTATAGTCATTCTTGGGTTCTAATCATCTATCTGTCATCTTGGACATTGCTATATTCTAATTTTCTCATGTCTAGCCAATTTTTGCATCCCCTTACCTCATTTCAATTTCGATCCCGAGGGGGCAAAAATACTCTATTACTGAATTCTACAACTATCTATTTCTTAGGAGCATTTTTTTGACCTTATCACTTGCTCTCGATCTATTCACTTTGTTAGGTGTTATAATTCCTTTCGGATCCTAACATCATCTTCCTAGTGTTCAGTACTACCGCTATCAGGCTATGTATTCAGGACTTTCTATCTATTTCTACATTTCATTCTTTGAAATCAGATATCTATATCTATCACTGCCTACTTGGCTTTCTATTTTCTTTGACATAATGTGTTCCCAGATTGATCACACATTAGTCAAAGAGGGGCAAATGCAATCACCTAAAAATGGTCATCTAGACTATTAGCCCCCTTTTCAACATTTTGGCTAAATTAATTTAATCATTTACCTACCAAATTGCTAATAATCAATTTATTTGATTATAACCTATAGTTTGACTATGCTATCCTAAGTTCATTATTTGATTAAAAGAACATGTCCCTTTTAATTAAATAAAAGACCCCATTCTTCTAACCCACTTAAAGTGCACACATAAAGTCCTTTTTCTATTTTGCAATTAAAAGAAAAGGCTTTGTGACTTTTGTCTTATATGACAAGTCAACTTATATTCTATTGGTTGACTTGTGTGTGCACATGGATCACTCCTCTTTTTGAATTCCACCATTGATCATCCACCATCTTCATCTTTATCTCTACCATCCATACATCTTTAAAAGGGAGAGAGCTTTCCCCCTCAATCGATCCTCATTTGAATATTGTTATGCTGCAGGTTTTCTAATAGGTTTCTTTGGAGCTTTGTGGAGAACTTCTATTTCTTGTCTACATTCTCTCATACCATAGCATTTTAGCTTAGATTCATGTTGCATGTTAGTTTAGCTTCTATTTTGCTATAATCTATCTCACATAGCTTAATATTTGGATTGTAACACTCTCATACATGTTTTAGCATAGCTCCACTTTTCATATTCATTCTAGTTTAATCTTTAGTTGCATTTCTTTATTGAGGAACTCCTTGGGACATTTGCATTCTTGCATCTTGTCTTTGGAACCTCCCATTTCATGGTTTCCTAGAAAGAAGAGTATCTCTAAGGCTCATTTGAGAGCCCTTGAACTTGAAATACACTCTCTTGCACTTCGTGGATAGGGAGCTCTAAGCTAGCATCCAAGCATTCCGAACTCATGGAATCATTTGGATAGAAGGGTTTAGAGTGGGACACTTTCGAGTGTACAAACTCCACTCTAAAGCCCTATTTGAACTTCTCACATACTTTGTAGGCATCCTTGAAAAAAATTTCTTCCTTGTAAAGGTCTTTAAGGTCACTCATTCCCACACTTTGCAATTGTATTTCTCGAATAGCTAACACTTAACTGCTTAGAGCATTTGTTGTTAACATCTTTCCTATGTTTTATGAAAAATGTATATGCTTATAAGTACTCTACCCATTTTAGGTTTCTTTGGTTCAACTTCTCTTGTCCATTCAAGAAGCTAAGGGCATGATTATCTATGTAGATTACAAATTCCCTTGGTAGGAGATAATGTCTCCACTTTTTGAGTACTTGTACCATTGCATACAACTCCAAATCATAGGAAAAGTACTTTTTCTTGGCTTCATTCAACTTCTCTAGGAAGAATGATACAGGGTGTTTCTCTTGAATCAACACTCCCCTAGTGGATATCTTACTAGAATCACACACCACCACAAATAGCTAATTGAAGTTAGGGTACCTAAGAGTAGGTCTTTATACTATCTTTTCCTTCAACATCTCAAATCTTTTACATATTGCTTATGTCCACTTAAACTGACATTAATTCCCCCTTTGATGGTGTTTAGGATTTGTGCACATACGTGACTAAAATTTCTCACAAAATTCCTATAGTAAGAGGCCAATCTTTGAAAAATCCTAACATCCTCTATGGATCTAGGTGTTGGCCATTCCAATATAGTCTTGACCTTATCAAGATCCATCTTGATGCATCTATTAGAAACAAAAAATCCAATATATACTAGTTTAGTTTTCAAAAACTCACATTTTTCTTGGTTGATCGTCAACTTTTCTTGGTGTAGATTTCTCAAGGCCATCTCTAAATGCTTCATGTGATCCTCCTTAGACCTTTTAAAAATCAAAATTTCATTTAGAGAGACAATTACAAATTTACCTATAAAGTCTTCTAGCACTTCATTCATGAGCCTCATGAATGTGCTAGGTGCATTTATCAAACCAAAGGGCATTATAAGCCACTCATAAAAGCCTTAATTTTTCTTGAAGGCTATCTTTCATTTATCACGAGGTGTAACTTTGATTTAATGATACCCTAATTTCATATGCACCTTGGAGAAA
Source organism: Cupressus sempervirens (assembly GCA_028749045.1). Classification (NCBI taxonomy): domain Eukaryota; kingdom Viridiplantae; phylum Streptophyta; class Pinopsida; order Cupressales; family Cupressaceae; genus Cupressus; species Cupressus sempervirens. The sequence continues at coordinate 512,529,112 of CM053792.1, read as the reverse complement.
TAGCAAGAACCCCCAAATAGTCCAGCAAATTCTCAATCTGGGGCATGTTAAATTTGTACATGATTGTTATCTTGTTAATAGCCTTGGAGTGAGTGCACATCCTCCATTTTCCATCATTCTTAAGTGCAAGGATAGTGGGCACAACACAGGGACTTAAGCTCTTCCTTATAGGCCATTTCTCTAGAAAGTCTAGTAACTATTTAGCAATTTATGCATTCTAACTTGGAGTCATTTTATATGTTTCCTTATTTGGTAGATTAGCTCCTGGTATTAGGTCTATCTGATGAATCACATCCCTCATAGGTGGTAATGCACTAGGAAATCCATTTTCTACTATTGCATGGTACTTCTCCAATAATTGTTTCATTTCTTAAGGTATATTGACTTTATCCTTAGTCTCTTTTCTTGGCTTCACTATCATTGCACAAAAAACTCCCTTTTCCTTCTTCATGACTTTTAGGGACTCCTTTCCACTCAAAAGCATCACACTAGACCCCACATGCCTCTCATCATTAGGTTATATTAATGGATCCATCTAAAAATTCTTACCTTAGTGATTACAAAATTTTTCTTTTCCCCATCATGAATGGTCTTTATATCAGATTTCCATGGACATCCTAATAGGAGGTGACAGGCATCCATAGGGATTATGTCACATAACACTTTGTCTTTACACTCTCCTATTTCAAACTGCACTAAAGTTTGTTCATCTACCACTATTTTTTGACCCTTGCTTAACCATGGCCTTTTTTTAGGGTGTGTTGTGAGGTATCCATCTAAGATTTAGTTTTTCCACCATCTCTATTAACACTATGTTCTCTATGGAACTAGAATCCAATATCACCTTGCAGATCTTCCCATGTGACCTATAAGTAGTTTTGAACAAACTCTTCCCTTGGGGTGGTTTTTTAATACTAGGAACTTTCAATAATGTCCTTCTTAACATTAGATTTTATTGATCCAATTCTGGCCCTACCTTGGAGATTGGTGAGGTGACACTCTAAGTATGCTCTTCTTGTATTAATTGATCCCTTCATTCTCCCATGGATAAGGTGGAATCATTTTTAGGACATCTTCCCATGGTATGGACCACTTGGTTACAACTTTAGCATCTACTTGTGAAGACTGAATTACCCCTACCTTATGATTGAAATCTGCCCCTAGGGGGCCCTCTTCTTCTATGTCCTCCCCTCTAAAATGATCCTTTACTCTAATTACTTCCATTGTGATCTGTACATTGAGTATTTTCTAGCCTACTTAGGCTTTGTCCTCTTCCAAAGGTACCCTTGCCTTTGAATCCCCTATTTCCTCTTCCTCTTTATTGGGAATCTTGTCTCCTCCTAACCTTCTTTGCTACTCTGAATTCTAATTGAAAGAATTTGTGCATGTTTTCAGGGGCCATCATACTAATCTCATCTTGGATTTTTTGTGTCAATCCATTGAGATGCCTAGCTACCCTTTCTATTTCCTCCTCTTGTCTCCTTTCCCTTAGAATCAACTTGTTGAATTCCTTAGTATAAGCACTTACTATCATCTCCCTTTATCTTAGGTTTTGTAACTTTTGATACATTTCTATCTCATAATTAGTGGGAAATAATTTTTCCCTTAACATGATTTTTATCCTATCTCAAGAAACTATTTTCTTCTTCCCAACTATTACCCTATCATCTTGCATTATATTCCACTAAACCAATGTTGGCCCCTTGAGCCTAGCCTTGGCATAACTGACTCTCTTCTCCTCTAACACTTCTTTGTAATCAAATTGATTATCTATGGCCTCTAGCCAATATAGCAACTCTTCTCCATTAAAACTCCCACTATATTGAAGAATTTTTTCCATAATATCTTTATTGATATATCTAAAGGAATCCAAGAACACTTTCTATTCCTTTTCCATCTCCACTTCTTTTCCTTTGTCAGATGTATCTCCTGTATGGATTTCATCTTCTTCCTTTCTCTACTCCCCATTCAGTGACTCTCCTTTTACTCTTTGATTCTATCATATTGACCTTTACTAGTAGGTATTGAACCAATTCCAATATGACACCCTTTCTCATTGCCTTGGGTGGCATGTTTTCAACCTTTTGACACTTCCCTTCTTTAGGCATACACCAGATTTACTGCAGTTCAAGCTCTGATACCACTTTGATGCAAAGGGTCTAGGGTTCTAGTACTTATCTACTCTTAATTAGGGCTTGGCCCTTTGAACCATCCAATGGTTCCTTCCTTATGTGTCCTCTATCAAAAATTTGATTGAAAAGATCATTGTGAGAAGAAGATTGAAGATGAAAGAGGGAGATTTTTGTTAAAAGAATGTTTTCAATCATTGTTTTGTCATTGATGTCAAAATTTCTACTTGTAGGAATGACATTTTCTTATAAGATCAAAGTACTCTCACTTAGTTGATTGATGAAGAGGATTTAATCAACAAGATGTAAAAAGAGAACCTAATGGAAAGGTTGAGTTATGATATTGTAATGAAGTGCAAGGATCAGTTAAGTTAATGGTTAAATGGTGTATTGATAACATACTCAAAGATACAAAGGTTGGACACACTTAGAAACATTGGAGGAATAAGTTGTAATAAGGTTAACTGCAAAGCTTAAACTAAGTTCATTAGTGGGTGCTGAGCAAGCTAGTTGAAGCTGAGAAAATTTTCAGTTGGAGCCAAGAAAATGAAAACTCTAGTGTGTGCTGAGTAAAGATCAAGTGCCGAGTGAAGTTCAAGTTCTGAGCAAATTAACAAGTGTCGAGCATCAAAAATCTTAGTTGGTGCCAAGTGAACTTCAGGTGTTGAGCTGCTACATTATTGGAAATGTCAAAGATTCACCAACTCTGAGCCGACATAGTTGCTACCTTGAATTTTGTGAACTAGTCGGAGGATAAGGATGATGAGTTGGTGGCACAAAATTTTATGTAAACCATTTTTGGGTGAATTAAAAAGGATTATTCAAGAATTTTCTAGAGGAAACATAATATGGGTTAGATTCAATGAATCCTACCTAATCCATATGAATTGAAATCAAACGATGGAAGAATTGAGTGGGAAAAGAAGTTCTAGACTTCTATTTAATTAGTCATAGACCAAGAAGCAAGAGCTACTGGAGTGCCAAATTGTGAAGTGGTTAGAAGGGTTCCAAGGAGAAGACATCTAGGAGAAGAGAGAACATAGTAGAGAGGCTCTACTTTGATAAGTGGTCAGAGAGAGATGATTGTGCTAGTACATTGAACATGAAGACTCAAGGAGACTAAGCTTGAAAGGAGGAAAAGTTGTCAGAGTTGCAGAGACTAAAAGCCAGACAATTTGAAGGAGCTAGATAGTTATCTAAAATTTACAAGTTAAGTTGTATGTTGTAATCAGTTCAAAGACTTTCTAATACTCTCTAGAAATTGTGTTAGATATGGAAATCCTATGGACTTAGGTTGGCCTAGTAGCCATTTGTAAATCCTTTAACAAGGTGGCATTCCAAGCGAATGTTCTAAAGTCCTCTAACCAATTCCAATTTTAATAGGGTGATTAAATCCTCTAAGGTCACATTTAATAGTGTGTTGTAAGCCTATAACAGGGTAGGCCTTTCATAGGGCATCACTTTAGAAGAGTGAGAATGGAGAAGCATGTTACTGGTGGTTTTTTCCAAATTGGGTTTCCACATAAATCAATGTGTTATGTGTTGATTCTTTATGTGTTATGCTTGCATGTTGATTTATAGTAACTTGTTGATTAGGAAAGTTAAAGCTTGGATGAATGAATGATTGAATGGGCTCACTACTCTTAGTGAAAAAGTTTTGAATAGGACATTTGGACCTTGAATAACTAATTCACCCTTGCTTTTAGTTATTCTAAAAAAATTTCTAACATCCTTTCCACCAACCTTGGACTCCAAGAACCTTAGTTCAACTTTCCTCCTTGGTTGATGCAAAAAAAATACCAACTTGTTTAGCAACTAGTCCTACTAGCCCTTGCTTACCTTGTTCCTTCCCCTAGAACTCCAAACCCTAGCTTAGGATCTTTCCAACACACATCTTAGGTCCTTAATAGTGTATTTTTTACCTTCCATGTCCCTTTTAATCCTTTCAAAAACTTTTTTTTTTGCTAGAAATCACTTTTCCATCATTACCCACAAGTAGGCTAATTAAGCCTAATTTGGATTAGGTTTGTTTTCACTATCTTGGTCAAATGCTAAAAATTATTTGACACAACCCTATGGAAGACCATATGATTTGAAAATATATCACTTATCACTTCAATAATTCCAACTTATAAAGCTTCAAGTCACCTAAAACCCTAATTTATCTTAGGCCCTATTTTCTAGGCTATCTTTTAGGCCTCTAGACCAATATCTAAAAAATTCTTCCTAGAGGTCTTCAAACTTACAAAAAAACTCCTACAACTATTCAATCCTTTAAGGGGACTATCTAGGGATCCTAAAAATTCCATTGAGTTGGTCATTTTAGACCATGGGTGCACTCTCCAAACACATCATCTCACTATCCTTTCTCACCTACTCCAAGCAATCAGCCTAGGGCATTAGTCCAAAATTAGGAGATCAATTGAAAGAACAAAAATGGAAAAAAAATCACTATGTACAAGTTATAACCTACCATTCCATAGGGTTTCATGCATTTTCAACCATTGATGACCATGTTAGGGCCATTTAGTTCTTGCGACTCTACAAATGGAAGTTGCAAAGGAATTATTTTTAAAAATAGTATAGCTCCTCAATCCCTCAACTTGGAACCAAACTTGAACATGAAAAAGAAATATAAAAAAATTCTACCCATCCTTGAAGTCATATTATGCAATCCAATCTATACACAATTGTACAAGAGCATAAAAATATAGTAAATGCTAGGAAAAACTCAAAAAACATCTATACAAGTTGCTCACACATGTGGTCTACAACTAAACTTAATTCTAACCTCCAAAAATATTTATCCCATGCTCAAATACATGAGCATAGGTGGTTAAAATTTTCCACTTCTTCATTTTCATTTCTCTTGTAAAAGTTGCTTGAGAAACTTTTGAGCATTTTTGCAATTTTGAGTGTTTCTTTCTTTTTAAGTGTTTTAGGAGAATCAGTCCTCCTAAACCTATCCTAGGACCCTAGTTAGGAACCTATAGGGACCATGTGCCCTAGTTTGTCAAACTTAGCAACTTTTGACCCCACTTGATACCATTTTGAGTCTATGAGCACTTTTTCCCATACAAACAAATTAGGACAAGCTTGGATCCAAATATCATTGGATCTTATTAGACTCACACAAAGAATCTTAACTAACCCTAAACAATATCTAAACCAATAATCAACCATAAAGGGAGGTTCTCTACACCACTAATTGATATTTATCAAAAAATTATTGATGACTTGCCACAATATTGGCATATCCTTTATTCCATTGTTCATGTACCTTCTCCAAAAGATGAAATTGAATCTCTAGCTTTGAAGATAGATTGACAGATCATTCAATATGTTATAAATGTGTCTCTTTCTTCAAAATGTCTTTAGCAATAGAGACCACTTGTTGTATAATCTATATGTGGCACTAATTGAGGTTGAATCAACATCAACTTGTGCCTAATCTCTATATCTCTAGTCATGAGCTCAGCTAACCTCTTTTGACAAAATATTAGTTCACTATAAGAGGATAAGCTTGAACTTTCATTCTTACCCAATGTAATAACATTTTCTCTTATGTTTACATGCAATACCTCTAATGAGCATATAGTATCTTTTGTAAGGAAATATATATCACATAATTTCAAATATAAAGAATTAATGTTTTGCAAAATTGTGCCCATCTTGGTGATTGATGTAGAAAGCTTAGCTTGTCCATGTACAAGTTCCTGTGAGACTTTTAGTAATACTTTATGCTCTGTTCTTTTCTCAAACCATTATAATAATTTCTCATTTGTGTCTATGTATTTTGACTGAATTCTATCAACTAAAGGTATTAGCCAATCCAAAATTATGTGCTAACTATTCAAATCTATGATTCCAAATGCATCTGTAAAAATATATTTGATAGTATGAAGTAGCTGTCTTCTCTTCTTCTCTCTTCTCAACTATTTTTTTTTTCCCTTATGACTCAACAAGGTTTGTGACTCTTGCATTTTTTCTAATGTAATATTATTAAAATCATTCATAGATAATGTAATTACCTCATCAAGGCTCACTAACTCATCATCTTCCTCTCTTGAATGAGACACATCCTAAGAATGTGAGGGTGTATCACTTAGTAGTGATAATTGCAACTATTTCCCCTTTCCACTTGATCTTGACTTTGGCTACTACACTTGTGTAAAAATCACATGTTACATAGGTGTCACATTTGTTGGTTTTGCAACCTTTACACTTAGAAATTGAATAAGATCTTGACTAGCATCTTTCTCTTTCTATTCTACTTCATCCTCTACTGACTTAGTGCATGATTCTATCAAAATTTGTCTCCTTTTTCAAAATTTCATACAAGTGAATGGTGTATATACAATTCAAACCCTACCAAGTTTCTTAGTACTTGTATCCTATGTAACTAATGTGACATTAACATCATCAATCTTCTTATTTTTAAGCTTTAGATATTCAACTATTTGTAACAAAATTGGGTTAGTACAAAGTTTTCTTGAACCATTGATTAATCCTTGAATTTCCTCTTTTGTTAGTATATTTGGATTAGGTGGAGGGGTTTCATTGCCATCTTTAATTGTGACTATCTCTTTCTATTCACACCGATTGACAAGTTGATGAATCTCATCAGTCAGCTTGGCCATTTCCTATTTTTATTCATATTCATATTCTATGGCCTCTCGCCCTTTCCTCACTTCCATAGATGGAGTAAGCAATCCAAATTATTCTTTTCATACTCAAATACTATCTTTCTCAACTTCATGAGCTTTATTTTTCAAAAATTATATGCCATGTCCCTTGGCATAAAATTCTTGACAAAATCGTTAAGGACTATAGACATACAAGTCTTCCCTAATCTGGCATAGCTTGTGCCAATATTGTCTCTCTTATTTGCTTCTTAGTAGACAATGCCCATTTCTACTTTGTATCCACTCTTTTATATAAACCCACTAGAAATCTAGTTCCCAATTCTAGGGGTGTGTACCTAAACTTGATCATCATGTCTACCATTGCACCTTCAATATTAACTTGATCATCATTACTAAAAGAAACATATTGGATGTCTTTGAATCCCAAAATATTTTAAGATTCAACCAATTTTTCACAGACCTATCCCACAGTCATTAGAGGGAGTCTATCATTATTTTTAGTTTTCTAGGTTAATTAGACTCTATCTTTTCACCATCTTTCTCCTCCTCTTATTTCAAAGATCAATTTTCTCTTTGGCTTAGCTTGCACTTTAGTTGGTTTGCTCTTCTTTGTTAGACTTCCAATCAATTTCTCAAGAGGGGGCTATGCAATCCTTTTTCTGGTAATGATCACCTTGCCCTTTTTCCTCTAAGGTGTCACCATTTCTTTCATGTCCTTCTTCAAGTCTTCCTACATCTTAAGTTTTATCACAACAACCTTTTTCTATTTGTTGGCCCTTGGCTTCATAATGGCAAGCTCTTTATCTTTTCCTTCCTTGGCATCTATAGGTTGTCCTGATCCTTCTATTGCTTCCTTAAGTCTAGCCTTAATAAAGTTTATCTTTCTTTTCCTTCCTTCTTCAGGTGTGTTAGTTTCAACTTTCATCTCGACAACTGTAGTCTCATATGTGCCAAATTTCTTGGCACTAGCATCTATGTCTTCTACCAAAAGTGCATCAACTGCTATATTTACCTTATCTACATTTACTTCATAGGGCATTGGCCTTAGCCATTCCACCCTTAGAAAAACTATTTGTGCATATAGAAAATTTTTGTCTACAATGAAACATACTTCATCATACTATTTGTACACAACTTACTTTGGAATTCTCATTCTATTCTTCATCTTAATTTTGAATTCTTCAAAGTAGTTGTCCATTACTACTTCAAAATTCTATCCCAATCTACTTATTAAATCACTTAGTTGATCCATAGTAGTTCTATTCATGTCCCATGCAGCTATACCATTGGTAGAGAAATATTTTTGTGCATAGAAACAAATATGCAAACTAATAGGGATCCAAACTTATAAGAAGTGCTCTTTTCATTTCTTACTGCTTCTAGGTTATCTGTAAGTTGGTGAAGTTGTAGCTTGGCAAGATCATATGAATAATCCTTCACAATTTTGTAGCCCAAATCTGCTGCTACAAAGTTTATATTGTTCAATATGCTATATTGATAAAATTTGTGTGCAATCACTCGAGCAACAAATTCAATTAATGGGTCCTCAATTCTATCATTTGGCATCCCATGACCATTCCAATCTTCCTTGGTTAGGTTTTCAATTTCATTCTTTGTTCCTCCACTTATGTTCTTTGATTGATCTAATGTAGGGTACCCAGATACCCTAAGAATGATTTCCTTGTTTATTTTTATTGGCCCACCCTCATTTCATATCATGAATGTATCTAAGCACAACCTTAATCCATTCAACTTTAAAAACTTTCAAAAATCTTAGGGCACAAGTAAGCCCTTTCTTGGAAATGATCTTATATTCTTCCTTCGGGATGCCATCAACATGTAGCTTCTCATAAGCTTCTATAATTTAGAAATATATAATGTCTCCAAATTTGCATAAATAACATGATCTTAAATCTTTAACAATCAAGAATTTGGGTGGAAATGATGACAAAGCCCTGATATCATCAACAATATTAACTAAATTTGTGAAATTATGTGGAGGACTTTGATCATTCCTAATGATTTTTGCATTGCTATCTTTCATTACTTCACTTTCAAATGGCATTTTGAACTAGGGTTTTGAACAAAAAATAATTGTAAATATCTTCACTAAATATCTAGCTCAGCACTAAGAATGATACTTACTTTTCTCCATAAATTTTCTCATAAACTTTTGTGATTCTCTTACATTGGTCACTAAAGTCACTTCAATCACCTTGAAGTCTTCTCATGAAATCTTTGACCACTCCATGAATGCAAATGAATCACCAAATTTGATAAATACCTTCAATCATTCATTTTAGTTCTACAATAAATGTCTTCATACTTAGTTTGTGTATGATAGCTAGCTTGGTCTTCATTATAGCTCCATCAAGGTTACTCACTTGGTCATAACCAATTCATTTGCTTAGCATGATATCTTCCCTATTCACTTAGTCTATACTAAAAATCCTAGTCAATAAAGATTGTATAAATAATGCTCAGCACTTGATGAATTTCATTTTCTAATAGTTCTTACTACATCTTTACTTATGCAGATATGAACTTTTATCACTTTTGTGCTAGGAACTGATGTAAAATATAACAATTAGTATATAGTTCCTACACACCTTCTTTCTTTAGTGAGATGTGGTTTGATCCTTTAATCCATCATATTGTGTGATTATATTTTCATCTTCTCTACTTCTTCCATCTCTTACTATTTTTGTCCATGTTTTGTTTCCTTCAGGTTTGTCATTTCCATTACTTGGTGTTGGTGATGGTGTTTTGGTTTCATATTTTCTACTGATGTGTCCAACTTTGAGACAACTCAAACATATTGTCTCTCCATTTAGCCATTTCTTGTAATTTCCTCTAAAATGTGTTTTGATTCAATTCTTTGGAATGTGTCCATATTCTCCACAATAATGAAAATTGAACCATGTAGTATAATCCTAATTACAAGAATTTCCTTTCCTTGTTGTATGAGTTTGTTTTTTAGGTAACTAGTTTGACTTTTTCTTGACTTTTCACTCATGAATTTTGTGTCCATACTTTTTAAAATTGTATCAATGATCTAGGAATTTAGATATCTTCTTGGCTATGTAATTTTTCTTTGATCTATGTTCATATGCTTGATGTCCTTCTTTCTCGCAATTAAAACAATTACCACTTGGTTTAGGTTTTGGAATTTTTTTTCCATTTCTTCTCCTATAAATAAAGGTTGTATGACCAATTTTACCATAGTAATGACTATTGGAATTCTTTTAGAATAACTAGGGGGGTTGAATAATTGTTGGCACATTATCTTTTATGGTTTCTTCAACTAATACTAATTAGATTGTCAAAATTAACATGACATAATCTTTTGTGCCAAATCCATACATTATCAAATTTTTCAATAAGACAAGTAGCATCTTCTATATCTAGACAAAACATATTACTTCTAGTTTGATCACCTTTTCTAATCAAGTTTCCATTTGTATCATATATCTTGGCTAATTTATTTTCAAACGCAACTTTGCATCCCAAATTATTCAATTGTGACACACTTAACAAGTTATAATTCAATCCTTCAACATACTAAGCATTATCACATGAAATCTTGCCTATGATTTTGATAGACCCTTTTCCTTTTATCAAACATGGTGCATCATTACCAAATCTTACACTATTTCCATCATAGCAATTCAAGGTAATAAACTTACTTTTGTCTCTAGTTATGTGATGTGAGCATCTATTGTCAATGATCCATTTATCATTCTTGTTCACACAAGTCATAAGTGCAGTTGCCTCATCCTCATCAGATTCATCCTTCATTGCAACATATACCACTTCATTATCATTTTCATCAGCAATGTAGCATGAATTCTTGCCTTTGTCTTTGTAGTCTCTTCCATCATCTTCTCTTCTATTTTTTTGCTTGTTTCCTTCTCTATAGTTCTTCTTCTATGTAAATCTTCCTATAATATGACCAACTTCATTGTAATTGAAATAAATGATAAGTAACTTACCTTTGAACTTGCCTTTTCCTCTATGAAATCTTCTAGCCAATAATGGTTCCAATTGTTCAATATCTTCCTCATCTATGTTACTATCACTAGATGCATACTTTATCTTTCTTTTCTTCTTCCTCTTCTACTTTACCTCCTCATAATCCTTTAGTAATAATTTTTCTTTGAAAGCTGATTCAATACTCTCTGGTCTATAGTTGTCAAAATTAGATAGCTCAAAAGCAGCGAGTCTTCCTACCAGACCTTCAAGGATTAGATCATTTCTTGGTATACATCTTAACTCTTGGATTATAGGTACTCTTACCTCTAAGACTCTCTGACTTGGCTCTTTGAACATTTTGCCTCCTCCATAGATGGTGTCTAGGGCATCCCACATCTAGTTTGTACTTTTAAGGCCTTTGATATCATCAAATTTAGCATAGCTTAGGGAAGAGGCAATCTCCAACATCACCTAATTGTATTCTTTCTTTTTCTTCAAATCTTCAGTAGTTAGGGCTCCTACTGGATCAACATGTTCTAGTGTAATGCAAGATTGTGCATAATCTTCAAGTCCTCCAAGGTGTAGCTTCATCAAACTTTTCCATGCAAGAAATTTATCTCTATTGAGCTTGGGTACATCTCTTTTTGACATCTTGATCTTTATGCTTCTAGTACCTTAAAACAAATCCTCTTAAGTAGATGGCTCTAATACCAATTGTTGGAATTCTTTTAGAATAATTTAGAAGGGGGGTGAATTAGTTATTCAAGGTCCATATGTACAAATAAAAAATTTCATAATTTAGTGAACCCATAAAACATTCTTAACCATGCATGCATTCATTGTGTGTTAAATAAAATTGATATGTTACTATCAAATCAACTTGCAGAAATGTAAAGCATGAAACACAACATATCCATCAACACATTTGACATAATGATTTAACATGGAAACCCAATTTGGGAAAAAACACTAGTAACATGCTACTCCTTATTCACTCTTATGAAGTGATGCCCTATTAAAGGCCAACCTTGTTAAAGGTTACAATACACAGTGTTAAATATGACCCAGTTAAGGGATTTTAGTCACCCTGTCAAAATGAGCCTTGTTAGAGGACTTTAGGCCATTCACTTGGAATGCCACCCTATTAAAGGATTTTCCAATGACTGTTAAGTTAACCTTACTCCAAAGGATTTACCCTAGGCTAACACAATTGTTAGAAAGTAATAGTAGAGCTTTGATCTGATACAACTTACAACCTTACTTGTAGATTATAGATCACTATTCAATCCTCAATTCTTCTTGGCTTCCAGTCTTTGTAGCTTTGATAGCTTGTTCACCCTTTAAGCATTCATCCTCTTCAAACCTTCTTTCTTGGTACGCCATTGCAGAATTTTTCTACTTGGGTCACTTGGTGAAGAAAAATCCCTCTCCTTCTCCTTATTAGATATTCGCATCAAAACTCTCCAACACTTTGCTTCATGACCAGACATTCCTACATATAGGAAATTAGAACACTTTTTTTGCTCATTATCCATCACCAAAATTAGGGTTTTAGATGGATTAGGTAGGATACAATATATCTACCCCATATCTTGTCTTTTCTAGAAAATTTTGTTAGAATCCATTTGAATTTGCTTCCAAAATGCTTTACATAAAATTCTATGCCACTAGCTCATCAATCTTATCTTCCTCCTAATTCATTCCAAGAAAAAATACTTGTTAGATTTTATTTGGTGAATCTTTGGTCTTTATCATAATGTAGTAGCTCGACATTATCAATCTTTTGATGCTTGGCACATACTGTGTTACTTGGCATCTACTATAAAATCACTCAACATCAATTGGATTTTATTGGTGCTCAGCATCAACTGAAAATTACTCGACGTCAACTAACTTGCTCAGCATCTACTAACTTACTCAACATCCACTAGAATTTTCTTTTACTCAGCTCCAACTAACTTTTTTCTTGGCTTGCACTAACTTTTCTTGGCACCTACTATCAACTTGGTTAAGCTTGGCAAATGAACTTTGCTTAACTTTATTCTTCTAAAATTTCTCAGTGTAGTCAGTCACTTTGTAACCTCAAGTAGATCATCAATACATTATGTTATCACTATCTTAACCAATTCTCACACTTTAATACATAATCATAACTCAACCTTTCTTGTAGGTACTTTTGTTACATCTTGTTGATCAAATCCTCCTCATCAATCAACTAAGTGATAGTGCTTAAAACATATAAGCAATTGTCTTACCAGCATGTAGTAGGTTTAACATCAGTGATAAAACAATGATTGAAACACACAGTCTTCTTCAACAATTTTTCTACTCAAATGATCTTTTCATTCAGATATTAACAATGACATGTAGGTTTTCCTTTTGATTTTTCATTCCTTTTCTCTCCACTCTTGTATGATTCTCCTTCTTCAATAGATAAAGATTGCATTTTGTATCCAAGTATAGAGGTGTCTTTTGTTCCAAATGACTTTTTCATTTCTTCAAAGTACTTGATTGATTCATTGGGTTTGTTCAATATCTCCCTTAACTCACCTTTGAATTTCAAAGCTCATTCTATAGTCTTAGATTTGTGATCTCCAAATCCTTTTTGCTTGCTTTCTAATTTGCATTTACTAAGTAATTTATCATATCAAGATGATTATTTGTAATATTTTGTACCTCAAATGATCTTTCTTCAAGTTTTCTATTCATCTATCTTTTTTCTTTTTCATCCATGAGCTTATCTTCAATTTATTTCTTCTTTTGTTCAATTGCTTCACAAAGTGTAACTAGTTGAATTTCTTGTTCTGTCTTGAGATCTTTTGCTTCTTTTACTAGGGCATTATTCTTTAATAGAAATTTTGTCATTTCTTCATCATTATTACTAGTCTTTCCACTATCCAAAAGTACTTCTACATCAAATTCTTTGTATTGAGCATCATTTAGCTAAATAACTAACTCTTTTTCTCCTTTTTAGGGTTTTCATTAACTCTTCTTTTGCTGCTTCTATTTATTACAATACGATCTAGACTTAAATCATCTAATTATCAATGATCTTTCCCATCTTGTACACTTCCATCTCCATGATCTTATCATCTCATTTTTTTAGTCTTCTTAACAAGAGAACTAAGCTCTAATACCAATTGTTGGAATACATATATGGGAAACAAGATACTAGGGGGGGTGTGAATCAGGATCTTAAAATTTTAGCTTCAAAACCAATAAAAAAAGTCCAAACCTAATTCATCTCATAGATCTACCATTAAAAACAAAATGTTGAAATGTAAATGAAATACATCATATCCATAATTTTCAACACATAATAGAATGAGTTGGTTACCTAGAAACACTTCAAGATGAAGGCAAAATTAGGGTGGGGATCAAACCCACAAATCTTCATTGTTGCAACAATAAAGTTAACATGTTATGGTTATAATTTTTTATCATAAAATATGATCTACCCTATAAGGGGTGAACCCTATTGAAATCTTAATATATTATTAGGTTTGGCCTTGCTAAAGGATTTTACACTCACAATGAAGTAAAGACTCTATTAGGAGGTTTAAATAGATATGTTAAGACCACCCTATTAAGAGATTTATCCTATCTCAATTAACAATAACTAATTCAACACCTAACCCTTAGTTTTCTCTAGAAGATAATCTTGGGACTCCTCTTTTTTGTATCTTTAATTTGATCTTCTAATCCAATAACTCTATTCAATCCTTCACTGCTCTGATTGCTCTCTATCTATCCTATCTTTGAACTTTGTCTTTTCTCCTTCACATGCACATAAGGATACTTGTCCTTCTCTCTTCCTTCTTATTCATAAATACACTTAATTTTTATTCTAGGGTTAGAATCTTCCTTAAATTGATGTCATCTGAAGGTTCTAGATCTTGATTGACAACCTACACTTCATCATCTTTTTTTGTTTCAAACTCATCTTTTGATTGGTTGAATTGTATGCCTTGGGATCATTACCTTTTATAATGATTTATAATAAACTCCTTAGTTGGCTCTTCAAATATTAAATATCATAGAAAAGTCAGCCAAAATGGTTTACATATGTGTTTGTGTTATTAAAAACTTATATGTCAAAACTAAACTACTTGGCACTTAATGCTCTAACCCTTGATCATGTAAACTTCTTCATGCTATTACTTAACTTCTATAATCTTGTTTGATCAACACTTAGTAACTTGTCAACATGCTTAGTCTCCACTATATTTCTTAGCTCATTCATCTACTTGGTGTCTACTTAATACTCGACAATCACTATTCTTCTTGGTATAGGCCTTTACTAGATAACTCAATCATAGTGATGACCTAGTAATCTTGTCTTGTAAATGACTAAATGTTTGGACACTAATTGACCACATAGGCTTTTAGATCAGTAGTTCCTCTTGATGAGATCTATAAACAAAGATTCATTATAAGATTAGGGTAAAAATTAAATAAATCAAAATACTTAACCCTTAGAAAGATATATGTTCTCTTCAAATGTGGATCAGAAGTAAAGAGTAACCATTTTAATATAAAATATTTCCATCAAAATCTATTTCATCACTTTAGGGTTAGTAAATTCAAAATTAAATTCTATAATACTTACCCATCATCAAATATATATGCCTTTAATTTAATTAAAAATATATATGTAAAGATAAAATATTGAAATTAGAAAATTACTTTCCTTTTAGCTTGTTCGAGAAAGCGATATTATTTACCTTGTGAAATTACAAGTCTCTCCATTTTTCATAATCATTTAGCCTTAGTAAAATGTTAGAGCATAATCATATTTACATAAACATTTAATTATACAATAAAATATACTTTATAAAAAATATTTAGGAATTTATAATCTCAATAGTTTGTCAAAAGATTTAAGATAATATAAAAGTAATTAAAAAAATTCCTATCAACTCGGAGCCATGAAATTTTATTTTTTTGAATGATTACCTAATTTATATCAATAGTAAGTCTAATATACAATGAGGCTTAATCAATAAAACATTATTAAGAATTTACCTTTGGCTATTATGATGTTTTCACGAATTTGGAGTCTGTTTATTTTGTGCCCTTCAATTTTGCATTTTTAGAGAGCTGAGGCTTTCATCTTTGTGATTTCACATTTTCACAAGCTTTCTCTATTGTATTCCCCAAACTTTTGAAAATAAGTTTAGGGTTACTTGAAACTTCATTTGTGCAATTTGTTAATTTGGAAGTGAAATAGTGATCCATTTATGCATGAACCATCACATATATCCCTCTCATTGCTTGCATGCATCATTAATATCACCAATTTCATATTAATTCTGGTTGCATATATGAAATGCCACCACCCTTGATTGTGAGATGAAGTGGAGCTCCTAGGCTCAATTAGAGAACTATGAACACAAAACATTATTGACAATATTTTCTATTTCACAAGATAAAAATGAATAAGCTCTGAATGTATTATACCTAGATCTCCTTGAACTTATAGGTTTCTTGAGACTTAACATCAAGCCGTGATCTCACAATAGGAAGATGACCAACTGTAGATAATAATTTCTAGTAGAACGGGTGATATTTTGATTATTGGCATCATGGTGCTCATTATTTTTACTTCATCACTTGGTCTTACATTAATTTATTCCTTTTTGAGGTATCAATCATTTCAATATTTGTAACACTTTAACCTTTTCAACAATTCTATAATGCATTCACCACATTTACCATCTAATATCCAATGGATTATCCATGCATAACTTATAAAAATTAAATTTTAATAGCATATAGATCTAATCTATTATTCACATGCATGAAAATTAATCATATGACACAAATATTTAAGTTACCCAAAGACACTTCAATATGAAGGTAAAAGTTAGTTGGGGATGACCATAAATCTTCACTATTGAAATAATAAAGTTAAGCTGTTAGGATTACAATGTTTGACCATATTAATGATATACCTTTTGAAGGGTTTTCCTTATTAAAAGCTTTTGAAACTATTAGATCTCATCCTGTTAGAGGATTTCACACTTATAACAAAGTAAGGACTCTATTAGGAGATTTACAAAGATTTGTTAAGACCACTTTATTAAGAGATTTATGTTGAATCAATATGTTTAAATTGATTCAATACTTAATCCTTAGTTTTATCTAATAAGTTGATGTTGGACCTCCTCTTTCCAATCTAATCTAATCTCTAATTTGATAAATATTTTTTTATCCTTCACTGCTTGACTAGTTTTCTTTCTTTGTTATATAATAAAAGAAATTTTTCCTCTAGTGCAATGTTCACACATTCACACTTGAATTATATGAACAATTTTTTTCTCCTTCATATTGTACTCTTTACTATAACATCTCATGAAAATGGGTTAAAATATTCTCTATTTAAATATTTCATAAAGATTTTTCTAGATGCTTCCTTGTTTCGCCTCTCCATTTGATTCACTCATCACAAAATATAGGGATCTCTGATCCACATCATAAAATGCATAAAACTCTTTGTAAAAAATCCATAAATATTAAATATCAAATCCATGTTAGCTTGAAATGGTTTACCTCAAATTTTGTATCATTCCTAGCTTAAATATAAATTTTACATTGCTCGACAATTACTATTGCTGACACTTAGCACTCACTGAATATGTTTCTGATCCTCGATCTTTATTATGTTTAGTACCTTCTATGTAACTCAAGTTTCATATGATTGAACTACTTTTTTAGCATTAGACTTGTCTTACAATGAGAATACTCAGTGACTACATACTTGCTCGGCTCCTATAGAGCTCGGTATGTAAAAAAAAAAATATTTCTTATGACTTGGGCTATATGTAGTAGCTTAGTTGTAGTGATGAATGACTAACTCTGCCCAGTAAATGACTAAATGGTTGAGACTAATAGACAAAAATAGTTAGAGAGACCAACACTTTACTTCATATAATGATTAAAAAATATATCATCTTGTCAAAGAGTAACTAACATACTTGCTCCTCTTCACTCAACAAATTCACTATTTCATCTAGTTATCTCTCTTTTCAAATCATCTTCATCAATCAACATATATTGAACTCTACGTTTCTAGTAAATCTCTCTCTAGTAGGTTTCACATTAATGATAACACAAAAATTGTTCCAATTTTAGTTTTGACCAATCTTCCTCTTTGGCATTGATGGAAACACCTCTGATTACCATGCAAGTGCAAAAGAATTTATCATTATGTATCATTAACATCTCCTTAATAACTCCCTCTTTGATTTGATACAGATCTTCATTAATATCCTTAGTTTCATTGTGATTCTCATCTTGCACTCACTCACACACCTCTCTCCATTATATTAATTTTAAACTCTTCAATGCTAACACAACACCATTTGTAATAACAACTATGGAACACTTCTTGTCACATCTCTTCTCGAGATTTAGCTTCTAACTTTGATAACAAAATGACAACATCTCTAATCATATTCTCCCTCTAATATGTATCTTGTATTGTAACTACTTCTATGGTAATTTCACACATTCTCCCTCTTTGATAATAATTCCAAATACATTATCCATAGCATATCTCTCCCTCTTTGTTATATCATACATAAAATATTCACTTTGTCACTCTCTGACTGATATTTCAAGATCGCTTTGTCTTTCATTTTTAACTTGACTCTTTGAAATCTCATCTGCTTTATGCTTCAATCCATCTTTTCACAATCTTTAGGTAGCTCCTAAAGTTTGAATTCCTACATCAATGTGTAAGATATTATCATCATAATATTTTATGCAATGCAACATCTTTTCTCAAATTTTTTTAGATAGGAGAATGACCCATAACTTACTTCTTAGATACTCAAATGCATTCTTAGGTACTATCTTAGTGCATATATCATCTATCTATTGTGATCACATACTCTAATTCACTTCTTTGTCTTATCCCAACTCTCTCAAATCATGATAGTTGATTTCAATGTGTTTTATCTTAGTGTGCATCACATGATTCTTTGATATCTTTATAGCACTCGCATTATCACAATATATCACAATAGGTTTAATAATCTCTTACTTCATACCTTTCAACAATTTCTTGATCCACACAATATTTGAATGATTGAATACTACTACAATATACTCAACCTATGCTAGAGATTAGGAAATATAATTTTTCTTATTGCATGTCCATGAAATCCATTTCCTTCCTAGAAAGAAAGTGCCTCTGCTTGTACTTTTTTTGCTATCAATATTTCTCTACCCAATCAGCATCTATATAAATCTTTAGCTCAAACTTATTATTTTTATTGTACTATAATCCATAGTCTTTTTTTCCTTTTAGATATCTTAGTATTCTTTTCACAACCTTCATGTGATTTTCTCTAGGATTAGCAAAAAATCTAGCAATGATATTAACAACTAATGCAATGTCAAGTCTACTAGTATAACATATTGTAATTTTCTAATAATTGACCTATATAATATTTTATTCACCTTAGTAAAATCATCAATCTTTGAAAGTTTATGACTAATAACCATAGGTGTTCCAATTGGCCTTGAGTCCTTCATGCCAAAAAAAAAAAATCTCCTTGATTTTCTTTGATTGTATGATGTGTATACCTTTCTTCATTCGATACACTTGCAATACAAAAAATAAATTGATTTATCCAAATATTGACATCTCAAATTATTTCTTCATCTCATTATCAAATGACTTACACAACATATTATGTCCTCTAATTATTATATCATAAAAATAATCAGCTAGTAATATCTTGTTCCCACATTCACTTTTCTAGTATAGATTTCTATTGACATTAGTTCTTGCAAAATAAATTTTCACCAAATAAGTGTGTAACCTTTCATATAAATTTCTAGGGGATTGCTTCAAACTACATAATGCTTTGTGTAGTTTTCATACCATAATATTCTTTCTAGGATCAAAAAATCTTTTAGGTTGCTCAATATAGACTTCTTCTTCTAAGATTATATTCAAAAATGTAGATTTGACATCCATTTGATAAACTTTGAAACCTTTGTAAGCAACATATGCAAGAAAAGTTCTCACCCCTTCCAACCTTGCAATTGGGGAAAATATATCCCCATAGTTAACTACTTCCTCTTGTGCATATTCCTTACAAATTAGTATTTCCTCATTCCTCATGACTTCACCTTTCTCATTCAAATTTTCTCTAAATACCCATTTAGTTATAATAGCATTCTTGTCCTTTGGTTTGGGTACCAATGTCCACATCATTTTCTTGTCTATTTGATCAATTTCCACATTCATTATTTTAATCCAATCTTCATTATCCAAAGATTCTTTAACTGATTTAGGTTTAACCTCACATAATAAACATATATCATTCTTCAACTTACTTCTTGTCATGACTCTTGAATCTTTTCTTCCAAAGATTTTGTCCTATGTATGATTCTTTCTCACATATTTTGCTAAGATAGGTTCAAATCTTATTTCTTCTTGTATTTTACTTGGCTCTTCTTGTTCACCTTCTTAAGGTATCTTTGATTGCAACTTGACATTTTCTATATAATGTTTAATTTCCTCCCTTTGATGTTTGACTTGTTCTATCTATAACTCAGATCCTAGAACCTGGTGCTCAGCTACATGCTTATGCTCAATAGCGACTTTTTGCTGAACCTTGGTAGTGCCTAGCTACTTATGCCCAATAACATCTTTCTTTAGTTCAGGTATAGTACTAAGTTCTCCTTCATAGATGTAGACAAAATTTGTGTAGGCTTTAGGTTCTTTCTTGCAATCCTCTTCATTCTTTTTTACAAATTCATCAACTCTAACATTTGCACTTTCCACAATTTTTTAAGTGTTAAAATTCAAACACTTATATGCCTTTCTTTTAGTAGAATATCCTAGGAATATACGTTCACCACTTTTTGCATCAAGTTTTCCTTTCCTTTTATCTGTCAATATATAACATTTACTTCCAAAAACTTTGAAATAATTGACATTAGGTGCATAAACATACCAAAGTTCAAAAGGTGTTTTATTTGCACCTTTCTTCACTTTAACTTGGTTCAAAGTATAGAATTTAGTACTTACAACTTCTCTCTAGTACTTTTTAAAACATTCTTATCCATCATCAGTGTCCTTTCACAATCCAAGATTAATCTATTCCTTCTTTTAGCTATTTCATTTTGTGGTGGAGTCCTCATTGCACTCATTGTCTCTTGATTCCTTTTTCATTGAAAAATATGTTGAACTCATCTAAAATATGTTAAACTCATCTAATATAAATTCACCTCCTCTATCTGATCTCAAGCACTGCACACTCTTTGCTATTTCTTTTAAAACTATATCCAAATACCACTTAAACATTTAAAATACATCTAATGGAAAAGGTCAACAACCTCAAAATGAATGGGAAGAATTGGTGATTCAGAATTGGAATCTAAATGGCATTAGTTTGATGCAAATTGATCCTAACTAGAGGGATCTAGCTAGATAGGATTTTCCCCCAAGGGACTGGTATAAGATAAATTTTGATGGGGCCTCAAAGGGAAACCCAGGAATTGCTGGTTGTGGTATCATTATTAGGAATGAAATTGGGGATAGAATGAGTAGAATGACCATCCTTATTGGAATTAAAACTAACCATGTTGCAAAGGCTAGTGCTACCCTCTATGGTCCTATCTATGTAAAGAGTTTGAATTTGAATAAGATATGGATTGAGGGGGACTCCCTTAATATAATTAATTGCCTTAATAAAGTTATTAATTCTTCCTAGACTATTAATAATATTATTAGTCAAGCCATAGATCTTATAAATTCCTTTGAAATCTATGTTGTCACTCATAATTACAAAGAAACAAATCAAGTTGTTAACTAGGCAGCTAATGTGGCATGCAAGAGTGATGAAAAGGTAATATGGAACCATAATGATGTAATAACTGTTGAGGGGAGCTTACTAATCAAAACATGACAAAGTTAGAAGTAAGAAAAAGTGCTTCATTAATGATGATTATGTTAGGAAAAAATAATTATTATATGGATAGAATTGGGAAGTGGCAAGCTATTATGAGAAGGATAATGTATTACCATTCAATACCACATGGATTGTGGGTCTTATTTGCTACTCTGTTCCTTGGCTATGATATCGACTATGGTATTTAGTTGTAGAGGGTTATTATGAGAAGAGATGAAATTTATTTTGGAGACAAGAAAATGGGAGGAAAGTGAAAAATAATTGGAGGAAGAAGAAGGAAATCTAGGAAGTTCTTGAGCAAGGGAACTTTACTAGTTTATGGAAAGGTTAAAAGGAAACAACCTTGCTATTACCCGATAATTCATTAGACCTTGAAAGATGGGATTGTTCTAGTGGGAAATCAAAGGATGGAGGTGTCTAAAGACATCATAACTAAAGCTATGGGATTGGAGACAGAGGGCATTAATTTTTACTAAGATAGGAAGCTCTCAGATAGGGTGGTCAATGAGTTTGCAAATTCAGCCAAAGAATGCAACAGATTGGTTAAAATAGGTAATTCCTACTTTAACCCAGATTCCATTTTGTGCCCTTGGAGATTTTTTGTATTTGTAATTATTGAGTATCTTACTTTGGATGGGTGCTTCACTAAGATTTATGGTTACCATTTCATGTTAGTCAATCATCTTAGGTATGGGATTAGGATAAATCTGCCTTTTTATCTTAGACAATCTCTAGGTAATTCCATTCTGGCCTTTCAAAATGACCCTAATGTAGATCATGCATGTCATGAGGGGTTAATGGTTCTCATTATGAATGTTCTAAAGTCAAAAAAGGTGGATAGGCCTAGGCAAAGTAAGAAAGTGATTGATTATAAGATAGAGGGTAGTGATTCAGAGGAGGACTACGATAAGGATATTGAGAATGAAGTGGATAAGGTGGATGTAAAGTAGAACATGAAAGGGGATTTTGGGAGCACTTCTAAGAAGAAAAGAAAGGGTAAGGGGAGTGAGTCAGATCAAGACATTGACTATAATGAGGAATGAGAAAGGGCTTTAAAAAGAGAGGAACTACAAGGAAGGTCTCAGGTAATAGAGGTAAGAATGCGGATAGGATCTTTGTCCCCTCTAATGATGAACCTTTAATCAAAAGGATGGAAATAAAAAGAAAAATGGTGTCAGCTTAGGATGAGGGTGATGACAATGTCCCCAAGGAAGTGGAATTGGATAAAAATAGACAAGGGGAGTAGGAGCACTATTTTGAACATAATAGGGAAGAGGGTAACCCAGGGTCAATTTTGAAGGATTTTGAGACCCTTAAATAGAAAATGCAAGAGATTTCAAAGGATTTTGAGTAGCTCAGTATGATGGCAAGGGGGGAGTGTGCACTAGGCCAACATATTGATAGGCTATCTGAAGTCATTGGCAATGTAGAAGAAGTTAAAAACTTAATGAAATGGGTGCCACCAATTGAAACCAAAATCATGAGCTTGGAATAGGCAAATAAAGATATCCAAAAAAGGATGGAGATCCTAGATACTAGAGTTATTAATATGGAAAAAATGATCAAGAAATTGGCTGACCAAAATTATAGCATTTTGAAGACTATGGCTAATAACTTCAATACATTATTGAACAAGATGGATCAGGCTAAAGGACTTGACTCCTCTATTGTGAATGAAGACCAAGGATCAGGCAAGAACACAAGGGAAAATTCCAATAAAAATGAAGGAGTGGAAGTAAACATTTGGATGAAATGAAATCTTCTATGAAAAATATGAACATTCTGGCAGACCAAGCTACAAACCTGTTGAAAACTCTGTAGTTATCCGGGTGTTGTCCTTTAGATTTCTTTTTGCTGTCTTTTTCTGCATAGTTGTACTTGGCCTCATGTTTCTATGTTTTTTTGTTTGTTTATTCTCTAAGGCCTTTTTTTTTAACTCTTTTGTTAGCTCTTCTTTGTTTCTTTGTTAAAGATTTTGAGTCCTTTAAAACCTATTTTTACATAATCAAAACATTTGAAATGCATCAGAGTTTTCTTTAAGAAATATCATATGTATCATTTTAGAGAAATCATCAATAAATAATGTAATATTTGTCACCATAATAGATTTTTCACTCCAATTGGAGTACATAAGTTAGTATAAACTAGCTCCAAAATATCATCAGAAACTTTGTTTGCACATCACCTTATTAGGTTTTCTCAATCTTGGTAACCCTCTTACTCTTTTCATCTTAGTAATGCTTACTAAATTATGAAATTTAACATGACTTATCCTTTCATGCCATAACCAAATATCTTCAAATTGTGCAAATATACAAGTGTCTTCATACAGGTCTAGATAGATAAAGTTAACTCTTGTTTGATCACCACTTCCAATTAGCTCACTAGTAGCATCATAAATCTTTTCTTTCTTATTTTTAAATTCAATTTGGTAGCTAAACTAAACTATTCCACACTCAACAATTTTTATTTTAAACCATCAACCCAATATGCATTGTTACATCTGATCTTATCATTTAGTATAATTGATCCTTTACCTTTCACATAACATAATGTATCA
The DNA here is from genome assembly GCA_028749045.1 of Cupressus sempervirens. Classification (NCBI taxonomy): domain Eukaryota; kingdom Viridiplantae; phylum Streptophyta; class Pinopsida; order Cupressales; family Cupressaceae; genus Cupressus; species Cupressus sempervirens. Next base: position 512,504,874 of record CM053792.1, on the reverse strand, counting down.
TTTCCAAACTTATCATTACTTCCATTATAATGTTCTATCTTTTGAAACTTAATTGTATCACTAGACATATGATGTAAAAAAATAATGTCAATTCTCCATCTATCATTCTTATTCACATCTGAAATCAATATAATCTTCTCATCATCATCACATTCATCTTTCATTGCAACATAATTAATGTCTTCATCATTTTCATCAAAATCACTATCAAAACCATCTTCTTTAGCAACTTAACAAGATTTCTTACCTTTTCCTTTGTAGTATTTATTACCTTAGTTGTCTCTATTGTCTCTTTTTCCTTAGTATTTCCTATCCTTCCTTTCTTCATTTTCATCTTTGTTAGGACATCTTGGAGCAATATTATCAACTTTGTTACATGTAAAGTAGATAATAGGGATTTTACCTTTGTATTTTATTTTTCCTCATGGTAGGATTATTTTTAATAATACTTCAAGATCATCAAGATCATCATCTAATTCACTATCACTATTCACAATCATGATCTTCTTCTTCTCTTAGATCCATCAAGTGTGTTGAGATTTTAAAGTTATCAAAATTTGACAATTCAAATGTAGTGAGTCTACCAATCAGACTATCCAAGGTTAGATTTGATGATACTCTAAAATTTTGACAAATTTTAGAGTCCCAAAAACCATACCAAAGGGAGAATCTTTAGATCTTATCCACTGCTTATATTCAAACAATATGCTTCAAAAAGGAAAAAGGTTATGGTTAGAGAAATATGGAAAAGGAAGTTGTTTGATCTAGGCATGCCTTTCAACACTATCCAAAGTGGCTCATGTCATTCATCAAAGAATTTATATGAAGGTGTAGTTTGTAGTTTCAACTTGTTTAGAATCAAAGATAATAGAATATCAATGAAGAAGAGAGTTGAACATGAAATATCAATAGAAGAGTAATATGCTTGTCATTGTAAATATTTCAATGGAAATTCTTTGAAGAATACAAATGCCAATACAAACAACCCTAATCTTTGTTGCAAAATAAAAAAATATCTTATTTCTGTATAGATTATCATATGAAGGTGCAGTTTGTAGTTTCAACTTGTTTAGAATCAAAGATAATAGAATATCAATGAAGAAGAGAGTTGAACATGAAATATCAATAGAAGAGTAATATTCTTGTCATTGTAAATATTTCAATGGAACTTCTTTGAAGAATACAAATGCCAATAAAAACAACCCTAATCTTTGTTGCAAAATAAACAAATATCTTATTTGTGTATAGATTATTGCTTGAGAAATATAACAACAAGTGTGATATTGGGGGAACTTTGGTTTCTATTCTTGTATTTTTTTTGGAATTCAATGATTTGTGGTAGAAGGACCAAAAATGTTTCTAGGTATGAGGATAAGGGTACAATCAAGATTAGATTCCTAATTTAGTGCTTTCAAAAAAGATCATTCAGTGACCTCCATGCAATGCCTAGACATTCCTATGAATGAGACAGACTCTTGCAATGAGAAACCATGTCAAGTACAAGATGCTTAGCCTTATGAAAAGTATAGAATATAAGAGGATCCTAGTTGCATAATGATATCAAACTTGGCATTAGAATAGTGAGATAGATCTACACAGCCCATGAAAATATGTTTTATTAGGTCACCATGAATTACGGTCGGATGGGCCAAAGCCTAAGAAAATATTACATTCCCAAAATTTTTCTATTTTAAATGGTTTAAAGTGATTGATTTCATAATTCTACAACAATGATAATGTTTAAGTGTAGTAGAAATGAAGATTTAAATATGCACTAAGATGAATAGAACCCTCACAAGAACATATATAGTGATACAAGGATACAACAATGATAATGATTTTTCTAGAAAAGAAAAAGATGGAAGACACAAAGACACTGATTATTTGTTTACCCAAGACCATGCTAAGAATAACACTAAAATCAAAACTTCCAAGTCATAGGTTATTAATATGAAGAGTTGCAGTGGCCCACTCATCATACAAAAAAGGACACAGAAAATTTTTGACATCCGATGCATGAAGTTTTGAGCATTCAAGTTAGAGCATGAAGTAAATGAATCAACACAAGAGACAGAATGATGAAATTCCTATCACATGAACTAGATATACTAAATATGAGTGTATGGAGGAGTTTTTCTATTTATTAAAAAATGATTCACCATATCCATCTTGTGGCTCAGTTGAGAAATTTAAAAAGTGAAGGAATCCACATCAACACCTGACACCTATTACATAAGGCTCAATAGTTGCAATATAAATAATAATAAACAAACAAATTCTATCATTGAGCATGAGAGAATAAGGACTTCAAGGATGGATAACTAAGCCTTTCATAGAATACAAAGGGAATGGAACATAATTCTTTTTAATTACCTATTTCAATGTTTGAAGTTGGTTGATAAAATATTGATAATGTAATTGGAAGACAAGGTTAACTAAGTGCAGTTAGGTATACTCTTTCCAAATGGTGTGATTAAGCCACCAATTATGTTTATTAATAAACAAAGAAGTGTGACTTCTCATATGATGGAGATGCTTCTTAATGAAATTTGAAGAAATAAATAGAGAAGACAAGAAGAGACATATCCAAACATTCACATCCATATTCTTAGGAGAAATTATTTTATATTTATTATTGCATGGAGGGATAAGGAGAAACATTATGAATTTATAATATAAATTCTATTATTTAATTTTTATAATAAAATAAAATATCTTTTGTTTATTTTTAAATGGCATGGAGATTTAAATTGCAAATGAATCATCTTTTGTAATTATTTTTTGGAATTCTATATATAGTTTAAGTGTTGGATAAGTGGACATGGTCATTTAGCATTTTAAATTTGATCATCATAGATATTGTGAAATATCAAATTGTTTCCATATCTATGTCTAGCTTGTCTCCCTACCAAAGGAGTTAAAGTTCAATCTGGACTAATTTAAGATTGCATATATATTTGATCTATCACATCTTGATTATTTAATTGTTGGCAATAAAGTTTGTAAAACATTATAAAGTTGTACATGAAAATTCACTGAAGTTGACTCTATTTCTTGGATGAGTAGAGGCATTGATCTTTCTATTATTGAAGTCAAAAAATCTATGTATTCCTTCTACAAGGATCAAATCCATTATTAAAACCTTATAAAAAACATTCAATTATTTCAAGTAATTAGCATTTAGTTTTAGTTTCATCGAGTTCAAGGACCTTGCCATATAAAGAACTCCAAAGCTTAAGTTCACTTTAGAAAAGATCTAAACCAAGTGATTAGGTTCGAGGAGAAGGTCTACCTGCCTAGGTGTAGGGAAGCCTCAATTGTAAGAGAATCGAGAAGTATTCTCGTTCATTGGCTTTCCAATCTCTTGGATTTCCAATCTATGGTTTTGAGAATGAACAAGATCATTACCAATTATACATCTCATTTCTTGAATTGTGGATACTCTAATTGCATATCTAGGAATTTAAGTCCTCAATACCTTACTTATCATACTCTCATTAGATATAATTTCTCCAGATCCTCTAATAAAATTCACAACCTCATTGATTTGGCCACAATACTATACAACTATGTCACCTTCTTTCATTCTCATATTATCTAATTTACCTCTCAAACTTTTAGCTTTATCTCTTAACACATTTTTGTCTCCTCCATGGATTTGAGCAAACTTGTTCCACATTTTATTTATAGTAGTGCATTCTTCCATATCATCAAATTCACATAACTTGAGGAAGATGCCAAATATATCCGTTGGAAATTTGGTTAAGTAGGATAAGTTGGAATAAAGTAAGATTTTTCATTTATGGAAACATATACTTTGTATAAAATAGATATTGTATATAGATAAAGATTTCATAGTTAGACATGGAAAATTGTCTAAGTATGAAATAGTTTATCTAGTAGAACAGAGATAGTTTTGATGTTTGTGGATTACCTAGGCATTATTGGTATGTGCATAGTTAGGTATAGAAAGCATAGAGTATTAGGATGACATGTGTCAAAGTGAGAGTCAGTATGGGTAGTATGGCAGGAGTTATGGCAATTTTACCAGTTATGGCAGTATATAGAAAAGAATAAAGAATATTAGAGAATGGGTAATTATGAGTAAATGAATTATTTTGTTTACAAAATAATTTATTGACTAATTAGGAATGACATCCTAGATATTAACCCTAAGAGGGAAAGAGTTCATTTTTAATTTTCTAAGCATGTGAAATCTTGAAGGCCGATTAGACAATTTTCGTAAATAGTAAAGGTATAAAGGAAAGATTGTGTTATGTGAAGTAGTGCGAAAGTTGTAAATTGATATGTGAACTTAAGTGAAAGTTGTAAAGTGATATGAAAACTATATGTGATGTGAATTATGATGTATGATTGTAAGTATGCAAAGAGAAGCAAAGGAAATATCATTTATTGAAGATATCAACATTGTAAATTGGTTTTTATATCTATCTCTTTTGTATCAAGGAACTAAATTGTATATTACATATTTAGGAAGTGGACTCATCTTGTATACATTTTTTAATTACAAATAGGAACTCCTAACAAGGTTGATGCTTTTAGCAGGGCCTAATCCTCTAACAAGGAGCGAGACACTATATGTATGTAATAGACTCCTAACATGGTGAATATCCTTAACTAGATACTATTGATTAGTGGATCATTTTTTGAGTACCATCCCCACTAGGGTTTTCCCTTGGCCAAAAATTCCCTAGTTAAAAAAAATGGCATTAGCAATTCTCTCTGTGTATGGTTATTTTTATTGTTCAACATTGTTAGTTTACTTTCATATGCAAGTTGTAAGGAAATTAATAATATCCAATTTTGGGTGAAATTTTATAGAATACTAATTCACCCCCACCCACCCCACACCCCCTCCCAACCTCTCAATATTCCCTATTTCTAAAAATTAGTATCAAAACACAATTACTCAAAAGAGCATTAAAAGATTGAGTAAGATCCCTATGGATATGGAACAATTGTAAAATAATCTTGAAGATCTTGGGTAGATTGATCTTCTTACTGAAGAAAGAGATCATTTGAAAGTAATTTATGAAGATGAAAAAGACTATATTGGGAAATTCAAAGATAAGATTGATCATCTCAAATCCAAAAAGGAACCTAAAGAGAAGAAAAAAGGTAGTGATGAAGTATCAAAATTAAAGAAATAAAATGAGGTTTTGAAACACGAGTTGAAGACCATTGAACTAAATCTAAGTTTTAATAAAGATGATAGCAAAGTTGAATTATATTTGAAATCTAAAAAATGTAGATCTAATATCACATCTTACAAAAGTGACATTTAAACTTAAATCCATCAAGTTAGAGCATGTTGAACTTGAAAAGTACAATACTGTTGTGAACGGAGAGTTATCCTAGACCAAGAAACAATTAGAAAATTTATATTCTAGTAGTGAGAAAATTGATGGGCAACTATATTTTTAGAGACCTTCCTATGATAAAATTGGCCTTGGGTATTTTATTAGGGAAAAGTCAAAAAAGAAATTTGAGTTAAAAAACAAACTAGATCCAATTGTTGAACATCCTAAATTTAAGAAGGATGACCAAGATAAGATCAAATCCAACTAGTCTAAAGATGTACCAAAGAAGTTGAGCAAGAAAGTCAACCTGAGAAATTTTATGACCAAAGGCAATAGAGCAAGTTGAATCACCTAAAGAGATAAGGTATGAATTTAAGTGTAGATTCTTTATGTGCATTGAATTTAGTCATATAAAGAGAAATTGTACAAGTCATTAAAACCTATTACTAATTTTCACTATTATAATTGGCCTGGTTTTGGTCATAAAACAATTGATTGTAAGAAACCTAAATTTGATAGTAATAATAGAAATAGTAGGATGTTTAGAGATACTAACCCTATAGGTAATGAAAGAAGATCTAGTGAGATGAAATATAGTAGATCCAATGAAGGAGAAAGATCTAATTGAACAAGGAGCAACATTCTATGCTACAAATGTAACAATTTTAGACATATTGCAAGAAATTGTAGAGCACCAGTTAATTAGTTTGGACCTAATTAAAGAAGCATTACACCAATATGTCAACTATGCAAAAAATTTGGTCATATAGAAATTTTTTAAAGAATGGACATGAGGAACATCAATAGGAATCCAAATTTCAAAAAAATAACAATAAAAGTGTTAGAAGGAATAATAGTAGTAGCAACGGTCAAAAAGATGAGTTGATAGAACATATGGAAGAATTCAAAGAGGTATTTTCCGAAGAAAAACATCCATCAAGTTCAAAATTATTATTGGAAGAATAATATTTTGATGCACCTGATGAAAGATTGAAGTCAGCTATTGTATGTGATTCATCTTATATGAATTAAGCACTTTTCTAATGAAGATCGAGTACTAGAAAGATAAAATTGAGGTTAGAGATCGAGTAAAGAGTTGAAAAATTAATATGGGGTAGAACAAGACATGAGGAAGCTATGGTTGAGAGTAAATACCATTTGAAGATCACACATGTGTGTACAAATGCAAACAAGTTTAATAGTACTTAGATTCAACATTTTATGAATTATGTACTTGCACAATTAATACATAGATTGTTTTGGTGAAATTTAAGGGATGCAAATGAGATCTTATGCATCATTTGGTCATGTGAAGAGTTAAGGAGTATTAAAGAGTGAACTAACAACAATTGAAAGAAAATTTAGGGTGATTTAGATTATGAAGTACATAAAACCCTACATTTGGCATAATCAAGGCATTTACCGATTTACAAAACTCTGTTTGAAAAGTTGAAACCAGAATTTGTGGTAAACATGGATTAGTATTTGATTCATAACATTGAGGAAGAAGAAAGATCTAAATTGAAATTTAATATAGTAAATTCCAAAGTGGATGACCTTAATGTCACATTTTCAAGAGTTCTAGAAAATGACATTCACCTAGAAGACATAAGCAATTATCTCTAGAGTAAATTTGAGACTGTAGGAGAAGAATATGTTTCCAAAGAATTAACCTAAATCTACAATTAGGACATGAGTTTCAAATGAGGTTTTGAGTATCTAAAGGACAATGACCTAGTGAAATTCATGTTTTTATATGAGTTTGACAATGAAGAATGGACTAGAATCATAATTAGCAGAATTCATGATGGAAATTTTTGGTTATAAGATAATGTAATTGAAATATTAGCTAACGTGAAGTTACTAGTTTATGTAATGAGGGAATTATACTAGTAAATGATAAAAATGTTAAGAATTTGGTACATGAAAACATTAAATCTATTTATAATGGAAGAGGGATGGTTATTAGCAAAATCAAGCAAGATGATGTTAGATTTTTTAGCAGATTTATTACAAAAAAGATATGCTCTAGTTCAAGGAGTGATAACATGGAATCATGCTTCATTCAAGAAGCCTACAAAATATATATTGAAAGAGAAATGGTTAATCTAAGTGAAATCCTAAGAGTGCACTTGTTTGAGAACCTTGAAAGGATAAAGAAAGTTAAGGGTAGTTAATTCAAATTTCAATCATTAATTGCTTACATGTTTTTTCTATATGATTAAACTCCTTCCTTTCATGTCATAACTAAGTTACTTAGTGGTAACAAGTGTACCATGGAAAATATAATTGAAATACATAACAAGTATCCTATTGATAAGATTGTTGACAACAAAAACTTTATTATGAAAACCTTTCAAAATTGAATGAAAGGAAGATACATAATACCAACCACTATGGTGGAGAAGTATAACAATGATATTTGTTTCATTATTGGTACTGATTAAACTTTTATTGAGGTAGTTCAACCTAGAATGTTGTATGTTCAACCTATCAAGTAATACAAGAGGAAATTGAGGGACGTCTAGGTATAATCATCAAATATGATAAAGATAAATAATTTTATAGGTTTGGAGCATATGATGAACTGATGCAATCAATTAGCTAGGAACAGATTAAGAAGTTAGCCAAGAAAAAGGTTGAAACTACAATGAAGAAGATCATACAAAAATCAAGGATGAAAGAGGAAGAGGTGAGTGCAGTAAAGAAAACCATTACATGTATGAGGAAAATAAGTCAATAAGGGATAATGTATGTACCACCCTTGACATTGGTAGGACCATCTGAAGGGGTCACAATAGTAGCACCATCTACAAAAGTTCCTATAGAACTATATGCAACAATGTAATAGGAGCAGACACCTATTACATGTGCTATTCCACTAGCAAAGCAATCAAAAGAAGAAGAGAAAATAGTTGAGGTAAAGAGGAAGTCAGTAAGATTAATTGAGGTAAAGAAAGAGTCACCATACACTCCAAGAAAGAAAAGAATAAAAGTCATGGCAACTAGAACAAAAAAGAGGCAAAGGGAAATTATGCCAAGTTTACCAAAGAAGAAGATGTGAGGTTAGTTAGAGCCTGAAAAGTCAATAGAGGAGAAATCACAAGTTGCGACCACAAGAAGAAAGGAATGGAAGCCTAAGATTAAGAAGATGAATAACAGAGTTGTTGATGAAGGTAATTTTGTACAATTAAACAATTTATCATCATCTCTACACTGAAATTGATAGATTGGAGCTTGAGAATTCTATTATTAGACACATGATACTATCTAATAAGAATTTTGAAGATGTTAATGATGAGATACCAAAGGATCTCTATGAAATATTGTTGAATATAAGAATAGGAGTAGCTGATGAAGACAAAGCCATAAGAGAAAATCAAATCAAAAAGCTATGCCTAATTGATAGTGATGAACACCTAGCTAACCTAATGAAAACTCTTGAACTTACCTTTTGAACAAAACATGAGACATATTGATAATGGGAGGTAATTATCAAGAAGTCAATGAAGAGACAAAAATACTATGTGCAAATGATGGAAAATATGAATAAGGTAGCAAGAACAACACCTCAGATTACTATTGGATCAAACACAATGTAAATTGACATCATAAAGGTCATAGTTGATATATTTGAAGATCTATTTAAGAATTATAGCCCCAGTGTTGGAAATTTGACCAAATACACTAAATATAAGTAATATGAGGAAGAAAATAAGAAAAAGGAAGATGAAAAGAAAAATCTTGAAGAAAAAAAAATAAAAAGAGAAGAGGAAAACAAAAAGCGAGAAGAAGAAAAGACAAGAAAGGGAGAGGAAGAAGATAAAAGAATAAAGAAAGAAGAAGAGGAGGAAATAAAGAAAGAAGAGGAAGAGAATAAAAATAAATAAGTGGAAGAGAAGAAAAATAAAGAAGAGAAATGGTGTAGGAGCACCTAGGTAAGGCTACTTGGTAACCTAGGGTTCCTAGTCAAGTTTTGGCTTGTAGTGGCCTTAGCCAAGCCACTAGTGTAATAAAAGGTCTAGTGTGTCCTAGAGGGTAATTTAGTCATTATGAGGTCTAATTAGGTCCTTACGAATATTCAATATTAACTATTTTTCCAACGTCACTATGTGTTGTGGAATCTTTTGCCATCAATGTTACTTCGTGCATTTAGAGGGCTAGATTCGACAAAGAGAGGATGGAGTGGTAGCTTCATGTCCTAAGTGACATATTCAATCATTTGGTATAGTTTCATAAGGATTTGACCAAGTATATTCTAAGTAGGTAAAATGTTGTCAAGTCGCATAATAGCTTTACAAAAATTACAAAAGTTGTCATGACAACTTTTATTGCAAAAAGTGCATTTTCAAGCACTAGATGGAGTAACCTCTTCAAAGAAGTTGGAATAGGTGTGTTGGACTTATATAAGGCCTCCCTCAACCTATGAAAAATTTTAGATGCCATTTTGATGAAATTTGATTATTGAATAAACAACTTCGTTGAGCAATTTTACCACAGGCAAAACATTTTTGGTTCTTTGGGTCATTGAATGGATTGAAATATAAACTGTGACCTATGTGTGAATTAGTAGATGTAAATAGTATTTTTTGTGTGTGATTAGATATGTCTTTTGGTTTCTATCCTTTTCATTTTGGAAAATCTTTTATTTCCTCAATTTCGTTGGTCTAAACCAGGCAGTTTTTAAAGATGGAGTCATGACTCACCTTTCCATTGTGCCATCTTTATAATTCCTTGGAATGTGTGAGATGACTTTGTTGGTCTAGTTTTCACTTAAATTTTATCTTGATGTATCTATAAATTAATTTTCTAGTTCCCTTTACAAAATTATGGTTTTATGTTTTAAATTTTGGTTAACCCTAGAATAACCCTAAAATTTTGTTTCACTAAATGTTGCCCTAGAAAGCTTTTGGATTATGTTTTTGTAGCATGCCCTTTCAAAATAAAATTACGCAGGAAAAATCCTTTTAAGTGCCCCTTTTATTTATTCTCAAGTACCTTTTAAAAAGTTGTTTCATTGTCTAAACATTATCCTAAGTCTTCAAAAATAACCTTAACCTAAGCTTTAATTTTAATTTTCTATGGGTTTATGTCTTTATTTGAAAAAAGTAGTCGAGTGACAATAACCCTTGATCTTCCTTAAGATCAAGGGTTGTTCCTTTTTTCCTTAAGAACTCACATGCTATTTATTCTTGGTGACATAGTGACCAAGAAGTACTTATATGCAGGACACATTCATGAAGGAACGAAGTTATAAGACAAAAGGCCTGCACCGTTAGATCTTCTTATGATTGATGGTGGTCATTTTTTCACCAAAGGAAGTTTCAAGAAATTTATCTATGGTGGCATAGTGACCTAAAGGAAATACCATGGGCCCACCTTATGTGTAATGTGATTATCATAAAGCTCTACTATCTGATGCAAGGTTGATCAACAATGGTCACTTTGTTGCCAAGGGGAGTTGCTTGACTTTTACCCTTGGCAACATAGCGACAACATGATACATGTCTAGAAGTATAAATGGGTCCATTTAAGCTATAATTAGTGAAAGAAAAGGCTTATGTGGAAGGATTCAATTGGATTTACTACCAACTAGGAAGGTTGAAGCTGAGTCATAAAATGTTTTATTCCCAAATCATCATATTTTTCAAATATCGACAACTTGTTTTCAAATTTGAACGGTGATGCCACTATGTTTCTCTGTGATCTATTTATGAGAGTTAAAGCTTCCTATGCAAAATAAAACAAGGAATATATTGTAGATAATCAAGAATTTCTTCATGCAAATGTATTTCTAATTTTTTGAGAGCTAGAACCTATTGAAGAGCTATTTTTCTAGCCTGGTTGAATTGTGAAGAAAATTTCTATATTAGTGATTCATTGCAAAATTCAAAGAAATAAACTAGAAAGCCAAGTAAGTATCTCAGTCCAAATATAATTCAAGGAATTCCATTTTCTCATCGTTATTATCAAAGATGCCTCTGAAGAAGGGTTTTTTGAGCTGAGTAGAGTATGTTAGTAGGAATATCCATGATGATTTTCTTAAACAATTAAATAAATCTAGAAATTAATTAGCCCAAATTAAGAAGATAGTTCCTGTAAACTCTAGGTTCTAAATTGTAGATGGTTTGTTTGATAAGGGGAATTGGACTAGGGGTGCCATAACTTCTAAAATAGGGCTCCTTTGTTCAAGAAATGGTTCTCAGAGAGGAAATTGTTTGCCCCCCATGGAAATATTTGGAATTTTGATTTAGTTAAGTTGGTGGTCCATGGGGTTTTCATGGATTTAGACCTTCTCATAGCTGTAGCCCTAAATTATGACCCAATAGCTATGATGGTGAGAAGAATATATGGGGAGTGTTTGATAAAAAAATTCAGAAGAAGTTCAAGAGGTTTTTGAATTGGAGCCAACCATATATACCCATGAGATCATTGAATTTTAGGGATTGGAATAGTAATATTTGTCTCAAAAAGATCAAATCAGACAAGGTGCATTGAGAGAACACTTGGCCACAATTGGTAATTTGACCTTTGATAAAACATCAACAAAAGAGCTTTTCAAAAAGTAGTTTTTCAATTCTAGGGCCATAGACATTTACATGAACAATATTTTATGCCAATAAAGTTCATGTATATGATAACACAAATCTCTTCTTTTGGTGTGGATATTATCTTTGATTTTACATCTTATCTAGTAGAGGAAATTCACACAAGTATGATTGAAATTGAAAAGGGAAAAATTGAAAAAACATTTGGCGATTATCCTTATTGATGCATATGTTCTTGTGTAAAGGTATTCCTTTCTTTGAAAAAGAAATGGTATTGAACAGAGAATTTAAGGGAGAAGCTCTATCAGTCTAATTATGGAATGCAGATATGACCTGGGATGCAAAAGAGGCTATTTTTGTGAGATTTGATAGATACTTCACATGTAGGCTAAGGAGCCTTTTATTAAGGGACAATTTTGAAATACCTAAGGCACTGTTGGATTTCATCAGGCCTATGGATAGCCCTACTAGTTTGAAGATTTCCCATAATTGGGCAGATATCATACCATACCTTATGTCTACACTTTTTGAAGTGTATGGATTCCAAGGAACTCACATGTACTTCCTTACCAAGTACCTCTAAAGGTGGAAATAGTTGAAATGCTATGGTACATAGGTGAATTGGAGGAAGCAAAACTAACTACTCGATATAGGGGTTCTATTTTCCCATCTTGTATTGTTGCCCATCAGTTCATTATCACTAAGGGTGGTTGGTTGTTTCTATATAAATTTTTAGACCAATATAAAATGGTTATTTCTCATGATTGTTTCAATGACAGTGAAAGATTCCTTGATATATTCAGATAGAGGGCTAAGACTAGTGCCAAGAAATATCAACCCTACTTTCCTAAAAACATAATAAGAAATGAATTCTCTCTCCAAGAGAAAGAGATCAAAAAGGAGAAGTGGAGAGTTTACTCCAAGGTTCTAGACTTCATTAATTATTTTGATAAAGATTACAAGCCTCTGAAAGATGTCGAGATAGAGGCAGATAAAATAAATAAATTGATGATCACTTTTTCTAGATATCATGGATGCTATGAATGAGGCAAAAAAAATCTTTATTAATTTTTATCCTAACAAGGCAGTACTAGAGGTCATAAAAAATTATCTTTTACCCTTATAGTAGGATTAGGGTAGTTGGTTATTTAGAGAAGACCTAGCTACAATATCATTAAGAATAAAGCACATGTAGTTGACAAGGGTAAACATATAGTGGATCAACCAGTACTATTATTGAGGAGAGGCTTGATGAGCCAAACCCTAAGAGGAAAAAAATAGAAGAGAAATAGGTGCCCCAAATAGAAGAATACTTTCCCTCTTAATCCCCATTACATATAGGAGATGAACAACTCACTAGGGAGAAAATGGAGCAATTAGGATCCCAAGTGGGAGTTTTTATTACTGTCATAGAGTTAGAAGAAGGAAATCCTAAATAGCCTCCCATGCCTAGGTTGGAGCTAACTATTGTTGATTATAGAGGAAGGGAATTGGACCCTATTGTAGAACAAGCTAGTCATGAATTTCTTTCTAATGACAACTTTATTAAATCAAGAGCATTTTGTAAATTTGCATGGAGAACCACTATTGAATTATTTGCATCAACTAGAAATAGAAGAAGTGTCTCTACAAGATCAAATAAAAGAGGAAATTATGCAATAGTTTAATAAATTGACCCCTGAAGAAGGGAGAAAAATGATAAGATCATCTAGGGTTTTGCTCTTGCCAAATTGGGGCATTGTAGATGCAATATTTTTTAACTCTATGATCAAGAAGCTAAATGTAGATGAAAAGGTGAAAAAAGAGTTGAAAGGTGCCAATTTTAGTGAGGATCATGCTACATTAGTTATTTGGTCTATGAGAAGAGGATCTAGAGTTAGTTCATCCCAGCTTGATGATACAAACTTAATGGGAAACTTAATTGTAAAAAGGGTAGAGGATACTCTGAATGAGGAGGCCGAAGAACTAAATGTTGAAACAACCACCCTCACCCTAGCCACAAACTTGAGGGAGAAAAAGGAAAAAATAGAGCTATAAGAAAAATATGAATAAGTTCTAGCAGCCTATAATAAAGAGGTGCAAAAGAGAATAGAGTTTGAAAATAAGGTGATGGGGCACCAAGGACAGTCTAGTAGGCCTAGAATTACTTATCCTTGTCCACCAATGGAAGCTTTTAAATTCACTCCTCTTATAGAAATTCTAGACACACTACAGAGACCTCAGTATTATACTATAGAGGATTTTGAAAAAGAAAAGAGAAAATTGTAGGCATTGCATGTGGAATTAGATATACAATATGAGGATAAGTTGAGGAAATAAATTATGTATTTAGTAGATAAAATTGCTTGACCTACATTCTATGAACAATTGGAAAAGGTAATAAACTTATGGAATAAGCTAAAAGAAAATGAGGAGGCCTTGAAGCCGATTGTTAATAAATGGAATAATAGGGATAAAGATCACACCCTTTTATGTTTTTTAGTTATCACTCTATCTTATGAGTAAATAGAAAAGACTTATGACTTGACTAATAATCTCTATGAGTTTGATGATAAAAGAATTTCATTATAGAGGATGATTATAAATTATCTTGCAAAGTATAAGAGTAAAAACTTTGGACTCTTCCACCATGCCTTGGATAAAAAGGATAAATTAAAAAATAAAGAAGAGTGGGCCCAAGAATTGGAAGACTTAATATGTCTTAGGATGAATAGGGTCATAAATGAAAAGGGACATACATGGTGGGCGAATATGATAGAAGTTGTTGTAAAAGTACAAATATTTTATGATTCTTTAAGAGAATATTTTATTGAAATAGATAAATTGGGAGATTTTGTTATGAAGAAACAACATGATATTTTGAGCTTTAATTGGCCAGATGGCACACTTTTTGACAAGTGGATGGCAATTTTTTTACATGCAAAGTAATTAGAATTTGGTGAAACTGATGACAATGAAATGGAACAAGATGAGTCACAAGTAACCAATGCCTCAAAAAAAGTAGAAGACAAAGGTAACCAACCAATTGCAATCTCAAGCATAGAGGCCCAAACTGATGACTTGACAATAGGACAATCAAGTGTGATTGTTAGTTTGTTAATGCAAGATGACATGGATGGAGAACCTCAAGTTTAGCTCAATTTTCAACTATTAGAACAAGGTCCACCAGAAGCAAGTCCTATGGCCACATGCTCTAAGGGATGATTATTATGAATAAGCCAATCACAAACTCCTCAACAAAGAATGCAATGGAAGTGGTCTCACTATAGAATATTCATGATGTAAACCATTTTGTTACATCAATTTTTGTCTTTTATGATTGTAACATTTGTAAATATCTCTTTGTCTTAAGGAAAACTATCAATACTCTCTAGACCTAAAGCTTGTTTCATCCCACACTATATAAGTGAGATTCTAAGGCTAGAGAAAGGGTCCAAACTATACTGCAATTTTTAGTATTTCTGGTTTTATTTGGTCTAGTTTCCTTAATGCATTTTTGTGATGTATTTTCTCTACAAATCAAAGAATACATTAATTTTCTAAGATCATGGTGTCTTTTCTTGAGTTGTTTTGAGTAATATCCCAATGTTATATAATTTTCAAAGAGAATTAATATAAAGATGAATCACCATTATATTTATTTTCTTTGAGTCTTGTCTTTGTTGTTATTGACTGGTTATCTTGACATTGTATGAAAAAAGATTGTTCAATTTAATGCAACTAGGATAGGTTGTATATCATTTCATTATTGGTTTTAATTTAATGAATTAAGTAAATGCTTTAGTGGTATGATAGGATTTCTAGGGAGTGAGAGGGATTTGTATAAGAATGATTTATAGGGAAGATTGTTGATAATATTGATTATAATGCAATCAATTAGATAAAAAATAGTTGGATGGACTCTAAATCCCAATGGATGAGGCACTAATCAATTATTTCAGTTTGCATATGAAGAGATCATAGAAAAGCATTAAGAAAAATCTTTAAATAAAAATCAATTTTACATTAAATGTATGAAGAGTATAATAGTTGGTCAATACTTGTTTGCATTTAATCTTTGTGTTTTAGTTAGTTGTTGTTACCCATAATTACTAGTAAACATAAGAAGAATTATGACTAAACATATGCTAAGAATAATTATGACTAAACATCTGCTATAGGGATGAGTATTGTAATAGAATGTCATTGAATGAATGAATTGTGAAGATATATCAAGTTTTGAATTTTTTATCCCTTAGGTGCACTTACCTTGGTTTTGTAGAGCCTAAATTGTAGAAAATCTATATGATTTTGTTGAAGTTGGGTCTATATCTAAAGACCATCTAGCTAAGTATATGAAGTAGCTAATCCTTAGCCTATTTTGATCTTCGCCATCTTAGTATAAGGTATCTTATTACTTGGTAGTGTAAAAACACCAATAGACTCCTTGTAGTATAAGTGTGCAAGAGCTTGGGCCCTAGAAAGCATGTTTGGAATTGTTATAGTGATGCAATAGGAAAGCCAAATGAGCATGGTTAGGGATCACATTGATTGAAATAGAATTGAATGGGATTGAGTGCAATGGTTACTTCATTTCAAGTTGATGGAGATAAGGCTATGAGGGTGGGGAATTTCTATGCTCGAGGAGAAATCTTGGTAACATGTTTTCATAGGGATATGAACAAACCCTTATGAATGCTATCAACATATTGGGAAACCCTTAATTTTAGGCTTAAATATATAGATCAATTATACAGATAGGTTGGGGAAGTGAGATAGGTAAATCTCAAAGGCCTTCCAAAAGGGTATCAGAATATGAAGTTTGTTGTCCACCTTGTTAAGCCATTTTCTAAGTTATGTACCAAAAGTTGAGTTTAGAGACATAATTCCTTGTAGCCCTATTAGGTCTAGTTAGGAACAATTTATTGAAATCAATGGAGATTTTTATGGATTTTTGGTTGATGAGCATTGGAATGTGTTGGAATTCTTTAGAATAATTGAGAGGGGGGTGAACTAGTTATCAAAGGTCCACATGTACAAATAAAAATTTTTATAGGTTAGTGAACCCATTTCCATAAAATGTTTTCATCATGCATGCATCCATTAGATCATACATTCACTTAAACTTGTAGGTTACTGTTAAATCAACTTTGTAGAAATGTAAACATGAAACATAATAGATTTAAGAACACATTTGACATAATGATTTAGTGTGGAAACCCAATTTGGAAAAAACCACCAGTATCATGCTATTTATTCTCACTCTTCTGATGTGATGCCCTATGAAAGACCAACCATGTTAAAAGTTACAATGCAAAATTTTTAATGTGACCTAGTTAAAGGATTTTAATCACCCTATTAGGAGTGAACCTTGTTAGAGGACTTTAGATCATTCACTTGGAATGTCACCCAATTAAAGGATTTAAAAATGACTATCAAGTCAACCTTAATCAAAAGGATTTACCCTAGGCTAATATAATGACTAGAAAGTAATAATAAGGCTTGATCTAATAAAAGATTACAACACACTTGTAAGGAAACTTGGCAACAAAGAATATAACCATTTCCACATAACCCATAATAGATCTAAAATAAACACGAAATTAAAATCCACATGCAAGAGAATAGACAACATACTCATAAAATTGTGACACAAGATATACTCTGGGAAACCCTCATTGAGGGAAAAAACCCAGCCTCCAAAAGCATCCATCATCATGTATTATTCAGCAAAAATACCATTGCCATACAACCATGGAAGCCTTCATGGCCATAGCCACAACCAAGCAAACTATGTGAACAAGCATGAATCCACACATCCCATGCCATGCTTTCAACCTTCACAAATGCTCCCTTGGCTAACTTGTCAAGCCTTGTCCTGCTCAACTCTTGCATTTTGTCTTTTCCTTGTCACTCTTACTCTTTCTCTACAACAACTACCCTTGTGGCTGTTAATATAGTAGCAAGTCTCACAAAACCACTAAGTGGTATTACATAAACCATGTGCTAAAACCATGTGCTACCTAACCCACTGACCCCACATTTAATATTGGGCATTTAATTCTTTTCCCCAATATTAAATAATTACATAAAATATTTTCACAATGTTACAATACAAATCATCAAGAATATTCCATGGGAATCTTTACATGTTGCACGTCCATCTAGGTACAACATTACATAATAAAATAAAATAATAAAATAATAATATTATGCAATGTGTGCAACACCCATTATCTCAAAAATCTCCCACTTGTTGTATACATTGCATAGGGTCAATCCGTAGCCACATAAATGAACAAGGGAACAATCCCTCCAAGCACATCCACCATCATGGATCAAAATACACCAAGTGCTCCATCCTGGTACCCGCAAAAAAATCAAAGTATCCAGCATCTCGAACATGAATGATCTCACCTCCTATTATGCCACTCCCACTGGACATACATAGAAGCCATCCAAAGAGAAAGCCACCCACCTTGTCGCATTAGAAGATCATAAAATCCTGTACCAACTGAAATTCCAAGCACAAAAAACTTGATCCAAAGGTAATCACATGTATCTGCAGTTGTCAAAATATCCATAGCTGAAATAGCACCCATAGCAAGTGCCAAACCCATCAAACTATCCATACCTCAAAAGTATAACAAGTGAATCTCATATCATCGACATATCCAATCTATAACCTACAATCACAAGCCTTAAGAGCAATACTTGCCACATATATACCAATAAGCTCCCACTGCAAAAGATAATGTCAAATCTATAACCAATCCACTCAACACATCTCAAAGAAGTGAATGCATGTAGTATCAAGGACATCCACAATACATAAACTAATATCCTGCAAGAAAAATTCTCATAACAAGTCTCCAATAGTCTCCAAGTTCTCCACAACCAACAGAGGAAAGAGAAAGAAATAACCATGTCATCTCTCACATGACATACATGAGCACAAACCAGTGATCACAATCTCCAACCAATCTCAAATCCAATGTAAGAAAAATTGAACATCCAAGAAGATAACCAAGACCAGAGAAACCATGCAAATCATAACCTGTATCATGTCCTTCTACACACACCTCTAGATGTAAACTGTGCAAGTATGATCTCCTCCATAAAACCCCAACAAGAAGCCTCAACAACACCCAAACCATACCATATAACTAATCATGGATGTAAGCCTCTCACAAGAAGATCAAACTCAATAAACCATTCTTAACTCAAGGAATAACCATTCCTAATCCAAGGAATATGCCCAAATATAAAACCATCTTCCAAACTCAACCAGCATAACAACATATGCACATGGAGATAACCAATGTTAAACCATCTCTCAAATGAACCCTCCAGGACTAACTAATGTACCATAGCTCAAGATCCATATCCATGAAAGACAAGCATAAATATAATACAACTGATAGAAAATAATGGGCTATACCTCTCAAGTAGCAAACCGTTGAGTAGACCAAGAGTGGGGAATGAGAATGCTCATCAAGATACCCAAGTCTCCAACCAAAGACTCATCTAAGAACAATCTCCTCTCAAGTCTATATCAAGTGACTGCCCCTCAGACTTTCTACTAAAACCA
This sequence comes from Cupressus sempervirens, assembly GCA_028749045.1. Taxonomy (NCBI): domain Eukaryota; kingdom Viridiplantae; phylum Streptophyta; class Pinopsida; order Cupressales; family Cupressaceae; genus Cupressus; species Cupressus sempervirens. Next base: position 512,485,435 of record CM053792.1, on the reverse strand, counting down.
TCAATCATCCCAACAAATACTTCTCTAATCCAAGAGAAATCAGCGTCACCACCGTCTCTAAGTATCCATGAGCACCTGTAACCAATCAATCCATGCCAACTCCAAATGCAACATAGCAATATCATGAAGTATCCAGCTTATGATCAGTATACTCAATACCAAGAAACTAAACCAAAATCAATGTCAAAGTTCCAACCATGGTCTCAAGAACATAAACATGACAACATGATCTTACCATCTCAACCAAAGAGATAACATGCTCCACATGAACATATCATAACATTTCACAACTCTAAACGCGTATCAAGAGTATACCATGACATAATAATGAAACCATCCTCATACCAAGGATAACATGCCAAATAAAAGCATAAACCACACCTTTACCAAGAACCTTGTGAGTCCTCAAGATACAACCATCTCCACACACCATGAAAAAAACCATCTCCACATACCATGAAGATAACCAAGAACTCCATGAGTCCTCAAGATCTAACCATCTTCAAACACCATGAAGATAATGAGTGCACCATGCAAATGTCAAAGATGCTTCTGCAGCAATAAGATCTAAGACAAACCTCTAACATCTGCAAACACTTAATAAATATATCAATGCCAACAACTCCCACTCAACCGTGGTACCAAGTCACCTATGGCATCATAAAATCCATCCTCTCCAAACCAAGAAGATATAAATCAAATCAGAAACTAATCCTGCACTGTCACTCCATCACTGTCACAAGCTCCCACTAAACTGTGTATCCAAGCTATCCATGACATTATGATGAAAAACCATCCTCTAACTATGAGAATCAACCAAGGCATCAAACCATTAAAGAACTCAAAGTGCACATCATGAGCTCCTCAAAAAAAACCAAATAACCATGATCCTCAACCAAGAAGATATACCACCATAACCAAATCAAAAAATCCAAGCTAATGAACATCAAGGATGTACCTGTATAACCAATCATGTCATGCCAAAAAATCCATGACACCATGATCACATCCATGAATCAAGCATCAGGCTCTCAATATGTCCAACTTGTCAGCATAAAATAGTCAACCACAATCTTCCACCATGACTGTCCCTGGTAACAACATCTCATCCCTTCTACATGAAGAAAATAGTAAATCATGTGACTTAGGGCATAAACAACCCAAATCCAAGCCACCAATCTAAATATGCATCAATAATGAAAGATCAATGGGCAAAGACAACCCATAACCAAGCTATAAATGCAACCTGTAAGTATAGACCGCTTACAACACTGCACAACTTGTAGATCCAACAAGTCATCATACATATTCAAACCAAACACTGATAACCATATCATCATGGGACCAAACTAAAATATGAACTGAGTATACAATGACATCAAATCTTAAATCTCCAATGCCATAAACTCACAATGTTACCATAGTCAAAATATATCTATAAACTATTCAGATAAATATATCACCAAATAAATCATGCCAAACCTACACCAAATCTGAACCAATGTGTAGAGCTCTCCAAGAGTTTTCCATTGACTACTTGAAGTCCAAAATTTGACTCTGTATGCCCAAGTTATGCCCTAATCCGTGCTCAAAATAAATAACATCTGACTTTAGGGCTCTTAAAACCTACCAAAATCTAAAAATTATAGAACCAAACCTACACCATGTTGTAGTACTCTGAATTAGCTTTCCAACGCCTGCAAGAACTCTAAAATCTGATATTTTGAGAGAAAGTTATGGCTATTTTACTAAGACAGTCTTTTTGCCATTTTCAGTACGATTTTTAATTTTTTATTTTTCAGTGACGAAAATTCTGATGAGATTAAATTTGACGGCCATCATGGGCTGAAACCAAAAAACTCTTTCATTTCCTCTGAACATGGCCAAACTAGGGCATATTATATATCAAATTTTATGGAAATGTCAACCCGGATCCAATGGTGAGGTCTATTTTTACCCAAGAGGTCATTTCTGCATGCTACCCCCCAAAACCCTCATTTAAAATGAGACATCTGAAAAAATCATTTTGTCCAACAATTTTACATGCCCAAATCTTTTAACATCCCATCATAATAGAAAATCCAAAACCCTCAGATCTGCAATAAAATATTTATATATCTTGCCTTTTCTTTTTATCCTCTCATGCATTCCCATGGATTCAATCTAGGGTTACAAACAATAAAACCATAGCTCTGATACCACTTGTAAGGAAACTTGGCAACAAAGAATATAACCGTTTCCACATAACCCATAATAGATCTAAAATAAACACGAAATTAAAATCCACATGCAAGAGAATAGACAACATACTCATAAAATTGTGACACAAGATATACCTTAGGAAACCCTCATTGAGAGAAAAAACCCAACCTCCAAAAGCATCCATCATCATGTATTATTCAGCAAAAATACCATTTCCATACAACCATGAAAGCCTTCATGGCCATAGCCACAACCAAGCAAACTATGTGAACAAGCATGAATCCACACATCCCATGCCATGCTTTCAACCTTCACAAATGCTCCCTTGGCTAACCTATCAAGCCTTGTCCTGCTCGACTCTTGCCTTTTGTCTTCTCCTTGTCACTCTTACTCTTTCTCTACAACAACTACCCTTGTGGCTGCTAATATAGTAGCAAGTCCCACAAAACCACTAAGTGGTATTACATAAACCATGTGCTAAAACCATGTGCTACCTAACCCACTGACCCCACATTTAATATTGGGCATTTAATTCTTTTCCCCAATATTAAATAATTACATAAAATATTTTCACAATGTTACAATACAAATCATCAAGAATATTCCATGGGAATCTTTACATGTTCCACATCCATCTAGGTACAACATTACACAATAAAATAAAATAATAAAATAACAATATTATGCAATGTGTGCAACACCCATTATCTCAACAACACTTGCAGATTATAGATCTCTATTTCAATCCTCCATTCTGCTTGGCTTTCACACACTTTATCTCTGATAGCTTGTTCACCCTTCAAGCATCCATACCCTTAAGCATTCTTTCTTTGCTTGCCAATACAAAAACTTCTCTTAGGCCAGTGAATGGAGCAATACCCTAGATTCCTTGTCTTCCTTAGGTTCTCACACATGACAACCTTTTCTTTTGACCAACCATCTCTATAAATAGAAAATTAAAATCTTTTTCCATTCATCTTCCATCATCTATTTTAGGGTTAGGTTGGCTTAGGTAGTGTCCAATGAATCTACCCACCATTTCATTTTATTCCCTTCTAGAAACTTCTCCTTTAGTTCTCTTTAAATTCGCCTAAATATGGTTTATCTTGAATTTTGTGCCACTAGCTCATCAAGCTTATCTTCCACATAGTTCACACAATCCAAGAAATCAAACTTGTCAGCTCATATTCATTGAATTCTTGATCTTTCTCATAATGTTGACACTCAACATTATCTAGCTTCTGATGCTTGACACATACTATGTTGTTCGACATCCACTATTAAAACACTCAGCATGAACTAAAGTTTACTAGTGCTCAACATCAACTAAACTTTACTTGGCTTACACTGTATCACCCTCAACTTACACTAAAATTGAATTTTTCTTGGCTCCAACTGATTTTCTACTCACCTTACACTAAATTTTCTCAGCATCTATTGTGTAGATTGTTAAGCTTGGGAGACACAATTCTTTTAACTTGTTCTTTTGAGCTTAATCAGTGTAACCATCCTTTGTAAATTTAAGTAGATTATTAATGAACTATATTAATATAATTATCTTAACTAATCCTTTTACTTATTTTCAATATCTTAACTCAACCTTTCCTCTAGATGCTATCATTACCTCTTTTGATCAAATCCTCTTCATCAATCAAAAATGATAGTACTCAAATCACTTAAGAAATTATCTTACTAGCAAGTAGCAAGTTTTATATTAGTGACAAAACAATGACTAAAACATATATTCATACTTGTATTGATCTATTTTCAAGAATCTCCCTTTTTGGGATTGATGATAAACCAAATTGACCAAACTTAATTAGTATAAATTGAAATCTCTCCCTCTATCAGTAACTTTCATCTTCTAAATAGGTTACAAAATATTGTTCTGATCAACGTACAATAAAATCAAATCATCCTTATGATTCCCTCTAAATTACTTCTTATAACTCCCTCAACATTGTTTCCCTATTGCTAGGTAGATGTAATCAGTAGGTACACTATCTCCCTCTAAGTAGATATTCCATGTTTCTTCTATCTTCCTTTATGTCTTTCTTTTTGGATTTCTCCCTCTTTATGTCTCTCTCCCTTTGGTACACTATCTCCCTCTTTGACAATAATTCCAAAGACTTGTTATCTTTAATATCAAAATATGAGCATTCTTAGTTTCTCCCTCTGTCACCTAGCTTGTGACTAATTTGTAATTCCAGCTCTTTAATTACTTTAGGCAACTCCTAAAGTAGGATCCACTGCATCAATGTATAACATATGTCTATCAACTTGTTTGATGTAGGGTACTTCTCATGATTCTTAGATAGCCTTTGATAGGGGTATCACCCCTAGTTTACCTCTTAGATCATAAGTATCTTTAGGTAATGCTTTTCATGAGCATCTTTAGGTAATGATTTTGTCAAGATATCATCTATTTTCTCTTTTATGTTAACATATTCCATCTTCACCTCTTTATCTTGAACTAATTCTCTCAAGTGATGATACTTGGTTGCAATTTGCTTAGTCTTTATATGCATCACAAGATTCTTTAATATATTATAGCACTTGTATTATCACAATAAAGTATCATAGGCTTAGTGATTTCTTGTTTCATACCTTTGAGTAGTTGTTTGATCCAAACAATTTTTGTACAATTTACTGCAACAACAACATATTTAGCTTCAACAATAGATTGAGATATATAGTTTTGTTTCTTGCTAGTCCATGTAACCAGCCTTTTGCCTAAGAAAAATGTTCCTCCACTGGTGCTCTTTCTGTCATCAATATTTTCAGCCCAATCAGCATTAGTGTAGGCTCTCAATTCAAATTTGTCATTTTTGTTGTAGTATAGACCATAGTCTTTTGTTCCTTTTAGATATCTCATTATTCTCTTAACTACCATCAAATGATTCTCCCTAGGATTAGCAAAGAATCTTGCAACTATCCCAATAGATAATGTAATTTTAAGTTTTCTATGTACTACATATTTTAGTTTTCTAATCATAGACTTGTATAATGTTTGATTCACCTTAGCGAATCATCATTCTTTGACAATTTATGGCATGTTACCATAGGTTTGCTCACTAGTTTTGAATCTTCCTATCCAAAAGTTTTTAGTATCTCTTTTACACACTTTGATTGAGTGATGTATATACCATATTTCATATGATGTACTTTCAAACCCATAAAGAAATTGATCTCTCCAACCATAGACATCTTAAATTATTTCCTCATTTCATTTGAAAAAGATTTACATAAAGTATCTTGACCTCCAAATATGATATCATCAACAAAACATTCAGATATTAAAATACCTTTTCTTTTCTATGTCTTCAAGTATAGATTGTTGTTATCATTAGTCCTCTCAAATCCAATCTTCACAAGATAATTATGAAGCCTCACATACCATGTTCTTGGTGCTTGCTTCAAACCATATAAAGTTGTGTGTAGTCTACATACTATGTTTTTATTGTTAGCATCAAAAAATCCTTCTGGTTGTTCTCTATAAACCTCTTCCTCCAATATACCATTTAGAAATGTAGACTTAACATCCATTTGATAAACTTTGAAACTTTTGTATGTAGAGTAAGCAAGCAAAGTTCTTACTCCTTCCAATCTTGCAATAAGAGTGAATGTTTCTCCATAGTCTATCCCTTCTTCTTGTGTATATCCTTTACAAATTAATCTTGTCTTGTTCCTTGTGACTTCACCATTTTCATCTAACTTATTTATGTATACCCACTTGGTGCCAGTCACATTTTTATCTTCTAGTCTAGGAACTAGAGTCCATGTTTTATTTTTCTCAATTTGTTCAATCTCTTCTTACATGGTTTTACTCCAATCCACAGCTTTTAAGGCATCTTTTACTATTTTAAGTTCTTGCATGCTCAACAAACATGTATTATTTCTCAACTTGTTCCTTGTCATTGGTCTAGCATCTTTATCTAAAATAATTTGTGTAGCAAGATGATGTCTCTTAACATACTTGGACAATCTTGGTTTTGCTCTATTTTCCTCATTCGATCTCTTAACTACTAAATCACAATGCAGATCTATGTCAAGTAGTCCAAAATCTCTTTCATGTACACTAATCTTAGAATCAAAATGTGCTTCAAATTTATTCTATAACTTGGCACTTGAATGTAGCTCAGTTCTTGAATGCAACTCGACATTCATAGTATGTCACTCAATGGTCACTAAAACTTGTTGTTGATTTATAACTTGATTTACAATATCTTCATCAATAGGCATACCTTCATAAAAGTATACAAATGATTTGTATTCTTTTGGTTCCTTTATAGGTTCAACCTCATGTACTTCTATATATTCATCAAATTTCACATTTTAACTTTCTACAACTTCGTTAGTATTAGTATTTAAACACTTATAAGCTCTACTTCTTGTAGAATAGCCAAGGAATATACCTTCTTCACTTTTTGCATCTAATTTACCATTTCTAAAATCTTTGAAGATATAACACTTGTTTCCAAATACCTTAAAATATTTTGCATTAGGTGAGTATCCATACCATAGTTCAAAAGGTTTTAAATGAGTACCTTTATTGACTTGTATATGGTTCAAGGTATAGATAGTTGTACTTATAGATTCTCTCCAATATTTCAAAGTAACATTTTTCTCCATCATGAGTGTCCTAGCACAGTCCATTACAGATATGTTCCTCCTTTCTCAATTCCAATTTGTGGAGGGGTCGTAGGAGCATATGTCTTTCTTTTGATTCCTTTTTCATTACAAAATATCTCAAACTCATTTGATGTAAATTATCCTCCTCTATCAGATCTCAAACATTTCATACTTTTACCTGTTTCCTTCTCAACTCTCGCTAAGTATCACTTAAACATTTGGAAAGCATCATATTTTAATTTTAGAAACATAATCATCATTATTCTAGAATAATCATCAACAAATAACATAATATACTTGTCTCCTTTGTATCTTTTCACTTCAATATGTCCATACAAGTTAGTATGAACAATCTCTAATATTCTGTTAGAGGTATGAGTCTTACTCTTAAAACTTGACTTTGTCATTTTGCCTGATTGACATTGTTTGCAAATTATATTTTCAGGTTTCTTCAACTTAGGCAAACCTCTAACTCTTCTCATGTTACTACTACTAACCAAGTTATTAAAATTAACATAAAATAACCTCTTGTACCATAGCCACACATCATCAAATTCTACAACTAAACAAGTAGTATCCTCTATATCAAGGTAGAATAGATTACCTCTAGTTTGACCACCTTTTCCAATTAGTTTCCTATCAGTATCATATATCTTAGCATCTTGTTTTCAAACTCAACCTTACAACCTAAATTATTCAGTTATGACACACTCAACAAATTATAGTTAAGTCCTTCAACATAATAAGCATTATGACATGAAATCTTTTTTGTGAGTTTGATAGAACCTTTTTCCCATTATCAAAGAAGGTGCATCATTACCAAAGCTTACACTATTTTCATCATAATAATTCAAGGTAATGAACTTACTTTTATCTCTAGTCATGTGATGTGAACACCACTATCAATGATCCATCTGTCATTCTTGTTCAGACAAGACAGTGGTGTAGTTGTCTCTTCCTCATCAGATTCATCCTTCATTGCAACATACACCACTTCACCATACATGATCGTCAGATCCATTTTTTATTTTCTCTTCAATGATATAACTTCTTACCTTTGTCTTTATAATCTTTGTTTTCCTCGTCTCTTCTACTTTTGTACTTGTCTCCACCTCTATAATTCTTCTTCTCTGGACATCTAGCAGTAATATGGCCAACCTCATTGCAATTGAAACACATGATAAGTAATTTATGAATAAATATTTCTGTACCTCTATGAAATCTCCTTTCTAGTAGTGCTTTGAGTTGTTCTACATCCTCCTCATTTGTTTCACTATCACTAGACACATACTTTACCTTTCTCTTCTTATTTTCATTGGGTTCCTTCAATGACAAATTGGCTTTAAAAATGTATTCAACATTTTTAGCTTTGAGATTATCAAAATTAGATAGCTCAAAAGTAGTGAGCCTACCTACTAGACCTTCAAGAATTAGATTAGAACCTAGTATACATCTCAATTCTCGTATTGTAGAAACTCAAATAGCATTAATAGGCAACAATGTTCTCACAACATTTCTTAGTAAAGTCTCATTATCTATTGTACCATTAGATCCCCTTATTGTATTAATACCATCTTTTATCCTAGAGTAGTATTGAGCAATATTCTCACTTTTTTGCATTCTCATATCATCAAACTTACCTCTAAGACTTTTAGATTTTTCTCTTATAAAATTTGTATCTCCTCCATAGATAGTGTGAAGAGAATCCCAAATCTTCTTTGCATTGTCACAACCCTTAATATCGTCAAATTCAACATAACCTAGGGCAAAGACAATCTCCAACATTGCTTGGTTGTGTTCTTTCTTATTTTTTAGATCTTCACCAGTTAGGGCTCTAGTAGGATCAACATGTTATGTGTGATGGTATATTATGCATGATCTCCATGATCTCCTAGGTGTAGCTTCATTGGAATTTTCCATGTAGGAAAGTTATCTCTATTAAGCTTGGGCACCTCTCTATTTGAAATCTTGATCTTTTTCTTCTAGTGCCTTCAAACTAGTCCTCTTAAGAAGATGGCCTTGATACCAATTTTTATAATTCTTTACAATAATAGAGAAGGGGGTTAATCAGTTATCCAAGGTACAAATGTAAAAATAAAACTTTTCATAGCTTAGTGAACCTGTATCCATAAAATATTTTCATCATGCATGCATCCATTAGATAATAAATTTACTTAAACTTGTAGGTTACTATCAAATCAACTTTGTAGAAATGTAAACATGAAACATAAGAGATTCAATAACACATTTGACATAATGATTTAACATGGAAACCCAATTTGGGAAAAACCACCAGTAGCATGCTACTCATTCTCACTCTTCTGAAGCGGTGCCCTATAAAAGGAAAACCCTATTAAAGGTTACAATGCACACTATTAAATGTGACTTGGTTAAAGGATTTCAATCACCCTATTAGGAGTGAACCTTTTTAGAGGACTTTAGATCATTCAATCACCCCACTAGTAGATGAGACAATAATGGTGGCTAATGAAAATTTAGGCAAAGAGATGGGTGAGTAAAAGGAAAGAAATATAATCCTTGAAGAAGCCCTAGAAGAAATGAAGACTAAGCCAGAAGAAGTTGTCAAAATAGCCAAGAATAAAGACAAAAAAATTGAAACTAGGGATAAAGGGAAGAAAAATATTGATGAGGAAGACATCATTCCTAAACTAGACCCTCCATTGAATGAAGAACCATTCTTGATGGCCATCAAAGCACTAGGAGGCAAATCCCTAGAAGGAACTCTATTATTTAGTGTAAAGATAGACACTGATACAATGATGGAATGGATTGAGGGGATGGAGAGTCATTTTGAGTGTGAAGGTGTCATAGAGGTATAAAAGGTAAAGGTTACAAAATCAAGACTCAGAGTTTCCACATCAACATGGTGGAAATACATTCAATATTAAATGGTTAGTATGGGTTAAATTCCTATAACTAATTAGAATGCCGTGGTGACTAAAGTTAGAGAGAATTATCTACTTGAATATTATGAGGTATAATTACATAGAAAGAGGCAAGGTATGAAGTGAAAAGAATTTGATATAGCCTCTTACATAGAGGCTTTTCAAAAATTATGCCTAAGGTCCAAGATACAAAAGGAAGAACCTATGAAAGTAGCAAGATATTTGGGTGGACTAAAGTGGAACATCCAAGAATAGCTAAGCCTATGGGCCCCTTCCCCTATTTAGAAGTTTCATCAATTGGATCTTAAGTAGGAAGAAAATAATAGGAAGAAGGGAGACTCAAATTTCAAAGGTAGAGGAAAAGGAAGAGACCAATGAGGGCATATCGGTCGATATCAAGGTAGAGATAATGATTAGAGAAACCAAGGTGAGTCTAAACTTGTTAAGAAAAGTAGTGAAAATACTTCAAGGGGAGGTTATATAAGAGGAAGAGATAGCAAAGGAGATGTTTAGGTAGGAGTAATTCATACTTTGCAAGTATGAAATGCAAGACTTGTGGTTAGTTGGGTCACCCTACATATAGATGTCTTGACAAACCCACTTCTTCAAAAAGTGATAAGAGAGTTGCATATACACATTAGAACACAATGAGTTCCAAGGTATTTGAGGTGGATCATATTGAGTTAGAGAGAGGAGAGAAAATGATGTTCAAGTGGGTATTGATTAGACAAGCAGGCAAGGATCAACCCAAGCGTAGAAGGGCCTTGTTCAGAATTAGGTGCAAGACTTTGGGCAAGGTGTGTAAAGTTATTGTGGATTCAGGCTCCAAAGATAACATTATATAAGATGGGTATCCTAGGTTGCCAGAATTATAGTACTTCATAGTATAAAAATATGAACTCCTACCAAAGCCACCAAATCTTTCACTTGCTCCAATATTTGGGCCTCTTCCTCTATTGTAGTTATTGGAATAATTTAGAATAAATGAGAGGGGGGTTGAATCAATTACCAAGATCAGTGATGCAAGATCATCTTGGGTTGCCTTGTTATCCTACTAATTTTGTTCATTTTGCATGTTGATTTTGAGTTATTGTAACTCTAATAGATGTCGAATGACTATAGCTCTAGTTGGTGTCAAGTTATTGTAGCACTTAGTTGGTGCTGAGTTATTGTAGCACTTAGTTGGTGCTAAGTTATTGTAGCACTTACTTGATCTCAAGTTACTATAGTACTTAGTTGGTGTTGAGTTTCCCAGTGTATGCCTAGAGACTCTTCATGTGCCGAGTTACCCAATGTATGTTGAGTGACCCTTCATGTGCTGTGTTTTCCTATTTATGCTAAGTGTCAGCATTTGGATGTGATTTCTATGAGCTGACTTATGGAATTTATTTTGATCATGATATTTATGTTAAGATCTTTTTTTGGGATGTGTCCAAACCATTTTTGGGTCATCATTCCTCTTATGTAATATTCTAGAATGATCTATAATCTATTTTAGCAAGTATATATAGAGTGTTTAGGCTTAGAGTTAAGTAGTTTTTTTTGAAGAGGATTGTAGAGTAGAACTAGAAAGGGAAAAAAAATTATTGGATCTTTGAATGTGAAAGTATTTGCATTTGGCCATAACCTAGAAGGCCTCATAGCTTGGCATGTATGTTGAATATTTGAAGAATCAATGAACGTGTTTTACTCTTCTTCCTCCTTTGATTGCTATTCTTTTTGTTTTCTTCCATTATGTTAACTCTCGCAGGGTGGATTAGATAGCTAGGTGAGCCTTTGGCCCTATTTATTCACCCCTTCCTTATGTCAATTGTTATCAGAGCTTGAGGTTCATCCTTGTGGAGATTGGATCATGTAGAACCCTAATTTGGATTTGGTTGTAGGGTGGTAGATTTGCAAATTTGACCTATAACTTGCAAAGGGTTATGATCTTGTAGGAACATAATTTGTAAAGATGGTTCATGGTAGAGGAAATAATGTTGATAATGCTATATTGGATCAATTGAGACAAATTACAACCAAATTAGATGTTGTGAAGATAACCCAAAGGAGAGGAGAACATCTTGATGATGTAAGTGATGATGAAGTAGCAACTCCAAACTATAATCTAGAGCTTGAGGAAGATCATGATGAGGAAATATTATTGCAAGTGTTATCTAGGGAAAATTCAAAGCCTATTGTAGAAGTTGTTCCTTATGATGGAAAATTGGATACCAATGATGTGTTAGATTGGATCTCAGATATGGAAAAGTTCTTTGAGTATGAAAACACTCAAATAATAGAAAGATGAAGATTACAGTCACTAGGTTGAAAGGTCATGCATCACTATGGTTGGAGCACTTGCAAACTAATAGACAAAGGAGAGGAAAGGAGAAAATTAGAACTTGGCCAAAGATGGTGAACAAGGTAAAGAAAAAATTCTTTCCTGCTGATTACCAAGTTACCTTGTTGAGAAAGATGCAAAATTTGAGACAAAAGGACATGACTGTGAACGAGTATACATAAGAATTCTATAGATTGGACATCAGATCTAGTCATATGGATGATGATGTTAAGAAAATTGCAAGGTACATAAATGGATTGAGATCTAGAATTCAAGATGAAATAAGTTTCTTGAAGTTGGAAAGTGTTGAAGAAGCATATCAATATGCCTTGAAAGCTAAGGAGATCTTAGCAAAGAAGCATGGACAAAGAGGTAGAGGTAGAGACACTGGTAGATTCTAGAGAGGCAGAGGTAGATCTTATGGTGAAGGTGGTAGATTTGAAAGTCTTGTGTACGATAAAAGAAAATCTAAATGGAAGAATGATGAAAAAGGAAAGACCAAATAGAAAAGTGGTAATTCTTAGCGAATAGTTACTAACTCTTACCAAGGAAGAGGTAGTTCTTATTCTAGAGGTGGATTTCATGGTAATCATTTCAGATGTGGTAAAGAGGGACATAGATCTTTTGAATGTAGATCCTCTAAAATTGGGCAAGGTAACATAAATGCTATGATTCAAGGAGATGATGAGGGTTCACCAAGTGGACCTAAGGCTAGAGAAAATTTGATGGTGAGAAGAACCTTACGTAATAAGGGAAGTGATGAGGAACCTATTTTAAGGAGAAGTCTTTTCAAGAAAAGATATAGGAAGGCTAGAAAATGCTGCAAAGTGATCATTGGTAGTGGAAGTTCTACAAATTTGGCATCAAAAGAGCTAGTTGCAAAGTTACAATTGTAGAGGTTGAAGCATCCTAAACCCTATCATGTTTTATGGATTGAAGATGGGCATAAGATATTAGTAAGTGAGCAATGTCTTGTGAAGTTCAAGAGTGGACATTAATTTGATGAAGTTTTGTGTGATATTATGCCTATGGATTGTTTTCATAGTCTATTTGGTAGACCTTGGCAATATGATAGATATGCTATGCATGATGGAAGATTGAATGAATATACTCTTTGGGTGAATGGGAAGAAACAAATATTGTTGCCTTGGATTGAAAGTCTAGATGAGATTAGTTGTAATGCAATAAAAGTTTGCATGGTTAATGGAAAGCAATTTGAAAAAGAAGTAAAGAAGAATCAAGTTTGTTTTGCTATAGTTCCTACAGGACCAAGTGTTGGTAGTAATGACCAAGAAGAAAAAGTTGGTATGACAACAAATATTGCAAAATTATTGAAAGAATATAAAGATACTGTTGCTGATGATATTACTAATGGTTTACCTCTAGTAAGAAGCATAAGTCATTGTATGGATCTAATTCCTAGAGCTAGTTTTCCGAACAAAACACCATATAGATTGACACCTACAAAGAATGAAGAACTTAATAGACAAGTGCATGAGTTTTTGCAAAAAGGTTTGATCAAAGAAAGCTTGAGTCCATGTGTTTTACCTATTGTATTAGCAACTAAAAAGAATGGAGAATAGAGAATGTGTACTAATTCCAGAGCTATTAACAAGATAATAGTGAAATATAGGTTTTCTATGCCAAGGATGGATGACATAATGGATTGTTTGACTGAAGCAAAGTATTTTACCAAAATTTATTTGAAGAGTGGCTATCATCATATTAGAATTAGAGAAGGTGAAGAATGGAAGACTGCTTTCAAGATAAAAGATGGTTTATGTGAATGAATGGTTATGGCTTTTGGTTTGACTAATGCACTTAGTACTTTCATGTAGTTGATGAATAAAGTTCTAAAAATATTTTTGGGTAAGTTTGTGATTTTTTATTTGGATGATATTTTGATATTTAATAAGACTAAGGCATAGCATCTTGAGCATATTAGACAAGTGTTGTAGAGGTTGAAAGAGGAAAAGTTGTTGATTAATCTGAAAAAGTGTTCTTTTATGCAAGAGAAAATTGCGTATTTGAGATTTGTGATTTCAACTGATGGATTAAAGATGGATCCTAAGAAGGTTAAAAAAAAATTCAAATGGCCTACACCTAAGAATGTGGGTGAGGTAAGATCATTTCATGGTTTGGCTAGTTTTTGTAGAAAGTTTATAAAGAATTTCAGTGTTGTTTGTAATGCTATGACTGAAACATTGAGGGGAGATAAAAATGAATTCAAGTGGACACATAGAGCTAATAAGAGTTTTGAGATTTTGAAATAAAAGGTTGTTGAATTACATGTATTGGCTTTGCCTAATTTCAACAAAGTATTTCAAGTTGAATATGATGCAACTGGTAATGCAATAGGAGTTGTATTAAGTCAAGAAGATAAACCCATTGCTTTCTCTAGTAAAATGTTGAATGATGCCAAAAGGAAGTATTCTATGTATGATCAAAAATTTTAAGCTATTATTCAAGCATTGAAGAAGTGGAGTCATTATTTGATTCCTAAGAATTTTGTGTTGTATACTGATCATAAAGCTTTACAATACTTGGGAAGTCAACATAAATTAAATTAGAGACATATGAAGTGGGTTGAGTACTTGTAGAGTTTCACATTTGTTATTAAGCATAAGAGTGGAGTTACTAATGCTGATGCATTAAGTAGAAGATGATCTTTATTGATTGAAATGAAGGTTGAAGGTCTTGGTTTTGATGAAATGAAAGAGTTTTTTATGATGTTGATCCTAATTTTTCAGAGGTGTGGATAGAGTGCAGAGCACCAAACCTAATAGATCACATAAGTATGATGAGTATTTCATTCAAGAAAGTATGTTGTTCAAAGTCATTTAGTTGTGTATTCTTAGAAGTTCTATGATCTTGAATTTGATTATGAAAAAGCATAGTGGTGGATTGGTTGGACATTTTGGAGTTGATAAGACATGGAGATTGTTGAAAGAGAAGTATTATTGGCTACAAATGTATAAAGATGTTCAGAAATTTGTAAAGAGTTGTGGAGTTTGTCAAATTGCAAAAGGAGTAAGTCAAAATACTAGTTTGTGCACACCTATTGTTGTTCCTAAGAAACCTTGGAGTGACATAAATATGGATTTTATTCTTGGATTACCTAAGATAGTGAAGGCATATGATTCTATATTTGTTTTAATGGACAAATTTTCTAAGATGGCTCATTTGATACCATTCAAGAAGTCATCAAATGCAAAGCATTTTGCTGAATTTTTCTTTAAAGAGATTGAGAGATTGCATGGATTACCAAGAAGTATTATTTCTAACAGAGATAGTAAGTTTGTTGGTTATTTTTGGAAGACTTTGTGGAAGAAGATGGGTACTAAATTAAAGTTTAGTTCTACATTCCATCTATAGATCAATGGACAAATAGATATTGTGAATAGAAACTTAGATAATTTGCTGAGATGTTTAGTCGGGAATAAGTCAAGCAATTGGAAAATGGTATTGGCACAAGCTAAATTTTCATATAATAATTTTGTGAATAGGA
Source organism: Cupressus sempervirens (assembly GCA_028749045.1). NCBI lineage: Eukaryota > Viridiplantae > Streptophyta > Pinopsida > Cupressales > Cupressaceae > Cupressus > Cupressus sempervirens. The sequence continues at coordinate 512,469,864 of CM053792.1, read as the reverse complement.
GTATAGGGAAGACACCTTTTGAGATTGTTACTAGAATGAAGCCTAGAGGAGTTTTAGATTTGAGAGATGTTGCTAGTGAAGAAAAGAGAAGTGTTGTAGGAGAAGAATTTGTTAATTTTATGGAGTCATTGCATAAGGATGTGAAGTTGAGGTTGGAACAAAGTAATCAAAAGTATATGAAGAATGCTAATAAGTCTAGAAGGCATCATGATTTTGAAGTTGGTGAGGAGTTGATGGTTCATTTAAAGAAAGGAAGATTTCTTATTGGAACATACAGTAAGTTGAAGATGAAAAAATTTGGACCTTGTAAGATCTTGAAGAAGTTTGATAGTGGTAATGCTTATGAAGTTGAGTTATCTAATGACATGGATATATCTCGTATATTCAATATTGCTAATTTGAATAGGTATCATGAGTTAGATGATGAAGTTGTTGTATCAGAAGATTATCCTAAGAAGTAGATTGAAGAAGTTGAATAGATATTGGATTAGAGAGTTGGAAAAAGCACAAGAAGAAAAGATTACTATGAATATTTGGTGAAGTGGAAGAACAAGCCTATTGAAGAAGCTTCATGGATTTCTCAATCTAAGTTGGATTCAACTCAAATTGTGACATCTCAATGATTCAGAAGAATCATTTCTTTCAACCCTAGTTGTCTAATGTAGGCATCCTGGGTTGCCTTGTTACGCTGTTCATTTTATTCATTTTGCATTTTGATGCCAAGTTACTATAGAACATAGTTGGTGTTGAGTTATTGTAGCACTTGGTGCTGAGTTACTATAGCACTTGGTGCTGAGTTACCTAGTGTATGCCTAGTGACTCTTCATGTGTCAAGTTACCCAGTGTATGTTGAGTGACCCTTCATGTGTCAAGTTTTCCTATTTATGTCTATTATCAGCATTTGGATGTGATTTCTATGAGCTAACTTGTGGGATTTATTTCGATCACAATATTTATGTTAAGATCTTTTTTTAGGATGTGTTCAAACCATTGTTGGGTCAACCTTCCTCTTATGCAATATTCTAGAATGATCTATAATCCATTTTGGCAAGTATATATAAAGTGTTTAGGCTTAGAGCTAAGTAGTTTTTTTGAAGAGGATTGTAGAGCAGGACTAGAAAGGGAAAATTTTCTATTGGATCTTTGAATGTGAATATATTTGCATTTGGTCATAAGCTAGAAGGCCTTATAGCTAAGCATGTATGTTGAATATTTAAAGAATCAATGAAAGTGTTTTACTCTTCTTCCTCCTTTGATTGTTGTTCTTTGTGTTTTCTTCCATTGTATTAACTCTTGTAGGGTGGATTGGAGAACTAGGTGAACCTTTGGCCTTAGTTAGTCACCCCTTCCCCACATCAATCAATTATCCAAGGTCCAAATGTACAAATAAAACTTTTCTAGTACTTAATAAATACATGTGCATACATTAATTAGATCATCCAATATCTCAAATCTTAGTATATTACTGTCCTAGGTCAAATAAACTTTGCAGAACTATAAAAACCACAAATTCAATCACACAATTTGACACAAGGATTTAAAGAGGAAATCGAATTTGGAAAAATCCTATAGTAACATGCTACCAATTTTCACTCTTCTAAAGTGAACCCTGTGAGGAGCCAACCCCATTAAAGGTTACAATACTGATGTAGGAGCATCCAGAGGTATAAGGGCAATCCTGTGTCACCAAAAAAAATGTACTTAGACTTAGTTTCTGTTTCATGTCTTTTCATTTCTGGATACCCATTTGGGCCAAATAAAGGCTCCAACTCTCACCATTCCACTATCAGTGTTCTAGGTTAGAGTATTTGAACACCTTGGATACATGTAAATGCCAAAAAAATAGGAGTATGTAATTGAGCCATCATTTTGGTGAACTAAAAGGTGTAATTTGGTAAGATGAATGTAATTGTAATTTAGAGCATTCTAGAAAAAGAATTAGGTCAAAAGGCCCCACGGTTTGAAAGTTATCGCAGTTTTTCAATTTTTGGAGACCTCCTAAGAATGCTTCAAAGTTAGGTTAGGGGAATTAAATGACCTCAAATAGTGCCAAAAAAGGGGGATGAGTATAGCTTCTTTGATAGGGCTATAGAGTGCTTTGAGAGCTTTTCAAAAATGTGAACGGTTCATTAATTGGAGCTACAATTCAAAAGTTATGCCTCCCAGAAGTTCGGTTACCGTTTTTGGATTCTTCTAATTTTGTGCCAACTTCTAATGCGACTTCTAGAGCCTTCTATTTGGTTAGTGGATGCCAACTAGCACTTTCTAGAATGTATTCCTAATCCTTAACCCTCTGGGGTCTATTTAAGAACATTTCTAGCATTGTAAAAGGCAATTCGGAGTGGAGTTTGAGAGAAGGTACTGGGAAAAGAATTTATCCCCAGGTTTATGCTATTGTAAGCCCTTAGGGCATGTTTTGAAGTCTATTTTCTCTATATTGAATGTATTATCATATTTACACAGTTAATAAATTTTTCCCTTTCTTGTTGTGTCCATTTTGTGTTTGGGTTGTGTCCCCATCAAGTGGTATTAGAGCTGGTTTTCTTGAGTGTGTAGATAGAGCGCCGACTGTGAGGCAGTTTGCACCAAGACTGTGTGGTTGTGGGTTTGAATTAAGAAGATGCCTCCATGTAAAGAGCATGGTGGAAGGGCTGGAGCTATTAATCCTAAGGAGGTTAGAGCCCTCCAAAGGTAGGTACAAGCATTGCAGGAGGAGCTCCGTAGAGGAACAAATGTTACTGCAGGTGACGAAAGTGAGGATGACAATGAAGAAGAATAAATTGGACCAAAAAGGAAATTTGATGGGGAAGTTCTAAATCAGGTAGAGGAAAGGCTTTTTAGGGCCATTACTAAGTTTGGGAAAAGACCTATGTGGGTGTATTTTTAAGAAATTTGAAACCAAATGAGTTGATCGATTGGATCAATGAATTGGAAGAGTACTTTGAGTATAAGGATATCAGGGATCCAGATAGGGTTAAGTTTGCAAAGATCAAACTGAAAGGCCATGCAAAAATCTGGTGGCAAGAGGTTCAATTGGAAAGAAATAGAAGAGGAAAGGATAAGATCACAAGGTGGGATCGCATGGTGGACAAATTGAAGAAGCAATTCATTCCTGTTGACTACAAGCTTGATTTGTTTAAGAAGATGTGTGGGTTAAAGAAACCAAGAAAATGAATCCAAGAATATACAGAGGAGTTTTATCAAATTTTGATTAGAGCAGGGCATGCAAAAGAAAATAAGGAGAAGGTTGCTTATTATATCAATGGGTTTCGACCTAGCATCTAGGAGGAATTAAGTCTGGTAAGAATGACCAGTGTTGAAGAGGCATACCAGTTTTCCCTATGAGTTGAAGAGAAGCTAAATAAGAGATTTGAAGGGAGACAAAGAGGGTGTGGTCAAGGAGGAAGGGGTAGTGGTAGGTCATCTGGAGGCCGAAATGAAACCCATAAGAAAAATGAAGATGTGGGTAATAGTAGGAACCAGAGGAATGATGGTTTCAACCACTCTCGAGATCAAGACTTTGGAAATCAGAGAGGAAGAGGTAGAGGATGTGGAAAAGGAAGAGGAGGCTTCCATGGTACTTGTTTCCATTATAATGAAGAAGGTCATTGTGCCTTTGAGTGCCCTTAACTATAAGGAAGGACAGATAGGAGAGCTAAGGGTCAAGCTAGGGTTGCTCATGTGGATGAGGATGCACAATCATCACATTTAGAGGATGCAAAAAGAGGAGAGACTTTAGTAAATTAAAGGGTCCTACTAAGTGGTGAGATTGAACCAGGACAAAGGAGAAGTTTATTCTGTACTAGGTGCAAGTGTGAGGATAAATGTTATGATATGATCATTGATGGTGGTAGCACTAATAACTTGGTATCAGAGGAGATGGTCTCTAAGCTGAAGCTCAAGAGGGAGAAACACCCCCAACCCTATCAGATTGCTTGGGTGAAAGATGAGCATAAAGTCTTGGTAAGTGAACAATATTTAGTGAAGTTCAAAATTGGGAGTTACCATGATGAAGTTCACTGTGATATTATTCCAATGGATGTCTACCATCTATTGTTGGGAATACTGTGGTAGTTTGATAGGCATGCAGTACATGAGGGTCATGCAAACACATACTCTCTGACAAAGGATGGAGTTTGCCACAAACTGAAGGCCATGAAAAAGGAAGGCGAAAAGGTATGTAGTAGTGCTAGGATTTGTCTTGTTGATGGAAGGAAGTTTTTAGATGGCATGAAACATCAATGTATGTGCTATGCTTTGATTCCTAAGAAAGATAAAGAAGGTAGTAGTGAAATACCACTTGAAGTTTTAGATTTACTAGGTGAGTTTGGAGATATTGTCTCTGATAATGTTCCAAAAGGTTTGCCACCAGTAAGGAAAATTAGTCATCAAATAGATTTAATCCCAGGAGCTAGTTTTCTTAACAAGGCTACTCACAGGATGACTCCTATTGAAACTGAGGAGCTAAACTAATAGGTGTAGGAGCTATTGAGGAAGGGCTTGATTCAAGAGAGCTTGAGTCCATGTGCAGTACTTGCAGTACTAGCACCAAAGAAGGATGGAAAGTGGAGGATGTGTACAGACTCTCGAGCTATAAATAGGATAACCATCAAGTATCAGTTTCCTTTGCCAAGAATGGATGATCTTATGGACTGCTTGAGTGGAGCTCAGTACTTCACAAAGATAGATCTCAAGAGTGGCTATCATTAGATATGGATATGAGTGGAAAAGAACCTTCAAGACTAAGGAGGGTCTTTATGAGTGGTTAGTCATGCCCTTTGGATTGACGAATGCCCCAAGCACCTTCATGCGGCTTATGAATGAGGTACTTAAGAAGTTCTTGGAAAAATTTGTTATGGTCTATTTGGATGATATTTTAATTTTTAGCAAGGGAAGAGCATTTATTGCATATTCATAGTGTCCTTGAAAGGTTAAGGGAAAAGAAATTGTTAATTAATTTGAAGAAGTGTATCTTTGCAAAAAGGTAGTTAGTCTACTTGGGATTTGTTATATCACCTAAAAGTCTAAAAATGGATCCAGAGAAGGTAAAAGACATCTTGGAATGACCTACTCCAAGGTCTACTACTGAGCTAAGATCATTTCATGGTCTAGTTAGTTTTTACAAAAAGTTCATTAAGAATTTCAATGGCATATGTGCACCCCTAACTGACACACTAAGAGGGCATAGAAAAGAGTTCAAATGGACAGCGGTAGCTTCGATAAGTCTTGAATTACTAAAGAAGAAGGTGTCAGAACAACCTATGTTGGCACTTCTAGATTTTAGAAAGGTGTTCCAAGTGGATTTTGATGCTAGTGGTAGGGCTATTGGGGCTGTATTAAGCCAAGAAGGTAAGCCTATTGCATATTTTAGTGAAAAATTGAATGATGCAAAAAGAAAATATTCTGTTTATGATCAAGAGTTCTATGCAATAGGTCAGGCCTTAAAGAAATGGAGGCATTATTTATTGCCAAAGGAATTTGTTTTGTATACTGATCATCAGGTGTTATAGTACCTAAATAGCCAAGGTAAATTGAATTAGAGGCATATGAAGTGGGTAGAGTTCTTTTAGAGCTATACATTTGTGTTGAAGCATAGAAGTGGAAAATCTAACAGGGTTGCAGATGCATTAAGTAGGAGACAGTTGTTGCTTACAGTAATGCAGGTTGAAGTAGTTGGGTTTGATGAACTCAAGAATCTATACCCTAAGGATCCTAATTTTGCTGAAGCATGGAAAGCTTGTAAAGAGCCTGTTGCTGTAGATAGAACCAAGTGGCTAGACTATTTGATTCAGGATGGTATGTTGTTCAAGGGCAATCAATTGTGCATTCCAAAGAGTTCCATGACGGAAAATCTAATTTAGGAGAAACATAGTGGAGGGATGGCAAGAAATTTTGGTCAAGATAAGATCATTACCATTCTCAAAGAACATTATGTTTGGCCTCAAATGTCACAGGATGTGAAGAAGTTTATAAAAAATTGCCAGATTTGTCAAGTGGCCAAGGGATCTAGTCACAATACTAGACTATATCAGCCATTTCATGTTCCATCAAAGCCATGGGAAGACATAAGTATGCATTTTTTTCTTGGATTGCTGAGGACACAAAGGGGTAATGACTTAGTATTTGTGGTGGTTGATAGGTTCTCCAAAATGGCACATTTCATTCCATGCCACAAAACTCATGATGTTGTCCATATTGCAGACTTGTTTTTCAGAGAGGTGGTACAACTACATGGTCTCCCAAGGAGTATAGTTTTTGATAGAGATACTAAATTTGTGGGGTATTTCTAGAGAACATTATGGAAGAAGTTGAGAATAGACTTGAAATTTAGTTCCACACATCACCCGCAGACTGACGGCCAAACAGAAGTGGTAAACAGAAGTCTGGGCAATTTGCTGAGATGTTTAGTTGGGGATAAGCCCAAGGGATGGGATTTGATTCTACCACAAAAAAATTTTGCTTACAATAAGTCTTTAAATAGGAGTACTAGTAGATCACCATTCCAAATTGTATATGGAAGTAGCCCAAGGACTACACCAGAATTGAGGAAGATAGAGCAAGGGGAAAGGCCAAGTGTTGAAGTTGAAGAATTTGCTGAACATATCAAGCATCTACATGAGGAAGTCTAGGCACACATTACCAAGATGAACCAATAGTAAAAAGCTAGGGCTGATGAAAGGAGAAGACATAAGGAATTCCAAGTAGGGGATCTAGTCATGGTACACTTAAGAAAAGAAAGATTTTCAGCCGGTTCTTACAACAAGCTAAAAATGAAGAAATTTGGCCCCTACAAAATTATGAAGAAACATGACTTAGGAAATGCATACGAGGTGGAGTTATTAGATGGTATTCGCATTTCTCTTATTTTCAATATTGCAGACTTAACAGAGGATCATGATGATGGTGCAGATGAGGAGCCAATGTTAGAGCCATGTCCAATTCCTGCTTCTAAAAAGGAGGAGATAGAAGACATTCTAGATCATCATGTGGGTAGGAGTACTAGAAATTGGTAGTATGAAGAGTATCTGGTCAAGTGGAAAGGACGGCCGATAGAGGACTCAACTTGGATATCAGTAGTTGAGATTTCCCATTTGGGATTTCCTCTACCATTCATAAAGTGATAGGGTCATTTTTCAATCTACCTTGGGTGTCTAATGCAAGAGCATCCAAAGGTATAAGGGCAATCCTATGTCACAAAAAAAAATTGTACTTAGACTTAGTTTCTATTTCATGTGTTTTCATTTTTGGATACCCATTTGGGCCAAATAAAGGTTTCAACTCTCACTGTTCCACTATCAATGTTCTAGGTTAGAGTATTTGAACACCTTGCAATACGTGTAAATGTCAAAAAATAGGAGTATGTAATTGAGCCATCATTTTAGTGAACTAGAAGGTGTAATTTGGTTGAATTAATGTAATTGTAATTTAGAGCATTCCAGAAAAAGAATCAACTCAAAAGGCCCCACGGTTTGAAAATTATCGCAATTTTTCAATTTTTGGAGACCTCCTAAGAATGCTTCAAAGTTAGGTTAGGGGAATTAAATAACCTCAAATAGGTCCAAAAAATAGGAGATGAGTGGAGCTTCTCTGATAGGGATATAGAGCACTTCAAGAGCTTTCCAAAAATGTAAACGGTTCATCAATCGAAGCTACGGCTCAAAAGTTATGCCTCCTAGAAGTTCAGTTACCATTTTTGGATTTTTCTAATTTTGTGTTGACTTCTAATGTGACTTCTAGAGCCTTCTATTTGGTCAGTGGATGCCAACTAGCACTTTCCAGAATGTATTCCTAATCTTTAACCCTCTGGAGTCTATTTAAGAACATTTCTAGCATTGTAAAAGGCAGTTCAAAGTGGAGTTTGAGAGAAGGTATTGGAAAAAGAATTTATCCCTAGATTTATGCTATTGTAATCCCTTAGGGCATGTTTTGAAGTCTATTTTCTCTGTACTGAATGTATTAGCATATTTACATAGTTAATAAAATTTTCCCTTTCCTATTGTGTCCATTCTATGTTTGGGTTGTGTCCCCATCAAATACACACTATTAAATGTGACCTTGATTAAAGGATTTCAATCACCCTATTAAAAATGAGCCTTGTTAGAGGACTTTAGAACATTCCATTAAAATTTTACCTTATTAAAGGATTTACTTATGTTTTAGTTCAACCTTAATCCAAAGGGTTTATCCAGATGGATACAATTTCTAGAAAGTAATAGTAGGACTTGATTTGATAACAAAACAAGTCACTTGCATATTATAGATATCACATTCAACTCTCCATACTACTTGCCATTTTTTTTCCTTCATCTCTAACTACATGTGCACCCTTTAAGCCTTCACCTCCTTAAGACTTCATGATTAGTATGCCAATGTAGGTTTATTACTCCAACCACCATATGAAGCAACACCTCAAGACTCCTTGTCTATCTCTAGTTCGCACTTTGACACTTTGCTTTTGGCCTATTATCTCCTTATAGAGAAAGAAACTTCGCTTACAATCCTCTTCAAATTTTTCTTCAAATGGTTTATCTTGATTTTTATGCCACCATCTCATCAAACTTATCTTTAACATGCTTCACATAATTCAAGAAAATAACTATGTGGCTCAAATTTGTCAAATCTTAAATCAAACTCATTTTATTATCACTCAAAAATAACATGTCTTCTTGGCAATAACATGTTTCTGATGCTTGGTCAACACTAGGTTACTCAGTATACACTAAGTATTCACTTAGCCATTATTTCCATTCTCTGACGCTCCACACATCCTAAGTTTTACTTATCTTGACACATACTAAACTTTCTTTTTTCAACACATATTGAATTTGACTTTTCTCAATCACAACTAACTTTCTACTCAGCCTAAACTAAATTTCTCAATTTCTACTAGTTGCTTGGTCAGGCTTGGAAGACACATTTCTTTTACTTAGCCTTCTTCTTGTTTTTTCTTGAGTATCCTTTCATTGTAGCCTTAAGTAGATAAACAATACACTATATCATCAAATTCTTACTTGGTCTTAGTTTTCCTTTTATACACCATATAACTCAACCTTTCTCTAGGTACTCTTATTATTCTTTCTTCCTTAATCCTCTTCAGCAATCAATCAAATGATAACATTTAGAAAAATTAGCAATTGTCTTACTAGAAAGTATCAAGTTTCACATCTATGAAAAAATAATAATTGTTCCATGATAGGTTTCATGATTCTCCCTCATTTCTATACTTCAACAATCTTGCTCTTTAGCATTGATGGCAAACCAATACCAACAATAATACCAAAAATAAACTTAATACCTTGTAGTGAAATCTCTCCCTCTATTAGTATCTATCATTATTCTATATAGGCTACAATCTCTCTTCTTTTTTAGATATTCAATGTAAATTCTTCTTCTTTCTCTTTCACCTTGACAATAATCTCTCCCTCTTTTTGATCTTCTCTCTTTTCTGGTACTAATCTCCCTTTTTCTTGGTACTACTTACTTTTTCCTCTTTGAGAACAATTCCAAAGACTTTTCATCTATTTATGTAGATATCAACAATTTGGTTTCTCCCTTTGTCACCTTGTATGTGACTATAAGTCTTCTATTTCAGCTCTCTCCTTATTTTAGGTAGTTCCTAAAGCAAGATCCACTACCTCAAGTTGTATAGTATGTCATTCAACTTAGTTGGTGCAAGGAACTATTGGAAATCTAATTGAAAAGATCATTGTTGAAGATCAAAGAGGGAGATTGTTGTAAAGAAGGAAGTTGGTTGATAAAAAATGTTTTCAATCATTATTTTGTCATTGATGTCAAACCTGCTATTTTATGGAATGACAATTTCTTATAAGATCAAAGTACTATCACTTAGTTGATTGATGAAGAGGATTTAATCAACAAGATGTAACAAAAGCACCTAAGGGAAAGGTTGAGTTATAGTTTTGTAATGAAGTGAAAGGATTAGTTAAGCCAATGGTAAAATGATATATTAACTAAGCTACAAAGCTTAACTAAGTTCATTAGTAAGTGTCAAGCAAGCTAGTTAGAGTTGAGCAAATTTCTAGTTAGAGTCGAGAAAAAGCAAAATTTAGTGTGTGCTGAGTGATATAGAAGGAGTTGAGCATGTTTAGGTGCCAAGAAAACTTTAGGTGTCGAGTAAATGAAAAACTTAGTGGATGCCAAGTGAATCCACAATAGGTGTCGAGCATTAAAAAAATGTAGTTAATACCAAGTAACATAGTATGTGTTGAGCACCAGAATTTTAATAGTGTTGAACTAATGCTAATTGAAAAAGTCAAAGATTTGCCAAATCTGAGCTGACATGGTTGTTACATTGAATATTGTGAACTAGATGGAGGATAAGTTTGATGAGTTCGAGGCACATAATTTTACATAAACCATTTTTGAGAAAATTTGGAAGGATTCTTGAAGATGTTTCAAAAACGAACAAGATATGGGTTAGATTCAATGAATCTTACCTAATCCATTTGAACTAAAATTAAAGGATGGAAGAATTGAGAAAGAAAGAGGATTATAGACTTCTATTTAAGGAGTCATAGGACAAGAAGAAAGAGTTGTTGGTGTGCCAAATTGCAAAGTGGTTGAAGGGTGTCAAGGAGAAGACATCAAGGAGAATGAAGAACAAAGCACAAAGACTATGCTTCAATAAGTGGTCAGAGAGAGATGATTGCACTAGTACATTGAGCATGGAGACTCAAGAAGACAAAGCTTGAGAAGAGGACAAGCTATCAGAGCTAAAGAGATTGAAAGCTAGGAAAATGCTATGAGCTCAACAGAGATCTCAAATCTACAAGATAAGTTGTGAATTGTAATCAGGTCAAAACTCCTTATTGTTACTCTCTAGCAATTGTATCGATTAGGGTTAGATCCTATGGAATTAGGTTGGTTTAATAGCCATTTTTAAATCCTTAAATTGGATGGCATTCCAATTGAATTTTCTAAAGTCCTCTAACTAGGCCCACTTCTAACAAGGTGGTTAAATCCTTTAACCAGGTCACATTTAATAGTGTGTTGTAGCCTTTAATAGGGCAAGCCTTTCACAAGGCATCACTTCATAAGAGTGAGAATTGAGTAGCATGTTACTAATGGTTTTTTTCAAATTGGGTTTCCACATAAATCACTATGTTATGTGTTAATTCTTCATTTGTTATGCTTGTATGTTGATTTACAACAACTTGCTAAGTAGGAAAGTTTTAAGCTTTGATGAATGAACAGTTTAATGGGCTCACTTTGCTTGATGAAAAAGTTTAGTTAGGATATTTAGAACTTGAATAACTTATTCACCCCCCCCCCCCCCCCCCCCCCCCCCCCCTGCCTTCTATTATTGTAAAGTATTTCTAACAATTGGTATCAGAGCTATCTATTATTTTAGTTTAAAGGAACTAGAAGCAGGAAGATCAAGATGTCTAAGAGAGAAGTTCCCAAGCTTAATAGAGATAACTTTGCTACATAGAAAATTCTAATGAAGTTGAAATTTGGATCTATAGGTGACTATGAAAAAATATCAATAGGAGTGAAACATGTAGACCCAGTTGGACCCCTTTCTGTAAATGATTTGAACAAAAGGAAGGAGCATAATCATGCAATGTTGGAAATTGCCTCTGCACTTAGCTATGCTGAATTTTATGACATCAAGGGATGTGACTCTACATTCAAGATGTAGAAAGCCCTATCCAATATCTATGGAGGAGATCTAAATGTTCAAAGAGAAAAAAGAGAAAGCCTTAGAGGAAATTTTGATAACATGAAAATGGAAGAATGTGAGAATGTTGCTCAATATGCCTCTAGAATGAAAGAAGTGGTAAGTGCAATAAGAAGTTTGGGTGGTCAATTGGAAGATGATACTATTAAAAGAAAATACTTAAGAAACCTGCTCCCTATCTATGCTATTAGAGTTTCAGCAATCCAAGAATTAAGATGTATACCAAGAAATGCATTAACATTTGAAGGGATAGTAGGAAGACTTACTACATTTGAGTTATCCAATTTTGATAACTATAGACTTGAGAACCTTGAATCTGATTTCAAGGCCAAGATGACAATGAAAGACACTAAGAAGGTGAAATCAAAGAAGAAGAATAGAAAAGGAAAATGTGCATCTAGTGATAGCAACATTGATGAGGAAGATGTGGAACAATTGGAAGCATTATTGGCTAGAAGATTTCATAGAGGCAAAGGTAAATTCAAAAGTAAGCTGCCTATCATTTGCTTTAATTCTAATAAAGTAGGTCATATTGATGCAAGGTGTACATAGAAGAAGAACTTCAAAGAAGGAAATGTTGGGCATTCATTTTTCACCAGGTCAATGGCAGGAATCCATAGTGTAATTCCTCTCTTGAAAAGCAAATCTTTTTAAGGATCCACTCCAAAGTTAAATGTTTGTCTTGCCACATACCAAAATTTTCTCAGTAGAAGATAAATGTGAGTGTTCATGAGGAGGCCTTTGTTGGTTCTAAAAACTCTTTTATCTTGGAATTGAAGTAAAATCTATTTTCTGTCTCAAAATATCACACATAAAGAACAATATTTTTGTATTTTCTATTTTTTCAATGAATGCAACTCTAACAATGCAGCTACTATGAGGTCCTACTCTAACAAGGGGTTAGCAAAGCAAATAACAAAATTGAAAGCAAATAACTTGAAATTAAAATTCCTAAATAGAAATAAGCCACAGAACACAACACACCATGAGTTAAACCTTTGAAGAAATCAGTAGGAAACCAATGAAAATAGGAGCAGTGCTTCCTAAAATCCACTGATGCAATCATCAGTGAGAATCTTTAACAAATCGAATGATATTTCACTCTTCATCAAATTGCATGGCCATGGAAAGTGTGCTTATACAAGACAAAAAGCTATGAAGACACAATAGGGTGATCTCTTCTTAAACTCATTACGTCAACAGAATTCATATATCTGTAGCAAACACCAGAACTAAAAGATCACACAACTAGAAACAACACAATAAACCTTTGGCTCAATCACAATCTCATGAATAAAATCCACAAAATAATGACACATTCAAGAAAGAATAACTAAACTCCAAATGCTAGCACCAAAAGCATAATTTTATTGCATAATAATGGCAACCTTTTGTTACATTTTACAATGGGGTATTTATAAGAAATCATCTCCTCAATTTGTGTTGAGAGTAAGAGATATCTTGATGCAATAAAATACTTTTAAAACATTTAAACAAACTAAATATATATAAACTGATAATCTAACTGGTGCCTCCATCCATATTTTATTCATTAATTGGATGCATTAGCCCTTTACATGTCAAAAACAATGAAATCATGAGAGAGAAAGTATGAGGAAGCCATCAATCAAAGTAGAAATGCATGGAGACACAAAAAATAGAAGCTGACCCTTCACTAGGCATGTGTCGAAGTTAAAATGTCATCAGAATGTGCTCCTGATGCATGGAAAGTGCTATTTTTGGAACTGGTAGTCAACTATCGATGCACCTCTGAATTGTAGACCTGTAGAGCTACGGACCTCGACTGGGTCAAAAATCTCAAAATTTTACTAAGTGTCAAAATTGAAATTCTGGCATCTGGGTTTTGCTCATCTTTATCCTAAAGACATGTTTGGATGTTTGCACTTGAATTTCTCTATAATATCAGTAATCTTAGTAGCATCTGAAAGATCCAAATCCTCATACTTATCTTTGACCTTCTATCTATAGTTGTCCACCTCAATTCAAGTTTCTATAAAATCTTCAAGTTTGGTGTCCAACTCTAACAGTGCTTCCTCTGTCCAGAAGGTTTGTCTAATGCCTTCATCACTGGATGCTTCCTCTAAAGTCTTTCTAAAATTTTCCACAACTACCTCAATTGAAAAAAAATTCTCTCACTCTTCATCTTCAAAAATGTCCAAGCATGCATCACTATACAACTTTTCTGCTTCCAAAATTTTCTCTCAGGCTTGGTCCTTGAGCCTGTGTATCTCATCATGCAATGTTTCCATCACTTTATTTCCATCTACAATCTTTTCTATCCAATCATCTATCATATCTAACTCTTATTTGATATATACATTAATCAAAATGTGGTACCTTTTCCCTTTTATGGCTTGTAGAGTTTGTAAATCCTTGCTTCATACCCATATCTCATCCATAATAATAAAGTCCTACCTCAAAATTGCCACGATCTTATCAACATTGTCTTTTGTAGCATGCAATAACTTTAGACTTCTTGTGATTATAGTAACACCCCTATCCTCAAGGCTATCTCGCTAATCCTGACAAGCTCTCAAAAATGGACTAAGTCGTACACCTTCCCCTTCTCTAAGAATGGTATTCAAAGTCTCCTCAGGGTGTTTAGAATCAAGAGGACCAATAACTTCAGCTAGATATCCCTTTAAGATCTCAACTTGACTTCAAAGTGTTATTATTTCAATCTCATCTTGTTCCATGTGGATCAGAGCCTCCTTGACTCCCATAGTCATCATCTGTCAGGAAGTATCCCGTGTAGGCTTTCCTAACATGATATATTTCACTTCATAGTCCTGAAGGCTAACAACTTCTTCATCTATACCTTCCAGAGGGTGAGCCACTTGTGCAAATAAGTCCTAGTTCCTTGTAGTAGTAATCAATGCAAACAACATTGCATCATGTAATGGAGAGTCAATCTTGTTCAAAATCTCTGCAATGTCACAAATATCATCCTCTAAAGCATGAAATTGATGCTTAACACTTCTCATTATCTCTTTTTGAAACCATCTTGGGATATGTCTTTCTATAACCTTGGCTCTAGATGATGAAGGGATGTGTTCAACTACCTCCTTCCCTCTATTGCTCTTGCTTGGAGTCTCTTGTTATGAGGGTTCTTCTTCTGTAGTCTTGGTTTTTGTCAATCATGTAGTTTGATCCTCAACTTCCTGAGAAGGTTGTTGTATACATTCTACTACCTACACCTCTTTTGATGGCTCATCAATAACCCTTGGTTCTAGTTCTCCTTGTAATGATGATTCCTTCTGAATAGGTTCTTCTAAACTCAGAGGTGGAGGTGTTACTGAAACCTTATCTATCATCATAAACTAAGGTGAAGATGGGGGAGTGAGATGAGGACCTTGCATCTCAAGTGGCATCTGTGTCCAATCTTGTTGTTGAAGTTCACCTATAAGGGTATCTCTAATCTTATCTCCAACCAATTCTATACCCATTGGCATGAAATCAAAAATTGGGATGGAGAGCACATCATTGCCTAGTTCCCTTTGCTCATTCACCCATTTTTGTACTTCATCTTTCGAAGAAGAGAGTTCTACTATTTCAACTTGGGTGGGTGGTGGGGCATTTGTGACACTCTTCCTTCTTTCCAATTCTATGGCTTTGGCCAGCTGAGTTCTTCTTTGTAGAGGCACTTTCTCCTCCTCTTCATCTGACTTTGTTTCCCTTTCATCTGATTCTTCCTTAGGAATGGTTTCAGGAATAGAGGGATTATGCACTAATATTTTATGAACCTTTTGCCTCTTGTTCATTCTAACCTTTATCCTCTTTTGTTTCTATGGAACCATAGGAGAAGTAGGATCTTCATGCATCGAATGAATGGATGTCTCTAGAATTTCTCCCTCTTCTTGTTGACTTGACAAAATAGGAGGCAATGGAAATTCAACCTGGATATGAGAAATTCCAAAATCTTGTGGCTCCAGGGGAGTGGATTCTTGTGACTATAAAGGGACCTATTCTTCAACATGCTCTATCTAAAACCTCTAAGGAGAGGCTCTCTTCATCTTTCCCTTCTTCTCTAAAGGGTGGTAGATCCCACTAGACGATCTAGCTAGTAGGCTATTTCTGTCCTGATAGGAGACTAGAGTGCAAAGATAGGAACTATGACTTTCTTTCCCTTTCCCCTTTTTGGGAAAGCATGTGCATGGAATATCACTGTATCCAAAATTGGATCAAGTGGAAAGAGTTTCTTGATCCAACTCTTTGTCATTCTAATGAAATGTCTCACTCGATGATTAATATCATCTCCTTCCTCTCTGTCAATTTATGCATTCAGAATGGGCCTCTCACTGATTTTATCTGCATTGAATAGGGGATCTAGTAGCTCCTACAAGTCCTATAGCCTTATCTCATCTAGGATGGTCAAGTGGAGAGTCTTCTCTATTAAATACAAAGTCATTCTACAATAGTCTCTGATACGAACATTGTAGTCATTTGTGGCATTCATCCAATGATCTTCAATGGCATCCTTGTGGTAGAACTCTTTTCCTACCAGGTTTTCCACTTTACCAACATTGTCAAAGAATGGCTAGGGAGAGTTATATTCTTCAAGAGGATAATTCTCCCATTCCCACTCGAAAGTCAGGATATCTTGCTTTCTCTTTACCTAGTATTCTCCTATTACAAAAGGCCAATCCCAACAAGGCCTTTGTTGCTTTTTTATCCTCTCATAAGCTAACTCAATCTGCCATAAAATTTTCATTAGAACCAACTTGTCACTTGGGTACCTTGGGAGTTTCTTTGGATACTTGGATGCACCACCAACCCCAATGTATGTGAATGTCTAAAACTGGATGAAATATGCACTGAGAGTTGTGATCTATGTCTTGGCTTCATCAGACAACCTCTTCCCATAATCCCCTTCAATGAATCGAATGATGGCAAAGACAAAGGCATCATTCACAATTCTATACTCCTTGCTCTATGGTGAGAGCTTCTTCTTCACTAGCTAAGGATAAACTATATATGACCATGCATTAGGGTCCTAGATACTGCCCTTCTTGTACAACTTGGGATAGTCGGTTGCCCTTGCTACAAGTAGATATACCACATAAAAATTCATATAGAACTTCTTCTTGTCCTTTAGTATCTGTAACTGGTCACACAAGTTCTCACTAAGTGTGGTGGCCCAATCTAGTGGCATCTTTGCATGTCTGATAGTCTGATAGTCACAAGAGATCAAATCCAAGAAATGACACCGATGTCTTGACTACACAGTCTAAGTGTAGTCAAGATATAGAAGATTACAAAATAAAAATAATAAAAATAAAAAGAGACAGAAATATGGTGTTAAGACTGAAGGATTCCAAAGATCTGAAATGGAAAAAGATACATTCTCAAAACAAAATATCTTATATTCAAAGTATTGCTTCATCAAAACTAGCATTCTTAATGACACAGAAAATTTTTCTCAAAAAGCCAAAAAACTAAAAAAGTGTGACATCTCGCGAAGAGCCCTTGGACTGATTCTCTCATATGGTCAACCAATTGATTAATAAAAGTCTTCGTGGAGGTTCCTATGAATGAGATAGGAGGAGTAGAAGATCATTTTCAAGTTTTCAGAAAACATGGATAAACTGCATCCTAAGGCATCAAAGGGAACGAATACACATTGCACACACTGAACCTAAAATTTTTGGGTCCTGATGTTTTGACTATGAAGTCATCTAAAATACACTCGAGGTGTTCAAAGTTTGGTTGGTGTTTGACACACATTGGAAGAATGTTTGCTGATGAAGAAATGCCTTGGTCATTTCTTCCTTTTTTTCAAGGCTATTTGTTGTGGTGTCCACAACACATGCCCCATTCCTCCTTAGGAATGGGGACCCCCTACTTTTTTTTGACTCCTGAACTCATAGTTTGGGAGTCAGGAGAATAAAATTTGGTTAGAAGTTAGAGTTTTAGAGTCACAAATTTTTTTTTAAAAATTAATTGAAAAACACAAAAAAAAAAAAAAAATTTTAAAAAAATTATTAAAAAAATAAATAAATAAAAAATAAATAAATAAGTTCCCAAGGGGGACATTTTTTTTCTTTTACGTTATTTTTCTTCGATATCCAATAATTAATCATGTTTTCTTTTTTCCATGATGTGCAGGTAATATAATCAGATGGCGTCCACATCCGGATCAGCAACAAAACTAGTTGTGTACAAGTTCCAAGGCATAACTCCAAAATTACAGTTGCATGATGAATACTCTAAGATCATAGACATAGAACTTGGACACATAGACATGGGAGAGTTCTTGAGAGTTTGTAACAATCCAACCAAAAGATCATCCTTGAGATCTACCCTAATCCATTCTGAATTAGTACAAGCAGCATCACATCTCGAGATTGTGTAGTCAACTGAATTGATTATGACCCTATCTCAGCATTTTGTTCTTGATGAAAGGGTGGTAAAGAGCATCACTAGGGAAGTGTTCTTGGATCTATCACTTAATAATATCAAGAGGGTTTTTCGTCTACCTAGAGCCAATCAGTTCATCAGGCTTTCATATGAAGCAGCTAAGAGGTGGCATAAGGATCATTACCAAGAGGCCGTTGACATCATATATTCCTCATACTTCATTGAAAAACCACCTCAGAGGAAGAAAATCAGAAAAGTGGATATGACTCGAGGACACATGAAGGATGACATTAGATATTCAATCATTCTCCTGAGTAGAGTTATGGGATTGCCTGCAGCAAGTCATCTCACTCCATTCATGACTTGTTGCAGGCAATCCCATAACTCTGCTCAGGAGAATAATTGAATATCTAATGTCTTCCTTCATGTGTCCTCGAGTCATATCCACTTTTCTGATTGTCTTCCCCCGAGGTGGTTTCTTAATGAAGTATGAGGAATATATGATGTCAACGACCTCCTGGTAATGATCCTTATGCCACCTCTCAGTTGCTTCATATGAAAGCCTGATGAATTGATTGGCTCTAGGTAGATGAAAAACCCTCTTGATATTATTAGGTGATAGATCCAAGACCACTTCCCTAGTGATGCTCTTTACCACCCTTTCATCAAGAACAAAATGTCGAGATAGGGTCATAATCAATTCAGTTGACTACACAATCCCGAGATGTGATGCTGCATTTACTAATCCAGAATGGATTAGGGTAGATCTCAAGGATGATCTTTTGGTTGGATTGTTACAAACTCTCAAGAACTCTCCCATGTCTGTGTGTCCAATTTCTATGTCTATGATCTTAGAGTATTCATCATGCAACCGTAATTTCAGAGTTATGCCTTGGAACTTGTACACAACTAGTTTTGTTACTGATTCGGATGTTGACGCCATCTGATTATATTACCTACACGTCATGGGAAAAAGAAAACATGATTAATTATTGGATATCAAAGAAAAATAACGTAAGAGAAAAAAAAATCCCCCTTGGGAACTTAGTTATTTGTTTTTTTTGTTTTTTTTTTTTTAATTTTTTTTTTTTTTTTGTGTTTTTCAATTAATTTTTTAAAAAAAAATTTTGATTCTAAAAATCTAACTTCTAACCAAATTTTATTCTCCCAACTCCCAAACTATGAGTCCGAGAGTCAAAAAAAAGTAGGGGGTCCCCATTCCTAAGGAGGAATGGGGCATGTGTTGTGGACACCACAACAAATAGCCTTAAAAAAAAGGAAGAAATGACCAAGGTATTTCTTCATCAGCAAACATTCTTTCAATGTGTGTCAAACACCAACCAAACTTTGAACACCTCGAGTGTATTTTAGATGACTTCATAGTCAAAACATCAGGACCCAAGATTTTTAGGTTCAGTGTGTGCAATGTGTATTCGTTCCCTTTGATGCCTTAGGATGCAGTTTATCCAAGTTTTCTGAAAACTTGAAAATGATCTTCCACTCCTCCTAGCTCATTCGTAGGAACCTCCATGAAGACTTTTATTAATCAATTGGTTGACTAGATGAGAGAATCAGTCCAAGGGCTCTTCGTGAGATGTCACACTTTTTTAGTTTTTTGGCTTTTTGAGAAAATTGTTCTGTGTCGTTAAGAATGCTAGTTTTGATGAAGCAATACTTTGAATATAAGATATTTTGTTTTGAGAACATATCTTTTTCCATTTCAAATCTTTGGAATCCTTCATTCTTAACACCATATTTCTCTCTCTTTTTATTTTTTTTATTTTTATTTTGTAATCTTTTGTATCTTGACTACACTTAGATTGTGTAGTCAGGACATCCGTGTTGTTTCTTGGATTCGATCTCTTGTGAACATCCCTTGCATTCCTCTTTTAGAACTCTTTTAGAAACTCTCATGCCAATCAATGATCTTAGCAATCTCTCAAGGAGACCCTTCCTATTTGAACCAGTTGGAGTTTGGATCATCTCTTGTCATCTTTGACTTGAATTCAACAACACCAAAAATGATCAAATCTTAAAATTTTCAAAGTGTTGAGAACTTGTTAGTCTAAAGTCTTGATTTCATGACTAAAAATCTCTTATTTCCACAAGAAACATCTATTTCTTGGTTGGTATAAGACACACAATCGTCAAAATGTTTTGACAAAGAAATACCTCTTCCTGAAATCGGGACCAAAGAGTGGTTAGTAAAATCTTGAGAAAAATCCCAAGTACACCTTATCCCCTAGGACTAACATAACTTTAAAAATGAACACATGACTGAAAGCAAACACAACTTTGAAAAGAAACACACTTACATAAATAAACAAGCTTGCAGAAATGAAAATCTAATCTAGATGCAGAAATGAAATCTAAATTTTTATTATTATTTTTTTTCTTAGGCTTCAAAATAATGTTTCAGAAATTGCCCATTTATAGGCAAAGGTAGAAATTCCCCCTGTAAGGAACTTAGCCTAAAAGTGTTTTCTTCAAGAATTTTTGCAATCTGATATGGGCCTATCCATCAGCGTTGAAACTTGGTATGGCTGCCCAATTTTTCTTTCGCCTTATCCCATAGTAGAACAAGGTTGGAAATCTTGAAGGATTTTATTGTGGCCCTCTTGTCGAACCATCTCTTAACAATAGTTTGATGTTTAGCCATGTGCTCTAATGTAGTTGTTCATTTCTCATCCATTTCCAAAAGATTCATCAATCGAATTTGTACTTTGTTAGTGTCATCAGCATACCCACTCATTAATTTTAAGACAAGAATCTTGAGATTGAGTGGGAATACCCGTTCTTGCCTGTAAATGAGTAGATATGGAGAAGTTCCCATGGCCTTTTCAACCCTGACCCGATCCATCCACAAGGCATATTTCAATTATGTATGCCAATCCCTAGGATTCTCCATCAGCAATCATTTTATCACAGTGATTAAGTTCTTGTTTGTGGACTCTACTACCCCATTTCCTTGCGGCTAGTAATTTGAGGAGAATCTAATGATGAGTTTGTTTTCAAATGCCCATTGTGTCAAGAATGTAGATGCAAATGCAAATCCATTGTCACATACAAGAGTGAATGGCATTCCAAATCTAGTAACAATATGGTCTTCCAAAAAGTCAGTCACCATCTTAGTAGTGCAATTTCTGAAAGTTTCTACTTTTGTCCATTATGTGCAGTAATCCATAGCCATAAGAATGAATGCATGTCCAGTTGAGGATGGTGGGTTTACTAGACCAATGAAATCTAGTCCCCACTTTGCAAAAGGGCACACCTCATATACTGGTTATATTGGCATTTTTGGGTGCCTCTCTTTGTTAGCACTGGTTTGGCATATATGACAAGAACGCACATTCTCAAAAGTATCCTTGAATATCGAGGGCCAAAAATAACCCAATCTTAAAATTATGTGAGCTATTGCTTCTGCTAAACCATGTCCCATACCATACTTGTCATGAAAATGTTCCAAGACATTCTTAGCTTCTTCACGTCCTAAGCATTTCAAATAAATCCCTTCGTAGTTCCTTTTATATAGCTTGTTATCAAGTAACTTGTAAGACTCGCATTTCATCTTAAGTCCCCTACATTGTGAATTGTTCATCCCTTTGGGGCATTGATCTTGTAAGAGATAATAGACAATATCCTAGTACCACACATCTATCACCACACCTTGATTGATATCAACTTGTGATATAACCATCTTCTTTTGATCATCTTCATCTATTTCATCATCAAATTTGAATTCCTTTTGATTTCCTTCCTGGTTGTCAGTGATCATTTTTTACAACCCTTGGCCTCTAACTAGTCACATAGGTTGAATCTCTAGATCAAATTCTTGAAGTATTGCCACCCACTTTCTCCTTCTTTCACCAAGTTCATTCTACATCAAAAGTGTCTTTACTATTGGGTTAGGTACAATTGCATACACCTTACTTCTAAGTATGTCATGATGGAACTTCTTTACTGCCTTGACTAATGCAAAGGACTGTTTATCAAGATTTGAATATTTCAACTCAGTGTTCTTTAGAGGACAACTCATAAAAGCAATTGGTCGCTCATCTTCCTTTTCTCTTTTTTGTGTCAAGATCCCTACACAAGAATATTCAGAAGCAAAGGAATAGATTTTGAATGGTAACTCATAATCTGGACTCACCAAAACTAGGGCTATGGAAATGACAACCTTAATATCTTTAAATGATTTCTTTATCTCTGATACCCATTCTATTTTAGCTCCCTTTTTGAGTAAATCATTAAGGGGGCGGACTATCTCTATGAAACCACTTATGAATTTGCGTACAAAGTTTATCTTTCCAAAGAAAGATTTCAATTCCTTTCAACTGTGTGGACGTGCTAACTTTAAGATAGACTCAACTCTATCTAGACCAATGGAAATTCCAACTTCAGAAATGACATGTCCTAGAAGCTTCCCTTTAGTAACACTAAACAAACATTTCTTGGGATTGAGTGATATGCCATACCTATGACATCTATTAAATACCTACCTTAGATCAGCAATATTAGTACTTTGATCTTTTGAAAAGATAGTCAAGTCATCCATGTAGATGACTATACACCTATTTATTGATCCTTTGAAAGCTTCATCCATTTCTCATTGAAATGTAGCTCCCACATTAATCAACCCGAAAGGCATTCTTCTGTAAGAAAACATTCCCCACTTGGTTGTGAAGGCATTCTTTAGCCTATCTTCTTCATTGACCATCACCTGGTTATATCCTGAGTAACCATCCAAGAATGACATCATCTTTGAACCATTAATGATTTGCAACACCTCATCTAGTGAGGGTAGAGGGTAGTTATCCTTCTAAGATGCTAAATTCAAGTTGTGAAAGTTAACACAAAGTTGAATCTCTCTGTTCTTCTTTCGTATAGGAACCAAATTATCCACCCATGTGGAATGATGGATAGGAAATATGATCTTAGCATCCAAAAGTTTCTTAACTTCTTTCATAATCAATGGTTCAATTATCAGATTTACTGGTTGTTGTCTTTGTTAGAAAGGTTTAGCATCTGGTTTCAATGGGATGTCATGTGTGATAATCTCAGGATCATAAAGTTTTAACTCTTCATAGCTCCAAGAAATAACATCTTTATACTCGATGAGCAATTTGAGCATGTCATCCCTTTCTTTTTGATTGCATGCTTTTCCTATTTGCACCATTTTTGGTTCTTCATCAATACCAAAATTATATGAGTCACATTCTTTGATTCCTTTCTCTTGAGTTTCCCTTCTATTGAGTGTTGATTCGTTACAGTCAAAGATGCATTCAAGTTCAACCATTCCTTTTGGAATGCTTTTGGTTTTCAAATTAAGGATTCCATCATCATCCTCAAGATCATCATCTTTAGGCTTGTCCTCAGGTGTATCATCAATCTCTTGTCCTTGAAAATGGTGACTACACATAATAAACTCAAGTATATGTTGATCATCCTGAAAGACCCGAAAGTTCATGATATGGTTGGGAATGGAAGGAATGGCAACTAATTCGATTGAGAATCTTTTTAACTTCATCTTTTCAACTGGTTTCAAAGTGCTAGATGAGATAGCAAGGGTGTCTGCTACCACATTCTTTCTTCTTGGAATGGATTTGATGTTTAGAGCTTCAAAGTCATCCATTATATCCCATACCCTTTTCTTATAAGAGATTAACCTTTTGTCATTGCATGAGTATATGGATTTTACTTGTCGTATCACCAGTTGAGAATCCCCTTCGATTATAAGAGCGATGACTCCTTTTTCCAATGCAAAGAGAAGTCCTCGAATCAAAGCTTTGTATTCTGCACCATTGTTAGTACATCTAAACTACAATCGATATGTGGCATAGAAAGACCTACCTTTTGGGTTGACTAGTTCAATACCTACATTGGCTCCTAATTTGCATCTAGAACCATCAAAGAAGAGTATCCAAACTGGGTTTTCCTTGGGTTTTCTAACTTTATGCTTATTCATCCTTAACTTTTCTTTTACTTGAATCTTGAACAGCTATCTCTTGGGAACCCATTGTAACTTTTCTTCTGTAGGGCTTGATGAATCTCCTTCATATCCTATGGATAGAGGAAGAGTGTGTTTTTCTTGCTTCTCCTAGATTTCCCCTATTAGCTCACTGATTTGTTCAACTTTAGGTTCAGGATGAATGACTATTGAAGTTTGTCCTTTACCTTTGACATATCTTCTTCTTCTTTGAACTTTAATCATCCCAGGAGGAGGAGAAGATAAACCTCCATCATTTGGAGATGTATCACTATATGGTACATTTAAATCTTCACTTTCTTCTTTAACTTGTTCAATAAGGTCAGATGAATTCACTAAATCTTGACTTTCATTGATTTCATCTTTTGAGGTCTTTGTACTCTTGTTTTCTATTATTTGTGTCAAAACCTTTGCTACTACTTCTTGGCATACTGAACATTCAAACTCTAAATGAATAACTTTGTGCAACCAGAAAAATCTTGGAAGGAGGAGGATACTATTGTCAGCTTCCTCTCCTAAACAATGTAAATTAGTCACCATACTTTCTATGAATTGTGTCACGATCTCACTTTTGGGTACTGACACCTTAGGTTCATTTTGATCTTGACATGTATTGTTTGGAACAATGTTAAATACCATCACTTTGTATGAATGCAAATCTAATTGTAAGAATGCTACCTCATTCAGGGCATTGTAATCTATGATCATCATTTTTAGTTTGGGTTTAGCGTCTATCATGATTTGATTATTCAATCCTTTCCATGGCAACCATAATTGAGTGAAGTCTATAGAGAACCACCCTCTAAGACATTTTTCCCATTCTCTGCTTAGGAGTAATCCATATGTCTCTGGGATATCAACCACATGTATGTCAATAATATCCTAGATCTGAGGATCAACTGTTAACTGTATCCACACATCTTTCAATACTCCAATGACTTTTACCTCTATTTTATCCAACTATATTACCACTTGGTTAGAGGGTTGAGGATTAACTCCTAGACTTTGAGCTATTAATAATGGCATCACATTACATGAAGCTCCTAAATCAATAAGACAATTGTGAAGATTCTTCCCATATATCCTTATGCTTAGCAAAAATGGGGGTACCTCAACTTTTTCCTTGAACATAGTGGGCATTGCTTCTGTAGCATTTACTTGTTGCAACACTGTCTTTTGAGGGACATTATTCCTATTATGGGAAACCTTTGTATTATCCAATGTCTTCATGAGTGCTTCTCTTTGTTGTGGACAATTCTACAACATGTCGAACATGGACATATTGGCTTTCATTTTCTTCATATCTTCAACCGTATTATACTTTTTAGTAGACCAAGCAGGATTCTTTAGTATTGTTGGTATGCTCACTTGATTCTAATATTGTTATCCTCCTTGGGGTGGCCTTACCGGTGTTGGATTGTTGTTTGCTCTAGGATCAGGTGGAGTTGGTTACAAACCAAGAGGAATTCATCGGTCAAAGGATCCCTTTTATTTCTAAGATTATATGTATTTCAATTGTCATTTTGAAAGGCAAACATCTCATCGTGTTGAAGATTGGGTTCTTCACTAAAAGGGAATGAGAATTCCTCACTTGCTTGTTGTTCCACTTGTACATTCTGTGTAGAATTGTAAGATTCTAATAGCATTGCATTGAATTGAACAAGAGGAGGATTATCATTCACTTGTGGGTTTTGATTCACCTCCTGATTACCATTATAGTATGCACCATCATTGCTAGGCATATTTTGGCCATCATCATACTGATTGATATCAATGTATTGAATGTTGTTGTTATCAGCAGGAATGCTTCCATTATTTGGTCAAGTATTCTATTGTCAGTTTTGTCTTTGGAAGCCATTGTTGTGGTCAGGAGGATTGAAGTTGTTTCCTCTTCCATTGTTTCCTACATTGTTGTTACTATTGTTGTTAAAGTTCTTGTTGTAATTATGACCAAAATTGTTGTTGTAGGGGCCAACATTATTTCTTTGGAAGTTTTTATTTTGTCCTTGTGACAATCTAAGATTTGTCAACTCGTTGTTCATTTGTGACATGGTCTTCTTCATTTGACCAACTTTTGAAAGAAGATTTTTATCTACTTCCATAGGAACCCTTGATTTTTTTTCAAAGAAAGCTATTTTTTAGGGGCTCGTACCCTGGATACGTTATCGCTTGAGTTTGTGGAGCAGGTGCCTGCTGCAATGGAACTGGGTTCACAGGTATGAACTAACTAGGCACGGTGTGTGCTCCCATGGGGTATGTTGGCATTGTAGGGACTATTTGTGTAGGAAGCATCATTCCTGCCCCATTAGGATTAGCTTGCTTTGTGAACATGATCGCTTCTGCAAAGACTTTGTCCAATGTGTCAATATTTGCTATAGCAAGTCTTCTCAAAAAGATCACAGTAAGAGGGCCCATAGCATTCAAATAAACTTGGATGTCAGCTTCAACCGGTATTGTGTATGGTGTTTCCAACTTGTAGTAGGCCATATGAAAGTGATGATTGAAGCATGAAATAGTCTCAGCTGGGTCCCTTTTTATTGATATGAATTGTTGATGTATCACTCTTGGATTAATGAATGTTTTGAATTGTTCCAAGAACAATTTTTCAAAAGTGTCCTAGTCTCCAATACATCCTGGTGGTAGGTTCACATACCAATTGAAGGCAATTTCCCCCAAAGAGTAGAGAAATAAATGAAGAACCACATCTTCATTAGCAATTTGCATTCAATTGCAAATTTCCTTTAAAAAATTGACATGATCTTTGGCGGTTCTTGTTTCTCCGTAAATGAACCTTGGACAAAATTTCTCAGGATTCTTAGGGAGTTCATTGAGGGCACCTCTCTGATTAATGGGTGAATCAACTGCATTTGTGAAAAAGGTCATTGGAGGATTTTGTGGACCTAAAGGTCACTGGGATGGTGATGGGATTGTTAGAATATGTGGAGGTCCACTTGGTGGTTGAATGGGTGGTGGAGTAGAAGAAGATGATGAAATGTCAAATGGAAGTGGTTGAATTTGAGGTATTCCTCTGTCACTACATGGCTTATGAAAATGAGTAAGCTCTAAAAATTCTTGGGCACTTGGTGAAGATCCTAATGCTCACTAGAATGGGGATCTTGGATCGATATCTTCCAGCTTGTATCAATTCTGGAAAAAGTGCACCTTTGTAGAAGTACACTTCCTCACTTCTTATGAATTTTGCGCACCATAGAGTTCTATGGACCTGTGGATCTATGGACTTGTGGACCTATAGATATGTGGACCTACATACCTGCAGACCTATAGATCTGAATTTCTAAAAATTTAAGAAGTGATTTTTGAACTTTTACGGAGTGTAGATTATTGCAAGGGTGCAAAAATTTTGAAACTTTATCAAATCTTCCTTGTTTCCAATAGTAAGTTCTTTTTTTTTAGGCCCTCCTTCTAGCGCCACTTCTGTTGGGCGTTCATTTTGCACAAGGTCAATGGCAGAAATCCATAGTGTAATTCCTCTCTTGAAAAGCAAATTTTTTTAAGGATCCACTCCAGGGTTTAGTGTTTGTCTTGCGATGTACCAAAATCCGCTCAATAGAAGATAAATGTGAGTGTTCATGAGGAGGCCTTTGCTGGTTTTAAAAACTCTTTTATCTTGGAATTGAAGTAAAATTTGTTTGCTATCTCAAAATATCACACCAAAAGAACAATATTTTTGTATTTTCTATTTTTCAATCAATGCAACTCTAACAATGCAGCTACTATGAGGTCCTACTCTAACAAGGGTTAGCAAAGCAAATAATGAAACTAAAAGAAAATAACATGAAATCAAATAACTTGAAATTGAAATTCCTAAATTGACATAAGCTACAAAACACAACACACTATGAGTTAAACCTTGGAAGAAATCAGTAGGAAACAAATGAAAATAGGAGCAACACTTCCTAAAATTCACTGATGCAATCATCGATGAGAATCTTTAACAAATCAAATGATATTTCACCCTTCATCAAATTGCAAGGCCATAGAAAGTGCATTTATATGAGACAAAAAGCTATGTAGACACAATAGGGTGATCTCTTCTCAAGCTCGTTACATCAACGAAATTCATATATCTATAGCAAACACCAAAACTAAAAGATTGCACAACCAAAAACAACACAATAATCCTTGGCTCAATCACAATTTCATGAATAAAATCCACAAAAAATGATACATTCAGGCAAGAATAACTACACTCTGAATGCTAGCACCAAAAGCATAATTTTATTGCATAATAATGGCAGCCTCTTGTTACATTTTACAATGGGGTATTTATAAGAAATCATCTCCTCAATTTGTGTTGAGAGTGAGAGATATCTTGATGCAATAAAATTCTTTTAAAACATTTGTACAAACTAAATATATACAAACTAATAATCTAACTAGTGCTTAGAGGGACTCCATTCATATTTTATTCATTAATTGGATGCATGAGCCCTTTACATGTAAAAAACAATGAAAGAATGAGAGAGAAAGTAGGAGGAAGCCATCAATCAAAGTAGAAATTCATGGAGACACCAAAAATAGAAGCTTCCCCTTCACTAGGCATGTGTCGGAGTTAAACTGCCATCAAAATGCCCTCCTGATGCATGAAAAGTGTTATTTTTGGAATTGGCAATCAATTGTCGACACACCTCTAAATTGCAGACCTACAGATCTGTGGACCTCTAGAGCTGCAAACCTGGGGAGCTGTGGACCTTGATTGGGTAGAAAAAAACAAAATTTTACCAAGTGTCAAAATTGAAATTTTGGCATCTAGGTTTTGCTCGTCTTTATCCTAAAGATATGTTTGGATGTTTTCCCTTGAATTTCTCTACAATCTTAGTAATCTTAGTAGCATCTAAAATATCCAAAGCCTCATACTTGTCTTTGACCTTCTGTCTATAGTTGTCCACCTCAATTCAAGTTTTTGCAAAATCTCCAAGTTTGATGTCCAACTCTAACAGTGCTTCCTCTATCCTGAAGGTTTGTCTGATGTCTTCATCACTGGATGCTTCCTCTAAAGTCTTTCTAAAAAATTTCACAACTACCTCAATCAGTAAAAGCTTCTCTCACTCTTCATCTTCATAATTTTCCAAGCATGCATCACTGTACAACTTTTCTGCTTCCAAAATTCGCTCTCGAGCTTGGTCCTTCAGCCTATGTATCTCATCATGCAATGTTTCCATCACTTTATTTCTATTTGCAATCTTTTCTATCCAGTCATCTATCATGTCTAACTCTTCTCCAGTATATACATCAATCAGAATGTGGTACCTTTGCCCTTTTATGGCTTGTAGAGTTTGTAAATCCTTACTCCATACCCATATCTCATCCATAATACTGAAGTCCTGCCTCAAATTTTCCATGATCTTATCAACATTCTCTTGTATAGCATGCAATAACTTTAGACTTCTTGTGATTATAGTAACACCCCTATCCTCAAGGCTATCTCACCAATCCTAACAAGCTCTCAAAATGGACTAAGCTATACACCTTCCCCTTCTCTAAGAATGGTATTCAAAGTCTCCTTAGGGTGTTTAGAATCAAGAGGACCAATAACTTCAGCTAGATATCCCTTTAAGATCTCAACTTGCCTTCGAAATGTTCTAATTTCAATCTCATTCTGTTCCATATGGGTGAGAATCTCCTTGAGTCCCATAGTCATCATCTATCAAGAAGTATCCTGTGTAGGCTTTCTTAACATGATATCTTTCACTTCATAGTCCTGAAGGCTAATAGCTTCTTCATCTATACCTTCCAGAGGGTGAGCCACTTGTACAAATAAGTCCTGGTTCCTTGTAGTAGTAATGAATGCAAATGACATTGCATCATGTAATGGAGATTCAAGCTTGTTCAAAATCTCTGCAATGTCACAAATATCATCCTCTAAAGCATAGAATTGATGCTTGACACTTCTCATTATCTCTTTCTGAAACCATCTTGGGATATGTCTTTCTATAACCTTGGCTCTAGATGATGAAGGGATGTGTTCAACTACATCCTTCCCTCTATCACTCTTGCTTGGAGTCTCCTGTTGTGAGCATTCTTCTTCTGTACTCTCAGTTTCTATAGATCCCATAGTTTGATCCTCAACTTCTTGAAAAGGTTGTTGTATACATTCTACTACATGTGCCTCTTTTCATGGTTCATTAGTAACCCTTAGTTCTGGTTCTCCTTATAATGACGATTCCTTCTAAATAGGTTCTTTTGAACTAAAAGGTGGAGGTGTTATTGAAACCTTATCTATCATCATAACCTGACATGAAGATGGGGGAGTGAGATGAGGACCTTGCATCTTGGGTGCTATCTGCATCCAATCTTGCTATTGAAGTTCACTTGTAGGGGTATCTCTAATCTTATCTCCAACCAATTATGTACCCATTGGCATGAAATCAAAATTTAGGATGGAGAGGACATCATCACCTGGTTCCCTTTGCTCATTCACCCATCATTGTAATTCATCTTCCAAAGAAGAGAGTTCTACCATTTTAGCTAGGGTGGGTGGTGGGGTATTTGTGACACTCTTCCTTCTTTCCAATTCTATGGCTTTGGCTAGCTAAGTTCTTCTCTGTAGAGGCACTTGCTCCTCCTCTTCATCTGACTCTATGTCCCCTTTATCTAATTCTTCCTCAGGACTGGTTTCAGGAATAGAGGGATTAGGCACTAATCTTTTATGAACTCTTTGCCACTTGTTCATTCTAACCTTGATCCTCTTTTGTTTCTATGGAACCATAGGAGAAGTAGGCTCTTCATGCACCAGATGAATGGATGTCTTTGGAATTTCTCCCTCTTCTTGTTGACTTGACAAAATAGGAGGCAATGGAAATTCAACCTAGATATGAGAAATTCTAGAATCTTGGGGCTCCTGGGTAGTGGATTCCTATCACTATGAAGGGGCATATTCTTCAACATGCTTTATTTGAAACCTCTGAGGAGAGGCTCTCTTGCTCTTTCCCTTCTTTTCTGAAGGGTGGTAGTATCCCACTGGATGATCTAGCTGGTAAACTATTTCTGGTCTGATAGGAGACTGGAACACAAAGATAGGAACTATGACTTTCTTTCCCTTTCCCCTTTTTGGGTAAGCATGTGCATGGAATACCACTGTATCCAAAATTGGATCAAGTGGAAAGGGTTTCTTGATCCAACTCTTTGTCATTCTAATGGCATGTCTCACTCGATGATTAATATCATCTCCTTCCTCTTTGTCAATTTATGCATTCAGAATGGGCCTCTTGCCAACTTTATCTGCATTGAATAGGGGATCCAGTAGCTCCTACAAGTCCTGTAGCCTTATCTCATCCAGGATGGTCAAGTGGAGAGTCTTCTTTACTAAATAAAAAGTCATTCTACAAGTCTCTGATACAAACATCGTAGTCATTTGTGGCATTAATCCAATGATCTTCAATGGTGTCCTCGTGGTAGAACTCTTTTTTTGCCAGGTTTTCCACTTTACCAACATTTTCAAAGAATGGCCAGGGAGAGTTATATTCTTCAAGAGGATAATTCTCCCATTCCCACTCAAAATTTGAGATATCCTGCTTTCTCTTTACCTAGTATACTCCTATTACAAAAGGCCAATCCCAACAAGGCCTTCATTGTTTTTTGATCCTCTCATAAGCTAACTCAATCTATTAGGAAATTTCCATTAGAACAAACTTGTCACTTGGGTACCTTGGGAGTTTCTTTGGATTGATGGATGCACCACCAACCCGAATGTATGTGAATGTTTGGAACTGGATGAATGATGCACTGAGAGTTGTGATCTACATCTTGGTTTCATCGGACAACCTCTTCCCATAATCCCCTTCAATCAATTGAATGATGGAAAAGACAAAGGCATCGTTCACAATTTTGTACTCCTTGCTTTGTTGTGAAAGCTTCTTCTTCACCAGCTGAGGATAAACTATATATGGCCATGCATTAGGGTCCTACATACTACCCTTCTTGTTCAACCCAGAATAGTCGGTTCCCCTTGCTACAAGTAGATATACCACATAAGAAGTCATATAGAACTTTTTCTTATCCTTTACTATCCGCAACTGGTCACACAAATTCTCACTAAGTGCAGTGGCCCAATCCAGTGGCATCTTTGTGTGTCTGATAGTTTCAATGAAGTTGACCATGAATGGAGTGAGATGACCTGCTGTAGGCAATCCCATAACTCTGCTCAAGAGAATGACTGAATAGCCAATGTCATCCTTCATGTATCCTCAAGTCATATCCTCTTTGTTGATTATCTTCTTCCGAGGTGGTTTCTCAATGAAGTATGAGGAATATATAATGTCAATGGCCTCCTAGTAATGATCCTTATGCCACCTCTCAGTTGCTTCATATGAAAGCTTGATGAACTGATTGGCTCTAGGTAGATGAAAAACCCTCTCAATATTATCAAGTCATAGATCCAAGGCCACTTCCCCAGTGATGCTCTTTACCACACTTTCATCAGGAACAAAATGCCGAGATAGGGTCATAATCAATTCAGCTGACTGCACAGTCTCAAGATGTGATGTTGCATTTACTAATCCAGAATTTATTAGGGCAGATCTCAAGGATGATCTTTCAGTTGGATTGTTACAAACTCTCAAGAACTCTCCCAAGTCTGTGTGTCCAAGTTCTATGTCTTTGATCTCAGAGTATTCATCGTGCAACCGTGATTTTGGGGTTATGCCTTGGAACTTGTACACAACTAGTTTTGCTGTTGATTTGGATGTGGATGCCATCTGATTATATTACTTGCACGTCATGGGAAAAAGAAAACATGATTAATTATTGGATATCAAAGAAAAATAACATAAAAGAAAAAAAAATCCCCCTTTGGAACTTATTTATTTATTTATTTATTTTTTAAATTGTTTTTTTTTTGTTTTTTTTATTATTATTTTTTTTTTGTTTTTTTTATTATTTTTAATTTTTTGTGTTTTTCTATTTTTTTTAAAAAAAAATTTACTCTAAAATTCTAACTTCTAACCAAATTTTCTTCTCTTGACTCTTGAACTATGAGTCCAGGAGTCGAAAAAAAGTAGGGGGTCCCCATTCCTAAGAAGGAATGGGGCATGTGTTGTGGACACCACAACAAGAAACAAGTACAAGAATAAAAGAGAAGATGGTAGCAGAGATTACAAGGATAAAGGAAAAAGAGGTTACATTGGTTAAGAAGATTCTGATGAAAATGATGATGAAGTAGTCTATGTAGCCATGAAGGATGAATCACATGAAGATGAGGCAATAGCATTGGTAACTTGTGCGAACAAAAATGACAAGTGGATCATAAACAATTGATGCTCACATCACATGATAGGAGATAAAAGTAAGTTTATTACCTTTACTCAATATGATGGAAATAGTGTTAGATTTGGAAATGATACTCCATGTCAAATCAAGAGAAAAAGTTCTATTAAACTTATAGAGAAAATCTCACGTGATAATGCATACTATGTTGAAGGATTGAACTACAATTTGCTGAGTGTATCATAGCTAGGTAATATAGGTCGTAAAGTAGAATTTGGAAACAAAACTACCAAAATCTATGAAACTGATGGAAATCTAATAGGAAAAGGTGAACAAACTAGGAGTAATCTATTTTACCTAGATATGGA
The DNA here is from genome assembly GCA_028749045.1 of Cupressus sempervirens. Taxonomy (NCBI): domain Eukaryota; kingdom Viridiplantae; phylum Streptophyta; class Pinopsida; order Cupressales; family Cupressaceae; genus Cupressus; species Cupressus sempervirens. The sequence goes on along the minus strand of CM053792.1, from coordinate 512,436,206 downwards.
AGATGCAACCTGTCTCATTGTTAAACTTGACGATGTATGGCTATGGCATAAAAGGTTGTGTCATGTTAACTTTGATAATCTGATTAGCATCAACAAAAAGAAGAAAGTTAGGGGGTTGCCAAAATTGAAGAAGCCTAAAAATACAATGTCAACTAGGGAAGATGACCATGTCAAGTTTCAAAATAAAAACCTACACTTCCAAAGAAGTATTAGAGTTAGTCCATATAGACTTATGTGGCCCAATAGAAGTTCAAAGCTACCAAGGAGATAGATACATAATGTTGTTTGTGGATGACTACTTTAGGATGATGACTACAATGTTCTTAAAGCAAAAACTTGATGCATTTCAAATGTTCAAGTGGTATTTGGTCAGAGTTGAGAAATAAAATAGAAAGAGTCTGAAGTGCCTGAGATTAGACAAAGGAGGAGAGTTTACATCAAAAGAATTTGAAACATTTTACAATGACAAAGGTATCAAAAGACAAACATCAACACTAAGAACTCCATCTCAAAAATGACATTGTAAAAAGGAGGAATAGATCAATGATGGACTATGCAAGAACATTGATGATGGAAAAGAATGTTCCTCTGAAGTATTGGAGAGAAATTGTAAGTATTGTTGCTTAGAACTTGAGTCGAGTCCAAGTCAAGAAAGGTACAAATGCAACACCTTTTGAATTATGGTATGGTCACTCACCTAATATAAAAAATTTCAAAGTATTTGGTTGCAAATGCTATATTCTTAAAGATACTAGAAATGACAAGTTTGATGCAAAAAGTGATGAAGGCATATTCCTTGGATACTCCACTAGAAGTAAGGCATATAAGTGTTTAAATACTAACACTAACAAGATTGTGGAGAGTGCAAATATAAATTTTGATGAGCATTCAAAAGTCAAAGTTGATGAATATAAGAAACCAAAAGAGTATAGATCCTTTGTATACTTCTATGAAGGAATGCCTATTGAAGATGAAACTATCAATCAAGTTGAGAATCAACAACAAATCTCAGTATCAGTTGAGTCACAACTAGTGAATGTTGAAATGCATTCAGAAGCCAAGTTTTAGAATGAAAATAATGTGCATTTTGACTCTAAAAATAGTACACATGGGAGAGATGACAAAATACTAGATAGTGATGTGCATAGTGACTCTGAAGCTGAAAGATCAAACATGGAAAGAAGGACAAAACCAAGACTATCCAAATATGTGAGAAGACATCACCCTACAGAATAAATCATTGGTGACATGGATGCTAGACCAATAACAAGGAACAAAATAAGGAATGAATCATGTCCAATGAGAAAAATTGAACCTAAAATAGTGAAAGATGCACTGTAAGATGATGACCGGTATAATGCTATGAAAGAAGAGATAGATCAGATTGAGAAGAAAAAAATTGGACCCTAGTTCCTAGACTAGCTGATAAGAATGTAATTGGTACAAAATGGGTGTTTAGGACTAAACTTGATGATAATAAAGAGATCACAAGAAACAAAGTTAGACTATTCTACAAAGGCTATGCACGAGAAGAAGGATTGGACTATGGGGAAACATTTGCCCCTATTGCAAGAATGGAAGGAGTAAGGACACTACTTGCATATGCTACTTACAAAGGTTTCAAAGTCTACCAAATGGATGTGAAGTCTACTTTTCTAAATGGTATACTAGAAGGAGAAGTATAAAAAGAACAAGCAGAGGGATTTGTTGATGACAACAACAAGGATATGGTATGCAAACTACACTACACTCTATAGTTTGTAGCAAGCACCTAGAGCATAGTATGAGAGATTGCACAAGTATCTTGTGAAGATAGGATTTGAGAGAATAGATGACAACAACAACTTGTATTTCAAGGCAAAAAAAGGTAAAGATATTTTAATATCTGAAATCTTTGTTGATGATATAATATTTAGAGGAAAATATACTCTATTCAAAGATTTTGCCAATCAAATAAAACATGAGTTTGAGATGTCAATGTTTGGAGAAATCAAGTTCTTTGTTGAATTGCAAGTACATCAACTGAAGCATGGCATATTTGTAAACCAATCAAAATATATCAAGGAGATACTCAAGAGATTTGGCTTAGAAGATTCAAAACTAGTTAGTACACCAATAGTAATAGGACATAAGCTATCTAAGAATCATGAGTGAGTTGAAGTGAATCAAACATTATATAGATCAATGATTGAAAATTTGCAGTATGTTGTGCATAGTAGACCAAATATTGCATTAGCTATTGGAATAGTGGCAAAATTTTCTACTAATCCAACAAAAAATCATCTAATGGCAATAAAAAGAATATCGAGGTACATAAAAGGAATTGATAACTTTGGTTTATATTACAAGAGAAGTGAAAAGTGTATGCCTCACCAAGGGATCCAAAAGAATTAACCTAAAGTTTTTACTAATTTGCTAAACATTTTGTTTTTTAAAACAAGAAAGATAAATCATTCACATCAATCACATAGTAGTAGAAGCAATAACATACAATCAACTGTAAACATACATAATAGGTTACATTCCTTAAGGATTCGAAGACGTTGAGTCACATTTAAATTTAATTAATTCTAAGTCTAACAACCACCATATCCACATGAAAGAATAATAAGAAAGTCCAATTTCCATTTAATATACATTTGTTCTGAATGCTTCTTGGCAAATTAATTCAAAATACTCAATCGTCCACTATACATGTCACAGGGTATGAAAGGCTAAAAGAATATACATGTAATGATACACTATCATCCTTGAATCCATGATACAAGTATAATAAAGTAAATGAAACTAATAACATACATGATACATCTATCCATCATAAAGATATAACATCATAAAAAACAACTAATCTAAGTGTGTGGTTCCTCCCAACTGTCAATAGCATCATTAGACCATTGTGGGCCCTAGCCATCCCCCATGCATAACATCCCAAGCCACCGAGGATATTATCAGTACTATTGTAATAGGGATGTCACTCCTAAAACATACTACATCATATGCATAAAAAAATCTAACATACTAGAATAAAGCATAAGTATACAACATCATCTAAACATGATAAACAAGTATACCAAGACGCTCTAGCCACAATATCTATGGATGGATCTCAATAGTAAGAGTAAAAAGCACTACCACCTAACCGCATGGAACCTAAATGGCCCACTCCCACCGTACTGAGGAGATAGTCTCAAGTCCCAAATAGTATATCAAATCACATAACACAAGTACTCTCTAAGTCTAGGAAATCCTAAAAATATACTAACTCAAAGGTTCCAACACATAGATCGACATCTAGACCCAGGGGCACAAAAAGACACATAGGAAACCTACTATGTAAGTGGGCAAGTGTCATTGCACAAATCACATTGGAAGTTACCTGAGCAATCCCCTAGGAATCTTGGGTCTCCTATGTTCCTGTGGCCACTAGTATCCTCTGTACTGACAAGGCATACTACAAAATGCAAGGTCACAATCAAGAATTCTCTCTACCCCATCCTAGTCTGTACTAGCACTCAAGGCATGGGAGAGAACGTACAATTATCTTATTAGGTTCATTTTAATCCCCATTTAGTGTAAATTTTATCACTTATTAAAAAAAACTTACAATGGGTTTCTCCAAGCAGCCTCTTAGGGCCCTGACCCCCATTGCAAGCCACTTCCCAACACTACACATAGATAACCTACCCTAGGCTCATGAAATCTCAAATCAAAGAATAATAGTAAAATCACGTCAATCCTATACAAGTGACTGGAAAGCATCAAAAAGGTAGTCCACAATAATCACATCAGTTCTCCATGAGCAACTGAAAAACATCCAATGATAATCATACTAATCACGAAAGTTCTCTATGAACAAGTGAAAGCATCAGTGATAAATCACAATATCCAATGGTTCTCCAATGAGCAACCAAAAAGTATTCCAAAAATATATCACAATACTGATTGAAGACTCCAAAATGGTCAAGTCAAACATGTCACAACATGATATCATCTAGAGAAAACCATCCAAAACATCTCAGTCCTCTCAAAGCGACTGGAAGGAAAATCACATATATAACTGATCGATGACTCAAAAATGGTTAAGTCAGGTAACTCAAAAACATACACCTCAACTTCACACAAGGAAACTGGAAAGCAATAACAACCAGTAAATACAACATATCATAGAGCACTCCATCACATTACCATGGTCGGGTTAAGAAAGATCGAGACCAAATCATCATAACATCACATTCACAAACCCCAAGCCTCTGGTAACAACCTAAACTGGTCAATATCTAAACAACCTCAAACTCCCAAAGCATAGATAATACAAATAGAACAATACAGTTTCATAGTTTGGATTTGGTTTGACAAGATATTGTTGATATTAAAGTAGGGTTTAAGTTCTAGTGCATATATTTTCAAGTAATAAGTTTTTGCATTTAGCCCTTACAATTAACCCATTTCTTATTCTTATAATTAGAAAATCATATCATAACTTAAGGGCAATAATAATCATTTATTAAATTATTAAAATAATAATAATAATAATAATAAATTATATAAAAATAACCCCAATTCTATTAATAATCAAATTTTAGATAATAAATATAATTATCAACAACTATTCACCAAATTCTCTTATAAACTATATATATATATATATATATATATATATATATATATATATATATATATATATATATATCATTAAATAAATTAATAATTAAAACCTTATCTAATAAACATTATAATATTAACACTTTACCAATTATATTATTAAATAATAATGAAATTAATATTAAAATTCATTAAAAATAATAATAAATGAATTTTAAACTTATTAACAAATTCATTAAATAACCAAATATACAATATTTATAAAAGAAAACTTATTAATAAAGTATTATTAATTAATAATAAATTTAATATTAAAATCTATTAATAAAAATTATTAAAGAATAATAAAATTTATAAATCATATTAATTAAAAGTTATCTAATAATAATAACTCTATACTATATGTTACTTTTAAAACATATGTAATAATAAGTTTATAATTTTAAAACAACTTTATAAACAAACTTTATTAACAAAACAAACATGCCTATTAAAAAAAATTGTCTGTATAAACATAGCCGATATAAACCAAATTTAATATGTTTCAAACTTTACATTTATAAAATTTATATAAACCAAAAATTTAAAATGGTACGCAGGCAATTATAAATCGTTGTCCAAGACATATGACTGATGTAGCAGTTGTGTATGACTGCGTACAAGTTGTCCACCATAATAATTAAGAATGGGGGTAATTGTATATATATATATATATATATATATATATATATATATATATATATATATATATATATATATATATATATATATATATATATATATATATATATATATATATATATATATATATATATATATAAAATTTGTTTTATTAAATATATGTATGTTATAAAACTTTGTTTTATAACAATTTAATATAACAAATTTCTTCTCAATTCAATTTATTTACTTTTATATAATTTGTGTTATAGTTCTATTTTTTTTTCAAAAAATTATTTAATAATTAAATTTATCTTCTCTTTTGTTTATTTAAAACAATCTCTTCCAATAATATTATTAAGTTTCAATACTATATATATTTATTAATATATATGTAAATTTTTTTAATATGTTTTGTAAATATGGTTTGATAGAAGAATTACTATCAACCATACGAATTTTTCAATCAAAAATCTATTTTTAAATTCAAACCTTTCCAAAATTAAAATTCTAATTTCTTTAAGCCAAGAGACGAGGGTTTTTTAATTGATTTATTAAATTCTTAGATACAGATGAAAAAGGATAGCAAAATATCCAAGATGAAGAATTAACAGATTCGTATAATTAAATATGAGAAGACAAGTTTTCACAATCACGAAGTAGACATAAATATCAAATTGCATAATTCAATTAGTGATCACAACACAAGATCCTACCTGAACCTAATGCTAACACGCAACCAACCGAGAATTGTGAGAAGATTCGCTTTCAAAATTCGCATCCAAATTCTCCTCTAAAATTTGTCTCCCAAATTGTGTCTCCAAAATTTCTCTCCAAATTCATGTCCAAATTCATGTCCCTCAAAAATGAAACCTCTAATTGTGATAAAGAGTTCTCTCTTCAAATCAGGGCACTAATTGTGCATTCACTCGAGAGGACTCCTTGCTCACAAGACTCAAACTCTAATTTAACTTTTATTAATCTTTGCTTTATCTTTTCATGCACATTAACTGAATTATTTTATAACTTTATTTAGTTTTCCTCTTGACTTCTATTTTTAATCTTTATTACTTTTAATCCCATGCGCACTTTATGAAATTAAAATAACATTATTATTTTCACTTATTTTATCTTTTTAATTAATTTTTTTTATATCAACTCATGCTTGCATCATGCGATCTAGAATATTTTAATAGTTTAATATCTTTTCCACTTCTTAATTCATTTTAGAAACTTAATTGATAAAATATTTATTAATTCAATTAATAATAATATTTAGCATTTATTTAAAAATGAACTCTAAATATATTATTATTAAATTAACTAAATATTATCACATTCTAAATTTATACTAATAACTTTTATCTTCAAATTTAATTCTTTTTATTTAATTATTTTCTCAATTAATTAAATACAATTAAATATTAAAGATATCATATTAATTTTTCATTAAATTAAATCATTAATTTAATCTTTTTAATTAAACTTAATTAATAGAAAATTATCAAAGACTCATAAAACAACATACGAAAACCCAACATAGAACAACACATACAAAATCAACTAAAGGGTTATAATCATGAATTATCATCATTCGACACATTCGGAGGGTACTCAACTTGGATACTTGTCCTATTTATCAACTAGGACAAATGGCTTAAAGGGTTGGAATTTGGACTTAAGAATTTATCTCCCCTCTCTTACCATTGAGATAATGTGATAGGGTACTCTCATCTTGGCAATTCAGGGAAGTTGATACTCGGTACCTACAACCTACATAAAATCTAAGCATGTACAAACACAATATTCTAAGCTAAATAGGCAATGGCAGGAAATGGTGCATCGTGTAGATTCTGACTAGCAAGTGACGACGACTCCCTTCCTTAACCACATTAGAGATGCCATACATAAAGAAAATAAACACGCATACCATACACATGCAATATGGGGTAAGTATCCATAAGAAAACACATAAGATAATCCATCTAACTAATCATCATCAATAACTGAAAATACTGAATAATCATCATACATACATGAAATATAGAGTACCAAATAATCTCATTATAAAAACCGACTGAATCTGAAATAATAACTGATAAACTCAAAGTAATGCTACTAATCATAAGCATAAAACTAGCCTAAAAGAGTTCAACAATGATAACAGAAATGCAGACTAAGGGTAGTCACTACAAAAAGTTTGAGGTGAAAGCCTACACTGATGCAGATTGGGGAGGTAATATTGATGACAGAAAAAGCACCAATGGAGGAACACTTTTCTTAGGGAAAAGATTGATTACTTGGATCAACAAAAAGCAGAATTGTATCTCATAGTCCACAACAGAACCTAAGTATGTTGCAGCTGCTATCAATTGCACTAATATTGTATGGATCAAACATCTGTTGCAAGGTATGAAGAAAGAGGTAACTAAACCTGTGATACTTTATTGTGATAACATAAGTTCCATCAACATATCAAAGAATCCTGTCATGCATGCCAAAATAAAGCATATTAAAATTAAGTATCACTATGTAAGAGAATAAGTGGAAGACAAGCAAGTGAGAATGGAATATGTCAGCTCAAAGGAACAAATTGTTGGCATCTTCACAAAAGCAATACCTAAAGATTCTCTTGAGTATCTTAGAGGTAAGTTAGGGGTGATACCCCTAGCAAAGGCTACTAAAGTGAAATCAAATATTGCCCTACATCAAATGATTGGATTGTTGAAATATTACAAATTGATATAGAGGATACTTACTTTAGGATTTTACTTGAAGTAATCAAAGTGCTGAAGTTCCAAATCAATCACAAGCAAGGTGACAAAGGGAGAAATTGGAGTACCTACAAAATTCTATACTTTCATGATAAGATGCTAAAGTAATATGTCTTTGGCATTGTTGTCAAAGAGGGAGAAATAGCAGAAACTAATTGACATCATTCAATTGGATAGAGGGAGAAGTAGCAAGAAACTAATCAAATCTATAGAATCAAATGGATAGAAGGAGAAATAATGTAAGAGGAAGTCATGAGTAGTACAAGATCAAAGTGAATAGAAAAAGAGAAAGGAAACAATAGCGAAGAGGGAGAAGCAATAGTAAAGTAATTAGGATAGCAGACTAGAGAGGGAGAAGTGAAAACTGAAGATAACACAATTTCCTTTTGGCATTTGACTTACTCTTCTAACCTAGTTAGCATATTGATAACTTGGTTGAATAGTTTGGTCTGATGGTTGATCAGTTTGGTTTTCCATCAATGCCAAAGAGGGAGATTTTTGAAAATCTAATTGAAAAGATCATTGTTGAAGATCAAAGAGGGAGATAGTTGTAAAGAAGGAAGTTGGTTGATAAAGAATATTTTCAATCATTGTTTTGTCATTGATGTCAAACCTCCAATTTTCTAGAATGACAATTGCTTATAAGATCCAAGTACTATCACTTAGTTGATTGATGAAGAGGATTTAATAAACAAGATGTAACAAAAACACCTAAAGGAAAGGTTGAGTTATGGTTTTATAATGTAGTGCAAGGATCAGTTAAGGCAATTGTAAAATGATGTATTGATAATGTACTTGAAGATAAAAAGGTTGGCCACACTTTAAAACATTAGAAGTATAAGTTAGACGAGAAAATTTTCAGTTGGAGCTGAGAAAAAGAAAAAATTAGTGTGTGCTAAGTAATATAGAAGGATTCGAGCATGTTTAGGTGCTGAGAAAACTTTAGGTGCTAAGTAAATGAAAAACTTAGTGGATGCCAAGTGAATCCACAGTAGGTGTCGAGCATCAGTAAAACATAGTTGATGTTGAGTAACACAGTATGTGTCGAGCACTAGAATTTTAATAGTGTCAAACTTTTGCATTATTGGAAAAGTTGAAGATTCACCAAATCTGAGATGACATGGTTGTTACATTGAATTTTGTGAACCAGATGGAGGATAAGGATGATGAGTTGGAGGCACATAATTTTATGTAAACCATTTTTGAGTGAATTCAGAAGGATTCTTCAAGATGTTTCTAGAAGAAACAAGATATGGGTTAGATTCAATGAATCTTACCTAATCCATTCAAATTGAAATTAAAGGATGGAAGAATCGAACAAGAAAGAGGATTCTAGACTTCTATTTAAGGAGTCATAGACCAAGAAGAAAGAGTTGATGGTGTGCCAAATTGCAAAGTGGTCGAAGTGTCAAGGAGAAGACATCAAGGAGAAGGAAGAACAGAGCATAGAGACTTTGCTTCAATAAGTGGTCAAAGAGAGATGATTACACTAGTACATTGAGCATGGAGACTCAAGGAGATAAAGCTTGAGAAGAGGACAAATTGTCAGAGCTAAAGAGATTAAAATCCAAGAAAATGTTGTGAGCTAAATAGAGATCTGAGATATGCAAGATAAGTTGTGAATTGTGATAAGGTCAAAACCCCTTATTATTACTCTCTAGAAATTGTATCAGTTAAGGTTAAATCCTATAGACTTAAGTTGGTTTAATAACCATTTGTAAATCCTTTAACAGGGTGGCATTCTAAGTGAATGTTCTAAAGTCCTCTAACTAGGCCCACTTCTAACAAGATGGTTAAATCCTTTAACTAGGTCACATTTAATAGTGTGTTGTAGCCTTTAACAGGGTAGGCCTTTCACAGGGCATCACTTTAGAAGAGTGAGAATTGAGTAGCATGTTGCAAGTGGTTTTTCCCAAATTGGGTTTCCATATAAATCACTATGTTATGTGTTGATTCTTCATGTGTTATGCTTGCATGTTGATTTATAGTAACTTGCTAAGTAGGAAAGTTTTAAGCTTGGATGAATGAAGAGTTTTAATGGGATCACTTTAGTTGATGAAAAAGTTTTATTGGGACATTTGGACCTTGAATAACTAATTCGCTCCCCCTCTTAGTTATTCTAAAGCATTTCTAACAAAAAATACTCTTGCTTCTTAAGTAGCTTTGGATGGGGGTATCACCCATAGCTTACCTCTAAGATATCCATGTGCATCCTTAGGTAAAGCCTTTGGGAATATATCACCTATTTATTCCTTTGTATTCACGTATTCCATTATCACTTCTTTGTCCTAAATCAAATCTCTCAAATAATGATATTTGATTGCAGTGTGCTTTGTTTTTGTGTGTATCAGAGGGTTCTTAGATATGTTTATAGTACTTGTATTGTCACAGTAGATTACCATAGGTTCAATAATCTCGTTCTTCATTCCTTTGAGTAATTATTTGATCCATACCACATTTGTGCAATTCACTACAATAGCCACATATTTAGCTTTAGCAATAGATTATGAAATATATTTTTGTTTCTTTCTATTCCAAGCAACCAATATTTATCCTAAGAAAAGTGCTCCACCACTTGTACTTTTCACGATATCAATGTTTCTAGCCCAATCAACAACTGTATAGGCTCTCAATTCAAACTTGTCATTCTTCTTATAGTATAGACCATAGTCTTATGTGCCTTTTAAGTATCTCATAATCCTTTTGACAACTATTAAGTGATTCTCCTTAGGATTTGTAGAAATTCTTGCAATAACCCCAATATCTAGTGCAATATCAAGTCTACTATGAACTACATATTACAATTTTTCAATCATACACATGTACAATGTTTGATTTACTTCAGAAAAATCATCAATTTTTTATAGTTTATGTCATGTCACCATGGGAGTACTAACTAGTCTTGAATCCTCCATAACAAAAGTCTTCAAGATTTCCTTTACATACTTGGACTGAATAATGTAAATACCATATTTCATATAATACACTTGTAATCCAAAAAAGAACTTTATTTCTCCAAACATAGACATCTCAAATTATTTCATAATTTCATTTGCAAATGTCTTACACAATGTATTTTGTCCTCCAAATATGATATCATCAAAAAATATTTCATCTAGTAAAATTCTTTTACCTCCTTCTATCTTTAAGTACAAGTTTTTGTTGTTAATAGTCTTTACAAAATCAATCTTCACAAGATAATAGTGCAATCTTCCATACCATACTCTAGGGGCTTGCTTTAAACCATATAAATCTTTGTGCAATCTATACACCATGTTTTAATTGTTTGGATCAATAAATCTTTCAAGTTGTTCAATGTAAACCTCCTCTTTTAGTATATCATTCATAAATGTTTTAACATCCATTTGATAAACTTTGAATCCTTTATAAGCATAATAAACAAGAAGAGTTATTACTCCTTCCAATCTTGTAACTAGGGAAAATGTCTCTCCATAGTAAATTCTCTCTTCTCATGCATAGCCTTTGTAGACTAACCTTTCCTTATTCCTTGTTACTTCACCATTCTCATCCAATTTGTTTTTGTATACCCACTGTGTTCCAATAATATTCTTGTCCTCTGGTCTTGGCACTAGTGTCCTTTTGTTCTTCTTAATATGGTCAATTTCTTCTTTCATGGTTTGAATCTAGTCTTCATTCTCTAATGTATCCTTCACTAATTTAGGTTTGCATATGCTTAAAAATAATGTTTCATTCCTTAATCTATTCCTTGTCATTAGTCTATCCTCTTTTTCTCCAATGATTTTTTAGCAGGATGATGCCTTATGACATATTTTGATAATCTTTCTTTGTTCTTATTTCTTTAATAATAGGTTGTTCATGAAATTCAATCTCAGGTTCATAGTGTACTTCTTTGTCAAGTAACTCAACATTCCTTTCTTGTAAACTGATCTCAACATTAAAATGTACCTTGTCTTTTGATTGTAACATGGCTCTTGAATGCAACCTAGCATCCATTGTATGTGACTTGATAGTCACCAATTATTGTTGATTAGTAACTTGGTTCACAGTATCATCAATGTTAGCAAACATTCCTTCATAGTAGTACAAAAAGATTTTTTAATTCTCAAGTTCCTTCATTTTTCATCTTCATGTATCTCTATATATTCATCAGTTTTTACATTTTCACTTTCCACAACTTTGTTAGTGGTAGTATTTAAACACTTATAAGCTTTAATTCTTGTTGAATATCCTAGCAATATATCTTTTTCACTTTTTGCATTAATTTTACTATTTTTGTTGTCCTTAAGAATGTAACACTTGCTTCCAAATACTTCAAAATATTTGATATTGGATGAGTATCCACGCCATAATTCATAAGGTGTGAAATTTGTACCTTTCTTGACTTCTACTTGGTTCAAGGTAAGATAGTTGTACTAACATCTTCTCTCCAATATTTCAAAGAAATATTCTTCTCCATCATTAGTATTCTATCACAATCCATCATAAATTTGTTCCTCCTTTCAAATATCCCATTTTGTGGTTGGGTCGTAGGTGCAAAAGTTTGTCTTTTGATTCCTTTATCATTGCATAAATTGTTGAATTCATTTGATGTAAACTCTCCACCTCTATCAAATCTCAGACATTTCAAGCTTTTACAAGATTCCTTTTTAAATTTTTCCAGATACCAATTAAACATTTGAAAAGCACCAAATTTTTCTCTCAAAAACATCATTGTCATCATTCTAGAGTATTTATCAACAAATAGAATAAAATACTTATCACCTTTGTATATTTTCACATCAATTGGTCCACATAGATCAATATGAACTAATTCCAAAAATTTCTTTTGAAGTATAAGTCTTACTCTTAAAATTAGACTTTGTCATCTTGCCTAACTAACATTGTTTTAAAATCACATTGTTAGGTTTCTTCAATTTTGGAAAGCATGTAACTCTTTTCATCTTACTGATACTAACCAATTTGTCAAAATTTACATGACATTATCTTTTGTTCCATAGCCACACATCATCAAATTGTACAAGAAGACAAGTTTCTTTAGTCATGTCAAGAAAAACATATTACCTCTTATCTTATCACCATTTCCAATGAGTTCTCCATCAACATCATATATCTTAGCCTTCTTGTGTTCAAATTGAACTTTGCATCCTAAACTAGTCAATTGTTACACACTCAAACATATTATAGTGAAGTCCTTCCACATAGTAAGCATTGTCACGCATGATCTTGTTTGTCAATATTATTGATCCTTTACTTTCCATTGGATAGGGTGCACCATTACCAAATCTAACACTATTTCAATTATAATGCTCAAGGGTAATGAAGTTACTTTTGTCACCAGTCATGTGAAGAGAACATCCACTTTCAATGATCCATCTATCACTTTTGGTTGCATAAGATACTAATGTAGCTACCTCATCTTCATCTAAATCATCTTTAATAGAAATATAACAACTTCATCACCATGATCATCTAATTCATCATTAGATTCTTCATCAGCAATGTAACAAGCTTTCTTTCCCTTGTCTTTATAGCCTTTGTTATTTTCATCTTTTCTACTTCTAGATTTGTCTTCATTTTTATTATTTTTCTTCTCAAGACATCTTGCTACAATATGACCAATTTTGTTACAATTAAAACATATTATGGGTAACTTACCTTTTTATTTTCCTCTTCCTTTATGAAATCTCCTAGCTAGCAGTGCTTCCGTTTCTTCTAGATCTTCATCATTTATTTTACTATCACCAATAACATACTTGACCTTTTTCTTTCCTTTAGGTTCTTTAAGTGCCAATTTAGCTTTCAAAAAAGAATCAATATTCTTAGATTTGAAATTATCAAAATTTGAAATTTCAAAAGCACTAAGTCTACCAACCAGTCCTTTAAGGATTAGATCACTACCAAGAGTACACCTCATTTCTTGTATAGTGGAGACTCTAATAGAATAGTTAGATAGCAAGGTTCTTAACACTTTGTTGATCATAGTCTCATCTTCAATTATTCAATTTTCTCCTCTAATCTCATTTCAAAAAATCTTTTATTTTTGTACAATACTAGACTATAGTTTCACATTCTTGCATTCTCATTTCATCAAATTTTCCTCTTATACTTTTTTCTTTTGATCTCAGTACATTCTTGTCTCCTCCATAGATCTTTTTTTGAGAATCCCACATTCTTTAGAAGTGGTACATATTTTGATGTCTTCAAACTCTGAATAGCTTAGGGAAAATACAATCTCCAAAATTGTCTGATTATGTTCCTTTTGTTGTTTCAGTTGTTCAACAGTTAGGGCTCCAACTACTTCAACATGTTTAGTGGTGATAGTTGACTATGCATAATCTCCAAGTCCTCCTAGATGCAACTCCATCAAACTTTTCCATGCAGGAAATTTTTCGTTGTTTAACTTGGGCACCTCCTTTCTGTACATCTTGATCTTTATCTTTAAGTACCTTCAAAAACTTTCCCTCACAAGCACCAAACACTCTAATACCAATTATTAGAATAATTTACAATGACTAAGAGTAGGGTGAATCAGTTATCCAAGGTCCAAATCTATGGATAAATATTTTCAACGCTTAACAAATACATGTGCATGCATTGATTAGATCATCCAATATCTCAAACCTTAGTATATTACTGCCATAGGTCAAATGAACTTTGTAGAAATGTAAAAATGAATTACCAAAAATTCAATCACACAATTTAACACAAGGATTTAATGTGGAAATCCAATTTGAGAAAAACCACTAGTAACATGCTAATAATTTTCACTCTTCTAAAGTGAGCCCTATGAGGAGCTAACCCTGTTAAAGGTTACAATAGACATTGTTAAAGTGACCTTGATTAAAATATTTCAATCACCCTATTAAAAGTGAGCCTTGTTAGAGGACTTTAGAACATTCCATTAGAATGTCACCCGATTAAAGGATTTACTCATGACTATTAGGTCAAACTTAATCCAAATGATTTATCTAAACTGATACAATTTCTAGAAAGTAATAGTAGGACTTGATCTGATAATAAAACAACTCACATATAGGTTATAGATCTCTTATTAAACTCTCTATATTGCTTGGCATTTATTCCCCTTCATCTTTGATTTCATGTTCACCCTTCATGCCTTCACCTCCTTAAGCCTTCATGCTTAGTATGCCAATTGAAGGTTCATTCCTTTGGCCATAATATGTAGCAACACCTTAAGACTCCTTATCTATCTCTAGTTTGCACTATGACGCTTTGCTTCTAGCATGTTATATCCTTATATAGATAATTTTGATCTTTTCTCACTTCATCACAATCGTCCATCTTAGGGTTAGGTTAGATTCATCAAATCCTCCCTCTTTTCCATTTTTTTCCCTCTATAAACTTCCCACATAATCTTATTCAAATTCATCTTCAAACATTTTATCTTGAAATTTATGCCACTAGCTCATCAAACTTATCTTCAACATGCTTTATGCAATTCAAGAAAACAACTATGTTAGCTTAGATTTGTCAAATCTTTGATCAAACTCATTTTCTTATCATTTATAATAGCATGCTATTCATTTTGCAATAACATACTTCTAATGCCTAGTCAACACTAGGTTGCTCGGCATACACACTATCTTCACTAAGTCATTACTACCATATTGTGACACTTGACACATACTAAGTTTTACTTAGCTCAGCACATACTAAACTTCCTTTTCTTGGCATATATTGAATTTCACTTTGCTCAGACACAACTAACCTTTTGCTTGGCTTAAAATAAATTGCTTAGTTTCTACTAGTTGCTCGGTCAGGCTTGGCAGACACATTTCTTTTACTTAGTCTTCTTCTTGTATTTGCTCAAGTGTCCTTTCATTGTAGCCTTAAGTAGATAAACAATACACTATATCATCAAAGTTGTTACTTGGTCTTAGTGTTCCTTTTATGCACCATATAACTCAACATTTCACTAAGTACTCTTGTTATCCTTTCTTCTCAAATCATCTTCACCAATCAATCAAGTGATAAAATTTAGACCAAAGTTAGCAAATATCTTACTAGCAAGTAGTAAGTTTGACATTAGTGACAAAATAATGATTTTTCCATGATAGGTTTCATCATTCTCCCTAATTTCTATACTTCAACAATCTTCTTTTACAATATTAGCTACCCCTGGTGTTGATCCCATTACTACTTTGTTCATTGAGCTTGGAGCTTCCTTGAGTCTTTGATTCATTGCTTCTTCCTCCATATCCACCTCTATGAGTACCTCTGTCATCTATGTGTCTTCCTCTACCCCTTGAATTGGATTCTTGCTTCTTCTTGTTCTTCTCTTCCACCTTAAGTGCCAATTGAAAATACTTGTAAACAATGGTGGGAATCCATAAACTAATGTCTTATTAAATTCCCCATCTCAAGCCTCCTAGATAACTAGAAACCTTAACACTTTCATCCTCTTGGATCTTGGACATTATAAATAGTTTTTGAAACTCCTCTATATAAGAGGCAACATCCATGTCCTTTTGTTTTAAGCTTTGTCTTTTTGTATGAAGTTTAATTTCATAATCCTTGGGTAGATAGTTATAGCCTTCCAATTAGCTATTGGTTTCTTTCTTTCCTTCTCCCTTTCTTCTTGGATAAGCTTCCACCAAGTTAGGTCTGGTCCCCTCAATCTTGTTTTTGCAACTTTCACCTTTTGAGCCTCTGTAACTCCTTCACACTCAAAGTGATTCTCCATGCCCTCTATCCACTCCATTACCAACTCTAAATCCATCTTACCTATGAAAAGGGTATACCTTCTAGTGAATTTCCAGTCATTGCATTGTTAGCTTTGAGAAAGGTTTCTTCTTGCATAAGAGGATTTGGTTCAGGTTGCATATCTTCTTCATCTATGGCTTTTCCCTTCTCTTTAGACCCTTCTAGCTTCTCTTTAACTTTCTCTATTGTCTTTGAAACCTTTTCAAGTTTCTATTTCATGACCTCTAAGGACTCTTCTAGAATCATATTTCTCTCCCTTTGTTCTATCAAATCCCTTGTTAACTTTTCATTTTTCACCATGGTTCTCTCCTCTATTGACCCTCCTTCCAAATCAGACATGCAATTATCCCAAATCTTTCACTGGCCCCAATACCAATTTGATGAGGAGGGATTCCTACTCTTCCTTGGTCTATCCACCAAGGTACTCAAGGATATTCTATAGTTTTCTTTGTGTCTTATCTTCATCCTATTACTAAGGGAATACTTCCACTATTCCCCTACTTCACTAGTCCACTCCTATCAATTTGAAACTCTTCACAAAGTCCAAAGTTAAACTTCATCCCTTGTCTTGAATTTCACCATAGGGTGAAAAAAGAAATTCATTAGGCTTCCACGACTAGTAGAGCTTTAATTCTAATGCATTTCATGATCTTTAAGATGCTTGAAGAGGTTTGAGACATTAGTTTGCATACAGTCTCAAGATTTCCTTGTTTAGGAGCGCTACTAGGGCTGGTAGCAATTAGGCTTCCTAATTGACCTTTTCATTTCTAGTTTCAAGAATTTCCAAAGGACTTATCAAAAAAACTCTATATTAAGATACCATTTTTATAGTACTCTAATATTCACCTAGTTTTAGGTCACCAAGGTGTCCATACAACCCCTTTCAAATTACCCCTATTTTTAAGGATTTTAAGGATTCCAAACAAAAATTCAATAGGGTCATTCAAAACCCCTTCAAGATGAATTCCCCAAGATTTTTCCCTTGGCTTGGGGTAACTTCATTCATTAATCCTTTCGTCCAAAAACTGGATTGATCATTCCAATCCATCTACTAGGCTTTTGACCTTTGTTTTGTTGAACTTCTCGTAGTTGGGTTGCCTCCTACTCACATAAGGATTTTCTTTTAAAATAGAAAAAAAAATCTTAAACACTCCAAAATACATTTATATATAGTATGTACATTTCTCTTCTTGATTCCAAAGGTCCATAGATATTTGACCATTGGAATTCAAGAAAGAGCCATTATTCTTAATGTTACTCCAATTAGGGCAATGAATTGTATAGTTACAAAATGATTTTAAAACACCTATCAAAATAGAACTTTGAGAAACCAAATAAAACCATAGAAATATATATATTAAATCATCTAATTAAAAATTTAAATCAATAAACTCAATCAATCCATTATCATTTGGAATATGAGAGTGCAAGATTATTGTAATAGGAAAATGCTCAATATTTGCTATTACTTCAAAGTTGAGTATGAACAATCTAAAAACAAACCCTTTTCCTAGGTGTGTAATGGTGTTTTATACCCCTTTCGTACATGTCTAAAATTATTGTATGGGCCCATAACCAATAAATTTCAAATTGCTTGGTTTTGCAATTTGTTGTCAATGTTGTCAAGTGCAACTTTTGCAAAATGTAAAGTTGCTTGAGTAACTTTTTATAACTTTGCACTTTGACCATGTATAGACCTCAAGACATATTAAATGAGTCTAGTAAGGTCCAAAACAAAATCCTAACACTATTTCCCAACTTAGGAAATTTTAGTCAAAGCTTGGTCAACCCTTGACCCATTCAAGCAATTACAAGGAACTTAAACATTCCAAGGACACTTCTTGAATCTCCACTTTCACACACTCACCTACTTATATACATTACTATAATCACACTATTGGGGATTCATATTTATCCCTTATTCCTTGGTGGTTGGCTAAAACCACCTACAAGCCAAGACATCTAGGACCTCTAGGATCCCTAGGTGCTCTTGCACCACTACATCTTCCTTTTGAGCATATCATTTACATACTAATTGTGCTTTATTCCCTAATATCTTTCCATTTTTATCAATTTTGTTTATATAAACCCATTTAGAACCTATTAAATTTTATTTTTTAGGTCTAGGTACTAAAATCCCATGCCTTATTCTTTTCAATTTGACTTATTCCTTCTTCCATGGCCTTTATCCAAAACTCATTGACTTTTACTTCATTAAAATTTTATGGTTCTATTTCAAAAATCAAGAAAAGGTTAGAATGTTCACCTGATTTGGATGTCCTTTTTCTTGTTTGAATACATGCACTTTTATCCCCTAAAATTTAATCTTCAAGATGATACTTCTTTAGCATTTTACCAGCAGATTTTGTTCCTAATAAATCTGCAACAAGAGCTTTTTGTTCTATTGTTCATGTCATTTCTACAATAGGAAGAGTCTTTTTTTTTTTACTTTCTCTTCACTTTCATCTATTTCTTTTTTAGATTATAACTTGGCCTCACTTGTTCTATATTTTTTATTAAGAGTTTTTTCTACATTCACTTGCTTATTCCACACAACTTCATCCACTTTGACATGTATGATTGCAGTAATTTTATTCAACCTTTTGTTAAAACTTTTCTTTAATTTGAGAAGAATATCCTAAAAATATTCCTTCGTCACAATGGGAATCAAAACTTCCAATGTTATCTTTTGAATTCTTAATAAATCATTTACCATCAAAGATTTGAAAATGTTTAACTTAAGTGTGATAACCATACCAAATCTCAAATGGAGTATGCTTAGTTTTTACCCTAAGTTGTGTCATGTTTAGTGTGTACACTATTTCATGGACAATTTCTTTCTAATACTTGTTTGAAATTTTGGATTCATCCAACATAGTCCTTGTCATCTCCTTCACAATTCTATTTTTCCTCTAAAAAATGTCATTTTGTTGAGGAGTCTTAGGTGATGTATATTGTCTTTCGATGTCATGTTGTTTGCAATAGTTAATGAACTCTTTAGAAGTAAATTCACCACTTTTATCTAATCTTAAATATTTGATTTTCATATCTGATTCCTTTCCACCATTTTTCTTAAAATAATAAACTTTTTAAATGCTTCTAATTTATGTTTCAAGAAAGTAACCCATGTCATCCTAGAATAATCATCAATGAATAACATAAAATACTTCTTCCCATTAATAAACATTATCCTTGTAGGACCACATAAATCAGTATGCACTAATTGTAATAACTTAGAAGAGTAATGTTCTTTATATGGAAAAGAAAGCTTTGATTTTTTACCATGTATACATCCTTCACAAATAGTATTGTCTAGTTTGTGTATGAGTGGCATGCCTCTTACTTTTTGGTACTTACTAACTCTCACCAAGTTATCGAGATTCAAATGTCCAAGCGTTTTGTGCCATAACCAACCTTCATCAACCTATCCCATAATAAAAACACTTTCATTATTGTTATAGGTATTTGTGATGTCTTTCAAATTGTACATGTTTACTTTAGAAATTTTACCTTTTGCAACAATATCTCATGTTTTTTTATTTTATTTGACAACAATTTTTCATCAAATAATACTCCATAGCCATTATTACAAATCTTTCTTACACTTAGAAAAGTGAATTTACTTCAACATAATAGACATCATTTATGGGCATTTTGTCACTAAGAATCAATGAACTCAAACCTTTAATTTGTCTAGAAGAGTCATCACCAAAACTTACACATCCACCTTTATAACTTGCCAAATTTGTAAAAATTTTCTTATCATGTGCCATATGTTTAGAGCATCCATTATCTATAATCCATAGATCCTTCTTTTTAGAATATAAAGCAGCTTGCACAAACATAGACTTATTCTTTGGCATCCATTTCTTGACCATGTTAACCTTTTTGCTGTGTTTTAAATCTGTATTTGATTGTTTTCTTTGAAACCACATAATTCTACAATTTTTATTAGTATGACCAAATATATTTGACTTGCAGCATCTTAGAGTATCCATCTTTGGAAAAGAATAACCATAGTGAAACTTAGTAAATCTCTTTGAAACAAATTTGCAATTTCTTAACCTATGTCCATATTGATGGCATACAAAGAAATAACCATCAAAGAAAGGATAAAATATGATTTGTGATTGTTTATCCTTGAATGAAGAACTTGAAAATGCTTGTTTTTTATCATTACAAACTTGTTCAAAATCTACACTTTTTACACGATTGATTTTTGAGTAGTGAATTGCACATCTGAACTCTTATTTTCATACTTGAATATCTCATAAAGAGGTTTATCCTTAGTGATGTGAATTAGAAATTCATATTACAATACCTAGTGTAGAACCTAGGGTATTGTGACTAAATTGAAAGCAATTAAAATGCAACAATAGATGTTTCTACAAGCCAAAAAGTGATCCATTCATTTCAAAAAATAGAGTTTATACAAGTTTGATGGATCCCAAGGGTCACCATTATCCTTTAGATATGAAAAAAAAAATTCCATAGGCTAATTAATTACAAAATAAACTTTAACAACTATAAAAACTACAAAAGTCTATATTAAAATTTATGTCTACTTGTAGAAGTCATAACTTTCTAGTCATAGCTCAAAATCATGAACCATTGGAATTTATGGAAAGATCTTCTAGAGTTCTACATTTATCCTCCAAACTCTTAAGCATAGTGCTATGAATTCTTCAACCTACCCCAGCCCAAAAATGCCCCGAAGGCCTCTAAAAATACAAAATACTAAAATATAGAAAATATCAAAAAATATTTTTGATATTTTCCCATTTTTTCTTGTGCCAACATCCTATGCATCTCCATGGACTATGTCTTGATCACTTAGTGTTACTAGAACATTGCCCATGTTCAAATCCAATTCTGGCTAGATTATCTAATCTTCTTTATTTACTTAATTTTTCATCCAAAGTAGTATTTTTACATTTCTCAAGTTTCTTTTTGTGTGTTACTAATTCACTTTCTAACCTTGTACATCATTCTTCTTTCTAATTCAACTCATTCTTAGTAACATCAAGAATTATCTTATATTCCTCTAGTTGTATTTTTAAATCAGCAATTTGATGATTTAAAGCCTTAACTTCTTTATTATAAATCTCTTTATCACTTAATAATTTGTTCTCTTGATTATTCAAATTGCCTTTTAGTTCTTTGATCTTCTTAAGTGCATAAAAATACTCATATTCAAGATTAGCCTCAACAAATTCTACATCACTATCACTTTCAAGTTCTTTACAAGAAGTTTCTATAGCCATGAACAATATTTCATGTTCATCACAATCAAAATCACTATATTCACCATATATTAGATCACTAATTAGACTTTTCTTCTTTTTGGAAACAAACTTCCCTTTAAAAAAATTCTACCTAATAGTGCTTTCTTCATCTTTATCTCCATTTTTAAGTGTACATTTAGAAGAAAAGTGTCTTATATTACAATAATTAAAACACTTGAAAGGAAGTTTACCTTTATATTTAGTTGAACATTTTCTAAGCTTTCAAGAACTTGTAGGTCCTCTAATTCAGATAAAGTTTTCTTAGAGTTCATTTTAGCCTTGAATGGTGCTTCTTTTCTTGTAGATTATTGTTTTCCATGTTTCCTCATCTCATATACTACTAGATCTCCACGAATATCATCCATAGTGTGGTTGTTTATGTCTTTGGCTTCTTTGATAGTAGAGATCTTGGAATCAAACTTATTTGGAAGTAACTTAAGACTTTTTCCACAAAGTCTATATCTTCCATCTTCTCTCCAAGTCATCTTATGGAACTTTTTTATTTATTCAATCTTTACTAAAAGTCCTCTACCTTTTCATTATCTCTCATCTTTAAATCTTCAAATCTTGCTTTCAAATTTTGGATCTTTTCTTCCTTAACTCTATCATTGCCATGATATATGTTATCTAAAATATTTATGTCCGTCAATGAGAGATAAAATAAATGACTTGAGATTCCCATCATGAAGAACAAAGAATAGTAATCGTTGCATAGATTATCATTATATTGATAATCACCTTCTAAATTGAGAAGTACAACTTCCTCTTAATAGATATACAATGAATCAAATAAATTGGTATGCCTTTAACTTGAAGACATGAAGGTGATTAATATTCATTCATCAACATGAAATTAATGTGATAATAAAGTTTATAAATAAAAATGAGAAAAAGACTAGAAACTAGCCACGAGACCACTTGTTGAATCTTTCAAATCAAATAAAAATTGAAAAGAAATATTTTTTGCAACATAAAGGATGAGTAAGCTTACAAACTCAAACATCCATTTAATGAGAAATACAAGACAATCACCAAAACTTGAAAGAGATCAACATACAATTTATTTCAATTAGAGAAATTAGTATCTAGACTAATAGACCCAAAACATGATTTAACTCTTTATTTCAGATACAAAACGATATGATCATAAGATCAGATCATCCTTTTTATTATAATCAAATTGCAAAAAAGGAAATCATCTCCCTATTATCTCTACTACAATTAGTACAAATCAAATATTCTCTATCTTTTTGTAGCCATAAGACCTACAGAAAAAAAAAGAATTAGAAGCCCAACTGTGTTGATAGTTTTACAATAAATAATGTCTTTATGTTGTATTTCAATTCTTGTAATTGTTTCTTGGAAATCCTTTTGATTTTTCTCATGAATCATCTCCTTCTTGTCACTTTACAAAACTTTAATATTTCACCTATTTTAAAGTCACGTAGATAATAAAAAATATGTCTAAATTAAAATGCATCCCATATGTATTCTTGGATAGGTGGCATATGTTGGTGACAAACTATTTTTTTGATCTTATGACTATCATTTATAACTTAGGTAGTGCTTCACTCCAACATTCATGACTTTTGATCTGTGGTGATTTTTCCAAAACATCTTGGAGAGAGTTTAGATAATTAGGTTTCCCCAAACATATCCATAATTTACCATAATCCAACACTAGGATCTAACATTATTTTTCCCACAACATGACTAATTTTTTGGCTTCAACAAATTCATGGCTATAAGTCTACTTGATAGACTCGTATTAGTCCATTATAACTTTTAAATATAATCATATTTTGAAAATTGCACCATTGATTATGTAGAAAACTTTATTTGGACAACATATCCAAAAATTAGAAAGATCCAACAGTGGAGCTAAAAAATATGCCCCCTACACTAAGACCCATTTTTTTGTTTTTAGAAAATTTTTTGTTATAGGTTACTATTGTTGAAAATGAATAGTTAACCTATGAACTTGCACTTACAAATTTGAAACTTTGAATTTGAACTTGAAAACCATTTGATTTTGAACTACATTCATGGTATGGGGATCTTGAGTCACATTTGGATTTTGAATCTGAACTTGGATCTACACTTCCGAACCAATGAACTTGAACTTTGAAATTGAACTATGTGGTGCAAGGTTCAAGTTCAATATGAACTTGAGATTTTCAATCTATTTTGATAGGCCGATACTCAGATATTAACCTTTACCTCTGATAAATTTTTTCCAATCGCTCTAGTGAGAATCTAGGAAATTTTCCTCTCAACAACATATCCAAAATTAAGATAAATCTAACAATTACATTTGGAGATAGTGCCCCACACCAACACTATTTTTTTGAGATTGTCATTTTGACATTTAAGCTTTCAACTTCTGAACTGGATTAGAGCTTTGAACTTTGAACTATTGAATTCTAGTTCTAGACCTAAACTTTGAGCTCAAAACATTAAAATTTGAACTATTGAATTTTTGTTGTCCCAGGATTTTTGAATTGGCAGATGTAAAACTAAACTTTGAATTTGAACTATGGGGTTTTGGTTCAAGTTTAATAGCTCCCCACATTATTTCCCCTTTACATCTTAATTTGGACTTTTTGCACTTTTGAGATTTGAACTTGAACTAGTACTTTGAGGTTCAAGTTCAATATGGTAACTTGTCAACCTATACTATTGAATGGGTGATCTTGAACCATGAGCATTTGAACTTTGAACTCTGAACCTAAACTTTGAACTACATCTTTGAACTTGAACTTAGAACTTTAAGTTATGAATCTTCATTTTAAACCTTTGAACTTTGAGGTTCAAAGTTAATGTTCAACACAAACGTGGGACGTTTCCCCTTTATAAATTATACTTCAAAAAATCATCATTAGCAATAAAAACTCATTAGATGCCAAAATAAATTACAAATTTCTTTCATGGGGTTGATTGTCCAAAATTTAAAACTAGGGTGCTGAAAGAAAGCTAAGGATGTGGGTTGTAAGGGACATGAAAAAGTTAACATTTCTTTGGTTGATACTTGTGTCTATCCATTCGGAAATAGAGTCAATAAAAATAAAGCAAATGGATTTTCTTGTAGGGTGGGTGGAGGAGAGCAAGGCTGAGCAAGCAAACCAAAATTGAAATCGCCAAAAAATCTAGATTAAAGAAAGGAAAAAAATCATATTTACAAATATATATAGGGAGGAAAACCTAACTTATGGAATGAGGTAGGAAGTGACTCATATAAAACCATTCACAGGCTAGGAGAAGTACATGTTACTATGAAGAAAATAGGCACATTTGTGAAGCATCTACCAGCCCAATATCCATAAGAAGTTCCATCAAAATTTCACCATGCATAAGAAGTTATAGTGAGTAACCTTACAAGAAAGAATCTTCTCTCTATCATTTACTTCTTAACTATAAGAAACTCCAACTCCATGTTCTTTTTTAATTATAGGAGAATCATGGACTTGGAAAAGATTTACCAATAGAGGCAATGGCTCTTAACATTAACCATCTTTTTAACTTGATGGTCTATTAGAGATGTTTTTGGAGAAGTCTTCCTCAACAACTAAAAGGAAATAGCTCATGACTTGCACACAAAGAGCAGGATCAAGGTTGTTGTGATTCTTTATTTCTTTTACATGCCACATAATTTTTGAATTATCATTACTTGCAAAATTAATATGAAGAACAAATTTTTCTAACCTTTCTATCTCTTCATAAACAAGTAATTCAAAAAGAGGATTGTCTATAATTTCAAGGGTTTCATCAAGTGTTTTTGATAGAAAAAGTGGATTAAAAGGACATAAGATGTATCAATCTTGTTCACCAACATTTATGCTATTTTCCAAATTTTGATTTCCATTTGATAACACACCAACTTGAACCTCTAATGGAAACACAAAAGAATTCTCATTTTCATTACTTTCATGATGTTCCTTCTCTTTGTTCTCAGACCCTATAATGCTAATATTTTTGCAAGTAGAATGTTAAAAATTTGAGACCATATTTGAAATATGTTTCTCTTCATTAGTGTTGCCATAGTTTTAGTCCATCATTTTGACAGTCGAATGGCTGGTGAGAGTGTGCACTTCTATGATGAGGTGCATGAGCTGAATAAAATTCCTATTGCCGATACAGCACGGAGGATATATTTTTCAGGACATATAATTGAACAATATATAGCTATTGGTTCACCCATGGAAATCAACATATCACATCAGATGCACCAAGAAGTTTTGAATATAACTGACCTTGCTCATCTTGATCTCTTCAAGCATGCAATTAATGAGATGGTGCAATTAATATGAATGAACCTGGAAAAGGACTACTGGAGTTCCCTATTCTATTTAAAATTGAACAAAAATTTGAAACAGTTAGTGCTCTCATGAAAGCCATATGTTGTGGACTATATATAGGATTGGAAAATTAAATGCAGAAGGGGGGGCGAATTGGAAGGTGGGGCGAATTGGAAGGTAGAAAAGTAATTCCATTTACTTAGCCTACTTATTGGTTTGTTGTTCTAGTATTATTTTAGTGGAAATTTTTTTTAAATAGAAAGCATACTTATATTTTGGATACTGTGATGTCTTCCTGAATTCTATTTCTTGTCAAGAAAATTATAGTAACGGTAATTCTATGTGCCTTTCATTATATAGGATTGCTCCTATTCGCCAATTAGAATCTGCATTTCATATAAAATAGGATAGAATTAGTTAGATATTAAAACTCATGTGGTGATCTATAATCGACATTCTACTGGGGGTTATAGATTATCTTCATTTTATCTAGCCTGAATTGCTTGTACCGACAAAGTAATTCAGTTAATTTCATTACTCAATGTATCTGGTGATTGATAAAAACAAATTTATTGAATATTTAATACAATCAGGGAGCTGTACCTGTTAATTCAGAGGGCAGTGATTGTACATATACGCTGACCCATTTTTTGTTGACATTCTCTTGTTTTCTCACCTTGGGCCTAAAGAAGAGTCAGGGATTATAAATCTAACGAGAAGACAAACTGTTAACCAACAATTTTTGGCAACTCTACTAGGGAGAACTTGAAAAGATTTTGAAAATAAAGAGTATGTTTTTCTCAGAATTATAAATACCCTGGATTCCAAATTTACCAGGAGTGTGAAACAGAAGGGAAAAGTTGACCCAATGTATGAAGAACTTAAGAAGGTCAATTTTCCTATCTTGGATGATAGATTCATAAAAGGAATAACGAGAACAAAGGAGTTTGAAGTCAAGAATCCTGAAGAATTTCAGTTGCCTGTGCAAGCCTCTTTCAGACCAAGAAGAAGAAAATCTTCCTCTCCTCCAATAGGTAGAATTTCCATTTCAACCACTTGTAATTCACTGTTGTTACACGGTATTGCTCTTCCCCTATCAATTTCCATTCAGACACCTGTACAAAACTAAGCAATAACAAACATGGTAGTCCCATGGGGAAATGCAATAGGACCATTGAACCTTGCAAATAATCATGATATACCAAGAGCTTCAAGGAAGAATTTTTCAAAATTCAATGGTGATGGTACAGTTTCAGCAGAGTAGCATCTAAGTGCTTTTCATAAGGCTTGTAGTGTAGTTAATCCTCAGTATGAAGACACTACGGTGAGAATGTTCGTAGATACTCTTGTAGATGATGCTGCAGATTGGTTTCATAATTTTCTTGCAGGATGTATAACAAATTGGAATGACATGAAACAAATATTTGAAGACAGGTATAAAAGTACTAAAGATGCTCAAGTCTTGTTATTACAGATAGCTCAAATAAAGAAAGAACTGTCTATATCTATGAGGGATTTTAATGCCAAATTTAACAAATTGATAAAAAGAATTCCAACAGCCAGTACACCTACAGTGGATAATCAGAAGACTTTCTACATCAGTTTTATGCCTCCTAAACTTTGTTACCAAATAAGAAGAGCTAATGTAGCTGATTTGCAAACTGCTCAAACATTAGCTATAGAGATGGAGGATGATATGATAGCTTCTAGGAGATGGAAGAAAGACCTTCATATTGGGCCTTCTAATAGCACAACTGGCACTTCAAACAGCATTGAAACAATGTTATAGAAGTTATCAAATGAACTAATTGCATTAAAGAAATAGGTCACTAAGCCTGCTCATTCTTTTCATCAGCCTTATCAAGGTGGGAATAAGGATTTACAAATTCTTGCTCCACAACAAAGGTTGGCTATTGAGGCCCCTCCTAAGAAACATGTGGTGTGTGCTTTTCATCTTAGAGCTGATCATGATGGAGACACATGCATAGATATGATCAAGTATAGACAAATGGAAGAAGAGAAAGAATAGAGAATAGAATATCCAGAAAGTGATGATGACCATGCTCTACATGGCAACTCCGTAAATCTATTTTGTGAGTATGAGTAAAATTCAAAAAATGGAGGTGATTGTTTTGCTACATTGGATGGACCACAGCTCACTGTGATGGCCAGAAATTAGAAGAAGAAAAATCAAATATCCAATGTTGTATCTAATAAGAATCAGGCATCTTCTAGTAAAATTGGTAAAGATAATAATATATTAGCTACTTCTTCACACAAAGATCACAGAGGTAAGTCATTTGATTCTTTTGACATTGTATAGTTTTGTGAAGAAAGTAAAATTCAAATTTCTCCCATTAATTATTTGAAATCAAATCCTGATCAAATTCAAAGATTAGTGGAACATTGTACGAATAAGGTTGATGATTTTTTCAATGCTAATGTCAATGGTAAATCCTTAAATGAAGGTGTTTCAATTTCTAAGTTGTTTGAGGAAGAAGAGTCTGTTGTTTTAGCTACTGGTTCAAATTTAAAACTGGGACCCTTCTATATATCTCTTTTTATTAATGGCAATAGATTGAGTAATTGTATTATAGATTCAAGGGCCTCTGATAATGTCATGTCTGCATCAGTAGCTAAAGCCTTGGGATTGCCGTTGACTAAAGCTTTTGGTAGATGCTATTCAATGGATGCAAAACAAGTGCCCCTAGTCAGCCAAATAAAAGATGCCCAAGTTGCCCTTGCAGCCTACCCTTCCAAAAGATTAAAACTCACCATACTTGTGGCTGATATCCTTGCTAGCTATGGGATGCTTCTCAGTAGAAGATTTTGTAAAGACATAGGAGGAGAAATTAAATTAGACTGGTCTGCTGCAACTATTCAAGTAGGGGATAAGAAAGTGAAGTTAGAGCCAAAAGAAAAAGCCAAGTTTATTGTGCTCAAGTCAAATGATCCTAGGTCCCAAATACTTTATCAAGAAATGCAATTTGGTAATTACATGCTTTTCTCTGATGATTCTAATGTTCAGGAAGAAAAAAATCAAACTAATTTTGATGATAAACAAATATGGACATTGGAATTTGATGGTAGCTATGCTAAATCCGGTTCTGGTGCAGGAGTAGTATTGATTGCTCCTAATGGAGAAATTACATGCTTGGCTTATAAGTTAGATTTAAAGAACACTAACAATACTACAGAATATGAAGAACTCCTTCTTCGTATGGAAGCGGCTAAGCAAAGAGGAGTCAAATTGCTGAAAGTACAAGGTGATGCTAAATTGGTGGTAAGACAAATCAGAAAATAGTATTCTGTGAAAAATAATAGATTGAGAAACTACAGGAATAAGGCATGGGATGAGATTGAGAGTTTTGAAGCATTTTCAATAATTTCAGTACCTAGAGATCAAAATACTAGAGCAGATTCTCTGGCCGTATCTGCATCTTTTTTGTTGCCTCATCCTGATGTCAAAGATCAAGTGTATAGAATGGAGGTTTTGTTCAAACCTAGTGTCCCTAATAATGAAGAATCTTGGCAAGTGTTTGATGATGATAAACATATTCAGCAATTTATTGAAGGTACAAGCCCTTTTGCAGACCTTTGTTTTGAAAGTGATCAGCAAGAAGAACATTCATCAGATAATGAAAGGAAAATTAAATCAGGCACAGTTCAATTAAAAGGTAACAGAATTCCTTCCCACTTTGTTTCATTGGAAAAACTTTTCAATAAACATGATGCTTACATAAGGAAAGAAAGGAATAAAAAAGGGAAAACTTGTGGGGAATTTGATGGAATTAATATAGGGACAAAAGATAGCCCAAAGATGATAAATGTAGGAAAGTGTTGTACTCCAGAAGAGAGAATAAAAGTCAAAGAATTGTTGATTAATTTTCAAGATGTATTTGCTTGGAGTTATGAAGATCTGAAAAAAATTATGAATAGAAAATTCAAACACACAATTCCCCTTAAACCTGGAGCCACACCTGTCAGGAAAAAATAGAGGAACTATCATCCTTTGATAGAAGGCGCAATTTTCAAAGAAATTGACAAGATGCTGAAAGCCAAGATTATTTACCCTATTCATCACTCTACTTGGGTGGCAAATATTGTGCCTGTGAGGAAGAAAAATGGAGAGATAAGAATTTGTGTAGACTTCAGAAATTTAAATCAGTCATCCCTCAAGGACAACTATGCCTTACCTAACATGGACCATTTATTGCAGGCAGTTGCAGGATCAGAAATGATGTCCATGCTTGATGGATTTTCAGGATATAATCAGATACAAGTAGAGGAGGAAGATCAATATAAGACAGCTTTCACTACACCTTGGGGCACCTTTGCATATAACAGAATGCCTTTTGGTTTAATAAATGCAAGTGCAACTTTTCAGAGGGCCATGAATCTATCTTTTGGTGATTTGAGGAATAAGATTATTGTGATATATCTTGATGACTTGACTGTGTTTTCTAAAAAAAGGAAAGACCACATTACAGATTTGGCAAAAGTGTTGCAACGGTGCAAAGATCATGGTATTTCATTGAATCCAAAGAAATCAGTATTCTACGTTACTGAAGGTAAACTTTTGGGCCATATTATTTCTCAAGAAGGAGTGAAAATTGATCCAGATAGAGTTAAAGCTATTCAACAGTTAAGTTTACCTTTGAGTAAAATAGGAGTTAAATCCTTCTTTGGCCAAGTGAATTTCCTAAGGAGGTTTGTGCCTAATTTTTCTGAGATTGTAAAAAGTATAGTTGATATGATGAAAGGAAATCAAACTTTCAAATGGACTGAAGTTGGTAAAAAATCTTTTGAAAATATAAAAGAGGCTATTGCAAATGCCCCTGTTTTATTTCATCCTGATTACAATAAAGAATTCATCATATATTGTTATGCTTCAAAACATATTGTTTTAGCCATACTAATTCAGGAAAATAAGGAAGGCATACAAGCTCCCATTGATTTCATGAGCGTGCCTTTGAAAAATCAGGAATTGAAATACTCTCACATGGAAAAGCATGCATATGCAGTTGTAAAGGCGTTGAAAAATTTTAGATTTTACATTCTGCATTCTCATTTAGTTATTCATGTGCCTGATGTTGCAGTAAAAAGTATCTTGACTCAGCAAGAAGTGGGTTGTAATCATAGAGGAACATGGATTGCTAAAGTACATGAGTTTGATATAGACATAAAACCAAAGAAGTTAGTAAGAGGAAATGCACTTTGCAAAGCTATGGCAGAGGATCGGCAAATTGAAGATGATCATAAAGTACTCATGGTGAGTTTACAAGATCCTTGGTTTTCCAACATTGCCTATTATCTGACATATGGTGAGTGTCCTGATGGTTTAACAGCAAAACAAAAGAGAGATCTAAAAATAAAGCTTTGAAGTACGTAATATTTGATGATGTTTTGTACAAGAAAGAAATAGATGGCACTTTCTTAAGGTGTGTGGATAAAGAATAGCAAGTAAGATTATTGAAGACTTTTCATGATGAAGCCTGTGGGAGACATTTCTCTTCTACTGTGACTGCATTTAAGATTCTCAGAAAATGCTATTATTGGCCAGGTATGTTTAAAGATGCATATAAATGGGCTGCAAATTGTGAGAAATGTAAGTTGTTTACAGGAAAGCCACAATTGGCCACTTTACCTTTAAGACTAGTGATAATAGATGCTCCTTTTCAGCAATGGGGTCTAGATTTTATAGGGCCTGTAAATCCTCCTTCAAATCAAGGACATACCTATATCCTAACAGCCATAGATTATTTTAGTAAATGGGTAGAAGCAAAGGCAATGAAAAAGACTACATCTATAGTGGTTTGTGAATCCATCAAAGAACAAATATTGGTTAGATTCGGAGTTCCTGCAAAACTGGTAATGGATAATGCATCTTACTTTACTTCTGCAAAAATCATTGCTTTCTGTTATGATAATGGAATACAGGTTGGTCATTCATCAGATTACTTCCCTCAAGGCAATGGACAAACAGAGTCCAGTAATAAGAATTTAATTAACATCTTGAAGAAGTTGGTCTCAGATAATCAAAGGAATTGGCACAAGAAACTATATGATGCATTGTGGGCTGATAGGACTACTTCGAAAAGAGCTATTGGGATTTCACCTTTTGAATTAGTTTATGGTGTTGAAGCTATCTTACCATTACCACTTGAGTTAGCTACCTGTAAATTGAAGACTACGATTGAAGATGGTGTGTTCAAGGAAGGATTAGAAAGGAGAATTTTGTATCTGACAAAGCTATAGGAAGAAAGAGAAAATATGGTAGATAGAATTATAGAACACCAAAGTAGAGTCAAAAAGTTGTTTGATAAAAGGGCAAGGTCGAGAAATTTAATGGAAGGTGATCTAGTATTATTGTGGGATAAAAGACAGGAGCCTAGGGGAATGCATTCAAAATTTCAATCATTGTGGAAAAGCCCATTTCAAATTGTATAGGCAAATCAAAATAATTCATTCAAACTGGCTTATCCTTCAGGTGAGTGGCTGCCATATTCTTATAATGGGCAGGACCTGAAATTGTACCAAATGCAATAATGGAAAGCAGGTAACCCCTGCATAGTTGTTAGTTAGTGCGAAACCAGAGATGCTGAATTCTTCGTGCACCTTATAGTACATGATCCCTAGACGGAGCCAACTATTGCCATAGTTTTATTCCATCATTTTGATAGTCGGATGGCTGGTGAGAGTGTGCACTTCTATGATGAGGCACATGAGCTGAATAAAATTCCTATTGCCGATACATCACAGAGGATATATTTGTCAGGACATATAATTGAACAATATATAGCTATTGGTTCACCCATGGAAATCAACATATCACATCATATGTGCCAAGAAGTTTTGAATATAACTGACCCTGCTCATCTTGATCTCTTCAAGCATGCAATTAACGAGATGGTGCAATTAATACGAATGAACCTAGAAAAGGACTACTGGAGTTCCCTATTCTATTTACAATTGAACAAAAATTTGAAATAGTTAGCGCTCTCATGAAAGTCATATGTTGTGGACTATATATAGGATTGGAAAATTAAATGCAAAAGGGGGGGTGAATTGGAAGGTAGCAAAGTAATTCCATTTACTTAGCCTACTTATTGGTTTGTTGTTCCAGTATTATTTTAGTGGAAATTTTTTTTGAATACAAAGCATACTTATATTTTGGATACTATGATGTCTTCCTGAATTCTATTTCTTGTCAAGCAAATTACAGTAATGGTAATTCTATTTTCCTTTCATTATATAGGATTGATCCTATTTGCCAATTAGAATCTGCATTTCATATAAAATAGGATAGAATTAGTTAGATATTAAAACTCATGTGATGATCTATAATCGACATTCTACTGGGGGTTATAGATTATCTTCATTTTATCCAGCCTGAATTGCTTGTGCCGACAAAGTAATTCAGTTAATTTCATTACTCAATGTATCTGGTGATTGATAAAAACAAATTCATTGAATATTTAATACAATCAGGGAGCTGTACCTATTAATTCAGAGGGCAGTGATTGTACATATACGCTAACCCATTTGTTGGTGACATTCTCTTGTTTTCTCACCTTGGGCCTGAAGAAGAGTCAGGGATTATAAATCTAATGAGAAGACAAACTGTTAACCAACAATTAGTAATCTCTTCAACTAATTTTTCTCTTTTCTCATCATTCACATCACCAAAAGGAATGGGTCACAAGATTAATGGACAATAATACTTGTCTTCCTCTTCATCACTTGAGTTATCATAATCACACAACTTTGTTTCCAACTATATCATGCATGAAAGCTTTTTTTCTATGAAATATTTTCCTTTCTAAGTTGTAGTAGTCATTAGTTGTGTGACTATCAAATGTAAGTCCTTATCTTTTACCTCTAAAATATTCATGAAACTTTTGAAAATTTATTTTGCTAAAACCATCCTAATGCTATTAAATCATCTTCAATAGAAATAGCCTCTCATTTAGCGGTTTTTAGATTACATACCTTGCTTCATTAGAGGTGAAATTTGACCTCTGGATGCAATGTTGTATTAAAAAATGATAGGACATTATCTTAGGTGGGTTGATAGTTTTGTGGGATCTTAGCCAATGCATGATTAAATATATCCACAAAATTCTTTATTTCTTCATCTTCCATTTTTTGGATTTTGAAAAATTGGCATAGAAGGCAACCCACATTAACTAATAGTTTAAATCTTGCAAGAAATTTATTTTCTAGCACAATCCAACTTGTAATACACCTATCTTCTAAATGTTGAAACCAAATAGCAACATCACCAATATGGGATCTAACAAAAAGATGAAAAAATATCTTCTTCTAAAGCTCCAAGAATACCATGGGCAACTTTGAATTCTTAGATGTGACTGTCAAGATTTTGATTACTTCCTCCAACAAATCTTGGAAAGTATCTTTTTGATCCTACAAGCATGGTTGTATAACAATACAAACCAAAAGGACCAAAATGTGGCTACCATGATTGAGTTATAATCAAGGCCATGTTTATACCAAACTTCTTTTACCAAATAGAATATGTGTCACCAACCTTCTTTCTTGGTGAGGTGCCTTCATATTTCTGAGAAAAGAAAGAACTAGAGCTTCACTTTCTTCCCTAGTAAATTCATCAAAAATCTATTAGTAAACATATGTTTCCTTCAAAGAGAGATAAAAGTTCATCTCAAGATTCCCATCACAAAGAAAAAAGAATACTAACAGTTGGAAAATTTATCATTGTATTGATAATCACCCTCTAAATTGAGAGGCACAACTCCCTCTTAATAGTTATATAATGAATCAAATAAATTAGTATGCCTTTAACCTGAAGACATGAAGGTGGTAAAGTCTAAAGGAGGAAATGAAGGCCTTTATCAGTAAGGAAAAGGAAGGGAGCAAAAGTTAAGCATGATTTGACAAATAAAGGTCAATGCCAAGTTTGGCAACCTTATACCTAGGAAGATGAAATGTGCTAAATTTAATAGAAAGTTTAAGGGGAAGTTGAGAAGACAACACCATACTGATTGGATAATAAATGGAGGTGATTTGAGGTGGTAGTTATTTTTCCATTATGGTAACACAAGCTGAAATTTGAATTACTTCCTTTTTGAAAGTATGAAAGCTTTCAGTACCAAGGCTATCAATATATTTAGGGATGTGAGAATAATAATGCTAAGTATGTGTGAACCCCATCATGATTTTGATTGGGATTTTGAAGTGACCCAAAAACTAGTTTGGGAGACAATTAAAACCCCTGTTGGTGTTAATCATAGAATTGTCATGATATTTGTGATTAATATTTACAAGAACACTGACAGTAAAGAAATTTAAATGCAAATTACTTAGGCTAAAGGGGTAGAAATCAGTGAGGAGGAGATGGGTGGAGATTTGAATAGAATGGAACCATCAAAGATTGAAATTTTTAAAGATAGAATGACAACTTGGTTTGTATTAAAAGAGGGGGGATTTATTCCCTATATGCAGGCAATGGCAGGATATGACAAAAATTTTGCACTCCAATTTGTGAATGAGTGGAATGAGAACAAGGTCACAATAAATGGCATTACATTCCAAGTTAATGAGGAAGTGATTGCAATGGCTACTAGGCTGTCCATGAGGGGGAAAAAATGGCAAAAGGTCACAAAAATTATGGACGAGGCTAATATGATCATTTTTTTGAGGAGAATGAAGAACTAGTGCAGTATAGGGAAGGATTTAGAAGGGACAAGCTTTCAGCTCTGTGGGACAATGTCTTCTTGGTGCTTATGAAATATCTTATGCTTGAAGGAAAGTTAAGAGTTTACTACTACTATCACTTTCCACTACTCAATCATTTTAGAAAAAGGGATTTCATTTCTATTCTATTGTTTCTCTTATATTCTCTGGAGGATATGGTTAATGATGTTAGGGAAAAAAAGGAGTAAGGGACTTAATTTTACCATTATCCATCAAGGCCTGATTTTAAGACTCTATCAGTTCCACCTTTCCCTTTGTCCCCTAGGATTATAGTGCTCGATAACCAGCTCCAAAATTGGAATTCTCCCCAACACCCCCCCCCCCCCCCCCCCCCCTTCCCTCCCGAGTACCAGCAAAGGTACTAAAATCTACACCTCGCATCCCTCCCCTAGCAAAAATGATAAGAAAAAAAATGGAGTTGGCGATGGAAAAAAAGGGTTGGAAAAAAATTAAGGTTGAAAAACCTATGGAGGTGGAAATAGAGGAGTCAGAAGAGGAGGGAGGGGGTAAGGGAAGGAGAAGGTTGGGAAGGATTGCTAAATCCCAGGCTAGGTACAAGTAGAAATCCAAAAGATATAGGGTAGAAGAGGAGGAAGAGGAGAGTTCTGAGAGCAAGGAAAAGGAGCTAGAGGAGGAAAATCTCTTTGACTCCAAAAGAGATAATGAGGAAGGGAAAAAAGAAAAAATTGAAAACTTGGTGGATAATTCCCAAGCATCTACTGATAATACCCTAGCGATGGCTAGTAAAGACATTACCACTGAGACTCATGTGTCGGCCAGCTTCACCCTTCAGCCCATTACTTTTTGTGAAGATAGTAACAAAGTGGACATTTTCCCCATCACACTTTCCTCCCCAGTTAAAGAAAAATGTAATGTTTTTACTAACCCTCAAGTTTTACAGGATGAAAATCAATTGACAAAGACTAATGAGGGTCCTGGAAAGGTTAATAAAGATGGAAATGAAAAAGAGGAGGAATGAAATGAAAGGACTGCACTGTTGGAAAATAGAGTCATAACCTTGGAAGAAGGATTTCATACTTTCTCTAAATTTGTACTGAAGGTCACTCATGCAATGGCTACCACCCTTCAGTTTTTGGCATAGGAGAAGGATGATTCAAGGATGGACATGGAAGATCATAAGCTCCTCTATAAGTTTCTTGCTAATGATTGGGCTCAAGTTCTTCTAGTTGGGAAAGGAAAAGAAAAAGATGACAAATAATTTGACTATTTATAAGGGATTTAATGATCCTAGTTTACTTTGTTTTCTACTATTACATAATTACTTGTTCATAGCTATTACTAAGACTTGGGTTGGCCTATTTGAGCCAACAATTTTTATTCAAAACCTTATAGTTTATTTATTTTTGTAGTTTTTGGCTACTATTATTGGTTTTACATGTTAGAATATGAAAAGATTAATAACCCAAAAAACTAGTGCAAAGAATAAATATCTAAAGTATGAATGCAAATGATACAAAATCAAAATAGAAACATAGAGTTAATCTCCAAGAGAGAAATGCAATTGCTAGAAGAAAAATAGCATTAAGAGGATGCAAAAACAAGAGATGCAAATACAAGCCAGGTAGCATGCTTATATAGGCTAGGAAGAGGGAGGAGGTGGCAACACCAACCAATGAGGAGCAACCATCTATTGGACTAAAGATAGAAAAGTATCTTCCTAAGATAGCTAATGGATGCTCACATGTAGGAAGGTGACACCTTACAACCATTCACCTAATAAGACATGCTTTATCAACCTAAGCGAGATTACTAAAAGTGTAGGGAAAACCTAGCAAAATAGGAAAAATAAAAAACTACACTAACACCCCTCCATAAGCGAAGCTTAGGTGAATGTAGAAATGGGTCCCGGCAAGTCAAGCCCGATGAGGTACCCATGTACATAAGATTTCCAAAAAGAGAGAGAAAAGAGACCCCCCAAAAAAAAGTCAGGACTACGAGTGAGAGGAGAGGCCCCTCCAAAAGATGAAGCATCCTGCACCCCCAATAAAGCTCACAAATGAAGGAACTTGCTCTTAGTGAAGGGTTTGGTGAAGATATCAGCAACTTGCTCAGAAGTCAGACAATAACGAAGGTCAATGACATGACCATGGATGAGCTCTCAAATGTAGTGCATGTGGACCTCTATGTGTTTGGTCCACTAATGATGAATCAAATTTCGTGAGATCTGAATGGCACTTTGGTTGTCACAAAATATGACTAATGGCCATCTAATCTGGATACCAAACTCAGTGAGAAGATGTTGAAGCCAAATGGCCTCAATGGTGGCATTTACAGCCCCCCGATACTCAGCCTCAATAGAAGATAGAGCAATAGCAGACTACTTTTTGCTCGACCAACAAATAGGATTTGACCCAAGTGAGAAGCTATACCCTGAAGTAGACTTGCGATCCTCGAAATCACCTACCCAATTTGAATCTATGTAACCCACCAAATCAAGCTCAATACTTGTTGCGTAGTGAATCCCACAACTATGAGAACCCTGAATGTAGTGAAGAATCCACTTGGTTGCTTTCCAATGCAGCTCATGGGGCTCCTGCATGAATTGAGAGACCATGCCTACAGCATAGGAGATGTCAAGTCTCGTATGAGTCAGATAAATGAGACTCCCAACAAGTTGGTGGTACAAAGTGCCATCAACAAGTGGAGAAGAACATTGAGCCTCAAGTTTGACTCAAAAAAGGGAGGGAGTCACAGTAGGCTTATAGTCAGCCATATGAAACCTCGAGAGTAAATCTAGAGCATACTTGGACTGTGTGATGGTGATCCTAGAAGGAGACTAAAGGATCTCAATCCTAATAGAGTAATGCAACAAGCCCAAGTTAGTCATCAAAAAATTGTCCTGAAGGGCCACTTTGATAGCCTTAATGGTGGGTGAATAACTTCTCGTGATTAGCAAGTCATCAACATACAAAACCAAAAATAGAAGTGAATCACCCTATTGCAAAATGTAGACATTAGGATCAGAATAGCACTGAGTGAACCCAATTGATAGAAGGAAGGAGTCCATCTTGGCATACCAGGCCCGAGGAGCCTATTTGAGGCCATAGAGAGACTTCCAAAGATGACACATAAGTGAAGAATCCTGAAGGAAGCCCTATGGCTACTCCATGTAGATCTCCTCATGAAGGTCGCCATGAAGAAAAGCACTCTTCACATCCATCGGATGTAATTTCCAATGATTAGCTATAGCAATGGAAAGAATAATTAAATGGAATTCATTTGAGCAACCGACACAAAATTCTTAGAGTAGTCAATCCTAGGAACCTAGGAGAATCCTTTGGCAACCAACGAGTCTTATGTTTGTCAACTGACCCATCTGCTGCAAATTTTGTCTGATAGATCCACTTACATCGAACAAGTTTTCTTCCTTTAGGAAGAGGGACAAGATCCCAAGGGTGGTTCCTCATCAAGGAACTATACTCTTCCTGCATAGCTGTATCCCACTCAAGAATACCAGAAGCCTCATGAAAGGACTGTGGATTTGAGGCAATAGCAATGAAGACATGTGGAGCATCCTAGAATTGTGAACGAGTTTTTTTGGTGTCTAATGGATCCCCAACCTAATCACCTGCAGACTGCAAGGTCTGTCTAGCCCAAAGTGGATAGGAAGATGGAGAATCTAGAGGGGAATCATTAACCTCTGAATGATGACTAGGAGAGGAAGGAGGTGAGTTCTCTGAATCACTTTCTGCATCAAAAGTAGAGGTAGAAGACTATTCAGGTGAATTTGACTCATCAGAAGATTTGTCATGTATTCCAAGTGACTCTAATGTCAAGGTAGAAAGAGTTGGAGAAGTGATAGAAAGTGAGCTTGAAGATCCCTCCTCAAAATGAACACTCCTCTCAATGAATAACTCATGTGTAGTAGGGTGGAGCAATCGATAACCCTTCACACCATCAGGATAACCTACAAATATGCAAGATCTACTTTGCAGATCTAAGGCTTATATTTCTCTGTAGGAATGTGGGCCCATGCAGGGGAACCAAAAACCCTAAAGTTCTTAACTGATGGTTTTCGACTACTCCAAGCTTCAAAAGGAGTAACTCCCTTCAAGGCTCGATGAGGAACACAGTTCTAGATATAACAAGCACAGTTAATGGCTTTTGTCCAATACTATGGTGCAAGAGATCTAGAGTGAATCATATAGTTTTCCATTTCCTTCAAGGATCTATTCTTCCATTCTACAACACCATTTTGCTAAGGATTGTATGGAACTGAATGCGATAAATCAATCCCCTCTAAAGTTAAAAATCTTTCAAACTGATGGTTGACATACTCACCACCATTGTCTATGCACAAAACCTTGATGGCTTTCCCAGATTTCTTTTCTAAAAATTTTTTGAAGTCTTGAAAATGATCAAATAACTTTGACTTTTGTTTGAGAAAGTACACCCATGTATATCGAGAAAGGTCATCAATGAATGTGAGGACATATTGGGCCCTGTTGAAAGAAGGATGTTGAAATGGACCAGCCAAATCACTATGAACTAACTCTAGTATCTATGAAGCTCTCCATGCCTTACTTTTGTCAAACTTTTCCTTAGGATGCTTACCAAGAATGCAACCTTGGAAAACACCTCCTGAGAATTGAACCGTAGGCAACCCCATGACCATGCTCTGTTGGTTGAGCTGATGTAAATAGAAAAAGTTAAGATGGCCAAATTACTCATGCCATTATTTACTTACATCATTATAGTGAGTGAGCAAAACATATGAAGGAGGATCAAGAACAAAGTAAGAAAATAGATAGAGTCATGACTGATGATCTGCTCTCCCAACTACAACTACAGAATCACTATGCAACTCACGTATCTCCACTAAATCAGGATTGAACTCAACCCACTTGCCTGAACTTGTGTGAGTGATCTGGTATATTGATAGGAGATTAGTTGATAATGAGGGTACACAAAGAATATCATGGA
The DNA here is from genome assembly GCA_028749045.1 of Cupressus sempervirens. NCBI lineage: Eukaryota > Viridiplantae > Streptophyta > Pinopsida > Cupressales > Cupressaceae > Cupressus > Cupressus sempervirens. The sequence goes on along the minus strand of CM053792.1, from coordinate 512,395,205 downwards.
ATGTGCCATCCCCCACATCAACAGACCCTCTCCCACACACCTCAACAGGAGTATCATCACCCATCAAAATAGAAGGCATAGTACATGGCTCTAAGGATGCAAGTTCTTCCTTAGATGAAGCCATGTGGTGCGAAGCACCTAAATCAAGAACCCAAGTGGATGGTGAGGAAGCAATTGCAACAAGAGCCTTGCCCTTTCCTTTCCCCTTGTTGTTTTCTTTCGCCTTGTTAGACTCTTCATTAGAACTTTGTTTGATAGACTCAGGAACACTAATATTATTCTTCTCAAGAATGTATGTCAAGTGATCAATTTTTTTCTTCAAACATTTATGTTCATCATGACCGGGTCTTTTACAATAGGCACATTTAACCTTTTCTTTCTTAGGCTTATCACCCTTAGACGATGAGGTATCAATAGTTTCTTTTGAAGCAATTGGTATTTGATCCTTCTTTTCCTCACTATTATTTTGTTTCTCATCCTTACTATTGTTGTTACTACATTGTCCTTTTTGTTCTTTTGTGCCTTGGTTAGTAGCTAATGCATGTGACTTAGAGGACTTAAGAGTGCCCATTTGGATTAGCTTGTCATGTTCTTGAGTGAGATTGTTAGCAAAATCATCTAGAGATGGCATGGTGAATTGAGTACCAAGTGCACCCTTAGTAGCATAGAAGGTAGAGACAAACACAGAATATTTCAAACTTAGCTTAGAGAGAATACTAAGAATCATTTGTTCATCTTTCTTTTCAAGTCCACATTGTTTTAACTGCAGCCTTAGTGATTTCAATTTGGTGAAGAAATTTTGGATTGTGTTAAAATTGCCTGGACTTAAACTAATTAATTCATTTTCCAACATATGACCCCTCATTGAATCTTGTGTGCCAAATAGTGTTTCTAGCTTTGTTCATATTCATTTGGTGTATCCAAAGACTCAATGTGAAATAGCAAGTCAGGAGAAACAGACAAACACAATATTTCATATGCCTCATCACATTTGTTAAACCACTTAGGCTTATCTTCATCTTTATTAGGTTCAGTTTCAAGTCCCATGGTTATCCTATTTAATCCAACTTTCCTTAAGTGAATTGTCATGCGTGATTTCCACTCAAAGTAATTGTATGGAGTTAGGATGGACATATTTGTTTGATCTATGACGAAGAAATGCAGAGAAGAAATGCTAAAAAGAAGAGAACCCAGCCACGACAATGCCCCCCCCCCCTTTTTACTCAATCAAAGAACCCCCCCAAAAGAAATATGATTTGGCACTTTATTTTACTATGTTTACAACTACCACTAGAAAGAAATACTTAGTGGTCTTGATTTCAATGCATTACAAACCCTCATGAAGAGCATATGTTGAAACTGAAACTTAGGCACAATAATCAAGGAAAGAAATAGTACCACTATGATCTACTCAAAAAATATGCACTTTCAAAAAAAACACCTCAATACGAGGTCGTATGAGAAGGTTATGATCCTCCAAAGTTTTCAAAATGAGAATTGTGCATAGTTACGGCCAAGAATTTGCAATTTCTAAAATATTTATGCATGAAAATCAAAAAAAAACTCCACTAGTGGATAGAGCACAAAAAAAGAGCCAAGGTCATAACAAGAATCATCAAAATTGAAGTCCGTATGAGCAAGAACGAGACATTTGAAAACTATGTTCAAATTTGCGATTGCCAATGGAGAGGGGTACGACTGTAGCTTTCTGCACTCAATTTTGAAAAATGTATAGATTGCATGCAAAATCTAAAAGATACCCAGATGGCTTTTTGAGGCTTCGAACAAAACCTAGAAAGTGTTTCTCTTGTTGATGTACAAAAGATGTAGTTGTAGTGTAAATCTGATGCCTTTAACAATAAAAAATGGCCCCAACAACTAAAAGACATCATGAAAAGATTGAATTGGCTACCTAAGTCAATAAATGGCATGCTAGAACCTGCAATATTGATTGAAAACACCAAATATGCAAGTTGGTTGTTAGATTTGAGATTGAAACCCCAGTTTTGCAACTTGTATGATGATCTCTGATCTTGGTGAAACGAAAGCCAAATTTGACTTTCTAAAGCCTGTTGGATGCATTGGAACAACCAAAAATGTTGCGATCACTTAGAGATTAAAAATGTTTTGTCAAACTTTTTTGATTCTCGAGATCATCTGAAGATGCAAGAGAAGAGCATACTGAGATTTTCAAAAATTTACAATAAAATTTATTAGCCCCCCTTGAATCTCTCAAATAAGGAAACTAAAATCTACTCTTGCACATAGAAAAGCTCTGATACCATGTTAGAATATGAAAAGATTAATAACCTAGAAAATTAGTGCAAAGAATAAATATCTAAACTATGAATGCAAATGATACAAAATCAAAATAGCAACACAGAGTTAGTCTCCAAGAGAGAAATGCAAATGCTAGAAGCAAAATAGCATTAAGAGGATGCAAAAATAAGAGATGCAAATACAAGCCAGGTAGCATGCTTATATAGGCTAGGAAGAGGGAGGAGGTGGCAACACCAACCAATGAGGAGCAACCATCTATTGGACTAAAGATAGCAAAGTATATTCCCAAGATAGCTAATGGATGCTTACATGTAGGAAGGTGACACCTCACAACCATTCACCTAATAAGACATGCTTTATTAACCTAAGTGAGATTATTAAAAGTGTAGGAAAAACCTAGCAAAATAGGAAAAATAAAAAACTACACTAACATTACATTCCTGAACATTAGTTGGTTAGATTGTTTTAGACTTTTGCTAGTTTTTCTTCCTTCTTGTTGGTGCTTTTTGAATGATATAGTTTATCTGGTTGGGTTACCCCTTGTTATTTCTATGGGTGTTTGTTGGTAGTGTGTTGGTTACAAGCTATTTTTTGTAAGGGTTGAACCCCTTGTTTTGGTCGGTTTATATTTCAAAAACATTGATTCATCAACCTGAAATAAATGTGATAATCAAGTTTATAAATGAAAAAGAGAGAAAGACAAGAAATCAACCACACAATCACTTGATGGATCTTTCACATCAAAGAGAAAATGAAAAGAAACAATGTTTGCAACATAAAATATGAGTAAACCTACAAACTCAAACATCCATTTTAAATGAGAAAGACAAGATAATAACCAAAACCTAAAAGAGATCACCATGTGATTTATCTCAATCAAAGTAAAAAGTAGACCAACACACCCAAAACATGATTTAACTCTTTATTTTAGATACAAAATGATATGACCATAAGATAAGATCATCCCTATTATTACAATCAAATTGCAAAAAAGGAAATCATCTCCCCATTCTCCCTACTATAATCAATACAAAAAAAATTATCTCTTTTTCCCTGGCCAAAAGACCTATAGAAATGAAGAAGAAGAAGCCTAGGTGTGTTGATAGTTTTACAATAAATAATTCCTATCTATTATATTTTGGTTCTTGTAATTATTTCTTGGAAATCCTTTTGATTATTCTCATAAATCATCTCCTTCTTTTTACTTTACAAAACTTTAATAGTTCACCTATTTTAAGTTCACATGGATAATAAAAAAATATTTTAGCCAAATTAAAATTCAACTCATACGTATTCTTGGATAAGTGGCATATGTTGGTGGAAAAGTGTTGTGATCTTATGACTTCCATTTACAGTTTAGATAGTGTTGTACTCCAACATTCATAACTTTGTATCCATGATAAAAAAAATTAAATGACTTGGAGAGAGTTTAGATAATTAGTTTTCCCCAAACATATCCAAAATTTATCATTATATAATGGTAGGATTAAAATTTATGCCCCCCACAACATGACTAATTTTCTGGCTTCAATAATTTTGTGGTTGTTGTTCTACTTTATACACCTATATATAGCCATTATAACTTTTAAATCTGATCATATTTTTAAAACTACACCATTGATTATTTAGAAATATTGATTTTGGAATTTTTGAAAATTGCATCTAAATTTGGACTTTCTCCACTTTGAACTTGAACTAGTGGTTCAAGGCTAAAGTTCAATATGATAACTTGTCAACCTATATTATTGAACCTACACTCTTGAACCATGAGAAGTTAAACCTTGAACTTTGAACTGCAATTTTGATCTCAAACTTAGAACTTTGGGTTATGAATCTTCATTTTGCACCTTTAAAATTTGAACCTTGAACTTTGAGGTTCAAACCTCAAGTTCAACACAACCTTTGGATTTTTCTTGTTTACAAATTATACTTCACAAAAACATCATTAGCAATAAAAACCCACAAGACACCAAAATAATTTATGAATTCTTTTGGGGTTGATTGTCAAAAGTTTTAAACTAGGGTGTTGAAAAAAGCATAACAATAGGTATTTCTCAATTTGACCCACACTACTTTAGAAGATTTGCAATGCATAACCTTAGAAAAAGCATCTTTAGACAAACTGTTAAAAATTGTAAAGTTATCCTTCATATCCATTTCATAATAATTTTTAGCATTAGCATCTTAGGAAAATTAGTAGGAATGTTAAAACCATTCTCAACTGAAGCCCATACATCAACACCAATCAAGAACAAGTATGTTTTCATCATGACTTCATCAAATATTAGAACTTTTGAAAAACTATCTTGAGCCATAATGAAAAATTATTCCACCCAACAAGACCTACCCAAGGTGGTTAAACCTGAAAAAGGGAACCTTCCTCTAATTTCACTTGTTGGAATACAAACACCACGGGAGGGGGGGGGGGAGTGGTTAAGAAAACTTAAAACAATAACAAGTTATGAACTTTAACACATGAACAAGATAGAGATTGCATAAGAAAGTGACACAATATTTAAACTTAGAAAACCCTGTAGAGTCAAAACCCACTCTTCAATCCTTCATTTTTATTAAACCTTAGAGGAAAATAGTTTTAGAGATGCAACTCTAGGAAGCACCAATGCCCTTTACATTTAGGAGCTGCAACTCCAAGGAACATCCATCCCTATCTTCTGAAGCACCCACTTTAGAATAAAGAGATAACCCTCTTCCCTTATACAATTTTAAATAATGAAATCAAAGGATTACTTTGTTGCCATACAAATCAAACTTTTCTTAACTAATTATACATCAAATATTTCAATTTGACACCTTCTTTCATATTACAAGACATAAAAAAGAAGAAGCAATTAAATCTTCCCTTGTCATATAAATAAATCTAAAAATTATAATCAGCCAACTTCTTGTCACACTTTCTCTTATCACACTTAAGATCTATTTTGATTTATGCAACAAAAACTGATCTCAAGTTTATCCTTTTCTAATTATAACAATGTTGTAATGGCCAAAAAAAAAAAATCATCAGAATAACACAACCTTGCAAACCAAGTATCTTTCATCAAAAGCCTTCTTGTCAATAAATATTGGTCCAAGATAAATTGAACTTGTAAAATCAAAGTGCAAATTTAATCCAACATTTTTTATCCGAAAACTCTAAATATGCAACTTGATCTAAATTTTGAATATGTAACTTTCACTATCACACAACTTGAGAGAGATAAATAAAAATAAAATATATACCTCTCAATGTTTGTTGTTTAAATTATTTCAATCTTGTTCCATGCATATAGAAACCATCATCTTCAACAATAAATTTCATATTTTCTCTTTAATTTGCAATCATACTCTCCTTTTTAAATATATCATTCCACTTCACAACCCTTCTTCAATCCAACTTTTGTAGATGTACATTCTTTTTTTTACACAAATTCTTTCACCAATATTTATAATCATTAATGTGCAACTTAATAACCAAAATCTGGTTATAACTATCAAACATAACTGCAACAAATTATTCAATAAGATCAGCTTGAATACTTTTTCATTTCTTCATACCTTATTGATCTCTTTTGTCACCTTTCAGTTTAAATATGATTAAAAAATGAAACAAATAGTTTCCATTCTCATTTTTTCCATTTATTTATTTATTTATAAATTATCTTTATTTGTGACAAGAATATGTTGAACTTCTTGTAGAAATTGATGATTTTCACAATTTGATATGTTAGACCTTCTAAATGTTATCAAAAAAAAATGGAAGGAAGAGAATTTGTAGATCACATCAATATCTATCTTCTTCTAGATTTACAGAGTTATATGAGCCATCATATAATCACAATAAACTATTTACTAATTGCAAGCTCTAACTCACAAATTTTAATCTACAAACATCATGAGTTGACATCAATGAAAATACCAATTGACATCAATGAAAAAATAAATACTAAAGGTTCAACTATTTTGCAATGACTTCTCTCCTATAGATGTATTTCATTAATGCTTGATGCTGAAAATCTCCATATTTTATGACCAATTTTTTGCATTCATATGGAGATTCTCCATTTGTAGAAATTAACTTTACAAGACTTATATGTAGTGAAATCATGAGTTTCTTGAGAGTTTTCTTTAAAAACTTTACTATAAATGAGACTACTTCTTTGCCTCTTTTAATTCTTCATGCACTAGGGCATTTTCTGAATGCAACCTCTGTTTGATGAATCATGTCTTTGTTGTAACTACTTATTTCTCACTCATACTAACAAGTCTTTTTCAAATAATATTCACTTAAGGGAGTGAGTTAAAAGTATTGTAAACTTTGTAACTTCTGCATTATTTTCCACTTTAAGCTACCACTATCACTCATGACTAATATAGAAAGAATGTCATTATTTCAAGACATGTGATGTCATTCATTTAGTCATAATCTATCACTAGTATCAATTTAAGTTCTTATGTACTTTGTGCCTTAACCTATCATGATTAAAAGGTTGTTGATTGAACAATCATTGGCATTTAGACATTTCTTTTAACATTAGCACTGCTAAGATTAATATGAAAACTAATACCAGCTTATGCCTTTACTACTTTCTTACAAGTGTGTCTGTCATATGGTAATGCTACAATATGTTCATTAGTTGATTGAAAAGGATTAGCTCCTGTGAGTGACTGGTGAAAAATAACAACCTCTTGAATGTGCTCATGATTCAATCTCATGCCAAATTCTCTCTTGTATTTAGTTGATCTAAACCTAGTAACTCAGCTATCACAAGTATTACAATAACATTAGACACAACATATGAAGCACTATTATAAATTTAATTAATAATACCCTATGCTTGAATGCATTGTACTATTTTTGCATATGGACTACTGATAATATTTTATCATTTTTCATTGAAGTTATTGTTGCTCTAGCTAATTGACATTTGGTGATTTAATTGTAGCATATCATCTCATTACTTGTGTAACTTATTTGAATATTACTCACATGTCAGTGCAACATTTGGAATAAGAACACATTTTTGATAAATAAGATTCAATCGCTTGCAACATACTTGATGTTCATACAAAACAATGAACTTTATTTGTCATGATAAGATCATTATACCTTGTTGTCTTTGGCACTGTCTACAGGGAAACATACATGCACCATTATTCAATGGAAGTATAAAAGACTTCCACTATCTAACACTTGGGAGGGGTGCATATATGTTTCCATGTATCCACTAGTACTGTCTTTGAGGTGTATGCCATTTGGCAGTGGCTATCTAGCCACAACATTTGACGTGGTTGGATGCCTCATGTTCTATGTCTCATGCCTTCATACATAGCATCTTTGTATGCAAGATGAGTAGTCATTGTCAGTACATTGGACGAGAAGGATGAGAGTCAATGGTTTACATTAATAAAAGAATAGTTAAAATAAATTTTTATTTCATAATTTTTCCTATACTTATTCCTTTTAATACTTACCTTAGTATTGTATTCTATGTTCAACTATTTAGTTCTAGGTAATGTTTGATTGATAATATATATTCACTAATTTAAAATGTTAAGAGAATATAAAATGTTTTATCAATATTTTGATTTGTTTGTAAAATATATGTATATATAATGGTGAAATTTATTATTTTTAATTGTTTGTAAAAATATATATGTACATGTAATGGTGAAACTTGTTATTTTTTAATCAATAAATTTTAAAATTAATTATTTTATTAATAAAGAAGAGTTGAATATATAGATTATAGAAATAAAAAATACTAATTTGAATCTATTCTTATTAGGAAAATATAGAGTATAAATTGATGAGAGGAAAGGAACAATTTATATTTTTATATGTTGGCACAACAGAAGTAAATAACACAAAGAATAACACCAAGTAAAATAAAATTAAAATTGTCAATAATGAAAAGTAAACAATCTTCATCATAAAAAAGACATCTCCTTTCAACTACATAAATTACATATGATAAAAATAAATAAATAATTCTTCATTTAATCTTCAAATTATTTAAAAATATTTCAAACCTAAAATAGTAAATAATAATAGACAAATGAATAGTAACTTAGTGGAAATAATCTTAATCCTAATATTATTATAAAACTTAACAATATATAAACTTAATTTTTTTCTTATAATCTTTTATTAAATAATTTATATAAAAAATTTGAATTTTTTTAACTTAATAATTATCAACTTCATCAATTTTTAATAAAAAATAATATAACAATTTTTATAGTACTTCTTCATGACTAAAAAGGTTACTTTTCATTCACTAGCTAAATAATTTTTTTAAAGTACAATTCTTCATAATGAAACTGTTGGAATTACAAGTGGGAAGAAAGTAAACTTCTAGGGGGTCAAGAGTTTAAACTTGGACCCATAAAAATTTCACCATTCATATATCACATGCATTAATATACTAAAATAACATGTAAAGCATATGCATCAATCATGTAAACATGTAATCAAACACACACATAACACCAGATATGATTACCCAAAAACTCTCCAAGTGAGAAGGTAAAACTGGAGTAGGGATGACACCCACAAATCTTCACTACTGCAGTAATAAAGTGTATCCAATGAAAGTTACAATGGTTTGACCACGAATCATGATCTGCCCTATGAAAGGCCTGCCCTGTTAAAAGCTTACAAAGACTATTAAGTCCCACCTTGTTAGAGGATTTCAACACCCTGTTAGAAGTGTGCCTGGTTAGAGGACTTCAACTTACAATTAAGTAAACACCCTGTTAAAGGATTTCATACAGCCTGTTAAGACTACTCTCTTAAGAGATTTAACTAAAATCACCTGTTAAAATGTCTCAGCATAGATCCTATGGTTGGCACTTGCTTGCCTGATAATAGATCGTCTCTACACAATCTCTAATTGATCCTTCATGATATGATGTATCAATGTTGTATCCTTCTCTATCCTTTGTTCTTCACTTAACTGATTTTGGAATTCACTCTTACATCTAAGTCACCTTGAATGCTCTGTAAACTATCTTGTTTTTACTTCCAATTCGATCATTCACCCCTTGTACACTATCCACTCATAAAGAATTTAGGGCTTCGTCCTCCTTAAGAAGACTCTAGTGGCTTAGGGTTAAGTATGATCTACGGCTGAGATTCAACCATTTTTCTACTTAAACCTTCTCATTTTTTGATTGGCTGCATGTAATTACATAGGGAATCTTCATATAGATTCGTTCTTATCTCCAAAAGATCATAATCTATCCTTAAGTCAACTCAAAAAGGGTTTACATAGTTATTTGTGCCATTACAAAAAAAATCTCCAAACTATGTCGCTCGGCATATGAAGTCTATGATGCTCAACATACATTATATTTCTACTTCTGACTCAAAACTTGTACTACTCAGCATCCACTATTTACTCAACACTTGAATTCACTCAGCATGGTTTATCTACTCGGCACTAGAGTGACTCGGCATATGAGTGACTCAACACTCATTGTAACTCAACATGGTCTAACATTTACATGTTGTGCTCGGCATGAGCTAAGTAAATGATTTAAGTATTTTGACACTCACTTGTCAAAACCAATCTAAGATCAATAGAAACTAATTATCGTACAATTTTATTATTGTGGAGTTTCAAAATAATATAATATTTTTAAATTATATATGCATAAAGTTGTAATAGTTATATTGATAGTTAAGACCATTTAATTTTTATTATTCTTTAATTTTTAAATATTGTTATAATAATATAATATATAATTTAATGGCTTTAGAATATATTATATAAATTTATTGAATAATGATCTTATTTGAATTTAAAGAAAAATAATATGTTTTAAAAATAGATTACTTTACAATAATTTGTTTTTAATAATTAATTTATAATATGTTTTTATAGTTGAAAAATCTAATTTCTATGTAAATGTTGTTAACATTAAAGTAGATCATGCACAACATAACATGGAATGTTTAAAAGTATCTAAAAACATCTCCATAATAACCAAAAATATATATAAAAAAAAATAGACATATCTCCCATATACTAAACTACCAAAAACCATAGTAAATATTCTAATGCATTAATATAGAAATCATGAACTTACTATGGTATCATGGTTAGAACTTATTATGCATAAAAATAGATTATTCACACTCTAATAAACATGTCTATATTTTACTACAATAAATATGTTGTTAAAATTGAAATTGTGCACTTGATAAAACTTTGACATTTTGGCATACAACAAGAAAGTCTAGTTGTAATAGAATACTATAATACACTAAAAATATACTCCTAAGCTCATCATTTGTAACATACAAGCTCAATCACCATATTAAATCTGCATACTTCTGATATGTCAAACATAACACTAGAGTTATTAGATTAAAAAAAAATTAAAATATTCAACAATAAAAAAAAATATGTTTTCTCATAATCTATCTATTTAAATATATAAATTAATTAAAATAAAACATAACATGTACACCTACACATGCAAATATAAATACATATAAACATTTGAAAAAAATGATGCATAAGCTACATATAAGTGTGAGAAGCTTTAATTTAACTTATATTAAATGATATTCTACACTTAGTTAAATTGTTAAATTTTTATTTAGAACTGTTTTTTTATGATAATAAATCTACTTATGATATTTTTTAAATTGTTAAAGCTTTAATTAAGGTTATACAATTATTATTTCAAAAGTATCTAATCTAAAGATTATATTGTGTTGAGTTATTGTATTTAGTGAATGAAGGTGTTTACAAAAATATAAGATGTCAAGGTTTGTGAAAGATTTCCATTTGAATTTAGTAATTAATTTGATAATAATAATTTAATAAAAACTATATAAAATTATACACTTATATTAATAAAAAATTATATTTTATACATCTTAAAATAAATACAAATATATAAAAATATTATAATTATACATAACTAAACTTAATAAAAGTTATATTTAATTTGTTTTAAAAAATTATATTTAATATATTTTAAAATTTATTAATTATATATTATACAAAAAAAAATTCATATGTTATCTATATTTGTACTTTTGAAAATAAAATAATGTTATTATAAGAATTTAATACAAAATATATATTAAATAACTAAAATATTAAACATATAAATATATTAAAAATTAAATAATAGTAGGATATTAATTTATTATAGTTACTAAACTTAAAATTATTAAAACACTTTTTAAAAATGGAAAAATAATTATCTATAAAGAGTTTAAGAGTTTGAAGTTGTCTTATTATATTCAAAGCTATATAGGAATTAGAACATTACATGTGAGGGATGTGAGAGAGTGTTGGTAACTTGTCACGTAAAGTGAGCATGGTGAATAAAATGGGCATAGTTTTATATGGAAGCATCTTTTAGGTAGATGGAATTCCATTTTTGTAGATTTAATAATTTTCAAAATTAATTTACAATTCTTTTGTTTATTAATTTAATGAAAAAACACAATAATGGCAATTGGGTCTACTAGTTAGCCAGGGGTAGTCTCATATGGGGACATGGGCATCTAGCCACAATGATTTTCATGATTCGATAGCTACTGCCATGTCATTCTACTATATAGCACTTAATGCTCTACTTTGATCCTCTCATGCCTATACTTAGATTGTTTCGTAAAAGCTCCTTCATGATGATCAAGATACTCTCTTGATTTTGATTGAGCTTATCCTTGGCTCTTTATGGTCATACTTCCACTATTAAGATTCTCTTTCCATTGGATATGCCTTTTGTCCATTGTATCTTATGAATGATATACAAATACTTTAACATTGAAGATAACGACTTTTTTGTGTCTTTCATTTTTTGATTGAGATAAAAAGTCTCTAAATACTATGGGATGCCATGAATATTGTCAATCCTTGTACCTTCCTATAGCATGGTTTTAATGTATTTATTTATATACTAACATATTATTTTATATAAGGACTTGTATACCTTTTGTGCTCCTCTTTTGATAGTCAATTGGCTACCATTGTCACTAAATTCCAATGTTATAACTACCTTCTCCCATCCCCTGCTATAGATTCTTTAATGGTGAATACATCTTGAGGAATAGTGGACAAATATTCATAGTGTGGTATTGGAAATATCTCTTTCGTTATGGGTAGAACAATGTGTGGTCTCTATCTATCAAAATAATGAGGCTCTTCCTCAAAATAGCGAAACCCCTCTATGAACTTTAAAACTTTGAATGACCTCTTAAAAACAACATATTATAAAGACTACCCCTACAAAACCAATGTCATGTCAATAATCTCCATAAAATGCACAAAATTCAACACAAGTCAAAGTTAAGGAATATTGACCAATCAACAGTAGTTGATTAACTATCATTTACTTTAACAAAAATTATACATATACATATATCCTCAAATCTAAAAGAAACTATAATTTCATTACTAGGATACCATGATGAACTAATTATGTCAACCATTTCGGTAGAAGCTCTAGAACCTGTCTAAGAACACAAAATTGAGAATATTGTAGGAGTGCTTTACCACCCTACCATGAAGCTATTAAACTTCCTCAAAATCTTTCCTAACATGAAGGATACCTAGCTCGATATTGAGGAAGTCTAAGCAGATAAAACCAAGAGTGGTAATGAGATTGTGTGTAACGCATTGTGTGTGTGTGTGTGTCTTCTCTCTACTACAATGAAACACACTCTCCATTGAGAAATATTCCAAGAATATAATCATATCTTGAATTACCCTCATAAAACATAGATATACAAGGTGCATATTAAAGTAACAACATCATTGCTTTACATTCATTTCCACATCTTGGGACCATATTCTCTTCCCAAACTTATGCAACACTAAAATACAATAATGCAATAATACCCTGTTGAACAAGCTCAAACAAGGTAAAGGCCAAGGCTCTAAGGATATGAAAGAGGACTAGGGTCCTAGCAAGAATATAAGGGCTAATTCCAAGAAGAGCAAGGTTGTGGAAGAAAAAGAGCTTGATGATATGAAAGCCTCTATAGAAAACATGAACATCCTGGCAGACCAAGCAACAAAACTTCTAAAGACTTTGTAGTTGTCTGGGTGGTGTCTTTTTGCTTTCTTTTGTTGTCTTTTTATGCATACTTGTTTCCTAGCCTTTTGTTTTAGTTTGTTTAGCTTGCTCCTTTATAGGTACTAAGGCTTTTTTTCTTTTGAGCTACTCTACTCTTATTTCTATGATACTTTGTACATGGTTTTAGGTCCTTTAAAACATATTTTTATGTAATCAAAACAATGCAATAATACCATTCCTACTATTATTACCTATCCAAGACATCATGTAATGACAATTTTTATTATTACATAGCATGAAAATTTAAATCATTAATAATTATTTTAAAATGTTACAACTCTCTAATTAATAAATGTCAGAGACTACTATATCTCAGAAAAAAGAAAAAAGAAGGATATGGGATTTCCATCCACTATTCATTATTGAAACACAATGATTATACTTCAATGTAGTCATAGACATCTTGTAAAAAGAGAATTCAAATTTTGTTCTAAGTTTTTCAATAATCAATGTATCCTTTCAATGAGAAGATCATTTAAATTTCATTTATAGGAAAAGTTTGAACTATTCCAAAATAATCCTCTGAAATGGGATGCTAGAATTAACTTAAAGGAGAAACTATGCCTAAAGTATCCATCCTTTACTACTAGTAGTAGAGAGAATCAAATAGTTCCAAATCCATGTCTAACCCTCCCTTTTTGTCACATTGTACCCATCTAATAAAGGAGTTTAAAATTAACACTCAGGATTGGTTCAACATAATACAAGAAGATTATTTTTCGATTTCATCCAATTTCACCTTGTTTTCTTTTCAAGAATAAATATAATCTCCTAAAAAAAACATAGCTACATTATTTCAAAGATTGTAATAAAGACAATCAATTTTAGAAATGTGTTCGTCTATACTCAACACACTTCAGTATAATATTGGATGTACTAGTTAGTTTATCAATAAATATGAAGTTATAACATATATTAGGATTCAGTTGTGTCTTTAATATAGTAAAAGCATTGTATATGAAGTCTTCTTTTATATTAGAAATCAGTGGAAGTGTATCCATAATAACAAGGAATACAAATATTACAACTACAACAACACTAGTCCAACAATGTTAAATACAAATATTCAATACAACAACCACTCATCTAATATAACATTGAATACTAAGATTACAACTGCAACAATTGCTAATCCAACAAAGATTAAATACTAATATGCATTGATGGCCTTGTACCTAAGGAGGAAAAAGGAGCACTTTTTCTTAGTTTAGCCAAGAGGAAGATAAGATCTAGTTTTGAGTTCATCCACAACCTTACATGTGACCCTCATCTATCCATCCAATTGGGCATAGTTGAGTAAGAATTATAACACGTCCTATAGCAAATCAGTGAGGAATAAACATATATAGTCTTTGAGCCATTTTATATGCTATCAAAGGGCTTTTACTTAAGAAGTTTTCACTTAGAATAAACAATAAGTGGAAACATTAGAAAAATTTGCATCTAACACTTAAAAAGAGAGGAACACAGCTCCAAAAAATCCATGGCATTAAACAAGAACAATCATACATGAAACAATATGTGATTCCTTCGGTCTAAGCTAAAGAATTTTTCAGTAGTAATAGAGTTGTTAAAGAATGGATCAATAGGTAAATCAAAGCACAAGCTCATGATCAAGCTAAGAGTTATAACAATAGTATAACAATCCTAGTAGTATTACTTGGAAATCTATAAATTATTTTATTTAATGCCATGAGTTTGTCATGTTTTTATCAAATGATATATCATAGCATTTTAATTGAAAGCACATATAATTAGGGCTACTAGACCATAAAACTGATTCAATATGAATCATAGTAATTGTAATTTAAATTGAATACATTTCCTAGTGATTTTCCATTATTGATTCCCAACATTCTTTTGTCTATTTTTTATCTAGATTAACCAATCAAATGACTAGAAGTTACTAATTCTTGAAAACAATCATCGTAGTAATAAAAATATCATAAACAATAATATTATATATGAAGCACAAGACAAGAACTACAAAATATTCAAAGCAAGAAGCACCTAGTTATTCCAATGATGCTAATATTCCTTCCAGCTATGCCTTTCATCATTCAACTTGCAATCATCTTCCCTTCTTTCAACATTGTCCCCTCCTATATCTTAACCATTTCAAGATATCTCTCCCTAAAACTTGTGTTGGGATGGTATTAGGAAGAAATCACACAAGATGAGGATGGTAGCTTTGTAATTGTCATCCATCATTTTGATTTGTAACTATCACAACCCTAAAATTCTTGAATAATTCATTTAATTATTTTAATCTCTATTGACCAAAGTAATTTAGTATCTAGTAAAAGATCCAAGTGGCAACACAAACATCCCTTTATTTGAGCATGGGAATAGAAAGTTGTGACATCCTCTCTCCCTTAGAAAATGCATCATCTTGATGTAGATAAGTAAGACAATGTAGGCATATTCAAAGGAATATAATAAAATCTGATTAACAAGCCCAAAATCTAACTTCCATTGCTCAGAATAATGCATGTATTGCATTCAAATCTATCAGGAGTCTTAACTTCTATCTACTTATCCAAGTCAAATTTCATTCCTCAAAAAAATGCATACTAATAAATTGTGCACATGACTAGTTCAGAGATAGTATTAAACCAAATTGATGTAAATATAGTTAAGAGAAGGATAAACTTGCACTTGAAGTAAACACATATAATCATTAATCATCTCAAGTGCATTTCTAAGTGAGTGTGTGAATTCCATTACCATCCTATAGTTTTACAAGGTTAGACTACCTCTCTCCGACAATATTCCCCCTTTCTTATGATGTGTCATTCCCTCTGTTCATTCATAGGAACAATGCCAAATATCAATCCATCATAAAATCAAAAGTCAATTATCCAATGAAATAGAAATTGAATAATTTCGTATTTCAATGATTGTCAAAATTAACATATTACCTTAAAATCACATGATATCAAACACACACCTATGCTTACTTATCATACCTAGGCCTTACGTGGACTTGGCCTCACTATTAGATACTGCACACTCCCTACTAACTTATTATAAATAGTAAGTATTTGCAAGCCCTACTCACTCAACTCTTATCAACCTAAAATTGAAGATGCCTAGGTCGGATCTCATGCGGATCCCTGTAAAGTCTTATTGGGCCCATGATACCATGGTGGAAAGGGCTACTAATGCCTTGAGAAATGATGGACTAGAAAAATGGGATAATACATAATAGAAGAAGCATATGTCCAAGTGAAAGCTAACACATTGAGTTTTTTGAAGCTTTTTTTATAGCTAGGTGGTGCAACAATATTGATTTTTGTTATTACCACATCATTGAAAGATTGGGTTAGATTTTGAGTCCATAAACTAAATGATAAACAATAAGAAGGAACTAAATAGATACAATAGGCACTAGAAGATACCCTAGGAAAACTCTTCAAGAATGAAAGGAAAAACCCAACCACACAACACACTAACTGAAGAACAACCATAACTTTCAAACAATAAAATATTTTTCAAATCCAAAAGATGCATCACATTCTCTGCTTCTTCTACTATGATAATAAATAAATAAATAAATAATTTTATAGAGTTTTGAATTAGTTAAGGTGGTCAGACACAAGAGATTTTTATTCCAAAAATACTATAGTAGAAAATTTATAATTAATTAATTATTTAGAATAAAAAATACCCAAAAATATGCGACACATTTGGGCATGAGTCTACTTCTTATATCTAGAATCTTATTTAAAAATATTATCATTTAATTTTGATTAAGGTGGTCGTCTACTTCTTATTTTTGTCCTAAACATTCTGTACTATTGTGTTAAAATTAAAAAATTTGACCAATCAATTTTAATTTTTTTTAAATAAGCCCTAGTATTTTAGAAACTAAATTCAATTTCCTAGAGATTATTTTCTTTCAACTTTTTGATAGAAAGTTCATAACAAGCTGAAAATTGCATGTCAAGTTGACATGACCTTGATATTCTGATTTTTCATTACCACTTAAGGATATAGTTTGGTTGACCATGATCCTACACATACACATACAAAGACAAAAATAGAAGAATCAATTTACAAATCAAATTATTAAAACAAAATAAATTCATCTTATTATATAATGTTTATTTAGACAGAATTCATTCTCTTAGTCTAATGATTAAAAAAAAAATTATTACTATAAAAAAAATACTCCCATAAAGTCCTCTTTATATCTGTTGGTAAATAGATTTATCACTTTAAAATTATGTAACTCGCCCTAATGGAGTGTATGTGGAAAAATATCCCCAACAATTGGATAGGCCCTTGATATGTGACCTTCCTCTACATCTAGAGAGGCAGCTCCCATATAAGATGTAAAATTTAGATTTTAAAAAGATTTAGGAGAAAAAAAAAGTATTAAGATTTGTCACAATTCATTCTTGCAAAAAAAGAATCTAAAAACTTCTTACAAGAACTCAAACTTATAAAGGTTTAAAATCCATCAAGAATACCAATGAACTACACATACATGTATCAATTGAAGCAACTCTGACTTTCTATATCACAAGTACATTTTTAGGATACCAAGAAAAGTACTTGCTCGCATAGAATAGATTTTCAATTGACTATTTTCCTTTACAAAAGAGAGACCATAAAATGCTATATCTTTATACAATGAACATAGCTCATAAAATTTTGAACAACCAAAGATATATTGAAAATACTTTCAAATTAACTTGGTTCTCGATACATGAAGTGGTACTACTTCAATAATAAATTTGTTCTCTCAATTCCCAAAGTTTCAAAAAGTCCTTTTACAAAGAAAAATGATCTCTTATATAGACTTGAGGTCAATAAACTACCTCCTATGGTTAATAACTACCTCCCAATCACAATTTTCTAGTAAGGTTAATTAACCTTGCAGAGATTAACCTAAATAAGAAAAACATCTAAAAATATGACTTAAGCCCAAGTTCATAAAAAATGATGAAATACACATCTGATCAATTAAATCTCTAACCATTGGAATCCATCCATCAAGATGTGAGAAATTAATTCTTGAAATCCTTCTAAGCATTAAGGATTGCTACCATCGACTTGTACTTAGGAATGAAAACATTTTCCATTCTAAAATTGGTTGTGAAGTACTTTTCATGGATCTCTTCTAGTTCCTAATGACATGTTGAAATGTCGTAATCTTCAAGAGTGATAGAGACTAGACTAAGCTTCTTCATAGTTTCAGAATCTGACACCCGATTTTCTTTCTCTAAATGGATTTTGATAGTAAAGGAATCTAGAAGAAATGACCAATCAATGTGTTGAAGATCATTTGTCACTGCTCCACCTATAATAATCGTTACCACTTCATCCAAGACTTTTGCTTTCATCTATTCACACGTAATTATCAAATTGTCAAATTCAATAATCACTTTGTTGATGTTTACTACTTTCCAGTTAATACTCTTACTCAACATGTGTGCATGATTATCATTCAGATCAGCAATGTCATTTTCAAAGATAAGAGTGTTCACATCTACCTTTGACATCTCTTGCAATTCATCAGCTACTTCTTTCCAGGTAGCTTTTTGTTCCTTGTTGGTTCCAAGCTCTTTAGACATCTCTTGTTCCTACACAATGATTTCCCCACATATTTCCTTTGCTCCATTTATTAACTTTGAAGCATATTCTATCATTATATTTATCCATGCTTCTACCAACATGTTGTGAGACTTGTGTTTGTTTACATTTTTCACCACAATACGATCAAGAATACCTTCAAGACCTATTAGAGATGGTGAAGTAATTATTGTATGGGCTTCATAGGAATTGCTAACTGAGTTAATGTAAGATACCAACATTTGAACCTATTCCTTGAGTTGTTTCTTTGATAAATTTTCTTTATTTTCCTTGTGTAATATTTGCATCACAAATAACTCAAAATTCTAAAAGTCTCCTTTAGCGGTTGATGCACCAAGATCCACTTTTCTCAAAGCAAAATCTAATTTTATAGCTTCTTCTACATTTTTCTCTGTTATAGGCCTCATTGTTTCTACACATAAATGTATTGAAGTTTCATTAATGGACAACCTAGACATCACCTTAGTTCTCTTCACTTTAGGTGGTTTTTGAAGAAAGGAAAAAAACACATCAAATGGAGGCAAAACCACTTAGACCACCTTCTTCTTTTGCAAACTCTTTTGTAGCCATGAAAGTATAGAAGCTTGAAATGATGTAACTATGTATTATCTACTTGATGCTCAGTGATCACCATTGAATCTTTGGCATTGGATAACTGATTATCCACCTACATGATGCCAATCAATGATATCTCAAGAAGAGGAAAATCATGAGGAGAAGCTACTATGTAGTGCCTCTCATGTTTGTAGTATGTACCTTGTCTACTTTGATTCGAGAGATACTTGATACTCTTATTGTTATTTTTTCTTTGAGATGACCTAAGGTTTGAATTTTATACTTTGATTCAGTACCATAGATGCTTACTGCTATATTGTTAAGTTTATCATATTTGCATGTTGATGCTATTTTGAGATGATAGTAGATCTATGATGATATTTGCTTATATGATTTATTGGACATATTTGTTAATCATGTTATGAGTTGGATTTTATGCTATGGTTATTTACATCATTCTTGTTCTTTGCGCTTTATGCAAATGTGAGTGATGTAAATGGATTAATTAGTTATTTAATGCATTTTTTTAAGCTATGATATTATTATGCAATTGCACTTGATCATGTGTTTTAGTGTGCAGGAATTATACCCCTGGCAGTGGCACATGGAGTTTATGATTCAGCCATTCATATTTTACCAATGGCACCCCTGTCTGATCAATGTATCCTTATTTAATTGTTTTAAATTAAAACCTTTCAATGATTAGTAAATATGAACTCATCTGCATTATGTGATTAGACCAGTGAGTGTGTCTGAGCATTTAGAGGTTCACATTGTTGCAAAAAAAATTTAGTGATTTTCTTTGATATTAGAGTTTCCAGGCTTTAAATCTTCTCGAATTTAATTTCTAGTAGCTTTGCCTTAGGTGAATTCTCATTACAAGCAATAACTTATTTTTGTTTGGGTCGATTTAGAGTCTAGCTAGTCTAACTGGCTATGTGCCCTAATCAAATATTCACTCAAAAAGTGAATAAGTATTGAAAAAAGCAATTTTATTATTCACTTCTAATCTTTTGAAAAAGAAATTTGAGAGCTTTTGGAGAATCTTCTTCTACAAGATTTGAATTCTATTCATTCTGGGAGCTGTGAGCATGGGTTTTTCATGAGATTAGTCTCATTGGATCCAGCTTGGGGAGTTCTTGCTTTGCCATCACTTTTAGTAGTTTCGGTGGGTTATTTATTTTATTCTATGGGTTTTGATTTATACCCCATTTTTGTTAGGTAGGATCTTCCCATTTTGTTGGTTTTGCTCCATTTCAGCTTTCGTTTCTTGTAGCAGTTAGTTAGGAGGTTGAGAACTAGTGTTCCCCTCTATTTTTGTTTGTTAGTTCTACCTAGTTGGTCGAGTATGAACATTTTCCCTATTTTTGGGATAGGGGTTTGGGGTTTTGAGTCATTATGCTAGCTCTTTTTTCATACAGTGCTTGAATTCTTTTATTATTGGATTTTTGAGGGTTTTGTACCCAAAGGTCAAATGGGTTTTAATTGTGGAATTTTTCCATTTTTGGGATTTTTACCTTGTTTTCAATGCCACTATTTTCTCAGGTTTTCTTGGCACAATGTGGGTCATGGACCTAGATGATCTATTTGGATATCATTCAGACCACTATTGCACTTTTATGATGCATCAGGATGCGTGTTGCATCCATCCTCCTGAGTCTATTTTTGGTTTAGTAACTTTTTGCATTATTTTCTCATCCAATCCTTGTGTTATGATCTTCATGATGGTGGTGTGTCACACATGAGTACATGTCCATACACTTTTCGGGTGACTTGTGAGTCCCAATATTTCATGGTACTTTTGGAAGTTATGATCATTGGGGTTGGGTTGGGAATTTGCATGCCTACAGGCACTCATCATTAGTTTAGTATGGGAAGGCCAGTACAGTAGCATATGGAGGGGCTTCTATCTCGCAATTTGTTGTCCGTTTCTCGGTTGGTGGAGGGAGTTTTATATAAGTGATAACTAAATTAAAACATTGTTTGGTAATACAATATAAGATAATTAAACATGGGATTGTGCACCTTCCATTGAGAAGTTGATGCTGCTTGGATTGTGAACCTTCTATTGGGAAGTTGATGCTGCCAACACTAGCTTGGGTTTGTCAATGCCATGCGACTCTCTATGATGTTAGCCCCTACTTAGTAGCCCATTGAGTGTTTGACCAAGACTTTTAGTTTATGCATTATCTATGTCATGGATTTAGTCATCATACTGCCTGGCATGTGTGTTAAGCATGGATGTTGTTCTGTGTGTGTTTTTGGTTGGACCATTATCTCCATCAAAATAGCAGGAGTGGACCTACAGGTGCCACATGGTTGGGAGGTGTAGCTACCCATACCACTACTATGGATCAATGTACAGAGATGGTCTTTTGTCCTAGTGTGACTGTTGCTAGATGTTTTCACTTGGTTCTTCGGGTTAATGAGTATGCTTTCTTGTGATTTATGCGTTCATTGGGATGCTTGTATATCATGCTTAGATGATGTTATTTATTTATGCATTTCCTTACTATGATGAGTAGCATATTATAGATGATGTTTTTTGGTTTATAGGATTATCTTATGCTTTACTTCTAGCATGATAGATTTCCTTATGCTTATGTTTGTAGCATGTTTTAGTAATGACATCCCTATATGATAGTACTGATGATCTAATCAATAGCTTGGGATGTTATGCGCAGGGGATGACCAAGGTCCACAATGGCCTTATGATGCTATTATGGTTAGGAGGAACTGCATACTTAGTTTGTTTATACTGCTCATTGCAATGTTGCTCTTAGTACTTTGTGATGTTTCCCTTCTATTCTTTTCCTCACTATATGATTAGATGGTTAGATGTTATTTCCATCTTTCTGTCTTTTAGATATGGTGTGAGTGTTCTTGCCTCGAAAGGTGGATCTGATACTCCCTGATGTGGAGGAATTCTTTTTGTAGTTTTCTTCCTTTATTATTTTATAGCTTTTTTGTTCTAGATTCTCATGCGAAATTGTATTTTCTTGTGTGAGAATGCAAGTCCTTGCGTGGCATGTTGGGTTTCTTTGTGCCTCGTTGCACTTCTCTATGCAAAATCCAACACCAGTTTATGCTATTGGGAAGGTACTTTCTCGTGCGGCATGATGCACATCCTCACACAGAAGGTACTTCTTTGTGGGGCATGATGCATATCTTTGCACAAAAATTGGCAATCTGTGGGCCTTGCACAAAAAATAGGGGCTATCTAGGCTTGTCAGAGAAAAGTTCAAAAGTTGGTTTTTGACACCCTTTTAGGTTTTACACCTTCCTAGTTCAAAACAGATTTCCTAAGGAGTTTAAAATATATCATTTAAGTATAAGTTGACGTGTGTGTGTGTGTGTAATTTTTTATTTTTTTAAATATATGTGACAAATATTTTGAGATAGGTTCCAGACCTCTACGAGCTAAGATACAGATTTTAGGAAAGTTTAGGGCTTTAAAAATTTAGACAGCCAAATTTTAGGGCTTCAAAATTTCAAACTTAGCCAATTTTTAAGAGTCATCTTTTGTCTTTCAGCTTGGTTGATCTCTTATGTTTTCTTGTTTATGTATTAGTCAGTGGTGACGCTTGGAGATCTTTGGTGGTTGGTTGTTGGTTAGTCTTCTGTTGCGATCTTTATGATCCATGTATGATGGTTGTCTTGTGCTTTCATACTTGTTTAAAGAAAAATTTATCTTGCTTTTATTTCATCCTTATTCGAAGGATATCTGGGTGGGGTATTATATCTGGTATCAGAGCCCATGTTGCAACATTGGGATCTATGTGTTATGCTTCCACTATGGTTTTTTTTTCCATTGTGTATTATTATAGTATGGTGTTTATTTTGATATCTTTTTAGTTCATGTTTTTGACTCTTATGCTTGTGATCTGATTGTTCTGACATTATCTTCTTGTTTCCAAAGAGATGCCTCTTATAAGTAAACCTAGTGGTCATGGTGGTACCCGTAGTAATAAGCGTGGAAATGAACACCATGAAGAGGAACGCTAGGAAGGAGAGGGAGAATAGGGTAATGCAAATCAAAATGTCATGGGGGCATTGATGGTAGTGCTCCAAGAAATTCTTTCTTGGTTGGTTGGTTGGCCCCTCATGTTGAGGAGTGCCAACATGATCATGATCGAGAAGAGGGATCTCATCATGGAGATTTCCATCAGTTGGAGCATACGGAGGAAGAGCATGAATGTGAATGTTCTCATACACCACCCAAGGGAAGAAGGAACTATTCAAGGGGTTGTGGCTACAATGATGATGATCTCACTCAAATTGAGATGATGCATGAACTTCAGAGGTCCAAACCACCAGAGTTTGATAACTAGGGAATAGGACTCAAGACTAAGACTTGGTTGCTCGATATGGGTTGTTGTTTCTCCCTACCACCTTATGGGAGAAATGTGAAGGCTTGATGCACGATCACTTGGCTGAGGGAACATGGTTCCATTTGTTGGGATTAAGAGAGCGAAAGGCTTGGTATAAGTATTGTAGATGTCACCTGGGAGATCTTCGAGGAGAGGTTCAAAGAAATTCTTGTCACCATAGTACCATGATGCTCACATTGATGAATTGCATGAGCTTAAACAAGGCTTTATGATAGTTGATCAGTATGGGAGGAAGTTTCTTGGTTTGAAACAATACTCGAGATACAAGCATGATGATGCACTAATCACCCAACATTTTGTTAGGGGCCTTAGAGACTCCATCATTGGAGATGTTTGTGCTCATCAGCTGAGGACACTTTCTCTTGCCTTTGAGAAGGCAAGGATCATAGAGAGAAATGTTGCTAGGGGATACAATGATAAATTTGGTTCTCAAAACCAAAGTGCATGAACTTTAGGGCACGATGCCTAGTACTCTTAGCCCTTTGTAAAGGGCCAAACTGAGTCAACACCCACCCAGGGTGGTGGTACCCATCGTGGATCTCAATAGAAGAGTTATTGGACCAAGGGTGGACAATCTTCTGGTACCTCAAGAAAGAAAGGAGATAATCAGAACCAAGGACAAAAATCTTAGTAGGATTTTCCTCCTCAGAGTGCTCAGTAAAATTCTAGTAGGGGTAGTGCATCTTACCCTAGTGCTACTCAGGGTGGTCATGGAACACGTGCCATCTTTGGAGGAAATTGTTATTCTTGTGTCAAGCCTAGCCATAAATCTTTTGATTGTTTGATCAAACCATCTTCAAGACTTGGTAAAGGTGCAACGAGATCTGAGCCTACTACAGGAGATGTGGGTCAGAATCATAGGGTCTTTGTAGCAGTTGACAATCGTCAAGATGATCATCAGGGTACAGTAGTCAAGGCTACAAGTACATTTCATGGTATTTCATCTTTTTTTTTATTTGACTTAGGTGCTTCTAATTCTTTCATATCACCATCTCTTGTTCAACAATGTGGGCTAGTGGTAGTGTGTCAGGTTAATAGGTGGCAGGTCAAGTTAGCCATTGATTCCAAGGCGATTGTTGACTCATTGGTTAGGAGTTGTGTTTAGAATTTGGGAACCTTCACCACCATATCAGATCTATGCATTCTACCTTTGGGATCATATGACATTGTGTTGGGCATGGATTGGTTAGCTTCCCATTAGGAAAATATCAATTACCATCATAAGGTGGTACAGTGTGTTGACGACACAGGAAGGCAGGTAGAACTTTTGGGAGTTCAAAGACCAGCCTCTTCATATGATCTCAGTTAATAAGCTGAAGCGGAGTGTGTGGAAGGGTTATCAGTTGTTTCTTGTGTCTGTCAGTGATCTAGAGGAAGCCAAGAGCTGTACAATGACACTTGATGATCACCCACTCCTTCATGAGTATGTAGATGTGTTTCCTGATGAGATTCTAGGTATGCCATTGTAGCATGACATTGATTTTAGAATTGATCTTGTACCAAGAGCAGAGCCAATTTCACAAGCTCCTTACAACATGACTACTCGGGAGTTGAGTGAGCGTAGATTACATTTGGATGAATTGGTGGCCAAGGGCCATATTCATCCTAGTGTATCTCCATGGGGTACACTAATCACCTTCATGAAGAAGGATGGTTCATTGCGTTTGTGCATTGAATACTAGTAGTTGTATAAGGTGATGATGAAGAACAGTTATCCTTTGCCAATGATAGATGACTTGTCTGATTAGATGAAGATAGCACGAGTGTTCTCAAAGATTGATCTGAAGTTGGGATACTATTAGCTTCATATCTAGCAGGATGATATTCTTTACTGATGATAAATAACTTATTTGATTAGATGAAGGGAGCATGAGTGTTCTCAAAGATTGATCTAAATTTGGGATACCATCAGCTTCATATCGAACAATTTTTTGTGCACGATATGGGTATTATGAGTTTACAGTTGTACCCTTTGGGTTAACCAATGCACCATCAGTGTTTATGAGTTTGATGAATGAAGTATTTCACACTTACCTCAATTAGTCTATCATTGTATTCTTGGATGACACATTGATCTATTGAAAGACTATGGAGGAGCACGAAGTTCATTTACATCAAGTATTGCAGTGCTTGAGAGACCATCATTTGTATGGCAACTTGAGTAAATGTGGCTTCTTCCAATTACAGGTGAAGTATTTGGGACACATCATCATTGGTGATAGAATTGTAGTGGATCTGGAGAAGATTCATGCTATAATGGATTGGTCGGTAGCCACTAATGTCTTAGAAGTTTGTAGTTTCATAGGATTGGCAGGTTAATACCGTTGCTTGGTGAAAGATTTCTCACAAGTAGCTCATCCCATCACTTCTCTTCAGATAAAAGGGAAGAAGTATGTTTGGTAAGACTAGTGTGAGGCAGCATTTAATGCACTTAAGGAGTGTTTGACTAGTGCACTAGTCCTTGCAGTGCCTAATCCTGTAGGTGATTTCATGGTTTCCACAGATGCTTTGTTGGAAGGTGTGGGTGCAGTGTTGATGCAGGATGGTTGAGTGATTTCATATGAGTCCAGGAAACTCAAAGACCATGAGCTTAACTACCCCACTCATGATTTGGAACTCACGATTGTAGTGCATGCCCTTGTCTATTGGAGGCATTTTCTTTTGGTACATAGGCTTGAGTTGCATAGCGATCATAGGAGCTTGCAGTATATCTTTACTCAGCCAAACCTGAATGCACGATAGCATCATTGGATGGAGTTCTTGTGTGAGTATGACTTTGATGTTCATTACATTAAAGGGAAGGAGAATGTCATTGCAGATGCCTTGAGTAGGAGGCAACATGAGGTATCAGTGATGTCATTGGGAGTGGATTTGTGAAGCCATGTCTTGGAGGCTTTTCCCAATGACACTTGGTATCAGGAGGTGAGGGCAGAGATCGAGTCTAGATGTACCCTTGAGGGGAGATTTTTAGGTTATATGCTTGAGTCCAATGGACTACTGTGACACTTGAAGTGTATCTATGCACCTGTGTCTGCTAATCTTCGTACCTTGGTTTTGTTGGAAGCGCATCCTGAACTGTATTTCACACATCCTAGTGTTAAGAAGATGCATGATGATCTCAAACAACTATACTTCTGGGTAGGGATGAGGTACGATGTTGCTGATTGTGTTGCTAGATATCTTGAGTGCCAAAGAGTGAAGGTAGAGCATCAGCATCTGGCAAGTCTTTTGTAGCCACATACCATTCTAGAGTGGAAATGGGATACGATATCCATTGATTTTATCGCAAGGTTGCCTATGCCATCATGGAGACATGATTGTATCATGGTGACAGTGGACAAGTTGTCCAAGGTAGCACATTTTTCACCCATGAGAACATCTTATAAAGCTTCTTTTGTAGCGCATGTTTTCTTGGAGGATATTGTTCATTTTCATGGGATTCCTTATCGGATTATTTTAGATAGAGATCTAGTGTTTACTTTTGCACTATGAACATCTCTCTAGCATGCTTTGGGCGTGCAACTCAATTTTAGTTCATCTTATCACCCAAAGATTGATTGTTAGACTAAGAGAGTGAATCAAGTTCTAGAGGATATGCTTGGCATGTACATTATGAACAGGTAGGTGAAGTGGGAGGACTATTTGTACCTTGTTGAGTTTGCATACAACAATGAGTATCATAGTTCTCTTGGCATGTCACCTTTTCAAGCCTTATATGGTAGACCATTCCATACCCCTTTGAGTTGGAATCATTTAGAGGATCAAGTTCTTTTGGGTCCAGAGATGCTTCAAAATATGGAGCAACAAATTGTTTGCATTAGAGAGCATTTGGTCACTACTTAGGATAGGCAGAAGAATTATGTCGATGCCCATAGGTTGGACCATCACTTTTCTATTGGTGACAGGGTATTTTTGTGAGTGGTCCAAGAAAGAGCCCCATCCATTATGGGAAAGGCTCTAAGTTGGCACCACATTTTTTTAGACCTTTTGAGATCCTTGAAAAAATTGGTCATGTTTCTTATCAACTAGTGTTGCCACCTAACCTATCACACATCCACAATGTTTTTCATGTTTCTATTTTGAGGCAGTATATTCTAGATGTGACCCATGTTCTTGATTGGGATGCTTTCTAGGTAGCAAACGAGAGGCTTACTTTGGAGCCAATTTGTATCCTACAACACCGAAGGCTAACCTTGTGAGGTCAGGACATAGAGCAAGTGACGATCCAATGGGACCCAAGCAATGAGACCTCTATGACTTGGGAGGATGCTACATGACTGAGCGGATTTTACCCCTATCTTTTTCCTGGCTTCTAGGAGTAAGCCTATGCTAGTGGGGGAGGATGTAGTGCCTCTCGTGTTTGCAGTCTATACCTTGTCTACTTTGATTCGAGAGATACTTGATACTCTTATTGTTATTTGTTCTTTGAGATGACTTGAGGGTCAAATTTTATGCTTTTATTCAATACCATAGATGCTTACTACTATACTATTCAGTTGATCATATTTGCATGTTGATGCTATTTTGAGATGATAGTAGATCTATGAAGATATCTAGTTATATGGTTTAGTGGACATATTTGTTGATTATGTTATGAGCTAGATTTTATGCTATGGTTATTTACATCATTCTTGTTTTTCGTGCTTTATGCGAATGTGAGTGATGTAAATGGATTAATTAGTTATTTAATCCATTTTTCTTCAACCATGATATTATTATGCAATTGCACTTGATCGTGTGTTTTAGTGTGCAAGAATTATATCCCTGGTAGTGGCACATGGAGTTAGTGATTCAGCCATTCATATTTTACCAATGTCATCTGTGTATGGTCAATGTATCCTTATTTAATTGTTTTAAATTAAAACCTTTTAGTGATTAGTAAACCTAAACTCATGTTCATTATGTGATTAGACCAGTGAGCATGTCTGTGAATTTAGAAGTTCGCATTGTCACAAAAGTTGTTTAGTGATTTTCTGTGATTTTATGGTTTTTGGGCTTTAAATCTTCTTGGATTTAATTTCTGGAAGCTTTTCCTTAGGTGAATTCTTGTTATGAGCAATAATTTGTTTTCCTTTGGGTCAATTTAGAGTCTAGCTAGTCTAACTGGCTATGTGACCTAATCGACTATTCACTCGAAAAGTGAATAAGTATTGTAAAAGGTGATTTTATTATTCAGTTCTCTCCTTTTGAAAAAGAAATTTGAGAGATTTTGGAGAATCCTCTTTTGCAGGATTTGAATTGTGTTCATTTTGGGAGTTGTGAGCGTGGGTTTTCCACGAGATCGGTCTCGTTGGATTTGGCTTGGAGAGTTCTTGCTTTGCCGTCACTTTTAATATTTTTGGCAAGTTATTTATTTTATTCTCAGGGTTTTGGTTTCTGCCCCTTTTTCTATCAGGTAGGGCCTTCCCATTTTGTTATTTTTGCTCTGTTTCAGCTTCCATTTCTTGTAGCAGTATGTTAGGAGGTTGAGAACTAGTGTTTCCCTCCATTTCTATTTGTTAGTTCTACCCAGTTGGTTAGGTATGAACATTTTTCCTATTTTTGGGATGGGGGTTTAGGGTTTTGAGCCATTATGCTAGTTGTTTTTGCATACGGTGTATGAATTCTTTTATTATTGAATTTTTAGGGGTTTTCTACCCAAAGGTCAAATAGGTTTTAATTTTGGAATTTTCTAATTTTTGGGGTTTTTACCTCATTTTGCATGCCACCCTATTTTCTTGGGTTTTCTTGGCACAATATGGGTCCTGGACCTAGATGATCCATTTGGATATTAGTCAAACCACTATTTAACTTTTATGATGCATTGGGATGCATGTTGCATTCATCCTCCTAAGTCTGTTTTTAGTTGAGTGACTTTCTACATTGTTTCCTCATCTAGTCCTTGTGTTATGATCTTCGTAATGGTGGTGCACCACACACGAGTACATGCGCATACACTTGTTGGGTGACTTGTGAGTCCTGATCTTCCATGGTACTTCCAAAAGTTATGATCATTAGGGTTGGGTTGGGAATTTGCATGCCTACAAGCACTCATTGTTGGATGAGCATAGGTAGGGTAGGGTAGCATATGGAGAGGCTTATATCTCGTAACCTAGTGTCTATTTCCCAGTTGGTAGAGGAAGATTTATATAAGTGACAACTAAATTAAAACACTGGGTGGTAATAAAATATAAGATAATTAAAAATGGGATTGTGCACCTTTCATTCAGAAGTTGATGCTACCAAGATTGTGCACCTTCCATTAGGAATTTGATACTACCAATACTAGCTTGGGCTTGTCAATGCCAAGCGACTCTCCATGATGTCAACCCCTACTTAGTAGCCCATTGAGTGTCTAACTAGGACTTGTAGTTTATGCATTGTTTATCTCATGGATTCAGTCATTATACTGCCTGGTGGGTGTGTTAGCCATGGATGTTGTTCTATGTGTTTTTGGTTGGATCATTATCTCTATCAACATGGCAAGAGTGGACC
The DNA here is from genome assembly GCA_028749045.1 of Cupressus sempervirens. Lineage (NCBI taxonomy): Eukaryota > Viridiplantae > Streptophyta > Pinopsida > Cupressales > Cupressaceae > Cupressus > Cupressus sempervirens. The sequence continues at coordinate 512,364,801 of CM053792.1, read as the reverse complement.
TATGGGTGCCACATGGTTGGGAGGCATAACTACCCATACCACTGCTAGGGACCAGTGTACAGAGATGGTCTTTTGTCCTAGTGTGACTATTGCTAGATGTTTTCACTTGGTGCTTCAGGTTCTGGAGTATGCTTTCTTGTGATTTATGCTTTCATTGGGATGCTTGTATGTCATTCTTAGATGATGTTATTTATTGACACATTTCCTTACTATGATGAAGCATATGATAGATGATGTTATCTGATTTTTAGGATTATCTTATGCTTTACTTCTAGCATGATAGATTTTCTTATGCTTATGGCAGTACCGATGATCTGATCAATAGCTTGGGATGTTACGCACGGGGATGGCTAGGGTCTACGATGGCCTTATGATGTTGTTATGCTTGGGAAGAACTACATACTTAGTTTGTTTATACTGCTTACTACTATATTGCTCTTAGTACTATGTGATGTTTCCCTTATGTTGTTTTCCTTCGCTATATGATTAGATGGTTAGATATCATTTCCATCTTTCCATCTTTTAGATATGGTTTGAGTGTTCTTGCCTCAAAAAGTGGATCTAGTACTCCCTAGTATGGAGGAATTCTTTTTCTAGTTTTCTTCCTTTATTGTTTTCTTGCTTGCTATTCTAGATTCTCGTGCAAGAATGCAAGTCCTTGCATGACATGTTGGGTTTCTTCGCATATCATTGCACTTCTTCACACGAAACCCAACACCAATTTATGCTATTGGGAAGGTATTTTCTCGCACAACATGGTACATCCTTGCGTGCAAGGCACTTCTTCGTAGGGCATGTTTCACATCTTCACACAAAAATTGGCAGTCTGTGGGCCTCGCACGAAAAACAAGGGCTATCTAGGTTTCTCAGAGAAAAGTTTGGAAGTTGGTTTTGGACACCCTTTTAGGTTTTACACCTTCCTAGTTCAAAACAAATTTCCTAGGGGTTTAAAATATATCATTTAAGTTGATGTATATATATATATATATGCGACAGGTCTTTTGAGATAGATTTCAAACCTCTACGAGCTAAGATAAAGATTCTAAGAAATTTTGAGGCTTCAAAAATTTAGACTTAGCCAAATTTCAGGGCTTCAAAATTTCAGACTTAGCTAATTTTCAGGAGTCATCTTTTCTCTTTCAACTTGGTTGATCTCTTATGTTTTCTTGTTTATGTTTTAGTTAGTGGTGACACATGGAGATATTTCATGGTTGGTTCTTGGTAAGTCTTCTGTTGCAATCTTTATGATCCACATATGATGGTTGTCTTGTGCTTTCATACTTGTTTAAAGAAAAATTTATCTTGCTTTTATTTCATCCTTGATCCAAGGATCTCTGAGCGGGGCATTACATACTATGTAGGTAAGGAAGAAACTTGAATAGATTGTTCAACATTCCTAGGAGATTTATGAATATTCTCATATGGTCTATTTTCTCCATGATTTACCTTGCCAATTTTTTCTTTTCACTTTGGCCTCCTTCTCTTGAATGTGAATTCAACCTCACATACTTTGGATAAATCAACTGGCTGATTTGGATCTTCATCATCACCATTATTACCTAAATTTTATTGCTGCATTTTCTTATTTGAGGTTACTTCAGGTGCCATACAAGATGATTCTCCTTTATTTTCTTTCTTTTGGCAGGATTACCCACTTTACTTTAAGGTCTAGTAGTTGTATTTTCTATCCTCATCTTGCATACTCATTCCTTCATTCTTTTGATGACATAGGTTGTCCTTTCCTTCAAAATTTTCAATTCCTAAACAAACCAATAAATTGGTGGGAGTTCCAACAACTCAATCTTCTTGTGGTAGAAAGGATCAATCAATGAACATTCATCACCTTCTATGCATGTCACATCAATATCTACTTTGAAATCTATCACTTTCCTTATAGTAAGCCTCATCCAGTCTCATTTCCAAACTTTGAAATCACTCTCACAATCTTCCCAGAAGTCTTCTAAAGTTGGAAAGTGACCAAGGTTGAGAGTTAGTTTTAGTTCATTGACTACATAGCCTTAGTTTTAGTTCATTGACTACATAGCCTTTATTTTCATAAGGGATCACATAGTGTAACAATACAGATTGATTTTAGAAATGGATCTCTCTATGTTCTTCACATCTACTAATATGTCACACTTGTAATGCCCAATGCCAATAGAAAAAAATAATCTTGTATACTCTCTGGTTTCTATAGAGCCTATTAATTTGACTAACCTTTGTGCACATCTTGATCAATACTGGAATATCATCAAAGAACCTAGGTGGCATGAGGGCATATCCATCATAAGCCACTAACTAGATATAGGTGAACTTTGGGAATTGTATGAAGTAACTTCCATATTTTTGAATTGCCACCATTGCTTCTGACAAAATTATAAGTCCTATTTTTCTTTGAAGTTCTCTAACTATTAACATAGTGAACACACCATTCACTTTCCTAAAATGATGTAGGTTTTTCTCATATTGCAACAGAGGAAGATGATTAGAAATAAAAATCTCATCGTCATATATATCATGTCTAGAACTCAAGCCAACTTTTTGTACTTGTTATAGCATACAAGAGGTAAGAAGTCATATAGAAGTAATCACTAGTTCAAAGCTCTAAGAGTTTCTTGTGGAGGCCATCGTTGATAAGCTCTACCCAATCAATGTGTTGTTTCCCTTTGTAGATCCTATTGATGAACAAAAAAATCTAGCCTTCAAACTCATGCAAGTCTCTGAGTACCATTATTCTCCTTAGAAGGATTACCATATTTGTTGCATCTTTCTTTAATGATGACCCATGTATGGAATTTTCTAATTGGGATTTACCTTTTCTTGGCTATGAGAAATACAATCTAGCAATGATGTTCAAGCACTAGGACTGATTTTCAACATAATACTCCTTTTCCATCCTTTTGTCTATGTCAGCATATTATTCTCTAATAGAAAACCAGAAAGTTGTGGCTATAGAAACTGGATCCAACCAAACCATCGCCTTATTATTTGATGCAATCACTTCTCTGGTGTCTAGGTGGTAAGGTTTCATACATTCCAATACTAGTTCGGGACATTGTACCGAGATGGGATGACCTCTAGCTTGAGCTAATTTTCTTTCCAATATCTTTGTAGCTAAGGGGTTCCTGTCACCACTATCAAGAGATGACCAAAAATATTGTAGGATGATGCTTCCTAGGATAGTTTCACCAATATCAAAATGAGTGCTTTTCAAGATAGGAGCACTGAAATGTCCCTTTTCTGATTTTGTATGATATTTCCAACCTTTAATCAGATCTTTAAGATCAAACAACTGATATCAAAAAGATCCACCAAATTTCTCAAGAAACCCCAAAATCGAGTATGCCGAAAATAGTGCCAAAAAGCTTCACAGCTTCACCTGTTATTAATAAATCTGAAAGTGGACATTTTTACAGAAATTTCAACAGCATAACAGCCTACAAAATGACGTTTCCAGATCTATATAGCCTTTACACAACAACTCACAAATGTAGGACAAAAACTATGCTCATCGGGCTCCCGAAATTAACACAAAATGCCCGGAAACACCACAAAAACAATAATAAACTATCTCAGAAGTTTAATCACGTCCCAATACATATATTTGGCTCTATTTTAACAGCTTAAAGTCTGAAATACAGCAGCAACCAAAACTGATATGAAATGCTCAACTGAAAACACCAAACTCATGCAAAAAACCACACCCAAAAACCCACAAATCTACACTGTTCAGCACAAAGGCAAACTCTGTATGAGCATGCACATGGAATGGCTTCAAACTCCCGTCCTTAGCCTTCCTGGAAACCTGCAAACTCCCGTTTTGGGGTCTCCCTGGAAACCTGCAAACTCCCGTTCTTGGGTCTCCTTCTCCACAGGTTTGGCAGCCTCTGAAGAATAACAAAGAATGAGCAAAAATCAAGTTCTGCAATCCCCCTAAAATGCCTCCAAACCTCTTTAAAAAGGGCATAACTATAACTCACGTCCAAGAGAGGTTAATGAAACATATTTTAATAATAATTATCATTTATTAGTCCAACGGTTTCCAAAGATTAACTCCCTTTTTTCGAAACTTCACTTTCTTGGGCCTGCCTGTCTTAGCAAAGATTATTATTTTTTAATTATTTGAAAAGGGGACATGACAAGTCCTCCCCTCCCAAACATTGCTTGTCCTCAAGCAATGGCTGAACAATAAACCAATCAATCCTCCTAGATCCCAAATGTAGTCATGAACTATACTACTACCAATTAACACAGACTCCTGCAAGATCCTCTGCAATATGACCAAGAGGAATCCATAATCAAACTGGCAATTATAGCTCAACCAAACTCCAAAATCACCATTACCACAGTAAAAAACCCATGAGACACAAACTCTTAGAATATCAAAACCCAAGTAAAGTGGACTACCAACATAGTAAATACCATCAATACATTCCACTGGCCTATATGGAATGTACAATCCAACTCTGCAACAATGGTGAATGCTCTCAAATGAAACTATACCAAGTATGGAGAATCCACACACTGTACAACTCCTGCAGTCAACACAACTCTGTAGATCATTGGCCACTATCTCATAACCATAACTCCCATGCACCCCTGATGGTGAAAATCCATCACAAGATAAATAACAAGAAATGGAACCCAAACCAAATTTTCCTGCCATCAACTCCTCAGCATAAGGATCAATTGTTAACTGATGTACATACCCTGCAATATAATGTTGATTAAAAAAACCAACCTCAGTCAATAGCTCACCATGAACAAGTGATACAACCCACTGTGACTGATCACTAGCTAAGTCAGGAGATGTCATAGCCAAAGGAGTAGAATCAATAACAACACTTGCTGATGCATCACTCCAAAACTCCTGCTCTAAGTCATGTATTATCAAGCTATCAACTACAGAACCTGTCGCCATGTCATGCCCATCACAACTCTCATCTCGAGGCATCAAACTATTCCATAACTGATGATAAGCACTAGGAACCAAAGTACATCTTTGTATCATAATCTCATCAACATGGTCATCAAAGGTAAATTGATGAGCGTACCTCACAGTGTAATGCCGATAGAATGCGCCAATCTCCGTCAGTGGCTCAGACTGTAATCCAGATGAAACTAACTGCAATTGATCATCAACCATGTTGGAACTGACTACTACCTCCAAAGATATCACCAAGGGAGTAGTATTACTAGCAGGAACCATGCCAACTTTCGACTCACCAACATCACACATGACCTTTGATACATCTCTAGTCTTTGTGCCTTCCGTACTAGAGGCCACCACCCTGTCAGGCATACAATAATCTGCTACAATACCCAACTCAACTAAACCTGACTCTAGTGGGAATGAACCTGATATGCCAATGTTAGTATCAAGGATGGATGCATCCCCATCTCCACTGTCTCTAACAATCTCAGCCATGGACATCCTCGAATCACCAAACACCATAGCTTGTGACTGTATAGAATCAGATAAAGACTGTAGTCGCTCTAACTCCATGGTCACCTTAGCCAAATGAAACTGTGACTCCTTGAAAGTCAACTGTGTACTCTCAAGAATCTCAGAAGTCACCTCAAGCTGCTCAGTAAGCTCACTCACCTCATCTTCCTTGGCCAACAATGCATCATATGCTGTACTACCCCACTCCATAAGATAATCTCTGTCAGCTGCCAACTGCATATAATTCTGTCTCAAAATCTGAATAGCCTCCCATAAAGAGTGGATCTCTGTCAAGGAAAGATAACTTCCTTCCTGCTCATCACTAGTAGGAGAACCCCATCCATAAACTGCTAATAACTAACGAGCAGCATCAAAATGTTGGCAAGTGATAGCAATGTCTCGGTCACTAACTCTCAACTGATTAGACACATGATGGCATTGGCTTGAATGTCTCCTACAAACCTCCTTTGATGCACTGTCTAAAGGAGTATCCTCAAAGTTACTAGTCTCTAGAGTATTACCATCCATGTCCCGTGAATCAACTCTAAAGCTCATATCAACATACAGAGTATCAAAAACTGTAGCACTGCTGTCCAACTCCTCTGTACCCAAAGAAACTAAGTCTTCAAAATTTCCCACTACATCCTCCTGGATGTCATCAATGCCAATATGATCCTGGGACTCATCTGTACACACTGCCAAATATGAAAGATCATCAACACATTCTAGCAAGTATGGTTGACTGGATATATGAACAAAGCCCAACACCGGTGTATAAAAACTAATACCAACATTAGACAAGATACTGGCACAAGAAAAGACAACACCGTGTAATCTGCTAATCAAATCCATGATAGCACCCAAACAAACACTGCTACCAAAAAGTGTTAAAGATCTCCAGTCAACTGAATCCCAAACACCAATATAACAATCTCGAGTCCATATCCGTAAACTAGAATCAACTGGTAACTCAAGCAAACTCCTCACTTGAGTAATATGACCAATACCAACTAACTCCACATACCTGTCATGATGAGGTAATGAAGTCACAATACTATCTTCACTCACCTTCAGCTGGCGGGATAAATCATGTGAAGTACTACCTGCCTCAACCTCATGTGATGAAGCATCTAACTGCGCCTGGTACTCTTTCTCAGCAAAGTCATGAATGCTCAATGTCTGCTCATCTCTACCAGGTATCTCACCATCCTGCACAACAACATCCTTATAATCATCATCTAAACCCACTACACTGTAGTCACTGCCTGTTGTAACTATACCATCCTGAATACCTGTGGCATCACTCTTTGACAACCTGTAAACAATTGTCTCAATTTGAGTATCAAGTTGACTGTTACTATCAATCTGTGTAATATCCTTTCCCACCACCTCCTGTGGCAAAGTAGAATCTGAGACCTCTACCTGGCTATCAGCTAGTTTCTCAAACTCCTCATGCAAGTTCTTGGGAATTGTGTCATTTGTCCTGTGAGAAAATCTGCCAAATAGAAATCCAGTCAACTTATCCACCTTAGCTGGGTCAGATAACATGTCATTTATACGGTGGTGCTCAACCAACTGTTTAGACATGTCATGGCTTATTTTCATAAGTTTATCTCGAATGTCTAAATAACCATCCTTTCTACTATTTTGACTCTGGCTATCAATTGTCCAAGATCGTTCCCTTTGAGACTCTGTACTATACCTGTCCATTCTGGATAAAGTAGAGTGTAACCCCAATAGGATATAACTTCTTCAAGCACCAAGAACTAACATGCAAATGATTAGAAGTAGCATGCAACCATAGATTTGGACATGCAACTGATTAGAAGCAACATGCAACCAACAAATTATGACATGCAAGATCTGGGTAGTTGTCAAAACTGACATGCAAGATCTGGGTAGTTGTCAAAACTGACATGCAAACTTTTACAACCACCAAATTCACCAAGAACTAACATGCAAATTATTAGAAGTAGCATGAAACCATAGATTTGGACATGCAACTGATTAGAAGCAACATGCAACCACCAAATTATGACATGCAAGATTTGGGTAGTTGTCAAAACTGACATGCAAGATCTGGGTACTTGTCAAAACTGAAATGCAAACTTCTACAACCACCAAATTCACCAAGAACTAACATGAAAATGATTAGAATTAGAATGTAACCATAAATTTTAACATGCATCTGATTAGAAGAAACATGCAACCATAAATTATGACATGCAAAATCTGGGTAGTTGTCAAAACTGACATGCAAGATCTGGGTAGTTGTCAAAACTGACCTGCAACTTCTACAAACCCTCAGGCTGGCAAGATCATGGCTCTGATACCACTGAAATGTTCCTTTTCTGATTTTTTATGATATTTCCAACCTTTAATCAGATCTTTAAGATCAAACAACTGATATCAAAAAGATCCACCAAATTTTTCAAGAAACCCCAAAATTGGGTATGCCGAAAATAGTGCCAAAAAGCTTCACAGCTTCACCTGTTATTAATAAATCTGAAAGTGGACATTTTTACAGAAATTTCAACAGCATAACAGCCTACAAAATGACGTTTCCAGATCTATATAGCCTTTACACAACAACTCACAAATGTAGGACAAAAACTATGCTCATCGGGCTCCCGAAATTAACACAAAATGCCCGGAAACACCACAAAAACACTAATAAACTATCTCAAAAGTTTAATCACGTCCCAATACATATATTCGGCTCTATTTTAACAGCTTAAAGTCTGAAATACAACAGCAACCAAAACTGATATGAAATGCTCAACTGAAAACACCAAACTCATGCAAAAAACCACACCCAAAAACCCACAAATCTACACTGTTCAGCACAAAGGCAAACTCTGTATGAGCATGCACATGGAATGGCTTCAAACTCTCGTCCTTAGCCTTCCTGGAAACCTGCAAACTCCCGTTTTGGGGTCTTCCTGGAAACCTGCAAACTCTCGTTCTTGGGTCTCCTTCTCCACAGGTTTGGCAGCCTCTGAAGAATAACAAAGAATGAGCAAAAATCAAGTTCTGCAATCCCCCTAAAATGCCTCCAAACCTCTTTAAAAAGGGCATAACTGTAACTCACGTCCAAGAGAGGTTAATGAAACATATTTTAATAATAATTATCATTTATTAGTCCAACGGTTTCCAAAGATTAACTCCCTTTTTTCGAAACTTCACTTTCTTGGGCCTGCCTGTCTTAGCAAAGATTATTATTTTTTAATTATTTGAAAAGGGGACATGAAAAATCGATCCTTTGATCTTTATACTCTTAGTTACCCAGTTCTCCCCTTGGCCCTTCTAACCAGGCAAATTCCAAACTAGTTCTTGGTCTTGGTCCTAGTCCTAGTTCCCTTTTGGGTTCCACTTGGGTTCAAACCCAAGCAGGTTGGTTCCTCTAAGTCAAACATAGGCCAAACTAGGGTAGACCTAGGTAGACCGAGTGCGAATTGGGTACATTCCCACTACGGACATTCTACAATTTAGTGCAGAAATCAATTATTATAGATTTTGAATAAAGAATTTTAACGTTGCAAAAAAAAAATTTTTGAAGTTCAAATATTTATTACATCAAATTAAACTAGCCCTCAAGATTTCTTCTAGTGAAATTTTTATATCCAATTGGTAATAATGACCCCTGTCCAAATAATTGGAAGCTATGTACAATGATAACTTGTATTTGAAACATTAAATAACATATTCAATAGGTGAAGGGAGTTGCAAGTTTCTTAAATAAAAAATTTCAAGGAGGATGTTAATTACAAAACAACAAACTCTGTGTACAATGAAAAAGTAATAAGTGGAGTAATGTTATTAATGCAGTTGATCCTAACATTGACAATGTTTGTGAACCAACTAATGCCTTTGATGAAGAAGAAGATGAAGATTTAGATAATTCATTAGATAAAGTATTAATTGTTGAAAGTCTAAACAATGATACTTGAACTCGATATTATTTTAATAGTTTGGTGTTGATAATAGATATGATGCTAAGATTAGGAGTTCATAGTGTTTTTTTTTTTTATTATGATACTATGTAGCATTCTAATATTAATTCTTTTTCCTAGGTTGCATACAAGTGTGTGTATAAAAAATTTACATATTTTTGCACTAACAAACCCACACCCCATTTCAAGATTTTTCCATACCAGTGAACTGGTTCTTCAAACTTGAACTTAAACCAAACTCGAACCGGTAACTTAGTTTATACTTAATGATTTACAAATTGATTTTTTCATTGATTACTGTAAATGCATTCAACCTTCCACACTTTCTATGATTATTTCATGAGTCAAATGGACATTCCACTATTGCTTTACAATTTGAAATACTTTTCAAAAGAAGGCATTTTTGTTTTGAAAATAGTTTGTGAGTTGCATCTTTGCTTATAAACTCTCTTTTGGAAGTGAGAGCATTTTGTCAAACAAGTCATCCGCATGGTTTATGGTGCAATTTGAAACCCACTATAGGAATAAACTAGAAGTATGTGAACATGGTGAAATGGCGAGCTATCTATCAAAAAACTTTCCTTTTATGGAGAATGCATGATTCATAGCAGACTTCCTATTCCCAATCTTCTACAACAATGTCCCCTGGCTTCTCTCAACACAAATTGCTTATATGCCAAAAATTTTTGCCTCTAAGAGTTTTGTATGGAGGTGATTTATACATTAGCATTAATTGTGCAACTTAATAAATTTCATATATGCGTGGAGGCGTGGGTTACCATCGCGCATCTCTCCAAATCTCCCATCAAATACCTTGAAACAAAACAACGATGGACTTTCATTGGGCAACATTTGGTCAAACACATCATGTTAACACATCCTCTTCGAACTTTAACTTTTGAAGCCTTTTTCATATCTACAACTTTTCGCATGAGGTGAATAAGGCATGCAAATGAGAAATGAGAAATCATGGTGTAGCTCTCCAAAACTCCAAATCTTATAAACCAAATGCTTGAAACTATCATATATGGGTGGGCATTGTGTAAAATATATCATGTGTAATATTCTTCTTATATTCTCCTGGCAAGTGACTGAAGTTTCCATGACTTGGTCTTCATAGAAGCTATGCATGTTGACACGTTGCAATGTATTGGGATTATGAGTTACCAATCTCCTACCTCCATGTAATATGATGTGGGTTTGGTTAGTACACATGGAAACTTCTTACATTCCTTGGAGACTTGGATTCGCAATCCCCATCGATGCCTCGAGCATTATCTGTTTCTTGATATGTCGTGGCTCCTCATTCAAGCTATCAATGCCATTTCAAAAAATCTCTTTGCATATCTTAGATATCCAAACCAAGAATTTATGTCACCCACTACATTGCATAGACACTCTACTACTTGCTATTTCAACAGACAGTTGATGGGACTTCATATTTTACAGGAACATTTTTTTGGAGTACTTATACTTTGACAATTGTATATAACCAGTTCAAACACTCTTAGTACCATAAGTGATCTAAACCTGCTCCACACTCAAATTTTGTATTTGAAAATGTACAAAGCCAATGTGCAAGAGTACGATGGCTTCAAGTTCTATATTTCTCCTTCAATGATGAAAGCCTACATTTGATCAAGAAGCATAACTAATTTTTATTGAGATTTATTAACCTCTCAGTTATTAACCTCCATCAATTGGACAAAGGGGTTAATAGTCATCTTCAAAATACTTATTTTGAGTCTCATCCTTAACCTTTTTAATTTATGGAGGTTAAGGTTTGGGGTTCAAAACATGTATTTGATATGTTTTTCTTAACTCTTTTTGGGATGGGAGGTTAAGATTGTGAAGGAAAATACATGTTTTGAGCCTCGTTTCTTAACCTCTTAAAGTTTTGAAGGTGAATGTTGTAATAGAAAACACAAGTTTTGAGACCATTGGGTGGATATTTTGCAACTAACAGTTTGGGTAAAATTTAGTCAAAAAAAAAGGTAGACCAACCACAGTGTGTGACATAGAGTCTCTCCTAGCTTAATGGGAAGCTCCCCTTCTCACCGTTCCTTGTATCAACTCAAGGTAAGCAAGAAGTTGAGAGATATAAAAGAGTATTACCAATATTATATTCTTTTATCTTCTTATCTTTCAAAAAAGAATCCACTTACTCACAAAGTGAGTAATGGGCAAGATGAAACTTATAACTACACTTCTATCTAAAGTTGTAAATGGTGATACCGATAAACCAACACTAACTCAAAGACTAGATGAAAGTGTATGAGTTTGGCTCTAAGTCTTTTTTTAACCTAATATATAAGAACAACCTCTACCATTGAGACACAATGACTTCTAGAAGTAGGGAATTCTAACTATTTTTTGTGAATTTGAAATGGCAATACAAGTTACAACCAAAGCTCCTAGTCTATGTATCATCACAATCGCTCCCAATCAAAGATTCAGCTTCGAGTGCTTCTTAATTCACTATGTTCTATTATTGAAGATACAATAATACCATGAATTAAAGACAATAGGCACAAATTACAATGAAAGCTTCTAATTTTCTCTATCACAATTGCCCCTAGTCAAAGCTTCGAATCCAAATGTTTATTTTATTAATTTTTTTCTCAAATTGGTATGACACAATCAAAGTTATGCTTGTACAAGTTTGGTATAACTTTTTCACATACAAGAAATAATGAATTTAACAATGAGGGGGCAATCCTTTATATAGGAAAAGGACTTGAGAAGAAGGAGGAAAAAGTGGGAGAAACTCAACCAGCTTTGACCTTTTCAAATTAAACGAGAGAAATTATTGGATTACATATCATAAGGATATGCAAATTGAATTATATGTAATTGCATATTTTCATGCAATTCATTCTTTCCAACTACAAATATGAAAACTAAAGTAGGAAGAAGACAAAAGAGAGTTGAAACAATCCTAGGGTTTTCTCTGAAGGTCCTTTACATGGCAATGCTTACAGGATCAGGGATTCTTGTATTCTTCATGCACCATTGCATCCTCTTTGATGAGTTTCTAGTTGTCATTTGAAAACTTGATGTGATTTTTTTCTTATTTGAGTTGTCATGAATTCTCCTTTGTAGATTGACACATTCTAGAATCTTTGACACTTTGAAAATCTTCTCAATGGTGTCCAAATGTAAACTCAAAAGAACTTTCTATTAGCACCTTTAACTCTCTCTTTTTAAGGTAAGCACTTGGTGCATTCCCATACGAATTTAGGTTCTACACCAACCACTAGAAAAGTGGAGACCAAATGAATTATTATTTCTTGAGGATCATAGCATATCTTCTTGATGGGATATCTATGTTCTTTGAAGAATTTTTGACATATCTTGAAGAGTGCGCTGCAACATGAAGCTAGAATCATCTTCCAATTGGATTGGATCCATGAAAACTTTTAGATTTGAATTACAATGACGAATCCATGAGGGATGAGTGTTCAAACTATGAATTAGATACTTATGGAGCACATATGATGACTAGAAATGAACCAGAAAGCATATGTATTTGGGTGAAAAAAGTCAAAATTTGACTCTCAAGGGTACATTGCATGTGGGCAAAGATGGATTTTTGTGGAATGACTAAGAATGCAAGTTGGGATGCATATGGATCTGTGAAAATGGTGAATTTGGTGTTTAAAGAGTGACCTTCTACCAAAGTTAGATTCTTTGGATGCAATTACATGTATTGTTATTTACATGTAATCATTATTTGGTATAATCATGTAATTAGGTTCAAAGGATGAGATTACATGTAAGTAGGTTTAGAAAATGAATTTATATATAAATGAATATGAAGGGTGAAATTATTTGCAATTGAGGATGGAGAATGAGACTACGTGTAATTTCTATCAATGTGTAATTGCATATGAAGGAAATGGATGCAATATGCTTTGACATGAATTGGTGGGATATGGAAAGATGTAATGCATTTACATGGAAAGGTGAAAATTGAAATGGATGCAATATGCACTTGCATTCTTGGGAAAAAATCTTCAAATTTCTTCCAAAACAAATAAGCAAAAAAACAAGCAAAACAAAAAAAATACCCCTTGTTTTGACTCAAACTTGACAAAATATCAAGTTGCTCTCCTATGTGCAATTTCAAAATTAGAATTTGGGAAAATTCCAAGCATTCCAAAATTCAAGTTTTCATCTTATTTAAAGGAATTTTGTAGAATACATGACATGTCTTTGAACAAGTGTGCAATGATAAGCCAAAATATGCATCAAAATAGAAAAGGTTTGGAAACTTCTACTTGGTGATCAAAGAGCCAAAAGTGGAAGATTGATAAGGTTGAAAGAAATTTTCTCCTCCAATTTTGAATTTCCAACAAACTCTTTGACCTTTTCAATGCTTGCAAATGATGATTTTGTATGAGACATTTTTGTATGATGTGGAGCCTAATCATACTAGGAGCTTTATTCGGTGCAGTTTCCCCCCCAAATTATTTCTATAGGGGTTTGTGAGGATAGTGCCCCCAAAGCCAAAATGACTGCTATTGTAAAAGGTGTCAACTTACATTTTCCTATTAGACAACTTAATCTAGCCCTAATTTTGTAAGTGGCAAAAAGCTTGTATAAAATGACATAGGGCTAGGGATTTCATAATATATGATGATATTGTAGCTTCTTGCAATGGTATTGAGTTGTAAGGGAATGCAAATTGTAATAACTAGATAATAATAATAATGGACTTGTTGTTGGTAGATATAACCTAAGGATTGGGTGAACCACATTAAATCTTTGTGTCTTGTGTTCTCTTTTGTGTCATCTATTATTTTCTGATATTGGTTATATTTGCATATAATTTTTATTTGTGTGTGGTTAATCCTAAAAAAAAGGTTATCTCAAACCTTCAACATGTAAACGTTTTTTAAGAACACATGCATTTGGACATTTTTTTAGCAAAAATGTGGACTCTAATAGTAATAATATGAATCATTTCTTTGCTAAGAAACTCAAAAACATGATTCACAAAGGCATTAGCATGCATTAAAACTCAAAAATGACCCCTATTGGTCCAAATGTAGACGTATGGGCTGGAAATGCCATTTTTTGGGTTGTTTAAACTAAAATATGCCCTTTTCATGCAAAAATTTGGGTCATTTTTGCAAGAATGTGGCTCACTATTGCATACATATTGATCATTTTTTAATTGTGAATGCAAAAATATCTTCCCTAAATGCTAATAAATGGATCCAAATGCAAAAATGCAGCTCCAAAATGCAAAAACGTGAATGCAAATATAATTTTTTGGGCTTTTTAGCAAAAAAATACCCTAAAAATACATGTATTTGAGTCATTTTTGGCTTAGGGATGCAAAACTGTGATCTCCAATAGCATTTTCATGTGTTGAAATGCCAAATCGAGGTCTATGGATGCATTTACATGTTTAAAATGTATTCATATGATGGCTAGAAGTGCAAATCGCACTCTCAAGACGACCTTATTTTTGCACTTCAAAGCCAAAATGTCCAAACACATGGTTTGTAAATATGTAATACAAACCATGTGTTTGGACATTTTGGCTTTGGAGTGCAAAAATAAGGTCTTGGAGGGTAATGACATGAATTTTCAATGTAAAATTGGATTCTCCAAGACAAATTACATATGAAATCCATTGGTTGGAAGTGCAAATTACACTCTTGTAGCGCATTTGCATGTTTTAAAATTGTAAAACAATGCAAGTAGTGCAGAAATGCACTCTTCAAGCCTCATTGCATGTTTTAAGATGCAAGTACCAATCTTATGCAAAACACTCTACAACCATCGTTACATTTTTTTAATATGTGCAACATGGGCAAGCAATGCAAAACACACTCTCCAATCCTTATTACATATTTTAAAAACATGCAACATGTAACAAGCATTTTACAAATTTGACCTTGGAAAGGAAAAACATGGACTCTAGATGCAATTACATGTAAAGGAGGTTTTTAATGCAAAATGGACTCTACGAAGTCCATTACATGCATTTTTAGTGCAAAACACACTCTTGGAGGTCCATTGCATGTAAACATGTAAATGGGTTGAAAAACATGTATATGCACAACTTAGGTGATAAATTAAGCACATGTCGAATTGATTTTTGAGGAAACATCACTTAATTGGGTCAAAAATAACATTTACACTATAATTAACATATTATGTGCAAATATCATTTCAAAATGTAATACTTAATTTAGATGTTTTAAATAAAACTGTAAGAATTTATCTTAGGGCAAATTCACCTAAGATTAAGGTACTCAAGCACAAGCACAAGCACAATAGTAGACCAAAGAGTATGATTAGAATGACAATATATTCATTCAATATTCCATATGAAAGTACACTAGGATTGCCTATATATAAAGGCCTCTGGAAAGCCTCTAGAATGCATCGAAGTCAGCAACATGATAAGTCATAAAACCAGGCACATGTTCACTAGATATGAGTTATCCTCCATTAAACACAAGAGTAAGTGCGATGATGTGAGGATAAGCCTACAATGGTGTAGCATGCAAATTAATGTTGTAGACAACATGTGTTAAAATGAGAGTGTGAATAATTGTGTTGTCTACATGACAACTCAGTGAATGATGCAAACTCTAGTGTTGTAGACACCATGTGTTGAATTAGAGTTGCATACTTCTGTGTTGTCAACATGACAACTCATAAGAGTGTGCAAACTCCTAAGTGTCTCACCTAAATAAATAATAAAATAATGCATTAACCTAAGTAAACTTAAGTAAAGTGTAAATAGTAAATACTTATTTACACCAACACCCCCCCTTGAGTGCAACTTAAGGGGAATGCCTTTAAGCTTACAAAAACTACGATGAAATGCATAATGGCTCCCAACTACTAGGCCATGTTAGGTACCCATGTACATAATGAAATGCAATCTCTCATAAAGCGGAGAAAGAGGGAAAACCTCATGGGAAAATCCCTACCCCAAAAGAGAGATGAGAAAACTAGATGCATGGATGGATGGAGTAATCAAGACCCCCCCATTATGACATACATCAAATATATACAATAGAGAAATGTGAGAAGAACACTATCCCAAAAGAGGAAAAGGTCTCCCCTACAAGAGAGAAGAAGAAGAGAGATAAGGTAGTCTCCCCCCCCCCCCCAATGAAGAGTGATGATCAGTGATAGCCACTCCAATGTAGAAGCTAATCCAGGAATGCTGAATAGTGTTTCTCCCCTTTGGAAGAAACAATACCCTAGGTACAAGTGAGATGCTTCCGCTATGTGTGGAAAGAATCTCAATGATCACTGATGCCTCTGAAATCTATTCAACTGCGTCTTTCAAGAATGAATGCAAAACTTATCCTAAAGAATATATTGTCTCCTCAACTAATAAAGAAACCTCCTGCAACTGTTGTACATAAGTATCCACAATCACATCAACCTATGAAGATCGATCATGTAGAGAATGGACATGAGGGTTAGAGTGAGCCCTCACAACAACTAAAGAAGGATCTTCTCCATAAAAAAGAAGATGTATATCATCAATGATGTCCCCCAAATCTACTATCTATGACTCCACAAATGAACTTGAAATATCTCCTATATAGTCATCCTTTGATGTTGGAGCTAGAAGACTAGGTGTACCCTATTGTGCTAGACCTATCACTGTGGCAATATATGCATGTGGAATGTGCTGATGTCGTGACCTCTCACTACAACTGTTGATAGAACCCCATGTTCCTGAATCTATTGAAGCATTATTGCTGGTGTCACTATCAATTTCCACAATGTATGATGTGTAGAGAGGATTAGAGGATACGCTAGGTGAACTTTCCTCAAAGTGTACATCCTTCTCCACAAAAATCTCATGTGTCTTAGGATCCATAAGTTTGTATGCCTTCACACTATCTTCGTGTCCGATGAAAGTACAAGGCCGAAGTGACAGTGCCTTGCATCCCCTGGAAGATCTATTTGCCCATGCAGGACAACCAAAGACTCTAATGTGTGTCACAATTGGTTTTTTGTCACACCATGCCTCAAAAGGTGTCTTGCCATCTAAAAGGTAGGATGAGGAGACCTATTAAGTATGTGATTGGCATTTCTAATTGCTTCGACTTCAAGTGATGGATCTAGAGACTCAACTTGTATCATGCAACTTACCATAGACTTAAGAGTTTTTACCCTCAATGCTGCAAAATTTGTCTTCTGCGGACTGAATGCTAGTGGATTCTGAATATCAATTTCCTCAAATTTGTAAAATTCTTTAAGTCTTTTTTTCACATATCTGCTTTCATTGTCCATCCTTAGAACTTTGATGGCTTTCCTTGATTTCTGTTCAACATGAGTCTTGAAGGCTAGAAACTTATCCAACACTTCATTCTTGTAATGAAGAAAGTAAACCCAAGTGTACTGTGAAAATTCATCAATGAAAGTAAGTATGTAACGACCCTGGTTGATCGATGTTACTGCAAAAGGACCTGCTAGTACCATGTGAACCATCTGAAGAACAACTGGTGCTCTTGAAGACTTCCCTTTATGTAACTTCTCCTCTAGATGCATATCCACTAAACCTATTGAACAATCACCTTGGGAAACGTTGATTGTAGGTAGACCTTTGATAATTTTGTTTGAGAAAAGTTTCTGAAGATAGCGGAAGGCAAGATGACCAAACCGCTCATGCCATAATTTGATGTTTAAATTGGATTGAGTCAACAAGGCTTGTAAAGGAGACTTGGGCACAAAATGGGAGAAAGAATACAACCTTTTGTTATTATTAACTTTCCCCACTGCAATCATTGAATCATCTTTTAGGTTGTACACCTTTACTGAGTCAGGCAGGAACTCAACTTTATGACCATCTTCAAGGTGAGTGATTTGGTAAATTGAGAGGAGATTAGAACTTAGGTTGAGAACATAGAGAACATCTTTGAACTCTCCATTTTCCATTTCCACATTTACTTTCCCTTCAACTTCCATTTTTGTATCATCTCCCATAAAGATGTGCGGTACCTTAGATTGCTTCAATGAAGAAAAATCTCCTCTTGAAGAACCCATATGATAGGAGGCACCTGAGTCAAGAATCCATTCCTTTGAAGAATTTAAATTTGCCATGGGTGCTTGCCCTTTTCCCTTTGAATCTAAAGAAGATCCTTTCTCCTTGTAAGCATTAGGCAATGGAACATTATGTTTCTTCATAATAGTCGTCAACTCATCAATCTTTTTATGATAACACTTATGTTCTTCATGACCCAATTTCTTGCAATAAGCACACTTTTTTTTCTCCTTATTATGGTCTCCCTTCTTGTTTGAATTCAAAGACTTGCCTTGTTGATTTGATTGTGGTGTTGCCTTTTCTACATCCTCTAATTTGTTATTCTTCCATTTCTTATTCTTGCCCTTTCCTTTATTTGAAGATTGACCAGCTGAATGTTGAGAACCCTCATTATTGGCCACCAATGCATTAGAATTTGGTCAATAATCCCCATTGATTTCAACTTCTTTTCTTCTTTATCCAACAGATCAACATAATCATCAAAAGTGACTTTCTGATAGGCAGACCCTAAAGTAGTCTTTGAGGTGTTATAAGTAGAAACAAATGTGAAGTAGTCAGTTGGCAGCTTGTTATGAATGAGAAAGATCAATCTGTCATCTTTAATATGACTCCCACAATCAATAAGCTTTGTCCTTAGTTCATTCACCTTAATGATGAAATCTTGTATAGAATCAAATGACTTAGGATCTAAAGAGACAAGCTCATCTTCAATTTTGAAAACATCTTCCTCAAACACTTTCCAATATAGGTTTTGGAGGGTATCCCAAGCTTCTTTGGATGTATGAGACTTTTGAATCTGATACATGATCTTGTCATCAACCCCAAACAAATATCACCTAGGGCTTTCCTATCCATTGCTTGCCAATTAGTGATTTCAATGGCAGATACTTGATCACCTATTGGTTTAGGAAGGGTACCATCTACATATTGAGAAACTCCTTTATGCATTAAATGACACCACATTTTAATGGACCATGTAGCATATTTATGTGGAGTTAATTTTGGAAACTTAAAATGTCCTATGATGCAAAAAATGAAAGAAAAATTGCAAAAAAAGAGGAACACAACAACAAGAACACCCCCTTTTTCACTAAACCAAGAAACACCTCCCCCCCCCCCCCCCCCCACCCCCCTCAACAAAAAAAAAGATGCTTTTAGGCACTTTATATGTAGTGCGATTACAATGGCCACTTGCCAATTTTGGCCTTAGTGGACTTTTGATTTTGTCTTTTTACAACTTCCTTATGGAGTTCAAAACTGGAACATTACAATGTACCTTAGATATATAACAATTCTAAAGATATGTCAAAGTATTACAATGCAGAAAAGGACCTAATTCTGAAAGTGACACTTTTGTCCACACAACTCTATAATCTAATTGCAGATTTGGAAAGTAGATGAAAAATAATGCACTTTCAAACAAAATGAAACCTATTTTTGTATCCAGATGAGCCTATACGAAGCATTTGAGGTTGAAAAATGTAGGATTAGATAGGTATAGTTGCCAAAAGATGCAAATTCTGACAAATCCGTGCACCAAAACTAGAAAAAAGCTACACAACTACAAAGTTTAAGAAATTCTATCCAATTTCTAAAAAAAAGGCGCCTGATTTGGAGTCTGGATGACTAAAATATGGCCTCCCAAAGTTGGACTACAAAATCAAAAATCAATTTGAAGAGGGGTTGCATCAGCAAAAGACGAGGTAAAATTTGACAGTCATACGACCGTCACAGTAGTTCAAATTTTTTCCTAGATGAATATCAGACAGCTATCAAATTTAGGCTCACGAATTGATGACATCAACAAATGTCAGCCTTGTGATGGCATTAGCATGACATCAGCAGTACAACATTGTACGAACCTATATGGAATTTGCAGATGTGGTTTGTTGATTTGGCATACAGTCAGCTAAGTGTATGGCCATGTGTCTTGGTTGCAAGTGCTGAGTTGGAGTTGACGTGGGTACCCAACTGGATGAGGTCAATGTAGCAGGGTTGCGTGGTGTGGGCACTAAAGCTCGTAGGTACATAGGCCACGTGGGTGGCTGTAATGCAGCCACATGTCCCAAATGTAGTTTGCATGGCTGGGCCAGGAAGTCAAAAGACGTTGCCAATTTTTTTACTATGGGTGCCAGATTTCCTTTGTAGGGTCAAAAACTATCAACGCCAACATCGGGATCCACTTTGTGGTGCCAGTTTTGAAGTGCTCATCGAGGATTGTCAGATTAGATTTTTCAGGCGCCAAAATGCTGATATTAATCCCACATTCCTGGGTGAAGTGCTTCCAGCGCTATTTAAAAAGGAATGCAGGCAGGTGTTAAAACAAATGCAACCATCATTGATGATCTTGGTCGCTTCACTAGGTTCTGGTGACTGTCCACCGAATTCGCAGCCATGGTTGGTGGAATTCAATGCACAGAAAATTAGACTATGAAGCCCACTAATTAAATAGATACTGCAGAATATTCCTCCTAAATTGCAGGGCTAGGGTGTCACTGCTCGGTTATGCAAAAAAAATTCTCTACTAGCCCAATTGGGCAAAAAAATATTCTGCGAATTTTCACAAAAAATGAAGAAAAATAGCAAAGAACAAAATTGTAGATCTGAGAAATAAATGCATAGATCAATTAAATGACCATACCCAAATTGCAAATTGGTGCCTTCGGGTGCTAGTTTGCAAAAATATTTTGCCTCACGATCAACTTTAGCCTAGCATAGACAAATTTATAGTTGATTTTCACCGAATCGACATTCCAGACGCAATGGTGAGGTCCGATTTGGCTCTAGATACTCCCAATTTTTGCAAATTCTCCGAATTTGAGTTGAGGTGCTAAAGCATGAATGGTCTCGAACTACTGTGTGAAGAGAATTTCCTCAAGCTCTGATACTATGTAAGAATTTGTCTTAGGGAAAATTCACCCAAGATCAAGGAACTCAAGCACAAGCACAACATTAGACCAAAGAGTATGATTAGAATGATGATATATTCATTCAATATTCCATATGAAAGTACACTAGGAGTGCATGTATATAAAGGCCTCTGGAAAGCTTCTAAAATACATAGAAATCATCAACATGATAAGTCGTACAACCAGGCACATGTCCACCAAATATGGGTTATCCTCCATTAAGCACAGGAGTAAGTGCAATGATGTGAGGATAAGCCTACAATGGTATAGCACACAAATTAATGTTGTAGACAACATGTGCTAAAATGAGAGTGTGAATAACTGTGTTGTCTACATGACAACTCAGTGAATGATGCAAACTCTAGTCTTGTAGACACCATGTGCTAAATTAGAGTTGCGTACTTCTATTTTGTGAACATGACAACTCATAAGAGTGCACAAACTCCTAAGTGTCTCACCTAGATAAATAATAAAATAATGCATTAACCTAAGTAAACTTAAGTGTAAATAGTAGATACTTATTTACACCAACAAAAACATAAGTAACTCAAAAATAAATCAAACTATATAGTTAATAAAGTCACTTAAGTGATTTTTAAAAAAACAATATAACATAAAGTGCTCTATAATCACTTAAGTGATAAAGTAACTTATAAATATAAAATAAAGTCAATTTATGTTATATTTTTTGAAAATTAAATGTAGACATTAAAATATAATATGATATTTTAAAATATGCAATTGCATCTCAAGGTAGCACATTTTGGGCTCTCCTAAATTGTCATATATATATATAAAATTGTCAAGTTTGATTAAACCCTAAGATGTGTCAAATCAAAGGGAAAATCGAAAGCAAGGGTTTCAACAAAATTTAAAGACCCAAAGCATTAAAACACACATTTGAAAACATGAAAAATGAAATTGAAAACTTCATAAATCAAGCAAAAATTAATAAAATGAAAAACAAAAAAGACTTAACAAAAGTCTTCACTAAAAGGTATCATTATATGAATTGGAATCAATTGATTGATCAATATTAGCCAATTAAATAATGAATTATCTTAAAGAAATGTGAAACTAGGTTCAAAAGTTTCATATTGTTACCTACATTTTGTGGTGACAAAATACAACCACAAAATGCAAAATGACACACTCCATATAAAAATTGTAATGGTTGACTAAAATGGTGACATGTTAAAAAAGATTTTATAATATTTTTTCCCCTATCCTTAGGCTTCCATAGAGAAGAATGAATGAACTATTTTAGAGAAATGTGAAACTAGGTTGAAAAGTTTCATATTGTTACCTACATTTTGTGGTGACAAAATACAAACACAAAATGCAAAATTACACACTCCATGTAAAAAATTTTAATGGTTGACTAAAATAGTGACATGTTAAAAAAGATTTTATAATGTTTTTTCCTCCTATCCTTATGCGTCCATAGAGAAGAATGAATGACCCTTTAAATTTTGGCCTCATATGATAGACATATTTGTTTTTTGGGCGCTACTTCACATGCAACAGAAGTTATCTTTACTTCTTATAATCTATTATTTACTTCTTATCGTCAATTGCAATTATAATCATTAATTTATTTAAATTATCATTTTACAAACTTAAAGTTCTCTTGTATTTGGTTTATATCATTTATTATTCGAGTGCATAACTAACTTTTATTGTTTCCTTATTTTTATACCTCACTTCATATTAAAATTGTAATGGTTGACTAAAAGAGGAATAACTTGTTAAAAAAGAATTTATAATCTTTTTTTCCCTATCCTTACCCTTCAGTCGGGAAGATTGAATGGCCCTTTAAATTTGAGCCTTGTATAATAGAAGTATTTATTTTTTAGATGCTACTTTACATGATGCAAAAGATTTTTTTATGTGGTAAATAAACTATACTATATAATTTATGTACATGGGGCATTTAATTGCATTTAATAGTACTGCCTTAGTTGATGATTATTTATTGAAATTTAAATATTAGAAATTATTTTTTCTCCTTATCTTTATTGTTCATAGCCAATGGGAGTATTGATAAATAGTATTTATTGAAATTTGTAAATACATAAAATCTATTGAACTTTATAATAATTCAATGGATGTGAAAAATACTTAAACTTGATTGGTATAAATTTTGGAAATAACCATATCATGACATGAACTAATAATAACTAATATGGTCTCATTAAAGATGCAAAATGGGTGCAATTATAGGATTATTATAACTGTGGGGCAGCTATTGATATGAGTGCCACATTAATCTTTGCTAAATTAGAAATTGTGATATCATTCATGGAAAATAACTAAGGAATTGTCTGAACATGATGTCATTAAGAAGGAATTGACTAATTAATCAATCAATTAATGATGCCAAAGAAACTCATAACAATATATACCCACAACGATGAAGAAAATAAGTTGTAGAGTAATACAATGAGGGAAAATATATGCATGAGTAAGTAACAACTATAATCATGATACTCCAGAATTGTGATAGCCATAACTAGTTGTAAACGACAATTAGAAAATGCTGACAATGACAATGAATTTCTAAATGATAATATATAGAGATTGTAGACAATAGGGCAAGCTTGGATTTTTAGTGCACCAGCATAGAAGAAATATCTAGTAATTATACAATGACTATTAGTGTAGACAATACTCAATGACTATTAGAGTAGACCGTAGCTAACAATTAAATAAATGGATAAATTACAATATGGAAACTATGCAATTAAATTCATAACAATGAATTAAAGACAAAAGACTTGTATCAAAGATATATAGTGACAAATTATAAATGTCTTATATGTTTACATTGAGGAAAAAGACACACATACACACACGCACGCACACATGCACGCACGTACACACACGCTCACGCACACATGCACACGCACACACACGCGTACACACACACATGTACCCAAACGCATGCACACGCACACGCGTGCGCGCGCCACACAGAGTATTATAGTGACCAATTCCATATGATCGGATGAAATCCCAAGAATTAGAAACAATCAATTGATTCTGGAAAATAGTATAAAACTATACAAGGAAAGAGAATTGCTACTAAATCAACGTTAGTTAACAATCCCCCTCAAGTTGGAGTATGAACATCATAAATACCCAACTTGAGAAGAAGATAGAGAAATTTTGAGTGTCCCAATGGCTTGGTGAAAATATCTGCTAGTTGATGCATAGTAGGTACATAAGCAATCTAAATTAATCCTGACTATATTTTCTCACGAATGAGGTGGCAATCTAGTTCGATATGCTTTGTTCTTTCGTGAAAAATAGGATTTGCGACAATATGTAACGCTAACTTGTTGTCACAATATAGAACTACTGGTTGAGAATAAGAAATCTGTGAATCATGAATTAGGTAAAGAATCCAGGTACGTTCATAGCTAGTGGTGGCCATGGCACAGTACTTTGCTTCAGCGGAGGGGCGAGATACAATATTGTGTTTCTTAGTTTTCCAAGAGAGTACAAAATCAAGTAAGGTGCAGAAGCCTATTGTGGAGCATTGTGTCATCGGACAACTCGCCCAATCTGAACCACATTAAGCCATGAGAGAAAGGGAGCTCATAGGTGAATATAAAAGGCCTTGACCAGGGGAACCCTTGAGGTATCAAAGCACTCACATAGCTATATCTAGATGAGGTCTGCAAGGTGCATGCATAAATTGGCCTAAGGTATGAACAACAAATATAATACCTGGCCGAGTTATTGTGAGATAAATAAGGCACCCTACTAAGCAATGATGAGAGGAAGGATTGTGGAGAAGTTGGCCTTCCTAATTAGATAGTTTCAGTTGTTGCTCCATCGAAAAATCTACAAGTCGAGCCCAAAGAAGACCTGCATTGGATAAAATATCTAGCATGTACCTCCTTTGTGATATGCAAATGCCTTGTTTAGAATGAGCCACTTCTATTCCGAGGAAGTACTTGAGTTGGCCAAGGTCTTTGAAATGAAACTAATCTTAAAGAAAGTGTTTGAAGTGGGTGATGGCTGAAGAATCATTGCCAGTAATGATGATATCTTCCACATAGACTAGAATGACTGTAAAGAAGGCTCCTTTCTGTAATGACCCTTACTATAAAGGCCACTGAAACCCTCAAACTGGACTTAGGAATTTTGTCAAATAGTTGGCATGTAACCAAATAAGGCTGCAATATTACTAATTGTTGTACAACGAAACCTCAATATATGATGCCAATAATGTATGAACAACAATTCCAGATTATAACACTACCAATCTAAGAGATAGATGACAATATTAAACTCAAATATGAAGTCCAATGCAATTCTGATTTTATGACAGCAAATAGAACTGATTACAATGAGAGACTGTCACAACTATGCACTTCTAATACATCAAGCTCTTGACAATGCAATGTTATGACATGAACAATAACCCAGTTCAGATTTGGAATGCAAATGACGAAACTTTTACAACAGTTATTAATGACTGGAAATAACTATTTATGCAGTGACAGTGCTGACTGTTCTAATCCTTAACATGCAATATTTTGGCAATCAATATTTTGTGCACCTAGAATAGCTCCAATTTTGCCGGATATGAATGTTGGATTAATGCCACACAAAGACCTCACAATATGCCCCAAACCGACTCACAAAATTGCTGTTGTTGCCCAACTGATAGGGCCGTACAGGTACGGCTGCTAGATAAAAATATTGCAGCATTTTTTGTCACTCCAAAAGCAATAAAATTGGGCACCTAGGGTTGCTGAATAACCCCCTAAAATATGAAATTCATCTGTCAAGCCAATTAGGAGTTATGAGCAAAAACGTGGGTCCAAACCCTGGACTGGCAGTCTGAAAATAATGCACAACTATGTCTTCAAACCCTGTTAATCAATCCACAAATGCTAGGGCACAACTGAAACCCTTATTCCAACCAAAGTAAACCCTTATAACTGAATCTCAATGAACTTCAAATGAGATGCCTGCATTACCAACTCCTCAAATGCAACAATTCAGGTGATATTTCACACCCTCAAAGTTGCCAATCCAAGGGAATGATTCGTTCCCAAAGATCAAATAATAATTTGTAGACCTAAGAGACTACAAATTTGCTCCACAATGGAAGAAGTAGAAGAAATCTCAAATCCAAGCATGTCCAAATGAGAGGCCCAACCCTCTATTTATTCACTTTTCTAAGAAGTTGCTAGAACTTCTAGAAACATCCTTTATAAAATCTCATTATAATGCACTTTTTATAATAAAGTAATTTTATAAAATAAAAAGTGCAACTTAACTTAAAATTATAACATGTAGGCCCCAATAACACATAATAATAAAATATACCCTCTTAACACTTCTTCAAGAGCAAGATATGACCATCTGATCTGCAGAATTGACTCTCTCTCCACACCATTTGCCTACGAGAGTCTGGAATAGGCAAATCCATGATCAATGCCATGTCGAACTAAAGAGGGGACATTACAGTCCGCCCCTCCTGAAATTGCTTGGCCTCAAGCAATCTCAACGCTGGGTGCTGCAAAATAGCTTCCCCCTCCCAAGTTGCATCCTCAATAGGTAGATCTTTCCACTTAACCAAGTATTCTCTGATCACTCTTCTGCGAAGCTGCTTTTCTCTGCTCTCCAGGATGGATTCTGGCACTAAAATCAATTTTCCCTCATCGTCTAAAGGAGGTAATACTGTGGAAGGCACCACATTCTGACCCAACGCCTTCTTGAGGTGGGACACATGAAACATATTGTGCACCCTGCTGTCTGCCGGAAGCTCCAACTCATAAGCCACCTCACCAACTCGCCTGATAACCTTGAATGGTCCGTAATAGCGTGGCTTGAGTTTCTCTGCACCACTCTTCTTAAGAGTAGATTGCCTGTATGGCTGAAACATGAGGTAAACCATATCATCCACCTCAAAACTATGCTCAGTCCTCTTCTGTTCTGCATACTGCTTCTGCTGGTTCTGAGCTCTCGCAATATTATCTTTGAGAGTAGCAACTATATCCTTACTCTCCTATAATAATTCTCCTGCACTGGGTACCCGGCTGTCGCCCAACAACAAATCCAAGAAACTAGGTGCTTCATAACCGTAAAGTGCCATGAAGGGTGTCATCTGTATAGTGATGTGATATGTAGTATTGTAACAATACTCGCAGAGATATATCCATTTGACCCAAGCTCGCTGCTGAGCTGCCACATAATTCCTTAAATACCCTTCCACCCATTTGTTCACAATCTCCGTCTGACCATCGGTTTGTGGGTGATAGCTAGTGCTGGGTGTAAGCTTCGTGCCACATAACCGGAATACCTCCTACCAAAAATGACTCATGAAACGGCTATCCCTGTCACTCACAATGTTCCGAGGCAATCCGTGCAATCTGAAAACCTCCCGAAAGAAAACCTCTGCCACCTGAGCTGCTGAGTGGGTAGTGGTGATAGGAAAGAAATGAGCATATTTTGTTAATCTATCTACCACCACATAAATACAATCCTGTCCTTGTACCTTGGGAAAACCTGTGATAAAGTCCATGGAGATGCACTCCCACTTCCTGTCAGGGATCGGAAGTGGTTGTAGGAACCCTACCGGATAGGTGTGTTCTTGTTTGTTTTGCTGGCAAACAAGACACTCTCGAACGTACTGCAAAACATCAGCTTTCAGCCCCTTCCAAGTGAACCGCTCTCGAATTGACCTGTATGTCTTGAAGTACCCGGGATGGCCTGCTGTCGGTGAGTCGTGAAATGCTCTCAAAATCAGTTGCTTAACCTTCGATCCTGGGACTAGGTAAATCTTGTTCTTGTAAATGATTAAATCATCTACAAGTGTGTATCTGGTATCAATCACTGTTCCCTCCACTATATCGGAGGCCCATGTATCCCTGGCATACTCTGCTATAATCAAGTGTCGCCAATCCTCTAATATCTGAACCATAAGAGTGAGGTGTGGCCTTCGAGATAGAGCATCTGCAACAACATTTTGAGTTCCCTTGACATATGAGATGTCAAAATCATATGCCTATAACTTACTTACCCACTTTTGCTGGCGATCATTCAGGTCCCGCTGTCCCAAGAAATGCCTCAAACTGTTATGATCAGTTTTAATACAAAACTTGCTACCCACAAGATATTGTCTGAATTTGGGCCAAAGTATGCATGATGGCCAACATCTCCTTATCATATATACTGAATGAACACTCGGGGCCTCTGAGCTTCCTGCTCTTATAAGCTATGGGGTGCTTATTCTGCATAAGTACAACACCTACTCCCTCTCCAGATGCATCACATTGAAGCTCAAATGGCTTCGTGAAATCAGGTAATGCTAGAACTAGGCACGTAGTCATTATCTCCTTAAATCTCATAAAATAGTCCTGTGCCTTCTGAGTCCACACAAATTCCCCTTTTTTCAGTAGATCTGTCATGGGAGCTGCATGTCGTGAGTAGCCACTGACAAACCTGCGATAGAAACCACATAAACCAAGGAACCCCCTCAACTGTGTAAGGTTCTCTAGTGGAGGCCAATCAACAATAGCGCGAATCTTTTCAGGATCCATCCGCACTCCATCTGCACTAATAATGTGTCCCAAATATAACAGCTCAGTCATCCCTAAGTCACATTTGGACTCTTTTGCATACAAGGACTCCTTCTGTAAAATGCTTAACACTGTCTCCAAATGCTCTAGATGCTCCTACCATGATCGGCTATAGATCAAAATGTCATCAAAAAACACCAGCACAAATTTCCTCAACTGATGGTGGAAAACTTTGTTCATAGTCGACTGGAAAGTGGCAGGTGCATTGGTCAGACCGAAAGGCATGACTACAAACTCAAAGTGCCCACAATGACATCTGAAAGCAGTTTTCTCAATATCCTGTTCACGGACTCTGATCTGGTGATATCCTGTTCTCAAATCAATTTTCGTGAAATAACAAGCCCCATGCAATTCATCTATCAACTCATCAATGCGAGGAATGGGATACCTGTTCTTAATGGTTCTCTTATTTAATTCCCTGTAATCAACACACATCTGAAGAGTTCCATCCTTCTTTTTTACCAAAACAATAGAAGATGCAAAAGGTGACTTACTTGGTCGGATGTGCCCCATAGCTAGCAACTCCTCGATGGTCCTTTCGATCTCATCCTTGAGTCGCTTTGGGTGTCGATAAGGTGTGATCATGATAGGCTTAGCACCTTCCTCCAGCTCAATAACATGCTCAATGCCTCTGTCCGGTGGCCTACCTGGTGGAATCTCACTGAATACCTTTTCGTACTTAATCCTCAATTTCTAAATATCAGGATGATATTCCATCTTATGTTGCTCCTCCTGTGTAGGTGTCAAAGTACAAACTGCTGCCCTCTCTATATCATTATGCCTAGTTAATCTCTCCAGCCGCCTAAATGAGATAGTCCTAATGTCTCCATTACGGATAGCCTTAAGCACATGAGTCCTACCATTCACTTCGAATTGTATCTCCATATCCTCTAGTCTCAGGGTAACCACCTTCAATGAATGAAGCCACTACATTCCAAGTACTATATCCATGTCACCCATGTTGACCACATGATAGTCCGCCTTAAACTCATAGTTGTTCAGGCGCAAAGGTAGGTCTCGTACCATCCTGTCACAACGAAGAGTGTATCCATCAGCTACCTTGACTCTTAGTCCCACGAACTCCTCAGTAATGAGTCCACGCTTCTCCACGAATTGTGCATCAATGAAATTATGTGTGGCACTTGTGTCCAATAATGTAATAACCTTCTGCCCAGCCAAAACTCCCCGAAGTCTGAAAGAACCCTCTCTCTGGATACGAGACAGTCGTGCTTCCTGTAAATGTAGCTCTGTTCCCTGTTGTTGCCCTGCACTGTCTATCTCCTGCTCTCCCTCTGCTTCATCAGGATCCTCATCATGATGTTCTGAACTATCTGAATCTAAGCCTTCGTAATAAGCCCACATTGCTCGGTTGGCCTTCCCTTTTGGCCTCATAGGACAGTCATGGCCATACTCATACGGGCCTTTGCAATAGAAGCATAGCTTCTTCCTACGCAAGTCATTAAGTGTCTCCTTGTCCAACCTCTTACTTTCCTCCTTAGGTAGCTATGCCTCTCTATGAAAGGGTTTCCTGTCCCTATCTTTTCCTGAAGGGAAACTCTTTGCCTAGAATTTATTTTTAGAAGCTGAAGAGGAATCCATGTCACGAGCTTTCTTAATGGCTTCCTGCAAAGTGGGAGGGTTGAGAGCTTTAATCCACCCTCTCAACGGATCAACTAGCCCATCCATAAATAAAACCAATAGCCTCCGTTCAGATACATCTGTTACTAACAATGCAAGTTTCTGAAACTCTGAAATGTATGTTTCCAATGATCCCCATTGTTTAAGCTGAGCTAACTCCTTGAAATGGAGTCCTGGATCCTTCTTATCAAAACGTTCAATCAGTCTCTCTGTAAACTCCACATATGAGGTAATGTGTGCATGACCCATAGTGATCATACCATGATGCCACCACTCGTGTGCTAACCCATCCAGGTGAATTGCTGCATACTTAATAGCTTCTTCCTCAGACATAAGGTTCAATTGAAAGTATGTGTCAAGTTTTTGAACCCAAGCTCTTGCTGTAGACTTCCCCGAGCCATCATAATATGGTAACTGAAGTTTCCCTACTTTCTTTCGTAGCTCATAGCTCTGAGTCCTGTCATGTCCACGGGGCATATGCTTCATCCGCACATCCATATACTCTCTAAAGGTGATTGCAGCTGTAAAATCTAGACCTCCTGCTTCCCAATCTCTCCTTAGCTGATCCTGTATGTCAGTGATCTGGGGTTCTGGTACTGGCTGCTGTGGAGCTCTAGGAAGGAACGTGGGAATCATAGGTCTCGAACTCACTGTCCTAGCTTGCTGGGGTGCATGACCGAAATTGATCCCAATTTGTTCGCCTCCATTATGTATCCCATCCTGATTATTCCTATTCTGATTGTTACCATTCTGATTATTTCCTCCACCTATGTTAGCGTTCAACCCCATTTGACGAGCCATCATCTGCATCATAAGCTCCATTCTCTGATTCTGTTCCTGTGCTCTTTGTTCGGCTAATCGTTGTCCCTGTGCCAAGGTGTCTAATAACTGTAAAAATCTTTCCTCTTGCTAATCTGGACCGGCATTCCCGCCTCTATCCATATTGTAGTCGTAGTCTTGATCAAAGAATACCTCCCCTGTGTCTGTATGACTGGATTCTATGTCCACCTGTACAGATGAGCTAGACTGTTCGCTCTGCAGGTCTGAAATCCTATCTTGTCTTGCTTTGGTATTCCGAAAATTATAAAGCCTCTGTCGCATGCTCATAAATGTTCTGATTTTAGTGTTTTGACATTTCGTCAAACACTTTCCCTTCTATCCAGCTGTTCCAAATTCCCTATAAGACCTCCACAGGATGGCAGGACTTATAGCTCTAATACCACTGTAATGACCCTTACTATAAAGGCCACTGAAACCCTCAAACTGGACTTAGGAATTTTGTCAAACAGTTGGCATGTAACCGAATAAGGCTGCAATATTACTAATTGTTGTACAACGAAACCTCAATATATGATGCCAATAATGTATGAACAACAATTCCAGATTATAACACTGCCAATCTAAGAGATAGATGACAATATTAAACTCAAATATGAAGTCCAATGCAATTCTGATTTTATGACAGCAAATAGAACTGATTACAATGAGAGACTATCACAACTATGCACTTCTAATACATCAAGCTCTTGACAATGCAATGTTATGACATGAACAATAACCCAGTTCAGATTTGGAATGCAAATGACGAAACTTTTACAACAGTTATTAATGACTGGAAATAACTATTTATGCAATGACAGTGCTGACTGTTCTAATCCTTAACATGCAATATTTTGGCAATCAATATTTTGTGCACCTGGAATAGCTCCAATTTTGCCGGATATGAATGTTGGATTAATGCCACACGAAGACCTCACAATCTGCCCCAAACCGACTCACAAAATTGTTGTTGCTGCCCAACTGACAGGGCCGTACAGGTATGGCTGCTAGATAAAAATATTGCAGCATTTTTTGTCACTCCAAAAGCAATAAATCTGGGCGCCTAGGGTTGCTGAATAACCCCCTAAAATATGAAATTCATCCGTCAAGCCAATTAGGAGTTATGAGCAAAAACGTGGGTCCAAACCCTGGACTGGCAGTCTGAAAATAATGCACAACTGTGTCTTCAAACCCTGTTAATCAATCCACAAATGCTAGGGCACAATTGAAACCCTTATTCCAACCAAAGTAAACCCTTATAACCGAATCTCAATGAAGTCCAAATGAGATGGTTGCATTACCAACTCCTCAAATGCAACAATTCAGGTGATATTTCACACCCTCAAAGTTGCCAATCCAAGGGAATGATTCGTTCCCAAAGATCAAATAATAATTTGCAGACCCAAGGGACTACAAATTTGCTCCACAATGGAAGAAGTAGAAGAAATTTCAAATCCAAGCATGTCCAAATGAGAGGCCCAGCCCTCTATTTATTCACTTTTCTAAGAAGTTGCTAGAACTTCTAGAAACATCCTTTATAAAATCTCATTATAATGCACTTTTTATAATAAAGTAATTTTATAAAATAAAAAGTGCAACTCAACTTAAAATTATAACATGTAGGCCCCAATAACACATAATAATAAAATATAACCTCTTAACACTTCTTCAAGAGCAAGATATGACCATCTAATCCGCAGAATTGACTCTCTCTCCACACCATTTGCCTGCGAGAGTCTGGAATAGGCAAATCCATGATCAATGCCATGTCGAACTAAAGAGGGGACATTACACTTTCTTGTAAGTAAATAAAGAATAGTTAGCCTTGGAGGGAGTGAAACCAACATCTTGAAGAGCAGAAAAAAGCTTGGCAAACCAATTTCTTGAAGCTTGTTTAAGACCATATATAGACTTATTCAAGTGGCAAATGTGTATGTCCCCCTGTTTGCCAAGACCGGGAGGAAGAGCCATGTAAACTCCTTCGTCCAAAGCTCCATGAAGAAAAACATTATGGACATCTAATTGATGGAAAGACCAATTCCAAATTGCGGCAACTACTAAAAGGCAATGTACAGTTCTTAATTTTGAAACCGGTGCAAAAGTCTCGTATAGTCTAGCCCTTCTTGTTGAGTGTATCCTTTGGCAACAAGGTGGGCTTTGTAGCATTCTATGGAACCATCGACTTTGTACTTGATTTTGTAAACCCAATGACAACCAATCGGGCGATGACCAAAAGGGAAGTTGACGATAGTCCATGTACCATTAGTATCCAAGGAGGCAAGTTCAACATCCATGGCTCGACACCAATGCGAGTCTTGCATAGCTTGATCAAAGGTGGCAGGTTCTTGTTGCATAAAAATAGCAGAAAGAATGAAGAGGAGGGGTCAAACAATCATACGAGAGAAAATGAGATAAAGGGAAGCAAGTACCTTTAGCGGGAACTTGCAGAGAATCTGGCGTCGGAGTGGGAAAAGTAGGTAGTGTGGGGCAGTGGTATTCTTAAATATGAGAAGGAGTTTGACGGGGCTGAGTGGATCAGCAAAGGGTATTGGAAGGTAGAGGATCAACACCAATGTTTAGGTGTGAAGGGACAGAGTCGAAAAAGGGAGTTGAGTCTATTAATGGGATAGAGGCTGGTGATGAGGAAGAGTTGTCTAATAAGGTCAAATCTAGAGTAGGAAGTGGTAAGACGGGTTGCTCAATTTGTTGGTCATGAGTTCCATGGGAAGCAAATGGGAACACAGTTTCATGGAAGACTACATTTCGACTAGTGAGTACCTGCTCAGAATCAAGGTCATAAAGACGATACCCTTTTTGTCCATAAGGATGCCCAATAAACACACAATGATGTGCATTACTAACAAATTTTCCTTTGGTAGAAATAGCAATGGCAAAACACAGACATCCAAAACACATAGATGAGCATAGGTAGGTGAAATCTGAAATAAAATCTCATAGGGCATTTTTCCTAAAAGAAGGGGTGCAGGCATTCTATTAGTAAGGTAAGTGGCTGTGAGAACGCACTCGCCCCAAAAAGTCATGGGTAAGGAGGCATGAAAATGAAGTTCTTGAACAACATTGAGGAGATGACAGTGTTTGCATTCAGCAACACCATTTTGTTGTGGAGTATTTACACAACTGTGTTGTTGAATTACACCACGATCATGAAAGATGGAATGTAACTCATGGGAAAAAAATTCAGCACCATTGTCAGAACGAATGCATTTAATTCAGAAACCAATTTGAGTTTCAACCATGCAAGAAAAAGATTTGAGAAGCACATGTTTCAGATTTAAAATGCATAAGGTAAACCCAAGTACAACGCAAAAAATCATCCACAATGGTAAGAAAATAATGAGCACCCGATAATGAAGCAACAAAATGGCCACCCCAAATGTCACATTGAATGAGATCAAAGGTTTGATTAGAAGTTATGGAACTAATAGGAAATGGAAGACGAGTTTGTTTTGCCAAAGGACAAAATTCACAAATTAAAGAAGCATAGAAACTAATGTTAGGTACCACTCGTGTGAGATGTTGTAGCATGAGATGGATGTCCCAGACATTGATACCAAATCTGAGGTGGGGCTTTATTGAAAGCAGCAAAAACTTTAGGTAAGTTGGAGGGTGTTGGATTGAATAGGTAGAGGCCACCAACTTCTTTACCCAATCCAATCGTCATTCTTGTTGCAAGGTGCTGAAAAAGACAAAAATCAGGAAACAGAGTAACGGAACAATAAAGTGATCTAGTGAGTTTGCTAACAAATATCAAATTGACATTGAATGCTGGAACATGGAAAACATCATCCAAATGTAAAGTGGAAGCGAGATCAATAGAACCACTAGAAGCAACATAAACTGAAGCTCCATTTAACAATCGAATGGGAATCAGAGCAGGAAGGGAAGTGCAACTAGTGAGCAAATCAGAAGAAGAAATCATGTGATCAGTAGCCCCTATGTCAATGATCCATGAGGTTTCTGAAAAAGTGTTGAAACTAGAGAAAGAAGCAACGAAAGTGGAGGAAGGGCAACAAGTACCTGCGATGTTGGCTAAGCTGTGGAAGGTACCTTCATGGAGCAAAGCCAGAATTTTCTTATACTGTGCCGAAGTGAATGATGCAGTGGACTCATCTTTGGTTACATTGTGAGAGGACAGTTTGACACCAAGGACACCTTTGGTGGAACTATTGTTCTTGGGATGGTTGGGTGGATAACCATGCAGACAATAGCACCGATCAATGGAGTGATCAATTCTAGGAAGGCCAAGGCTCTGACAATGGTCATAGATAGACCATTCTTTTCCTTTTCCTCGTCCATGACCATACACCCTAGAGTCTAGAGCAGAGTGGGAACCAGAGGAAGAATGGTTTATAGCAAGAGCTGCACCATCAGAATTGCAAAAAGAGTTGGCAATTTCTCTCTGTTTTTCTTCTTGTAAAGCAAGGGCATAGGCCCTGTTAAGAAGAGGAAGAGGATTCATGAATAGAATCTGTCCACAAACTAGCAACATAAGAGTCATGAAGTCCCATGAGAAACTGGAGAATTTTCTCTTCTTGATCATGATCGTGAAGGTTCTTCATCGCTCCACAAGTGCATGAGGGCATGGGTGTATAAGATGCCAATTCATCCCAATACCCCTTCAACTTGTTGAAATAAGCAGCCATAGAGTCTTGTGTAAGAGACGAAATGGCCCGCCGAATTTGATCGAGACAAGGAGCATTGCTTTGAGAAAAAGGCTCAATTAAGTTTGCCCATAACTCTGAAGCAGAATTTGTGTAGATGACGCTGCTGGCAAGCTCCACATCAACAAAATTGAGGATCTAGGAGAGAACCATGTCATTGCAGCATTGCCATATAGCAAAATCGTCTGGATTCAGATCTGAATCCAGCTTAGGAATGGTCCCATCAATGATCCCTAGATTGTTCTTTGCACTCAATGCCATTCACATGGCTCTGCTCCAAGTAGAAAAATTGTCTCCTGTCAAGATACGGGAGACTAAAAACAGTGCCTGGGTTGTCAGAATTATGAAGGAAGTAAGGGCTCGTGGAATTGACTGAGGTATTTTGACAATGGGTATTAACTGAAGAAAGATGATCAGCCATAGAAGAGGCTTCCATGACAGCAATGATCAGAAATGCTAGGTTGAAGGGGAGAAAAGAAAAAATTAGGAAGGAAGCTGTTAAGATCGTTGCAACTCTGATACCATGACAAATTATAAATGTCTTATATGTTTACATTGAGGAGAAAGACATATATATACAGAGTATTACAATGACTGATTCCATATGATCGGATGAAATCCTAAGAATTAGAAACAATCAATTCATTCTAGGAAACAATCTAAAACTATACAAGGAAAGAATACAGTTGCTAAATCAACGTTAGTTAATAGACAATACTCAATGACTATTAGTGTAGACCATAGCTAACAATTAAATAAATGGATTAATTACAATATGGAAACTATGCCATTAAAATCATAACAATGAATTAAAGACAAAAGACTTGTATCAAAGATAAACAGTGATTATGTATTTCAAAAAGTGAGAGGGTAATAGTTAAGAGGAAGAAGGTGTGATTTATTGACGAGTCACATACATTCATGAAGACAACTCCTTTGAAGAATATAAAAAAGGTTGGTGAAGTGTATGTTAAGGGGAATAAGGAGTTATGTCACTGAATTGAAAGAAACTGAATGATTATTATCAAAAGGAAATGAATTATCTGCAAAACTGGAAAGGATAACAACGGTTAATGCTATAACGCACCAATGAGTAGTACTGATCTACAAAATATTAAATCAGAATTGAATATATTTGTCTGTATAAAATAAATATATTCATAACAAATTGATAAACTTATATTTATCCGAATCCTATTACTATTGACTTATAGATGTGAAACTGTAAAATTACAAGTTGGGGCTTGTATAAATCCAAGCAATGGATCTTTGTCCCAAGATAGAGTGGTGATCAGTGACCCAAGCGCCTTGTGGGCATCATCCCAAGAAATTCTCAAGGACATAGATCTATAAACTTTAAGAGAATCCATTGCAAAGTTGGTGTCTAGGCAACTTGGATAGCATCTACTCCTTCCTTCATTAACTTGAAGTAGTATTAAGGTAGGTATGGATGATAATAATTTGTACTAAAAACTTTAATAAGATTAATGACTAATTCTACTAGGAAACATTACAATCCAAATGCTAATTATAAAATTTCAGTTAAATTAAGTAACGTCCCAACAGGGGACATTACATCTCCCCTAATGTAAATTTCTTTAAAGTGTGTTCTCTGGAGTTTCCATTTTCTTTTCCCTTTCTTCTTATGATTTTGTTGGGAACGTCTGGGCAAAGTTGCAGGTTCAACCTGCTTGTGGTTTGCATTTAAATGGTGGGCATCACAAGCTTTCCAAGAATTCTAATATTACCTAATCTAGAGATGAGATAATTTGACCTTATCAAATTAGCTAAATTGTATAAGCAAGAAAGGTTTATGTTCAATACAGATGGACTGATGTCATCTAGGCTGTCAAATGGAAAACAATCTACTACAAAAAAGAAGCAAGATGAAGTCAGAAACCTTTGTGTAAGCAAAGAGACTACAACGAATGAGTTGTATTATTTCTTGACCTGCAGTTTCTTCTGTTCTCTTCATTTATCTTTTGTTTGTCATAGATTGTTAGTAGAACAAGACATCTGGCAAAGACTACTAAAATAGTTTCACAAACTGAATAACAAAGCAAACTGTTAGGTTTCTTTCAGATAAACAAAGCCTCCCTGCCTTTTTTTTCTTGAAAGGTCAGGTAATGAAATTGAACTGTTTATATATGTTGCATTCTCAATTTAAACATACAGATATTTTGCAAGTTCTAGCAAACTCTAAGGAATAAATTCCAAAAGATTCTGATGCAAATAATATAGACAATTGATTGATAAACATGCATGCAGTGGTATGTGCTACATTTCAAGATAAATTTATCTATAAAGGTTATATTGACTCTCTCATTTATGTGAGTGATGAAGAATCATAGTTGAAGATTTTATATCACAACTGAAAACTTTCAACATTTCGTGGATGCAATTCACATACAAATGAGTGGATGAAATGCTTCAGTTTAAATCTAGCACTAGGGAAATCATCACACTTCATGTGGAGGAAAATGACATACAGATAGGTGGATTTATCCTACATAGTGATAGAATTGCTGAAGGTATGGTCAAAATACCATCTCCACAGATCAATCCCGAAGCCACAGCTCCCGAATATTCTTCCGCATCCTTGCGATTCAGTCTCTCCCAAACAAATAATATTACAGAGCCGATAAACATGTCGATGGCAAAGTAAGCTCCAATATAGAAGGGTATTGCCATGGCCATTGGGATGGGAATGAACCTTGAAATATTACAAGGAGTACAATCCCTTAGGAAATTTATCACTATTGCTGATGCAAAAAATCCATATGAGATTTGCAAACAATGTTTTGGCAATGCCGAAAAACCTTCCACTCCTAGAATTGCCATTTCCCGAAAAATCACTGCATAAGGAGCCTTATATGCTCCATCAGGGGATCCTATATCGAAAGCAGTCCAAAACATCCAGAAAGTGAGGGGCGCCAAAATACAACCCATTACAGTACCAACTAATTGGCTTATAAACATGGATCTTGGAGAGGAGAGGGTAAGAAAGCCAGTCTTGAAATCCTGCATTAAATCAGCTGCTGTAGACACAATTGACATCATAACCCCACAAGCTGCCAGACCTGCAATGACACCACCATTGCTACCCACACATGATGCAAATATGAAGAGACCTAGCTTTCCATATGTGCTAGCCAAGCTCCAGTCAGTCAAACCTGTTCCATAAGAATTGCAAAATGCAAGGGCTGGTGCCATAATATAACAAATCAGAACCAAGTACCACTTCAAAGGAGGGAAAATGACAGGCATTACTCCGACAGAAATTGCTGCAAAACCTACATAACCCGAAGCTGCAATCCAAAATGGTATCCCATCCTTCATGAACACTGCTTCTTTTATTTTCTCCTCATTTGATTTCACATTGTCATTAATATCTGTAAAAGGAAAGAGCTGTTAGATCTGACAAGTACAACAGCACCAACCACTACACATGCTATACACCAAAGAATTCTAAATGATCCTGAAATCAAGTGAGAACTAAATGTATCATCTTGTTATTTATATTCCAATTCACCACACAAATATGATACAATGTGAAGATCACTAAAACATTCGTAAACAAAAAATGAAAAATGAAAAAGGATACACTGAAGTTAGAGAGGAGCAGATTACTTATTAAAACACCATAAAAGACAGTCATAGAAATGGGTGAAGAATATCATTTAAAATTCAGAGCAATGATTCAGATATATGATTGAAAACCAATAGCAGCAAAGGTAGAGGTAGAGGCAGTTTTAAGCTCACCACCAACCAAGACCCCATTTTGGTTAATGAAAGGCCTTTGAAAGCCCACAAAGGATATATTAACTTTTTCATATGACTCCACTAATCGAGTGTGCAGGCATTCACCATTAGGCCTACTTGGGCTGTATTAAGGAAGATGTCAATATGATTTGAGAAAAAAAATACTACTGTTAAGGGCAGCTAACTTGCCACAAATGGCAGGAAACAGCAAGGTATGGTTCTGTTTTATTTCTCCACTCCACATTCTCCTTGAATAGGTATTATAAAAAAAAAAATCAGGTTCCTGACATAATGAAGAAATTCCCATCATTTTGCTTTGAGAACCCACATTTGTGAACTGTCTATGAACATTGGACTAAGATTCAAAGACACGATGTACTTTGTTTTTAGCTAGTTTAGATTTTATTAAGCATGATAAGATAGGGATAGAAGCATCTTCTGATTTACTTGGAAAACAAGCATCCAAAGCCATGTCTGAAAATTTTTTCCACTTGAGGTCAAGCACAGATCCACAGCACATTTGCAGCTCTTATGGCTACACAGTAAGAAATTCAAGTGACAAATTATACAATGAATCTACTTTCCTCTAACTATATGCACCTATAGGAAATAGATAGTTGCTCGAATACGGTTAGCATGCAATGTTTCTACTTGATCACTATGAAGACAGAGGTCATTAACCATCTTGCTGGACCCTTGAATGGGGTAATAAAAATTTAAATAATAAAGTCATCATCGCAACTTACAGCAGACAAATTGTGCTGGTTGGCATTATGCCCCAGTAGAAACATCTCTTGGTCAGGTGTAGCAGGCCTAGGACATCCTAAAAATTAACATGGTAATAGGTTGCTGAAACAAGGTTTGCTTCACACACAATCATCCTTAGACGACTTGTGAGGGTGAAAGAGGCATTGGGTCAAATGGTTATTAGCAACAAATGGGGTGGATGGAAGCAAGCTGATACAGAAAAGGCCAAAACTGTAAAGGATTTGATCTTGAGTGATAATTTTTGGAATAAGGTGGAATATGCATTAGAACTCACCGAGCCCATCATGTCTATGCTTCGGTATGCCGACATGGATGAGCCTTGTTTGGGGAACATATATGATGCCATGGACTCTATGCTAGAAAGAATGAAATCAGTAAGTTTAAATTTTTATACAATACTTCATCCTTGTTTATTGAGAGATTTTGATTTTTGATTTTAATTAAGTTATTAACACTGCATCAAGATAACTTACATGTACATCATTTGACATCCCAGGTCATTCAGAGGAGAGAGCAGGATCCTGATACCTTGTACACTAAGGTGGAGAAAATTGTTCTACATCGTTGGAACAAGATGACTACACCTTTACACCTCTTGGCATATGCACTTTCTCCTAGATATTATAGCAGTAAGATACTTGCTATTCCTGGTAGAGTGGCACCATATAGAGATCCTGAAGTTGCTGTTGGGTATAAGAGGGCACTTAATAGGCTCTTTAGTGATCCTGATGTGGCATCAAATGTTAGGAGAGAGTTTGTTGATTTTGTCTCAAGCAAAAATGCAGAGCCTGATGCAATCAATGACCTAAGTAAATTGGATGCCATTGGATGGTGGTACTTACATGGGGAAAGTTACATGTACCTCCAACCTCTTGCCATTAAGATCTTGTCACAAGTATGTATTTAAGTTTTTTTTCCTTTTCTTATGGCCACTTTGCTTGTCGAATTAGCACTCTTAAATTCCTATTGTATTGTAAAATTACTAAGCTAATTTTTAAAAATTTGTTGGTTGTCTCTCTAGGTTGCAAGCTGTTCTACTGCTGAGAGGAATTGGAGTACATACTCCTTGATCCACTCAGTGAAGCGTAACCAATTGAGTTCGAAGAAAGCAGAGGACTTGGTATTTATTCACAACAACTGGCGCCTTTTATCACTCAAGGATCCAGGATATAGGAAGGGACCAGAGAAGTTGTGGGATGTACTACCTGAGACTTCTAACTTGGATATGACTGTCCAAGATATATCTAGAATTGCCTTGCTAGATGTTGAGGAGGACGAGGAGGAGGATGTGGCTGCATCTGGGGCTAGTGGAACCGGTTTGGGTTCCAATGATGTGGAAAATGTCGATGATATAGATGAGGATGAAGCCATTGATCCCTCATATTTTGATGACCCATTTGACCCTTGAAGGGCATTTGCATCTTTGATAAACTATGTTTAAACATTTTTCATTGACTCATTGAGTCATTTATGATTTATCACTATGTTTCACAGTTTCAAACTTTATTAAGTCATAATTTATTATCTATCAATCTGATGAAGTAGTCTATGTTTTGAAATTCCATTTTGCATTTTAGTAATTCAATGTATGATTTTATTTACAACATTAGCATAGATTAATGAGTGATTATTTAATGTTTATCTTTGACATTTGGCATTGATCAATAATCAAGTAACATTGATATATTCATACTATGGAATGACTTAGTTTTACTTTTACAACTATATGAGTTTATATTTTTTTTGCATATATATATATATATATACTAACGAACCCACCCACGAACCCAAATGGGAAAAAAAAAAATTGCCCGAACCCACGAACCGAACCCCGAACCCGAACCCGAACCCGTCCTTGAACCCGAATCGGCAACTTAGCTTTATTATTGATTTGCAATATGTAAACATTGTAAAGCATGTAAACACAAATCAGAAAACATCAACACCACATAACACAGATTTTTATCATGGAAACCCAAACTAGGGTGAAACCCACAATAAGACTAATCCCTAATCCCTTGTTGGAGAGGCATATCATGTACCTTCAGTAGACTGCTTAGCTTCTTAGCAGATATCTGGAAGTTGGTCTATCACCTGAGTTCCCATAGGCCAACGGGGCCGCTAGGGAACTCACCTGAAGGTTTACAAAGTGTTGCAAGGACTTTGGAAATCAATTTTGAGCATGTCCACAACAATCCCAAAAATTTGGGGGAAAGTTCCTAAAGTTTAAGAGGGGCTGTTAGTCAGATGGCAAGGACACAGTTAGCAGTAGGGATCATCATACTTCGAACGACATCTTAATCTAAGCTTTGGATAATATTTTATTAATTATAAATAAATTATTATAAGTGAATATTATATTAACTTTAATGAATAGGTTATAATAAGGAGCCATGGGCCATTTCCCTAGCACACAACTTAGATGTTGTGGGGTATGAATAGAGGCCTCAATAATGTTAAAAGAAAGAGCTTGGTGATTGGACTTTGAAGAGGTTTCATGTTTTAATAAAATTTAATTTACTTTGGAGGCTGTATCCACAAAATTGAGAAAATAAAAGAATGAGAAGGCCTTCCATTTGAACCAGTCCAGGGTTATAACAATAGAAGATAGATTTGAAGAGATATATGGATCTAGGGCTTGAGGACGATCATCCTTGAGCTCAGGGAGTAGGGACGTAGCCCCCAACACACTAGGTATCAATGCTTTGCCAGTTGGAAAAAAAAATGAGTCATGGTAAGCTGAAATGGTATACTTCTCTGATCTCAGACTAAAAACAACAAGGCATTTGCACTCAATGCAGATCTGAAGCATTACTGTTGACATAAGCTTTATCTGGTAGATTATTCTCTAGCCACACAACTTCAGGATTGGTCTTTCCAGCTGGGCACTGAACAGAGGTATTAGTATTTGCAGGTAGGGTTGTATCAGAGGGTAGAAATCATCATAAGCAGAAGATCAGACATCTTGGCAGCAAAGTGCATTGAATTTCGAATTTGTCTCATTCCCATCAGGGCCATACAGCTGCCAGCATGAGTGACATCAACAATTTGGGATTTTGGTAGCAGTTTCTATTAGAGTTTGAATGCTCATAATCACCACATTGGCTGCAAGAGCAGACTGGAGTAACAAAAAGCAATTCTGTATTGTTGTGCTGAAATCTACAAGCCTGGTATGATTTCCTCTGAATTATTCATTGGCTCAAAGTCTGAAAAATTCAAATGTATGTCAGTTTGGTGATTGTCCATGTGATTTTACTTGTTTAGAGCAGTTTAGATGTGATTCATTCATTAGTGGTAATTGTTTGAGTTCAGCATTGCATTTCATACTTGCATCCTTATTCAAAAAATTACAAAAAATTCAGAAAAACATAAAAGCATGAAAAATTAAAAAAACTACAAGAACCAAAAACATTACCTCTATTCGCTGTCAGGGTCTTTTGATAAACAAATATCAGCAATTGTTCCAAGTACCTGGTTGGGATCTTTCAGCCCACAAGTCTACAAAGGGGAGTATCGTGCAAATATGAAAGGCAAAACATGAGCTAGATTGGGAGATGGTCAAGGATTTGATGAAGTTTGGATGATTACCATAAGTCTCCAAACGGCAAGTGAATGGAAAAATCTAGGGGTTTGCAATATCTGGTGAAGGAATTGGCAACCAAAGAAATTCTTTAAAACTGCACTAGTCCAGAAAGAACATGAAACTTGACCAAATGTTGAGAATGAGAGAATGCA
This sequence comes from Cupressus sempervirens, assembly GCA_028749045.1. Classification (NCBI taxonomy): domain Eukaryota; kingdom Viridiplantae; phylum Streptophyta; class Pinopsida; order Cupressales; family Cupressaceae; genus Cupressus; species Cupressus sempervirens. The sequence goes on along the minus strand of CM053792.1, from coordinate 512,320,457 downwards.
AAAATATGGAAGAGGATAGATTATTGGGATATGAAGACAAAGAAGGTGAAGTTTGGACATCCATAGGAGCTCCACAATCCTCAAAGCGTGGAAATGGGAACAAAAGCATGGCAACAGGATGATGCAAGGATATGGAAGAGGTCAGCAGGTATATATAAGTCTGTATGTCCATTAAAAATCTACAATTGGAAGAAACAAAGAAATACAAAAGGAAAAAATGCTATTCACTTGAGGGAGATTCTAGGCAAGACCAACAATCAAGAGAAGAGTTAGGATGATGAGAATTAGTCTTGCAGTGCAAAGAAATTCCACAATTTTGCAAAGCCAAAAACACAAAAAAATGAAGAAGAAAACCCTGGACTTGGAATTTTGTAGACCTTTCACAACTTTCAACATTGATTGAGAACATGGTGGATGATGACAAACAAATTATGCAATTTTCCCCTACAAATACCTATTTGAATATTTCTCAGATTGAGCATATATGATGGGCATAATGACACCAAATGAACATAGAGGTTGGTGTTGCAGCAATTATTTCTTTTGCTATCAAATAGAGCTCCAATAGAAACAAATAATAAGATGTCCTCAACCCAAATGAAAATGTGAATATGACAATAACTCTAATTGCAAGTAGCCATAATGAACTAGGATCAATTCAAGCATTGCAAAGGGATGTGCTTCAAATGATGAACTGAAAAGAGGCAATGGAAAGTTGCATAAGAAGCTAATGTGGTTGTGATGCACAAACAGCAAGTCAAAGGGTCCCATCTAGGTTAATTAAACAAAAAAATGTTTTGTGAAATATGTCAAATAATAGCCCATTTAAATAACTTAAAGACTAGAAGTGCAAAGGTACTCTTTACTCAATAAGTGTAGTCAACTCCACCCACCACACCTTTTAAGCCACAAAACAATAAAAGCTCTTTCTTAGGTGACTATAGTAACCAAATGAATAATAATCAAAAACATAAAAATGATAGTAGGGAATGTTGAAATCAGATAAAATACAACTTCAGAAGTCACCCTATTATACAATACAACAAATGATGTCACTTTGCAAAGGATTTCCCAAAATGACAAAGAGGCACAAGAATGCTCTACAAGTCCTGTGCGCTCATTTTGGCTCCATTTCCTCTTATAGGGCAACTTTTGGCAATCTCTAAGGTGAATTGTTCTAGTAAGATTTTGGATGCAAAATCCCTTGCAATCCAGTTGAGTGGGATTATCGCTCTAGGTTTTGAGCATGTCAAAGTTCTAGGAAAAAATGACTAGAGTCCCCCAAATCACCCATCACATTCAATTAAACATTCATGATCTTTGGAATAACTTGAATAGACCTAACGCTATGATTTCAAAATTTTAAGTCCAACTCAAGCAAGGATTAGCATGACTTCAGATTAGACTACTGCTTGAGCCTTCCAAAGGGAATGAGGTCCTCCACAAGGATTTTGGATGTGAACCTCTTCAATAAACAGGTTAATTCACCTCTGAATTCTAGGTGATGGAGCCCAAGATTCTAGAATCGATTTGTGCGCATTGTCTAATCTTTTCAAGTTGTGAGACAAACCATTCAGATTGGGACTCTTTTTATTTCAGTAAAATATAAGGATATGATCGTAGAATCGAGCACAAACAATAAATGCCAATATAAAAGCTTGATCCTGTTGTTGGTTGTTTTGTTGAGATTAGGATAAAGCAATAAAGATTTACTATGCAGGGTAGTCTGTTTAAATATGTTGCATCCAGATCAGATTGATAAAACAGAAGTTCTCAGTTGTTACACTCCTTTTGGGAGGATAATTAAGAAGAGTTTGGAAAGCTTTCCTCACATCCATTTAACTGCCAATACCAGATCGATCCCATGAAATGTTTCATAGATTGAACTAACAATAATAACTCCAGATTTTACAAGAAACTATTCAGCACTGACTGATCTTGGGTGAGAATTAGGAAGGAGTTCACATCTATCATTCAAGATTGTTCATTTTGTCAGTAAGATGGCAAAGGCTGAAGCTTAAATTCACAGTATTTATTTTTGAGGTTTGTTCTCTACATTATTACATATGGGGAGTTTCAGACAATGGGCTATGTTATCCTGCATTTTGTCGCCACAAAATGTAGGTACTTTTTCAAATTAATTTTGCATTTCTCTGAGTTTATTTCATTATTTAATTGGTTAGTATTGATCAACCAATCGATACCAATTGATACAAATGAATCTTATTATTGAAGGCCTTCGTCAAGTCTTTTTTGTTTTGCTTTTTGTCGATCCTTTGCATGATTTTTGAAGCCTTCAAAGTTCATTTTTTGCTTTTAAGTTTGCGTTTGTTTGTTTTTAGTCTTTTGGTTTTGCTCATGTTATGCCTTTCGTTTTTCCCTTCGATTCAGTCTAACCTAGAGGTCAATCGGAGTTGTCAGTCAAGAGATATGGTCATTTTAGTGCCTCAAAAGCGGACATTTTAGGTGCAACAGCATGAATTAAAAAAATGATGCTATACTTTCATTTTGAAATTCACTTTTTCAAAAATATAACATTTATTCACTTTTTGTTATATTTTGAAGTTACTTTTCATTTAAATTTATAACTTAAAGTAACTATAGTGCACTTTATGTTATAATTTTAAGTTGAGTTACTTTTTAATTTTTCACTTAAAGTGACTATAGAACTATATAGTTACTTTTTAAATTTTTGATTTTTAAATCAAATACTTATATAAATGTCACTTTAACTTAATGTTTATGACTTATATTGATTAATATAATGCATAAATGTTATTTTTTACCCATATTGTTGACATTTTTATAAAAATAAGTGAAATGCATAACTTCTAAGTTACCGATTCGGATGCAGATTCTGAAGCGGATACGGGATGCGGGGATTTTTTTTTTTTTTGGATGCGGATGCGGGAGGAAACGTATATATATATATATATATATAATATTATAATATTAACATATGCAACGAAATGCAAGAAATATACAAAAACAAATCATTTGATAAAGCATAATATGACTATGAATCTATGATACTTAACAGTTAATTGAACCCTTAAACAAAATTTTCAAGATATTTCAAAATTCATATGATATTCATATATCAATATCAATATGTGCTTGTCCAACATTAGCGTTTAGTCTTGACTCTTAAACAATAAGTTCAAATAGGTCATGCTCAAGATTCCAACAAAATAAAATTTAAAAAAATGATAAATGATTGAAGTTTGAAGATTTAATCAGTCAGAGTCTGGCTCTGAATCATAGGGATTTGCAAGAAAATCCACATTCTCATTGTCATCTCCAACTGCTGAAAGATCATTTGAACCAAGCATGGTTCCACTTATGCTAGATGCACCACGTGCCACACTAACATCATCACCGTCTCCAACTGTAACAAGATCATGAAGTGTTGCATCCAAATCTACATACTCAGGGGCTACATCCCAAAGCTTTGTTGCCCCTTCCTTGTAATGATCATTCTTACGTGACAAAAGACGCAAGTTGGTGTAGACAAAGACCAAGTCCTCAGCTTTCTTGGAGCCTAACCGGTTGCGCTTCACCGAATGGATAAAGGAGTATGTACTCCAATTCCTTTCAGCAGCAGAAGAACTAGCAACCTATATAGTTGTCACAAAACATACAAATGAAAAGCAAATTAATTTTATAGAATGTGTGAAACACTAAATTCTACAATGCAAGTGTAAACATAAAATTTTAAAACAAATTTACAAAACAAAATAAAAAACTTACTTGTGATAGGACTTTGATTGCAAGAGGTTGAAGATGCTTGAAAGGTTGACCATACATGTACCACCATGTGATAGCTCCCATTCTATTTTGGTCCTTTAGTGCAAATGGAGAATGCTTTAACCCCGAAGCAAACAACCCAAATTCTTCCCTCACTTTTTCATGCATTTCTTCCAGTGGGAAGAGTCTTGAAAGGGCTTTGTGGCACCCCTCAGCAACCTCCTCATCCACAAATGGTGCAACTCTATCCGGCATACTAGCTATCTCCTCACTATAGTACCTAGGAGATAAGGCATATGCAAAGAGGTGCAATGGGGTAGTCATCTTATTCCAGCGATGGTTGATAATTGCTTGCACTTGTTTGCATAAGGCTTCACATTGTGTGGGGTCACTCTCATGTGCTTGTATAGAATGTTTTACCTTCTCAACCATGGTGTCCATGCCATCATACACATCCCCTAAGCAAGGTGTATCTGTATCAGCAAAACGGAGCATAGTCATGATGGGCTCGGTGAAATCCAATACATATGCCACATGAGCCCACCAACTCTCATTCAAGATCAAATTCCTAATCCTTTGTGCTCTTTCTGAATTTGAGATCGTCCATACACCCCATTGATGACCGATGACCATTTGACTTAATGCATCTTTTACCTTGAGGAGTCGTCTCATATCGATTGTATGAGATGCAAAATGGGTCTCAGCAACCTAAGCAAGTTAACAATATGTCAATTGACAATATAATTATAAATTTTAATTTTTAACTAAATTACAAAACCATGAAACTTAGTAATTTAAAAAAATTAATTTACCTTCAGCAACTCCAATTTGGAGTATGTTCTAAAAATGGATTGTGACATGTGGTGGTTGGTCACAAACCTCTGTATGTCCTCCCCCTCTTCATATATTTTCTTCACCCAATCTACTTCAGTGCCAATCCTCTGCATGATCAAGTTAAGGGAGTGAACAGTGCATGGAGTCCAAAAAATATGGTCATACCGACTCTCAACTAAAGCACCCGTACCCCTGCAATTTTTGGCATTGTCAGTGACCACCTGTACCACATTCTCACTACCCACCATCTCAATGGCCTCAATGAGAATTCTAGAAATGAATTCCGAATCCTTCACTTGCCCTTCACAATCAATGGCCTTCAAAAACATTTCCCCTTTGGGGGAAATTGCAATCACATTAATCAGTGGCCGGTTTCTTGTATCCTTCCAACCATCTGACACAATAGTTAGACCCGAAGTTTTCCAAGATTTTTTGATTGGTTGAAGGTCTCTCTCTATATGTGCCCTCTCTTGTTGCAATAAAGTTGTACGCACCTTTTCATAGCCCGGGCTTGTGTAGTCAGCTGGTGATTCTTTGATTGCTGCCACCATTTCCTTCCAATATGGTGATCTCACCAAGTTGAAAGAAAGCCCATTCGCATAGAGGCAACGTGCAATAGCTTCATCAGCGCGGTCTCTTGCCCCCATTTTAAAGCGCGGTCTTTTGCCCCCATTTTAAATGCGGTGTCCAATGGGCCTCTTTTACGGGTTGAAATTTCCACTTCTTCCTCATCCTCTTCTGGCACAGGTACCTGCAAGAATGGGTGTTGGGAGGATGCCATTGGTTTAGTGGGTGTCTTTGGCTTGCTCTTTGAGGAAGGACCTTGATAGTAGCTTTTTTTTGATCTATTGATCAATGCATCAGCAGCTTCTTGTTCTCTTACAAATGAAAGTATTTCCGCTCTAGTCATCCCAGTACCATTTTTGCCTTTGCACATTCCAAATCCTTTGCCAGCAGGGCCCATAAAATGAAGCTTCACTCAAGAATATGAGCTATTGAAAGGTTTTCCTTTGTTACTTTGACAATAATTGCACTTCCAATAGTATGAGCCACCTCCTGAAACCTGTGATATCCGTCTTGTATGTCTCCACAAAGGAGAACCTACATCAATTTTGAAATTATCAGTCCCTTCCCCTCCTTGGCCCCCCACTGAACTTTGACTAGCACTACCACCGGTATCCATTCTTGCCTAGTTTTTTGCAACCTATTTTATAAGAAAATAAATAAATTTTAATTAGTTCCTAACAACGATGAACATCAATGATCATGCATACAAGTGGAAAGAAGTGAGAAAAACTACTAAAATAGATACCCAAAGTTGCTTCTACATATCTTTCAAAAAAAAAAATTTGAAAAAAAACTTCAAAAAAATCTTCAAGAACTTAAAAAAATCATCAAAAACTCAAAAAAATTCATCTAAATACTCAAGAAAAGGATTGATCACTTACCTTGAATGGTTTAAACTTCTTTGAGAAAGCTATCTCTCCCTCTTCGATCGATCCTCTTCGAAAATGCTGAACTTAGCTTCACAATGAAGGAGTGGCTGTAAGTGCAAACAAAACTCTAAAATGACTCTTGTGAATGCTTCTATGTTGTCTTCTAGGGTCGTTGTAGGGTTTTATTGTGAAAAAATGCTTTAAAAAATGCTTTTAGTCACATGTTGTTTCATAGTTTTAAATTAAAATATACTTTATTTTATTAGTTTTCCGCCTAACTCCCGCGGATGCGTCCGGATGCTCCCGGATTCCCTGCGGATGCTGCCCAGAAGCCACCCGCAAGCATCCGGAGGCTTCCCGCATCCGTCCGTATCGGATGCAGAAGCCAGGGAGCAGGGCCACGAATCGGTATCAAAGTATAACTTAAAAGCCTAAAAATGGACATTTTATGTGCATATGCATGTAAAAAATCATGAAAAGTGAAAACTTTTCATGCTAATGCATATGAAAACTCATTTTGAGGACTTCTTTCAAGTCATTACATCAAAAGCTTGTAAAAGTGGACCTTTTTCATGCAATGACATGAAAAGTTGAATTTTTATGCTTGTGCATGAAAAAGGTGAGATATGTTTATAAAATATGTAAATGACTCCAAATCGTGAGATTTTGGATACTTGCACATTTTAAAATATGTAATGGCCTTCAAAAAGTGAGATTTTGATCAAAGACATATTTTAAAACATGCATTGGACTCAAAAAGGTCCAATTTTGTCTTCCTACATGTTTTAAAATATGTAATGAACATAAAAATGTCCTATTATGTGAAGAAAACATGTTCTTGCTCCAAAAATCTCCGATTTTGCTCATAAATTTTGATTTTCTCCATGGATTTGAATGAAATCAGTTGCATTCATCATGTTTTGGAGAGGTGATCATTGTGCCCTCATCAAAAATCAAGTTATTGCACCCAAAAACGTGTTTGAAATTCCCAAGCTAGGGCACGTTTTTTGCATAGAACTCCATAAATCTGCCAAGTTTGATCACGTTTTTGCATGAGATCAAGTCATTTTTACCTCATTAGGTGATTACATTGGTTGAGGATCATTATTTTGGTGTTAAATCATCAAAACTTTTTACTTTGAAGATCACGTTTTTTGCTTGTTTTGGCAAAAATGGCTCAAGAACATGCAATCTTTAAAACGTTGCAAGGAGGAGCTAATCTAGGGCACATTTTGGCATTTTGCTAAATAATCTCCTTGTTTGCTGCCCTTCATCATTCGGATTTTGGAGATTTGAAAAGTTCTTATCATTTTTGAAGAAAATTTCAAACAAAGAGCATCTTTTCCTTCATTTTTGGCACATATTCATTCATGTAAGTGAACCTCTTCTTTCTTACATTTTAATTCATGCTTATCCTTGCTGATTTTATTCATGAAATCATTGAATGGATGCCATTTGTATAAATCTTTGCCTTAGAATGTGCATTTTTCCTTTAAATATGAATTTCTCCTTCATTTTGATGATTTTGGTTCTTCCCCAAGTTCCAAATTCGAATTTCATCTTTGGAGTGCATTGCATCTTGGCATGTTTTGAGTTCTTTCCAAAGGTATGTTTTTCTTTTGTTTTGGTTTTGTGTGTTTGTTTGCCATTTTTTCTCCATTTGGAGAAGTTCCAAGTTTTTTTTTTCCCAAAAACTTGTTTTTCTTTCATTACATGCGAAAGCGTTATCATTTTTCACATTCCATTTCCATGTCATTACACCTCACATCTCATCCGACAAATGTGATTACATGTTTTTCACCATCATTCACCATTCACACATGCATGTAATCCCATTTTCCACTTCCGTTTTCATCCATCTCATTTTTCGCTTTCATTCGCACAACATGATTACATGAAATGTCTTACGTGTAATTGCATCTAAAAGGTCCAATTTTGACTTAAAAGACACTTTTTGTAAAGTCAAAAAGATGTCATTTTTTCCTCTCCATATGCATTCACACCTCCATGAGAAAATACATGTTTCCATATCTTTCCATGCTTTCCATCTTAGCCTTCATCTGCATATGCATGTAAAGCGTATCTTTCACTCACACTTGCATCTCATTTCACACTCCACCTTCCGTTACATGTTGCATTTACATGTAATCCATTTTCCGTGCAGTGACATCTTGAAAGCCCAAGTCACTTTTTGAAAATCGGCAATCTCCATTTACACGCATTCCCATGTGCCAAGCACTTCAAAAAAAAAAGGGAATTAAAGGTGCTAATGGAAAGTTGTTTCGAGTGTACATCCGAACATCGTCAAGAAGGTTTTCAAAGTGTCAAAGAGTCCAGTTTGTGCTGATCTACAAAGGAGAATTCACGACAACTTGAACGAGAAAAGATGGATCACATCAAGTTTCCACATGATAATGGACAATTCATCAAAGAGAGCTAGAGGTTGACAAAAGATGCAACACTATGGTTATCAACGTAAATGCAGCAGTACAAGGTACAGGAACTCCCAATCCTGTTATCATCTAGGATTGCATCGTCAAGTACAAGGCCTTTCAAAACTGTTCTTTTCTCTTCCGTCTTCTTTCATGTTTGTAGTTGGAAAAGATGCATTACATGAAAAAGTGTAATTACATGTAATGCGAGTTACATGTGTATGTAAAAGATGTAATGTGATTTGCACATGCAGTTGCATGTAACCCTATATTTTCTCTTCTAGTTAAACTAGCTCAAAGTTGGTTGAGTTGCTCCCACTTTTTCCTCCACCTTTTTCTCAACTCTTGTGCCTATATAAAGGAGTGCCCCCTCATTGTAAAAATTATTTTTTGTTGTATATGCAAGAAAGCTCTACCACATTTGTGCAAGCATAACGTTGATTGTGCAGTACGAATTTGGGAGAAAAGTGAATAAAAGAAGCAATTGGATTCGAAGCTTTGACTGGAAGCAATTGTGATAGAACAAATTAGAAGCTTTGACTATAATTTGTGCCTATTGTCTTGATTCATGTTATTATTGTGTGTTCAATAAAAGAGCATAGAGAGTTAAGAAACAATTGAAGCCCCAGCTTTGAACAGGGACAATTGTGAAAATCCATAGCTAGAAGCTTTGTCTGTGGCTTGTATTTTCATCTTAATTCGCAAAATAGTTAGATTGTTCTTACTTATAGGAGTCTTTGTGCCCTAATTGTGTAACTTTTAATATATAGAAGTACGACCGAACTTAGAGCCAAACCGGTATGTTTTAGCTAGCCTTTGAGTTAGTGAAGATTTATCGATATCACTGTTTCCAGCTCTTGATAGAATTGTAGTTAGAGATTTACCTTGCCCATTATTCGTTCTACGAGTAAGTGGATCCTTTCTTGAAAGTTAAGAAGAAAGGATATTAGTAACACCCTGTTTAAGATCTCTCGACTTCTTGCTTACCTTGAGTTGATCCAAGGAACAATGAGAAGGGGGAGCCCTCCCTTTAAGGTAGGAGAGACTTTGTCTCGCACGCTGTGGCTGGTCATCCTATTTTGTGACTGAATTTTTACCCAAAATTGTCGGTTGCAAAATATCCACCCAACAGGCTGAAGGCAAATATCTTTTATATTATCTTCCTTCAGGAATGTGAGCAACCTTACACAGCAAATTTGAGCTCAATAATGATGACATGATGAACAGATTCATCAGGGGTTTCAAGGCAGAATTATGGGGATTGTTTGAGCAGATAAGAGAGCTTGCGATCATTTCTGATGATGGAAGAGAAGTATCCAAGGGGATGGAAGAGAAGTATCCAAGGGGAGACCATGGGAATATGACAAGCACTTAGTTCATGGCATTTCCTCAAGGAAAATTTCAAAGATATATTGATTTCACACCGCCTATATGTTTCCAACCTTCAAGAATTTCACATCATCTTCTCCAAATCATTAACACAAATCATATTCATCAAACTTATATCTTATAAAATTATTTGCTTGCAGGTCTGGAGATAATACGGGAGGGTGGAGATGACAAAAGGTTACCATGCATGTCCATGTTTGTGATTTGAGGATGAGACATGTATAAATTCTGGAGATTATTATTATTGTGATTAGGTTCGTGTTCTATCCGTGCCGAATTCGGAAGACATCTAAAGCACTCCTATGCACACTCAAGCCCAGTGATCACACTTTAGTTTCTGTGGCAAAATACCATTCCAAGATGCAGTGAACACCATAATGACTCCTACAAGCCATTCCCAGTCATGTGTTCCAAACAAGAAATATTGTTTTCTTCCAATAGTGCCAAGCATAATGGAGTATTGTTTGATTTGCTTTCAAAGAGGACAACGGTGATTCGTAGATATCCATCAGCGATTATGTGCACAAAAGGGAAAACGTCTGTTTAAATGGAAACATGCGATGGAGCCCACAAATCAAAGTTATGATATAACTGCACTTTCACAGGAGGAATTGAAAACAATTCATAGTATATCTGGAGATATATGCGTGAGCATAGAGTCTCTATTTTCTCCAAAAGGTCACGTCTGGTTCTGCAAGACACCAAAGAAATTAGAACATATGGAATATGCATTCAAGCAGTGGACGCAAAGGGCATGAATATGCATTGATGAAGAAATATAAGATAGGGGTAATTAAACCGCCGGTTATGATATAATTAAAATTATATTAAATACTTAATAATGGTTAGTTATTAGTATTGAAAAGGTGCAAGGTTTGATTAAGTAACCGATGCCTTTTAGTGCTATATAAATATGTAATGTAAAATCAAACAAACCACTGTTGATATATACCAAAACTCTCTACATATTCTGAAGCATATGTGCTATTTAAACTCCTTCCTTGGAAGAGATTGAAGTTTGTTTACCGTATGGGGTAAATAAATTAATGCATACAGACAATAGACAAGAACATGTAATATAGCAATACACCTTTTATTATTCGCATATATGCCGAAAAGATTACGTAGTGCTTACAATCATGATTACAATGATCTCAGATGGTGTATATATATTTCCCGAAGAACCTTCCCGAAGGGGTCCGTCAGCTACATAGCAATTACCGAAGGGCCCGTCGGCTACATAACAAGAACCTTTCGGAAGGGGCCCGTCGGCTATTTTATAATTTTCGTGATAACATCATCCCCCCCAAAAAGAAAAGTTGTCTTCGAACAACAATACAACAAAACTCAAAATAACCAAAGCACATCAACGCATAAATACTAAATAGAGGGATGTGTCCTTGGCGTAGTGGCCATCCGCGCTCTCAACTCATTCAGCTCCGCCCGTAACTTGTAGACTTGTTCTTTCCTAACCTTCAATCCTACTTCCGCTTCCATCTAGAGCTCTAAAGCCAACTGCATCATCTCTGCAATTTCTCCCAACTCTTTCTCCTTTCCTGCTGCCACTTTTTCCTTTTCCGCTGCTAACTTCTATAGCTGACTCTGTTTGTCTAATAGGGTTGTTCTCTCGGATTCCCAAGCGATCCTCTCTGAGGCTAACCTCATAGCTGACTCCTCCCGAGCCCTCTCAGCTGCTACCTAATCTGCCTGACTTCTCTGAAGAGTGTAATACGCCTCCCTGTATAACTTCACTATCTCGTGAATCAAAGCCTCTACTCGGCTCTCCGTCCTAGGATTTCTCGTCGTGGCCCAATCCTATCACATCTCTGCAATCTCTACATACGGCCATCCCCGCTCCTCAAAACAAACTGTAAAGGCAACTGGGTATCCTTATCTCATAAAAGATATGACTCCCTCCAGCTCCTTCACTATTGAGTCCAACACTTGAGTCTCCACCGAAGCTAACACCTGGCGAGCCAGTGTCGCTAGAGCTGCTACATCAACAAGAAATGCCTCTCATTATTGTCTCCCGTGCTACTGGATGTTCCTGCTGCACACCCATAGCCCTCTCTACTGCTTCCACCATATGCTCTACAACGCTATGCGACGGTCCCACATCCTGTACTAGCTCCTCTACCTGTTCCTGTTGACTGTCTCCCTCTGGAATTTCGTCCCACATAGGTGTTTGCATGAAGGCCATCCGAGGTACTGCAATACGGTGGAACCGTGTACTCAAGTAAGTACTCAACCTCTGTGCTCTGCTCTCCCTATCACACTCGGGTGATGCTAAGAGTGTTGCATCCACCATAACTACTGCATCTGAACCCACTACATCTAAGTGCACAATAAGCGTATTCTGGCTCTTTGCTATCTCTGGTACTGGTAATTCGAGTACCTCCATGGTAGTCTCCTCTCTCTTCTTTGGTACACTCTCTGCTGTAGGTGCCACAGATTCTGCTACTGGTTGTGCTTTGATAGGTGCCACCATTTCTACGACTGGAAGTCTTTCAACAGGAGCTAGTATACTCTCTCAGTTGACGGGTTGTGCCACCCGTGCAAATCCTACGGCAAACCCAACTGCTGGTTGGACTGGGGGAGGCCTTACCCCGTGCTGCCAGGGTGCTGCTACTGTAACCGTCTGCTATGGTGCTGCAGTCATCACTATCGACTGTCGTGTCTATCCAAACTCTGGTATATGAGCCATGTGCAGACCTGTTGGGACTAGGCAGGAAGTGGCGGACAATGCAGGGCGCAGAAATAACAAGGGAGTGGCTGTGACAATCTCAACCTCTTCATCATCATCTTCCCCTTCTTCCTCCCCCACACTATTCTCCTCGGAAGATGTCTCCTGCCGTCTATTGTCCGTATCACCTCCTGTATCAAGCCGGGGTCTCTTTTGTCCTGCAAAGCCCTTTTGCCTAGTGGTTGAGTCTAAGTGTCTCCACTGCATGATAGGAGGTTCCCCGAGAGCTAATGGTCCAAGTCTCGACTCCAACTTGTCTTCTGGAATCATCCGCACTATACCATCAAGGAAGAGACCTATGGCATAATGTAGCATATAAAATGTTTTATGCTAGAGTGTCATAAATTCATGCATACGTTCGGCCAGCACAGATGCCCAATCATACACCTTCCTATTCATTATGTTGTTCATCATGGAGACCTACAAAAAAGGAGATCAAATGCCCTACTTGATCCCGTAAGTCTGCTCTTGACTACATCCATCAGGCATCGCCACAATCCCTCTTAGATGTCTATTTTCTTCAATCCCCTACCTTTTGATGTCTCAGCCAACGCTTCCTGTTTTGCTTCAGCCATGTCTCCACATACCAACCTAATCAAAAACATTTTTACCTCCTTGAAAATCTTCTTAGGTTGTACCTTCTTGCCCTGTGGCCCTAGTATGCCAAACACCCATGTGAAATTCACTGCTTTGAATGAGACTACCAAGTCTCTTCCCAAGTACTTAAATGTCCTCTTCTGAGAGCCCCTGCCATAAGTCTCGATCATGGCGCGCAGGAAACCCTCGTATTCTCGGATGCAAAAAACAAGCATCTAAATCACCCATTCCGCCTATGCCCTTTGAATGTTACCTTTTATTAGATGATCATCAGGAGTTACTTGCCACCACTTCCTATAGTCCATACCACTCAATCTTTCAAATGCTATATTTTGAGGTGTGATCTCAATGGTTGCAGGTGCTTGTGCCTTATGCTTCTGCTTGCTGCCGCTACTGGTGCCTTCACTCTAGTTTCCTGTCAACATTTTCCTGCCCTTACCGGCTATAGATCCTTCTTTCTTTTCCACTTTCTCTTGCATGCAGACTCCATTTATTCTTAGGTCAGTTATTTCTGTACGCAAATTATTTTTCTTCCAAGGGGGTCCGTATGGATCCATACGGCCCTTCCTTAAGCTTTACGGATGAAAGATTAAGAATCCCTCACTTGCACAGTCGAATGATATAGACTTCAGACTTCAGCTCTAATTTTGTTTAGGTTAGTTCATCTGACTGGCCGTACAGCCTTTTCTTTTGTACCCTTTCTCCAAAAATACTTAGACGTCCATACGAGCTTCTGCTTGACTATAATTTATTATCTCCTATGCCGTACAAACCATGTGGAACATAAAAAAAAGCAAGAAAATGGTGTACAGTGGTTTCTCTGCTTCTAACTTCGTCGTACAGTGTCCATCAATTGCTTTATAATTGTCGTATGGCCCTTGGATTAATATTTGTTTGCCTTTTCCGTACGTGGTCTTCTGGTTCTCACTATGCAAATTATGTGTCAACTCCTTGCCGTACGGTGGTCCACATATACCAAGCAATTGCCGTACGGCAATCTTCTATAGTCTTGAGCAATCAAATTCCTCCCGCTGTTCTTTCTAAGCGTATGACCTTTAACTTTCCTTACTAGCGTACGGAATGCCTGAGATGTTTTCTTAATTGCTTGAAAGAAGCCACACGGTGCCCAACATGTCATATAGAATGGCCATACGGCGATTATATATCCCTTGCGTTAATTGGCCATACGGTGAAAGTATTTAATTGGCCGTACGGTTACTTCCTGAAACCGCCGTACGGTGGCATTAACGCGTGCAAAGAAATGGTCTTGGGCTTATGGTGCATATTGTGGATCACTGCAAACTTGTTCTCACATAAATAGTACCTAGTATAATCAACAGTTTAAATACTATGAACCATTGGAGTACTCGTTTGATATTTGTGAGATCATATTGCTATGGGAACAATATCGCAACATAACTATAGTATTGACAAGGGAGTACTTGAATGCTTGACCTGATGGATGGATGGATTATTAAGATCTTTAAAAAGGTCGTACGGTGATTGAAGCTGCCATACGGTCACCGTACAGTTGCTGTACAGTGACATTAATATCTATTTTTTCTTTTTTCTTTTTTCTTTTTCTTCTTTTTTTTCACTGAATTTTACTACTCGATATTTGTCGACGACGAAACAGGTTGCGCATGATAGATTTTCAACTTGGAATCATTCATCATTTCCAGAATTTCCTACCCATCCAGTGTCCATAACTTTATTGCTCCGCTATCGCCTACTTCCCAAATCTGGTATGGCCTAACCCATTTGACTTTAAACTCGTCTAGTTTAATTTTGTTCTATCCGTCATACTTCAACACTTGCTGTCCCAGTCGGAACTTGTTTAGTTTCAGCTGTTTATCATGCCACGCTTTGCACCTATTTTGTGTTACCTCTGTGGCCCATTGTGCCAATAGCCGCTTCTCTTTGAGCTTGTTCAAATTATGCAATCTTTCCCTCAGACTTTCCATGTCGCCTAACTTATTTTCCAGCGTGATCCTTAGACTTGGTATCATAAATTCTGCTGGTACCACTGCCTTTGGTCCAAACATCAACTGGAACGGTGTGTGTCCCGTTGTCACCTTGTATGCCATGCGGTATGCCCAAAGCGCAAAGGACAGTTTCTCCTCCCAGTCTTCACCCTCGACCGCACGACTTATAGATGATTGCTACTAGGATCTTATTCGTAACCTCAACCTGTCCGTTTGCTCATGGGTAGTACGAGCTTGATAGAGAATGATATATTTTGAATTCCGTCGTTAACAGTTTAATGACATGATTGACAAAATGCCCTCCACAATCTCTCGTTATCTGAAGTGGAATCCCATGCCGAGTGATTATTTGCTCTCATATATAAATTTTGTTGTACTGATCACTGAGTTATCCGTTAGAGCCCGTGCTTCCACCCACTAAGTTAAGTATTTCGTAGCTACGACTATATATCAGCATCGATGTCTTTGGCTTACTCTTAGGGGTCCCATGAAATCCAATCCCCATCGTTTGAATAATTCTTGTGTGTGAGGGATAAAGCGGCATAAAGTCTCTCTTTAGTGATTTTTTGGCCCTTTGGCAAGTGTCACACTCGACAACCCATTCGTGTGTCATTGTACACTGTCGGCCACCAAAGTCCTGCTAGCAACATTTTCCACACTATGGTATCAGGTCCCATATGCCCTCCTGCTAGACCCTCATGTGCTTCCTTCAACACTCTCGGTATTTCCTCCTCTAACACACCATCGCAAGATGTGATCAGACCCCATTTTGTACAGTAATCTATTAATCAATTAAAATGTACGGCTCCTGATTACTAACTTTCACCTTTCATTTTGTGGCATCTCCTTCACTGGCTGTCCCATGGAAAGACATTCCCCAATACTCATGTACCATTTTGGTAGTACCGCAATTTGGAATAATTGTGCATCAGGGAAATCATTGTTCACTCCATCCGTCGGTTCACCTATTTTAATTCGCGACAGATGGTCTGCACTGACATGATGCTTCCCGAGCCGTACAATGATCTTGAAGATGAACTCCTGCAACAAAAGTAGCCACCGGCTGATTCGTCCTTGGATAATAGGTTTATTCACTAGGTACAACAAAGCTTGATGGTCGACATAAAACACAAACGGTGTCACCAACAAGTAATGTAGAAACTTCTACATTGCGTAGACTGTTCCTAAGGCTTCCTGTTTGTTGTACTGTAGTTTTGTTCTACTTCTGACAGTAGTCGATTGGCAAAATATATCGGGTGATCCAATCCGTGGTTGCCTGTTTGTGCCAAAGTTGCTCCAATTACATAGGTGGATGCGTCCACGTGAACATGAAATTCCTTGTTCCAATCTGGGTACGCCAATATAGGTGTTGTGGCCAACCGTAACTTCAACCCTTCGAATGACTCATCCTATTCTTTCTCCAATTTGAAGGGTTCCCCTTTGCATGTTTGTTTACCGTATAGGTAAAAAAATCAACGCATACAGACAATGAACACGAACAGCAGAATTATATTCGCAATAGTAGATGATTGATGATTTACAATGATCCCAGACGGGATATAAATACTACCGCCGAACCTTCCCGAAGGAGTCCGTCAGCCAAAATATTCTATCCGCTACAAACTATTTACTGACGACGTCGGCTACAGAATACAGAAACACCGCCGGACATCATTCCGTCGGCTACAGAAACACCGCCGGAACCATCCAGTCGGCTGACACCATCCCCCCCAAAAAGAAAAGTTGTCTCCGGACGACAATTACAACATATCTGAGACAAATTAACAAACAAAATATATCATCAGAGTGACTACAACAAGAAAAATCTGCTTTTGTCACATCACTTCCACATTCATCCCATTACATCTGTAGCCTCTGCTAACACAATACTGTCTCCTGAAGCTGACCTTGATCGCCACCAGTGCTGCTTTCTCTGTTTTCAATTCTACAGTACCCTAAGCCAAGTGTCGCTGCACTGCCTCCAATTGGATGATTAGCTCCTCCCGAGCTCTCTACGCATCCACCAAGACAGCATCCCAGCCAACACCTACTCCAAGTGCCTCTGGTACACAGAAAGTCCATGCCTGCAGCAACTTCAACTCTTCTCCACTGGTCAGACTCCCACGACTGATATCCACCACGACTGGGGGTCCAGGGGGCAACGCCCCCGGCGAGGTCGAGGGGCCCCTCGCCGCCAAGACCAAATTAGCACTTCGCAACCCACACAGAAATGCATGGAACCCACCATTTCTGCCATTTTCTGTCAATTCTGCATTCTTTCTGGCAACCACAGATGCGTCCCCTTTCCTTTGGCATCATCTGTAACTCATTCTAAACAACTTGAATCTGTCGTCGTTTTTTTATTTTTTTATTTTTTTTAGTAACCCCTCTCTTCTGTTTGTCTGTTACTCTTTTGCCAGCTTGTCATGGCACACAGAATCGATTCTCCCCAGGCCTCCGTTCGAACGACTCAAGGAGGTACTAGAAAAAACTTCATCTGATATTGGCTACTGGCTTGATGTGCACGGAATAATGTCCGCCAATCCCTAACAGCAAACACTTGACACTGCCTTTGCAATCTTCATAAATTAAGTTTTAAGCTCGACTCTGTCTCTTCTTAATGCACAGGAACGTTGTCCTCCAATTGCAACCCGCGGAAGAGTCTTAAGACGACGGAGTTCTTTTTGTTATAGCCTACAGACCTTTCCTTTCACCAGCGGAGGGAGTTATAAGTTTGGAAGAAATGATTATGAGCCCGCGGGGCTTTCTTCGGCGGAGGAAGTGTGAAAAAATTTACGCCCATGGACATCTACCCGTGGGGCTTTTAACAGCCCGCGGACAGACTGTCCGTGGGGACCTTTGCTTCTATGCCCACGGACAGGCTGTGGTCTGCGGGACTTTCTCTACCCACGGACAGGCAGTGGTCCGGGGGACTTTTGCTGCCCGCGGGACTTTTCAGTCCGCGGGCCTTTCTATCCGCGGGGCCCGCTTTCTTTTCCTTTTATTTTTTTTGAACACATCAAATAACAGAGTTACCTCCGAATGACGTCGCCGCCAGAAAGTGTTGTAATGACGACGATGGAGGATTCGATAACGGCGAGAACTTTCTTGGACGATATGGTTTCAACTTAGATCCGTTAACTAACTGAGTCATCGCCTGTCCGTCCAAGGTCGCCAGTTTGATTGCTCCATTGTCGCCGACCTTCTGAATCTGATATGGTCCAACCCCTCTGCCCTTAAACTTTTCCACTTTAATTTCATTCTGACCGTCGTATGGCTTACGTTTGTTCTATGCCACCTCCGTCGCCCAATGTGCCTGCAGTCGTCGCGCAATTGGATTATTTCCTTACTGTCGGTGCCCTTCCACTAATTTTATGCTGCGGTATAACCTTTTCTTTCCACGCGGTCCATTCACCATGTACCGGACAGTGGGATCTTTCGTTTTTCTGTGTTCAGATTGTATGTTCTTCCCCTCAGCTTCAGCCATGGCAGCTTTTCCTTCTTCCGCTTCCTTGCATTCCTCCGGACATTCATTTTCCTGTGTTTTGTCACGTTCGTCGACCGTTAACATATTGCAACTCGGAAATAGTTCGTAGTCTTCTATCTGCCAGTGGAACAGGCCATTCATCGAGTCCTAGTCGTCGTCATTCGATCCTCCATCAAGTCTCAATACTCCCTCTTCGTCTGGTTCCATTCTCCTCTTTGCTTTGTCATCACTTTCGCCGTCACTTTCTGAATCTGACGATGCTGCCTCCTCACCAACCATTTGTGTATGCAGGTCAATTGTGAATCTTTTGCCTGCGCGCTCCATTGATAGGGTATTTCGTTTCCAATCATGTTTTACTTTTGCTTGTACCAGCCAATCCCGTCCCAAAATAGCATCATATCCTTTTCTTTTTAGTGGAATGACCACAAAATCCAATAGAAATTGTTGCGTACCAATTGTTACCAGCTGCGCTTTCAAGATTCCCAATGGTTTGATCCCGTGCTGGTCTACCGTGAGCAACTGAAATGCAGGTGGCCACAATGTCGACTTTCCCAACTTCTTCCAAGTATCCTCCGGCAAGACATTCACGTCGGACCCTTCGTCGACAATTGTCTATCAAAACATTTCCCAAAATCCCCATTTCGACGACCGCCGGATGCCGTCCGGATGTGAGTGCCAGCAGCATTGGGTCTGTTGTCATCACTTCCCTACTATCCCTTCCTGTGTCCTTCGGTGCTTTCGAAAACGGTGTATGATTCAGAATGGTCGTCCGTAACTGGGGCATTGTGAGGTCACTTATCTTGACCGGTATTTCCGTTTGCAAGATCTGCCATACAATGTTTTGTTCTGCGAAATTCTTTGCCAAGGTGCCGGTGATATCCTTCAATTGAGATGTCCCTGCCGACGATGCCTTTGCAATGTCCGCCTGCGCTTTCCCCACTTTTCTCTTTTCCTCCGCTTGCCTCCGTGTAATTGCCAAAACCTCCTCTACCTCCGTGCCAACAGTGATCAAGTTTACTCCAGCCTTTGGACACTTGGAATCTTCATGATCGTCGGGTCCGCACCATCTGCATAATAATTTCGGTGTGTTTGCCGATGTACAATCCCGCGCAAATTGACCCCACAAATTACATGCTCGGCATTGAACGATCGGCCGTTCGTTTGCATCATACTGAGTTCGACTTCGGCTCCCATTATTATTGTTATTGTTTGCATTGTTATTTTGCCCTCTGCTATTATTCCGGTATCCTCCAGATGTAGCACCAACGGTATTCGTGTTTCCGCTACTACCCGACAAGGAAGCCTCCTGTGTGAGAAGCACCTGCGGAGATCCTCTTGACTTCATGTTAAAGGGGCAGTCTTTTGTTGAATGGCCCATGATCTGACAAATGTCACAAAATTGATTTTTTGGACACGATCCTTTAGTATGGCCGTCGGTCTTACATTCTGTGCACCACAGTTCACTTCCTTTTGGTCCCTTCTGCATATTTTTAAACTCCTTCATCATGCGAATCATATCCTTCTGTAGAGCCCGAACTTTCTTGCTGCTGCCTTCGTCGTCGCTGCTATCATCTCCGACAGGCTCGTCGTCATCAAAATCAGATGAGCTAGTTTTCTTCTTCTTTGTCTTATGTTCACTTTCAAGATCCAGTGCTCTGTTATACGCATCCATATACAACGATAGTGGCACAATTTTCATTTTCCTTCGCAATTCCGATCGTAGGCCGTCCACGAACCATCTTTTCTGCAATCCGTCCACCGGCTTGATTTCCATTTTGTTTATTAAGTCTTTTAGTCTCCTGGCATAGACACGGACAGTTTCGTGCTTCCCCTGTTTGGTATTGAAAATTTCTGCTACAATTTCATTATCATCCCGCAAGAGTTTAAACTCCGCCAGGAACTCCTTTTAATGTTATCCCAGCTATTTAGCTTTTGTGGATCCGTATCCGAAAACCAATCAATTGCCATGCCCCGTAGGGTTGCTGAAAATTGTCTTATCCAGTCGTCTTCATCAGTTATGCTATTTGCCCTCCAGATCATCTCACATGTCTTACAATGTCGGATGGGATCGGCTGTACCATCGCCCTCAAACTTTGGCAGCTTTTCTTTGGGTCCCGCCATCACAACACTGGAGGTCTGCACTGTCACACCGGAGGTCTGCACTCCCACACCGACGATCTGCACTCCCACACCGGAGGTCTGCACTCCCACACTGGCAGACTGCTCTCCCACATCGACAGACTGCACTCCCACACCGGCGGATTGCTCTCCCACACCGGAGGTGTCGACAACTACGAACCTTGGTGAAGAAGAAGGATCTTCTGAAGTTGTTTCCCGCGGAAGTCTATCTCAGACGAAAAGGTCACTCCACGCTCGTGCTCCCTCGGCACTGCAAGCCGTGCGAGTTGATGCTCTTCCGTCTGAATTTTCTTCCCTCGGCGAACACAATTTCAAGAACTCATTCCGTGCTTCTTCCACCAATTCCACCCGCTACCGAGTTTCCCCCAACAATTCTTCTGCGCTCCGGTTTCCATCGGCAATCTTCTGAAATCTCCGTCGACATTCGGCTCGCTGTGCCAAAATTAAATTCTCTTGCGCAGTACGGGTTCCATCTTTTTCCTTGACCTTATTCCGATCTTTGTTAAGCTAATTTGGCATTAATCTTCATTCCTCCCACCTTCCAGATTCATAAGGCAACGGCGCCAAATGTTTACCGTATAGGTAAAGAAATCAACGCATACAGACAATGAACACGAACAGCAAAATTATATTCACAATAGTAGATGATTGATGATTTACAATGATCCCAGACGAGATATAAATACTACCACCGAACCTTCCCGAAGGAGTCCGTCGGCCACAAATATTCTATCCGCTACAAACTATTTATTGACGACGTCGGCTACAGAATACAAAAACACCGCCGGACATCATTCCGTCGGCTACAGAAACACCACCAGAACCATCCAGTCGGTTGACAATGTTAACCTATTCAATGGGTATGATACTTTGGCAAAGTTTTTGATGAATCTTTTATAATAGCCTGTGTGTCCCAGGAATGACTTTACCTCCATTACATTTGTAGATGGCTGCATTTCCATTATCACTCCGACTTTGTCTAGATCTGTTTTCAACCCCTCCTTGCAGACTATATGTCTGAGTAATTTTCCTTGCGAGACCACGAATCTACATTTCTTTGGATTTAAAGCGAGGCACACCCTTCGACATCTTTCCATGCATTTGCCCAACGCCGCCAGATGTTTGTCTTCGATGCTGAATAGGAACCATTTGTCCAAGAATACTTTGAAATTCTCGATGGACATTTTGTCAAATATGTGTAGTATGATTCTTTGGAACGTAGCCAGCGCATTGCATAGGCCGAATGGCATTCGGTTGTATGCGTACACCCTGCCTTCTACCACAAATGTTGGTTTCAGTTTGTCCTCTTCTGCTATTCAAATCTGATTATATCCTGAAAACCCATCCATAAATGAATAAATCTCATGTCCAGCTACCTCCTCCAATATGTTGTCTATAAATGATATCGGGACGGGGTCCTTGATTATTACCACATTGAGGCATCTAAAATCAACACATATCCTAATTTGGGTGGTATCCTTCATCAAGGATATGACTATTGGCGACACCCATTCACTGGTTTGAACCTTAAAAATAATACCAGCCTCCAACATTCGGTTAATTTCTTTTGTAACCCGCACTGCGTAGTTTCTACTCATCCTGTAAGGCTGCTTCCATATAGGCACTGTACCTTCGACTAGCGGAATGCGGTGAACACACAGCTCTGGCAAAACTCCCTTCAAATCATTATATGTCCACACGAATACATCTTTGTATTCCAAAAATATTTTAAATGCTGCTACTTTTAGGACTAGATTCCAGTTATCCCCTACTAGTATGTTTTTTGGTTCGGCCTCATCTCTTAAATTCATGGGTTGTACTATGCCTTTGTTATATTTGATTGGCTGCCCCTCACCTTATACATGGGCGGGTGTTTCATCCAACGGTGCATCCCCTTCTTTTATTTCCTTGAACTCTTTTGGAAATCCATCTCCACTGTGCCCTTCCTCTATTGTTAGTATGTTGCAGCTCTAGAATAGCTCATAATCCTTCATCTGCTAGTGAAATAATCCGTTCACTAAATCCAAATCATCGTCCGTCGATCTACCTTCCAACCATAGGACTCCCTCCTGATCTGGTTCCATTCACTACTTCCCTTCATCTTCATCTTCAGAATCAGATGATAAAGTTTCTTCTCCCACGAAGTCAAGTACGAACGAATGTGTTGCAATAGTCACTAGTTGTGTCATTAGGACGCCGAGAGGTTTAATGTCGTGTTGATCCGCTGTTAGTAATTGGAACATAGGTGGCCATAATGTCAACTGTCCCAACCTCTTCCAGGAACAGTTCCCAAAACTCCCATTTCAACGATGTTTTGTTCCACGCAGTTCCTTGCTGAGGTACTAGTAGTGTCCTTCAAGTGTGCTTTCTCAATTTTCGCCCACACTTCTTCCAATCTCTTCTTTTCTTCCATCGGGTCGAGGTACAATTTTTCTTGTTTCAGTGTGATTGCCAGAACCTTCTTTTCGTCTGTCTCGATGGTGATCAAATTCACTCCTGATTTTGGGCACTTGGCATCTTCATGATCTCCTGAACCGCACCATCTGCATAACAACTTTGGTGCATTCGCCAATGTATAGTTTCGGGTAAAGTGGCCCCACAAATTGCATGCTCGGCATTGAACCATCAGGCGGCCATTTGCATCGTATTGAATTCGGTTGCAGCCCCCATTATTATTGTTGGTATTGTTGTTGGAATTCGGTTGCGAGTTAATTCCCTTCCGTCTGGATTCTCTTCGCTCAGCGTATGCAGGTTAAGAAATTCCTCCCTTGTTTCTTCCACCAAATCCAACCGCTGTTGAGTCTCTTCCAACAATTCCTTAGTGCTTCAGTGTTTGTTGACAATCTGCTGAAACCTTCGTCTATGTTTGGCTTGTTGTGCCAAAATTAAATTTCTTTGTGCGGTGGATATTTCAACTTTTTCTTTTAGCTTATTCTTATTTTTGTTCAGCTGATTCGGCATTAGTCTTCATTCCTTTGCCTTCATTCCAGGTCCATGAGGCAACAACGCCAAATGTTTACTGTATGGGGTAAATAAATTAATGCATACAGACAATAGACAAGAACATGTAACACAGCAGTACACCTTTTATTATTTGCATATATGTCAAAGAGATTACATAGTGCTTACAATCATGATTACAATGATCTCGAATGATGTCTATATATTTCCCGAAGAACCTTCTCGAAGGGGTCCGTCAACTACATAACAATTACCGAAGGGCCCGTCGGCTACATAACAAGAACCTTCCGGAAGGGGCCCGTTGGCTGTTTTATAATTTTACCAACAACAAAGTTTGAACCAAGGTCCTGGGTATTGAATTATTGGGCATAAATTTCAATATTGTGTGAGACAAAATTATGTTGAGTGGAGCATCAGCATCTGAGTTTCATCAATACGATTTTTTCTACAATATAATCAGTAAGATTTTTATTTGCTTTAGAGTCAAAATACTATATAGTTCATCCTTTATGATCATCTTTATTTTCTATTAATAATTTTTTATTAGGATAAGTGTATCAAATTGTTTGTTGCTATTTGAACCCAATAAATACAAATATTGTGGAATATTGTGATTGTTTCCTTATTTGTATCTATTTTGTCTCTATAAGTGTTAAAACATCATAGACTGGTTCAACTATACATCAATACGAAGTGATTTGACGCATCTTGATAATTGTATTGTTTATAGATTTAATAAACATAATATGATAGAGTTGTATGTGAAAACGTATAGTTTTGACTCTATCACCCTTTTAATGTCACCATTGATCAATAACTTGCTCATAATTCTCAATCTATATCCTAGCAATAATCTAATCTCTTTCCTTTAAGGGTTTGATATCTATTTGTTTTAATAATTCACTATTGATCTTATTTCAGCATTTGCAAGCTTATTAAAGTAATTGTATTTTCGAAGATTAATACTCACTATTAGCAAATCAGAAGTTTCCTTAACCTCTTGCCATTTCGGTGAAGTGCCTTTGCATTAAATCTATCTACTATAAACGTTTTGGATCCAAGTTTGTTATCTAGGATCAGGTGCACTGGCTTTGGTTTTGCAAAGCCAGAAGTGCAAAGAATCCAAATTGAATTGATTGATCTTGTCAAATTGGCCACAACTAATTAGATATCCCAGCATCGAGCAGGCAAGGCTTGTAGGATTCTAATCTATGGTTTTGGGAACCAACACTAGGAAAGGGAAAAACATTGAGGCAAGACTCTAACTTCCAAGTAGAGTAAGATTTGTCCATGTGTAATACTTTAACGCCCTTTCTCTAGGAAAAAATCCAAACTTGAAACAGATTAAATTACAAACTAAAGGAGGCTCAAATTACATCCTTCGACCCAAAGGGAAAACATTTCCTACTGCAAGGGTGCAATGCTCTAGGACCTTGAGGAATATGCACATCTCAATCTCATTCTCAAGGCTATCTAGAGTCTAGTTTCTAGGCAAGTCCATCCATATCTGAATCATGATCTAGAAGTACATTGTGCATTACAACCTATCAATAGAAATGACCAAACTATCAGTGTCAGATCCCATTTGTCATGGAAAGCAGAAAACAGATTTTGACAGTGGATTAATAGATGGCATACCCAAAAATTTATTACATGAACCTTCTACACCAAATTTTATCATTATCATGGATAAATCATACTTGTTCTGTCTCGTAATACGAATGGCCATCAGAAGCAAAACAACTAAATAGATCAGAAAATCTTCTATGTTTTCCTAATATAACACAGCAATGGGAGCTGCAAACAACGCACAGACAATAAGGTTAAAGCAGCCTCATTTTTAGTTCTTTTATACTTGTAACAGACCATTTCTTGAACAGGAAGTAGGACCCTAGGAAAACCCAGGTAAGCCTGGGACCAGAACCTTATCCAGACAATTCAGATTCAACCTGGGGTTCCACAGAACCCAGCAACATACAAGACATCAAATATACAACAGTGAATGAACATAACATTGTTAAGCTTTCCTTACATACAAAGATATATACGTTCAGTTATTTGGTTTAGGAAAAAAAAATTAACTTTAATGGATTTTGTGTGATACTTGACACCCTAAAGCTACCAAATCAAACTCAAGAAATTGATGAATAAAATTGTTTTGCATTGTAAACAATAGCAAATGATTTGCCCAATAGAAAATGGAAAGGAAGAAATGAAAATAGTCCAGGGATATTTTTTCCCAAGGTTACTGGTTTGTCACAATTCAATAGTCAACCCATCTTGTATTTGTCAGTTTAAAAAAAAAACCATAATTATATCAACACAGAATCTAAAAACCAATTTAATATAATGCTATTACACTCTATTGAAATAAAAATACAATTAGAGTTGCTCGAAATTGGTCGGTGTCCTTAAGAGAAATTGCTTTCTACCCCGAAGGAATCTTACATGTCATAATTCTTTTTAGCACAACAATAAGATTATGAAAACATGTCTTTGAAAAAGATTATTATGAAATTGATATCAATATATATTATAAACTTACCTTGAACACTGTTGAGAAGGGAAAGTTCGTTTTCTTTTTTGTAGTGCGAATAAAATTGTATCAAAGTAATGCCGACTATCTTGATTAAATTGTATATCCCATCACCTAGAATAAGGGAAATAGCTATAAAAACCTGTCACAACATTTTAAAAAAAATGATTAGGCATTGATTAACATATGTGGCACATGTCAACTGGGAAATAAAAACCAATATTATCAGCCAGTGGCATATTCATTTTCAGTTAACAATGATTATCATCCTTCCCATTTTCAGAAGATTCTAGCTCAGGAAAACAATACCAGAAAGGTGAGGAGCAATTTAACCATTTTTCATGTATTGGAATGTTTCCACATGGTACATGTCTTGATAAGGAGTTTGTGCTACAGACAACATTGTGGAAAATAATTTTTGAAGAAACAAAAAATTATCTACCGGTGGAGAACTAAAGAAAACTCCAAAGGAAGCATCAATAGTTAAAACACTTTCAAGATGCATTAAAACGTGTCAGACAAATTAGATTGTTTTCAAGATACATTTCTGAAAATTTTCTCCTGTACCATTCTGCATCCTTGTCCTACAACTTTTATTTCCAGCAGAATGCACTCTCTATATTGGAAACTACAAAACAGTGATAACTTGAACAGTATAAGAATTATTCAACGTACATCATCACTTATAAAAACAAATTATATTGGAAAATATCCTTATATTTCAACCTAATCAATTGCTGCATCCAAATGGATTCCGTGAAAAAAAGTTTAATAGGTGGCATTGCAAACAACTTCATGACTATCCTTTTTCTCTGCCTTATTGCAAAGGTTGTATGGGGACACAGGTACTTAGATACTTAGGGTATGGGTACAGATAGAGCTATTTTTAGAAATAGGGACATATGTCAATTTGTTAATATAATTTAATATTTATAGGAAAATTGAAAATGAGTCATGACAATGGTTTTCCAAAACAAGAAGAGTGATACAGTTTGCAGATGTAATGTATTGTTTTTGGTTTCAGATTTGCAATATGTCTTTAATAATAATATATGTTAAATGTTTAGATGCATAACAGAGAAGGCAGACTTTAAACAGTAACAAGAGGATCATAAATCATACAACAATGACATAATGCAAATGATAAACTTCTAACTTGAACAGTGATAGAGTTTACAGTTAATCTATACTGTATTAAAATTTCAAACTGATTATATATTGAATTAAGCTTGATAAACAACAAATTGATATGCAAACAAAAAACTGAAACAAAAATTAGAAATTTTAATCAAGGTCCTTAGCTATGATGGTCTCGACTGAGGACCTGGCACTTGGGTACGTGGGTATCTGTCTCAGGAGTATGTGTATGCATACCCATGCTACATAGCTTATTGTTAACCCCTAGGGACTTTGTGAGAATTAATCTAGCAACACATAATTAAGAACCATCAAAATCAAATCTAGAAACCACCATATAGGATTATATATATATAGAAAAGAACATTAACGATTTGGGTTCAGGTATGCTGATTCAGAGAAAATGTTTTGGATAAAAGTATATCTTGTGTACAATTGCAAAGAATACATTGAAAAATAATAGCTACTAAGTTCAGATAACCATGTAACATTCATTTAACAAAAAAAACCTGATAATCCATGTAACATTCATATAACAAAAGAAACATGATAATCTTATAAATTTGTATGGACCTCAATATTTAAAGCTGTAAACCCCTTTTAAGGCATGAAGCTAGTAATGATTGCTTTACAAATAAATGCAGCAACCAGTATCATTCAAGACTTGCAATAAAAAACACAAGCCATAAAACATCTCAAAAGCTGAAAAAACCACCAAATATAACTTAACCTGCAGCTCCACTAACATTAATAATAACACTGCCACCAAAACACCATTATTTTTACACACATATTCATCAACTTCCTAACTGTGATGACAAATCAAGGTGTTTTTTCTACACTTTCCCAAGGAAAAATGATGACAAACAAAAATAATAATAAACAAAAGAAACCAAAACAAAAAGCCCTGCCTGCGCTCACGTGGACTGGCAATGAACTGGACCCGGATTAACAATCAAAGTAAATGCAATAAATGCCCAATCAATTAATCAAAAGTGCAATTGCAAATGACCTTGGCACATACCCCAAGAGTGCATGATGGTGTTACAAGATGTGTGCGTGTGTCCTGGTTTCAATAAAAAGAGATGACTGGAAAAAGGGTTCCAGAGCTGAAAAAAAGGCAAGAAGTTTATGCTTTATTGAGGTTTCCTTCCAACAATAGGTTTAAGGCATTTTAGCATTGTAATTTTCTGGGTTTTCTCCCAAAGATTGTGATCATTTTGTCATCCTGACTGAATGTTTCAATGCGCAATTTTGGCAAGTTTGTTGATGTCTGCATGAGCATTGTATCTATTTCATGTTCCTGGTTACTTTATCTGGTTTAAGTGTTAGTCTTTTGACTAAGTTGTCAACTAAAACCTAATAAAATTCATTGTAAAGTTTTTGCAACACGTCTTATTAAAATATCACAAGAAATGATACCTTTGTTCATGTATCACTACAACATGTTAATTAGATGTTTTGCAATTTCATTCACTTGTTTGGTGACATACAGTCTAGCTTAAACTCTGTTGTTGGTAAATATTGTGTAGCCGATAGGGTGTGCGTCAGGATGTATCCCGTCGATATATGCTCCTTTGGGAAAGTTCTTGTTATGTAGTCGACATGTTGTATGTAGCCAACAGAACCCTTTGGGAAGGTTCTTTGGAAAGTATTTATACACCCTCCGAGATCATTGTAATCATCATCTTTATTTAATCTCTTGGCATATGCGAGTAATAAAAAGAGTTCCGTTGTTCTCATCTATTGTCTGTATGCGTTAATTTCTTTAACCAGTACGGTAAACATTTGGCGCTGTTGCCCCATGAACCTGGAAGGAGGGAAGAATGAAGATTAATGCCAAATCAGCTTAACAAGGATCGAAATAAGGTAAAGGGAAAAGATGGAATACGTACTACGCAAGAAAATTTAATCTTGG
Organism: Cupressus sempervirens; assembly: GCA_028749045.1. Lineage (NCBI taxonomy): Eukaryota > Viridiplantae > Streptophyta > Pinopsida > Cupressales > Cupressaceae > Cupressus > Cupressus sempervirens. Next base: position 512,291,116 of record CM053792.1, on the reverse strand, counting down.
CACAACAAACCGAACGCAGAAAGAGGTTTCAAAAGATTGCCGACGGACACCAAAGCTCTGAAGAATTGTTGGAAGAGACTCGACATCGGGTGAAATTGGTGGAAGAAGCAAGGGAAGAGTTTTTGAGCCTGTATTCACCAAGGGAAGAGAATCTAGACAGAAGGGAATCAACTCGCACAGCTCGGAGTGCCAAGGGAGCACGAGTGTGGAGTGAACTCTTCGTCCACGATACTTCCAAAATGGACAAATTCGCTTAACGGAGAACCTTCTTCACCAAAAAGCACAACTGTCGAAGGTATCGGAGTACAAAGCGTTGGTATCGGGACACAAAGCGTTGGTGTCGAGACACAAAGCGTTGGTGTCGGAGTACAAAGCGTTGGTGTTGGGATACAAAGCGTTGGTGACGGAGTACAAAGCGTTGGCATCGGAATACAGAATGTTAGTGTTCCTAAACATCCAGTAGTAATGGCACGACCAAAAGAAAAATTGACTAAATTTGATGGTGATGGCGCAGTCGATCCGATCCGACACTGTAAAACATGCGCAACAATTTGGAGGGCGAATGGCATAACGGATACAAACGAATGAGTCCGGCAGTTTTCGGCCACCCTATGAGGTATCGCAATTGATTGGTTTGCCGATGCAGATCCCCAGAAGATAACCGACTAGGACAACATTAAAAAAGGAGTTTATTATGAAATTTCAACTGCTGTGCAATGACAACGAAATCATAGCGGAGATAGACAACACAAAACAGAGGCAGAATGAAACAGTCCGAGTCTACGCTAGGAAGTTGAAGGACTTGATCTATAAAATGGAGAATAAGCAGGCCAATGGGCTGCAGAAAAGATGATTCATTCAAGGCCTACAACTGAAGTTGCGAAAGAAGATGAAGATCATGCCGCCATCGTCATACACTGAAGCGTACAATTGGGCAATGAACTTGGAAAGTGAGTAGAAGACGAAAAAGAAGAAGAGTAGCTTGTCTGATTCAGATGACGACGCATCTTTAGCAGAGGAAAGTAATGATGACGAAAAGGGCAGCAAGAAAGTCTGCGCCCTCCAAAAGGATATGATTTGGATGATGGAAGAATTCAAGAACATGCACAAGGAGACCAAGGGAATGAGCTATGGTGCACCGAGTGCAAGAAAGAAGGCCATACAAAGGGATCTTGTCCGAAGGACCAATTTTGCAAAATTTGCCAGATCATGGGACATTCCACAAAGGAATGCACTTTCAATATGAAAATAAGAGGACCTCAACAAGTGTTTCTAACACAGGAGGCTTCGGCGTCAGGAGGAAGTGGGAACACCAATACGAAAGGTGCCACGTCGAGAGGGTATAGAAATAATCGGTGAGGTCAAAACAACAACAATAATGGCAGTAGGAGTCGAATCTAGTACGATGCAAACAATCGGACCATAGTTCAATGCCGCACATGTAATTTGTGGGGCCACTTTGCCTGTGATTATACAACGGCAAACACACCGAAATTATTATGTAGGTGGTGCAGACCCGGCAATCATGAAGATGCTAAGGGCTCGAAGTTAGGAGTTAATTTGATCACCGTCAGGATGGACGAAGAGGATGTTCTGGCCATCACACGGAAGCAAGAGAAAGTCTACCCCGACCCGATGGAAGAAAAGAAGAGACTGGAGGAAGCGCGGGCAAAGATTCAGAAGGCAACGTAGGCAGAGAAAGCACATTTGAAGGACACTACTAGTACCGCCGCATGGAACTGCATAGAACAAATTGTACGGCAAATATTACAAACTGAGGTACCCATCAAAATAAATGATCTATTGCTCACTATGCCTCAACTCCGTACGGCACTCACGAACATTGCTTCAACTGCTAAGTTACTAGCAAACAAAGGAAGGGAGAAAGAAGGTGGCGCAAGTACAGAAGATCCGATGCTGTTAACCCTCTCATCCAGACAGCATCCGGCAATTGTCGAAATGGGTATTCTCAGGATTGTTTTGATGGACACGATTGTGGACAGAGGGTCCGATGTCAATGTGTTACCAAAGGATACCTGGAAAAGGTTGGGACAGCCGACGTTGTGGCCACCTACATTCCAATTATTAACAGCAGACCAACACAAGATCAAACCGTTGGGAGTTCTCACAGCACAACTAGTGACTATTGGAACACAGTCATTCCTACTGGACTTCATCGTCATCTCGCTAAAGAGAAGAGGATATGATGCCATTTTGGGCCGAGGATGGCTTGTACAAGCAATGTATTTGCATGTTTGGTCCATTTGAGAACCATATTTGCATATCCCACACGTCATGGATAGGAATTGTTAAGCATGACTGAAAGAAGAATACTCTATCAATGGAGCGCAGAGGTAGAAGATTCATAATTGACCCACACACACAAACAGTAGGTGAGGAGGCAACATCGTCAGACTCAGAAGGTGAAAGCGAGAATGATGACGAGGGGAAGAAGAGAATGGAACCTAATGAAGAGGGAGTATTGAGACTGGAAGGAGGGTTAGATGAGGATGACCTAGACTCGTTGAACGTCCTTTTCCACTGGCAGATGGAGGATTACGAGCTCTTTCTAAGCTGTAATATGTTAAGGGTTGCCAAAGGTGAGAAAAAAGAAAGAAATGAATGTTCGAAGGAATACAGAGAAGCGGAAGAAGGAAAGGCAGTTACGACAAAAGATGAAGGGAAGAACATACAGTATGAACACATAAAAAGGAAAGATTCCACCGTACGATCGCACAAAAAAGAAATGTTATGTCGAACCACAGATATAGCAGAAAGGTGCCGACAGCAAGGAAGACACATGATACGGTCTGTATAGGAAACAAAGAGGAAGGGTTTAATAAAAGTTGCAGCAATACGGAATGGAGGTGTTATTGACAGCAAGGAGGGGCAGCTGATGGAGTCCATGGTACCGAGCTTCGGGAACAAACTGGGCAATATGGAAAACCGGATGGAGAGATAGTGTATCTTAAATAAACTTAATGAGCTACGATTGCAAGCACAAGGGGCCACGGAGGTGACACAGAACAGGCACAAAGCATGGCATGATAGACATCTGAAATTGAACAAGTTCCAACCGAGACAGTTGGTGTTGACATATGACGGACGGAACAAGATCAAACCAGGCAAATTTCAAGTGAAATGGGTCAGACCGTACTAGATTCGAGAAGTGGGTGATAATGGAGCAATAAAACTATGGATGCTAGATGGAAAGGAACTGGTCGATGCTGTTAATAGGTCGAAGTTGAATGTCTACCATGAAAGAAATAACGCACCTCCGTGGACGAACAACTGAAAAAAGAACGACTATAAATACTATATATATGTAAATATTGTACATATGTAACATAAGGACAAAGTTAATCAAAATAAAAAGAGAGAGAGAAACACCGTATGGTCAAGTGACCATACAGCATTATGGAGGAACCGTACGGTGAGTAATGAACACCGTACAATGTTTTTATTGACCACTATACGACTTTTTCTACCCATACAGCTTAGTTCCTAGAGGTACCATTCTGCAAACCGTACAGCAATTCTTCTCGAGACACCGTACGATGATCAAGTGGACATGGGTGAGAAGTCAAGTATACCGTACGGCATGAGATGGTGTCGTCGTACGACATTTCTAATCTTACCGTACATTGCTTGCTAATACCACTGTACAGCATGGTTAATGGCATTGTACAGCGGTCCCCTTAACACCAACAACAGGTACGGCACTCAACCATTTTTCACCGTACGACATACGGGTAGAAGAAGTACGCATGTGGTGAATACCGTACGGCATTCCTCCAGAACCATACGCAAGATATGAGCGGCTGATATAGTAAGCATAAGGAAGGAGTCGAGAGGCCGTACAGTAGCAGGATCTATGGTGTAGTTGTACATTGGTAACACAAAAGAAGGATGACAGGAGGTTTTCAAAAAAACAAAAAAAATGTCGACAAATAAAAAATATTCAGAATGCATAAAGAATGATCCCAAAGGGAAGGAAAAACACAACCATTGCCACAAAAAATGTGGGATTGGAAAAAAATTACAAAAATGGTGTTTTATGTGGCTTCAAAAGTGCTAATTTGGTCTTGGCGCTGCTCCAAGACCCCGTGAGGGCACTGCCCCTTGACCCCGCTGGGGGCATTGCCCCCTAGACCCCCAGTCGTTGCAGTTATCAGTCATGGGAAGTCTGACTAGTTGATGAGACTTAGACCTGCTGCAGGCATGCAATGTCTGTGTACTGGGGGTGGAGGATCAGAGTGCAGCAGCAGAGAAAGTAGATGGAGGGGTGCAAGTAACAGACCCTCTACCACTAACGGAGAAGGATAAGGATGTCCGTTCATACCTTGCTGACATCACAGAGCAAAGCAAGTCCCTGGCAGAGTTGGTCCTTACAGAGAGAAGACGGGCAAAGGTTGGGTAGGAAGCTCAGGAGACGGCCGAGAAGGCTCGGGAAGAGATGGCCGACCAACTTGCCACTCAGCAGATTGCATAGGAAGCAGAGCGGACAGCCTTGTTAGCGCAACTCGAGGAAAGTGCACAAGGGAAGTAGTAGGCAGAAGAACAACTAGCAGTAGCGAAACAACAGTTGGCAGTAGCACTATAGGACAAGGACTCAGCGAAGAAGGCTCATGATCAAAAAGAAGTTGAGTGCTAGGAGGTCACATTGATGCTAAAAGAAGTAGTGGAGGAGAACTCTCAAGTTAGAGCTGATTTGAAGGTCCGGATGGAACAAGTGTATTAGCTTCGACGTAGCTGGTCTATACAATCTGAGACACAGCCTTCTGGTTCATGATATCTATGTTGTTTTTATGAATAAATGTAATTAATTGTTTTGAGTTTTGTGCGTTGTCGTCCGGCGACAACTTTTCTTTTTGGGGGGGATAATGTCGTCGGTAAATATTGTGTAGCCGACAAGGCGTGCATCAGGATGTATCCCATTAGTATATGCTCCTTCGAGAAGGTTCTTGTTATGTAGTCAACATGTTGTATGTAGCCAACAGAACCCTTTGGGAAGGTTCTTCGGAAAGTATCTATACACCCTCCGAGATCATTGTAATCATCATCTGTATGAAATCTCTTGACATATGCAAGTAACAAAAGGGGTTCTGCTGTTCTCATCTATTGTCTATATGCGTTAATTTCTTTACCCAGTACAGTAAACAAACTCTTTGTTTTACTCATCTGTATTATTTGAATTTGCATTTTTACCTCATAAAACCCTTCTAGCTGCAGATTCCTTTTATCCGGGTATTTGATTTCTGCTAGCAAATATCATAGATCTTTGAATTTGTACTCTTCTGGTCATGCAAACACATGTTGTTACCCTACAAAATATATAAATGAAATGTTCCTCCTTTGTTGATTTCGTGGCTCTCCAAAACCCATGAATGGTAGACGCTTCTTTGCTATAGCTGAAGCCTTTTCATAGCATGAATATTTACATCTTTCTGTTATATTGGACGTGGTTGCTCTATGATGGAAATCTCTATTTGCTATAGCATCTTCTCCATTTCTGTTATATATGCCATGAGAGTTGTATTTTGTCTCCATTATGCCATCATTTTGCTAGCCGTATATGTCCTTGGTTACTGATGTTCGCTGTAACTGTTCTTAAATCTGCATTTCATAAAAGGTTATTTGTATTGCGGCAAGCTTCCAAGGCAAGAGATTGTTTCGTTTCTTCATATTTTGACATGATAATCTCCTTACGGTCCACATGACCTTTGTATGGCTGAGTTGTATTCTTTTTGAATGCAATGATTTGTTTTGAAGCTATCGTGATCACTCAAATTTTATCAAATTATTTTGTCCCTTTAGATGCTTCATTGCCAAGAACGAACTAAATGTTATTTTTGCCATAAGACCCCCCTTTCAAAAATGCATGTTCTTAAATAATTTGTTGTAGCTAAAACTAGTTTTAATTGATTCCAAAGATTATATTGGAAACATTCTTGTTGTTGTCATGAAATCTGCAATTCATAAAAGGTTATTCTATCTCATTCCTTTTCTAAAATGCTGAAAATCTGCCTGCTATTGTACTTTTACTGATATGAGCTTAGCTGTAGCATTTAGTGTTTTTTCTCTGATATTTCTGAATGTTATCTTCTCTGTTATTTTTGAATGTTATCTGTTGTTCATGCTTGAAAACTTTATCCCTAATTGTATACTTGTAGAACTCCAATTCTTCCATGATTCGATTGAAAGATTTCATACTTGTAACATATGTATGTCCCTTTGACAATCTCCTCCTATCTTCGATCTTTTGCTATGGTTCAACTAGAAGGTCCCATAGTTCTAATTGGCGTATGCCCCCTCAACAGTCTCCCCATGTCATTAGTCTTCGCCTCTACATGATTTGACCAAAAGGTTTCACGCTTGTAATTTATGCTTGTCCCTTCAATAGTCTCCTCAGTCCTTCAGTCTTGGCCTCTACATGATTCAGTCGAAAGGCTTCATGCGTGTAATTTATGCAAGATCCTTCAACAACCTCAGACTTTATACCTATATCTGCACATGAAACAAACTTATTAGCATAAAACTTATTTTGCTTTCAAATATCTCTCTTGCCTTTACATCTATTAATGTAGTTATCTGCATAACCATATTGTAGGAACACAAAGTAGTGTAGAGATAATTGGAATAGTTTCCATTGCTCAGTTCGTATGAACTGACCCTCCTCTTTTTTTCATTTTTTCAGGTCTATTCCCCGATGGAGATGTGGGCTCAAACCTTAAACATTCAAAACAACGATCCTTCCATTTAGACAATGGAGGCCTTTCTCTTTATCTTATCAATACTTTTCTGTTTATAGTGTGTTTATTCAGATATTATGTTAAGAGCTAAGAATGCTTGTGTGGTATCTAAATGCATTGCATTAAGTACTGTTTAAAATTTGAACACTTTGTACCTTATCAAAACAGTTTTGAATATTTCAATAAAATGTACTATTTTGGTACTTTTATGTTGAATAAAAATGGATCATTTTTTCTTGTTTATTGAATTCTGTACTTTACTTTCTGCATCCATTTCATTATGTAATATGTATGCTCAGCAACTTAAACACCTAGCTCAATATAAAGGCAAGCATAACATAGCAATTTATGAGGTATGTTAAATTCGTAACAATTACCTTTTTGGGACATTAAACTTTTAATGCCAACTTTCAAAATATTAAAAAGAGAATGACTTTGAAATTTAATGCAAACTAGTAAAAGGATATTTTAATATTAAAATAATTTTATAAAGTGACAAACAAGAACTAAAAGAAATGGGAAACCAAAGAGTCAAAAGAACAAAGAGAAGCTCATTTGCATATGTTTATGTTTGGATTATGTTTTGCTTTTCTTCTTTTGGAGAGAATTTGGAAGCTCAACTTTCAGCAGGTTTCCAAGATGAAATGACCTGAACTTGGTGACAATGGACGAAATCCTATTATCAATTGGAGAGATCACATAGGTGTTTCAAATTCATATTCCTGATATCCAATCTTTTCATAATTTCTATAACTACAATTGGATTTTTTCATTGTCTTGAAGATTTAGTTGCAATATACATTTCTGACACAGTGTTTTCATTTGGGTTTTTTCTGAGATATTGTGATTGTTCTGAAATATATATTGCATGAAATTATCTGCTTAAAATTCAGAGATATCTTTTGATTGTTCTGAAATGTATATTGCATGAAATTATCTGTTTAAAACCCAGAGATATCTTTTGAGAAATTTTGATAAAAATATCTAATAGAAATATCAGTGGTATAGAGATGGTTCTTCTACCGGCCCGTGAGATTTAAAAGATATTCTCTATAAATTTCAGAAATATCTTGGGGATCGTGAACAAATGCTTGGATGGTTGAATATTTCATTCTTGGAAACACAAATATAAAGTCTGGACAAATATATTTGCTGTGCAAAACGGTGAATATTTATATGTTGCCTTATTACACTTGCTGGAAAGTGTTGTATTAATTCAACAAATACCATACCTGCAAATTTAATGGGGTGAATGGGAATCTGGAGTTATATATCGTGGCTTCCCAGATGCTGTCGTAACTGGAGGAGACGAATATTTATTACCAAACTGTAGATGGAGGAATTTTATCGGGCCTTCATATTTGGCCATATTAATTAAATAGGTGGGACTGGGCCTGACAGATCTATGTCATGCAAAATATCGAGGTCATGTCTTAAGACTGAAAGGCTATTCTTCAGTGGAGATTACTATTATTAGCGTTGATATTAATTTATGCAAACCTTGGCAAACATTTGTAATAACGGAGTTTTGATTTCTTTAACATATTTCATCCATCCCGATAGTTTGGGAAATTGTTGAGCGCATATGTTGGAACTACATTATACTTGCGGTGAATGTTTGCAATTGGAGAGATTCTGTTTTTGGTGCTATTATTGCAGAAAGTTTAACTTACGGGGCATTATAAACGAGACTTTCATTATTTCCTTCATTGCTATAAGAGATTAAAGTGGACAAATGTTTGACACTACACTATAGTCTGGAATTAATATTCTGAAAAAGGAGCTTCCTCATTGGTTGAACAACAAATAATGATTGTCGTGAGCGTTCGGACGGAATAGTGAAGTACACATTCGAGCCGAAGCTGAATATATGTGAATGCGCGTGAGCTCTTCCCTTAAACAAATCTACATTAGTAAAGCCTCAAATCCATTCGCAGAGGCTTCTTATAATCCAAGACAATTAGGGTAAGGTCCCATGGGCACCCGCTTGCTTAAAAATAGAGCGGGTGCCGCTGAGTTTTTTTAGGAACTTTTAAACGAAAGCGGTCTCATGAATTTTTAATGTGAATCCGCTTTAAACAATTAGCTCCTACAAACGAGGAAGTTGGTGGTTTTTGGTGGGAAAATAAAAATAGATTATTGGTTTTTGGTGGGAAAATGAAAACAGATCATTGACAAGTGGCAAAATTTTCTCCTAAACTAGTGGGGCTAATTCCAACCCCACCCCTTTTTCATCCGCTCAAAATGAAAAAGCTAAAAAGTAGGGGCTCCTATAAAATAGGAAAAGATTCTAATTAAAGCTTTAACCCCCACCAAAAAAATGCATGGGACCTCCAGTTCCCAAAAAATAGAGCCCAAGCCCCCTCCATGGGACCTCTACCTTAGTCCGGCGCAAATATCTCTAGAAAGTAATGCCTCTACTGGCCGATAAGGAGAAACAAAGAGTATATCATATGAGCTTCAAAGAAAATGGAATTAAGGGTGTAAGTCTAAAATAGCTCGTTTGAAATATATATTTCTGCGAATTGAATTTCTGTGGGTTTGGGAATTAGACAAAATATTGTGAAATCCGGAGTTATAGGAAGAGGTTACATTCGTAGAAAGAACTTTGCACATCCGTTTGTTTTCTTGCATGTCATGTGAGTATCGAGAAGCTCATTTGTTGGCTGTTGTGGTACAATCTGCTTCTTTACATAAATAATTTTAAGACTTTTGGAAAGCATTTCAACATTATTTCCTTCTAGTAAGTAGTATGCTAACCAGATTGGAATGATTCTTTGTTTCTTACAGGGTACTCATCTACAACATGTTTGATGAATAACATTGCCACCATTATTATCGGGATAAACAAATTTACGTTGCTTAGCTCGTTGGGGTCACTATTGGTGATATATTAGCCATCATATATGAGGAACTTGTGTTTCTACTATTCATGTAAGAGTCAGAATTTAAAAGTAATAGTTTGAAGAGGGATTGTGGTTGAAGTGTAAGTTTGATGTACAAGCTCACATGGATTTCTGGAACCTGTGTTCTGTTGTTACCACAATTGGAAGTACGTAGTTCCTAATTCGCAGAAGTGGAACGATCAAAGACAATCTACCAAAGAAGTGAACAATTATTTGACATAATGAACTTGAAGAGAAATAGTTAATTGCAACTGTTTGATGAAACATCTGAATAATGAAACAATTGTGAAGTTTAGTCAAAGAGTCTCAAGATTCCTAGCATGGGAAACAAAAGTGGTAGAGACGAGAAAACAAATAGAACGTCGTTTTGGACACCAAAAATTACTAGGGAAGGAATAATTGCTACAAAACATTAAAAAAACTGAAACAATCTAGATTAATCAGTTTGGAAGAACAAAAAAATTGGTACAGAGGACTGTAGAAGGGAAGAATAGTTGTGATGTCCACAATTTTCAGAAGTGTCTTAATTAGCTTAATTAATAATTAAGTGGTCCAAAATTAAAATAATCTAAAGACTTAATTAATTAATTAATTTAATTATTATATAAAAAGAGGGCTCAAATTAATCAAATAATAAATTTATAAATTAATAAAATAATGTTGGTCTGTTATAAATCTCTAGATGCTTGGAGGCTTATAAGGAGATGGCTGGGCATTGTAAATCATCATGGAATTGATTTGTCTCTTGTATTTTCAAAAGCTTAAGGTTGAAGGTAGTATGTATACAGTTTTGGAGGTGCAAGATCCTCCCTGTTCTCTATTTGTAGTTTTGGTGGGAATAACTACTCACCCTAGTCTATTGTTCGAGATATCATTTCAGACATTTCACTTTGTACTTCATTGTAAGATCCATATTGTGTGGAAATATAATTGCAAATATCTAGTTCTTGGTCATTCAATGTTGGTGTATACTCTATGTTAATATTTCATACCTATGTCTGAAATAATCTTAATTATCTACGATTGGATTTTGACGAGTGGAACTTTACTATCCGAAGCCAAAGAGTGCCAAGTGCAATTGATTGAGGGTCGACAATACATTTCCCTCGTGTTTTTTCCTCGAGTACTTCCCTCGAGTGCTTCCCTCGTGTACTTTCCCTAGGGTATGTAATGTGTGGTGGAAAATGTAATGTTCTGAGTCGCTTGGTACCTACGGAAGTACCTTCAATTTATGAGATCAACAAGCAAAGTCATCGTACATGATAAGAAGTCAAAGGTTGCACAGAAGGAACTTGGAGGCCGCAAGAAAGGGAAGCGGAGGTTTGTACGGAAGGAAGTCAGAAGCCGCATGGAAGGAAGTTGGCGGCCACACTAAAGGGAGGTCATCGGGAGACCTTGTAGAGGCGTATGATAAGAGATAAGGAGGGAGTACAGTATGGTGAGAAAATGGTGGGGAGTGTAAATGCATGGACAGAACTTGGGATCCCTTGAATGGATTAAATCCAAAGTTGACACCAAAGATAGATTTGCATAGATGAACTATGAAAGAGAAGCCACACAAGAAGTATTAATCTTCAGATCCAATGTCACCCAGATTTCCCTTCGAAATGGTACTAACTCATATGCAAAGAAGTTCACCAAATGCAACGCAAATTACTAGATGTGGATACCAACAAGCACGAATTTGATCATTGTTGCAAAACATCTGATACACAAGTCGTTGCCAAATGGTGAAATATAATCGCTTTAGACAAGTGCATGTTACATACAATGTGAAATATCTAAGTGATATCTCTAATTGCAGAATAGGATGGTGGTACACAATCAAAAGTACGATCACAAAATAGGGAGGATCTTTCACCTAGGAAACTATGAACAACTACCTTCACCCTCCAACTTCCAAAAATACAAAGAGAAATCAAATCCAATCCATCATGCCTATGATGCCAACGACGACCTTATAAAGGGCTTCAGAGAAGCTTCCCGAAGGATTACAAATAGGACCTCGATCAACAAACTTTAATTATATTTTATTATTTGGGCCCTTTATTAATTAATTCAATTAATTTAATCAGTCTTGTGATATTATTTAATTTTTAGGACCATTTAATTAATTAACCTAGTTAAAGGGATACTACTAAAAATCGGGTATTGTGCGGTTTGGTACATTCCAATAGCGGTTTGAGGCTAGTAACAAGTGAAGCATCTAACTTGCATTTCACTTGATTCCCTGGGAAGAAGGCTATAACTAAAGTTTTTAAAAACTAGGTTGTCAACTAGACATAACACATCTATTACTCTTAATCATAGAGCCAAAGATTTTAAATAGTGGCAGTGGAGAATGGAGCAATTGCAAGGACATGTTCAGATTTCTTGTGAGCAGCTACTAGGAAATACAAATAGAAATAGTCAAGCACTACTGAGATTGAGCCCAGTCCAACATATTCACATCTGCAGTGGTTATTGTCATATGTAAACACTCAGACATTGGATAGTTTCAAAAAGAGGAGTGCAAAATATATTTAGATCAAAGGTGACTTCTCACAGAATCTTATAAATTGGGTTGCATTGGGCTACATAAAAATGAAGACAATGGAAACTCTGAAAAGCAATCTTTTCTCTAAAGAATTTAATGACACTTTTGATGGTGAGTTGTTAAGAGACTTGCAGAAACAAAAAGAAATGGGGAATTGTGTCTACATAATGACACTATAATTGGATTCCCTGAAATCTCTGGATGGTGTTGTTTTGAAGTTTGAAGAACTGATTTCATATCTATCCAAAGTGGACCAATCAGATTGGAGCCTTTTGAATTGGGATTCGCAGCCCTCAATGGTTGCTTTGGTCCAACAGAAGTTATTGGAACATCCGTATGAAGATGTGAGACTAAACGTTGCTCATTATCACAGTGAAATCACAACGATAACAACTCCTTTCGCACCTTATACTGATAGCATATGCAAGAAGGTTCTAGATCTGATTACGGACAGCTTATGTGGACTACATCACGTTGAGGGTTGAGGGCCCTACCTTTGGTAAGAGGCTAAGATATTGGAACTTATGGAAAAAGCCACATTTTTATCATCATGTTGGATCTCAGTTGTGAAAGAATGATTTGACAAATTTCTCAACGTTTCTTAAGTGAGTTTAGGAATCATTATCCAGACAATGTGAGGGCTTGCATGCGGACTATCATGTCCTTAATATTAGATGAGGATGATGACATCTATAAGCAGTTACAATAAGATTTATTGGCAATCTGGAGAGGGGAGCATAAAATCTCACCTATGGTTTATGATCTCCAAGGGGAATTGATTAAACATATGATTGAAAGGTTTAAGGAGCACATGACTGGAAATTAGGTAATATCGGTGGGCATATGGGTTACATAATCTCTGAAAAATGAGCAAGAACCAAATAAGAAGAGAGTAGATTTGTTTCACATGCCCGCATACTTGGACGCATGATCACAATTGTGGGGTCAAGGAAGAAGAGGCAATCAAAGAAATTCGTACCAATGTTAAAGAAAATAAAAATCCAACAGTTTGACTCCAACAAAATAACACCAAAGCTTGCAAGGAGATGGATTCAGTTGCGGTTAATGGTAGGGGATATACAAGCCTATTATTCAGTGGCTTGGAAGTTGATATTGATGAGGATGTTTATTTTTAAGATGTTCTCACGGCAGGAAGTGAATCTTCTCATGATGATGAATCATTTAAAATTGTTGACATAATAGCAGAAGACACCATGCATTTTGAGATGGAGGAAGACACTTTTAATAAATCTGAAAATAGTGCGACAAGTAAAGAAATTTCTTCCAACCAAAGGGATGTCCAGACTTGTATACATGAGCTCGACCAAGATGATAACACTAATGGGGCTGAATTAAAGGACCAATCAGAAATTTTATTTCTAGATGAGGAGTTTGAAGCATGTAATTTGGAAGATAAGCTAAAAGTCATGGAGTATATGGTTGTTGCAGCCATAGCACACTTTGATGATATCCATAAAAAGCAATGAAGAAACTGTTTGGTAAGTTCAAATTGAGGAAAGAAAAACAAGAAAAGTGAGTGGAATTAATAGTGCATACCTTCAAACAATTAGAAAGGCATTGGAAAAGATGAAATCAGATTATTTGAAATTGCTCAAAGATATACATATTGCAATCAAGTTTGTGGATGATAAAGAGGAGGTATCTTTGTCTTCAACTGATATGACAGATTACTCATTATAAAAGGCTGAAAGTCAGATTTCTATTGCAGTCACTCACAAGGAAGATTGTCTTAATCCTAAAGCTAAGGAGATCATACCAATCGTTGAAGTGGTCAATACCCTTGGTGAACATGGAAGTGTGCATAGTATTTCCACCACTCCCTATTCAAATAAGACACATTATACTAAAGAAGATCAAAAGGACCAGCAAGAAGTTAGACTCAAGAGTTTTGATGAACATGTATATATGATGCTCCAATTTGTAGCGATGAAATAACTGATATAACAAATTTCATGGGCAAATTTCATAGTAGTTACAGCCAAGAGACTAAAATGAACACGATACTTCCAAGGTTAGAACAAGTCGTGCGTGTGAGGGATGAAGATATGACACAAAGGAACCAAAAGAACTTTGATTTCTACACCAGCAGTTATATACCTTCACAACATAATGAGGTTAAAAAATATCCATATGAGGGCAAGGATTAACCAGGTGATACTACTGAAATTTAATTTGATGGTGTCCCTTCATTATTGGAGATGTTGGTTTGGTTGATGACATTTGCGGTGAATCAGAAAGTCCAAAGATGTCTTTAATCCATAACAAAGGCTTCTACAATGCATCTATAGATTTCTCATTGAGTTCTTATGACATGACAATTGTTTACATACTGGGTGGTGATTTTATCTTCATCCGTACTTTAGTTATTAGTGGCTGTCCCGCTTGGTCTTCCATTGCATTTTTAGATTTCGTTGGGTTTACAAGAGTTATGCAGTTGCATGGACATTTATAGAAACATGACTACGTGTTAGATATTGCACACGACTTGGACATCTTACCTAAATGTGGGAATAGTAACACCTTCGACATCATTCTTAATGCTAGCATATCTATAGCAGCAGCATTTGGTGGCCTAACCAATTGATCTTCGTGCATAGTGGAGATGTTTCTGGCATCTTTTGGGTGGACTACCTATTCAGTTGGCTGATATAGGAACATGGTAGAATGATAGACATTTATTTCTACTTCCAGGATCGGATGGATAAATTGGCTTGCGATCCAGGTGTGGAAAGGATAAGAGCTTTGTTTCTTATGGATCATAATCAGTGGGTTCACACTTTGAGCCATAGTGTTGGTATCATCAGAGTGACATGACAGACAAGTGAGGTAGTGTTTCTCAAATTGACTTGGGATCCAGGGATCTTATTAACCGACAAGTTGCATCCGAACAATTGGCTTCACATTGTTCCATGTCCCAATTTCAGATATTTAAGAATGAATTATAGAGAAGTTTGTAGATTAATATGAGATCCTAGCATTGGTTTATAGATTCATAACTATTTGAGGACAAGCAATCTCGAGGAGGGAGGACTATAATGTACTCTTTTGGAACATTAGAAATTTTAACACCTACTTCCAAAATATTTTTTTAACAATGCCTTTATGGGAGCTTAATGCAAATTTGTAAAAAGTCATTTTAATATTAAAAGAAGTTCATAAAGTCACAAAAGAGAAACAAGATGAAATGACAGAAATAGGAAATCGAAGGGTCAGAAGCTGCTCCTTAAAAGAAAAAAGAGAAGCTCATTTGCATATGCTTAGATTATGCTTTGATTTTCTTCTCTTGGAGAATTTGGAAGCTCAACTTTTAGCCAGTTTGAAGATGGAAACCTTCAAGCTTGGAGACAGTGGACGGAAACCCATTGTTGGTGGGAGACATGACGCAAGTGTTGCCATTTTCTAGTAGCTTTGTCAAATGGATGTTGATTTTGTCTGGGCAAAGTAGAAGAGAAGGGATGGACAGAAATTTTCATTCCTTTAATATTATGCCATCCCATGGTGTGAAAAGTGGGTTGCACTTAAAATGATTATGAATGTTAGCATTGATCAATTCCGAAATGGATTTCTAAATACCTTCCAAAACACTTTGTATAGGAGAAACAACTTGTTTGAACATTCATTTGTTTCTCTCCCACCATATGGACCATATAATTGTTATGGTACTGTTAAGTATTGAAATTTGCAGTCTACCAATTCAATGAAATACACTAGAAATTTCAGGTAACATGGAATCACTCATAGGTAGTGGGGTTTTTCTATTGAACTGAGTGAGTCTCCAAGTTATAGGTCGGCTCCTTGTGATAATCACCTAAGCTCTTATTATTGAAATGAATTGAACTTGATAGGAAAAGGGAAGAAGATGCAGAAATAAAACCCTTAAAACTGAACCTAGCTAATAGGTGATATATCAAAAACTTATTGATACCAAAGATATGACTGTTAACAAATAGGAAGACTCTTCTTGTTGACAAACACTTCAATCCTATACTGGTTTGCATCAATCGTTCATAATAAGGTCTTGACAATGAGGGTTAAGGAAGATGAAGGCATTCACATAACTATTTAAAAAACAGAAAGCACAAATTATAACCTACAAAGAAAGTACAAACTGCAACTAGGCGATGGATGAGACAAAATAACAAGGAATCCTAAAGACTCGCTTTCCACTTTATCAATCAAATACCTTCACACATAGAAACAAAAGGAAAGAAGGCTAACTTTCAAGAAAGAAACTGACACAAAATGATTCAGTCCATTTATTGAGTATCTGAAAACTGAATTACAAAGAATGCATAAAATACATCAAGGGCACAAGAGAATGTCACGAAACTCTCATCTGCATAATCAGAACTCTCTAAACAAAAGAGTCCAAGAGATTCACAACAAAGCCCTTGGGGTCGAATCCATGAAAGAAGCCTCCAAAAGGGGAGTCAAAACTCATCAAAATGATGATTAACTGACACATAAACTCCATTAAGCCATTAAGGAACCAATGACTCACCTCTAACTTCCCATAAAATACTACAACTAGCCATAAAGGCCCCCAAATTGACTGGGTAAAGTAAAATTCGACCCAAACTAGATTCCTAAAACCTCTCTTCATAACTCTATCTGATTCATAATACTAAGTCTTCACTTAACATCTTTTCTCCTTTCCTTCCTTAGACACATGTTAAATTTAAATTTTAGTCATAATCAAAACAATGAGTCAAAGAAAGAACCAACACATGTTCTAAGGACTCTGCATAATAATATAAATATAAAATAGTTTATGAAAATACTATTGTATATCTTTATTTCACATATAAAATGCAAAACATAACAAGTGTTATTTAACACTTAAATCAAACCCCATGACCCGTAACCATATAGAAGGCAAATAATATGGGAAATAGAATCCCACCAAATGCATCGGATTTCAATTTTTACAGAATTTG
This sequence comes from Cupressus sempervirens, assembly GCA_028749045.1. Classification (NCBI taxonomy): domain Eukaryota; kingdom Viridiplantae; phylum Streptophyta; class Pinopsida; order Cupressales; family Cupressaceae; genus Cupressus; species Cupressus sempervirens. Next base: position 512,273,964 of record CM053792.1, on the reverse strand, counting down.
ACTTCGGGCAATATAACTCCATATCTCACCCTAAAGTCATTATTTCATTTATCAACAATTTGAAATCTTGAAATCTAGAAGGATCGAGAGAGAAGGATAGGGTTTGAGCTTCAGTTTCCTTCACCCACTGCACTTTGAAGGCCGAATCTTGGGTTTTCTTCTTTCTCATTTTCTACCTTCAACTGTAGATCTGCTTTGACCTTGAGCTTTTGGAGCTATTTTTTTCAATTTGATAGTACATATGTTTATTTCCATTGTCATTTTCCACCATTATGAGTACTTTAGATATTGTTGTGACTTGTCTTATACAAATGGAGATTGGGTTTTATTGCTACCGTGGAGATATATGTGATTTGCTTGGTCATTTTGTTGTCATGGCTGTGCGTTTGCTGGATATTTTCTTTTTCCCTTTTTGACCTTTCATTCTATGGTGACTATCACATGCTCTCTGCTATTTGGATGCTATTAGAGAAGAAAATGAAAAGAAAACTAGTTTCTTAGAGTGTATACAGCTAGTGTGAAAGCTTTCTTTTCTCCATTATTTCTGAGTTTTCATATTCTAACATATTTATATGAATGAAAGCAACCAAATTTTCTAGGTATTGTTCGTCCTTCCACTGCTGCTTGGAGTTATGGTTTTGGCAATCTGAGATATTTCTTCTCTTGCAGACGTTCATCTCTGAGTGTTGTAATTTTGAAGTTGCAACTTTCACAAAGACAAATTTGGACACCCCCCAGTTGCCAGAAACTCAGTATCTTTGCCCAGATCTAATGCATTTTCTTCACAACATGTTTTGTCTTTAGATGCACCAGTTGTTGCAGATTCATTTGCTTTGTTGTGTAGATGTCATTCCTCACCCATGAGGATTTCACTCACCCTGAACCCTGCATAAGACATTTCTTGTATTTGATCACCACTGGACATTGTATCAGTATGATTGTTGGAGCTGGGTTTTATCTGCTGTATATAGCCATGCTCTTTTATTGGATTTTCTTAAATCTTTTCTTCATAACTGGGTGCTTTCTCACCTTTTCATCTGCTGGTATTGTTATATCATTCATCTTTTCGGTGGATGTCTTGAAGGCTTACAACTACAACCATTATGAAGATCTCCGAGGTTTGCATGATCCGGTAGTATTGCAATTCTGAATGATATTTCTAAAAATTTCCTCTCTTTCTGCATTGAATATTAGCCTCATTTTCCAGAGTCCTCTTATTTGACAAAACCCCTTGCTGCTCCTTGAAATTTTGATCCATTTGTATAGAATATACTCATGAAAAGACATTTCATTGCTGCAATTTCTGCTATTTACAGTTTCTTTCTAGTACATATATACTCTGTAACAACAACAGTAATAAATTTGCATTTCATTTACATTCGAAAATATATTGCAATATATGAGCACTTTGCTTTATTACCCCTCCTATAGCATTTCCGGTGGATCTATGCTGCTCTTTCTCCTGCAAATAGTTTTTTCATTATATTCAGACATGTAAGTGAAATGTGAGTTTTTTTCCTCTTCTGCTCTTGCCTGTAGCTTTTCAACTTGCTACTTCTGAAACGCATTCTCTGATTATTGCTTTACATCCATGTTCATAGACATACTCCTCTGCTGTAATTTTCTTCTCAGAATGCATAAGATGTTTGTCCACTCTATATTTTGTACTTGTACTTCCCAAAACTGAAAAATAAAGCTCCTGATCCTTGTGATGTTTATTCTTTGTTATCATATTCTTGAGCATAGAACATAATTTCTGATGTATGCATGTGATAATTGATTTACGATCTCCTGCTGATATGTCCTTCCTCTTCTATGCAAATGTGCGAGATGGTACAATGATAGAAGATGTATGTATAAGAGGAGGTACTGGCGCTGCTTAGATCTTTTGATCCAACTCATTACTCTTTCTCTTGCAGGGCAGAACTGAAGCTTTGAGGGTGAGGCATGGAGCAACTGACAAGAGAAAGCAATCGAGAGGATGCTTAACCAGTCATCATCACAAGCAATGACTGGTTACCTATGACCTTTGCATATCTGTTCTTTCATTTTCCATGTTGATCACATTTGTATAGAATAGATAGGAACTTAGCAGAAAAGAAACAGTGACTACTCTTACAGTCCTCTGTGTGAGAGATATATTTTTCAGCTTTTTTCATTCACTCAAAATTAATAAATATCAATTGTATAAAACAAAGGACATTTATACTATTATTTTGTCATTCTGAATGAAGTTTGATTTTAGCAACTTGAACATAAGCTGAAAGAAATAGAAATATACACTATACTTTCATCTGATCCTTTTAGTACTGAATTTTATCAGGTGTGAGAAATCAGTAACAAGTACTTATTCCAAATGCATGCAAAAAGTGATGAAGTAAATAGAATAGGCTATGATTGAAATAGGTCCCATAATGCATTAGGTAGTGACATAGATAGTCTTAATTTATTCATGATGAAGAGCCAACACTACAGGGAAAATGTGCATTGTTGAAATAATTGATCAATTGTTGCATTCTCCTTATCGCACATGACAGAATGAAAAGGTTTAGCAATTTGTAACTTCTCCGAGTTATTGCTTGTTAAAATCTCTTTTTTCAAGGTTAACTAAGAAAAATATCTTACTTTAGGCGGATCCCAAGTGTTCCAACAAAATGAAAAAGCTCTACATGTATGCAACTAATTATCCATTTGTTGAATAGCCGGGTATCTCATTTGGAATGTGTATGTGTTTTCCATCTTTAGATGGGGCCCATATCAATATGTTATTCTTTTGAAATATTAACAACTCTGTTAGATAGTATGTTTTGCAACCATTTTTTTTGAGAAATGTTGATGGGGAGATCCAGTGGGTCCTTAAAAATGGCTTTTCCTGAAATAAGTTCCACTCCATAGACATAGTCAATTAGCCTAAACCCCCAAGCATGAATGATACAAAGGATTAGATATGATAGACAAGTGATTTGATTAAGTGGTGGTAGCCCATTCAAGAATCATTCTCAAAGTGAATCAGTTGTCAATTATGCACTTCACATGACACATATTTAGTTACAACTTCCCTAGAGGAAATAAGACAATTTAATATAGTTGGCTCCTTAGTGGATCCAAAATGGTTATGATCCTGAGAGGATTACTCGAGTCAAAATACTTTGCTTGCATGATTTTGCACCATTTAGTAGCAAGTTCATTGTACATTGGCCATACAAGTTTCCCCCCAGATGCTTTGTTCCTTATTGAAAGGTCTTGTAGTCCTATTACTCCAACCTCTTTGAAATTAGTTGAATCATTTTTCCTCTAATATGTTATCTTTCTAGAGAAGCATGTAATGAGCATTTCAATTTCTTGTAACACCAAACTAGGGGCTTTTAGAACCAAGATGTATTAATTAGGGATAGCAGCTAGAACGGTTTTAATGAGTAAGATTTTACCTAATAATGACAACCATCTTGTCTTCCAAGTTTAGACTGTTTCTAATCCTTTCAATTATAGTTTTCCCCCAATAATTTGATTAATTGGATCCCACAAAGAAAGTAATGCCTAAATACGTGGAGGGGACTTCCTTTAATGTGAAGCCTACGATCTTAAAAAATTCTTTGAAATAACCTCATTTGTTTTGAAAATATATACCTTGGATTTCTCAGAGTTGATTGTTTGGCCTGAGAATATGGTGTACAAGTCTAGAGTTTTATTGATTTGCTTGGCCTCTTGAACAACCGATCTTCCAAAAAGGAGAGTGCCATCTGCAAATAGCAAATGTGTGGGCAATATAGATGTGCCTGTGGTTTGAGCTCCCTACCTAAGCCCCTTTTCATTTCTTAATTTGCTGAAAGTTTCTGCCATAATAATGAAGAAAAAAGGAGACAAGGAATGTCCTTGTTTTACTCTTTGTGAAGCATTAAAAAAGCATGTTGGTACTTTATTAATGATAATAAAAAAAAGCACCTGCTATACATGCTTTGATCCATTTACACCACTTCTCTGTGAAGCAGAATTTTCGGAGTACTTTCAAGAAAAAGGACTAGTTAACTGTGTCATATGCTTTCATCATATCCAACCTAATTTACAAATACTAGTAATTCTTTTGCATTTATGGAGTGTAGCACTTCATGCGAAACTAATGCTCCTATTGTCTCCTTGCCTGAAACAAAACCACCCTATTCTAGTGAAATGATTTTTAATTTAGATGTTGGAGTCTCAAATAGATAGCTTTGGAAAAGATCTTTTATATCGTATTGCATAATGTAATAGGTTTGAGATCTACAAAGGCTTTGGGCTCCTTAATCTTGGGAATGATAGTAGTGTTGGTGGCCTTAAAGTTTTTAACGACTGGAGCATTCTTTCTTGATTCTTCTATGGTTTCCAAGAGATCAAAACAAATAACATCCCAACACTTCTGAAAAAAGAATGCAGTGAACCCATCTGGATTGGGAGCTTTATCTAGAGCTAAGGAGAAGGCTACTTTTTGTACTTCCGTCATAGTAAAAGGAACCATAAGAAATTTGTTATCTTGGAGAGTAATCAAAGTACGAATGGCATCAAGAATTCATTTTCTTGTGCTTCTATGAGAGGAGTGGCAAGAATATTTAGTTGTTTTCGAATCTATGTCGAGTATGTCTCTGCAACCTTAGGAGTTAAAGCACAATCTGGGCTAATTTAGAGTTGCGTATATATATTTGATCCCTCGCATCTTGATTATTAAACTGTTTATAGTTTATGTACATAGAACATTGTATGTTTGTACTTTATAATCTTTATTGTAGTTGACTTTGTTGTCCGAATAAGCTAAAGCACTGATCTTTATATCATTGAAGTATTGGATTTATATTTGAGGTCAAAAACTCTATAACTTCCTTCTTAAAAACCTCAAATCCATTTTTAAAAACCTTATACAAAACATTCATTTCAAACACACATAACTCCATATTAACTGAATTAAAAGACCTTGCCAATCGGAGAACTCCAAAACTTAAATTTGCTATAGAAAATCCTTGAACCAAGCAATCAGCATTTGAGTTGAAGGTCTACGTGCCTAGGTGTAGCAGAGCCTAAAGTGCAAGTGAATCAAGGTGATTCTCATTCGTTGGCTAGAATTGATTGAGAAGTCCTGTCAAAGAAGTGGACCACTCTTGGATTTCCAATTTGTGGTGTTTGGAACCAACAAGCCTTTCTAAGTCAACCACACTCATAAATGATGATATATAGATTAATAATAATAATCAATAGTTATATTGATTAAAATACCATCGTCCATGAAAGGACGTCAGAGGAATGTTGCATCCCTAAATAGCATACATACACAATGAGAAATAAAGGTAGAGCATCATCGAATACAATTGGTTACCAACAAACTTAACATTCTAATGGGGGAATACCATAAGGAGGAATGAATTACAAATGGTTATAGAGAAGTATGGAGAATCACACAAGCTGAGTATGGAAAAAAGACTCATCCCAATTTACCCACATAGATGATAGGAAATAAATGAGTTATAGTATTCCAATGACTATGTTCGCCAAACTGCATCACTTTGATTGTGCAAAAACTATCTTAGGACAAGGGAATATAGGAGGGAATTAGAGATGGTATAAATAAATATATTGGTTTCTGACCGAATGGATTTGGAGGGATAAATATTATATATCATATCTGCTATTCTATGGAAGATATTAGAAAATAAGTCTATCTAATTACTAGTGAGCATTGGGCAATAACAAGGATATGTTGTAACTGATTACAATTTAATATAGCTATACAAAAGGATATATCAAACTTCTAGTATTGATAAGGACCCATTAGAGATTAGAGGGTGTGTGTGTGTGTGTGTGTGTGTGTATAGATTAGAATATATATCAGTTATATATGCAAATGTATATATATTCAAGACCTATTACAATTCTAATCTAAAAAGGGAAGCTTGGGATGTTTACAAAGAGGGGCTTGTATAAATCCAAGCAATGGCTATCTGTCCCAAGACAGGTTAGGGATCAACCACCATAAGGGCCTTGCGGGCATAGTCCCAAGATAAGCTAAGGGCTTGGAGTTGTAAACATTAAGGGGGCAATGCAATTAGTCTCTAGGCACCTTTGTTGCATGCCTAGTCCTTCCTTTATTGAGTTAAAGTAGTAATAAGGTAGATATGGATGTTAATAATTTATACAGATAATTTGAATTGTAATATCCTTCCTTGAAATTTCACTAAAAGAAGTTGATTTACTAAGCAAGCATTTTAACGAACAGTTGAGAAATACACATTATTGGTGTAAATTAATGATATCCCTATATTGCTCGTTGATGATTGTTTTAATAACAATAAGATGGTCGCTCAGCAAACTGGTTTAACAGTTTCAATAACCCACATTAATGGTGTTTAAGTATACAAGGCAATTTTCAACACTTACAAGTTGGGGACAATAAGCAGATATTATATTTTCCAAATATTGAGAGCATCAACGTATTAGGGAAAATACATTATACATACATGGCTGCCTAGAAATACATGTTGTTAGCCTACAGACCCAATTTCCACTTGGAGAGTGTCGACCACTGAAGGAGAGTGTAACCTTGCAGTTCCTGTGAGAGGTCTTTGTCCGACTCACTCCAAGCTTCCCATACTCATCGTCAATCCTCTTATCCTAGTCTTTCCACTGTCTTCTAACTGTTATCTCTACCTTGAAGGAATCCCGTGCAGGTGTGTTAATTGTAGGTTTGGTTTAGGATGTCAACCACTACTTCTAGCTCCCACATTAAACCTGATTTTGATTAATGCTTGGAGGAGCTGACTAGGCATGAACCCATGGTAAAGGAGAGTTAAACTCACATGAAGACTCACCACTTCTTCCTTAGCCATGCAAAGACTGTCCTTCCTACCTATCATCTAAGCATAGTCTGCTAGCTGTTAAACAATACTTGCTAATGAACTGGCTTCTAACCTCTGTTCTTCCTCCTATCATTTAAGCTCCCACTTCCTATAAAGCTCCAATGTATCAACTTCGAACTACAGTTCTGAAAGTTACTTCCAACTCAAATGGAATTACCCTGCCAAGTAAACCAAACTGAGAATACTAGTATGTCGTTAACGACCAATTCTATCCAATCTTCTGAATATGCTTGTACCTTGTAATACCAAAATCTATTACTTGTCGTAGAGTCCACTAGACTCAAAATACATGCATCAATTCACTTTTATCTCTGAAAACAACATGAGCACTAGGTTTGCGTCTAGTCTCATCACTTTCCTTGGGTTTAGTCCTTAGGAAGAATTCCACTCCCATTTAAGCAACCTTTTGGATTTGTCAACAATATCAAATATTCTTTGTCTTCTTTCCCAAGATGGAGTTTCATATTTATAACCTCAAAGTAAGGGAAAAGTGTTGGAATAAGAGATGTGGGATAAAACATCAATTCCGTCTTCTAGTCACTTAAGTTACTTTATAAAGTGAATGACTTTTAAACATAAAGTAACTTTATTAAAGTGCTTTAATACATTAAATGATGAACTTAAGACAAATCTTCCCTTGTGATTGTCAGGCATCCTTACTGGTAATGTCGTTAATATATTTGAATGTGGAGATAGATTAACTAGGCGCCAAAAGAACTAGGGCAAAAGAGGGGACATGACAGTCCTCCCTTCCCAATATTGTTTTCCCTTAATCAATCTCAATGCTGGATGCTGTAAAATAGACTCACCTTCCCAAGTGGCGTCTTCACACAACAAATCCTTCCAGCGGACTAGATATTCTCTGACAGATCTGTTTCGCTACTTCCTTTCCCTGGTCTCAATCACCTCTGTTGGCTCCAAAACAAGTCTACCCTCCTCATCAAGTGGAGGCAAGCTCTCTACTGATACAACCTACTGACCAATTGCCCTCTTGAGGCATGAGACGTGAAACACATTGTGGATTCGACTGTCACCAGGTAAATCCAACTCATAAGCAACCTCACCAACCCTCTTGGTGATGCAATAAGGTCCATAAAATCTAGGCTTAAGCTTTTCTGACCCACTCTTCTTCAGGGAGGTCTGTTTATATGGTTGGAGACGAAGATAAACCATGTCACCTATCTCGAAGCTTCGCTCAATATGATGTTGATCAGCATATAACTTCTATTGGTTTTGCGCCTATTGAATATTATCCCTAAGAGATCTGAGAATATCCTATTGATTCGGAATCCAATCTTTGGCTAAGGGAGCCCTATTGTCCTATAAGGCCAAATCAATGAAAGAGAGAGGTTTGTAGCCATAAAGAGCACAAAAAGGAGTCATCCGAATGGACATCTGATATGTGGAGTTATAGCAATACTCCCCCAAAATACAACCATTTAACCCAAGCTCTTTGATGACTTGCAATGTAGTTTTTCAAATATCCTTCCACCCGTTTACTCACTATTTCAGCCTGACCATCCGTCTGTAGGTGATAGCTAGTACTAGGTGTCAACTCAGCACCTACCAATCTAAAAACCTCCTGCCAAAAGGTGTTGAGAAACCTATTGTCTCTATCACTCACGATAGTCCTAGGTAATCCATGAAGACGAAAAACCTCTCGAAAGAACAACTTTGCCACCTAAGAGGTTGACCAATTCGTTGCAATAGCAAAGAAGTGTGTGAACTTAGTCAATCTGTCGACCACCACAAAAATGCAGTCCCTACCTTGGACCCTCGGCAACCCTGTAATAAAATCCATAAAGATAATCTCCCACCTCTGAGCTGGAATAGGAAGAGGCTAAAGTAAACCTGCTGGGAAGCCCTATTTTGACTTGTTCTACTGATAAGTCTGGCACTCTCTAACATGCTACAATACATTGTCTTTAAGCCCCTTCCATGAGAATCTCTCTCTAATCTACTTGTAGGTTTTGAGAAGTCCTGGGTGACCCATTGAAAGTGCATCATGTATAGTGTGCATAATATTCATTTTAAGTTTAGATTCTAGTACTAGGTGGATTTTATCCTTAGAATAAACGATATCATTTATTACCATGTACCAATCATCCTGAAGTAGACCATCCATAAACTGACAAGCATGAGTATTTTTAGAATACTCAACTAACCGTTAGGACCTCCAATCTGCTGAAATCTTGGAAATCGTGCAGCACTCCGTCACTGGGGTTCTCCTTGAAAGTGCATCAACAAATATATTATTTTCACCCTTGACATATTCAATGTCAAAATCATATGCTTGAACCTTGGTGACCCATTTTTGATGTCTTTCATTCAACTCCTTATGTTCCAGAAAGTAACGCAGGCAATTACGATCAGTCTTTACTGTAAACTTACTTCCTACCAAGTACTATCTAAACTTGGCTAAAGCGTGCATTATGGCCAGCATCTCCTTATCATAAGTAAAATATAATAGTTTGCTGCCCTGTAAGTTTCCTGCTCTCAAAAGCTATGGGATGTCAGTCCTGCATCAAAACTCTCCCGATTCCCCTCCCTGAAGCATCACACTCCAAAACAAAGGGTCTAGAAAAATCAAGAAGTGCCAAAATCGGACACATGCTCATCAACTGTTTTAGACTATGAAAGACTACCTTTGAATCCTCTTTCCATCTAAATGCCCCTTTCTGTGTCAAATTGGCAAGGGGGCTTGCTACCTAGGAAAAATCTTTACCGAATCACCTGTAATAAGAACCAAGGCCAAGGAAGCCCTGCAAGTGGTAGCCAATCAAGGATTGCCTATATCTTTTCCTGATGTACCTTAACTCCCTCTGCACCAATCGCGTGACCAAAATAGAGAATCTCAATAAGTCCAAATTCGCACTTAGACACCTTTACAAATAAAGAGTGTTCTTCCATGAGCTAAGGATCTCATCTAGGCGCTGCAAATGTTTCTCCCAAGTCCTACTAAAGATCAAGATATCATCAAAGAAAACCAGCACTCTTTTGTAGCTGCCTTTTAAAGATGTGGTTCATGCATGACTAAAAAGTAGGTGGTGCGTTAGTGAGCCCAAATGGCATCACCAAAAACTCATAGTGTCCGTAGTGGCATCTGAAAGTTGTCTTATGCACATCCTCCTCCCGGACTCGTATCTAATGCTTCGAGAAATAAACAACTCCATGAAGCTCATCCAGTAACTCATCAATGCAGGGAATCGGATACTTGTTTTTAATGGTCCTCTTATCAAGAGCGCAGTAATCAATACACATCCGAAGAGTATCATCCTTCTTTTTAACCAACACCTCTGAAGAGGGAAAAGGGCTGGAGCTAGGCCTGATATGTCCCATATCTAGCAGTTCCTTAATCGTCTTCTCTATCTCTTCTTTGTAGTGTTGGGGGTGACGATAAGAGTGGTAATGACAGGTTTGGCGCCATCCTCTATCTCAATGATATGCTCAAACACTCTATCTGGTGGAATACCTAGGGGTAAATCCTCAAATACCCTCCTATGTTTGTCAAGCACCATTTGGATGTCACAATGGTACTGCTGTCCTATACCTTATGTTTCCTCAGAAGAGATGAAACAATGTATCGCCCACTCGATATCATCGTGCCTCAAAATGGCTTCCATCTTGTGAGCTATTATCAACATAAGCTATCCTTCTGGCATTGCCTTGAGGGCCACCTGTTGGCCATCTTGTAAGAACTCCAACTGCATCTTCTCATGATTAACCGCATATCTGTCTATGGTCTGTAACCACTGTGTCCCCAACATGGCATCTAGCCCATCTAAACCCACCGCATAAAAATTTGCCTCAAGTAGGAAATCATCAAAATGAATTGGAAGTCCTAACACCTTCCCTGCGCATCTCAATCTCTCACCTCCTGTCACCCTAACCTCAAACTCAGGTATGTCATCAATCTATAACCTCCTCTTGGTAACCCATTGTGAGCTTATGAAGTTATGCAAGGCATCTGTATCCAAGAGACAAATAATGCGCTGTCCTCTAACAATTCCTTTCAAACGAAAGGGGTGTCCCATGGGATCGCTAGAAAGTGATGCTATGATAGGAGGTTGCCCCTGGGTAACTGCCTTCTTCCTCCCTCTAGGTGGTCGGTCCTTGTTCTCCTCATCACTACCATCAACATCGTTGCCCTCCTTCTGCTCATCCTCCTCCTTTAAAAGTATCTCTACATAATGTATCTTGCCCTTGCCAAGGCATCTATGATCCGATGTCCATGGTTCTCTGCAAGTGAAGTATAGCTTCTTCCTCCTGATTCATTTTGTGTCTCAAAGTCCATCCTAGGAGGTGTAGCCTTCTGCTGTTTTTTGTTCTTTTGAAAAGAAGAGGCCCCCTTATACATCTTCTTAGGAGGTTGTAATATCGAAGAAGGTGACTCTAGATCGTGTGTGATCTTAATAGCATTATCAAAAGTGTTTGGTTTAAGTATCTTAACCAAACCTCTATATCTATCCTACAAACCTTCAATAAATAACATTACCTTACGCTATTCTGTCATGTCAGGAACCATCATCGAGATCCACTAAAACTCATCAATGAAATCATCTAGAGATCCGCCCTATCATAGCTATGCAAAATCCTTGTAATAGACCTCTATATCCTTCCTATCAAAGTGAGTAATCAGCTTAGAAATGAAAGTCTCATATGATGTAATGAGACCATGATCCTGGGTAACCAACCCGTGGTGCCACTAATCATATGCCGCTCCCTCTAAGTGCATCGTAGCAAACTTGATGGCTTTTGTCTCTGACAAAGGTTAAGGGTTAGGTACGTGTCTAGCTTGTAAATCCAAGCTCTCCCAGATGTCTTACTACTACCATCAATAGTAGGGAGAGATAATTTGTTCATAGCATGCTTTAGGTCTCTATTTGGTGCTCTAGGCCTCCTATCCTGTTGCTATCAATCTGACTCCCTTTACTGATTTAGATATTGGACAAAGGACATATTTTGTTTAATAGGATTGGGAAACAAATCTCATTCATCATACATTGCCATAACATTGTTCGGTAGTAAATTTGGCGTTGTTGGTGGTGCTGCCTCTTCCTCTGCATTAAAAACTAGCATTAAAGGTCTGTTAGTGTTTCGTGTGGAAGCCTTAACAACTTGGGGTGAACTAGCTACACTACTACCACTATTGTGATGACTCGGAGCTCTCCTATTAATCAGGGCTAATTGTTGTATATTAACTACAAGTTGCTAAAGAGCATCAGCTATGTTATGCTACTCGATGGCTTCTGTCTCTAACATAGGTTTAAGAGTTAAGTACGTGTCTAGCTTGTGAATCCAAGCTCTTACAGATGTCTTACTGCTGCCATCAAAAGTAGGGAGAGATAATTTGTTCATAGCATGCTTTAGGTCTCTGTTTGATGCTCTAGGCCTCCTATCTTGCTACTGTCTATCTGACTCTCTTTTTTGATTTAGAGATTAGACAAAGGACATATTTTGTTTAATAGGATCGGGAAACAAATCTCATTCATCATACATTGCCATAACATTGTCCGGTAGTAAATTTGGTGCTATTGGTGGTGCTGCCTCTTCTTCTACATTAAAAACTAGCATTAAAGGTCTGTCAATGTTTCATGTGGGAGCCTTAATAGCTTGGGGTGAACCAACTACACTACTACCACTACTGCGATGGCTCGGAGCTCTCCTGTTAACCAAGGCTAATTGTTGTATATTAACTGCAAGTTGCTAAAGACCATCAGCTATGTTATTCTGCCCATCTCTAATAGCCTGCAATGTCTCCCTAACTTCCCTGTCCGGTTCAGTTTCATTATGTGCCATTTGAATGTTGTTTACCTGTTCCGCATGTTCAAAATGATCAATCTGTTTAATTTGTTCAGCTTGTCCACCTATTCCAAAAATCAATTCCTCATCAACTGAATAACTATCTTCAATATCAATTTGTTCAAAAGACCCTACTTGTTCCGGTTGGAGGTGACTGAAATTATGAATTTTTTCTTCCTGCCTCGCTGTCATTTTACTTCCTATTTAACCCACAAGATGGCACGACCTGTAGCTCTGATACCATTGTAATATCCTTCCTTGAAATTTCACTAAAAGATGTTGATTGACTAAGCAAGCACTTTAACAAACAGTTGAGAAATACACATTACTGCTGTAAATTTATGATTAGTTTGTTCAGCTTGTCCACTTGTTCCAAAAATCAATTCCTCATCAACTGAATAACTATCTTCAATATCAATTTATTTAGAAGACCCTACTTGTTCCAGTTGGAGGTGACTAAAATTATAAAGTTTTTTCTTCATACCTCACTGTCATTTTACTTCCTGTTTAACCCACAAGATGGCAGGACCTGTAGCTCTGATAGCACTGTAATATTCTTCCTTAAAATTTCACTAAAAGATGTTGATTTACTAAGCAAGCATTTTAACAAACAGTTGAGAAATACACATTACTACTGTAAATTAATGATCTTCCTATATTGCCGGTTAACGATTGTTTTAATAACAATAAGATGGTCGCTCAGCAAACCGATTCAATGGTTTCAGTAACCCACATTAATGGTGTTTAAGTATATAAGGCAATTTTCAACACTTATGAGTTGGGGACAATAAGCAGATATTATATTTTCCAAATATTGAGAGCATCACTATATTAGGGAAAATATATTATACATACATGGCTGCCAAGAAATACATGTTGTTAGCCTACAGACCCGATTTCCACCTGGAGAGTGCAAATTGTTGGAAAGTGTGACCTTGCAGTTGCCGTGAGAGGTCTCTGTCTAACTCTCTGGAAGTTTCCCGCAATCACCGTCAATCCCCTTGTCTTCATCTTTCCATTGTCTTTTGCCTGTTATCTCTTCCTTGAAGGAATCCCGTGCTGGTGTGTTTACTGTGGGTTTGTTTTAGGATATCAAACACTACTTCCAACTCCCATGTTAAACCCGTTGTTCATTAATGCTTGGTGGAGCCAACTAAGCATGAAACCATGATAATGGAGAGTTAAACTCACACGAAGACTCACCTCTTCTTCCTCGGCTATGGAGAGACTCTCCTTCCCGCCTACCGTCTAAGCATAGTCTGCCATCTATTAAACAATACTTGTTAATGACCTGGCTTCTAACCTCTGTTCCTCCTCCTATCGTTTAAGCTCCCACTTCCTATAAAGCTCCAATGTATCAACTTTGAACTACAGTTCTGAAAGTTACTTCCAACTCAAATGGAGTTAACTTGCTAACTAAACCAAACTAAGAATACCAGTATGTTGTTGACAACCAATTATGTCCAATCTTCTAAATATGCCCGTACCTTGTAATACCAAAATCTGCTACTTGCCGTGGAGTCCACTAGACTAAAAATACGTGCATCAATTCACTTTTATCTCTGAAAACAACATGAGCACTAGGTTTGCGTCTAGTCTCATCACTTTCCTTAGGGGTTTCATTCTTAAGAAGAATTCTAGTTACATTTAAGCAACCTTTTGGATTTGTCGACAATATCAAATATTCGTTGTCTTCTTTCCCAAGACAGCCTCACATATATAAACCTCAGAGTGAGGGAAAAGTGTTGGAATAAGGGATGTGGGATAAAACACAAATTTTGTCTTCTAGTCACTTAAGTTACTTTATAAAGTGAATGACTTTAAGCATATAGTAACTTTATTAAAGTACTTTAATACATTAAATGACGAACTTAAGATAAATCTTCCCATGTGACTGCTAGGCATCCTTACTGGTAATGTAGTTAATCTATCCAAATGTGGAGATAGATTAACCAAGCACCAAAAGAACTAGCACAAAAGAGGGGACATGACATAAGTCCAATAAGATGAATGACTAACTCTATTAGGGGACATTAAAATCCAAACCCCAATTGAGAAATTTAGGCTAAGTTAAGGTTGGTCCCAACAAGGGACATTACAATATGGGAGTTCATCTTCACATTGTCTTGATGTCCTATATGCATGGATGGATACTTCAGGTTGATTGGTTTACAAACTTCTTCCTTATCTCTTACAGCAAGTGCTTCATTTTCATATGGGAAGCCAGGGACTCTACAAGTAATATTCTTGTTGCTGCTAACTCTTCTTTCAAAATTCATAGAAGCCCATTTAGGTTCTTGCAAATGGATTCGAGAGAGTTTATGAGTAAAACTTGATTTCCTACCAAGTTGATGATACTTGGGAACACATTTTGAGCCAATGGTATGATCAGAAATTTGAAGTAATTTCTTTTTTGCCAAGGTTATTCAGTATTGCACCAATGGCCCTGTATGAATGTTGTATTTTGAAAGTTCAGTCTTTCATAGTTGCAAATTTGAACAATTCCACTACAATCAGCTCGTTACAAGCGTTAGTTTACGGCTTTAGATAGATTGGATATCGGTTGGGGCTGACCAATTTGGGTTTTGTCTGCACATTCGAGCACCAAATTATTATTATTGCTTACATTCAGTTGGCTCTTACATTTGGGATAGCAGATTAGGTTCTACAGATAGTTTCTATGGCAGTGCAAGTAGTTAATAATGATAGAGCTAATTTTGGTTTCATTGAGATTTTCTCCAATGATGCGTTGGATTGATTTTTTTCAGAGCAAACCAACTCTCAGCTTGACATCTGGCTGATACAATCTCAGACGCAGCCCAAGTAGCAAAAAATGACAGTCACAGTATCTCCAAACAATTATCAAATCAATTTCCAAATGCACACATTACAATCAATTTCATTCAAAATACCTATCTCCGCAGCCATAGTAAACACAGTTGGAGAATTATGACAATTACTTACCTCAACACAATTGCCAATGATGATTTCTCAGACTTCTTCAAACCCTCAACCAAGAAATTCAAGCAAAGAAAATATGATATTCAAGACTATTCTACTTAGCTACAAGAATATAGTAGGAGAATGTTGGCCAATTGTATACTTCAGCACAATTGCCAAGAACTTCTCAAACGAGACCCTTATACTTCAGCAAGGGCTCACAAATCAGAGATCAGAAAAAGCCACAAAGGCACAAAAAACAAATATATTTTTAAAGCGTGTTTTTCCCAATGAAATGAGCTCTCATTTATAATCCTTTGTTGGCCAGAGTTTCCTAAAAAACTCCACTTCAAAAATTGTTTAAGTTTCCCAAAAGAACTCAACACTAGAAACTTTCCAACACACCTTTTTAGAAATATCACTTAATGTTATTATTAAAATAATGCAACTTAATAATTCATGAATAAATAAGAGTTCAAGCAATTTATTTACTACAGGTGATGACCAACTGCCGAAGCCACCCACTGCACTGCCAAAAAATAGACCTACTTAAAAATAGTAAATCTACAGCTGGGACCCCCAAAACACCCTGTCAACTCACAAGGGTCACTATGATGAGCTAACTCCATCAATTGCATAGACCTGTCAAAAACGGGGAGATTACATTTGGGCATGATCAAGACCTTCAATGACAATGACATGTCAGCGGTAAATGTTTAATATCAACAAAAGGATTTTTAATATCATTAACATGATTTATTTATGCATTAGTAAAGCTAGTTTTAAAGTCAAATATAAATATTTAACTCTGTTAATGTGGGACTATAGTTAAAGAGGAAAATATTTGAAGTCCCTTTATTTAATAACACATTGGAGATGTAAAATGTTTGGGGACTTAAGATTAAAGGAAAATACATAAAGGGAAAACAGAATAATGATAAAATAGGGGGAACGCAAAAATCCTGAAAAATGGGAAAAGGCAAAAAAGTGAATTTGTTTATCCCACATTAGTAAGGTAAGTGAATGGGCTCTTATGATAGTGTTATAAAAGAGATTGAAGAGCTTTTTTTTCAGGCGCACTAGATAATATAAGAAATTGATGAAATTTGGAGAGTACTTCAAAGGGTTTGTGAGGACAAAATCCCTCATAAATGACATTCTTTTTGCTGTTGGAAGACACAATCAGGAGGATCTTTGAGCAATACAGATTAGGAATTCAGTTGCTATTTATTTCCAACTATCAAATCATATATTCAGAGTTCTTATTTTCTGATTTACAGATAAAATTTCATACAAGTTTGTGTTGTGGGAAGCTTGGAGGTATAGTTACACATTGGAATGTTGGAGGGCGATTTGCATTGCTATTATTGGTTTATTCTGGACCGTATATCTCACAGCTAGGGCTTAATAAATCCATATGAGCTGTGCTTCGTTATTGGAAAGGACATGAGACTGCTGGGTATTTTATGGAGAGACTTTTGAGGATACTACTGTTTTTTGAAGGATGCCCTTGCTATTCTGTTCTGATACAGACTGCTGCACCATTTATGAGTATTGAAATCTGCATTATGAAGGCTCTATGGTATCATTTCTAGACATCAAGACTGCTGGTAAAGTTCTGTGAATGCTGCAACGGATTTAGTGATCTGGGGCCTTGGAATTTGGCTGCACTATTTCCTTTGATCATTCAAGCCTAAGTCTGGATTGCAGCAATAGTCATGGGCACCCATTCCTGTGTTTTGAAGACTTAACAGGTCTTCGAGGTCTTTACCTCAGATTTTAAGTGGTATAGAGTCATTTACTCTTGATTCGTAATGATAAATCAGTTCTATGAAATCTGGAATCAATTTATTGTTGTCTGCACTTATTTCTCTAAAATATACATATAAATATTGCTTATATCATGTTTTATGCAATGCTTCCTTGAACACAACCTGAAAATCATAATCAGAACATTGATAAACTAAACACACAAGAAAAACTCAAAAAAAAAAAAAACACGCATTTGGGACTTCTTACTACATAGCATGCAACTCCTTAGCATAATTGTATTTATTATGTACTTTTCCTTTGTATCAGAATTACTTTAATGATTTATATCCTCTATGCATTCCTATTTGCATTTGATGACTATAACTCAATGTTTCCCTCCAATGTACCTTGTATCCATAGAGACCTTTGAAGTCACTGCTACCAAGGTCTGCTGGGTACCAGTCCCCTGCATGTTCACTAATGAGAGGCCACAAGATTCCCCATGATATTATAGCTCCAAGTAAAACTGAGCAATTTACAATATGTGGGCAGATAAGCCCACATCCAATATATGTTGCACTGAAGTCAAAATAAAATCTGCAATCAAAAACAAGCATAGCATTTTAGAAAATTTATAATAGAAACATAATTTTCAGATGCGAACAACATGAAAATTTAGATCATTACCTCGGAAGATTATTCATTATGGATGCTCATCAAAAGGATAGATATTCATAGAAATGTAAAACTCAAACCTTGTTAGATAGGTACAGAAGGAAGAGCAACTACACCGAATTTTGTGCTAGATTAAAATTGAAAATAAATTATTATATTCTCATGAAAACATTTTTACATTTTATAGTTTATGTCAACAGATGGATTGGATATGATGTGTTACAAATTACAACTTACAACACAATTTACATGGACACCAGTGTTCTTAAGATCTTGTCTGAGAACTATTCTTTAACTCAAACTAGAAATGTGGGCTACCGGTAGAGATGCTTAACAGGAGAAAATCATTCATTTGTTGATTTTATTGAGTTATGGGTAACTAGACTGCAAGACCGTCATTCACGGAAAATGAGCCAATATTTACGAGTAATACCAAACATGAATCAACATAGGTGAATTCATCATCATGCAAATCTACATCACATTGAACATAGAGTCATTTCTGAAAGTGGAGAAGCATTATCACTAATGTCATAAGACAAACAACATATCAACTAGTTTTTGTCATTTCATTTTACCATTTTCATATACACATAATTTTAACATCCATTTTATAAAATTCACTTATGCAATGAGTATTTATTCCATTGTGTGTGAATACAACTCAAGGAACAATATCATGTCATAAGATATACAAGATATCGCTTTAGCCATTTCATTCTACCATGTTCTGTTAGAAAATGAAGTTAATGCTATTTATGGTGTTGTCACTAATGATTGTCATTGATGTCAATGTATCCTATGCATGTTCATGCTTTGGGTTGTATCGATTTAACAATACCGATAGTCTTGGTGTATCAGTTGGAGTGTATCAATAACCTGTGTATATCTATAGAACTGTTCATTGAATGATGTACTTCAGATGTTTACTCTTATTCCTTCTCAATGATGACTCTTCATCATCTACAACATATGGTAAATCATTATTTAGGGTTAGTACTGTTTAAGGCATAATTGTTTGTGTTTCAGTCCCAACAATTATTCTGTAATGTGTCCATCATGACCATTGGAACCGTTGCCTTTGGTGATGGTGTTGCATGTTGACTTGCGCATGGCATGTAGCGTTGATTGAGGTGGTCCACATCTCATTCCTTACCACCATGGAGATGTCTTGGAACAACCTATTTCAAATTGTTTTGGCCAAGATGGTTGATGGCATCAAACTATATAAGAAGAGCAAGGATCCCAATTATTCATGTGGCTTATGCAATTTTGATGTGCTAAGTGATTATGAATCTATTTTCTAGAGAATAGTGTGTTAATGCAATCAATATCATACAGATATATCATTTATGTGTTGCAATGTATTGGTGAGAGTGATCTCACCAATGGATTCAGTCCCTTTTCATACTCTCTAGAATTGAACCTATTTGTTTTGGCAATGAGCCTTTTTCTTATTTAAGGGTAGTTAGCCTGACCGACAATGAGCCAACATACAGTGAACAAAACTAAGGGTGAGCCTTCTTAAAAATCACCTTAATTGGTGGCACCCTAGCAGGTGTTCATTTCATGAAAATAATCTTCTTCGTTATTTTTCCCAATTTGGGTTTCCATGTAAATCTTGGTGTTCTTTATGTCATTTTTCTGTTTCCATGCTTACATTTCATGTGGATGTTTAATGTGCTTAACCGATAGTTTTGAAGTTGTTACTATTATTGTTTTTAAGTTTACTGATAGAGCAAAATTTTTATAAAGTGTTTGGAATAATTGATTCATCCACCTCCCCTGCAACCCCTTCCCCACCCCCACCCTCCCAACCTTCCCAGCTCTTACATATTCGATATGTGCCACAACTGGTATTAGAGCTTAATTCCTCGGTAAAGAGCCTAACCGCTTGAGGCAAATCTGCTAGTGCACAAATTGAACATTCTTGTGTTCGATGGAATAGACCACACTTCATGGAAAGATCAAATGAAAGGATGTTAGGTTTCAAATAGTTACAAGGCCTAGAAGCATGTGGAGGAGAAGTATGTGTGCCCTCATAATGACCTTAGCACTTAGTGTAAAGACTCAAAGTTGACTCCAATGGAATTACCTGTGACAAGGAACAGAGTTCTTGATTTTATTTGAACTTCAGAAGATATGGTGCATTCAAAGCATATTCAATTCTAACAATTTCCCTTTTACATTAGTTATTATTGCTTCGAAGAATAGAAGACCGAAATATTTGAACTCAATTTTCACACTTAAAAGAAAAGTGGAACCTGATAAAAATGCAGGCCATGAACTTGCTACTGTCGGTTGAAGGAGTGGCCATGCAATATGGTGAGGCAGTTCCTCAACACAGTCAATAAATTACTAACACCAAACAAAGATAACGGCAGGCCGACCTTGTGCAATTGCGTGTCACACCACGTGTGAACTGGCGGCCAAGAAGTAATGTTCAACAGTAACGTTTCATAGATGTAGCAGCACGGACATGGGCAATGAAAAATTCTGACCTGGCATTTGACTTCAACCAATCAGAATTCCAGTCAATCTTCCTTCCTCCTTGACGTCTAGACTCTGAACGTACCTCAGCAAAGAAATGGAATTCCTCATGTTCTTCCATTATATACGTTATGTATTGAATGGTTTTGTCCTTTAGATTTAAAAATAACATTTTATTTTATATTTAAGATTATTTCTATTATAATATTTGTCTTATAAAGAATATTTACTATTTTATAATACACATAATATGATAATTTTATTTTTAATATAGTTAAATAATAAGTTATATTATTTATTATTATTTAATATTTGTAGATTATTAATATTACATTGATTATTATTTAATGTTTAAAATCATACTTATCAATAATAGTAATAAGGTATTTAAATAAACTGTATGTATTTATTTAAATATATTTGTATTGTTAATGCCAATTAGGGCTCATGACAAGTCCACCCCTCTCGAATTTGCTTGTCCTCAAGCAATTAATGTGATCCAATTGATTCATAGCTCAAATTCATTATCTTTCCTTCATATGTGTTAAACACTTGCAAAGAAAATATGTTAGTATATAATAACCTATGTAGAATATATGAATGAAGACACAAAGTAGACACATTAATGCATGAAGACGTGATACAAACACGAGGTGGACACACAAATGCATGAAGACACAAAGAAGACACAAAGCAAACATATTATTGAAGACACGATGTAGACACATAGTATATATGTTAGAATCCTGCTTACAATTTGAAATAGGAAAAGGTAAGGAAAATGTTTTACCACTTTGATCGTGAATGTTGTGCTCCTTTCCCCTATTTCAAAATCAAAAATTCTTGAAGATGCATATTTTAACAACTTTTCTTTAGCTAATTCTAAAATATAGTGTATAATTCCATAGTGGATGGTAGATTTACTACGGCTTGAGTTTGGACATGCACAGCTTGGGGCTCCCTCAGATTTCTATCCATATTGGGATTCTCTTGCCCCAATGTGGCCGATTTACTCCTCCCCATGTGCACACTCCCTACCCACTAGGACCATGTTTAATTTTGATGTGGATGGTAGATTTACTACTTCTCGAGGTTGGACATGCTCAGCTTGAGGCTCCCTCAAATCTTTATCCATATTGGGATTTTCCTACCCCAACACAACCGATTTACTCCCTTGTGCACACTTCCTACCCACTAGAACATGTTTTATTTTGATGTAGATGGAAGATTTACTGCTTCTCGAGGTTGGGCATGCTCAACTTGGGGCTCCCTCAAATCTTTATCAATATTGGGATTTTCTTGCCCCAACACGACCGATTTACTCCCTTTGTGCACACTCCCATCATGAATTTAAGCACAATGATTTTGAATATGTCCCTTTTTGAGACCTTTCTTTATGACTCCAAATTTGTTTTTTATAGATTTCTCAGAATTTAATTTTTATGCATAAGAAATAAGTGTTCTTCCAATCATACCCAATTTTATTATCATTTGAATTGTGAATCAAGAAATATAATTATCATTAATCTTATCACAAAAATATTTACATATCTTCTAATTGTATATATCATAAGCAACTATAAGATAACTCTTCATTTCATATTATAAATAATAAATGTGAGATAACATAATACAATATAGTCATTAAAATATGATCATACCTGGACATACCTCTTCGTATTCCCATGATGAAATCACTTTATATAAGTGATTGATCCTTTTGTACTCTGATGGTGATACAATCCACCCAACATGGTATCCTTACATCCTCTTTCTTAACGTGTGTGGTGGGTCCTTTTATTTACTTGAGGCTTGAGTTGGACGGAAAGGAATACCACTTGTAATGACCCTGACTTAGTCATTATTTTCTTTCCATATTAAGTGAATAGATATAACATTGATCATTTATCATTGATAATTAGCCAACCTTTAAGTCCTATAAATCAATGGAAATCTTCCCACTTCATTCTCGTGATATATGATTAATCTCCTTGTTATTGTTCATTGTATGTCTATGCTGTAACTTTTGTCATTCACTAAAACTATTCTTTTTTGGCAGATCATGAAAAACATTATGTATGACAATGTTCATGGTTTTATTGACGTCAATATAGTTTTCATTGCCACAATATTCATCAATCCACTATGTCACTATATGCCAAGCAAGAAAATATATTATTTGATAAAGAATATTGACTGGTCACCCATTCTAGACTTCCATCTCATTTGTATGTAATGGAAATTGAGATTCCCTTATATCTTCTCCTTTCGTTATAGTGCTAAGAATGCATTGTTGTATTGTACATGGTATATGATTCATGGGTATCTTGGTCAATATTGCCTCCTTGTGTTTTAGTTTGATGATTGGTATCATCGATGGCACTTGATAAATAATATTTGTCACCTGAAATTATTCTTTCCTTATCGATTTCAAAGGACAAACTAATTTCTTCTCTTCTTATTCAATCCCTTGCATCTTGCTGCAATGTTGGGTGATGTCGTTGTTGAGTGACATGGGTCTTGGGTGGCATGGGGTCGTACAGACCAATCTGCGCTCAACTGTTTGTCTGAATGTGGAATCTTCCTTATAATTATGGTGGTGATAAATTGATAAATGTGCTTGAATGCCAATTGGGGCATGTGCTTGATCATTTGACATTTTTCCAAACGATCCTGGGATTTTCTTATTTTTGCTGCCATACTTGTTTGGGCTTTACCCATGAGTATGGAGATTGAAACAAGCCTATAAAATTTCCTTTCCATGTGATATGAAGTTGAAATAGGTTATCTGCTACCTACTTTCCACATCATCCGATTCATTAGTTGAATTAACTTCATAAATGCTTGGTGTGCTTTTCTTGAGTACATTTAATCATTTTTAACAATGATTTTGTATGGCTTATAAAAAAAATTCTATTTAATTCCTAGAAGCATTCTGCATGTTGAGTGAGCTTCTCTTACTATCGAGAGCCTCACCCTTCTCCTCGACTTCAACAAGGTTGAACATTGATCGACGGTGAACTCTGATCAACATCAAATCTTGGATGCATGACCTCTAATCTAGTTTTGGCTGACAGAGGTTGCTTCATTTTTAACACAACAATTTCACCATTGAAAGCTATCTTATATGTATTTCTGATCATCAATTTCCATTGCTTTGAGAGTTTGATATATTGAGTGTGATTATGTTTCTTCATTCTTTTAGGATGGCAAGATCTTAGCTCTAATACCACTATAATGATCCCAATCCAATCATCCCTCTAAAGAACAAATTAAATCTTTTTTGTTTAATTCTCTTCCAAATGTATTTTCCTCCCTAATGTCTCTTGCCAATTATCTTATTTTATTTTTTATTCCCTATTGAACTCTTCCTCATGTTCTTCCATTATATACCTTATGTATTGAATGGTTCTGTCCTTTAGATTTAAAAATAACATTTTATTTATATTTAAGATTATTTTTATTATAATGTTCATCTTATAAAGAATATTTATTATTTTATAATACATGTAATATGATAATATTATTTTTAATGTAGTTAAATAATAAGTTATATTATTTATTATTATTTAATTTGTGTAGATTATTAATAGTACATTGATTATTATTTAATGTTTCATATCATACTTATCAATAATAGTAATAAGGTATTTAAATAAAGTGTATGTATTTATTTAAAAATATTTGTATTGTTCACGCCAATTAGGGCTCATGACATAGTATCAAGAATTGCTTCCGGAATCAACTCCCATCTTCCTTCATCATCCAACGGAGGCAATACAGGAGAAGGTATCACATGATGACCTAAAGCTCCCTTGAGGCGTGAAACATAAAACACATTATGAACTTTGCTATCATCAGGCAATTGCAACTCATATGCCACCTCACCAACCCGCCGCACAATCCGAAAGGGACCATAATAACGTGGCTTAAGTTTCTCAACACCACTCATTTTGATCGAAGACTGCCAATACGATTGCAACATCAAATAAACCATGTCACCCACCTGAAATGTCTGGCTTGTTCTTCGCTTATCAGCATACTGCTTTTGTTGATTCTGAGCTCTTTGTATGTTATCCCTCAATGATTTAACTACATCCTGGCTATCCTACAACATATCTCCTGCACTTGGCCCCCTACTATCACCACATAATAAATCCATAAAACTAGGTGGATTGTACCCATACAAAACCCGCGTAGTCATGTGATGAGTAGAATTATAGCAATACTCACATAAGTGAATCCACTTTACCTACGCCTTCTATCAAGAAGAGACATAATTCTACAGATAACCTTCAACCCACTTGTTTACTATATATGTCTGTCCATTTGTCCATAGATGGTAGCTGGTGCTAGGGTCAGCTCAGTCCCACACAATCTAAAAATCTCCTAACAAAAATTACTCATAAATCTGTTGTCACGGTCACTCATGATGGTTTTAGGTAAACCATGCAACCTGAAGATCTCTGAAAAATAATTCAGCCAACTGCATAGTTGAATAGGTATGGTAATAGGGAAGAAATGAGCATACTTTGTGAACCTATCTACCACCACATATATACAATCTCATCCTTGAACTTTAGGCAAGCCTACAATGAAGTCCATGGAAATTCCCTCCCATTTTCCTTTCAGGGATACGAAGTGGCTGTATTAAACCCGCAGGATGTGTGTTCATGTTTGTTCTGCTAACAAACCAAACACTTTCGAACATAGTGATGAACATCAGCCTTCAACCCCTTCCATGTAAATCTCTCCTGAACTTGTCTATAAGTTTTGAAAAATCTAGGGTGACCAGCCATAGGAGAATCATGGAATGCTCGTAGGATAATCCTACGCACATATGACTCTGGAATCAAGTATATCCTCCCTTTATGGATAATCAACTCTCCAGAAAGGAAATATCTATCATCCCGAATACTTCCATCTACAATACTTGAGGCCCACTAATCTGTGGCATATTCAGCAAGAATTAAGTGTCTCCAGTCCTCTGCGATATCGGAAACTATATAAAGGTGAGGTCTCCTAGAAAGGGCATCTGCAACAACATTTTGAGTCTCCTTGATATAAGAGATATCAAAATCATAAGATTGTAGCTTGTTTACCCACCTCTGTTGCCTCTCATTTAAATCCCTCTGCCTATATAAAGGAGTGCCCCTCATTGTAAAATTATCATTATCTTTATGCAAGAGAGCTGTGGAGAAATTGTGCCAGCAGAACTTTGTTTGTGTGAGCATTATTTTGAGAGAAAGTGAATACAAAGGAGCATTTGAGACTTAACTTTGATTAAGTAAAATTGTCACTTGTATGCATTGTAGGCTTTGTCTATAATTCATTCAAGTTATCTTTGATTCGTACTATTTTTTGTTATTGATATTGTATCTTGTGAATTGATAGAAAAGAGTTGAGAAACAATTGAGGCTCGGGCTTTGACCAAGAACAATTGTGAAAATCCATAGCTATAAGCTTTGTCTGTAGCTTGTATGTTCGTCTTAATTCGCAAAATAATTAGATTGTTCTTACTTTTAGGAGTCTTTGTGCCCTAATTGTAAAGATTTTACCATATAGAAGTACAATAGGACTTAGAGCCAAACTGGTACATTTTGGCTAGCCTTTGAGTTAGTTAAAATTTATCAGTATCACTGTTTCCAGCTCGTGATAGAAGTGTAATTAGAGATTCACCTTGCCCATTATTCGCTCTGCGAGTAAGTGGATCCTTTCTTGAAAGTTAAGAAGAAAGGATAATAGTAATACCCTATATATATATATATATCTCTCAATTTCTTGCTTACCTTGAGTTGATCCAAGGAACAGTGAGATGGGGGAGCCTTCCCTTTAAGGTAGGAGAGACTTTGTCTCACACATTGTGGCTGGTCATCCTATTTTGCGACTGAATTTTTACCCAAAATTGTAAGTTGCAAAATATCCACCCAACACTAAGAAATGTCTCAAGGTATTATGATCAGTCTTAATGCAAAACTTGCTGCCCACTAAATACTACTTAAACTTGGCCAAAGCCTGCATGATAGCCAACATCTCTTTATCATAAACACTAAAATATCTCTCAGGGCCCCACAATTTCCTACTCTCAATGACTATGGGATGTCGATCCTGGGATAAAACTACACCAATACCCTCTCGAGAAGCATCACAATGCAAATCAAAGGGCCTAGAAAAATCAGGTAAAGCCAACACCGGGCATGAACTCATGATAGTTTTAAACTTCTCAAAACATTCCTGTGACTAAACCTACCACTGGAAAGCACCCTTACATGTCAGATCTGTAAGGGGAGCGGCATGTCATGAGAAACCAGCCACAAATCTACAGTAAAAGACACAAAGACCAATAAACCCTCTTAACTTTGTCAGGGTGTCTGGTGTAGGCCACTCCACAATAGCACAGATCTTATTTGACTCCATGTGAACTCCATCAACACTGATAATATGTCCCAAATAAAGTAACTCTGTCATACCAAGAGCACACTCTTTGGCATACAAGGAAGCCTGATCCAATATACCCAAAACTGTATCCAGATGAACAACATGATCATCCCAAGTCTTGCTATAAATCATAATGTCATCAAAGAAGGCTAGCACAAACCTACAAAGTTGACTATGGAACACCTTGTTCATAGTAGACTAGAAGGTGGCAGGAGCATTGGTAAGACCGAAAGGCATGACCAAAAACTCAAAATTCCCACAGTGACACCTGAATGTTGACTTCTCTATGTCCTACTCTCTAACCCGGATTTGATGATAGTCCAACCTCAGATTCAATCTTTGAAAAATACTTTGCCTCATGCAATTCATCAATGAGCTCATCAATATGTGGGATGGGATACCAGTTTTTTATGGTCCTTTTATTCACCATCCGATAATCAATGCACATCTGGAGGGTACCATCCTTCTTTACTAGAACAACTGAAGAAGCGAATGGGGACTTACTTGGCCTAATAAGCCTCAGATCAAGTAACTCCTATATGGTCTTCTCAATCTCATCTCTTTGAGCCTCCACAGATGGCACTAAGGAGTAATCATAATAGGTATAGTGCCCTCCTCCAACTCAATAATATGCTCAATCCCACTTTCCGGTGGCCTACTAGGGGGTAAATCATTAAACACTTTAGAATGTTTAATCCTCAACTATTGGATATGTGGATGATATCCTGTCTCCTCAATATTTTTTTGAATAGGCATAATCCTACACTCTGCTGCCCAATCAATAATATCCACATGACGAACCAAATGCTGCATACACCAAAAGGAAATCTGCTTTAGCTCATCATTATGGATTGCTTTAAGAACTTTGGGCTGCCCGTCCTTAATGAAACTCATCTCCATCCTCTATACACAAGTAGATATCCTTAAGTGTGTGTAAACAGGCCATACCAAAAACAATATTTGTTCCCCCCATGTCCACCACATAAAATCTGCAGTGAAAGCATATGTATTAAGTTTCACAAGAAGATTTGAAATCATCTTGTTACACTTCAAGGTGTAATCATCAGCTACCTATGCCCGTAGGCCCTCAAAATCCTCAGTCTACATACTTCTCACAGTAACCAAATGAGCATCAATAAAATTATGAGTAGCTCTAGTATCAAATAAAGCGACAATACCTTGTCCAACTATGAGCCCACACATCCTAAAAGCTCCCTCCTTCCTCATACTGGATATGTAAGCTACCATGAGATTGGAGTCATCCACCTCATCTAAAACCGCAGATTGGAAATCCTATGAGCCTTGCCTGCTCGATGCTAGGAAATACAACTAGTTAAGGCCAACTTGACGGGATTGATCGATGCAATCAAAATCCCCTGCGCTTTCGGCTCTGCAAAACCGAGACGGGTGTACCTGATCCTGGACAACAGCCTTATATCCAAGACGCTTAAAGCAGATCAGTTAAAACACAAATGCGATGAAAGCTTTCAAAACGGCAAGAATTATTGAAAACTTCAAACTTGTGATTTATGAATTGAGAACAAAGGTAAATGATTGAAATAATGTTTTGAATAAAGAATAAATATATATTAATGCAACAGACAAATATATTAATTCTTCAAATGCAAGAAATGAAACATTTGCCAGCATATGGATTATGAATTAAGAATAAAAGACCAGTGCTTAATTAAATGGGCAATAGAGTCAACATTATTAGTTGAAACGTACAACTTTATAAAGTTCAATATATTAAACTATAAACAGTTTTAATAATTCAGACGCGACGGGCCAATTATATGAACGCAATTTAAACTAGTCTAAAATGCATTTTAATTCCTGCAGAGACAAATTAGACATACATACGGAAACAATAAAATATTTCACAATATCTATGTTTATCAAATTTAAAACGCAATAATGATCCAACCCACTTATCCAAATATTAAAATATTTATAGAAAATAATAAAAAACACTTATAAAGGACACAACTTAATAAAAAATTAAAACTCTAAATAAATTAAATAATTACTTCTTAATGATCCGGAAATAAAATCGTACTAGAGACACTCCCTACGGATGATCCATCCAAGACAACTCAACTCCAGACTCGCACAAGAATTCAATCAAAAATCCATCCACCATCCACGGGCTTACTTCAAAAATTTATTTCTCCACCAATTAAAAGGATATAATACATCATAGAGCATGGTATAGGTAGAAATTTAAAAAATGAAAAAGTATATTATATATCTCTCCCTTTGATTCTTATATTTCCTATTTATAAAACACCAAAAGGTGCGTGAAGAAGGGACATATCCTTTCACCGCACCTAATCCCAATTACTAACATAAATGAATAAGTGAATATGATTTTTAATAACTTCTTGTCGATTATATAACTATATGACTAAGCATACGAAATGGGTTCCTCAAGCGGTGACTGACTCATCCATGCGATAATAATCCTGATATTCACGCTTTTGCATAGCGATTGATTTGCCATAGATGATGTGCGCTCCCGTGTCCAATACTTGCTAAAGCTGGAAAACCTGTTCCAAGCATTGGTGATCACGTTTTCATCTCTCCGCTGAAGGTGATCTTTATTAAAACGGTTCTTGATGATGAGTCTTCTTTGCTAAACATAAAATGCGATAGAATTTAAGCACATCTAGGATCTGTTGATGCAAAGGAAAATCCACAAATATTATTATCGAATCCTAATGGCTCTCCTGCAATTCCTTACTGCATGACTCCAGAGGTGATGATGTGATTCCCCCAATCCCATGGGCGTTTTTCTTTGGACACAATTTTTCCTACTCCTTTGAACGACTTCTCTTGGACGCTTCAGGAACACCTCCGGATCCTCCTCATCATGAATACTCGCAGATAGCTTCCCTTCTGTGCCCAACCTCCACTTTATCTGTTTCAGCGCCTGCAAACAAAGACAAAAGAAAAGTTAAAGGTTGATGAATAAACCAAATGATTTGAATTCCTTGTGTAAAGCCTTCAATGGGGCATATGAATGCTTCAGGTGTGTCTGTATGTTCTGCTGCAGCAAGCAATGAAAGGAAAACAGCTCCTATATTGCTTCGAGATCCTTGACTTTACCACTTATCTTTTTCTTTCTTGTCTCTTCACACTTCCTAGCACTTTCTTCATTCTTCATTTTGCCACTCATAAAAATAGAGCCGAGTGATGATGAATGCTCACTTCTCCCTGAATTAGTTGAACCTGATTCTCCAATCTGATTTTACCAAGAGCTAGAAAGCACCAATCCAAACTCTGCAAGAAAATGATATCCATGGGCATATGTGCATACAGCTCTGAGTTGCAGACTGAAGGAAATACCCCATGTGTATCAAAAATTTTGTCAGAATTTCTGAATCTGCTTATGATGAGAAGCTACTATAGAAAGCCCTGGAGTTTCCTTTGGGACTCTAAAAACAGGTTTCTCTATAAACAAAATCTGAGAAATATTCAGATTACAATCTGCCCAAGAGGTAGATATCTTGTATGAACATTCTTTATTGGTATATTTTCCACAAGAATTCAGATGCAAGTTCTCTTCTGCAGTTGTTTACTCTTTTTTCTTTTTCTTTTTAAAAGAACCATGGCAGTTGAATAACAGCATATTATCAGTACTGCAGCCAAATTTATGAACACCACTTACTTCTTCCAAAATCACAGAAGGCTTGCCCAATGCTTCTGGTTCTGCCTCCATATTAACTACAGTTAAATCATGACTTTTAAATGAAGCTTGTTGTTCAGCAATATATAAACTTCTCTTTAAGCTGTCAATCAAACACCCTTCATCCTCAAAATTATCTGGAACAACAAATTCTATGACTGGACAATCCTTATCTGTACTCTCACATCATCTGCTGCTGAATTAGCATGTTGGCCATTTCTATAGGACTCTGGAACCTGTTCCTAAACTCGTCCTTAGTTCCCAGAACACCTTCTCTTACAAAATCCAGCATGCAATAATACTCCATTAGTTTATTTTGCAGAGATGAACCTGTCAAATGCAATTCTGAGTTGGGTCTTCACTTGTTTCATTGCTTGAGTTATATTAGCTTTTGTATCATATGGGCATCATCATAGATCAGTATATCAGATCCATTCTGTAAAGCTTCACAAATATCATCATGCAACAGCCCTGTCCCTCACATATTTCCTTAAAGATAAGCTCCGGAATGCTGCATAACCTCTTAAAAGAACTCCAGCCTTTTGTTCTTTCTATAATTCTCCTCGAACCACTTATAACTGCCCTGCTAATGATTGAAGCATAATTCTCGAATACAAGTAATGAATAAGATCAAAAGAAAAAAAGAAAAAAAAAAGTCTTCTCATGCCCATGGTGCTTAGGATTCTAAAATTCTCTAAAATATTATAAATTTTAGAGTTCCATCAGGCGTTTCACTTCAACAAACCAGAATGCCAATCAATCTGCCTTCCTTCTTGATGTCTAGACTCCAAACATCTCTTAGGAAAGAAATGGAGTCACCCCAAATATTTCCAACCGATTGATAAATCAATTCCAGCTTGCAACCAATACAGACAATTTCCTCAGAGTAACAATCTCTAGAGCTACAGTGGATAGAGTTGGAGAAATCGATAATTGTTTACCTCAACACAATTATCAATGGAAGAACTCAAAATTTCTTCAAACCCTCAGACAGATGATATGAGCATATAAAATATAATTTTTCAAGATCCTTTTCTCTTCAAAATGAAGTCATATTTATAAGACTTTGTGCTACCTGGCTTCACCTTGACACTTCTCACTTAAACATTGCTTTATAATATAAAGTCCACTTACTTTATAATATAAAGCACCATAATTAATCACCAATGCATTAAGTAATCATTAAGTCTCAATATAATTGCAATAAATATGACTTCACCAAATCAATTCGCCTAGAAGTCAAAAGTAAAATGATTAGTGACCAAAAATGTCAAAACTGCCTTGACCAAAATAGAGACTGGCCAAAAGTGACTTACTAAAAATAGTAAGTCCAAAAATAGCAAATTCATATCAAAGACCCCCAAAACCAAATGTCAACACGAGGGTTGCGCTGATGAGCTGAAAAATCCAAACTCCAAGAACCTACTAAATCGGGCGCATTACACTTAAGATGAAGTCGAGGAATTTTAGGAAAATGAAAAGGTGGGGTATGCTATTTTTAGTGCTTTATCAAAGGCTAAATTCCCTAAAGTTATTTCTTTAAAGATTGCATACGAAGTTTGGGAAAAGTTGAAAGAGATTTATAAAGGAAATAATAGGGTTAAGTTATCCAAGAAGCTAACAGCTATGAGACAATGTGAGAATGGGAGATGGTGAAGACATCAAAAGCTATTTTTAGAGAGTTGAGAATGCAGTAAATAAAGTCAAGCATGAAGGTGGGACTATTAACAAGGAGGATTGCATGGAGAAGATCTTGATGGAATAATTAGACAGTTGCACTAAGAAGATCTCGGCAATTTTAGAGGTGTATGGTCCAAAGAAGTTTACTAAAACACTATTGTTTGGTACCTTAACCACACTTGAGCAAAGTTTGTGTCATGTCCCCCCCTCAATGAGTAGCCTAATTTCCTTAGATAGGCTAACATAACGATGAAAGGGATATCGGGATTAAAATGGGTGGACTTGACATTATTGCTCCCTTTTAACACGTTCATTCTAATTTTCTATTTTGCAACCCTTTTCCTATGCGGTGGCAATATGGGTTGTGTTATGTAGGTAATTCCATTGTGTGATGTGGCACCCGCAATTTGTAACTAATCTGATAATCTACCCACTCCCTAGCAACTTGTCCATGACGTATGAGTGTGTAATCAATGCTACCACACTCAAACTCAGTTAGGCCCAAATTGGGCTCGAACTCAATCTCAGCAGCCGGACTCGACAAATTAAAAAACCCATGAAATTCAATGGTTCTTAAGGATTTTAAGTTGTTATCATGCATCATATAGCCAATTAACATCAAATACACACTTGAGATAAATACAAGCTACTTGCACATATATACAACTTTTCATAGACCACCTAAGTATAAATGCAAAATTTTCAAAGAAATTACTGTAAGTTTAACATAATAAAATTTTGAAATCTAGTGTAATTGTCAAATGTCTACAATATCTATGTAATATGCAATCCATGGAATCAAAAGTTCAAAACATATATCAAAAGAAAGGCTCATAGTAGCCTATGTCTTCCTACAAGTATGCCTAAGATAAGTCATGGAAGACTCTAGAGCCATCGACTCTCCCTATGTCTGAGGTTGGACCTCACTAACATGCTCATCATGATCATCCTCCTCAACCTCATCCTCATACTCATCTTCATAATCCTCATCATCAAAGTCAGATCCGACACTCTTAGCCTCAGGGTTCTACACCAAGTCTCCTCATGCTTTAGCCTCCTCCACTGCCATCGCCACTGCCTCTTGATCCACCTAATCAACCCACTCCAATTTTTTGTCACTGAAGAAAGGATCATTAACCTTTGTGTTCCAACCTGCTTGTATATCAACCTTCTTCAATACAATGGGAGATGTGTCGATGCCCAAAATTTGTTTGTGGCGGAAGCGAAGGTTGTAGTGAACAAAAACAAGATCATTCAACTTTTTTGCTACCAACTTGTTGCAACTCTTTAAGTGTTGAACATACTCCAATTGTGAACGCAATACTCTTCCCTTAAGTCTTATTTCTCTATTCTTTCTGTTTGCAAGTGATAGAATGGCCTTTTTAAGGTCATACTTATGCTTTATATACCAAAAAAGTAACCAAAAAAACATTAAAAAACTTTTTTTAGGTCTGTTTTGGACACCAACCGCCGACCGAGTCAAGCTAACGAGACTCAGCGAGTTAGTCAGGAGGCCATTTGCCTCGTTTTCACTAGCTCGCCTTGGGACTCACCGAGTCTGCCAAGGACTCGCCATGCCTTATAATGTGTATAATACTTTATTGTCGCCATAATGGTCTACCAAGGACTCGCTGTGTCCTGTAATGTTGTGTATAATACTTGATTGTCGCCTTAATGCTAAATGGACTACGTTGGAGAGACAGAGAATGAACATCGTTTTTAGAGAAATTCAGAATGAACATCATGGGTGTAAAATGGGTGGACTTGATGTTACTACTCTCTTCTAACATGTTCATTGTAATTTTCTATTTTCAAACACTTTTCCTACAAGGTGGCATTCTGGGTTGTGTTCTGTAGGCAATTCCATTGTGTGATGTGACTAATATCCCAAAAAAAAATTTGACAGATATCCCAAACCAAGCCACCTAAGTTAGAAAAGATCCTAGACACCAAGGTGAAGCAAACAAGACAACAACACAAACAATATCTTGTAGAATGGAAAGACCAACCAAAATCAGAGGTGTTTTGGATGGATGAGGATTAGATCAAGAAGCATGGCACTTCACTACAGGAGCTCATCTCAAGTGGACTTGAGATCTCTTCATCGAAGGAGTATGGTGTACAACCACCCATAGAAGCCAAAACAGGGGATAAGGTCACTTAGGACCTTAAGTGGAATCAAGGATTACATGGAAGTCATATATTTGTTTTGTTTAGTTGATTGAGAAATAACTCCTAATTGTAATTGGCATTTCCATATTGGTGTGTTTATAAACCAACTTGGTCAAATAAACAAATAAGGACATTAGGTGCAAATTTTGGTTTAGTTCCATGCTTGGAGTCATTTGGAGGGCCTTAGTCAAGTAGGAAATCACTCCCATCTATTAAGCTCAAAATGTTGTCATTTTGACAACTTTTATTGGAATTGTTGCAAATGTTGCAAAATGCTACTTTGAACTTTTTGCAAAATGTTGCAAAGTGAAAGTCCAACAGTCATCATTTAGACAATTGGAAGTGAAAAGTCAGGTGATAAAAGGTCATAGAGGTCAAGTGGAGTCATTGAGAAGTTAGTGTCTGTGAATTTTTGAGATATGGAGTTGATTTGAGAAATAAAGAATTGCAATTTGCATACAATTTTGTTATTATAGAGGCTTGCACATGCGTGTACGGATTTGTCAAAGACTAAGATCAATTGGAATAGGTAGCAAATTGAATTGACTTTCATATGCACCAAGTTTGAAGTTTCTATGTGATATGAATTGAGAGAAAACTGAGATTTAGTGCTGACAAGACCAGTTTTGATTGTATACCCAGGGTTTCATAAAGAATTGTCAATAACTTAAGATTTCACCATTGGTTTTTAATGGCCACTTTCAAATTCCAAGCCATGACAGTATAGGATTTAGGAAAACATTCTTGTGTATCTGCAGGGAGGTAGTAGAAATTTGATGCCCTAGGTGAATTAGCCTATGTAATCACTACGTGCATAGAGTTAGAAACAACTATAACTTGTGATGTATGTTGAATGGCAAGCTAAAACTTCGGATTTAGGATGTTTTTAGTATCCTCTAAATATTTCAAGTGTTGGTTTTGGTAAGTCTAGTCTAGATCTTAGAATTGCATCGCAAATCAGGATTAGTTAGGCTTATTAGGCCTCTGCAACTTTTCAGCATTTGGATACTTGTATTGTGCATCAAGACTTGGTAGTTGGGGATTGGATAGAAGTCCCAAAAGGGTATTGTGACTCATGAAACATGGGTCAATGAGTTTGACTCAAAAATCACACAGTTAAATCCTGATAGCAATATCACAATTTGACTTGCTGTGGAAATTATCTCCTACTTATCAATTGATGAGCTTAAGGGGCTCTCTAATGAATGGTTCATAAGGCACAACACTTGGTGAAGGTTTTGCAAATGGGGTTGCAAGCTTTGGGTTTAACCATGGAAGAAACTTTGTAGTTAAGTGCCCTCAGGCTGGAGTAGGACTGGGATGGGTGACCTCCAAGAAAGTCCCGGTGCTTCACCCTTGTGAGCATCACCTAGATCCAATGAGTGCTAAGTGTTCCATTTATTCTCATGAGAGATGGATTCATGTTGAATCAATACTCATGAAACATGGGTCAATGAGTTTGACTCAAAAATCACACAGTTAAATCCTGATAGCAGTATCACAATTTGACTTGCTGTGGAAATTATCTCCTACTTACGAATTGATGAGCTTAAGGGGCTTTCTAATGAATGGTTCATAAGGCACAACACTTGGTGAAGGTATTGCAAATGGGGTTGCAAGCTTTGGGTTTAACCATGGAGGAAACTCTGTAGTTAAGCGCGCTCAGGCTGGAGTAGTATTGGGATGGGTGACCTCCGGAGAAGTCCCGGTGCTTTCACCCTTGTGAGCATCACCTAGATCCAATGAGTGCTAAGTGTTCCATTTATTCTCATGAGAGATGGATTCATGTTGAATCACTACTCATGAAACATGGGTCAATGAGTTTGACTCAAAAATCACACAGTTAAATCCTAATAGCAATATCACAATTTGACTTGTTGTGGAAATTATCTCTTACTTATCAATTGATGAGCTTAAGGGGCTTTCTAATGAATGGTTCATAAGGAACAACACTTGGTGAAGGTTTTGCAAATGGGGTTGCAAGCTTTAGGTTTAGCCATGGAGGAAACTATAGTTAAGCGCGCTCAAGTTGGAGTAGTACTAGGACGGGTGACCTCCCGGGAAGTCCCGGTGCTTCACCCTTGTGAGCATCACCTAGATCCAATGAGTGCTAAGTGTTCCATTTATTCTCATGAGAGATGGATTCATGTTGAATCACTACTCATGAAACACGGGTCAATGAGTTTGACTCAAAAATCACACAGTTAAATCCTGATAGCAATATCACAATTTGACTTGTGGAAATTATCTCCTACTTATCAATCAAATATATCACCAAATAAACACAACTCAAAACCAATGAATAACAGATATCAGACATGCAAGATGCAAAACAAGACATTACCCAAAAGATTTCTGAATAAAACACAACTAGATAACACCAATCATCAAAAAGCATACAACCGAATCTTTTACTCCAAAAAGCTGAATCCAATGAAAATTGTATAAACGATAAAAGGCCCAAAAACAATACATCTACATAATAGCTCAGAAAATTCGAGAAAAAGATGCCAAGGACAAAAATCACATGTGCACCTCTCTCCTCTCAAAATTTGAACCCCTTCTCTACTAAAATGAGGGGTATATAACAACAATGAAACAACACCACCTTCCCACAAAATCAGGAAGTGAGGGTCAAAAATTAGAGAAAACTACTTAAAAAAATAGCCTAAAAGCTCCAAAAACATGCCCCATGCACTCCAAACTGTGTCTTGATCAACTACATATGTTGACAAGTGCAAGAAGACTCCATAAATGCCAAAAATCACTTCATAATTGACTCCAAAGTCATGAGTTAGATGTGACAGTCTAAAAATAGTAAGTGGGAAACCTGTCTTGAATTTAGGCATTTAAGATCTTCAACTCTCTCCTTACACTTAGTCAAACTTCTAATTTTGCCTTAAACAAACAAAATTCTCTCAATCATCATTTGTAGCATCTATGATTTATTATTAATTAGTTAGTTTATAATGCACTACCTATTTAATAATAATTACAATTTATTTTATTGCAACAAGCATGCCAAAAAAAAAAAATCATGAATTAATATGCAAAAATTGATAGTCACAAAGCAAGACTTTTAAAAACCCATGTGATTTCCTTAAAGTGCAAGTCGTAAGAATCGGACCCAAAATATTATGAAGTAAATCATAATTTGTCAAAGGCAAAAGGGTAACCTAACTTCATTGTTTTGCTTATTTTGTTGATGCATGAAGTAGAGAGGAAAATAAGAAATAGGGTTTGAGAAAACCCTAGCTGTCATGGAAGAAAGGAAGAGTTTTGTTGTGGTTTTGTGCTCCATTTCACTGCTCCTTGGTATTTCAGGTATTCTCTTCTGGTTGATGCCGTCACTGTATACTTCTACTGGAAACGCCCTTATTGTGATTCTGAAAGTTTTCTTGGAGCTGTAACTGCTGGTGCGCTTGTCACTTGTTATTTACATCATGTCGCAGCTGGGTATTTGCTGGGAATGAAGAGATATGGGTTTCCC
This sequence comes from Cupressus sempervirens, assembly GCA_028749045.1. NCBI lineage: Eukaryota > Viridiplantae > Streptophyta > Pinopsida > Cupressales > Cupressaceae > Cupressus > Cupressus sempervirens. Next base: position 512,235,959 of record CM053792.1, on the reverse strand, counting down.
CTGCACTTTTTCCTGATCTTCTCTTCTTGTATCTCTGGGTTTTTGTTGTATGAGATGCCATGATTGTTGATATTGATGTCATGACTGGGATCTTGTTGTTTGTAATGTTATTAATGCTTATTTCTGATGACGTGAATACTGGAGATGTCGTGGCTCTTCTCCTTACTATTATCTCTGTTATTTATGTTCATGCCATGAGTGGCTATGACTTGTTGAGTCTAGAGATTTACTAGTCTTTCTTAGCTGTCGTTATAGTTGTGGCACATGGGGATCCTTCTGCTGCTGTAAGTCATGAGTAATGATAACTTTTAACTTTACTTGTCTTTGTCCCAAAAACATGCGTTTCTTCAGTTGTTACTTAGCAAAAAAACCGTGTTTTTTTGCCATGATGGAGACCTCTTTAGATTTGGCATGGTAAAAGAAGAAACATGCTATTTTACATCTTTCTTTTCTGGTTTTTCAAAATACGTTGATATGCTTGAGGGTTTTATGATGTAGTTCTACAAATACTTGCAGCTTTCATTGCTTACTGATTCAACTTCCTCTTGTGTTTCTTTGTTCACTGCATTCTGAATTTTACCTCAATGACACTAAAACTTGTCTTCATCTTACATCACTGTGGCCTCACACATGTATTATTCATTGAAATACAACACAATGAATCTGCAGTTGTCAATAACATTTTGGTATCACACATGCATTCATTTTTCCCTTTTACCAGATATCCCATAATGAATTTTACTGTTATAGTATTCTTCCATTCTTGATGTTCTGGTGGTTCCATCTGTTGTTATTCTATCCTTGGATATTCTTTAATCATGGTGCAGTGTCTTGATACTCATTCCAGTCATTTTTCCATTCTTATTTATACAATGCATGAACACAGCTGGTACCTTCAGACCTATCAGCCTTGAAGTTACTGACAATTGCCTCATGTCTTGCTATCTGTCTTGTAACCCATTCTAAGTTCAGAAAATTTGCACACATATCTATTGTCTCTTGTATATGTTATACATTCTTTGCACTTGTATGCCCTTATGAATACATTTCTCAGATTTAAAACTTGTTGTATTTAACTTTACCATACTGCTGGTACTATTTTCAAAATTTGTTTTGTCGCTTTCTGTCCTTTTCCTGTAGCTTTTTAATTCACTAACTTTGGAAATCGAACCTTTCTGTGAACTCTTTTTGTAGTGTTTGTTGGTAAATTCTGAAAATAAAAGGTTTCGAGTTACAATGACTTGTCCCTTTGATGTCTTACTTTTCTAGTATTGAGAACAAAAGGTTTCCAATTGAAATGACTTGTCCCTTTAATGCTTTTGATTTTTTATTATGAATCAGACACACAAATGATTCAATTTGTTATGATCATGCTGCACAAGAAACAAACATGTTAATAATAAAGCATTCGTCGTGATTGTTTTCCTTTTGCCGGTAGATATTCTTGTTTTATGAAAAAAACAATGTGTAGCATAACAGGAGTATGAAAGTTGAGGTGAAGTAAGACACTAGCATTGCTTAGATCCATTGGATCTAACGTATCTTCCTTTTGAATGCAGATTTCGAAAGGTTGGAGAAGATGTGGTGCAAGGCAGTGGATGGGCGGAATCAAATGGATGCAGCATTAGCAATCATTATAGGGAATGACTAGTGCCCATGACCTTTCCTCTACTCTATCCTCTTCTTTCATGTTATACATTTATTATAGAGTAGGAATGTATATCAGCAAAAGGGAGTACTCTTGCGGTCACTTTGTCTAAGAGATATTTTACTTTCAGCATTTCATTATCATTCAGTTTGTAAATATCGATTGTACCCTATCATGTTTAATACAAAGGACAATCATATTATGCATTTCTTATTCAGAATGAAATATTGATCCATCACTTAGTCATGTGCTCAATGTAATTAAATATGCAACTTATCTTCTCATGAACATTATATAGAACTGAATTTTGACAAGTGTGAAAATTGAGTAACAATTAATTGCTTTAAATTTGGAGAGCTTGAATTAGTTTTTTAGCTAAAATTTGCAGAGATTGAAAGTGATAGCCAGCAAATAAAAACACAGCCACTAGATAAGAGATCATGGGTTCTAGAAGGCAGACACATCAGCACATACAACCCATGTAATGCATGAAGAAGAAACACCTAGTGTTTAAGACCTAGCGCATGCCATAATTGGGTTCTTTCATCCCATAATTGGGTTCTTTTTTGCCACAAGGATGAGCGACTTGATAAATTTCAGAATGTGTAAAAATCTGAAACAATAACTGATGAATTCCAATAGCTTTGTCAGCCTCCAGGTTCTCTTGGTGTTGTTCAGTTTCATTTCATGAGTATCCAATAATTGCAATTGTATGTAATCATATATTCAATAATTGCAATTGTATGTAATCATATTATATACCAAATAAATTGGAAAGATTTTGCATTGATTTGCAAAAGATATTTATTTTCATGCATTGTTTTTATATATTCAAAAACACAAAAGCAAAAGCATAAAAATTCAAAACACAAAAACAAAAAAATTGCAAAAGAATTTATCCAGGCAGTTGCCAGTAGAACAGGGGGAGAGCCAGAAGGGTTCTTAAATCCCTCTTGAAATATTGAGGAAGTATATTAGAATTTATGGTTAAACCCATCTCCTTTACGAATCAGGACTGAATGGGGCAATGACATCTTCTGCATGGATGTAAACGAAAACTATCATATAGGATGAATATAGTAAAGGGTTCGAGACCATCAAAAGACATTCCTCTAGAGAGTTTGTGCATCATTGGAATGTTCTACTTCTTGGTGACTTCTTGACAAGGCTATGTTTGACATGGATGGTATTTTATGAATCCTTGGTATATGGGAATTACCCTGGTAAACAGACATCATGGCAGTAAATTCTTTCATAGTATGATAAAGATGGACACACTTTGTGAGTTCAATGATGACAACATGAAGCAAATGATGTGTGTTGGAGCCTTATACGGATTTAATTGGGACCCCGGTATCCACATGACAATTTATGAAAGCTTGTGGCAAGCATTTTCAAGGATGGTAGACAGTGGTATCCCCATCAAAATCCAAGAAAGCTACTTCATCAATGAGATGAATGATTTGTGATCAGGTCTTCAACCACTAACTACATTGCTATATCCAAAAGTCGTACAAAGACGCAATACAATATAGTCATAGGAATCAACCAAGGAAAGATTAATTTGATTAAATTATAGGATAAGCAAACAAACTAATGCAGATATATATATATATATATATATATATGTCGCAGCTGATAATCATGGTTAAATTAATCAAGGTTTACTCCAGGATTATTATTATTTATTCATGAAGTACATATGAGCTAGGTCATGTGGTGTCACTCTCCTGCGATAGAAATCTATTCATTGTTGGAATTAGTAATGTGAGGATTACCATTGGTCCCAAAATATTAGCATACTCTGCAGACTATATGCATTTGCATGCTGTGGGAATTATCGATTGGGACTCTAATATATAGCTGACGAAATTATCATTTGGTGAGAACAATATAAATCTATCGCTGTCACTACCGGATACCTTATTATCGGGTGCATTTCATGGCACGAACTATGATTGATACCTTGGGCTAATATGATCAGGGGACTTACATGTGAAGATCACTATCATGGCTTTAAATATATTTGGCAGATATCCTTTCGTATAACACATAAATACATTGTTGCTCTATGGGCAGCTACAGGAAACTCACTGATAACTAAAGTGGTTGAATGTTAATTGGAAGAAGATATATCAGAAGCTGTTAAGACGCAGTGGTTAAGATTCAGAAGACAATTGGGTATATCACAATTCATAAGCACAGTGTTGAAGTATTGAGAATAGTGACTATGTTCCTTGAGAAGGCAACAATTGGACATACACATGATTGAATAAAAAAGAAAAGAATCATTAATAATGGATAGTGGCAATTAGCAAATAATGGTGGAGAGGTGCAACCAAGGCAATAACCATTGTTTATGAAAAGAGGTAATCAAGGAAGGTATGTATCTCTCCACATCCAAAGGATGTAACCATGCAGGTTTGCAAAATATATGTTGAGAATTGATTCTATTCTCAAAACATCATCATCAATTACTTCATATTACATTTCCATCCTTATTGGATTGCTCAAGCTGGCATTAGCCTTTTGGCAATTCACATTACATATAATTAAGAAGAGAAATCAGGGAAGTGCTACCATTGCATAATTCTAAAATTCAGATCGGAGTCATCAGACACAACAATATTATCGCTATAAGAAATATTGAAGATGAATTGCATACATCTAAGGATCAAGATTAGAAACAGAAATAATTTTGCTATATGTGATATTGAATATACTTGCATATTTATAAAGACAGAACAGAAATAGCAATACATCGCTGTAAGAGAATGTTGGATAAATCGGTACACTCATAAGATAGATCAGGAGCGGCAAGACATGTTTACCGTACTAGGTAAAGAAATTAATGCATGCAAACAATGGATCAGAATAGCAGATAAGAATAGCAGAACTCTATTTATTATATTCGCATACGCCAAGATATTACATTATGCTTGTGATGCTGATGATTACAATGATCCCGAAGGGGGGTATATATACATCTCGAGGAACCTTCCCGAAGTTGTCTATCGGCTACATACAACATGTCGGCTACATAGTAAGAACCTTCCCAAAACACACATCCCGATACGCACAAGAACCTTCCTGATACAACCTTCCCGATACCAACTAGAACCTTCCCGATACTGATGAGAACCTTCCCGTTACCGACGACATACATCCTGACACATACACTGTCGGCCGATACTGACGACATACATCCTGATACCGACAACATACATCCCAATACTGACGACATACATCCTGATACCGACTGTATACATCCTGATACCATATTTACTGATGACATCTCATCCCCCCCAAAAAGAAAACTCATCTCCAGACGACCACAGAACAAAACTCAACAACTAACTACATTTATTCATAAAAACAACATAGACATAGACATCATGAACTAGAAGGCTGTGTCTCAAACTGTGAAGACCAGCTGCGTTGAAGCTGATACACTTGATCTGTCCAGACCTTCAAATCAGCTCTGATCTGAGAGTTCTCTTCCACTACTTCCTTTAACATCAATGCAACCTCCTGACACTCAGCTTCTTTCTGATCATGAGCCTTGTTCACTGAGTCCTTCTCTTGAAGAGCTTCTACCAACCACTGCTACTAGCTACTATTCCACCTACTGCTTCCCTCGTGCACTATCCTCGAGTTGTGCTAACAGTGTTGTCCGCTCTACTTCCCATGCAATCTGTTGGGTGGCAAGTCGGTCAGTCATCGCCTCCTAAGCCTTCTTCGCCATCTCCCGAGCTTCCTGCCCAACCTCTGCCTGTCTTCTCTCTATGAGCACCAACTCTACCAGGAACTTGCTTTGCTCTATGATGACAGCAAGACAAGAATGAACATCCTTATCCTTCTCCTCCGCTACTGGTAGAGGGTCCGACACCTGTACCCCTTCATCTACTTTCTCTGCTGCTACTGCTGGACTCTGATCCTCCACCCCTGGTGATGCCGGTACCTCGACTACCTTGCTGCTCGACCAAATGGCTTCCAACTACGTGTGCTCTCCCATAGGAGACTGAATGGAAGGACCTCTGGCAACAAGGGCAAGTAGTCGTCGCCTCAAGTACTCACTCGCCTGACTCGCTATACTCATCCATTCCATTGCTGGCACCTGGGGTTCCGCTTTCGGAATACTGAAATCAGCATCCCAATCCTCATCCAACAAAGTGTCTGCTACGGTGACTACTGCATCCGTCCCAATCACCTCTAGATGAACCTGCTCTTGTGTGCCCCCCTGACTGACTCCTTCCTCTGCTACCGGCTCTGCTATAGGGGGAGGCTGAGGCAAACTTTTTGCTACGGATTCGGGAGTCGATTCCTAAACTACTGGCTGAGGCTATGATCCTGTAGGTTGTGTACCCATAGGCGTGCCTGCTGGTGATGCTATCCTCTGGCTTTCTGAAGTCTGGACCGGCACTAAGTGTGGAACTAATCCTGCTACCGCTATCCGTGATCTGGGATTAAGAGTCACTAGGGTCATCACCACTGGATGTTGAAACTGTCTGAAACCTGAAATGTGAACATCCGCCATGGTGTGCATATGCGAAGCTGAAAATGACGGGACTGATGGCGTAGTAGTCACTGGTGCAACCACCAACTGTCGCAGAAAGCGAAGTGGAGTTGTTGAAATTACCCCAACTTTCTCATCATCTTCCTCCTCATCCTACTCCACCTCCATATCCTTAGAATTGTCCTCCTCACAAGATGTGTCCTGGAGGCCACTATCTGTGTTGCTTGATTCGTCCACCTCATGTCGTCCCCTCTTCTAGCCAACGCCCTTCTGTCCCATAGGTGAGTCTAAATGCCTCCATTGCATTACCAGAGGCTCGCCAGGTACCGTCGGACTTGACTTAATTTCTAGCTTCTCATGGGGTATCGTCCTCGCGATTGCCTCCAAAACTAGTCCGATGGCGTCGTGTGGCATAGAAAATGTTTTATGCTGCAGAGTCATGAACTCATCCATGCGCATGGCCAAAAGAGAAGCCCAGTCATACACTTTCCCGTTCATGAGTCCATTATCATGCTGACCAACGGAAAAAAAATGTCAGACGCCCTGCTAGACCTTGTAAGCCTACTTTTTACCACATCCATAAGGCAATTCCAATGGCCTTCTCTAATATCAGACTTTTGCAACCCTCGTCCCTTTGAAGTGCCAATAAGGGTATCCACCTACTACTGTACCTAGTCGTTACACACCAACTGTACCAATTGTAACTTCCTTTCCCTGTCCATCTTTTGTGGCTTACTATCAATTTTCTTCCCACCTTTTGCTACTTCTAAAATGCCCAACACTCTGGTAAAGTCAGCTGGCCGAAATGAAACCACTACATCATACCCCAAATACAGAACTGAACTCCTCCGGGAGTGCCTGTCATATGCCTTAATCATGGGACGCAATACACCTTCAAAGTCTCAAATACAGAAAACTGGCATCCAAATTGGCCACTCCACCTACACCTTTCAGATGCTTGCCTTGACGAGGTGGGTATCCGAATTCTCGTTCCACCATTTCTTGCAGTCCAATGCATTCAACCCTTTGAAAACTACATTCTGTGGTGTTGCTTGTACACCCGGCTGATTCTGCACTTTGGCCCTTTGCTTGCCCTTGTCCTTTCCGTGTAGCCGTGCTTGAGAAGGTCCTACCTACACATCTTGGTTCATGGCTGAATCCTGATCTAGTTGTTTTCTCCAAGCCCACCTCCCGGCTGATTGCATACCTAATATGCCTTTATCAGTTTGCTGAAAATAAAAGCCGTTAGGTTAGTTACTTGTCCGTACGGCTGCAAAAATTCCCTCCTGGCCTATGTACGAATGCTGGCCCTTTGCATATACTCTTGTATTCCAGACAGTCGTACAGCTTCTCTACTCCTATATGTCATACTTCTGTCTGTCGTACCAACACAATCCCTCCACAAGGTTGTCTCAAGAATGGATGTCAAGAATGGATGCCCTTCCTTGGACGTCGTACAGCTGCAATAAAGAACTCCAGACGGTTGAAGACAATCTTTGGATACTTTTCAAAAAAAGAATTTCTTTCTTCCTCTCACGTTTTCACTCCACCCACGGAAAACTCACTCTGCCAATCATTGAACCTTACCGCACCTGTCCAGCCATTGCTATGCCCACGTACGGAATTCCTCATTAACTTGAGTTGCCGTACGGCAACTTGTGAAGGCTCTCTCTCAACACATGGATAACCTTTCTTCCTCAGGCATTACTTAATTTGGTGTTCCCAACCTACAAAAATGAAGGTCGTGTGGATGTCTTATAATGCCTCCAACTTGCCAGATGCCTCCAGGACGAATGCTTGATGTTGTATGTAACCTCTTAATATTTCCTGTGACCACCTATATTCGTACATACGATGAGATACCTGGAGCTGCCGTACAAAAATGCAAGTGTGGACGGAATTAAAACCTTGTATGTTGAATGTCGTATGGTTATGCCATCTGCATATTGCCTTCAGAAGGAAAAAAAACTTTTAGAATGGATGTGTAATGCCTTCCGTATTTGTAACCTCCCTGAATGCCCGGTGGCCGTACGACGATAATTTGGGAGCCGTACGGTGTCAACTTCTTCCAGGCGTACAGTGTCAACGCCTTCAAGTCGTATGGGTTCACTGTGTTCTGAGTGCTCAATGCCTCCAACGCAGATGAATGTTGAATGCCTCCAGAGCCGCACGTATCCTTGTTATTTTGCTAACGCCAGTCTAATGTCCATACGGTGTTTTCCTGATTGGTCTCAATCCGTACAGTATGCAACTTCATGGTGTTTTCCTTGCAATCGTCGTACGATTGATAAAATGTCGTACAGTTCATCATGCCTTCTTTACAAGATGTTGTACGGTGCAAATATCATGCCGTACGGTGTCCATTTCCTATCCATTATGTCGTACGGTCAAGAGACCGTACGGTGCTTTTTCTTTTCTTTCCTTCTTTTTTTCTTTTTTTTTCTTTTCCTTTTTTTTTTTTTTCAATACTACTACTCCTTAATAGGCCCTAATGGCGACTTAACTGGCACGCGATAAATTTTCAACTTACACCCATTCACTGTGTTCAAAACCTCCTATCCATCCAATGTCCATAACTTGATTGCTCCATTGGCGCCTACTCCCCAGATCTAATATGGCCCGACCCCCTTAACTTTGAATTTGCCTCGCTTGATCTCATTCCGGCCGTCGTACTTCAACACCCACTATCGAGGTTGGAACCTGTTCAGTTTTAAGTGCTTATCGTGCCATGCCTTCCGCTTGTTCTAGGTTACCTCTATCACCCACTGCGCCAATAATCGCTTCTCCTCCAGCTTATTCAATTTATACAGACGGTCCCTTAAACTTTCCATGTCACCTAACTTGTTTTTGAATGCTATCCTCAGTCTTGGTATCATGAATTCCGCTGGTACTACTGCCTCCTAGTCGAACATCAATTGAAACAATGTGTGCCCTGATGTCACCTTATATGTCGTGCAATAAGCCCAAAGGGCAGAGGGTAATTTTTCCTCCCAATCCTCACCTTCAACCGCGCAAGATTTGTGGATAATTGATACCAAAATTTTATTGGTAGCCTTGGCCTATCCGTTTGCTCTTGGGTAGTACGAGCTCGATAATGAATGATAGATTTTCAACTCAGTGGTGAGCAGTCAGATAACATGATTTACAAAATGTCCACCTCTATCACTTGTTAACTGCAATGGAATCCTATACCTAGTAATGATTTGCTCATAAATAAATTTTGCTATACTTACCGCCGAGTTATATGGTAGTGCGCGTGCCTCCACTCATTTGGTTAGGTACTCTGTCGCTACGACAATGTATCGACATCCTCTGGTTCTGCTCGCCTTTAGGGGCCCAATGAAGTCCAATCCCCATCATTCAAATAGTTCCTGCGCATGAGAGGGATTCAGAGGCATGAAGTCTCTCTTCAAAGGTTTCCCGGCTCGCTAACATGTATCGCATGCAACGGCCCACTCCTTGGCGTCGTTGTGTACAATCGGCCACCATAGTCCTACCAGGAGTATCTTCCGTGCAATTGTATCTGGCCCCATGTGTCCTGTCGGTCCTTCATGTGCTTCCTTCAATACCCATGGGATCTCTTCCTCCAGGACGCATCGCCTTAAGATCTGATCGGGTCCCATTTTATATAACAGCCCATTAATCAGCTGAAATGTTCGGCTCCGTAACACCAACTTTCGTCTTTCATTCGGTGGCATGCTACTCGAAAACTGTCCCGTCGACAGGTACTCTCTAATACTCATGTACCATTCTGGCAGTACAGCAATCTGCAATAGTTGTGCATCAAGAAAGTCATCATTTACACCATCTACTAGCACTCCTGTTTTGAGGCGTGACAGATGATTTGCACTTACATGTTTCTTCTCTGGCCGTACGATGATCTTGAAGGTAAACTCCTGCAACAGAAGTAACCAGTGGCTGATCCTTCTTTAAATGACAGGTTTATTGATCGTTTATAGCAAAGCCTGATGGTCGACATAGAAGATGAACGGTGTCACCAGCAAGTAATGACGAAATTTCAGTATAACATAGATCATCCCCAAAGCTTCTCGTTTGGTCATACTCTAATTCTACTCGGCTTTTGATAGCAGTCGACTCGCAAAGTAGATCGGGTAATCTAGCCCGTGGGTACCTGTTTGCACCAAGGTTGCTCCAATTGCATAGTTGGACGCGTTGACATGTACATGAAACTCTTTGCTCCAATCCAGATACACCAAGATGGGTGTCGTAGCCAGTCATACTTTGAGCCCTTCAAATTCTTCATCATGTTCCTTCTCCCAATGGAACGATTCTCCTTTGCACGTTAAGCTGTCCAGCGGGTATGCTATCTTGGTAAAAAATTTGATAAAGCGTCTGTAATAGCCTATATGTCTGAGGAAAGATTTTACCTCCGTTACATTGGTGGACAGCTACATCTCCAATATGACTCACCTTATCTGAATCTGTCTTCAATCCCTCCTTGCAGACTATGTGTCCGAACAACCTTCCCTGTGGAACCATAAACCTACACTTCTTCAAGTTCAGAGCTAGGCGCACGTGTCAGCATCTCTCCATACATTCGCCCAGTACTGCCAGATGTTTGTCCTTGGCACTGAATACCGACCAATCATCCAGAAATGCTTTGAAGCTTCTGACGGACATCTTGTCAAAGATATGCAATATGATCCGTTGGAATGTAGCAGGCACATTGCATAGGCTGAACAGCATCCGGTTATATGCATATACTCCATCTTCTAGGACAAATGTCGTCTTCAGTTTGTCCTCTGCGATAGAAATCTGATTGTATCTGAAAAATCCATCCATGACCGAGTAAATCTCGTGTCCCGCTACCTGCTCCAAGATACTGTCCGTGAATGGAATGGGAAACGGATCCTTGATGGTGACTGCATTCAGGCATCTGAAATCGACGCATATCTGGATTTGGGTGGTGTCCTTTAGTGAGATTACTATGGGCGACATCCATTCACTAGTCTACACCTTGAAGATAATGCCGGCCTCCAGCATCCGGTTGATTTCCTCCATAACTCATGCCACGAAGTTTTTGTTCATCCTGTACGGCCACTTCCATACAGGTATTGCTCCTTTGATCAACGGGATGCGGTGCACACACAACTCCGACGATACTCCTTTCAGGTCCTTGTATGTCCATGCAAACACATCCTTATATTCCAAGAATATCTTGAATGCTACTGCCTTCAATACTGGATCCCAGTTATCTCCCACCAGTATGTTGCATGGTTCGGCTTCGTCTCCCAAATTCATAGTCTGCAGCGTGGCTTCATTATATTTGATGGGCTCTCCTTCGGTGAATGCATGGGCGGGTGTTTCATCGAGCGGTGTATTTCCCTCTTTTACCTCCATGAATTCTCCTGGAAATCCATCAGCGCTGTGTCCTTCCTCTATCGTCAGTACGTTGCAACTCTAAAACAGTTCATAGTCCTCTATCTGCCAGTGGTAAAGACCGTTCACTGAATCCAAATCATCATCTCCCTCCAATCGTAGGAATCCCTCTTGATTTGGTTCCATACACTGCCTCCCTTCATCCTCTTCTTCTTCGGAACCTGATGACAGAGCTTCTTCCCCAACCATTTGAGTGTGTAGATCAATGACGTATTTCCGGCCTTTGCTTTCAAGTGATAAAGTATTTCTCTTCCAATTGCGTTTAACCTTGGCTTGTATCAGCCACCCTCGGCCCAAAATGGCATCGTACCCTTTCCTCTTCAACAGGATCACAAGGAAGTCAAGCAGGAATGGTTGTGTTCCAATCGTTACTAGTTGTGCTGTCAGGACTCCCAATGGTTTGATTCCATGTTGATCGGCCGTTAGCAGCTGCAATGCAGGTGGCCATAATGTTGGTTGTCCCAACCTTTTCTAGGTATCCTCTGGTAGCACATTGACACCGAACCCTCCGTCCACAATCGTGTCCGTCAGCACAATCCCAAGAATGCCCATTTTGACAACTGTCGAATGGCGTCTGGATGAAAGGGCTAACAACATTGGATCTTCCGCACTTGCGCCACCTTCCTTCTCCCTTGCTCTGCTAGTTGCTTAGCAATTGGAGCTATATTCGTGAGTGTCGTACGGAGTTGAGGCATAGTGAGCAACAGATCATTTATCTTGACAGGTACCTCGGTTTGTAATATTTGCTATACAATGTTCTATTCTGCACAGTTCCATGCGAAGGTACCAGTCGTGTCCTTCAGGTGTGTCATTTCTGCCTGTGTTGCTTTTTGGATCTCTACTTGCACTTCCTCTAGTCTCTTCTTTTCCTCTGTCGGGTCAGGGTATAGTTTCGCCTGCTTCCGAGTGATGGCCAAAACCTCTTCTTCATCCATCTCGACGGTGATCAAGTTTACTCCCGACTTCGAGCACTTAGCATCTTAATGATCGCCGAGTCCGCACCATCTGCATAACAATTTCGATGTGTTCACCATTGTGCACTCTCGGGCAAAGTGGACCCACAAATTGCATGCACGGCATTGAACTATCGGCCATCCATTCACATCGTACTCAATTCGACTCCTCCAACCATTATTGGTGTTGCCGCTGTTATTGTTGTTTTGACCACGTCGATTATTTCTATATCCTCCTGACGTGGCACTCTCCATACTGGTGTTCCCACTCCCTCCTGATGCGGATGCCTCCTGTGTGAGGAACACTTGCTGCAGTGCTCTTGTTTTCAAGTTGAAAGGACATTCCTTTATCGAATGTCCCATGATCTAGCAAATCTCATAAAATTGGTCTTTCGGGCAGATCCCTTCGCATAGCCTTCTTTTTTGCACTCCGTACACCATAGCTCATTGCCCTTAGTCTCCTTGTGAATGTTCTTGAACTCCATCATCCAAATCATATCCTTTTGGAGGGCACAAAGCTTCTTGCTGCTGCCTTCACCATCGCTGCTATCTTCTCCGGAAGGTGCGTCATCATCTGAATCAGATGAACTATTCTTCTTCTTCTTTTTGGTCTTCTGTTCACTTTCTAAGTTCATTGCCCAGTTGTACGCTTCAATGTATGTCGATGGTGGCACGATCTTCATCTTGTTTCGAAGCTTCGGGTGAAGACCTTCAATGAACCATCTTTTTTGTAGCCCATCAGTTGGCTTATTCTCCATTTTATTGATCAAGTCCTTCAACTTCCTGGCAAAGACTCAGACTGTTTCATTCTTCCCCTGCTTAGTATTGAATATCTCCACTACAATTTCATTATCGTCGCGCAAGAGTTGAAATTCTACAATAAACTCCTTTTTTATGTCATCCCAACTGTTTAACTTTTGTGGATCGATATTAGTAAACCAATCAATTGCCGCACCCCGTAGGGTTGCCGGAAATTGCCTCACCCATTCGTTTGTATCCGTTATGCCATTGGCCCTCCAAATCGTTTCACAAGTTTTACAATATCGAATGGAAACAGCTACTCCATCACCATCAAATTTAGGCAACTTCTCCTTTGGTCCCGCATCCCGACACCAACGCTTGGTATCCTAGCAGCTATGTTGTTTGGTGAAGAAAGGTCTCCGTTAAGCGAATGTCCCTTCTGTAAGTGTATCGCGGGCAAAGAGTTCACCCCACGCTCTTGCTCCTTCAGCACTAGGAGTCGTGCGAGTCGATTCTCTTTCGTCTGGATGCTCTTCCCTCGGCAAATACAAATTCAAAAACTCATCCCTAGCTTCTTCCACCAACTCCACCCATTGTCGAGTCTCCTCCAACAAGTCCTTCCGCTTCTGTGTCCGTCGGCAATCTTCTAGAACCTCTTTCTACATTCGGCTTGCTGTGCCAAAATTAGATTTTCTTGCGCAGTACATATTCCATCTTTTCCCTTTACCTAATTTCGGTCTTTGTTAAGCTGATTTGGCATTAATCTTCATTCCTCCCTCCCTCCAGGTTCATAGGGCAACGGCGCCAAATGTTTACCGTACTGGGTAAAGAAATTAATGCATACAAACAATGGATCAGAATAACAGATAAGAATAGCAAAACTCCATTTATTATATTCGCATTCGCCAAGATATTACATTATGCTTATGATGCTAATGATTACAATGATCCCGAAGGGGGGTATATATACATCTCGAGGAACCTTCTGAAGGTGTCTATCGGCTACATACAACATGTCGGCTACACAGTAAGAACCTTCCCGATATCGACGACATACATCCTGACACATACCTTGTCATTCGATACCGATGACATACATCCTAATTCCAATGACATACATCCCGATACTGGCAACATACATCCTGATACTAACAGTATACATCTTGATACCATATTTACTGAAGACAAGACAGCTCATTGCTAAAGCAATAGAAGCAGATTGAAGCATATTTCTCAAATGCCACATCAAACACAGCTGTCAACAACAATAATGGAAAATTCATATTTCACAAATCATATCGTATAATAGAACTGTGAATCAGATATATATCAAAGATTGTCCTAGCATAAATCTAATCAATATACCACAGATAGGAGTGATACTTAGTCTTATATGTTGTATAACATTATATTATAAGTGATATCATAATCAATCATTTGTGTAATTCAGTTGCATCAATTATCATCATTCAAAGTGTCACTAGAGCCTTGTTGGAAAGAAGTCTGGCAATTAAACTTTGTGCATTAATTGTCCCTATTTACTAAGCATTGGGATTGGAGGACATTACACCTCTAATAGGAAACTTCTCACAAATTGAATGAAGGGTTAGTGCCTCTAGTAGATGAGATCTATGAAATGTCCAAGATTATATATAACCAAGTAACTTTCCTAGTTTTCTCCCATAAGAGTTTCCATGTTAGCATTGTGTTACTGTGTATTCTTCGCTTGTGCTTGATTGTTGAAATAAAGTACATTACACTATTGTGATTCATACAGTTTAAATTAATAAAAGTAGTTCTTGTACATCAGACCACCCACCCTACCCCCGCTCTGTATAATTGTGTGCTCACCAATCAAGTCCCCAGAATGTCCCAAGAGGGAAGATATGGGATACATCCCTGCAGAACACTGTTATTTTATGTTTAACTTCAATTTTCTTTTCAGTAATTTTGTTAAACTTTGTTATTTTGCTTTCATAATTTATTCTAGTCACTATGAATTGAGCACAAAATCTTGCAACAAATTATAATGAAGAATAACTATATCAAGCATTCACAAACTTAGATATTTATTTTGAGCATTGAATATCAGAACATAGTGATTGGTGGAAGAATGGGCTTACGTGTTCTTGTATGCTACCAAACCTAGACTCGGGAAGTTGTCAAATCCACATGAATCTCCGATCCCACTGAAAAACCACTTAAAGAAACTCCAAAAGAAACTAATGCCTAGATACTTCCCAAGACATTGTACTTGCAATCTGCATCAAAAAGAAAGTAAATTATTTTAAAATCCTCATAAGTTAAGTTCTTATGTCATGCAATTTATTAGCATTGACTGTATAGCTAAAGCTACAATACTTCCAGAAATACTGCAGTTGCATTCTACATCAAAAAGAAAATAAATAAATCTTAAAAAGTTAAGTTCTTATGTCAAGCAACTTATAAGCATTCAATGTATAGCTAAAAGACAATTTTCAGAAAGAAAACAGTAAGGCAAATAACACATAGTTTGAACACTAAAACTTGAATCAATTGTAACATTCCTTTGCTGGTTAGCCCCCAAATCTCCCTTAAAATCACAATTGCATAAGATTAGAGTTAGGTTTTAGTATATATAGTATTTTTTTAGTTATGTAATTATGTAACTTGAAATCTTGCAACACGGTTAGGGTTTATTTATAATCATAATGTCGTAGTTACATTTCTTTATTTTAGAAATAACATTTTCAGATTGTATTTTCCAGAATATATAGAAATGCTTTACCAAAAACATGAAATGAAACTATTGATAATGGTTGCCAACATAGATTTCAATTGCAGTTATATTGGAGGCAATTATTAAAAACAAAACTCAATGCAACTAAGGGATTTATGCAACCTGGATAGCTCTAGGCATCTGATATAAATATTGCAGGAGATTCATGTTAGTTCCTATGCCAATTCAGAATATAACAGACAAGAAATTTAAGTTGCCAGCAGAAGTAACGTGCAGGCACAAAACCTTCAAACGCAGCTCTATTAATGCGCATGTTGCTCCTCATAAGCACCACGTTATCGTCAAAAAACTGGCTGCTCAATCTAAAATCCAATAGCAGATCAAAATGCCAAATTGCAGCTCATAAGCACCTTCAAAATAACAGTATTTTGAACAGAAATAAAGGCTAGAAATGGGTGTCCAAACCAGTAGCAAATAATGTGATCAAATGGGTATACTTCAGCACCAACTTGTCAAACCCAATATGCAGAATTAATTCTCAAAATCAAAACACAATTCACAGTGTATTTCAACAGCTCAAAGTGACAACAAAATGGAGCAATCAATCTTCTTCTTCAGCCAACATTGAAACTTGAAACCCTCATGAAATTCACAGTGTCATAAAATGCAAATGATAGAGATGAATAAATCAAAGCTAGAGGCTTAACTTTTTAACAATTAAAGCCAAAATCTTTTTCAGCTCACTACTGGCCAATAGCTTCTTCCATACACTTTTCATATAAATGCAAACTTTGCTTTTGGTTGCATATTTGAATTTGTAATAATATAAAATGATAATCATTTACTCCAAAACTTTAATTAATTCCTTGGCAGAGGCTTGGATGAATTAATTAAATAAACAGCCCCTTCCAATGATGACTCAACCCTCAACTTAAGTGAAATTATAAAGTTAAATTTAGTGTTACCCCGACGCGGGGGTGCAGCTGTGCGAGGGGACGTCGGGACGAGTTTCAGGTGCGAGAAAAAAAAGCCTCAATTTGAAGATGGCGAGGGGACGGCGGGGGTGCGGTGGTGGGGGAGCAAAGGGGGTGTGGGGGGGTAGGAGAGGAGGGGGAGTGGAGGGAGGGGGTTGCATAGTATATATATAATATATATGAGTGAAAATGCTAATTATGAAATGATACTTCAATATATTATATAACATTAACATACCAAATATAGTGGAATACAATAAATAGGGAAAATTGAAATGTGATTCACAAACCATAAGTTCAAACTTGAAACTTGAAACCTCATAACTATTACTAATAACTATTTAACAAATTAACTTAGTTCAAGTTGCAAGATTCAAAATTCATTCTTCAAATATGATTTCTATGAATATCATATATCATAAAGATGCTGATGATGACAATGAGCCGAATAGCATGAAATAGTGAAATAATAATAATGTATCATAGCCATATCAAAGTGAGTACCCAAGAAGCACCCTGCAAGCACCCGGGAAGCACCCAGGAAGCACCCCATGAGCACCCAGGAATCACCTTGCGAGCACTTGAGAAGCACTCCGTGAGCACACCCGCGCACCCAAGCACCGCGTCCCCCCTGGGTGCTTGACCGGTGCAGTGGGGGTGCGGCGGCAGAAAAACTCCCGGCAGGGGTACTTGGGTGCGTGACACACCCGCACCGGGTGCTTACGTGCATCGAGTGCACCGGGGTTTTGACCCGAGTGCGCGTTAAATTATAATTTTATAATAAGTCATTTAATGATTAAATAATAATTTTGCCACTAAAACAATAACTCCTAAATACTTATCCTTAAATATGTTGTCTGAAACAAGAGTCAGTCCTACTAGTTCCCCATGTGACCAAATGCACTTTCCGAAAATAAAAAAGGTCCCTCTCAACCATCACTAGACTTGCCATAAATAGTAAGTGCATGAAACTAAGCCCAAACAAAGCCCAATCTAAGTCAAATGAAGACCAAATTGGAACTTATTGAATTGTGAAGACAAGACCTTCCCATAATCGAGCAACTGCCTCAGAAGACCCTCTATCCACAATAATTAGCCTACGAGAATCACAATAATAGGCTGTCATGTCCTCATATTTATAAGATTTAATCAAAATTAATTAATAATAGAATAAATAGTAATATAATATATTACTAGTAACATTTAATCAATATGTTCATATCATATATAATCATAATGAAATCAATACGATAGAAATAACATGATTGATAAAATGAGAATTTATAATATATAAATAAATAAATAATTATGTAATAAATGAACAATTATAAAATCTGAAAGTTATAATACAACTCTAAAATAGATAATAATAGATCATAATACAAAATATATTATTAACAGCAAAATAATTAATAAAATATTAGGTCACTCGAACGATGGTCTTGGCCATTGAAACCATTGTCTATACGGATATGTATAGGGAATGGGAGATCTTTATCTCGATATCATCACGGAAACAGAATGAAGTATTCATCCACAGGTTTCCGTATCATATATCTGCCGTCATCATCTTCAGCAATTCACTGGCAAGGAAAAGTTAAAATACGAATAAGGGGAACACAGGGGGAGCATAGCATGCAGAATGGGAGGAAGGAGCGACTGATATTGATAGCAGACCGTTACAGAACAACACGTGTAAGGAGGGACTGAGATATCCAGATAGTATCGAGAGTATGCAATGAATGCATTCGCAATAGAGTCAACGATATAGAGACTCCCAAGAGACCATTACAGGAGGAAAGCCAGGGAGAGAAGCACGGGAAGAAAAAAGATGATAAGATATAACATGGGTACATCGAATCAACCTAGTCCAGAAAGCGGTGAGAACAATTAACACAGCTATTATATCTACCACGAAAATTCCATAATTTACCTCCATCATATTATGCAGAATTTGGAAATGATGGGACAAATGACGTCCATAATTTATTTGCTAACAAGCCTAGCAACAGTAGCAAAGAATGGATTATCAACGAACGATTAACATAAGAAGAATCACGATAGGGGAATCTATCTTCTACCACCTAATGAAAGAAATCAATTTCAAATACCAAATTAGAAAACCAGACACCATTATAGCTTCTTATGAAGAGCAACACAAATCATAACATATTATTCTGGTAAAGACAGAGACTGAGATATCAAGAAGTCAAGGGCAGACGAAAACTACAGTACATTCTAGGCAGGGAAACTTATACGCTTATGTATTTTTAATATCTATAGAGCAGGACGGAGATAAAGAAATCAACACAGATACCGTTAGAACTGAATCAAATAAGTGACTGACTCAGCAAAGGAATCTATATATATATATATATAAGCAGTTTACAAGGCTCAGTCAGCAGTTGCATTAAAGGGAAAAACAAATAGGATACAGATTTCACTTTAATATCCGTATATCTGGAGGCTCTCACCAATACAGATGCAAATTCTATTCAATCAGCATATAATTGATCGACTGATACATCAGATGCATTGGTGGATTGAAGTTGAGAATTGTTTAGTCTGATTTTGATTTTCAGAAATAATAATCTGACCTGGACAGTGTTGTGGTGGTTCAGCTCTAAATATATTGTGTAGCATTTCCTATACTGAGCAAACCACAACAATCAAAGTACATCAACAAACCATAAGTAAGTCAGAAAACTAGCATTTCCTATACTGAGCAAACCACAACAATCAAAGTACATCAACAAACCATAAGTAAGTCAGAAAACTAAGTATTTATATTACAAGCAAACTGTTTGACAAAAATCCTCTAAGGAGAACAGATCAGAAATAATTTAAGAACAGAGTATCAAAGTATGACATTATAGATTGAAGTATAGTGACATCGAAATACCAAACTTAGTAATTATATTCTATGTTATCGACAAGGGACATTACATAGGCTAATCCTTAAAACTCTGGTGCTAGCAAAAATGGGGACATTACACAAAATGATAGAGGTTGCCAAAAGTATTAGCCATTGTTTACCTTTGGCCTAAAATTTCACAAGGTTATTTATTTAAGTCGTGAATACTTAAAAACTAGTCAAGTATGCTTATTTTTCATTGGAAAAATATGTTATCTTTTGAGCTTGTAAGCGTTAGAGTTGTCTTCATGTAGTCACAATGAGTTTGGAGGGAGATGTTTTTTAAGGTTTCAAATGTGGAGGTCATTCAAGTAACAGTCGTGTTTCAGCCATATCTCAAAAAATACGAACTGGGTTTTTATGATTTTTTGAATAAAAGTAAAGAAGATCAAAATGAAAAAAACCACTAAATTTTGTGAAAACCCAATTTATAGTTTTTGAGAAAATTTCATCAGTTCGTAGAAGCCCTGTAAATGAGTGCAAACATCAACATAATTGTTGGAGAGAAGTTATAATGGCAGCCAGGGTTGTTTCAGGCACCGTTTTTGAAGGATCAATATTCATGGCGTAAAGACCCCAAAAAGTAATGCTTGCAACCATGTTGCTATCATAGAGTTTTTTTTAGCATGTGGTGTGAAGGATACATGGATTTTAAAGTATTATTGAGCAGTCATACTGAGCTGTCTACATTCAAACCCTAAATATCTATTTTGATCAGTATTCATGGAGATACTACAGTCAAAAAAGGATGCGGAATGACATTGTACAAGGAAACATCAGTATGAACAAGGCACACATGAAAGTGACATGTCAAACATGAGGAAGGTATAAAGCAGTGATGTGGATAAGGGATATACAGTAATTAAAGGATATTAATCAATGATTTCAAATGTGGGTAAATCAATGCTTCAAGAACATGAAGTAAAACAGAGACCAATGTATGAACAGTAATCAAGGTCACAAAAATCAATGTTTTGTGTGAAGAACTAAGAAGCCCACATAAATACATATGACAATTGTGATAAAGACTCCAATGCATGGATATGAGACAATGTGTGCTGCCAGAAAAACAGCCTTATGGGATAATTTGAAAAAGTACAAAACATACTCCGGGCATCGTGATAGTTGACCAAGGGCTAGAGTAAGTGCATTAAACTTCAGTATTAAGAGAGCAATTTTTGGCTTCCAATAGACATTTTTGACATTTATACAAGATGTTCAAGAGATAAATATGTAATTCATGAGCAGTTTGAAGCCATCATGACACCTTTTGATGTAGTTGAAAGGGTCTTTAATGCTTCATTCTTGTTCAATCCGACTCAAAAAAACATGCCTATCATTTGGGGCAATTGGTTGGTTAGTTGGCCAGATGGTGTGGAATAGAGGACAAGTGGAGCTACTTTCCAAGCATTTAGAGTCAGACTGTTGAGTTGGACAGCAGGTGGGAGGATAAAAGAGGCAGCATTGGCCAAGTTCTTAGCATTTCCAAATATCTAGGGGCACTTTAAGGCCTTTGAAGTGTATGGGTAAGGTCAAACGACAGTTTAAGGCATTTATGACACTTTTTGGACTTCTTTCAAGGGTCTTTAATGACCATTTCCAGTTATATCCGACCCAAGCAGTTGGTTGAAGATTTTTTCTTCTCTTTGTGCAACATGTTAAAAACTTGTAATCAGCTGTTGTAAGCTATAGAGAAGCTTTTAGGCTCCATTTTGTAGTTAGTTCTTGTTTTTATAGCTTTGTACTCTAACATTATGAGTTATTTTCACGCAAGAACAACATTGTTATTGATTTGAATGCAACTGATAGAAAACACCATTTAATAAAGACCCATATTCAGCCCTCTTATAAGCTGTATTTTGGGCAATATTATGAATTACCTATGATAATATTGCACGGGTGCTCATACCCATATCCTTGGGTGCATACCAGGTACTAGTACATATAACCAAGTACGAGGTACACATACCCAAGTACCAAATACTCATTGGGTACTCAATGGAGAGCAGCATAGCTAAGAGCCTTGATTAAGATTTCTGATTTTTGTTTCAGTTGCGTTTGCATATCAGCTTGTTGTTTATCAAGCGTAGCTCAATATGTAATCAGTTTGAAACTTTGATACAATACTTATTAACAATAAACTTTATCATTGTTCAAGTCAAAAATTTATCATTTTCCATATGTCATTGTCATATGATTTGTGATGTTGTTCGTGTTTAGAATTTTCTTTCTCTATTATGCATCTAAACATTTGGCATATATTTTTATCAGAGTAACGTGAATCGTGGCGATTCAAGCGATTCACACAATTTCGTGATCTGAACTAAGGCATGCAATTCATGGTGAGTTGGTGAATCGCCTTGCCTTTTTTGTGTCAGAAATTGCTTGAATCGCCAAAATCGTGATTCATCCAAATACTGCTAGAAATCGTCAAGAATCGGCACGTAAAATCTGTCGCGGCTAGCATAGAGGGTCAACTAAAAATAATAAAAAGAAAGCACTTTTTAAATCTTTTATTTTGCCCTTCCTCTTTCTTATAACCCTAAAGGGCCTTCTAATTGTTCAGTATGAGAAGAAGAGAGGAAAAGTGAGAGAAAAGAAGAGAAAAGAGAAACCATAGGGTTGCAAACAACAAGAAAGAAGAGCATCAAGCAGATCAGAAATCAGTTTGGGAAGGCCATAAGATTGCATTGGGAGCTTTAAGTAACCAATAGCAACAATCCTCAACTCATTTTCAAGAGGTAAGTGTTGAACTTTTTTTTGTTAGTGTATTTTTAATTCTTTTGTCAAGTTTTTTTAGTTTTCATTTATTAATCTTGAATGTGTTTTAGTTTCTACATATTTTTTGACTAAATTGCAAGGTGCAATTTTGCAAACCCTACAATGTTTTTATAACAAATTGTAAACATCTATTTGATTTTACATTGTACAATTTGCTTAGAAATAATGTAGATTTTGCTGTATTTTTTTAAGTTTAAATTTGTAATAGATTTTTCTTATTTTGACAACTTTAGCTTTCATTTTCCATAATGCCTAAAATGGATGAGGCTTGGGTCTATACTGGAGAATTTCCTAGAAGAACAAAATATCAAACAAAATGTTTCTTTTGTTAAAGAAATAAGCTAGGGTGGCATCTATAGATTCAAATATCATATTGCAGGCATACCTGGACATAATATTACCCTGTGCACTAAACAAACCACTAAGGTAAAAAGAAAATGTGATATGGCATTAGAGGCTTTGGAACAAGAAAAGTTAAATAAGAAAAGACAACTTAAACAGTTAGGTGCTATTGGCTCCCATGCTCCTGCATCTACATCTACATTCGTAGGTTGCGTTGGAGAGGGTTCTTCTAGGCCTCCCTTTCGTCCTAGTGCTAGTGCTAATGCTAGTGCTAGTCCTAGTACTACTGTTTGTCCTAGTGCTGGTCGTTCTTATATTGAGATTAGGCCTATTATATTTTAGCTTAGAGTGCGAAAGTTCAGAATGGATAGTTACTTTGTGCTATGCACTACTCCTAACTCACAACCCTCGCTTGAGAGGATGGGTAGTTTGAACAAGGAGATTCATGATGCTGCCAGAAATCAAATTTGCAAGTTTTGCTGCTTTTGCAACATTTCATTTATTGTAGCAAGGTAATTAACTCTTTTTATTTGTTCTCTTTTTTAATTATTTAATAATTCTACTTGTGTAATCGTAGATTCATATTTGATATTACATAATGATTTGTTATCTAAATTTCTAATCATAATCTATTTGTGTCAAGACTCCTTATTGGCAAGACATGATAGATGTCGTAACTATTTGTGGTTCAGGCTTTAAAGCTCCTATTGAGGCTAAGTTGAGTGGCCAACTCTTAGATGAAATGGTAGAGGACATCAAGTTTGAGCTAGTCGACCTCCGAAAGGAATAGACCATGAAGCGTCGCACCATCATGACTGATGGTTGGACAAAAAGGAGAGGAAGAACACCATCATGACTCCTCAATTTTCTTGTTTCCTATGGAGGTGATTGTTCATTCTACTTTCCTACATGCTAATTTAAATTTTGATTTGTTGATTGCTAATTTGTTGATGGTCCATAAATCATAATAATTAAGTGTTTCACTCTATTTCAATTTTGTAGGATCCATCATGTTCGTCAAATCTATTGATGCTTCCTCTCATGTCAAAAACGCCACATACTTGTGTGAGGTTATTGAGAAAGTCAGAGTAGAGTTGGGGGAAGAACATGGGCTGCAGGTGGTGACGGATAATGGAGCAAGTTATGTTGCTACAAGTAAACTTTTAAGCTTTAAGTTTAACTTATCAAATTTTGAACTTTTCTAATTCTAAACTTCTTAACATGTGTAAAATTCTAATTCATTTTAAAATTGCTACAGCCAAACTATTAATGGAGAGGCACCCCACAATATTTTGGACTCCTTGTGCTGCACATTGCCTTTACCTCATGTTGGAGGACATTGATAAGATTGAGTGGATCAAATCATGTGTAGAGAAGGCCAAAAATATATGCAAGTTTATATACAATCATGCATTTGTCCTCGGCATAATGAGGATATACACAGGAAATAGGGAGTTATCTCGTTCGGCATCACAAGATTTGTCTCGAATTTCATCACCATTGAAGTCCTTGATGACATCAAGAGAAGAACTGAAGCGCATGATTGTTGGGGAGGAGTTTGTTTCTTCTTCCTATGCTACAACCACCGTGGGGAAACTACGACCAAAATGGGGATAGATGTGGGGAATATCCTCTTTGATGACGATGGTTTTTATGCACCTACTCAACAAATAATCAAGGTAATTTTTCCACAATTTAACATTTAGTATTTGTTATTTATTATTTAATTGTTTAATGATTTAGCTTTATAATTTAGTTTTGGGACTCAAACAATTTTTTACATTATATGCAGATCAGTGAGCCCCTTGTATTGCTCCTACGAACTGCTAATAGGGAGAAGCCTTCTATAGGCTACATATATGAGGGCATGGATAGGGCAAAGTAGGTCATTAGAGCTCAATATGCAGGAGGGTCGGAGAAGCATGGCCCCATATGGGACATTATTGATAGGAGATGGTAGAATTAGGCCCATCCATATAGTTGCCTATTACCTTAATCTAGCATATCATTTCCTTCCTAACTTTAGCGTGAATGAGGAGGTTTTTACCGGCCTATACATAGTCATGCAAAGGTTGAGTCCTGATGGTGGTGTCGCAGCTGCAACCATTGAGCTGGACAAATTCAATAATGAGGGGTCGCTTTTCTCTAACAAGATAGCCATAGAGCCTTACACATCATTATAGTCAAGTAAAAACAATATATTCTTAAAGTTAATTCATAATTGTTATGACTTATGCATTATAATTTTTGATTTTGTAATTTAGCCTTAAAGTTGTGCTTGTAAATGAGACTAATTATTTTTCTTTCCCCTCATTTCAAATAGATGGTGGCAAATGTTTGGGCAATCAACCCCAAATCTTTAGAAGATTGCCATCTCTATTTTGAGTCACCCTAGTAGCGCTTCTAGATGTGAATATAGTCTGTCCATATTCAAGCATATCCACTCGAAGAGGCGAAGCATGTTGTCTATGTAGAGGTTAAATGATCTTGTACTTCTTCATTACAAGCTTCGCCTTAGGATCAAACAGATTTTGGCCACTAACTTCTCTCCAATCATTCTAGAGGAAATTGGTCCAAAGTCAGAGTGGCTCACTGAAGCTACAGATGCAGCAATCTTCATTGAGGAAGACCATAAGTGGGTTGACCAAGTAGATAGAGAGGTTGAGGCTGTGGCCATGGCAGAGTAGGCTAGACCACGTTCCTGCATCTGTATCCGCATTCGTAGGTTGCGTTAGAGAGGGTTCTTCTAGGACTCCTTTTCGTCCTAGTGCTAGTGCTAGTGCTAGTGCTAGTCCTAGTCCTATTCTTTGTCCTAGTGTTGGTCATACTTATACTGACGTTAGGCCTATTATATTTCAACCTAGAGTGCGTAAGTTCAGATTGGATAGTTACTTTGAGCCACGCACTACTCCTAACTCACAACCCCCGCTTGAGAGGATGGGTAGTTTGAACAAGGAGATTCATGAAGCTGCCAGAAAACAAATTTGAAAGTTTTGGTACTTTGCAACATTTCATTTATTGTAGCGAGGTAATTAACTCTTTTTATTTGTTCTCTTTTTTAATTATTTAATAATTCTACTTGTGTAATCGTAGATTCATATTTGATATTACATAATGATTTGTTATCTAAATTTCTAATCATAATCTATTTGTGTCAAGACTCCTTATTGGCAAGGCTTGATAGATGTCGTAACTATTTGTGGTTCAGGCTTTAAAGCTCCTATTGAGGCTGAGTTGAGTGGCTAACTCTTAGATGAAATGGTAGAAGACATCAAGGTTGAGCTAGCTGACCACCGAAAGGAATAGACCATGAAGCATTGCACCATCATGACTGATGGTTGGACAGAAAGGAGAGGAAGAACACTCCTCAATTTTCTTGTTTCCTATTTCCTACATGCTAATTTAAATGTTCATTTGTTGATTGCTAATTTGTTGATGGTCCATGAATCATAATAATTAAGTGTTCCGCTCTATTTCAATTTTGTAGGATCCATCATGTTTGTCAAATCTATTGATGCTTCCTCTCATGTCAAAAATGCCACATACTTGTGTGAGGTTATTGATGAAGTCATAGTAGAGTTGGGGTAAGAACATGTGGTGCAAGTGGTGACGGATAATGGAGCAAGTTATGTTGCTACAGGCAAACTTTTAAGCTTTAAGTTTAACTTATCAAATTTTGAACTTTTCTAATTCTAAGCTTCTTAACATGTGTAAAATTCTAATTCATTTTAAAATTGCTATAGCCAAACTATTAATGGAGCGGCACCCCACAATATTTTGGACTCCTTGTGCTACACATTGCCTCTACCTCATGTTGGAGGACATTGATAAGATTGAGTGGATCAAATCATGTGTAGAGAAGGCCAAAAATATATGCAAGTTTATATACAATCATGCATTTGTCCTCGGCACAATGAGGATATACACAGGAAATAGGGAGTTATCTCGTTCGACATCACAAGATTTGTGTCGAATTTCATCACCACTTAAGTCCTTGATGACATCAAGAGAAGAATCGAAGCGCATGATTGTTGGGGAGGAGTTTGTTTCTTCTTCCTATGCTACAACCACCGTGGGGAAACTACAACCAAAACGGGGATAGATGTGGAGAATATCCTCTTTGATGAGGATGGTTTTATGCACCTACTCAAGAAATAATCCAGATAATTTTTTCACAATTTAACATTTAGTATTTGTTATTTATTATTTAATTGTTTAATGATTTAGCTTTATAATTTAGTTTCGACTCAAACAGTTTTTTACATTATATGCAGATCAGTGAGCCCCTTGTATTTCTCCTATGAACTGCTGATGGAGAGAAGCCTTCTATAGGCTACATATATGAGGGCATGGATACGTCCAAGTAGGTCATTAGAGCTCAGTATGTAGGAGAGTCAGAGAAGCATGGCCCCATTTGGAACATTATTGATAGGAGATGGTAGAATTAGGCCCATCCATATAGTTGCCTATTACCTTAATCTAGCATATCGTTTCCTTCCTAACTTTTGGGTGAATGAGGAGGTTTTTACCAGCCTATACACAGTCATGCAAAGGTTGAGTCCTGATGGTGGTGTCGCAGCAGCAACCATTGAGCTGGACAAATTCAATAATGAACCATTACGCTAGACAAATTCAATAATGAGGGGTCGCTTTTCTCTAACAAGATAGCCATAGAGCCTTACACATCATTATAGTCAGGTAAAAACAATATATTCTTAAAGTTAATTCATAATTGTTATGACTTATGCATTTTAGTTTTTGATTTTGTAATTTAGCCTTAAAGTTGTGCTTGTAAATGAGACTAATTGTTTTTCTTTTCCCTCATTTCAAATAGATGGTGGCAAATGTTTGGGCAATCAACCCCAAATCTTTAGAAGATTGCCATCTCTATTTTGAGTCACCCTAGTAGCGCTTCTAGATGTGAGTATAGTCGGTCCATATTCAAGCATATCCACTTGAAGAGGCGAAACAGGTTGTCTATGCAGAGGTTGAATGATCTTGTACTTGTTCATTACAAGCTTCGTCTTAGGATCAAATAGATTTTGGCCACTGACTTCTCTCCAATCATTCTAGAGGAGATTGATCCAAAGTCAGAGTGGCTCACTGAAGCAACAGATGCAACAGTCTTCACTAAGGAAGACCCTAAGTGGGTTGACCGAGTAGATAGAGAGATTGAAGCTATGGCCACGGCAGAGTAGGCTCAGGCACTGGCAGACACACATCTTCACACCACAGACACAGGACCTAGTGGTGTTCATTCAACCATCTCACATGTGGGGGCTATGGCTCATCAGTCCTCTAAGACCTACCTTAGATGCCTTTGAAGAAGGCATTCAAAGGATGAGTCTGAGGCTACAACTGAGCTTGAGGATGATGATGAGGCTTGAGCTAGAGCCTTGTTTTTTCAATTTTTTTACACTTTGACTTTACAGATAGACGTGTTTCATCATCATGGATCTTCATCTTACATACATTATGATTTGATGTATTTTGATTTTATCCTATGGATCTTCGTCTTACACACATTTATGATTTGACAACATTTATAATTCTATATATCTATGTCATGACTCATTATGATCCTGCAATTTCTATTTACTTAAGCTACAATTTACATTTTACATATGTGATGGATTTATCAATTAGGTTTCTTGTTTATGTATGTTAACTTCTATTTGATGATGTTATAGTGTTTTTTAGTTATATTCAGTTAAGAGTGCATGAAACAAGTTTTAAGTCGTTAAAATCTTTAAATTTCAAGGGTTTTTTCAGTTTGGCAATTCATAGGCGATTCACGATCAAGTAAGCCTTACCGATTCCAATCCAATTCTGATTTTTGGTTCTTTGATTATTAGAACTAACATATTGCAAATCGGAAATTGAAAAACAATACATTGCATCTACAAACTTTATCATTGTTCATGTTTTTCAGACTCATTGTCATGACTTGTAATTTCAGATTTTCTATAAAATGTTAAATTATTGCAAAAATAATTGACGTCCCAAGCACCCAATTTTGAAAAATACTCATACACGTTCTTGTACGCAAGTACCCCCGACCCATGCAACCTTGTGAATTACCAATTTTTCTTATGACAAAACATCTTATCCTTTATTTTTTATGTATTACTCTTTGCCTTGATACAGCAGTGCATCTTTTTGTAGGTCATGGTTTGTGTTTACCAGATTTATGCCATTTTCAGCAGAGGATTTTTTCCTTCTGGAAATTGTCGTAAATACTAAACATATCTATGAAATGCTTGCATAGAGTTATGCTATTTTTGAGTTGTGTATGGTTTATCGGTTCTTTGATCAGATTGTGTATGCTTAAGCAAGTGCATGTCACCAAGGTTTTAGTGCATCGCCCATTAGTTTTAGGTTTCCTTTAAGCAGTCCTCTTCCCTTTTCTTAGTAACCTAATAGTTTAGGTGAGTACCAAGGGAGTCAACCTTCTCCGGAGGTTGACCTCTATCGTCAAAGCCCATGTTTTGAGAGGTCTTTCCATGTTTCACCAATAAGTTGAGTCTATGTTTAGCTAGGATGCACTATTTTGTAATAATACTCGCATTGAACAAATGTGAAGATGTATTGTTTTCGATCTACCTAGAGCAAAAAGATGATATCAACTTTGACTTACGGCAAAAGATTTTTACGCTTTTAATGAAAAGAAAATTGTAGAATAATTACACACTTACATGGCTCAATCATAAGCAAAGATTCAGCAATGCAAGCATGCATAAGGATAAAATGGGCATAAACACAAGGACACAAAACTTTAGTAGGTAGAATTGAGGAATTAATACAAATCCACAATCTCTAACTTCAAGTAAACCTACAATACGAAGCTTGGAAAATGCTAAAAGCAATTTAGTAGGTCACCAAGAGACACATTTTCAAACCCCTGGATGTGTCTCTTGTCTTGGAGGTGTCTCAAGAAGTGTTGTTGAGGATTGGGTGTGAGGATTAGACATCTCTTATGTCTACCCTAAAAAACAAACATTCCCTATGGAAAAAGCACTTAAAATGTGAAAAGGAAAATGTCCAACTCAAAACTAACAAACAACGAGCATAAACAATAAAAAGAGAATGTGATTCGGACTAAAAATGTACAAAGTCATTGAAGAAAATAATTGACTCGTAGAAAACAAAAAGTTAAAACCAAAACCATAGAAAAAAAAAATCAATGCCACTAGGTTCTAAATTTTAATGTAAGAATTTATGTATTTTGTCTTCTATTTTTTTCATAACTCTTCTATTAAGCATGAACTGTGATGGAAACATGATAAATACATTGTTTATCATTGTGGAGAGATTTACAGTTTTCATTGATTAAGATGTTATCATAATGTAAATATGATAATAATTGAAAATATATATATATATATATATATATATATATATAGCTTATGCCCTTCCATAACATATATACTCTCCAAATCTGAAAAATTCTGAAAAACTCCAAACTAAAATTACCAAACGAGGTCAATCGTGACCACCTTTAAGAAAGGTATTCGTACATCTACGATTGGTGTTTTTGTGATTCAACTTTCTTTAGTTCCTTCACTCACATATTTGTATTTTCAAGTTAAAAGAAAATGATAGCCTTGGAAATCTCCATTGCATTAGCGAGTTGCCCTTCTCAAATGTAGAGGAAAATTGCTTATCGTATTGCTGCAACATTTATCATTGCCTATTTGGCAAGTCACTTTGAATTCTGCTATGACCCCACCTCTTAAGTGAGTTCAAACATGTGAAAAAAGTTGCATGATCGTCAATGGCACACATTTGAGGAGAGAGTGGATTTTAAAACAATAGGGAAAATAGATAATGTCCAAAAAGCAAATCTCATGAGGTATAAGTCACGTCAAAATTTTCCCCAAAAGTTCAAAAGAGTGCACTTTCACATGAAGAATGCAAGATTCAAGTGTATGATAAATAGGAAAAGTCTATCAAGGTTACACTAGTGTGTGTTGCAAGGATAAAACATGAAGAATTTCTCAAAGAAGCCAAAAAGTTTCCTTTTAGACAGATGCATATTCTGGATTTGATTGTGCGCCATATTTTTGCATCAACATTTTGAATCACACTCTGTGATCTATTATCAAGATGTGAAGAGCTAGAGGTGATAAATGATTAGTTGCAGACCAATCAAAGAATATAGCTGGTAAAAATGATGAACAAGAAGCTTGCATTCGATTTACTTAACCCCCTCTTGAAGAGATTCAATGCCAAAACGCACAAGAATGAGCTGAAAATGATGGAGGAAATGCTCTAGACAGGGGGCTTTTTTTATCAAAACACATATGTTAAAACACATGCAATCCTTCCAAAATTCATCACACAACTATGAACAAGGAAAATGCAGATTTAGAACGCCTTTTTGGGAAGCATTTTTCATGTTACAAAATGCATGCATTTCCTATAAAAATCGCCGCTCAAAGAGATTGAAACATCTTCAAGACAAAATGCATATTTAGCAAACCATAACATGTATGCAATATATTCACAAATCGCCGCTTAGACTCTTGAGAGGAAAAACGCATTTTTAAGAGGCAAAGACATGTTATTTTAACACGTAAAACCACAAAAAATTGCCACCATAAGAAATGGAAAAGCGACTTAGTGGAAAACTTGTTTTAAGAAGGTATATGCAAATATTATTAAAAACATATGCAATAGGGTAGAAAATTGCCACCTTTGACTCTTTCCTCTATGACCAAAAGCATAACGTGTTTTTGAGATGCATTGGCATATGTTATTAACATATACATTTGGCTTTAAAATCGCAACTTTTGCTTGAGGTGGGTTTTATAAGTCAGAACGCATTCCTTTTAAGTATTTATAGATGTCTAAAACATATGTAGCTGGCTTGAAAAATGCCACTTTTTCCTTAAGTTTCAAAGGAAAATGTATTTATAATTAAAAACATATGTATTCGAGTGCAAAATCACCATTTTAAATTAAAAAGAATATAGAACTCTTTTTGTTTAACATTTATATGTAAATGAGATTCAAAAACCCACTTTAAATGGTGATTTAAAACACACGTGCATTTAATAATAAAAAATGGTCTTTAAATACAATCACATATGCAATTGCATTTTAAAAACACAATGTTAATGATGTTGGGACTTAGATTTTATTGAAAGTGGATTTTCATGAAGTAATTTGCATGTGGATATATGCAAAATGAAATATATGCACTTAAGTGGTCTCGTGTAATTATATTTAATATTTAACAATAGTTTTTGATAAAGTAACATGAAAAATAACCTAGAAAAATGCTATTTTCATAAAACATTGAAAATTATGGTTAAATCAACTTAGAATGAGCTGAAGTTTTAAAATGGACCACCAAATCCATTTTAAATATCAAATATAACTTTATATCGTGCAAGTAACAATAGAAAGACCACTTTTAAGGGGTTCTTAATAAAAATTTGCAGTTGACCTGAAAATCCCCACTTTTTTCCTTATAACTTGAGCTAGACAACTCCGACTTCGACCTAAGTTAGCTCAAGTCGAGTGAAATTCTAAGGGCTATTCACCAAAGGAAAAAACAAGAGAACGAATTTACAATCACAAAGAAAAAACATGTAATTTCACCAAAAATCGAGTGTTTGAAGTGCAAGAAGGGAAACTCTTACCTACAAACAATTGGGGATAATCTCGGCAAAAAATTATCAAAAGAACACATAAATAAGACTACACAAACAACAACTCAGGGATAATGAATCATTTTCATGATGTCTCATTAATGCATTAAAGCAAAGAAGATGCACCTACAAATCCATTAGAAAAATCCGTAGGATTGCCTCAATTTTGTGATGTCAAAATTCAAGACAACAATCTTGTTATTGCCGACATTAAGTAAAGCTCAAAGATGAATCTTGATTTTAATTCTATGGTGTATGTTTCTGCTAATGATGTGGCATCATGTATGCTTACTCAACCCTATAGGCAGTCTACAATGGCATTATTTGATTCTCAAGTGTCGTTTGTGTTTATGTGGTGACAGTCTGTTTACCGTACTAGTAAAGAATTCAACACATACAGACAATGGAACACGAACACGAACAACAGAATTATATTCGCATATGCCAGACATACATTATGCTTCATAAGATGAGTAATAGAAGATGATTTACAATGATCCCAGACGAGATATAAATACTATCTGCCGAACCTTCCCGAAGGAGTTTGTCGGCCACAACCATTATGTCTGCTACAAACTATTTACCCGTCGGCTACAAAATACAAAACACCGATGACAGTCATTCCGTCGGCTACAGAAACACCACCGGGACCATCCAATCAGCTAACACCATCCCCCCAAAAAAGAGAAGTCGTCTCCTGACGACTAAAATTAGGAGACAACTTACAGACGACAAAAGAAATACTAGAGCGAAGGGGGCGTCCCAGAAGAGTGTTGTTGGCGACGTAACTCATACACCTACTCTGTCCTGATGCAAAGATCTGTCTGAATTTGAGAATTAACCTCGACAGCTTCCTTTAGAAGAAGCGCAGCATCCATAGCCTGCCTCCTGGGTAACTGTAACTCGTGCTCAGCTGCATCCTTATCCCGTACAGTTGCTTCCATATCTCGGATAGCTACATCTTTATCCTGCACAACAGCTGCCATATCCCTCAATAGTGCTGCCCGCTCTGCTGCCCATGCTACCTGCTAGTCTGCCAAGTCCGCGGCCAACTTTTCTTTACCCTCTCTGTCAACTGCCAATGATCTCTCAGCTGCAACCCTGTCCTCCTCCACACGGCGACAAGCATAATAAACATCCTTGTACAATCCCACAATCTCATGTGCTAGCTTCATCAGTGGAGTGTCACTGGGTCCCAACTCCGGCTCAGTAGCCCAATCTGCCAACATCTCAGCTGTCTCAAATGTTGGCCAACCTCTATCTACAAAACAAGTCTGAAATCGTCGAGGACAAACCCCACGAATGTATGCACGGATCAAATGCCACTCCTTCCGCCGAGTCATAGCCTGGATTGCCACATCGTGCCCTTTCTTCAACACAGACTTCATAGCCCGGAGGTAATCTCTGCACCTCTCCTCGTCCGACCCATAATCCTCCTTGACAAAGCCCTCCAATGACCATTCCACATCACTATTCACCTCCTCGTCAGCGGGAACCATGCCCACATCCGGTGCCGCCTCCACTGCTGCCGGCCAAACCACGGCCTGTGGCATTCTCCCCTCCTGAGGTTGAGGCTCTAATATTGTAGGTGATGCTCTTCTCCGCGTGGTTCTAATTCTCTTCCGCGGGCTTGTTTCATTCTGCATGTGGTGCTCGTCTTCCGCAAAGTCTACTGCTTGCTTCCCGCGGGTTACTTGCCTCCGCGGCTGTCTGTCCTACCCGCGGATGAAGTACTTTCCGCGACTCTGCCTTCGCATTATCTTCTGATCCTTTCTTTCCGCATCTCTGCGGGGTTTTCTTTGGTTGTTTACCCGCGGATTCTTCCTTAAACACTGACTTCTCAGGAGGTGCACACAGAGTTTTTGGTGTGGCATACGCGGTTCATGTCACAACTTTTTCGAGTAATGAGCTTCTGTGTTTTCCACAAACTTCATCTCTCTCGATTTTCCCCTGGGGCGTAGCAGACCTGCAGGTATGAAATAAGCACGCCACTATCTTTCGGCGCAGGTCTGTGGCAGTAACGTTGGCATTCATCCAGATTGCCTTCTAGTAAGCCGCAAAGAGGCAATTGTCGTCGACGTCGACATCCTCGCCATGGAAAAGCAAAAGAAGGGTACAGCCACAGGCATTCTGAGCAGGATTTTCCCCCATAAACTCTGCTTAGCTCATGGGAAGAGGAGGGTTGGAGGCGTGCAAATCAACGGCCTCAGACTGCAGAGAAATTTCAACGGAAAGGCTTGTTTGTGTATTGTTTCTCATTGTTAGAGGAGACGTTTCAGCGAAAGATTGTTGGAGTTTTGTTTCTCATTTGCGGAGGAGAGATTATTCGAGTTTGTGTAGAAGATGAGTGTGAGGGGTTTTCTTACCAAAAAAAAAAAAACTACGACAAATTCAAGTTGTTCAGAATGAGTAGCAGATGATGCCAAAGGGAAGGGGAGACATCAGTGGTTGCTAGAGAGAGTGTAGAATCGACAGAAAATGGCAAAAAACAATGTGTTCCATGCAGTTTTGTGTGGGCTTCGGAGTGCTAATTTGGTCTTGGCGACGAGGGGCGTTGCCCCTCGACCCCGCCCTGTACTGTGACAGGGAGCACACTTGGGACGCTGCCCCAAGACTCCGCAGGGGCGCTGCCCCTCGATCCTGCCGGGGGCGTTGCCCCCTGGACCCTCAGTCGTTGCGGATATCAATCATGGGAGTCTAACCAGTTGAGAAGAGTTGAAGTTGCTGCAAGCATGGACTGGCTGTGTACCAGAGGCACTAGGAGTAGGTGTTGGCCGGGAGGCTGTCTTGGTGGATGCGTAGAGAGCTCGGGAGGAGCTGATCATCCAATTGGAGGCAGTGCAGCAACACTTGGCTCAGGGTACCGAGGAGTTGAAAACAGAGTAAGCAACACAGGTGGCTATCAAGGTCAGCTTCATTAAGGAGGCAGTGTTGTGTTAGTAGAGGCTACAGGCACGGGACGAAGGTGACAATGATGTGTCAGAAGCAAATTTATCTTGTTGTAATTAGTCTGTTAATGTATTTTGTTTGTTAATTTGTTTCAGATATTTTATTAGTCGTTAGGAGATGACTTTTCTTTTTGGGGGGGATGGTGTCAGCCGACTGGATGGTCCCGGCAATGTTTCTGTAGCCGATGAAATGATTGTCGTCGGTGTTTTGTATTTTGTAGCCGACGGGTAAATAGTTTGTAGCGGACAAAATGTTTGTGGCCGACGGACTGCTTCGGGAAGGTTTGGCGGATAGTATTTATATCCCGTCTGGGATCATTGTAAATCATCTTCGATCTTCTATCATTGATTGTATCAAGCATAATGTATGTCTGGCATATGCGAATATAATTCTGCTATTCTGTTCCATTGTCTCTATGCGTTCATTTATTTTACCTATATAGTAAACACAGTCCACTTCCCTCACCGGTCATTCTCCGCATTATCTTTGTTGTAATTTAAATATGGTTACCGTATGACTCAACTAGAACATTGTACTCATTATGATTGATGATTTATGGAAGTCAATGGTTCCTTCTTGATGGTTGTCAATTCATTTATGGATACAATTTTTTTTCATATAGTAGTTCCTACATCAGTTTCTTAAGGATAGACGTTTGGGATTCTCTAAGAGTCACCTTTTGATGAAACTTCTAGTTGGTGGTTTTTGTATTGATGCAAGAGCATTCTGGGTTGACATGTTATCCTGCTCATTTGTGTTCATTCTACAGTTGTTTCCGAGTTACAGTCATTGCCAAATTGCAGCAATTGCCGAGTGCTAGTAATTTTGCAGTTTAAGCCGAGTTGAAGCTATTGCACGTCATGTTAACACTCGGGTTAGCGTGTTATCCCATCTCACTCTGCAGTGTGTGCCGAGTTCCATAGTGTGTGCTGAGTGTTCCTGTTGATGTCGAGTGTCAGCATTTTAGATGCATTTTTTGTGTTTTGTTTCTTAACGCGAGCCAACTTGCAGGATTAATTCTAATTGCAACATTTATGATAAAATCTTGTCTTGGGATGTGTCCAAACCATTGTTGGATCGACCTTTCTACTTTGTAATGTTCTGTAAGCCATTTTGGCAAGTATAAATAGGGTGTTTAAGCTTAGCGTTAGGCAGTGATTTGGGCGGAGCAATTTTTGGGAGCAGTTGAAGGCAAGTTTTCCTAAGTCTGTGGACAAAGCGCCAAATGTGAGGCTGTTTACAGCAGGATTATGGTGGAGTTGCAAGTTTGAATAAGAGCTAGTGGTTGTGGTTTAAAAACAAGGAGGTTGCTTGGTGATAAGTTGAGATCTTGGAGGTTTCTACTAGATTGTTGTTGTGTTATAGATCTGGGATAGCTGGGATAGGGTTTGAAGTTGGATCTTGAGGGATCTTGCAGAACTGTTATTGTAATTGCTACTGTATTTGGCCGTAACCCAGAAGGCTTTACAGCCGAGTATATTGCATGTAAATAGTTATTATATATAAAGAGATGTGTTTTGTTATCAGATCTTGCATTTCTCTTGCTTTGTTGTTGTGTTTCCGTTGTGTGGTTATTTGCTGGTGGCTAGGACATCTCCTTTGGGGATTCTCCTACCTTGCACTATGTCAGTGGTATCAAAGCGAAGGTTGTTTCATCACCGAAGCTGAGGCAATTTGCACCAGGACTTGGGTTGGATAAGTAGAACTAAGAAGATCTTGATCTGTGGTGGATTTTTTCTTTCTGGAGTCCTAGATCTGTTGGTTGTAAGGTGGCAGATCGTGATTTTGACTTGCAATTGCTGAGGGCTTGCAGATGGATCAATGAATGCGAGGATGGAAGACTGATCTTGTTGAGGCATGATCATAGAGAGTTTGTGTATCGCAAATCCATGTTCCTAGACTTGTGATTTGGTTCCTGATTATTCATGCGAGCTGTTAGGTTGCGATCTTGATGCAGGAGCATCTTGCATGGGAAAATTATTGAAAAAAAAAATTTGGAAAAAAAAAATTGTGGAGAGAGAAAGTGACGAAAATTAGAGGAGAAATAATTAAAAAAATAAAAAAGGGAAAAAAGGAGAAAAGAAAGGAAAAGGGGATTTCTATTTTCGAGGTGCATAGGTGGCATAATAGAAAAAAATAAAAAATAAATGGTTGTCATTCCATTTATCGAGGTGTGGGCAGAATTCTAGAAAGTTATGAATATTGTAGAAGGTTATGGAAGTTGTAGAAGGTTGTAGAGGAATTCTAGAAGGTTGTGGATAAGTCATGCATGGGGTGGTAAGTGCCAATTTAAGCAAGGCATATGAGCATTTCTAATCAAGCTCGAGGAGTAGAAGCTCGAGAAGGAGAAGCTCGAGAAAGAATAGCTTGGGAAGTAGAAGCTATGGAAGGTGAAGCTTGGAAAGGTGAAAGCTTTGGAAGGAAAAAGCTTCAAGGTGTGAAAGAGAAGGAGGAAGTGAAGAGTGAGTTTTCTTGAGTCTGTGGACAGAGCACCGAATGTGAGGCAGTTTACAGCAGGATTGTGATGGAGTTGTGAGTGTGTAGACAGAGCGCCGAATGTGAGGCAATTTACACTTGGATCTTGGATAAAGTTGGAGAAGAGCTAGTGACTGCGGTTTAGAAACAAGGAGGTTGCTTGGTGGCTTGTGAGCGCAAGTTGACATCTTGGAGGTTTCTACCAGAGTGTGGATCTGGACTAGCTTGGGCTTGGATTGGATCTTGAAAGATCTTGCAGAAAGGTTATTGTAATTGCTAAGGATTTTCAAGTTTAATAAAATTTCTTGGGAAGCATTTTATCTCTCTTTGTCTTCATATTGTTACATTCTTGATTATGAGTTGGTAGGGTGGTTGCCCCTTCATCAAATGGTATCAGAGCGGACCTTCATCAGTGGTATCAGAGCAAGAGTTCCTGAGTGTACAAGCAGATCGCCGAAGTGTGAGGCAGTTTGTACTAGGACCTTGGTTGGGTGAAGTTTATTAGAGTGGAAGTTCCTAAGCGTGTAAATAGATCGCCGAAGCTAAGGCAGTTTGCACTAGGACCTTGGGAGGACATGCAGATTGAACGATTGATGCGGAGATGGAAGACTGAACTTGTTGAGGCATGATTGTGGAGAGCTGGTGGATTGCAAATCCGTTGTCCTAGACTTGTGATGTGGTTCCTGATTGTTCGTGCGAGGTGGCAGGTTGCAATCTGACTTGCAAACAATTTGGTTGTCACAAGGAGCGTGGGAAGGATTTGTTGCAGAGGGCTTACGAAGATCTTGCGAGATGGCTCCAAAAGGATTGGACCCTAAGATGATTGCGAAAATCCATGATATAGTGGAGAGGAATTTTTCTAAGATGATTTCTCGGTTGGATGCTAGATTGGCTGATCAAGCTAAGAAGGTCAAGGTAGAAGAGGATGGTCTTGTTGATCAGTTTGTGGAGCCTGATGTAGAACTTGTAAAGCAAATAGAGGTTGTTGCTGAAGATATTCCTAACCTTATTGGGATGGAGGTTGGTTTTCATGGTCAGTTGGTTGAGTCTGACATGGATATTGTGGAGCACTCGGTCGTGAATGATCCGATTGTTGGAGGTGAGTTATGTATTGCAGAGCATCTTGTTGTGAGCAATGAGGTTGCTAGTGTTGAGTGTTTGGCATGTGTTGATGGAGATCTACATGTGCCTGCTGATGTGAAGTTTGTTATTGCTGGTATGGACGCACTAGTTGTTGATGTGAATGGGAGTTTGCTAATGCAACATTATGTTCAGTTTGTTCCTGAGAGTGAGCATACTGATTGGATGGTTGAGATTCTAGTGTTTGATAGAGTAATGCAGATGTGGAAGATTTGTATGGTGGTTTTCTTGTCCCCGTTGAGGTGGAAACCTTTGGTGAAGATGAAGATGGTGGTAGACCTTTCTTTTTTGGTGTCAAAGTATGGGACACACTTTTCTATCTACCGGGGGAGTCTAATGCAGGAGCATCTTGCATGGGAAATTTATTGAAAAAAAAAAAAAAAATTGAAAAAAAAAAATATTGGAGAGAAAAAGTGACGAAAATTAGAGGAGAAATAATTAAAAAAATAAAAAGGGGAAAGAAGGAGAAAAGAAAGGAAAAGGGGATTTCTATTTTCGAGGTGCATAGGTGGCATAATAGAAAAAAATAAAAAATAAATGGTTGTCATTCCATCTATCGAGGTGTGGGTAGAATTCTAGAAAGTTATGAATATTGTAGAAGGTTATGGAAGTTGTAGAAGGTTGTGGAGGAATTCTAGAAGGTTGTGGATAAGTCATGCATGGGGTGGTAAGTGTCTATTTAAGCAAGGCATATGAGCATTTCTAATCAAGCTCGAGAAGGAGAAGCTCGAGAAGGAGTAGCTTGGGAAGTAGAAGCTATGGAAGGTGAAGCTTGGAAAGGTGAAAGCTTTGGAAGGAAAAAGCTTCAAGGTGTGAAATCTGGAAGGTGTGAAGGCTTCAAGGTGTGAAAGAGAAGGAGGAAGTGAAGAGTGAGTTTTCTTGAGTCCGTGGACAGAGTGCCGAATGTGAGGCAGTTTACAACAGGATTGTGATGGATTTGTGAGTGTGTAGACAAAGTGCCGAATGTGAGGCAGTTTACACTTGGATCTTGGATAAAGTTGGAGAAGAGCTAATGACTGCGGTTTAGAAACAAGGAGGTTGCTTGGTGGCTTGCGAGCACAAGTTGACATCTTGGAGGTTTCTACCAGAGTGTGGATCTGGACTAGCTTTGGCTTGGATTGGATCTTGAGAGATCTTGCAGAAAGGTTATTGTAATTGCTAAAGATTTTCAAGTTTAATAAAATTTCTTGGGAAACATTTTATCTCTCTTTGTCTTCATATTGTTGCATTCTTGGTTATGAGTTGGTAGGGTGGTTGCCCCTTCATCAAGTGGTATCAGAGCGGACCTTCATCAGATCTAACTTGCAAACAATTTGCTTTTATCACAAGGAGCGTGGGAAGGATTTGTTGCAGAGGGTTTACGAAGATCTTGGGAGATGGCTCCAAGAGGATTGGACCCTAAGATGATTGCGAATCTCCGTGATGTGGTGGAGAGGAGGTTTTCTGAGATGTCTACTCAATTTGAAGCTAGCTTGGCTGATCAAGTTAAGGACGGGGTAAGGAAGGCATTTTGTGGATGTTTGTGGAGTTGGAGTCTATCGATCTGAAAGAGAGTTGTCTGGCCAATTAAGAGACTTGTTCGTGAGAGATGGCATAGCAAGGTTGTGGTGAAAGAGGTTAGTTTTGTTGATCAATTTGTAGAGTCTGATACAGAACCTGCAAAGCAACTTGAGGTTGTTGCTGAGGATATTCCTAACCTTGTTGATGTTGGGATGGAGATTGGTTTCATGATGAGTTGGTTGAGTTTGACCTGGAGATTGTAGAGCACTTGGTTGTGGATGATCTAGTTATTGTTGGTGATGAGTTGTATGTTGAAAAACATCTTGTTGTGAGCAATGAGATTGTTGGTGTTGTTTGGCATGTGTTGATCGA
Organism: Cupressus sempervirens; assembly: GCA_028749045.1. Lineage (NCBI taxonomy): Eukaryota > Viridiplantae > Streptophyta > Pinopsida > Cupressales > Cupressaceae > Cupressus > Cupressus sempervirens. The sequence goes on along the minus strand of CM053792.1, from coordinate 512,194,879 downwards.
GATCTACATATCGGTGCTGATATGGAGTTTGTTGCTATTGGTATGGATTCACTAGTTGTTGATTATGGAAAAGAATTTGCTAATGAAACCTTGCATTCAACTTGTTCCTAGGGGTGAGCATGCTGATTGGATGGTTGAGATTTTGGTGTTTGACAGAATGATCCAGATGTGGATGATGTGCAGATTGTTTTTCTTATCCCTATTGGAGTGGAAGCCTTTGGTGAAGATGAAGATGGTTGGTGATCTTTCTTTGGGCATCAAACTGTGGGACACACTTTTCTATTTACCTAGGGAGTCTAATGCAGGAGCATCGTAGGTTGACGTGTTATCCTGCTCATTTGTGTTCATTCTACCAGTTGTTGCCGAGTTACAGTCATTGCCGAGTTGCAACAATTGCCGAGTGCCAATAATTTTGCAATTTAAGCTGAGTTAAAGTTATCCCATGTCATGTTAACACTCGGGTTAGCATGTTATCTCATCTCACTTTGCAGTGTGTTGAGTTCCACAATGTGTGTCGAGTGATCCTTCATGTGCCAAATGTTCCTGTTGATGCTAAGTGTCAACATTTTGGATGCATTTTTTGTGTTTTGTTTCTTAACGCGAGCTGACTTGCAGGATTAATTATGATAATTAGGAGATAATTTCCATAGCAAGTCAGATTGTGGCATTGCTATCACACAGTTAAATCCTGATAGCAACATCACAATTTGACTTGCTGTGGAAATTATCTCCTACTTATCAATTGATGAGCTTAAGGGGCTTTCTAATGAATGGTTCATAAGGCACAACACTTGGTGAAGGTTTTGCAAATGGGGTTGCAAGCTTTGGGTTTAACCATAAAGGAATATGCCATCACTATTGAGGGCTTGCTAATGTTGAGTATCGAGAGATATTTTCTCGTCACCAAAGATTGATCAAGTCTAAAAGATGAGGATGATGAGGTGGCACCTAGTTGTCTTCTGCCAATCAAGAAATTCCAGTTCCACATGTTACAAACACATCATGATAAGTGTACAATTTTCTTATTGGCTCTCCAAAGCTTTGTAATTTTCTTATTGGCCCGCAACATGCTGCCTTCATGTAATTAGTTCATAGGGTGGAAACTCTATGTAGGGTTTGTAGGGATTAATCTTGGCCCTTGATATTGAATCGACAGCTAGGAATAGAAGTAGGTTAGCTAAGGGATAGACTTGTTGAAATCTTTGCCATAATGCTATCCAAGTGATTGATGATTCACTATTGGTTTTTATGGTGGATTACTTAATGTTGCTTTGCTGTGTTGCATAGTTTCTTCGGTACCTCACTTGGAGTAGATTTCATTACATGTTGTTTTGAACTAGTTTTGTTGAATGAAAGAAATTGTGGAGGTTTACTTGATTAACTCAACTTAAACTAGGCCACTAGCCTCTTGCTAATTGGAAGTGTATCGTGTGTGGTTAGCTAGTGAAAGTACTTGACTTCAATTGATATTGAATCTTTAGTTTTCATCCAGTAATTGAATTGAAGAGGGGATATTGATTTGAAAACCTTTGAGTATACCCCAAGAAGCTTACAGTAGGTGGGTGGAGTTGCAGACAAGATTGCACTTAGTAAAGTCCAAGTTCATCTACGCTTCCTTCCATTCGTAGTTAGGAGTAGAAGTAGAAGTTAAGTTTAAAGTTCAAGTTGAAATTTCAGGAGTTGGATATTAAAACCCATATTTTCGTCATACATTGTAAATGTTATCATTTTAAATTACACCCGTATCAAATTGAAAACTCGATAATTCAAGGTGACATGGAACCACTCCTATGTTGTGGGTAACTTAAAAGTAGGAGTGGATCTCCGGATAACTACTGAATTCTCAAGAAAATAGAGAAAGAAACTGGTAACTAAAACTTATTGTTTAAAACTGTACTAACTAAATGATACCAATTTAGACGGAAATGAATACTTGTAAATGATCTTTAGCTCATATGCAGAGAAAAATAAATAGCTGTTAAAACCATCCATGAATAAATATTCCATCAGCCACTTAAAAGACACAATCACCGAGAAGGAAAACATAGGCTTTCACAAAAGGTACTTGCATATTTGACCAACACAATTAACAACTTGCACCAATAATCACTTACAGAAAGATATAGAACTATGAGACAAAAGCCATGAAGAAAGGTTTACTCAAACACTTCACACTCACTTTATCAATCACATAATGTATATTGAATTGTAATAAAAAGTAGGCTATACAAAACTCTGCAAAAAGAACAAGAGCTGGAATGTATTCAAGTTCTGTTAAGAACTGAGTTACAAAATATAAGAAATAAGACAAAGGATCCAAAAGTCACTAAGTCTCAAAATCCACTAATCAGAAGTAAGGAAAAAAGTGAGTAAAACTCGCTAAGTACAACTTTCAACCACCCAAGGTCAAATCTGGAAATACAGCCTCCAAAATAGGACCTAGTAACTCCAACCATTAAGCTCATTCACACTCAAAGCTCAAGAAAGTCATAACTGACCCTAAAAACACTCTAAATGATCATGAATACCCTCGAACTGCTCTGGAAAAGTCAAAAACGACTCCCAACTATATTCTCTCCAACCCATAAATACATTCCAAATGTCTGCAATTGTTCTATAAGCCTGGTCAAAACATAAATAAAAGTTTATCTTCTTCTTCCCTAAAGACATGTCACACTTTGACCTTAAAGTCATCATGTCAGGGGTATTTGCACTTTTAAATAATATAACTATTTAACGGCCTATAGTAATACAATTAAAATATTTTATTTTACATTATACATTATAACCATGCAAATACAAAAATTGAACTAGGATGAACTGAGTGTTAAAACAATAACACTTAAGACACAACCCACAACATATACATGAAAATTGGAATAAAAATCCCACTAAAAATCAAGCGGATTTGAAAGAGCTTTAAACAATAACCTAAAGGGGTATATATTTCTTTCACAACCTTAGATGCTATTCAGTTTTTCTTAAAACTTCTGGACAGCTCTCAGTTTGAGAGGGTGAAAACCCCCACCGGCATGGGATTCAAGAACAAATGAAAATGATGCACTTATGGTCGCTTATGAACTCAAACAGCTACAAATGCTTGATATTAGTTGTCATTTTTTTCACGACAGTCAGTGGGTGAACAAGAACTTCAGTTTTCTCCTTCTCTGTTGCTATTTTGGGTAATTCATCTATTCGTTTTGCTTAAAAAGAAATTTGTTGAATGAGTTATCTGAACCCTTGTTTCTCCTTTTCTTCTTGAAGATGCTGATATGAAAGAACAACTTGCAAAAGGTTGATAATTCTCTTGTATCATGAAGCATTTTACTTTTAACAGTTTCCATTGACTTTATTATTGGGGGCCGATGTCTGTGATTTCTAATCTTTTATGCTACTGACCTTGGCTTGTTGAGAGCCATCATTTCAAAGTTGTAAGTCTAGGTTAGCAAAACCACAATTCAAAAATGGCATTACTCTAAGCTTATTTCATATCTTTCTGGTTGAACCTATTGACAGAGGCTTTGAAAAGGACCATCGAAAAAGATACCTGACCTGGGTCTCACATATTAAAAATTTCTCTCCAAAATTCTTACCAGACCTTGTTGTTTTTGCATACTAGGTCACAGTCTTTATCATTTCAGATGATTCTACATGGTCATGTACCTGTAGTTTTCACACTTCGCTGAAGAGAGCATTTGTGCTCATTCCAGACTAGTTCATGATGAGAACCCTTCATATTCTACAGGCTGGAGCCCTCTCTTGCAGATTTACAAGGAAAACTTGTGGACTTCTTTTTTGAGTGAAACAAATTCCATTGTGATTCTTTTTGTATGACCCAACTGAATTTTTGACAGGCCTCTTGTAGATGATCTTTTATCAAAAACCCCGACCTAGGTTTAGTTAAATGTGCAATTTCTTTCAATAATTTACCTGTCTGGTTAAGACTAAGGTTGCAGCCTGTGATTAGAACTCAATTGGCAAAAGAAAATGCGAACTCCTTGCCTTAGCTTGTCTGCTGCTTGATTTGAGCTCATGTTGCATTACTTGCAACAGCATCTCCAGATCATTCGGTTAAAAACCCTAGATCATTTTCCTCTACAGATTTTCTTTTTTTGTCATCAGTTTGATCTTTGTGTAACATTTCCATTTCTTGTTTTTACCTTAGCAATATATTATTGTCACTTCTTCTCTGACATGTTTTATTTTCTTTCCATGTTGATGATCCCACTCTGTGATTTTTGCTCCTTGTTGTAGCTTTATGTTTGATCTAAGGAATGTAAGTGCATGTGCATACACAAATTTGTTTCATAACCATACCGATAGATTTAATTCACTTTATTGGTATGAATTAGATACATCTAAACATTAGTTGTATTTGCTTCTATCTTTCATGTACTTAAAGAATATATTATTCTTTCTTTCACGCTCTATTACAAAGATATTTATGAACACTCAAATGCAATCTATTGTTTAACTTCTTTATCAAATAAAAATATTTCCCCTTCTGTTAAATCATTTGAATATTAGCTGAAACTGTCATTTGTTAAAAGATATGTACCATGTTGTTCTTTCCTTCGCTTCTGAAAGTTTGAAAGAAAGCTTTTCCTTACAGATTTTGAACAACAGACACCAAATGTCCTAACTCTCTAATTTCTTTTGATTGTGAATTACACTTTGCACATCAATATACTGGTAGGTTCAAAATGTGTGCTCTGTAGTTGTACTATTTTATTTTATACTTGCATTATGTTGAGTACATACTCATCATTGTTAATGTGTTCTCAAGATGCATTTTTACTTTAAGTTGTAGGCTATTAATAACATTTAGAGGCCTAATGCTACATTTCCACTTCTGAAAATCTTTTGGAGATTTGATGAATTGTCATGTCCCCAATTTCTGCCCTTCCTTAGTGACAACATTTCTAGCAGGATTGGTCTATTATCTGGTTCCCATAGGCCAGCAAAGCGTAGAGGGAACCAACCCAGGGACTTTGAGAGTCATGCATGAGCTTCCCAAGTAGTTTGGAGCAGTAGACAACAGTTTCCTACAATTTAGGAGGGATTCTTAATTTGTAGGGATTGACTAGGAGTGGTCTAGGAGGCATTTGGAGACCTCGACGAACGTTTTGGAGACTTAGAGTGCATCTCTTATTTTTTAAGAGGAACTCCCAGTTCAGTGACAGTTCTCTCAGAGGTGCACACAGCAGGGGAGTCATTGGGACTCAATTTTGGTTGATTAGGGCTGTCTCCTACTTTTTAGGAGCATCCCTAGATTTTAGGGATGGACTACCAGTTGACACATCTTGTCCGGCATCAGTCACAGATAGGTGACAAGGTCAGATTCATGTTTACCATTTGGGAAATATTTTAATATATTTAAATATTTCCTAAGTTGGCGATTAAATAAATTAAAATAAGGTTAATAATATAACCATTTTGGAGTAATAAGGGGATTTTGGCTTCAATTGATCAGGTACACCTATGTGTTATAGCTCATCGGAAAGGTCTCGAATTATTATACATGATTTTTAATATCTATAGACTTTTTGGTGCCTTTAGCTATGGAATTTTAATAAAGTAATGTTTTTCCTATAGCGTGGACGACTTTAATTGGCAAAATGTTATTTTATTATATTTTATTTAAAGGGCAAAGTGTAATTTCCCTTTAGGGTTCAATTTACAGTTGGAAGGGGATATATGGAGATGGAGACCTAATTTCTTATTATCTTTTGCATATTGACAAACTTGTTTTTGTGAATTGGCTTTGAGAGAGCAATTCTTCATCTGGGATGCAAACCCCAGGTTCTGGATTGGCTGGGACGTAGCCCTCAGCAGTTATTGGCATTGGATTCTTCAAACAGTGTGCGTTGCTATCAGGGATAGAGTACGCCATTCTTTATTGTGGATTCAGGTTGCAAATTTATGGTTTCAGCGTTGCAGATTGATTCTTTCAGCTGGGACGTGATTCCTTGCAGTCTTAGGGCCGCCATTTGCAGCAGTTTGGCATCATTGTTAGATGTAAGCTCCTTGGAACTGCATTGGATTTATTATTTGGCTTTATAAATCAGAAATCTGCCTGGTACGATTTATATCAATTCTAATTTGGCTCTATGCTCTTATTTATTTTCAATCTCCTCTCATGTTTATTGTTTATTATTCATTACTATTGTGAAAACTATAAAAAAAACACAAAACAAAAACAAAACCTTCTGCAACTTCTGTCTATTCTCAAAGACCATCAATGAAATCACAGGAAAATAGAGTTTATTAATTTAAAAACTACAGCAAATCAGCAAGGGCATCCATCAGGGATCTTTCATGAATAGATTGCTTAGAGATGCATAAATCTTTGTAGTGATAATACTGCTCCTATTGCATTCACTCTGTGATGACCATGTTTGTTACCCTTTGGTTTTGTCACCTTTCCTTTGTCATATCACTGCTGCTCCTTCTGAAAGTGTTTCATACTTACTCATCTGTCCACAGGTGTCTTCTTTAAGTGATTATAGAACTTTCCTTGCATTAGCTCTAGTCCTCCTCATTTGCGCGTTGTTACTTGTATCCATTACGATCGTAAAAGTTGAAAGTTATCATTGCATTGAATTTTCTGATTCTTTTCATAACATGAATGTTGATTATATTACCGCCGCTCCATATCCGCCCTTGCTGAAATCCACCTTGAAACCCTCTACATTTAGTCACCGATACCTATTTCTAAAACCCTTACTTGATGTCTCAACCAATCTTTAACGTTTCAACATAAAATGTTATCCCTTAAATAGCCGGTTAACTTGTTTCTTCATAATTCACATCATGTACAATAAAAGGTTTTGTGCGATAGAGTTGCATGTCCCTTTAATATTGTTCCTCATTTAATGACAGGCTCGTCTATTATTGGTACGCTGGGCTCAAACCCTTGTGGGAGCCATAATTCACGTCCACGTGTCAATAATAGTCCAAGTTGCTGCACAGGAAACAAACTAGTTAGAAAATAAAACAGGGTTTGGGGATTTCGGCAAATACGGATGCATGTGTGGAGTATAATGGTGAGACAGGTTGGTCATTGCTTAGATCCATTGGATCTGACTCCACTTTTGTTTTCATATCCAGGACCTGGTACAGGAGCACAGGATAGTTAGAAAATAAAACGGGATTTGGGGATTTGGGAATATGGATGCACATGTGGAGTATGATGGTGAGACAGGTAGGTCATGCTTAGATCCATTGGATCTAACTCCACTTTTGTTTTCATTTTTGAGGATCTAGTACGGGAGCACAGGATAGCGGAAATGTGGGATAGCGGGATCATCAACAGCACAACAACCAGCATCACAGCCAGTCACTCAGGCAATGACTGGCCCTTATGAACCTCCATGCCTTTCCTTTATCTCCACATACGTATTCATGTTGCTAAATCAAGCCTTTATTTATTTTCTTTAGCTAGATTCACAGCTTGTGTGAAGTAGTAATAAATACTTTGATGAATAAGATTTTATATTTTCAGAAAAGACTCAAATGATGTATCAGTCAGTTCTATGTTTGTTTTTATTTTCTTCATAAAATGTAATCTTTGTATGCATGAATGGATCAAAGTAATTATTATAAGGCATATAACATGGACTTTTAGATTTGTAAATCACTTCTTAGCAAGCAAGGGCTCTACCTGATTGAGCTTGTAGGTGAAAAATAGGTAACAGTAAAGTCAAATCTATAGAAGTCAGTTGATATCAATTGAATGAACAAAGTGTAAATCCCTTAAGTGAATAACAACAAATCACATTATTTCACTAAGCGATTATCCACGATAGAAGGAATCTTAAAGTCATTTCATGATCTTACTTTGCAAGCCTAGGATGAGAGGTGCCCTTATTCAACAGAGGATTGAGTATTTAGTGTTTCACCTCAAAACATTGAGTGTTTGACTATGTATATTGTAGTGGAACAAAACTCACATCAGCATTATGTTATCAGAACATTATTATAAAACAATTGTTATTAATAATTTCTTAACAGCCAAGTATGAATGAGGGAATTACTTTATTAATTCATTTTGGTATTTCTTCCTTTGACTATTTTACGGGAGTCATTCTCAATCAGATGCAGCCCACAAAACTTCTCTTTCCTAATAATTAGGTTACTACATAATATAGTTTGCAGATTTAAAGAGACATCATATATGGACTTTGCATAAAGAATATCAATAAAGTTTGTTGCCCCCATTTGCAGAACATAAGAATTTGCAGTTTCTTTTATCAACTTTCGCTTTTAGTAAGGAGCAAAATACTGAAAGAAATTTAACTCAAAATTCCTGTGTTTAGTTGATTAAACCCTGCTTTAGTCTGTCATGGCCCTGTGGAGTATAAGAGGAGACAAAATGCCATCTTGTTGACCTGCACTATGAAAATGGGTTTATACTAAACCTGCCACAGCCTTTGGGTGTTGATCTGACATTATGATGTTGTCATTTACTGGGTTGATTGCAATTCGGAATACACCCTTTATTAGAAGCAGTTGCCAGCCAATATACAGCTGGTTATTAGCTTACTAATCAGTCATTTGTATTATTTCTTTGCAGTTGTATTATTTATTCACAGCATTAGCATTTAAAATAGTTTGGCAACAGTAACTTCCATCAGGATATTTAATGCAGTCATTATTAACAGTTTGTATTGAACAACTTATTTAGTCCTCTGTAATGGTCTGCTTGTATTCATGTTCACTATGCCGCTGCTAGTTCCTATGTTCAAAGTTTTGACATCAGCTAGGTTTGTTGCTACCCTCCACTCCATTAGATTTCTACAGTTCCGTATTTTTTTCTGAAGTTCTCTGGAGTAGATATTCAGTGTTTGGGATACAAGTTGCAGCTTGATTAATCCGTAATCCTACTCAGCCATATCTGCACTTATTCCAAGGACATTACAACTAGAGATGCAACACTTAGGGCAACAAAAAATAATGCTCCTTATGAAAGATGTCACTTCAATTATATCTCCAATATGAGATCTAAACACGTGCAATAGTATTCATATATCGTCCTCTTGCCTAAGCACCATAATATATAACACTCATTTACCTACAACTGCAGCTTCTCCAAACATTTGAGACTAATAGTTTTATTTTAACATTTCCCAATATAACTAAGGGATGTGTGCCAAATGTCAACATCTCAATCAACCTATATATATTATAATATTAATAAATATCACAACCTTAGGTACCTAACAAGATGGAGTGAAGAGAACAATTCCTTCCATGATAAATCAAAGCGATAGATTATCTTCAGTTTTACCCATTTTTAGTGCATTGAACAGTCCCATACATGACATAAGGTCCAGACTATGTGCATTCAATCAGAAAAATTATTGATGATTTATTTAGTGATAGATGCTTCATGCAAACATATGCAACAGTGCATCTTTTACAAAAAATATAACTTATGACACTAACAGGTTACCTTGCTGTCTCAGCACCTTGAGGAGTGTGGAAACTATTTATCAGCAAAGCCGTTGCAGTGCCACTAGGATATGTGAGTTTGTAATCTATGACCATTACCTGCATCAGAAAGAATGCAGCTTAAATAAATACAAAGCATAACTCCTACTTATTTCTATATTGGGTGAATCAAAAGAGCATGATCAATCAGCACTCTTATGTCACATCTACTTGATTTGTTTAGTATATTGCATAACTACGTCAGCAAATCAAAACAAATAGGAAAAAAATGTGTAGGAGATAGATTTTAGAAGTGTATAAATGGTATCTTTAGTATCAGGAAAACTAAGATATTTGGGGTAACCAAAACTAAAGGCATCGTTCCATCCCCTCTGGTCTATTTCTTCTTTATAACTGCAATCGTAAAATGTTTATAGATCAAATAAGGAACAGTAATCAGTATAGCCAGAATATAATGAGATGTGAGCTGTAATACACAGCTAATTACTAATGAACCTGTCAAAGTCAAACCAGTTACTCCTTTCTACATATATTTTCCAATTGCACTAAAAAGCGTATACAAATTAAAGAAAGGTATTCAAGGATCCATTGAAGTGGCTTGTTTTCTTCCTTCACCTGCATGCAATCTATGACAAAAAACTGAGGCATCCTCCATACCTCCAATCTATCAATACTCTGTGGCTTTTCTTTACAATGTTTTCACAGAATTGATTTAGACAATATCTTAATGCTAAACTCTTACAATGTTTTAAGAGAAATGAGACAAGCTCACTTGAGATTACCTTGAAAACAAGCATTGCTATAAACCATCTATGTTCCACTAATTTTGGGGGACAGGGACAGCAGGGGACAGCACAATGTGTTTCTGGTATGGGGGTACTTTTGGGCAATTTTTTAAGGGGATGGCTGTTAAAAAAAAGGGGAACTTTAAAAAATATAAATAAATTTCAAATATGCATATCATAACATTGATAAAGCATTCATCAAAGACGTGTACAAGCTAGATACATTTAGAAGGATTTGAGGAAAATGATAAATAACTGTAAAAAAAATCATTGTCAATGTGCATACATATTCGAATTATAACAAAAATGTCCAAAGGCTTCAAATTTCGACCAAAAAATGACAAACTGTAAGCAATAAACATAGAACTTGTAGTGTCTCTACCATTTGATTTTTGTAAGTCATCCTGATACATGCAACCTTGATGATCTTGCTTTGTGAGTGATCATGATTGGATCCCATGAGTGGTCTACACCCTTGGTATGATTGGATTTATGTTATTGTATCTGCTGGATTGATTATGCTTATACCTGATTGATGTGTTTATGATGAGTCAGATGGTTTCACTGAGGTTTGTGCATGTGGTTTCCTAGATTGATATGGTATCACTATGTTGTTCAATGATTACCCTGAGATGTGTGCAGTGATTGCACTGTGTATTATTGTCCTATTACACTTGACTAGGTTCCTACAACTGTGTTTAGTCATTTGTTTGACCATGTTGATTTATATGTCTATGGTGTCTTTTATGTTGTTGAGTAATTGTTATTACATCTATCATGTCCCCAAATTTGAATGTAATAATTTAATTTAATTAGTTAATTAACTAGTCCCAGAATTTAAATAATATAATAAAATGACCTTTAATTAGTTGCTTTAATTAATATGGGCCCAAGTTATTATTTGTATTTGTGGTTCCGATTGATTTAATACATCTCGGACCTATTTTTATTTTGGTTTCCATTGGTAAGTTTTGTCATTGGCTATCTTTGTACACCATCAAAAAGGTTTTCCCCGGCAAGTATTTAAGCACGGCTTGTATGTAGTTGTAGGTATGCATTCTGATTATTTATTTTGTACTGCGAATTCCCATTGAGATTCTCTGTTGTTTGCGATTTCAGAAATGAAAGATCTTCGCTACTTGGCTTATTCGGTTTTGGTGGGATTCAATCCTCACCCTATTCCGTTGCATGTAATACTTTGCTCGGATATGGCAAATCAAAGCACCATCTTATTGCAAATATTAATTGAAGGATATTTGTGTTCAATCTTCATTCTTGTTTGGTTTATTGATGAATTCGACTATAAATTTATGGTTGCATAACTTAGCATTCCTCCTCTATCCGTACACCATGCATCCCCCACATCATGAAGTGCATCTTCCGTATTGCAACTGTATGACTTGGACAACTCCGTAGTTGTACTATTGTTATCATACAGTACGGCTTATCTTCTCCCCACACCGTACGGCTATTTCTTCTCCATCCCGAACGACCATAGTGACATTCCACTGTACGGCCACCACACTACCGTATGACCTTCAAAGAACACTGTACCACCCTCAGGCCTACACCGTACAGCCACACACTCTACCGTACGACCATCAAGATAATACCATACTACCTAAAGCACTGGCCACCTGAAGCACCAGCCACTCGAAGCACTTACCCGAAGCACTTACCCAAGCACTGACTTGAAGCACTGACCTGAAGCACTAACAGAAGCACTAACCCGAAGCACTGACCTGAAGCACTGGCCACCCAAAGCACTAAGGGAGAACTACCTGAAGCACTAGCCACCCGAAGCACTAAAGGAGAATTACCTAAAGCACTGGCCACCTGAAGCACTGACCTGAAGCACTAAGGGAGAACTACCTGAAGCACTGACTTGAAGCACTGGCCACCCAAAGCACTAAGGGATACTACTTGGAGCACACAACCAAACTACCTGAAGCACATGACAAGACTACCTAAAGCATACTCCAAGACTTCATAAGGAGACTCTAGAATGGAATATTACAACTTCCATCATTAAATGCTTAAATTAATTAGAAAATAATTTATCCATATTGGATTCATTGACTTATTGTGCTACGAATAATTACCTTGTCTCTTCAGTAATGTATGCAAAATGGCTTGTTTAATGATTACTTAAGTGAAATTAATTATATGCCTTAATTACGAAATTACATGTAATTGTTGCTTTGGCTATTGTACATAGTGCATCTACACTTGATTGTGTTCATTTACTGTGCAGGACTTATATCCCCTGCAGTGGCACATGGAGTTAGTGATCAGACCTTTCATGTTAAGCCAATATTGTCCCTGTATGGGCAATGTGTCTTTATTGTGTTATTTTAAACCTCCGGTAATTGGTAAATCCGGATTCATAATGCATTATGTGATTAGACTCATGAGCGTGTCTGTGCATCTAGGATTCTGCAATTGTCGCGGAAAAGATCAAATTAAATGTTATTCTAATGGCTTAGAAGGATTTTATTTATTTCATTTAATCTTTATTTTATTGCCGATTAATTTGCCGTAGTTGAATTCCAATTTAATTAGAATTACCTGATTTAATCTAGAATGGGAGATTAAGTGGTTAAAGTCATTTTTTATATTTTTGTACTAAATTGGAATTGCCTGATTTAATCTGGAATGGGAGATTAAGTGGTTAAAGTCTTTTTTTATATTTTTATACTATAAGTTATTTGGAAAAGGGCTCATAATATAGTGCTAAAAATTTTTAAAGTTCATTATGCCCTTGTGATATATAGGGCTTTGGAGATAAATTGCTCAAACCCTCTATGTGAGCTTTTCTTGTTTCGTTCACTAGGAGAGATTGACTTAGTGGATCGACACAAGAGTGGTCTCGTTGGATTCGTAATGGGGAAATCTCCATTTGTCGAACATTTCATCAAGTTTGGCGGTCAACTCTTTTTACAATTGCATTTCCCCTTTTTGCCCTCTTAGCAGCAAGGTAGGGCTTTCTTGTTTCTTTGTTTTCGCTCCATTTAAGCTTCAATTTTCAATTTTTATTTGGTTGGAGGTTGAGAACTAGTATTCCCCTCCGTTTTCATATGTTTATTTGGCCCAATTGGGCATGTGTGAGCCGTTATGAGGCATTTTGACTTTGTAATTAGAAGTCTTGAGCCATTATGATGGTCATTTTTGCATACAAGCTTGGAACTCAATTTTTATTTGATTTTTGGGAGTTAGGCAACCATTTGGATAATGGATTTTAATTTTGTCAATTTTTGACAACCTTTATTTTTGAGCGATTTTTGCATTGCCTTATTTTGCGTGCTGCCCAATTTTCTCAAGCATTTCTTGGTGCTTGGTTTGGTCGTGAATTTGGAATATATGTTAGGTTTCCAACTCAACCATGGTTTTACTTTACTGTCATTAGGATTCGTGTCGAAGTCATACTCTCAGATATAGGTTGGTTGAATGAGTTTATTATTACTTATATCATTTGTTGCATTTCTCATATCCAACCATTGCATTGGTATTGTGTGATTACACTCGTGAAATTGGTTGTGCCTACAGACGAGCATGTACGCATGCATATGACATGATCTTTCGAGACCTTAACTCTCGAATATAGGTCAGTTAAGGGATTGTTCATTTGGGGGATGGGTTGGGAGCTTGAATTGGCTTTGGACACTCATTGTGTGATGAGCATGGGTATGTAGGGTACATGTGTGGAGTGGCTTCTCTCGTGTACCATGGTGTGTATTTTGACAAGGTAGCATGAAGAAGTTCTAACAAATGATAACTAAATTAATAAAAAGGTAATAAAACTTAATGATAAGATAAGAGAACACCTATGCAGTTAATCTGAGGGTGTGTGTCTGTACGGCTAATCCAAGGGCATGGTGTGATGGTTTCTTGAGGGATTCGTTCCACACCGATGTGATGGTTTACTGAGGAATTCGTTCTGCACAAGATATAGCTTGGGCTTCCCAATGCCAAGCGCTTGCACTCCACTAGAGTCCCTGCATAGTTATCCTTTAGTGGGTCTAACCAATTACCTGATCTATTGCATTGTCTTCATGATCATATAGATGTTGATATCCCACTTGATTGGCGTGTGTGTTAGCCATAGCTGATTATCTTATGTGATTTCGGTTGGGTCATTATCTCCATCAGCATGACGGATGTGGGCCTACAGGTACCACGTGGTTAGGAGCGTAGCTACCTATAACACTGCTGGGGGACCGGTGTACAGTGACGGTCTTCTTCATGTTGACGTCAGTGCTTGATGTTCACTTTGTACTTCAGTGTATCCGGAGTATGTTCACTTGTGATTTATGCTTTACTATTACATGCATTTAATATCATGTTTAGATGATTCTTAGTATGTTACTTGATGCTTCCCTTTACCGTGATGTTGTATTTTATTGCTTAGTTGATGTTTCATACCATTGCTTTGGATTAGCGATGCTATTGGTAGATTAGCATGTTAAATGTACTTGTTCATGTGATGTTTGTTAATGGTTTATTGGTAAGAAAGATCTCAAAAGACAATACCAACAATCTTGTTGGCAATTTGAGATTTCATGCTTGCAGGTATTCTTAGGGCTTTCGAGATCTCATGATGCCATTATCGTAGGGAGGAAACTAGCACGGTTGATTTTATTAAATTGTATCTCTCGTTGATAGATTTCTTTTCACTACGATGTTGCTTATGTTCATGTTTGCTTATGATGTTGTGGTTTAGATGGATAGATGTTATTCCGATTTGCATGTTAGCATTAAGTTTGGTTTCTTATTGATCTCTTTATGTGTCGATATGATACTCCTCGGTGTGGAGCTACCTTTCTTTTCATGTCATACATTGGTATCGACATGCTCCTTTTATTTATTGTTCAGGGCACCTTCCTATTGCATATTTTTGGTTACTAGGATCACCTGATTTGCCTAGGTCGTGTTCGTTTTCATAACATTAATTATAAGCACAACCTAGGGTAATTTTATCTCCTTCACGTCGTAGAGCTCATCGAGACCTTTCCAACGCATTTTGAATCGAGACAATCAGAGTCTAGATGCAAAGGTTATCGCCTCCAGAGTGAAGGCAATTTTGGCTACTTGTGAAATCCCATATGAGAAAACACTTCTGATGTGTTTACTCATATGGGAATCAATCTTTACTCGTATGAGAAGGTGGGAATCCTCGTATGAGACCCCTCTGATTTGAAGGCTTGTACGAGAAATAGTGCGCTCTTTTGCACACTTCCAGAAGGTGAAAATTTGTGTTCTAGATACCCTTTTCGGTGTTACACCTTCCTAGTCTATAACAGTTTTGCTATCTATGCCTTCTTGCAATTGTTCTTCGTGTTTCCTTTTCTAGCTTACTATGTAATTGGTCAATTGACTTGTATGGACTAAACACTTACGAACTTTGGATTTGGGCTTTAAAACGAGCCTCAATTATGATGTTAGATTAGATATTGAGATGAACCTTGTGTGAGTAATTCTTGTTAAGGAACTAACTGCATTTGCAACTGATGAACGCTTGGGGATCTTTGGTAGTTTGGTTATTTGTCATCCATTGCGATCTCTATTAGGTTTGTTATTGCATGTATAAATCCTTGTTTCCAAGGATCTCTAGGTGGGGTATTACATCACAAAGAAAATATAATAATATTATTGTCCATAATCAACAGATGATAGGTGTAAGAGTATGAATCAGGTAGAGTTGATGCCCTAATCTCCACTTTCAACTGTTGTTCACTCCTTGATCAGTTGAACCTTCTCTTGCTGCTCTACACCTTTGCAAATGTGAAAATGAATCCTTTTCTTTTTTAGGGTTTTTTTATGTTTAGATTAGGTTTCGGTATTGTTTAATGTCGTTTAAGGTGTCCTTGTGAGCCTGGCCGACCTTTCTATCAAAAATAAAAATTTGTATTCTTATTCAGGTCATCTAAAAGTGGCTTGAGTCATAGGTGAGGGCCAAGTGCTGCCTAGGAGTCCCTTGGCTGCCCCAAGGACTTTTGGCTCTCTCCTCATCCTCGGCCACTCTCAGAGTCATCCAGAAAATGTTTCTAGAATTTTATACAGCTTGGAGAAGACCAAGTTACTTCCAAACGTCATTCTTGTACCGTCCCTAGTATAGGAATGGAAGTACCAGCACTAAGGAATGCATCCTCATGGAGCATAGTAAACCATAGTTACTAGATTTGGTAGGATATGGTCTAAATTCCGCTTTTTGACTCGACATGTTTGTCGGACCATTCCATCTTTTTTAATCCCTTTGAAGATTTCATAATTTTCATATATTTTTGAACTTGATAACTGTGTTGTAAATAGCGTAAACAAATAGTTTGAATTTCATGAATATAACAAATAAGGACTTGGCAAGAAACATACGCATTATTTCACCATAGGGTTTCATTATGTTATGTAGATCCCCTTTCCAATCCCTATGTATGGCCAAAACATTACAAATTTCTAAAAATATAGTAATGATTATCACAGGGTTTCATTGATGGGGTAATACATTACCACATGCATAAATATTGGGTGTGGGGGAGAAGATGTTGTGGGATTAAAAGAGTTTAGAAAGTAAAAAGGGTGTGAGGGGTATTGGGTGGGTAGGTGGGTATTGGAGGGGGTTGACAATAAAGCAATCTGGGGCAATATTTTTTAAGATTAGAGGTATTTTCTAGTATGTCACAAATGCTTGTGTTATGAGTCATGACCCAAGTCACTAAGTGAATCCCTCGTGATGTTCATAAGCAAAAACACAAGGCATCAATTAGGTAGATGACAGTTAGCAAATCAATTGGTAGACAAGCAACCCTTTAAGTGATTTCTAAATTTACCTAAAAAATCTATGCATTCTAAATTATTAATTCTTTATAATTTTTAATAGAATAAAAATATTTCAACACTCCTAGGTACTAACTAAACTGCTTATTTAACAAATTAACCTTCTTTCAAAAAACATATACCCAATGGTGATATATGATTCCTTAACAAATCATGTTGCTCTAATCATAAGTGATGTTGCTTACTCCAGAATTTGCAAAAAAGTATGTGTAAGTTATTTGTTATTTGTAAGGGGTTTAGTGAAAGCAACTAAGATTGTCACGAATCATAATATCTTTATTATTTTCATGTATGAGGAATCCCTTGTTCTTTTTCTTTTTCCATTGAATATTGCTTTGGCACTTCTCCATTTCATCTAATTCTCTTTGTTTCATGGGAACATGTCTCTAATATCCAAGTGATAAACCCTAACATCATAGGGACCTAGGGATTTGGAGGGGGTGTCCCAAACCCATCTCATTTTCTTGAAAGATTTTGGGACATTCCCTAGAAATCTTCTAAATAAGCGGAGATCCTCTCCTCGTCATCACATTTTTGTTTCTTGTGGAATTTCCTTGCATTTTGTGGCCTTCCTCAATATTTTGGTGCATTGCCAACACTAAAAAGGAAAAATGCAGACAAAAAAAATAGAATTATTTTAAAACAATAAATTCCTAAAAAGAGGGGCCCCCAAAATTCAAGAAAATTTAATTTCACGTTTTCCTTTCATTAAAAATAGAAAAATGAGAAGAGAAAGAGAAAAATTTTCTCAGATATAAGTTGCATGATGGCTTCAAATTCTGCATTTATTGCTCAATAAACCTATGTTCTATGCATGATGCAAATTCTTTTTGGCATCTTTGACTTGCTGTGGAAATTATCTCCTACTTATCAATCTTTGAAAGTTTCATATTATGTCTATGATTATTGGTCTAACCAATGGACTGTGATTTTAATGCATTGTTATTGGACTTAACTCTTTGAATGTTTCCCTTAATTCTTTGATCGTTTAGAAATATGATGTTTCCACAATCCATAGTTATTTCTTGATTAATTTTTTGGATTTTAACTATGTCATATAATTTTTAAGCTCAACAATTCAGATCATACATTAAAATCCCTTATTAGGATAAGAAAAATATGTTAGAATATTGCAGGAGTAAAGAATTAAAAATACAAATGGGAGAAAACATCACAGTAAGGCCAATGAGAAACGTAAACATGCACAATGAAATAATAATTAAAAATCTTAGATAAGGATAAGAATTTCAGCTTATTTTGGTCTATTTATATTATTTTCAAATATTATGAGTTGTTCATATTATAACAACTTTAATAATAATATTATGCATTATTTGACAATTATCCTCCATCATAGCCCTTGCCATTCACAAAACCAAGAAAAAAATCATCCCCAAAACCTATTCCTTCATCCCTAAAACGTCAAGAATTACTAACAATTCTCTACCATTTGCAATAGATTACCCATCCACAAATAACCTTTTATATGAAAACTTGGGAGTTGGCTATTTCATGTTGATTTAAGATCTAAAGGACTTGATTGGGAAGGACTAGCAAGTAGATGATTTCTTGAGTGAGATAGCTCGACCCATCCACAACTAACTTTTTATTTGAAAACATGGGAGTTGGCTATTTCATGTTAATTTAAGATCTAAAGGACTTGATTGGGAAGGACTAGCAGGTAGATGATTTCCTGAGTGAGATAGGTTGACTTAGTGTTGGATCATGAGGCGAGCTCTAACCATTATCTAATTGGCAATGTTCCAACCATCAATTCAGTCAAGAAGTTGTCATGACAAGGTTTAGAACCACAACATAGCAAGCAAATTAGTAGGCATGATCAAAATCATATGAACACGATTGGTGTAAAATAAAGCATTTTGACTTGATGTGAACCCATGCATCACAAGACATGTTTTGTTTCTTGGATTGGTAAGATCCCTTCAAGATAACCTTTATTTTCAATGCCATAACTGAGGTGTATCTCCTTGGTCAAATGTATTTGAACCCTACACTTGGATTTATTCATTAGAGTGTGCAACATGTGTTAGATGTGGTACTTTACCTAATTTAAACACTTTTTGAATCTTCTAAGGATTTGAACCTGATAGTCCTAATTGAAAGTTGAATGCTCTTACCATTTGAGCTCAATCCAATAGAAAAAAATTTAAACCTTAGAGAGATCTCAAAGTGTGTGTGAGAGTGGGCATGAGTTTTTCATATCAGAGATTATTTCCTATGTGTTTCATAGTGAGGAGTTCAACATATAATTCCATGTATACCATGGCTATTTTGATTCATAAAGAATGTTCTAAAACGGTACCTTTGTTAATGGTAGTTAGCTCAATATTCCCCATATATTGTCCTACACTCATTGGGCATGTCACAAACAATTATTGTTACATAGTATTCTTTGTGCAAAGCTCAAAATGTATGTGAAAATAGCCTTGTGTTTGCAAAATCATTGACTATTTCTAGAGTACTTAACAATGATGAATTCAACCCAAACTTCCACATATCCCTATGATTATTTGGTGCATCAAGGATGTTGTAGAAAAGGTACTTTAGTGAATGTTGGGTAACTTATCATTCCGCATCAATCACCCTGAACCCTTTGGGCATGTCACAAGAAATTATTGTCACAAAGAATTCTTAGGGCAAAGCTCAATGCAAATTAGAGTAGGCATGGGTGCATAATATCAAAGACTATTTCCTGAGTGCTTCACAATGATGAATTCAACTCCTATTTCCACTTATCCCCAAGTTTATTCTCGTCACCAAGGATGTTGTAAAAAAGATACCTCAATCAAAGGTGGGATACTCATTATTCTCCATCAATCGTCCTAAACCCATTGGGTATTTTACAAGAAACAGTCTAAAAGAGTTCTTCAATAGCATAGCATGGTTGCAACACTGAACATCCAAAATGGCATTTATTTATTCTCTCTGTCTTGGCACAAAAAAAAATGTGCTCATGCTGAGGATTTTTAATTTAGGGGGAGACAATCTAGCCATATATGAAGCATACAAATAGAATCTTTTATTTAAATAATCCCTTGGGGTCCCTAGAAATTATTAATTTTACTTTCTTCTTAGATGTCAGTGTCTAAGGATGAGCAATATTGCTGAAATTCTCCCAGAACTTACAACCTACCTCATCTTCTTTGAAAGTGGTAACCTAGCTTTCCACTAAAGGAGAACCTTGATGAGTTGTTAACACCTAAATTAACTCACTTATGCAAAACAAATGGACTAATATTGCACATTGATATCGAAAATATTCATCACTCTATTATCCCCTGCCAACTTCTTGAAGAATTTGAGCATAATTTAGTTCTCTTATGAAATTTTCCCTTCACAATGTGACCCAAATAGTGTTTTTTTTTATATAAATGAAAAATGTTGTTTCAAATGCAATACAAGTAATGAAATGAATCTCATCCAAGCAATGCCCTTAGCTATAACATTTTTAGATATTATATGATTCATATCTCGATGGTTGTGAGTTAAATGTATATAGCTATGATTAAAAAAATATTCCTATAAAGAGTAAATCTTTGACACAAACCCTTACATTAGAGGCAATCAATATATGAATAATATGACAAAATAAGAAAACATAAATGCACTATTGCACCCAAAAGTTCAAAATAAACATGTAATGACAACATCTACAAGTTCCATTGAAGCGTAGAAGTATTCAACAAATCAAATTTTGAAATAAGTAAAACCTAGAATGTAATGTTCCCTTTTTCTAGCCATTATTCTCTTATGCCTTGTTAGCTCTTTTCACCACAGTCTCATGGGCTTACCAGGACTTTGCAAGGACCAATGTGAGTTTTGACATAGCCATCTTCAATTCCTAACAAATCGAAGTCAAGATAGAAAGGTTGCTAGATACTTACTATTTATAGTAAGTCAGCAAGGATTTGTATATCCGAGTTTACAGTATTGGACTTGGAGCGTTTTGTCGAGATAGTAAGTCACCAAGGGTCTGTATTTATGGCTTTGTAGTATTGGACTTGGAGCATCTTATAGAGAGTATTTCGGAAGCTATTACACAGTCTTCTGAGTTTGACAGGATATTTATTTAAATGCCAGAAGATTTAATAGTCAATTTAGTATGCCTCTTTATTATTAAAAGGAGACATTAATTAAAAGTGGAATAAGACACAAAAGAAATATGAAAAGTCAAGCAGAGGAAAATGAACAGACATCGAGATGACTACAAAAGGACCTTTAGAGATTCATTCCATTTGTGCTTGAATATTTGATTGATTTTCTTATTTCTCTAGAGAGAATTTTGGGAAGTTTCTAGCTTTCTCTTGCTGAACCCTGAGGACGGAAACCTTTAATACTCTCAATGGATTGGATGGAAACCTAGTTCATCTCCAGAGTGGATTAGCAACCGACTTTACCTTGCATTTCACATTCTTATTATCCAATCTGACTGTAACATTTTGTATCTAAGATTTCTAAATATCTATGAAGTTATTGTATTGTTGGTTTATAATGCAATAACTATTTACAGAATATTTTAATATGAGCATCTGCTAATTCATATGTTGGTTTTATTTGCATATATTATCTGTCTATACTCTGAAAATTATTGTAAGAAAGAATTGGGAAAATATCCAAGTCGGATATTACAGTGGTATCAAAGCAATGTATCCTACCATCCTCAAGGGTTATGAATTGCATAAGTAGTCTTAGAGTCTACCTTTGCTTAATGATCAAAGAATAAATTCACTGTTGAGTTAAATTTTTGGATTTGCATCTACAACAATAATGGGGACTTAAAAATATGGGCTTTGAATATTGTTTGCAGGGTGCCTGTATATCTTTGAATATTTCTATTATGAGAATTTGAGAAATATTAACTGTGGTCCCTTTACTCATAAAATTGGTGATCAATTGAGGTTGTTGTTGTGCGATTATTAGGAATCTGAGGTTTATTTGTGGGCTAGTATGTGAATAGCGCTTGAAATAAACAATTCAAGACAAAGTTAATACTCTAAAATACTAGTTGGGTACGGTTAATCAGGCTTCTTATGCACGTGGCATTAATAAGGATAGAAGGTTTCAAATGTTTCAACCTGATTATAGTTCTAGAAAATATTTGTTTCACATTTTAGTGGAAAGTCCAACAATGAAGACGTGGTTGCTTCTGATGAATATTGGTTGAGATTTTATTTTTTTTAATTGTCGATAACTAATCTGTTGTGTTGCTGCTGACGTGCAGAAATTCTGCAGTTATTACATTCATAGCGAAGGATTGATGTTCTAGTCTTATCATGCTTTGGAGACATAAAAGGATGTTCAACCTTGCAAATTGACTCTCTTGATTTTCTGGAGCCGGAAAGACTGTTATGATAAAGACATCTTCTTTGTACCTAAATGCCTAGACTAACCAATGGCATGGAATGAGACAAATATAGTTCATTATGAATGACCGTTCACATCTATTGCAAGGCAATAAACTTGATTGTGTTCTTGTTTTAATTGTCGGATCTATCTAACATCATGGTGAGAAATTGAGGGTGACACAGTGGTTCTCTTGTTCATTGCAAGATAACAATTATCTTAGACCAAAAGCATCGGGTGTTGCTAGCAAAAGATACAAGCTTTGTAATTATCCGAGTAATTACGAAAAAGCTATCGAGTGCCCCAAACATTTCTAGACTCCATACTCTATTGTCGTTTTTAAAAAATCGATCCATGGCAATTTATAGAGTTTTGGGCTCGAATATTGGATGCAACAACTGCAATAGAGTGTAACAGCAACTAAACATTCATCTAGACTTGTCATGGATAGTCCACGGCCAATTCTTAGTATAATGACGGAAAATTGGTTTCAGGTCAAAGACGGTAATATGGCAAAGTTTTGGCTGAAGAAAATAAACAGAAGTCTTTACATGTGTATGAAGCATAGTGCAACTGATAACCATCATGAGTCTCTATGAGCAATCTGTAGGTTGAGATACTGTTATATAATCTAAATAGAACATGGTATATGGAAATGAAGTCAAATGGATAGACGCAATGGTTAAGGAATTGTGTGGAGTAAGCGGATTGTAGATTTCATTCCAAACTAAGTTGAGCATTCATCGAGTAGCTAGGAAGTATATAGGTAGTGTCGAAGTTATTGAACGGTCAAAAGGAAGCCAGAAAAAAAAAAGAGAGAAACAAACACCAAGCTTTCATCTATAGCAGTGGTTTACACTGGGACTATTCCTGTGAGTGGAGTTGGAGCAAGACTGCATTGAAATTGTGTGGCTTGAGACTTAAGTAACGCTGAAATCATATTAGAACATTGACTTGGAGATTGTAGAAGAACGCATGTATATAGTGCATAGCTGAATGCAGGGGAGCCATCATGAGAGTTCTTCCTCCTTTACAAAGTTATTCTATAATATTGCAAGAGCTCTTCGGATAGGTAGATCCAACATTGTGGATGAAGTTGACCCAACTAAGGTAGCAATAACACAGGGTTGGGTTCCTCTGGATGTTGTTGGGAAATAAATTAATAATCAAATACACCTGGACGAGAATCTATAATGTATCAGAATTTCTCAAACATAGATGCATTGAATGGGATTCTGACTTGTTGCAATGTTTGTGCCTTTCCTATTTGTCACAATTTATATGATATATTGTAAAATCAACCATAGACAAATTGGTAGCAAATTCATAACTTCCCAGGAATAAGTGATGATTGAAATCTAGAACTATTAATGTATAACGTGTGTTTACTTGGGCACTAATCAGCATCTTATTTAGAACAATGATTTATTTATCTCAGTCAGTACGACATTTATTAATTGATGACACTATGCCAAATGTTTGATATAGTGCTTCTTAGGAATCAATGTCTCTTCTTGGATGATATAATCAGATAAGTGTTTGATTTAATACCATTTCATAAGCTTGTAAATTTTGGTGCAAATTAGGGATCAATTATAGCAAGGGATCTTACATCAATGAGAAGCAATATCAGAGATTTCCTTTGGTTGTTCCTCGCTTCGGTGTCTTTATTTTAATGATTATAAGCTTCTTACGTAATTTGGCAACATTAAAACTTGGTTACAATCAAATAGAAGAACACAAAAACTCGGAACAGTCTTTGCATACAAAGTTACAATTCGACAAAATGTCATAGTTTCAAAACTGAAATTTTAAGAACAAATTTGCAAGGGGATAATAAAAGTTAAATTGATTATTGGTAGCATCCATATATATTCAGCTGGATCAGTGAAAAGTAGTGTTAAATTGTAGTCAAAGTAGGAGTATTGAGTGGGCGAAAAATTGGCATACAGTATTTTTAAAACACTGAATAAACATGTTCAAGCAACTACCAAAATTTATTGCGACAAGGAACAAATTCTTGAAAAAAAGCTCTTCAATACAAAGAGGAAACTTGCAAGTTTGCCTCAACCAAAGCATAGATTACTTTGCAATTTGGATGCAATCGAGAAAATTTTATCAACAATAGAACATTTAGGCTCTAAGAGTAAATAAGTGAGCATCCTATTGGTTCCCAAAACCACAGGTTGGAAATTCAAGAGTTTTTCCAATTCTCTACTACGATTACTCAATCGTATTAGTTTGTGGTGACTAATCAAGGAAGTACTATACACTCTCCATAATTCACCGTTGGGATTCGGGGCCGGGTTGAGCCTTGAGCAGGGGTTTGGGGGCGACAGCCCCCAATACAACCATGGTCAATTTTTTTGCGGGCTGACATGTAATTATTCTAGCCCTAATTTTGTAAGCGACAAAAAAAACACTTATAAAATGGCTTAGGGTTAGCAATTTCAAAGAAGGTATTATGCGATAATAGCTTCTCGAGGCGATATTGAGTTGTAAGGGATTACAGATTGTAATCAGGTTGTAGTCACTGGACAAAAAAATTATTGGACTCGTTGTTTGGTGGACGTAACCCAAGAATGGGTGAACCACGTTAATCTTTGTCTCTCGTGTTCTCTTCTGTGTGTGATTTATTATTTTCTAATATTGGTTATATTTGCATGTAACAATTACTTCTTTCTTGTTAATCCTAACAAGTGGTATAAGAGTCAAGTTGTTTCAGTTATTCTATGCAGGAAAGTCTCACGGTTGAGTGGAAGTCTAGCGATTGAGTGGGAGCAATGGCAAACAAGGGTAAGATGAAGATTGAGAAGTTTAATTGGCACAACTTTCAGTTATGAAAACTGCAAATGGAGGGAGGAGTATCTTTATTAAAAGGATTATGGCGGCCATTGGAAGGAAAATCCAAGAAATCAACTGCTATGAGGCCTGGGATATTGTGGATAGAAAGGCACCTAGAAGTATTTGATTATGTCTGGCATAATCAGTGGCATTTAATATTACAAAAGCGAAGAGGACTGAAGACCTGATACAAACCCTAGCAAGGTTGTACAAAAATCCCTCCTCTTCAAACAAGGTATTCCTCATGAAAAGTTTATTTAATATGAAGATGGAAGAAGGTGGATCTGTTGTAGATCATTTAAACAAGTTTAGTATGGTTACTAGTCAATTATCTTCTGTAACTGTTAATTCTGATGAAGAAATTAGGGCTCTCTTGATTTTGTGTTCTTTACCAAAAAGTTGGAATGGCTTGCTAATGACAATGAATAATAATATTTCTAAGTCTAATACCCTAGAATTTGATGATGGATTGTTGTTATTCTAAGTGAAGAAACTTGTAAGAAAAGCTCGGGTGGATCTACATTAGGAAGTCTTTTGTGTGCACAAAGCAAACGCAGAATGAATGACAGAGGAAGCTATTCTAGAAATTGTGCGAAATCAAGAGGAAAATCAAAGGGGAAGAGGTCTCAATGAAAAGGACCAAGAGATTGTTGGTACTATGGGAAACCAAAGCACAAGAAGAAAGATTGTTGGACTCAAAAGAACAATGAAGGAGACAAACAAAATGGAAACAAGGAGGTAAATGTGATAAGTAACAAATCTGAAGAGGATGCTTTGCATATTTCCTCAGAAAATGTTGATGATTTATGGATTTTAGATTCACGAGCTTCATTTCATGCTACACCCCATAGAGGTTATTTTATTAATTATGTTCAAGGGGATTTTTGGCTTGTTTATTTGGCAGATAATAAACCCTATTAGATTGTTCGAAAGGGCAGAATTCAAATTAAATTGAGGAATAGGAATCATTGGCTACTACAAGAGGTAAGACATGTTCCAAGGCTGAGTAGGAATAAAATTTCAGTAAGGCAACTTGGTGATGAGTGTAACGTTACTGTTATTAAATAAATCATTTATCAAACTATTGTAATGCGCTGATTGATTTTATGTATCTCGGACCCATTCTTATTTTCATTTCCATAGTTTGTGTCGCCATCGGCTATTTTTGTACAACCTCGAAAAGTTTTCCCGACGGGTATTTAAGCACAGCGTGTAGGTTGTCTTTAGGCATGCAATTAGGATTATTTCTTTATACTGCAAATTCCTGTTGGAATTCTGCATTGTTCGCCATTTTGAAAGTGAGAGATCTTCCCTATTTGGCTTTGCGGTTTCAGTGGGATTCATCCCTCACCCTATTCCGTTGTTGCATGTAATTCTTCGTTCGGATCTAGCAAATCAAAGCACCATCTTTCAACAATTATTGTTCGAATTCAAGTCTCTATTATTGTGTGGATTTTTATCAAGATCTATTGTGTGTGTATGAACCAGATTGTATTCCATATTGGGCTCGAATACCTAGCCTTGTAGCCTCCTGTCATTTCTCGTTCTGCTCAGTCCTCAACCGTACGACCCTCATCCATCCTTCATTGTACTTTCTGTCTACCGTACGGCCTCCCTAGCACATCGTACGGCCATCTCAACACCGTATGGCCATAGAAAGTCCTTCCCCATATGGCCTTATCCTCTTTGTACGACCATCACTTCCCCACCACCATACACCATTCTCCTTCTACAGTACGACTACATATTGGTGACCGTACGGCCATCTCCAATCTACCATACGGGTAATAGTGCCTCCTCTCATCATGTCCGGCCCTCACATAGGTGCATACACCCTCTAGTCATCCACTCGTACGGCCAAGCACTACGTACACCACCTTGTTTCAATCGTCCATCTCCAGGCAATTTCGTACCTCCATTGTGACTCAATGTAAAACGTTTGTGTGGGGGTTAACTACACTACAAGAACATTACAATGATATCAAAGCGCTTTGATCTTGCCAGCCTGTGGATAGTGAATGAGTTTATAGTCGGAAGAGAGGACACATTCCGTTGATCGAATGGCTGTCGAACCAGAACCTACGGCTGCCGAACTTGTGGCACTACTAAGGGAACTTGCCAGGAATCAAGCACAAATCACTGATACTCGGCAACTCATGGAAGAGACTCTCAAGAAGTTGGCAGACAATAAAATATCCGAAAAACAAAATGGTCACAACGCAGACTCGGTGTTGGGTAAATCAAACCCTCATCCAGCATGCTCTCGACCTTCCATGCCATCTTTTCTCTCACAGATGGAGGCACTGTATGGAGGGAAACAACCAACCTTTGAAGAAATGCAAGAACAACTGAGAGAAGACTTGAAGAATGCAAATCTTGAGGAAGATATATCCTACAAAGATTACATGGATCTGAAAATGAGATATTTGGGAGGCGGAAACGGAGGATATTTTAACAATGATCTCAGAAGAAAGTTGAGTAAAGTAAATCTGTCTCCATTTGACCAATCCGGTTCCATATCTGCGCAAGCGTGGGTAATGAAGGTTGATACTTACTTCCAACTGAATCCTATGCTAGAAGAAGAAGAAATCAAATTTGCGACGCTGCACTTGGAGGGAGTCGTGCATGAATGGTGGCATCACGGCACCATCACACTGGGGCATGAACAAATAAATACTTACGTGGAATTCACTGAGATTGATAGATCAATTTGATGGTAAAGATCCGGAACTCAATTTCAAAGAGTTGTCACAGCTGAGGCAATTGGATCGGTCAATCAGTACATTGCAGAATTTCAGAAATTCTCTGTGTCAGTCACGGATATTTTCGAAAGAAGACAAGCAGTACTCTTCATGGACGAACTAACAGAACCTCTGAAAGGTTAGGTAAATGGGTTCAATCCTTCCACCCTGTTGGAGGCTATCATTAAGGCACGAAGTATGGTATCGTCATCCGCATCATCCTCTCGAAGTTACTCACATTCCAAATCGTCAGCGTTTCCGAGCGAAAATAAACCTCCACCCAAGAAGCCGTCATTAGATGAAGCTACCAGACAGGAACTCCGAAGGAAGAAACTGTGTTTTAATTGCAAGGGACCTTGGGAGCCTGGCCACAGATGCCTCGGAAAAGGGAAGATCCATTGCATTGAGGTCATGTCTGATGATGAGGACGAACAGAAAGAAATGTGTGTCGAAGACAACTAACCTCACAACGACACCAGCATGGTCAGTTTAAACCGTACGGAAAGAATTGTTGCTTTAGTACGACGCGGTGCCCTAGCTGGTAGCCCGAGGTGCATAGTTTTTCATGTATGGGGAACCCTCCAAGGACAACAGGTTACGGTGATGCTGGATAGCGGAGCTACTCCAAATTTCATAAGCTCGTCTCTAGTGAAGCGAAGGGGTCTACCTACGGAGACACATGCAAGATTTTAGGTCAAGGTTGTCAGAGGGACTCTTCTGCCCTGCACACACCTTGTTCCTCCGCTAACTATCACAATGGTGACTCACACAATGACCGAGGATTTCTTCATAGTGGAACTTGATGACATGGAGGTTATTTTGGGCATACAATTGATGGAGACACTTGATGAATACACTCAGAGCTTCAAACGGATGGATTTCACTTTTGTTGTCAATGGAAAGAAGGTTATTCTCCGCGGAATGGAAAATGAAGGTCCGAAGGAAGTTTTTGCACATTGGATGGAGACAATTTTTCGACATGATGACGTTGCATGGGCTACACATTGTTTTATCTCAGCAAAACCTATAAAAAGACAACAGACACCTCCACAAGATGATGAACTCCAGGATATTTTGAGTAAACATGATAAAGTTTTCATTGACATTCCTACTGGCATACCGCCTCATCGAGGGTTTGAACATACTATCGAGTTGGAAGCAGTAGCCAAGCTAGTCATAACCACACCATACTGCCATCCCAAGAAATTCAAAGATGAGATTGAAACAATGATTCAGGAATTACTAGAGAAAGGATAGATCCGTCCCAATTCTAGACCTTTCGCATCATCTGTAGTATTGGTCAAAAAGGATGGGACAATGCGCATGGGTGTGGACTACCGTGCCTTGAACAAAAAAATAATAAAGAATAGATATCTCATTCCAAGGATAGATGAGTTGCTAAATGAATTGCATGGCGCAGTCTATTTTTCGAAAATAAATCTTCGTTCCGGATACCATCAAATCCGCATGAGAGTGGAAGACATAGAAAAGACAACCTTCCGTTGTCACTACAGACATTATGAGTTTCTGGTCGTGTTGTTCGGATTGACAAATGCACCTGCTACATTCCAGTCATGCATGAACTACATCTTCAAGAAACAATTGCATAAGTACTTATTCGTTTTTATTGATAATCTTATTTATGGCAGGACATGGTTAGAGCACATGAAGCATCTGAATGAAATCCTAAGTATCATGGAGGAGCAGTCTTTGTTTGCCAAGCAATCTAAATGTGAATTTGGTATGATAGAAATATTGTACCTAGGGCATGTTGTCAGTAAATTCGGAGTTCAAGTGCACCAGGAGAAGATCCAGGCTATCCTCAATTGGCCTCCCCCACAATCACTCAAAGATTTGTGAGGATTTTTCGGATTGTGTAGTTATTACTGGAGGTTCGTCAAAGGATTCTCTTAGCTCAGCGCACCCTTAATGGATCTGACAAGAAAGTGGTCTTTCCAATGGAATGAAAAGACACAAATCACTTTTGATAAATTGAAAGAGGCAATGAGCACTTGTCCCGTATTATCACTACCCGATTTCACTCGACCATTCATTTCGGAGTGCGGCGCATCCAGAGAAGGCATTGGCCCAGTACTGATGCAAGATAGACACCCCATAGCTTATGAGAGCAGGAAGCTTACACAAACGGAATGTCTATCTTACATATGCGACAAAGAAATGTTGGCCATCGTACATGCACTAACCAAGTTTTCGCAATATCTGGTGGGTGCCAAGTTTGTCATCCGTACGGATCACAACAGTTTGAGATATTTTTTGGAGGAACCAGACTTGAACGAAAGGCAACAAAAATGGGTAAGCAAGGTTCAGGCTTTTGACTTTGATATTGAATATGTGAAAGAGAAGAACAAAGTGATTGTAGATGCCTTGTCCAAGAAACCCACCATCTGCTCACTAAATCATATTTCAGCTGACTGGAAGGCACACCTATTGGTAGAATACTCCAAAAACACATTTGCCTATGAGCTAATGGATGACAACGCCCAAAATGATCAGTATAGAGTGGTGGATGACATCATCTACTATAAGAATCGGATTTTTTGGTGCCGAAATCCAAATTGAAGCAAAAAAATTTGAAGGAAGTACACGACTCACCCTTGGCAGGACACCCAAGTTTCCTCAAAACTTACAAAAGTCTCAAAGAGAGGTTTTCATGGAAAGGACTCAAAGGGGATGTGTTGCAGTATGTACGGGAGTGTACAATCTACCAGCAAAACAAATCCCAATACTCTACCTGTCGGATTACTACAACCTCTATCGATTCTAGAACATAAGTGGGAAAGTATCTCAATGGATTTCATAATGGGGCTTCCCAAGGTGAGCGGAAAGGATTGTATTTTCGTGGTGGTTGACAGATTGACAAAGTATGCCCACTTCTTTGCCATCCCCTTAGATTTTCAGGCTGCACAAGTTACCAATCTATTTTTTAGAGAAGTCTTTCGTCTGCACAGGTTACCCGAAACATCATCAGTGATCGGGATGGGCGATTTATCAGTATCTTCTGAACAGAGCTGTTTCGGATGGTAGGGACAGAATTAGCGCCAAGTACTAGTTACCACCCGTAGACAGATGGACAAATAGATATTGTGAACAAATGGCTCGAAGGTTACCTTTGGAACTACGTCTCGACACAACAACAAGCATGGGTCAAATGGTTACATCTGGGGGAATATTGCTACAATACCACTTATGACATGTCCATTAGAATGGCACTATCACTATTCAAAGCTCTGTACGGGTATGAACCCCTCTCCTTCATTGACATAGTTCTGGGTGACAACCACGCACCAAGGGCGAGGGACTAGCTTCAGGAGGGACAAGACATATTGAGATAATTGAAGGAAAACCTACAACAGGCACAAAATCAACAGAAATTGTATGCCGACAGACACAAAATAGAGAGGAGTT
Source organism: Cupressus sempervirens (assembly GCA_028749045.1). Taxonomy (NCBI): domain Eukaryota; kingdom Viridiplantae; phylum Streptophyta; class Pinopsida; order Cupressales; family Cupressaceae; genus Cupressus; species Cupressus sempervirens. Next base: position 512,163,435 of record CM053792.1, on the reverse strand, counting down.
TCGAAGTAGGGGATTTGGTCTATCTTCGGCTCCAGCCATACCGACAATCTTCATTGAAGAAAAAGGAAAGGAAAAATTGAAGCCATGATTTTATGGCCCCTATCATGTAGTTTTTCGCGTTGGTGAAGTCGTGTATGAACTGGAACTTCTGGACGGAAGCCGTATTCATAACATTTTTCATGTCTCATGCCTGAAGAAGGTTGTAGGGCAGAACGTCATGGTAGCCACAAACCTTCCACCGCTCAATGAAGAAGGGAAGCTCATATTGGAACCAGTCGAGATCATCGAACTATGTGAAAAGACTCTGCGAAACCGCATGATGGAGGAATATCTGGTGCATTGGAAACACTTGCCATTGGACGACGCAACATGGGAAGGCGAGCACATTCTCCAACACTCGGCATTACATTTGCTTGAGGACAAGCAAAATTTGGGACGGGAGGACTATAATGTTACCGTTATTAAATAAATCATCTATCAAACTATTTTAATGGGCCAATTGATTTTATGTATCTAGGACCCATTCTTATTTTTGTTTCTGTAGTTTGTGTTGTCGTCGACTATCTTTGTACACCGTCGAAAAGTTTTCTCCGACAGGTATTTAAGCACGGCATGTAGGTTGTCTTTAGGCATGCAATTAGGATTATTTCTTTATACTACGAATTCCTGTTGGAGTTCTGGATTGTTTTCCATTTCATAAGTGAGAGGTCTTCCCTATTTGGCTTTGTGGTTTCGGTGTGATTCATCCCTCACTCTATTCCGTTGTTGCATGTAATCCTTCGCTCGGATCTGGTAAATCGGAGCACCATCTTTTCGCAATTATTATTCGCATTCAAGTCTCTATTATTGTGTGGATTTTTATCAAGATCTATTGTGTGTGTGTATGAACCAAATTGTATTCCATATTGGGCTCGAATACCTAGCCGTGTAGCCCCCTGTCATTTCCCATTCTGCTCAGTCTTCAACCTTACAACCCTCATCCATCCTTCATTGTACTTTGTCTACGGTACAACCTCCCTAGCACACCGTACAACCATCTCAACACCGTATGGCCATAGCAAGTCCTCCCTCATATAGCCTTATCCTCTCCGTACGGTCATCACTTCCCCACCACTATACACCATCCTCCTTCCACCGTACGACTGCATACTGGTGACCGTACAACCATCTCCAGTCTACCGTACAAGTAACAATGCCTCTTCTCCTCATCATGTACGACCCTCGCATAGGTGCACACACCCTCCAGTCATCCACCCGTACGGCCAAGCACTCCGTACACCACCTTGTTTCAATTGTCCATCTCCAAGAAATTTCATACATCCATTGTGAGTCAATGTAAAACGTTTGTGTGGGGATTAACTAGACTGCGGGAACATTACAATGAGTGTTGCACTATTACTTATAATGATAAAAATTGGAAGGTTTCAAAAAGTTCCTAGTAGTAGTAAAAGGTGTGAAAGTAGGCACCTTATATCTTTGTACAAGCCATACTATTCCTTCTCCTTTAATTGTTTCAAAGAAAAATGAATGTTCAGAAATAGTTGCTCTAATTGAGCAAGGAGACCAAACAATTGTATATACTGAAACAACACTATGGGACAAAAGACTTGGGCACAAGAGTGAAGGTATGTAATTACTTCATTGAAAGAAAGTTTTCCCAAGTCTAAAATGTGTTAATATGGATTTCTGTGAAAGTCTTGTTTATGGAAAACAAAAGAGAGTTAGTTTTGTGAAAAGTAGGAAGGAAAAGAAAGATGAGCAATTAGAGCTTGTGCATACAAATGTATGGGGACCAGCTCAAGTATCTTCCCTCGGTGGCTCTCATTATTATGTTACAATCATTGATAATGCAACTAGAAAAGTATGGGTTTATTTCCTTAAACAAAAATCTGAAGTATTTATAACTTTTAAGAAATGGAAATGCTTGGTTGAAAATGAGACTAGTAAAAGGCTAAAATGTCCCAAATCTGGTAATGGTGGTGAGTATTGTAGTAATGAATTCAAATATATTTGTTTCACTAATGGTATTCGTAGGCAGAAAATTGTACCAAGAACTCTGTCAGAAAATGGAGTGGTTGAATGCATGAACAGAACAATAATGGAGCGTGCAAGGAGCATGGCGTTGCATGTTGGACTACCCTTAAACATGTGGGCAGACGCTATCAATATTGTTGTATATTTGGTTAATAGAGGTTCCTCTACTCCTTTGGGTTGCGGTATTCCAGAGGAAGCATAGTCTAGTAAGAAGGTGAGTTATTATTTTCTCAAAACCTTCGGTTGTAAAGTATTTGCATATATAGATTTTGAAAATAGAACCAAGCTGGAAACTAAATCTAAGAAATGTATATTTTTTGGATATGGCATTGATGAAATTGGTTATAAGCTTTGGAATTTTGAAAATCATAAAATTGTAAGAAGCAGGGATATCGTATTCAATGAGAAAGTGTTCTACAAAGATATGTTGCAGCAGCATGAGAAAAAACAAAATGATTATGTAGTGTTGGATGATACTCAAGAGGATGATGTTCCAGTAGTCCCTCATGCTCTGCAATAACAAATACCACAAACCCCAGTGAATGTTAGACGGTCAACAAGGCTAAATAGACTTCCAAAAAGATTTTATCCCTGTTTGTATTCTATTTTATTAACAGATGTTGTGAACCTGAATATTATGATGAAGTTGTGCAGGTGGATACAAAGCTTCAATGGGAATCTAAAGTGACAAAAGAAATGGACTCTTTGCTAAAAATTCAGACTTGGGATTTATGTAAGTTGCTTGCAAATAAAAGGATTTTACAAAATAAATGGATTTACAGTTTGAAACAAAAGGATGGAGGTAAGCGAAGATTTAAAGTCAGGTTAGTTGCAAAAGTATTTTCACAAAAAAGAGGCATTGATTTTGATGAGATATTTTCTTCAGTTCTTAAAACGACTTCCATTCGCATTGTTTAAGTATTGTGGCTACTGAAGATTTTCATTTGGAGCATCTTGATATTGAAACAACATTTCTTCATGGTGATCTGGATGAAGAAATATATATGGAACAGCCACAGGGATTTGAAATCATAGGTAAGGAGAATTTAGTGTCTAGATTGAAAAAATAAATTATATCACTTGAAGCAAGCACCTTAGCAATGGTATCTTAAATTTGACAGTTTTATAAATGGTGTCATTCAGACCATAGTGTTTATTTTAAGAGGTTGGATGATGACAGCTACATTATTTTATGTTTATATGTTTATGATATGTTTTTAGTTGGGTCTAACATGGATTACATTAAAGGGTTAAAACAACAATTAGCACATTAATTTTCTATGAAAGATTTGGGGGCAGCTAAACAAATCCCTGGTATGAAAATTTGCAAAGATTGGCAAAACAGAAAATTGACATTATCTCAGATTGATTATATTGAGAAGGTGTTGCAATGTCTGTGTATGGAGAATGTCAAAGTTGTTAGCACACCTTTGTTGACTAAGGAGATGTGTCCAAGGATACAAGAAGAGGAGGATAAGATGTCTAAGGTACCTTATGCTTCCAACTGCAGGAAGCTTAATGTATGTCATGGTATGTACTAAGCCAAATATTGCACATGCAATGGGAGTTGTTAGCGAGTATATGAGTCATCATAAAATTGAGCATTGGAGCAATCAAATGGATTCTCAGATATTTGAGAGGAACATCCAATAATTGTTTACATTTTGTGGGCTCTACTATAGATTTATAAGGCTATGTTGACTCAAATTTTGCAGAGGGTCTTCATGCCAAGCAAAGTACTACAAGTTATGTATTTATTGTTAGTGGGACAATAGTGAGTTGGGTTTCTCGATTACAGAAGGTGAATCCTTTATCCACTACAAAGGTAGAGTATGTGGTTGCTACAAAGGCAGCCAAGGAGGTGATATGGCTTCAATTCTTCATGGAAGAATAGGGACATCCACTGAGGGATGATTATCTGTATACAGATAGTCAGAGTGTCATTCATCTTGCCAAGAATTTTGCTCTGAACTCGAAGACAAAACACATTTTGCGGTACCAATTCATTCAGTTAGTTTTGGATGATGGGTGGTTAATGTTGGATAAGATACATAGAGATGATAATCCAGCAAATATGTTTCAACAGTAGTGACAAGGGAGAAGTTGAACTCCTTTTCAGCTTCGGTTAGTCTTCTAGATTGAATAGAATAAAATAACATTTGAGTCCAGGGTGGTTTGATCCAATGGGAGCCTCATGGAGCAGTGGTATTGCTACAACATCAATCGCCAAGTGGGAGATTGTTGTCTAGTGTGGAGCCTGATCGATCCCCAAGTGGAAGATAGCAAGTGGCAAAAAAAAATCTTGTATAAAGAGGTTTAGCATTAAAGATTTTAGAGAAGGTGTGATGCAATTAAAGCTTCTTCTATCAATATTGTGTTGTAAGGGATTACATATTATAATCAGGTTGCAATCACTAGACAATAAAAATATTGGACTCACTATTCGGTGGATGTAGCCCAAGTATTGGGTGAACCACATTAAATCTTTATGTCTTGTGTTCTCTTCTATGTGCATTATTATTTTCTGATATTGGTTATATTTGCATGTAACTGTTATTTTTGTCTTGTTAATCCTAACAAATCAGTTTTGGCCAACAAACGAGAATAACCTCCTGATTCAATTCCCCTGCACTTTAAGCTTCGCTAAACCAAGGCAGGTGAACCTTCACCTTAAACTCTAATCACTTGGTTCAAATCTTTTAAATAGCGAATTTAGACTTTGTGAATTTTAAGTTGGCAAAATCCTTAAAATCAATCAAAATAAAAGTTATATTATTAGTTTTAGATATTTACTTGTGAATGAATGTTATTTAAATGAAAGGAAGAATGTTTGTTACTTATGGATATGGCAGAATATTGAACTTCAAGACCTCTGAGATCAACCAATTTTCATAAAATAAACTGTGGACAAATAGAGTCAAACTTTCTCTAGACCCTTTTATACAACCCTAAGAGACAGTGCCCATACCATCCACTACTTTATAGACTGAAGCTTCAATTGGAAACACAAACCTTAGTCTAATTGAATTTAATTTCTTTAGTAAAACCAATAAGACAAAATTCACATAGACAACGTTTCGTATGCAAATTTTGATAATCAAAGACTTGTGCTGAAATTAACTTCTTCACCATTACTAGTAATTGATTTTAAAATTAATAATCACAGGGGATCAATCTAAACAAAATGAACTTCAATTTTCAAGATGAATAAGAGAAACGAGGCTCTTGTATTAATTTCGAAAATAAGTACAATAAAGATGTGTTTTAATTACAATATCATAGCTACCAAAAACTGCATAACATCTATTCCTTCTTCTTTTCTCTCCATCTCTATATTTCTTTTCTTTATCTACTCATGTTTTTTTTCTCTACAAATGATACACTTCTTATTTATATTTGTTGATATAAAAGGATGTAACCTTTTGAAAACTAAAACTTATCTCTTCCTTTTTAACAAAATTTAAACAATATTTCCAATCGTGCTTTACACGATTTGATAAACACTTAAAGCATATTACTTTATATTCCAGTTTTTTAACATGTTCCTTATAGTATTCATGTTCAATGGCACTTAGATGAAATGATAAGTTTGACTAGTAAGCACCTTCCGGCAGTACACGCTAAGGAAGATTTTTACTAACAGATCCTTCTACACATTTCAATCTGTCATTCGCTGGTTCTATATATCTGTGTTTTGTAATTTATCGAACAATGGATCTAATCACAACTACATGTTGCCATTCGTTGTGTGCAAAGTGGATTATTATATCACCATCCTATTGCTCTCATCTGTTGTAAAACCTTGTCTCCATGTCCTCCGCATATATCAAACTCACAGTGGTATTTGATCTCATGTTGCAGTGAAATCCATGGCTGTATAGGCTCGTTTGTTTTCTAACGAATGCACAGACATATGAGATTAGCACACCATAATATCTTGAATACTTTAGTCTCCAGTGATTGACGATGTCACCACATATGCAATGTCCTATTTTCTTCAATGATCTTGTCCATTGTGGCCTCGAGTCCTTCTGTTGTGTTTCCAACTATTGACGACCACGATGTTTCTTCTAGAGTCCACTACAAATGCAAATCTTTCTATATTGATTTTCCTTTTCAATATTTGACAAAGCCACACCAAACATGCCATCGAGGATATAGATGTCATTCTATAGCAGTGTACTTGGCATACTTATGATTACCATCCATGGATTTCAAATATCTTCACCATTGTTTTGATTACCTTTTCCAATTCGTTGGTGAATGTTTGAAGAAGAAACTATATACATGAGAGCATGATATTGGTTATACCATTCATGACAGTGTTATGAGATTACTCACCTTTTTTAGCACTATCTGACGAAAAAAATTTAATGCCATATTCTCAATCCTAAATATGTTCATCACTTTGAAGACTGCTAGTATTTCTAGTATGAGTTTTTTCTTCCTACATTAAACACAGTCCTCCTTACACTAAAGAATATATCGCATGTTTTGGGGCCACCATCTTAGCTATTATGTATTTCTCTACAAGCCCGTTTTTATACTAGGCGCATATTTGAGTTCTCATTGACTTTGTAGACGGCAATCAGTTAACATGGTTATATTAATGCCCGTGCTTGTTCTGCATACTTTCATTATTGCCTTTTTTATGTATTTGATTGAGCCTTTTCAATTTGTTGGGTTGGAATGAACCTCTGAAGATTGGATCATAAGTAACTATTGTGATCATTGGATGTTCTGAATGTGTTGGAGTCCACATTAACTGTGATTCCTATATTTTTGTCTTCCTTTAGAAGGCGTTGTTGGAAACATCTCTTGTATCCTTGCCTGACTCCTTAACGTTTTCCTTGTGTCCTTCATCGTTGTGTTAAAGCTTCAATCTGCTTTGAACACATGTATTAAACTTCATTCGCTACTAATATGAGAGTGTCATTAGTACTTTAATTTTCCCCTGTGCATCAAAACCATCTAGCTGATTCATTATTTCAAGCATAGTTCATTGGACTTCATTATCACCACCTAAACCATCATCAAAGTGAGCTCCACCTATGGCATCCACTTCATCAAAGAAGACAATACCAATTTCTTTGACCGGGCCATCTTCCTATAGGATGTTATCAGGCTCCATTAAACATCACTATGTATAATATATATTGATGTGTATTGGCTTCATTGTTGTCTAACCGAATCTTACTAAATCATTGCATATAATATAACTTTTATTTATTTGTTTGTCAAGTATTCATGTCCCTCAACTCTGCTTATCATCCCTGTGTTTTTATTTTTTTTAGACATTCACAAAGATTTTATCTTTATTAATAATATTTTTTAATTACACTCTTAATGTGTCCACTATGATAGCATCACATACTATTTGGGTTTTATATGGTGGCGATGGATTTCTTCATACATATATTTGTATGTTATAATGTCCCCTCCTCACTAGGATCTAATAACAACTAGTAAGTTAGTATTAAAATATTAATAATAAATTATAGTATAATTTATAATAAAAGAAATATTCTATAATCTATATATTATGATTTATATAATAATAATAAATCAAATATAATAAATCATAAATTCCCACTCAATAACAAGATTGAATTACCATTCATTGCATATCTAACAATATATCTATAAGATAAAATAATATAATATAAATTTTAAATATAAGAGTTCATTACTAATATTAATTTAATAATATAAATTAAGATAAAATCCTCATCTCCTATCTATCCTTATGAACCATAAAAATAGATCTCTAGCTTGAGATAACTAGCATAACAGTCGAGTGTGCTAATTGTACCAATAATATTTGTCAATTGCACACAGCTTGGAGAGCTATCGCAGATAAATAATCAAACGATTATGACAAGAATAGTTGAATGCTGGACATCAACAAGCATATTCACTCTAATTAGGGTATGCCCTAATGATAAGCCTTAAGAACAAATCATTAACGATAGGTCTAGTGATAAGAATCAACTCATTTAGTAAATGGAAGGAAGATGATGGTGAATAGAAATGACTGATCTTTTTAACTTCAACGTATAAGTAAACACTAGAAATCATTTCGAGGGGACAACGCATCATGAATTATTTTTTCTTTGGGGTTCGTGCAAATAGAGTAGACAAAGACAAGTAAACAGAAACCGCTAATCACCTTTGTTCTTCTATTACTAGTGCAGTTAGATTACTTTTTGGGGAACATTCAAATAGAGCACCTGGAGCAGCATGTAATGTCCCCACTAGCAAGGACAATAATAATACATGCAAAACCAATATTAGAATTTATACAATAATAAAATATATTTCACTATTCTACCCGCTATCATAACCCAACCTTAAAGATGTCTCCACATCAGGATCAATAACCCTCTTGAGGATCCTTAGATCCCCAATTACTTCTCTGTCTTCTATGAAGTGCTCCCTTTAAAGTCCTTCCTAGAAGAGACATTCTCTATCCAAGGCCCTTGACACATATGCAAATGTTAACATCTATGGAATATTCCAGCCTTATAACCATATTAAGATCACTCTCTTCCCAAAGGGACTCTCTTGATCTTAAGCTATTATACACATCAAGATCAGTCTCTTCCCAAAGGGACTCTCTTGATCTTAGACTATTAACCATATTAAAATCACTCTCTTCCCTAAAAAGGGACTCTCTTGATCTTAAACCATTAACCATTAAATCATGTGTTATCCATTTCAAATTACATATTTACATACACATACATATATAAATAAATTATCCACAAGTATGATTCATTAATATAAATAAATTTATAAGCATGGTTAAATAAATATAATCCATAAACATACCTTTCTTACCTTCCTCTTTACTTGGTCCATGTGGCTCTTTTATTTCTTCTTTTCCAAGAATCACAACCTTTCATAATACAAATCCTTTGAAAAGTCACAAAACTTCATAACTAAAATCCTTTCGAAAAGTCTCAATAAATTATAATTACAACATTTTTGAAAAGCCACAACTATTTACAATTATGACCCTTTCAACGATTCACATCCTTTTAATATCATTGATACCTTTTCAGAAAGTCACTTCCTTATTTTATTCATATTAGTTTCCTCTTCCGTTTTGCTTTTTTGGACTCTTAGCTTCTCCTCCTCTTTTTCTCCCTCTCTAAAATAAACTCTCCTCCCTTTTATATCTTAATTTTAAAGAGTCATGTCTATTTGTTAAATATCTCGACTTTTCAATAGATTTAGTTAATTTATATTATTTTATGTTATATTATTCATTTACTTACTTATTTGTGTTTAGTATTATTTATTATTAAATTCTATTTAGAAAGTTAACATACTTTATACAATATTGTTTCTTGTATTTAATTTAATTTCTTTATTTATTCATTTTGATTTAATTATTTTTTAATTATTTAAAATATCATACTAAATATTATTTCATTGATAATATAAATTAAATAATAATAATTTCCTATTTTTATATTTAGTATTAGTTTTAATATAATTTTCTTATCATTATTTATTTACTAACATTGTATTATCTAATTATTATTAAAACTTTATCTTAAAACAGGGATATGACACAGCGTCAGAGGAAAGCAAGAAAAGCATGAAGGAGGAAGAGAACAAATACTACTATCTTTGGCACAAGGCAACGGAACTAATAGCAGAGGCGGTCAGCACTTACAAAGATAGCAGCATTTATCAATGGCAAACATCCAATCTATCATCATTTCAAAGTTACGAAAGATTCAGATCGAAGACTTCTTATTAATTTTGGAAAGCATACTACCGAGCAGCAGCTGTAAGAGCTACGTACAGATTGCATGAATACATAATCCAATCGAACATTATTTTAAAGGAAATAAACTGCAATATAGGATCAAAATTATAGCAATAATGACCAGTGATAATTAAACATAACAATCATGTACTAGATGTCGCAACATTGTTATTCATTCCATATTATAGAAACTCCAAATATAACACACTCCACATTACAAGAATCAAGGCTCTTATGAAAAGATTGCAAAGTTTTTAAATCATCGGTGATTCGAGAGATTGCAAGGAATATCAGTACACACAGAAAGGATATGTAAACTGAGAAAATTCAAGATTCATAAACACACCATATCCAGGATCATTAATAGTTTTGGATACAAGACTTAAGCATTCAAACAAGATTCTTATACAATTGCTGACTTACCTAAAGACACTTGATTTAGTCCAGCTTATAAACAATCATTTCCTCTATTACAAGAAATTAACACCATCTAGATTCTAAAACTATTTGAGTATAAAATTTAATTGAAGGAGGTCCTTGACTATTGACTATATAGTATCAACTCTTAAGTGGTTACTATCGGGGGCATTACATATGTTGATTGATGCTTCCTTTATATCTCTCTTAAAATATGGTATCGTTTTGTTTATGTCTTCTTAATATTGATTTTTAAATCTTTTGATTTAAACAATCTTCTTTCATACTCATATTTCTCAAATGGAAGCCCTGATTTGTAAAATTAAGGCTCCATCACATCCTCCTTGTTGTGATTCATATGGTTGAGCAAATATTGTTGGGACACCCTAATTGAGAATTAAAGCTTGCAATGACACGGTGTATTGTTCATGTTACGAGGATAACAGCGCCACATGATCCTTATGGCAGGGAAGTTATGAAAAAGGTATTTCAATATTGTAGAAAGTTTTCAAGGATTAAATAATATCCATAATCCATCCTTTGGTAAGACATTCAGAATTTTGGAAATAGTTGGAGAACTTAGAGCTTCTGTGATTATGATGGATCTTGGCTTTGAAGATTTAATTCTTCAAATGTTCCACCAATTTTTGATTGCCACTTAAAGGGACCATAGTGGTTGATTTGAAACAAACACGTTACTTCTTCTGATGCTTGTAGTTTGCTTAACAATGTGAGCAAAAATTGAAATCGTTCTAAACAAAGGGAAAGTTTGAGAAAGGAAGGAAAGATCTATTTTAGCCTATACAGGGTCCTGTAAAGAAAGACAAAATTCACTCATATGGGCAGCTTAGCAGGGATAAAGCTAATGGTATCCTTAGGCACCACAAGGCTGAAAAAAACACAATTATGGATTGGGAATTTAAAGGAATCTACATGCATTATAACATCACGTCCTTTGGTTGATAACTATAGGGTTGATAACGCAACTTTTGGATCAGCTATTTATGTAGCAGCAACTGAGGTTAGGCATGAGGATATTCAATCTTATGATGATAATACTTTGAGCCAGCATAATGTTGATTGGATGAAGCATAGTGACTTAATTTTTGAGATGGATGTTGATCGGATATTTGAGAATCTTCTTTGAGTTGAATGATAGAGTACCTCTTGAAATTGATCAAGATTTGACAAAGGGACATAATGCTTATTACAAATCAGCCTTTGATAGAGACTTGGCTAACAATATGGCTAAGGCGCAAATAAGAAGAAAGGACAAAGCATATGAGTATCCATTGATTGGTTCTTCTCCTCATACAACTAGGACTCAACCACATTTATCCAGTGCCTATTGTTACTTTACCGTCACAGATGTGGAGCATAATGATAGCACTTGGTTAAAATCTACTCAATATAGGATGGTTGAGCATCGTATGCTTGATGGTGTGAATTTTTCACACAGGGATGTGAATTGTATGAGGAATCCTAGTGTTGATTCAAGGTTCCCAGAGGAGTCGATTAGTGCATCACAATACAACCACGTCGTGTGGGATGTATTTGGTTCTCCATTCAGCCCACCCATGGAGGACTTTTTTTTCAATTATTGCATAGGTGCAGGATGGACGATAGGTTTGATACACTTCCCTTCATGAAGGAGGAAGCCTTGTCCAACAGTGTTGCTAGTTCATTTCTTCATTATAATTATTGTTTTAGGATACATGTTACAGGGGTAGTGTTATGGCAGTTGGACATTTTGCGCAGTCCACCTATTACAAATATGGACCGACAGGATATTACAGGCAACGGGGAAGGTGGATGGCCTTTTTGTTTGTACTTTGTAGGCCCCAGGAGGATCAGTCACATGGTTAGTAATGTTTTCGGGAGTTGGTTGGCATAATGTTGAACTACTTTATTCTAACCTTAGTAGTGCTTGTAATTTTAGTTGGAGTTAGGTACTCAGTTGGGTTGGGCATCTTCTCATAAATGATAGTAGCACATTGTAGGTTGATCCAACATATTATGCACATGGAGTGATCTGGGATCCTGGTATTTGTATGATTGATGCCTTGTTGTTATGGGTAATTGAAGAGCGGCTTCACAATTCTAAACACGTTATTTGTATTAGAGTAGCATAGAGACTTGGTAGAGCAGCTTCCTTGAGGTTGATATGGATCCAAGCATTTTGGCCATAGCATGCAAATTCAAGTTGCTCGAGGGAAAACAATCTTTGGGAAGGGGTGACTATAGTGTCCCCATTTTCTAGCCATTATTCCCTAATGCAGTGTTAGCCCTTTTCACCATGATCTCGCAAAATAACCATGAGTGTGAGCTTCAACATAAGCATCTTCAATTCAGATAGATCAAAGTCAAGAAAGCAGGGTTTTCAGATACTTACAGTTTATAATAAGTCAACAAGGGTCCATATTTCTGGTTTTGCAATATTGAACTTGGAGTGTCTTATTGAAAGCATTTTGGCAAGCTATTACACATGGTCTTCTGAGTTTGACATGATATTTATTTTAATGCCGGATGATTTAACAGTCTCATTATTATGCCACCTAATTATTAAAAGGACACATTAAGTAAAAGTGGGATAAGAGACAAGAGAAATATGAAGAGTCAAGCAGAGGAAAATGAAGAGACAAAAAGATGGCTACAAAAGGTTCTTTAGAGGTTCATTCTCTCCATATTTGAATATATGATTATTATTTTTATTTCTCTTTGGAGAATTTTGGGAAGCTTCTATCTTTTTCTTGCTAAAACCTAAGGACAAAAACCTTTGGGATTCTCAGTGGATTGGATGGAAACCCAGTTCATCTTTAGAGTGAGTCTGCGATGGATTTCACCTTGTATTTCAAGTTCTTTCTATTTATCCAATCTAGTTGTAACCTTTTGAATATAAGATTGGAATATCTATGAAGTTATTGTATTGCTAGTTTATAATGCAATAACTATTTACTAAGTATTTATATATGAGCATCTATTGGTTCATTTGCTGGTTTTATTTGCATAAATCATATGTTTATATTCTGAAAAGTATTGTGCGAAAAACTTGGGAAAATATTTGGGTGGGATATTACATAGAAGATTCACAATGTGATGGTTCTAGCTATCTTATAACATATCTTTGAAATTTATCTTGTATCAATTCCTGAACAATTGAATAGTTCTTGAGCCTAGAACATTATTACTTAGCTTTTTGGGTGAGGTAAACTAGTAAACACTTAATAATGTGAAGAAATATGACAAAACTTAAATGTATTTTTGCACTTATAACTTAAAATTTAGCATAAAAGGAAAGAGTCTACAATACATCGATAAATTGCAAACCTCTCATCGGGATGTCTTGGGTTCGAATCTACTCGCGATTGACATATAATAATAATTAATCTTAACAATAATAATAATAATAAATACTCTAGGCTTCGGTCGATTACCTATGAAAACATTTGCATGTCCCATTGAAGTGTATAAGTATTCAACAAAAATAAAAATAGCAAGTATGTAAAACCGAGAAGCTTCACAATGTAATGGATCTAGCTATATTACAAAATGGATATATTTTAATATAATATCATCTGTCAATTCTTGAACCATTGAATAGTTCTTGAACTTAGACCGTTATTATTTAGATTCTTGGGTGAGAAAGTGGTAAACAATTAGAGGTTAGGATGAAGTTACCATGGAACTCTAAAGTAGATTTCCATCCATCTAGTTTATTTTCCCTACGTCAATAATAGTTATACCAGGGAACCATCTTATAAAATTGTCTCACATGCATAATCCTTAAAGGAAACCATCATCATACTCCTTACATAAGAATATTGTGTAAGAGAATATAGTTTATAACCTTTACAACCAGCTTGGATTAGGAGCCACATAGCCAAAGACATGAAGGAATTCATGTGTAACTAAAACTAACAAGTATAGAATAACATCTATCCATGTATAGCCTTCCAAAAATGTGCACTAAGTCGAGAGAAAAATAAGCTAAAAGAACATTCATGAAAAATCATACCATGTAATTGTGAAAGTACTTGATCAATGAAACAAAGTGCATATCCCTTCACTAATATAATAATTAAACAAAATTGATGATTTTGGTATCACGAAGAAGAAAATCCATTAGATGGACTAATTTGCTTCAAAAACTAAACATAAAAGTCATCAAAATTTCAAAAGGCTTCAACAAACTTAATAAAAGTGTTGAAACAGTTCTACCTCAAAGCTTAGCACCTTTCAAACTAAGAAAATATATAAACTGAGAAACCCATAGATTGTTAGAACATCTACCTTTCGAAGGGGAACAACACTGAAAAGTCCCAAAAAGCTGACTACAAAAGCAAAGCCAATCATCCACCCTAGGGAGGGATTCTTAACATCTTCGGCCCTATTACCCGGATAGCCAGATCCAATCAAATTGTATGTTGTTTTGTCCATAGCTATTAAGTATGACCCAAATCCACCTGGTACATAGTGTACAAATAAACATGCATATGTCAAACCTGATCACAAGAAAAAATACTCTACTCTACCACTAACATCAACCCATTACATGTGCCATAAAAACCTAATTTACTAGGTACCCAAATAACATCTATGTCATACGTAACAATCCTTGGTTTGTTGCAACATCAATGTGAAAAGAAATGAAGTGTAACATAAAAATATATATATAATACCTCTATTGAATGAAGTGAAGATTGAGAAGTGAGCCCTTCCATAATGAAATGTATTCACACCACAAATGGATTAAGGATTTAGTTTAAGAAATTAAAGATATGAATAAAAGTATTGTTTGTCCCAAATTGAGAACAGCAAATGCCATTAGAAATTAAATCAAGTATGATGTATCAAATGTTGCAGAAAATAAAAGAAAATAAGGAAACATAGAAATATTTATAAATAAAAAAGTTCCACTAATAATCAAGATCAAATTAATAAAATAACTAAACAAGCGAAAGAAGCAAAAACAAGAGAAGGACCAAATAAAAGAAAATAAGAAATAAAAAATACAAACAAGAACACATGATAAAAACCCTAAATATTGGAAAAAGAAGTCAAAAGAAAGCATAAACTACCCTAAAATTAAATACAACAAGAATAATCAAAGAATAAAAACTTAGCCAACTGTGTGTGATATTTCTCTTTTTTTGTATGGTTTCTTTTATATTTTATATTAACTTATAATTTTATACTTATAAATTGATGTGTATAAATGCAAGTATATGCATTTGTGTGTTGCTATATGTGTAGTTGTGTGCATGTGTGTTGTTTGTGTATGCATGTTTATAGGCTTATGTATGTTTATATCCACACGTCATGATTTTGTTTTTTGAAAAAATTAGAAAACGCAACCAATTTTGACGAGAAAATTATAAAATACCAAACGCAATTTTTTAGGACAAAAAAAAATCAAAACCAGATACAATTTTTTAGGAGAAAAATCAAACAAAACTCAACACTAATTGTTTAGGGAAAATATTATAAAACACAAACTGTATTTTTTTATGGAAAAAATAATAAAGCGTAGAAAACAGCATTATTGGTTTAAAAAAATATTGGCAAAAAACTTCAAAGATTTTCTCACAGGAAAAACTTGAAACCTTATTGCTACAAAATCCTAGTTGCATTATAGAAGAGCAGGAACCGACGATTTTTTCAATAAAATAAATTGCTTAAAAAAAATCCTTTCGGAAATAAATAAATACCTAGGAATTTTTTTAAAAGGAAATTCGTCAAAAAACTTAACGCACTCTGATGTCATACTATTTAAAATCAATAAATACAATAGAGACGAAGGACTACATCTATAACAAATTACATGACAATGTTTCTAAATGAAAGATGTGAACAAAAATAGGAAATAGAAAGCTATTAAAGCAACTAACATGACCACTAAAGGAATATTACATTGTTTTAATAGAAGCATGACATGCATGTACCTATGAGGGGTTAAACTAAAGTCGAAGTTACATTTAGAAGTGTGAACCTAAGTAAAGGGTGTATAAGTGCACACTTCATTAAATTAATAAAATACAAGAGCTGAAACTTAGAAGTACCATCCCATTAGAAACTTCTCTATTGTGTCAAGTTTATAAACTGGCATCTCTTGTTTCCTCAGAAGGTAATAATCAAGTTTTGTGCAGCCTACATCATTTTGTTATCTTTTTGTCTTTACCTTACTATTCGCAAGATCAAGCA
This sequence comes from Cupressus sempervirens, assembly GCA_028749045.1. NCBI lineage: Eukaryota > Viridiplantae > Streptophyta > Pinopsida > Cupressales > Cupressaceae > Cupressus > Cupressus sempervirens. The sequence continues at coordinate 512,147,003 of CM053792.1, read as the reverse complement.
AGAGAAATGGCATACATCTTCACAAAGAAATCAGGATTGCAAAGCATTCCCAATCACCGTCTTCACAAAGTCGTCAAGAGTCCAAATCATTCCCAATCACCAGACTCATGAGCGTGCAATTGGGAACACGTTTTAATAAAGAGACATTCTTGAGAAAGGAATTTTCTAAGTTTGAGTTCATTCAAAAAGAAGGAATGTGCACCAAGAAATTTGAGCATGCACTTCGTTACAAGTCTTGCAAATTACAAACAAATGACATAGTGTTCAAGTGCATGCACAGATAGATGTGTGCCAATACAAAGAAGTGAGATATTGAAAAGTTTAAAGTTCAATGTCTAGGCATTGCAATACAAAGAAGTGTGATTTTTGAAAAGGTCAAATTTAAATGAACATGTGTGTTTAGACAAGGGCAAGCTCCTATACAAGGAAGCTCACTTCAATCAAATGTTCTTTCTGTTAATGTATAGATTAGTTGAACATAAATTATAAAGATTTATTAATGAATCTTGTGTGGATATTTATGTTATTCTTATATGTTTAGATATTCAAATACATACATACATACATACATACATACATACATACATACATACATACATACATACATACATACATACATACATACATACATACATACATACATACATACATACATATATATATATATATATATATATATATATATATATCTGTGCAGATATAATTATAAACGTATATGAATAAATTAATGTTATTGACTACCTTGTTAACATTCTTGTCGTTTCATATTTCTCCCGTCGGCATTAAAAAGGTTATCAAGGGTGACTATTGTGTCATGCCCGATAGATGTGACTCAAACATGAGTCACACCTATCAGTCATGACCCATGGTCAACCCTCTCGTCTATAAATACTTTACCTCCGCTAATCATTAATCATGGCGAACACATAAGTCACTAAGTCTTCCAGTGCAAATCAGTGTATATAATATAAATGTTTTTCTTCTGCATTCCCTAATCATCATAGAGTATTATAATCAATCCTTATCTTGGGGAACTATTCAGAATTGTATTACACTTACAGTCTGATACACTAAAATGGTACCAAAGCAGGTTTAAAGAAGCAATCTGAAATCAGACTTTAGTCAAATATTATTCTAATATGGTGAACAGCATAGGGTAGAAGACAGATTAGAAGGTGATTCAGATTTTGCAACCTGGAAACTACGACTAAAACTCATACTAAAAGAACATGGCTTAAATAAGTTCATTAAAAATTCTGACCCACCACCCAAAGGAAATGATGAACTGCAAAAATGGGAGAATGACAACAATAAAGCCATGAAACTCATTGTGGATGGTCTTAAAACTCATCTACTTCCTGTAATCTCAGAACTAGACACTACACATGAGATGTACAATGCTCTTGGAAATATGTTTGAGATAAATAATGTTGTTTGGATTATCACATTAAAGGACAGAATGTCAAATATTAAAATGAATAAGGGAGAGAAAATTTCCTCATACTTTATGAGAATAACTGAACTTCGAAATCAACTCTCTTCAATAGGACACATCTGGAGTTAACAATAATGGCTCTAAAAGGCCTTCCATCATCATGGGATACTTTCAAACAAGGGGTATGCTCTCATTCTAAGCTTCCTAAATTTGAAAGACTTAAAGCTGATTGTATACAAGAAGAGTGAATGCAAGTAGCTCAAGGCCAAAATGTCTCCTCCTCAAAAGAAGATTTACAAGTTCTCTCGACTCAAGTAAATAAGAAGACAAGGAAATTCAAAGGGAAGAGAAAGCAACCTGATTTATCCAAAATAAAATGTTTTAGATGTGATAAAATTGGACATCCAACATCTAGATGTCCTAATCGAATTAAGCAACAAGCTTCATTTGCAGCCACTCAAAACTCAAATGAAAATCCTCAACATAATGATTTCTATTCAGCTCTCTCCAATGAAGCCTCAACCAAATCAAGTAATTGGGTAATTGATAGCGGGGCCTCTCAACATATTATAGGTTTTAAAGAACAATTGAACTTATCAAGAAAGACTATGTTGATTAAGTAACTATTGGAGATGATACAAGCTATCCCGTAATGAGAATAGGGACATGCATTATTCATCTGAAATCAGGGAAAGCAATTGAACTTACTAAAGTACTATATGTACCTAGTATAAAAATAAACTTGCATTCCATCTCTGCTCTTGAAGGTGAAGGATTCAGAGTTACATTTATGGAAGGAAAGGTCTTAACTTGGCCTATGAATTCTAACATAAAAAATGCATACAAGATTGGCTCAAGACATATTCAATGTCTTTATCAAATTAACTCCCACTCTCATTCAGCTCTACTTCATGATTCTTTCAAAGAAAATGAAATCTGGCATAGGAGACCAGGTCATCTTCATTTTCAAGGATTACCTTCTCTAGGAAAAATGGTAACGGGTCTACCTAAACTTCATCCATACCATGAAGGAACTTGCAAAGGTTGTGCTCTGGGGAAGAATATTAAATCGACATTTCTAAATAGTCAAAGCAAATCCAAAAAAGTTCTAGAACTTACTCACTTAGACTTATGTGGTCCTATGTCGGTTCCTTCACTAAGGGGTTTTCTATACTATATCATATTTGTGGATGATTTCTCTAGGAAGACTTGGATCTATTTTCTTAAAAGGAAAAGAGTCTGAAGAAATCTTGACAAAGTTTAAAGAGTTTAAAGCCTTTGTAGAAAATCTATTTGGAAAGAAAATAAAAGTCTTAAGAACAGACAATGGTAAAGAGTACATTTCTGAGATCTTTATAAATTGTGATGTGAATATCAGGATTTAACTGTGTGATTTTTGAGTCAAACTCGATGACCCATGTTTCATGAGTAGTGATTCAACATGAATCCATCTCTCATGAGAATAAATGGAACACTTATCACTCATTGGATCTAGGTGATGCTCACAGGGGTGAAGCACCGGGACTTCCCTGTAAAACTGTAAAACTATTGGGATCAAGAGGAAGTGTTTTGTTCCCTATAATCCTCAACAAAATGGAATAGCTGAGAGAAAGAATAGATCCATAGTTGAAGCTACTAAAGCAATGCTTCATGATCAAAATCTTGAAACTTTTCTTTGGGGAGAAGCCTCAAATACTGTTGTTTTCCTTCAAAATAGATGTCCACACTCTCATCTTGAATTCAAGACCCCTGAAGAGGCATTTACCGAGAAGAAACCTGATCTTAAATACCTCAGAATTTTTGGTTGCCCTATCTATGTACACATTCCTAAGGAGAAGAGAACCAAACTAGAGCCCTTAGGAAAGAAGGGAATCTTTGTAGGATACAGTGAAACTTCCAAAGCTTATCGTATCTATATCCCTGGACAAAGAAATATTGAACTAAGTCTAGATGTAATAATTGATGAAGATTTGGCTTTCAAAAGATCTAAAGATGAAAATGAATCAAATTTAGAAGAAACTATAGAAGAACAAAACTTTGATAATGAGAGGGAGTTTCTAATGGAGGAAGATAACTCAATTGAACCTATGGACATTACTCACATTTCTGAGGAAAAGAAAAGACCACTATGGGCCAGAAAGCTAATTGAAGAGAACAATTCCATCCCCTCAAATTTCATTAGGGAAAGAAAACGTCCTAACATATACTCTAGTCACATTGCATTAATGAGTGAAATATCCAAATCTGAACCATCTAATGTAAAAGAAGCAATAAAATATCAAAACTGGAAAGATGCCATGACAAAAGAAATAAATTCCATACTTAAAAATGATGTTTGGGATATTGTTCCTAGACCCAAAAATAAATCAATTATTTCCCCAAAATGGCTATTTAAAATTAAACATGTTGCAAATGGAAGTATCGATAAGTACAAAGCAAGGTTTGTAGCAAGAGGATTCTCACAAAAAGAAGGAATAGACTATGAGAAAACTTTTGCTCCAGTAGCTAGATATACCTCCGTCAGAACTGTTTTAGCCATCGCTGCATCCAAAGGATGGAAAATTCATCAAATGGATGTAAAGACGGCATTTTCGAATGGTTTTAGAGAAGAGGAAGTTTATCTTGAGCAACCTGTAGGGTTTGAAGTACACAATAAACAATCTCATGTATGCAAATTAAAAAAGGCTTTCTATGGACTGAAACAAGCTACCCGAGCTTGGTATGAACTAATAGATCATCACCTAACTAAACTTGGTTTCTCTAAAAACATTTTAGACCCTAATCTATATTACAAGGTAATACAGAAGGATATGTTAATTATGGTTTTATATGTTGATGATCTTTTGATTACAGGAGAAGACCATCTTATTGAAAAATGTAAACAAGATCTTATATCTAAATTTGAAATGAAGGACTTAGGAATACTACACTATTTTTTGGGACTAGAAGTATGGCAGCATTCAAATGGAATCTTCTTAAATCAAGGGAAGTATATCCTGGACCTACTCAAAAGATTTGGCATGTTGGACAGCAAGGCAATGAAGACTCCTATGGAAAAAAACCTCAAGAAACTCAAAGAAGCAACTGAAGATTCTGAGAATGTTGATTCTACTCTATATCGACAGATAATTGGTTCTTTAATGTATTTGGTAAACACAAGTCCTGACATCTGTTATGTTGTAAATGTTCTTAGTCAATTCATGTCTAAACCTAAACAAACTCATTTAGTAGCAGCAAAACATATCCTCGGGTATCTCAATGGTACAATTGGATATGGTCTCAAATATACTAAAACTGAACTAAATCTAAGCGAATATGCAGATTCTAACTAGGCAGGAAATTCAGAGAATCGTAAGAGCACTTCAGGATGTTGTTTTACCTTAGGTTCAGCAATGATATCTTGGTTTAGTCGGAAGCAGCCTTTAGTAGCACAGAGTTCTACAGAAGCCGAGTATATAGCTGCATCTATGGGAGCAAGAGAAGCTGTATGGTTGAGAAAGCTTCTAGTTGGATTATTTGGAAAACCACTTCCACCTACTACTATTTATTGTGATAACCAAAGCTACATCAAACTATCTTTGGTTCTAGCTCTAATGCTGGTAACTCTATTATCTCTGCGGCTGGCTCTACGTGTGCAACTGAGTCTAGCGAAAAACTCTGTGAAGGCAGAACTTTTTTCGTGGCCGTCGGTGGAGTCATATCTGTCATGGTTGTCCATGGAATAACATCTGTCATGGTCGTCAGTGGAGTCATATCTGTCGCAGCCAGCAGTGAAGTCATGACAACTGGCACATGTCTTTGGCCAAACGAAGGAATGAGCAAAGTGGTGGCGGTCAAGTGCACCGAAGTTGGCAACTGGAGGGGTGAAAATATGGACCTGCGTTGACCACCGCGTCGCTGCCAACTTCCACCGAAGTACTCTCTTCCTCAGAATCGGCCCCACTACTCTCTGTGGTGTCCTCCCTTCTGTTGTCCATGTCTTCGTATGCCTCCAATCCCTGTAATACCTTCTTCTGCTCGGTTGCGGTTCCACCTTTGTTTAAATGTCTCCAATAGAAGATTGGGGGTTCTCCTGGCACCAACTTCCCCCTCGATGGAACCTCAAAATCGTCGACTGGTACTTGATGAAGGGTTGCCTCGAAAAACAAATTGATAGCATGGTGCGACATGAAAAATGTCCAATGTTGGAGTGTCATAAACTCCTCCATCCTGTTGATGAGGACCGTGGCCCAATAGTACATGGTACCATTCATGATGTCGTTCATGAATGTAATCTGTGGCAAAGCTATATCTGAGGCCTGACTTACCCCCATCAACCTGCTTTTGATTACATCCATGATACATCTCCAATGACCCTCCCGAATAAAATCCCTCTGTAACACTCTACTCTTGGCACCCTTCACCACCAACTCCATTTCCTCTGGTGTGAGGTCGTAGCCCACTAATTTCACCGAATACTCTTTACGTTCCTGTGACAACTTTCGATTCTTGGTCTCCACTTTCCGCCCTCCTTGGCCAAGAATGTCAAGAACCCTAGTGAAATCCCGCAGTTTGAAAGAGACTATCATACGATGCTTCTTGTACACAAATGTATTGGTTCTGTTGTTCCTATTGTACGATTATATCATAGTTCATAAAATCGATTCAAATAGCCGAATGGAAAATACTGGAAGTTATATTGCCCAATATACTTGCGCTCGTACTAGAATTTGTTTAATTATCTCTGTATCTACAGTTTCTTGCCACTATTTCTGACACTCACTGCCATTCAGTCCTTCAAACTGGACCGTGAGGTGTGATAGGTCAGCCTTCACTTTCTGCTTCTTACTGCTGGATGCTATTGACCTGCAACTCGAACTCCAGAAGCCAACACTCGCATTCTTCTCCATATTTTCCTTCAACTAGTTTTTCCACTGCTTTCTTTTCCTTGCGGATTCCATAATAATGGTCTCTTGTTTTGTCTTTTAATGTACCTAGAAGAAAACGGTTAGGGTTTCTCTTTCGCTTTTCCTCTTTTGTCTCCCACAGCAAAGATTCTCCAGCGGCAATGATTCCCACGTGAATTGCCTTTGCTGTCCTCTACTTGTCTACAGATATTCTTTCTTCCCATAGATGATGTGCCTGCAATATATTCCTCTTTGTAGCTTCTTCCTTTTCTCCTTCAACACTTATTCTTCTTTTGGCTTCCTTACCGGCATCAATACTCTTACTACGGACTGCCCTTTTCTACAGTGGATGTTGTACACTTGGCAATTAGTGGTCGGGTTACTCTCTCTTCTCCCCGGTTTTCTTCCTTCTCTGCGGCTGCAATTTTCTTTTGGCTGATTTACCTGTGTCTTCTCTTTTAACCAGTGGCTACCAATTTTAATTTTTAAATGTTGTCCGCGAGAGTTTAAAAGGTTGCCCGCGGGACCCTCACCACGAGACACAAGTGTCTGCGGCCACATGTCCGAGGAACACTTTTTGCATCCGCCACTTTTTTCTTCTGTTGTTTTTTTTTGTTTTTTTTTTTTTTTTACTTGGTCCGATTTGGCAATTATTTCATACTTTGCCTCCTTGTCGCTCCTGATAAATTTTTAACTTCGATCCATTGATAGCCTCGAGAATCTCACACCCATCCAAGGTCCACAATTTGATGGATCCATTGTCACCGAATTCTCTCACTTTATATGGTCCTAGCCACTTAACCTTAAATTTCCCTGGTTTTATTTCGTTGGGACTGTTGTATCGAAGCACGAGTTAACCTAGCTAGAACCTCATCCTTTTCAAATGTTTGTCATGCCACGCTTTCCGACGAGTTTGTGCCACTTCTGTAGCCCATTGCACAGTTAATCTATGTTCATCCAGTTTGTTCAATTGGTAGAGGTGTTCTTGTAAACTCTCCATATCTCCCATTCTATTGTCAATTGCAATTCGCAATCTTGGGACCATAATTCGGTTGGTACCACAACTTCTTGGCCAAACATCAATTGGAATACCGTTTATCCCGTTGTGACTTTGAATGTGGTATGATAGGCCCACAGTGCCAAAGGTAACTTCTCCCAGTCGGCCTGTTCGACACCACATGATTTGTATATGATGTCCACCAGAATTTTATTTGTAGCCTCCGCCTGGCCATTGGCTCATGGATAGTAGGGACTTGACAACAAATGCAAAATTTTGAATTCTGTCGTTAATAATCTAATCACGTGGTTAACAAAGTGACCTCCTCTTGTCACTTGTCAACTAAATAGGTATACCATACCGTGTGATGATTTGTTCACATAAGAACATAGTCGTGTTGATTGCAGAATTATCGGGTAGTGCCCGTGCTTCTACCCACTTTGTTAGATACTTTGTGGCTACCACTATGTATCAGCAGCGCCGAGCCCAACTTGCCTTCAAGAGACCAACGAAGTCTAGTCCCCAACGTTCAAACAACTCCTGTGGGACAGGTTTAATGGCATGAAGTCCCTCTTGAGCGGTTTGTCGGCTCTCTGGCATGTGTCATAGCTCAACACCCATTCCTATGCGTCATTGTAAAGTGTGGGCCACCATAACCCGGCAAGCAGAACCTTCCGTGTTGTTGTGTCAAGTCCCATGTGGCCACCTATCGGTCCTTCATGTGCTTCCCTTAGAACATTTTGCACTTCTTCCTCCATCACACATCGCCGTAGTATTTGATCAAGACCCATCTTATAGAGAAGACCATTTATTAACTAAAAAGTCAAGCTTCTGAGAACTAGCTTCCGCCATTCACCTGGCAACGTCTCTCTTGGGAATTGGGATGTTGATAAGTACTCCCCGATAGATTTGTACCATTCAGGAAGAATGGCGATTTGAATAAGTGTGCATCCGAAAAGTCGTCATTGACCCCTTCCGACGGCTCCCAAACTTGATTCAGGAGAGCTGGTCGGCAATGACATGACTCTTCTCGAGTCACACGATGATGGTGAAGGTAAATTCCTATAGTAGCAACAACCATCTGCTAATTCTGCCTTGGATGATTGGTTTGTTCACCAAGTACATCAACGCTTGGTGATCCACATAAAAGGTAAATGGTGTGGCCAACTGGTAATGTCTTAACTTTTGTACCAAGTACACCATCCCAAGAGCCTCCCTTTCAGTGGTACTATAATTCCGCTCGGCTTTTGATAGTAGCCGACTTGCAAAATACACTCGATGATCGAGACCATGGTCACCACTCTGAGCCAACATCGCAGCGATAGTGATGTTTGATGCGTCCACGTGGACATGGAACTCCCTATCCCAATTTGGATATGCCAGTATGGGCACGCCCAACAATCTATTCTTCAAATCTGAGAAGGCTATCTCCTGCTCGGAAGTCCAAATGTATGGTTCTCCTTTTCGTATCAGCTTGTCCAGGGGCAAAGCAATTTTGGCAGAGTTCTTTATAAATCATCTATAATACCCAATGTGTCCGAGAAAGGACTTGACTCTTGATACGTCTATTGGGGCTTCCATTTCCACTATCACCCTTACTTTATCCGGGTCGATCTTTAGTCCCGTCTTGCAAACAATATGTCCAAGTAGTTTTCCCTGAGGAGCCATGAACCGACATTTCTTTGGATTTAATGCCAACCTTGCCCGTCGACACCTCCCCATACATTCTTGAAGTGCCTTTATGTGGTTGTTTTGTCCACTGAAAATGGACCAATCATCCATAAATGCGCAAAAGTTGCCTACCGATATTTTGTCGAATATGTGCAAAATGATCCGCTGGAACGTAGCAAGTGCATTACACAATCCAAAGGGCATTCAGCTGTATGCATACACTCCATCCTCCACCACAAAAGTGCTCTTCAGTTTGTCTTCCTCAGAAATGGAAATCTGGTTATAGCCAAAAAATCCATCCATGAAGGAATACATCTCGTGTCCAGCCACTTCTTCCAAAATCGTGTCGGTGAATGGAATTGGGAAGGGATCTTTTATTGTTACCACATTGAGAAACTGGAAGTCAACACATCCGGATTTGGATCCCGTCCTTCATCAATATCACAATTGGTGACACCCACTCACTTTTTTGAACTTTGAATATTATGTCGGCCTCCAACATGTGTTGTATTTCCTCATCTACGTGGTCGACGTAGTTTTTGTTCATCCTATATGGGCACTTCCGCACAGGAATGACTCCGAGTACCAACTGGATGCGATGGACACACATCTCCAGTGGGATTCCCTTTAAATCTTTGTAAGTCCATGCGAATACATCTTTGTACTCTAGAAAAATTTTGAATGCTGCAGCCTTCAATACCGGGTTCTAGTCGTCTCCCACAAGTATGTTCCTTGGATTCTCTGCATCTCCAAGATTAGTAACTTCTATGGATGGCTCTTTGTATCTTATCTCCTTTCCTTTGAAGCAATGGGCGAGACTCTCATTGATCTCCACATTTCCCTCTTTGTACTCCACGAATTGTGGTGGAAATACCTCCTCATCTTCGAGTTCTTCAACGCCAAGCATGTACATATGGAAGAGTTCATAGTCTTCCATCTACCAACGAAAAAGTCCATTCAATGAACTTGTTCCATCTTCTGAACACTCCTCCAACTCTAAAACGCCTTTGTCGTTCGAATTCATTCTGCCTTCATCTCTTTGGTGCTCTCCATCTAACTCAAACTCCGACAACGAGGCCATTTCTTCACTTATCATTTGGGTTCAAAGATCAATTGCAAACTTCCACCCTCCACTTTCCATTGACAAGATATTCTTCTTCCAATTATGATTTATTTTTGCGGCCACCAGCCATCCTCTTCCAAGAATGGCATCATATCCCTTTTTCTTTAATGGGATTACTACGAAGTCCAACACAAATGGTTGCGTCCCCACAGTTACTTGTTGGGCCACTAGAGTCCCTCGGGGTTTCGTCCCCTGTTGATCGGCGTCGAGTAGGTTGAATGTGGATGGCCACAAGGTGGGCTTCCCCAATTTCCTCGTCTCCTCGGGAAGAACATTCACCCCGAACACACCATCCACGATGGTGTCTGTCAGGATGGTTTCGAGGATTCCCATCTCAACCACCGCCGGATGAAGGTCGTTGCTTACTATCAGCAACATGGGATCTGTCGTGGACCCTCGTACGATTGGCTGTCCTTTCATCTCCATCGTGTGTGCATGGGTATTCAGCAATGTCGTCCTTAGTTGCGGTACTATTTGTAAGAGGACTTGAACTCTGACGGGCACCTCCATTTGTAGGATCTGATTGACCAAGTTGTTTTCTCCCTCCGATCGTCGAGGAACAGCATCCTTCATATCCTTCGTAGCCTTCATTGCTTTCTCTACGTCCTCCCGTGCCTCCTACAGCCTTTGCTTCTCCATGCGGGGGTCAAGATAGGTGGCCTGCTTAGCCTGGTTGCAGGTGACAACCAGAACCTTTTCCTCATCAATGTTAATGAGATTTACTTGTTTCGGGCAATTAGCATCTTCGTGATCTCCTAGACCACACCATTGACATAATTTTTGTGGAGTGTCATTTTTTGGACACTCTAGTGAAGTGACCCCACTGGTTGCATGCCCGGCATTGGATTATGGGCCTTCCTTTTGAACCATATTGTATTCGACTTCTATTGTCATGCCCCATCCTCCTCGGCAGTTGTTCTGGTAGCCGCTGGATGTGGCATTATTGTTGCCCTGGTTCTCATTGTTTGTGCCCAACATGGATAGTTGTTTTTGTGTGAACAATATCTGTTGGCTCCTAGTCTTCATGTTGAATGGACATTCCCTTGTAGAATGTCCTAGGATCTGACAGATATCACACATCGCCTTTTTCAGATACGCTCCTTTTGAATGGCCCTTCTCTTTGCAATCCATGCACCAAATTTCTCCTTCCTCCATGCGGCCACCTGTTCGCATCATGGATTTGAATTCCTTCCGCATCGCTCTAAGTCTTTTTGGACTGCTTGCACTTTCTTGCTGGGCTCCTCGCTGTCAACACTGCTTCCCTTGTCAAAGGATGATGAAGATTTACTTTTCTTCTTCTTCTTCTTTGTTGTTTTTCTTTCACTTTCTAGATTTAGGGCACGGTCGTAAGCATCGATGTAGGATGTGGACAGAACTATTTTCATTTTTCTTCTCAACGCTCCACGGAGGCCTTCTACAAACCAGCATTTCTTTAGTTCGTCTACTGATTCCATACTCATCCAACTAAGAAGATTTTTAAGCCTTCGATTGTAGGCTCGAACTATGTCCTTCCCTCGTTTGCAGTTGTAGATTTCTGCTACAACCTTGTTATCATCCTGGAGTAGTCAAAATTATGCTTGGAATTCTTTCTTCAAATCATCCCATGTGGAGATCTCTGCCTTGTCCATGTCGGAGAAACAATCCACCGCTACCCCCCTTAAGCTGGTGGGGAATTGGTTCAGCCATTCATCCGCATCCATGACTGCGTTGGTGGTCCATATCGTTTCACATGTACGGCAATGTCGTATGGGATCTTCCTTCCTATTGCCCGTGAACTTCGGGACTTTTTGCTTTTGAGACAGTGCTTCTTGCTCGTTGATTACCACTAGATCATGTTGCTGAACTATTAGAAGTTGATCCCAATGGGTTACTCTGACCATCGTGCAGTGCTGCTCCGGCACTTCCTTTCGCCCTGATGTCCTCTGTCGGCCTCGCCTCTTCTCCTACTTCTTCACAAGTTCGCTCTCGTAGTGGTGTGTGTGATAAATGTAGAAATTGCTCCTTTGTCTCCTCAAGCACCACCAATCAATGTCATGTCTCCTCAAGCAACTCCTCATTGCTCCGTCCTTGTCATTTTGGCGAACTGAGGCACCCTTCGTTGGTTCTTGTGAACCCCGCTATGACCACCACACTAGGTGATTCCTTTGGCTACCCCTCAATCCATCCCCTGATGAGTTGTCTTATCCTTCAATAGCATTCGGCTTTGCCACGCACAATTTGTAATTTGTTGATTTCTTCCCTCAAATTCCTATTCTTATTCAAAAGATTGGGCATTTGGCATATAGTACCATTATAAAAGAAAATCAAAACATAACAATTTTATTTATTTATTCTGTATACATCATGTGTCGACTCATGTGACAATTACACATTTGTGAGTGCCCTTGACACCACAGCGCAACTGCTCATGGTTCAATTTTTCGACGCCATGCATCTCTTTCCTCATAGAATTTCTTCAGTCTCCTGACAGCGTTCCTCATGTTCTTCCTCCCAGTGTCTCTTTTGTGCCACGTAGGCTTGTGCAATTAGACAGGGAAGTTGGTCTAGAAATTTCTTCATGGTGGGGCTTGCGTGCATATCATCCCACACACTATCTGTCGTAACCCCGTTCTCGGTGGCTTCCCTCCGTACAAAAGTTTCCAAACCTACAGAATGTGAAAGTTTTGCGCTGCCTCATGCTCTCCTTCAAAAATTTGTTTCGTTGTCATCATTTGTCTTCCTATTGTCTTGTACTGTTCTTCCCATTTATCTTTGTCCTTCCATACTATCCCGAATTCGAACTAGCAACGGCGCCAAATGTCTGGCCCGTGACGAACAAGAAAGAAAACATATATTCAATGCAAAATATTATTCATTATCAAATGCTTTTCCGTACATAACAATGATATTTCGAACAATGATAATGATGCCAAAATACATAAGTGTCCACAATATTTATAATGTCCAAAATGGTGCCAATGAAACGACACAACCGTTGTCGCACTAGCAATTGTCTAACTACCTATTTTGTCGGACAACAATTTAAACAGCAATGAAAACCTCATTGAGGCAAGGGTTTGAATGATCGGTTATCTCCTCAATGGCTAGGAGCCCAAAAGTTGAAAGTTTGAAAGCTCTTGAAAGTTTGAAAACTCTTGATAAGGTAAATGTGTAGTTAAGTTCATTTGTTCAAGTTCTTTGAGGGTTTTGTGAGTTTGTAGTTTGAGTGTGTGTTTTGGACCTATTAGCCTCAACTAGGGCCTGCAGTTTGAATGCCTTAATGAATAGTTGAAACGCTAAGACTTGGAAGTTTAATAGAGCTCAGTAGTTGGTAGTTGGTATTTGCCCAATGACTAATAAAATAGTGCCCAATAACTAATTTTCTGCACATAGAAGCAAGATTTAAAACTTTGACGCTGGTAATTTGGGATTTGGAATCGAGTAAATATGTTTTCTCTTGGTATAGAGTGACATCCTAAATAAATATTACATCTGTTACATGTATTATGGCATAGTCTTGCCTTCTTAAAACAAAATGGCTCTGTCCTACAACTCTTTAATTAGGACATTCTTTTCACACCCCTTGAGATTAGATACATAAATTTTAGCAGCAACAAAAATCATGTAAATGTCGTGTCATTCATGATAAATTATGCTAATGAAGTGTCACTTTACATAGACTACTCTAGAAAGGAAAATTTGTGGATGTTAGATGATTGAGAATTCTCACTTGAAATTTCCTCTGCAATCCATGTAGCAACTTGGGTTACAATAATTGAGTCATATGTAGTTGATATTTGATCATTTAGAGTAACTTCTGCCTGCGTGACTAGAGAAGACATAGTGTTAGTTACTCCCAATAAATTATTATTCCTAGTTTCCATAGTTGGAAAATCTTCCTAATTTACCTTAGCTCCTATGTCAAAGGTTCAAACTACTTTTGATGCTGCATTTTCTAGAAGCAAAGGTATAAGTTAAAATTTATCAGTTGATTCTATAGGCTCACTCATGTTTCCTTCTCAATCCTTGCTACATTAGTTTACTCCACTATTGTTTCATTTAGAGACAATATTTTCTCATTTACAATATTGCTAGTCTGTTTCTATTGAAGCTAGTTTAACAAGAATGAGTGATTCATTAGCTTTGGCAATTTCCATTGAAATCTCCTTTCCTCTATTATCACTCATTTCTTTTGCAAGAGTTTCATCTTCTCCCTTTTTGACTGCTAATAATTTGGTTTCCAAGGAAGTTCCATGTTGTTGTTTGATTTTTCGAAGCTCCTGCTTGGCAGCTTCCAACTCAGCTGCAATATAACTATGGTGCTCTCTTGCAGAATCAAACTTTGTCTACCAAACAGTAATGCCACACTCTTGATTTTTCATGTTTGTAGCAACCAGCTCTTCAGCATGAAGTCTGGCTATATCAGAGGCCTCATTGGCCTTTGCCTTTGATTCCTTTGTATTATCTAGCTGATCAGTTAAACTTTCCACCACTCTCTTGGCCTTCTCAAGCTCAACAAGTGCCTGAACCATTGTGCCCTCTGCAATTTTGAGTTGGTCCTTTGATTTTGCAAGTTCCTTTTGAACATGATGCAATTCTATATCCTTTGATATCTGACTCTATAAGCAATGAGAAGAGCATCAAAATATACAACACGACCTAATGAAAAACAGATCATTTGACTATTGTAAGAAACATAACCAAAACAAACAAGTAACAATAAAAGAGTGAAACATCTTCAAATAACTTGTCCAACTGGAATCATATTCTATCAAATTTCTAAAATGATTGACTATCTTGGGGCAAGCGCTAGTCAGCCTGTTATTAGCCTAATATACAATAAGACTATTTCATTATTTTTTGAAAACTCTGGCTATCGTCGAAATTTCGATGCGGTTTGCCATCAATGGTATGAAAAACTTGTCAAATCATCTCTAGCTAGCACCAATAGTTCAACGGGGTTTGTCGTCGATGGTATAACAAACCCATTGAATCATCTCTAGTTGGTATCAATAGTTCAATGTTTCGAATTAGTTGTCTAGCACCAGCATGTGACATAGATGGGGATGATTTTCGACAGATCTTCCTGTGGATAAATAGACGGATGTGGAGTGCATTGAACGTTCAATGCAATTCTAGCAACGTTGACTTTTGACATTTAATGTCGAAATTTCAACCACCAACGCATCAAAAAATAGGTCCAAATTTACTAGTGTCCTCCTATGGAATCAGTTTTGATAGTACAATCTTTGTCCATCTCCTTAGTTGCTCCTACAATCCTATTAGGGAGCTAGTATCAAAGTTCTGAGAGTTTGTTTGATGCATACTTCATGACTATCCCCTCTAATACAATTTCATCTGTAATTTGAGTAGTTCATAATTAAGGTTACTCACCGTAGTTCCACTCCAGTCACCGTTCAGACAGAGACTCCACCTATTATGACCACGGTTGCATGGGTTGATTCGGTATCCACATTGTCTACTACATTTGCAACAGGGTCCTATTCTTTTTCTCTACCTCCATTGCACAATCACGCAAAAGAGGAAGAAAGAGGAAATATGGCCTAAGGACCATGCTCTTAGGCAAGCTGCTAGAACCAAGGCCTCGAAGAACAAAAAGGTGAAGTAGTTTCAAGGGTCATGATTGGAGACGATGAAGTCAGGTATGGGGAGGTAGTTGAGCCTCTAGTTGAAAAATCTGCATATGAAATATAATCCACATATTACAAGTTCACCAAAAATCGAACTTGGTAAATAGACATGCTTGAGTTGTCTGCAAGATGAGCAAGATACAATTAGCCTACTCATACAGAAGAAGAACAAGTTGAAGGAGAAGAAGAACAAGTTAAAGTAGGAGACTATGCGGCCTGTAGATATCATAAAGAAGATGAAAGCTTCTTCTCTCTCAATTGCTTGTCTCTTTTGAGTGTGTGGTGCAAGTGGAAAAAAAAAGCAAAGATCATGGATGAATGGAGCAATCGCCTAAAAACACAAGGTGGGCACATAATTTAGGCTGCTTATAAGGTGCTCAAATGAAAAAGGGAGGTATCAGGCAAGCTAAATGAGCTTCCTACTTCTTCCAACCAGAAACTCAAATTTCTAGATGCAGATCTTAATGTTTGAAAAAGCATGACAGAAGTTGATCTAGATGTTCTATGCGATTGTGGAATCATTTTTCAGTGGAAATGTATTACGATTGTTTGCATCTAATGATCAAAAAGGAACAAGATATGCAAGGATTGGTGGCAAAGAATAAGGTAGCAATGGATCATCTTAACAACCAGGAACACATGGTCAGGGAGTGTTTTCAAGCACCGACATGCAAAGTAACTATTGAGGATGGTGAACTTGTTAGAGAAGAGGATGTTTTGACAGAGTTCACGAAATTTATTCGTCTATAGCTTGAGACAGATAACTTTGACTTCGGCATGATTGATACAATGACAAGCTACAAAGCTTCATTGAGTAATCTACAAAACCAATTGCCGGAGTGCAATAATGTTACCATTGAGAGAGTAAACATAATTCAAAAGGTGACTATTATTGCACAACATACAGGAGCACTAGGTGCAGCAATTGTACGTGAGTCTCTACAAAATTTTGAAGATTGTGTAAGTACTTCATGAAGATATCAAGTGTCCTAGACACTTCATTTCTATGCTTTCTAGAAATACGTGTAGTTTTTATGAAAAATTGCATGTAAAAGTAGACCCCTTTGTAAATACAAGAAAACATTTACCTGTATAGCCACTTCATGCAATCAAGTCGCAAGTGCATTAGGCAGTGCAACCTTGAATAAGTCATAGGTAGTTGCTGAATAAGTTAGAGTAGTTGAGGATTTCCCCTCTTCTCTCCTCTTTTACATATAAAGGAGAGAGCTCATTGTATATTTTATTTTAGATGCTTGGAAATCTTGTATTGTTGAAAACTTTGTGGTGCAAATCTTGAGATTGGATAATGTTTTCTTATGTTACATTGTTTAATCATTCTTGAGTTCATTTAATAGCTTCATTGCGTGAATCATTTGAGTTTTCAGTTTGTCTTCTCAAAGACTTTGAGCTTCAAGAGAGGAATTGCTATAGTTAATAGAGGCTGCAAATTACTAAGGGCTAAAGAATTTGAGCTTAGTTTAAGGTATTTAAATTTGAAGACATCAGTCAAGAGACTTTGTACCTTGATAAGTGTTTTAATTAAATCAGAAATTTGGGCTAATCACAGAAGACTTTGGGAATTGTTGTTCTTCCACAAAAGTATTATAGTTAGCTATTGCCTTAGGAGTTTCTCTTGCATCAACCACCAAATCACCAGTATTATCGTCGCATTAGGAGATTTTTCTAGAGTTAAAAGTTGTAATTACTTGTGAATCATTCATGAAAAAAAGAGGAATAGATCGAGAGAACCAATCCTTTGTATGATTTCAGTTAAAATCCTGTTGTAGCCACCTATGGTAAGAAGGAAGCCTCCCCTATAGCTGAGAGGAGAGATTTATCTCACTACACCGTTGCCTCACAATTTTGTAAGTTGTAATCCTAGCACCTTACAAAAAATTTAGCCAACACGATATTTGTACCCTAGAGTCGCCTATTTTTATATCTGTTGCCATGCAAGGGATGTGAGCATCAATTCATGAAATGTAATAAATTAATTCTACAACTTAGCTAGAGATTGCATGGTTTTGGTTTTGGTTTTAGTTTTAGTTTTACAGTATTAGTGGGTGAGATAATACATAATAAAGTTTGTAAATCGTGTAAAGGCTTGAATTTAGGGAAGCAATGTTGTTAAGTTTTATTTATTTGTTTTCATATAATTGTTGGTAAACAGTATAACTGGCTTTTTGCAGTCTGTAGGAAATGACTGATGGTGATCCTGACAACTACATATTGTTGGAATTGTCATTCATTGAGTATTCAATATTATTATTACCTTGAAATTGATATTCGCTCAAAGATAATTATTGCACCTATCTAGCTTATAAATGTTTATTGAGATATTTCATTATATGTGCTAATGGTTTAATTTCTTGAGCCAACATTCAAGTTTAGCACTGCAAGTGAGCTTGATGCTATAGCTCATGGCTTTGTACCAAATCCTACATTTTATTTAACCTGAGCATTCACATTTAATATTTATGTGTTAGCCTAATCAACTCCATGTGCACTTACCCCTTGCAATCTCCTTTTTAATTGAACAATGTAAACATTTAATCACAAGATTTTGTTTAAAGTCAAAGCATAAAATCTTTTGGCTAGTGTCAAAGAGTGTCTTAGCCTTCTACCCAGCACAATTAACAAAAATAAGCATATACCTTTTTATCCAACATAAATGCTCCCAAAAATCATTGTAAATTGCAAGTGCATATTGTCCAATTTTAGTTTAGATTTTACATAATGAGAAGTTTCCCTTTCTAATTCCACAATAATTTTCCCACACATTTGTTCTCATGGAAAGGAAATGCTAACAAAAAACAGAATTATCAACTGCATGATTGGAGCAAAAAGGCACACCTAACTAAAAGAAATATTAAATATTCACAAATCATAGGATAAAGTGTGCATGTGAGCATCAAGTGGACGCTTGACAGTGGAAATCAAGTCTTCAAACTTTATATAGACAAGGACACAACTCAAGGATAAATGTGAAACACAACAAAGGAGTGAATTAAGAATGCAAACATTAAAAAAGTCTTTGAAAGGTACCCACCGAGGGTTTAGGTGGGCACCTAACCAAGAGAACACTCAATATCAGTTAACGAATGAGCATTTGATGTGGAGGGGTACACCTCATTAAAGAAGATGTGATTTCAAATTAAGCTTTCAAATCAAAAAAGCATCTCACCAAAGGCATATTTCAAATTTCAAAGATCATTCAACTTCTGTTCACAGGTGCACACCTAGTGATGAAGTGCACACATGTACAATGTAAATCAATTGTGCAAGTTCAAAACTAATATACAGTGTATAGGTTTGTGTGTTGAGCAGAAGTGCACACCTATCAAAGGGATTCAAAATGTCAAAGTGGTTTTCTAGGAGTCTTTTAGATGTCTTCCAAGGGCTAGCCATTATCAAAGGAAAAGCTGCAAAACCATCAAAGTCACTCAAAGCCAGGAGTACATTTTTAGCTGTCATGTTGGTTCCCCCATGAAACTTTAATTTTAGACTTCTTTTAGTCAAGCAGTTATCATATCAATACTTATGTTCACAAGAAGTCGAAGTCAATTGTTGTCTTCCCAATCAGTTTGCAAGGGTTTCTTGTCTTTTGGTTCATTCAACTAATGTTTTTTGCAAGATAATGGTGATCAATGGAAGCTGATGAAGAGTGAAATAAGTTTTTTTCTGTCAAGGCCAACCTGTTATTGCAGCCAAAAAAGACCAACTAGATTTAAGGAAAAATCATACTTACATAATGTCAGGTCAGTTGTTTTTTACCCTCAGCTCGTAGCAGATCAGCAGAACATCAGACAAGTAGAATATGAACCAGATGATAGAGATGGTTTGGCACTCAAGCAGCAGAAAGGAGCTGTCAACATCAGAATAAAGCAAGCGAAAGAGAATAGAAATCAGTGTGGCACACATTTGAAGGGCTAAGATGTCAGGTCGGTTGTTTTTTACACTCAGCTCATAGAAGAACAGCAAAACATTAAAGTAGTAGGATAGATGATAGAGAAGGTTCGGCATTGAAGCAGCAGAAAGGAGTTGTCAACATCAGAATAAACCATGTGAAAGAGAATTGAAATCAGTGTGGCACACATTTGAACAGCTAAGACTATTATCTTTAACAGCTGCACTTTTAGCTGACAATAACTAATCATTTATCCATCAAAACATGAGGGAATAATGGAAAGTGTCAAGGAAACTCAACCAAGGACAAACGTGTTAGCAACTGTCAAAGATTGGCTCAGGAATCCATTAGCAAAGACATGCAGAATCACTGCAAAAGGTGACAAAAGGTGGCAGAGTGTTTAAGTGAATAATACCCAGCATGGGAAAGGTTTAAAACATCAGAAATAAGGCACAAACTGTTGGTGGTTGTGCCCCCTAGAAACTCCATCCAGGTATTGATATCATGGGGAACTGATTAGTGAAGTGTGTGAGGCAGTGGAAAAGAAAAAGAGATAGAACTGGTGCCGTTTTGGAGTGGGTGCTAAGTGACTTGATAAATATGTCTCAAAGGGAAAGGAAAGGAATTGATTTGCACCATTTTAGAGCGGAAAAACCACTCAAAAGTTCAATCTATGCTGGAAAAGTGGCAGTAAGTTAACTCCTCCAAGAATTAAAAGGACCAACATAAGACGAACTTTTGTGATGGCTTTGCCATCCAAAATTTTCTTCAGTTGCACTTTCTAGTTGGCTTTGTCATCCAAAATTTTCTACTATTGCACTTTTCAACCAGCTTTGTCAAGACAAAACTCCTTTAAGCACGGAAAGTTCTAAATTTGAGTGTTGGGCATACTCTCATGGTCAAGGTTTCAGTGTTCAATACAATACCCACCAAATTCATAAACAATTCTATTTTTAGAAACTGCTATTTTAACAAATAAGCTTTTTTTGTGGGATGGTGAGTGTTATGTACTAGGGATATATTATTATGTTGTATATAAGTGGATGGGGCTACTGATATGTGCCACACATTCCTGAAATTAGTTCTATTGAATAATTAATTCCATTACGTAATTTGATGCCTACATTGGTTTGGTGGTTTACTCGATTATGTATTACAAGGAGGTCTATACAAGGAAAGTAAACATTATTGTAAAGAAATGCAATGAGTATGATATTGTGTTGGACCTTTTGGAGATATAACATGAAGCGACTTCTTCCAGAAGGAGAATTGTACAGTATTACCTTACTGATAACTTATTCTAGTTATAAGACTAAACAACACTTGTAAAGTCATAATAGAGGCACTTAATATGTCTCCCTTTTGTTTCTTTACTTGACATTAATTTTTTAAGGGATAAATCTTATTTTTTCATCATCTCCCTTCAATTGAACATCCTAAAAACAATGTTAGCAAAGTAGACCAACATTTGACAACTTAGCAATTTGATAGAAAATATACTTTAAAATCTCTAAAAACACAAGAAGAATGACACAATTGTTGACTACTTGGTTCTAGGCTAAGTTTTATAGCAAAACTAAAAGTCAAATTCATTAAATATTAAAAATGGCTTGTGGGAGCCTTATGCAGATTTATAAAAGGTCAATTTTATATTACACAGTGAGTTAATAAGAGACATCATGGCAAGAAGACAAGGAGACGAGATAGGGGAAGCCGAAGAGTTTGGCATTGGACTTTAAAGGAGGAGAGTTGGTTTCATTTGGGCATGCTTGGATTTTGATATTTCTCTTAGAGAATGGGGAAGGTTTGTTGCTTTCAATTTCAAAATCTAAGGATGGAACCCCTTCAAACTTCTTGTGGTGAGATGGACACAAACCTGGTTCAACATCAGCTATGGTGAATTCGCATCAAAGTTCACACTGGAGTTACGGTTCCATTTTATAGTTTTCCAATCTAACTGTTGGCATTGTTTTTAAGATTGGATGTTTTATCATGTTATTGTATTGGTTGTTTATAATGCAATAACAAATCCGAAATATCTTATAAGGGCATTTTGCTAGTTATTTTTTAGTTTATTGCATTAAATTATTTGATGTATCCTAAAAATTGTTTGTGAGAAAATTGGGGTAAAGTATCCACCCAAATGGGATATTAAAGTGGTATCAAAGTTGGTTTTCTTGCCAGCCTATGAAGTTTTTATTTGTGTTCCACGGGGATGCGTCCCCTAAGGTTTTTGGGTCATACCTATACCAGGAAAGAAATGGGGATGCGGGGATGCAATTTTCCTGTCCCCTCAGTTGTCCCCTTTTTGGCAAATTTGGAAACATCCCCAAAACGACCAATTTTTTTGGGCAGGAAACTTGGCGACGGCCAACGCTATCGGAGATGGTTTTGTCGTCCCCTATTCGTCCCCCAAAAAGCTGGCAGTCCCCTTTTTTCCAGCCAATTTGATAAAGGCAAAACACCCCCAAAAAATCATTTTTTTAAAAGTTTTGTTGTTTGTGTGGACCCCTAGTCTTCTTAAAGACATAAGAAAAGTATGCAAACCATATTTGGTGCATTAAAACACTAACTCTTCTACTCATTTTTAGATTCGACATACTTAATAAGTGGAAGAAAAAAAACATATGGCAGTAGCAGCAATGAGGAAAGACTGCATTTAGTATTTACTAACTATTTTAGTTGGACTTCTCTTTATTTCATTTTGATTTCATGCATGATATTTAGAGCCTATAGGCATTTTGATTTTTTCTGTATGTGATATTGTTATAATAGAAGTGTATTTTCCATTGATAATATTTCATGTATTGATCTTCTAAAATGTCTATGGTGAATGGTTTATCAATGTTATGATATGTGTATCTGAATTTTGTCATATATTAAAAAATCCCCTATGTTTTTAATCGTCATCCCTTGAGGTCCCATCTCCTAAATTTTGGGTTCAACCCATACCCATACCGGAAACACGTCCCCATCCCAGAAACTCCATGGAGCATAGCTTTTTATTAGTCGTAGAATCGTCTTAAGCTTGAAGATTGATTGTTCAAGAAAAAATGACAAAAGAGATTATTCTATTCTGAGTAGTCATGGCTGAAATTTTATTGGAAATCTTTTGAAGCATCACCGGAAATAAGTTTGGGCCCAACAACTCAATTTAATTGGGTTATTCAATTCCATCATTGGAGCTTTATGTTTTAGTAACATCTTCTATGAATGGGAATTCAAACAAGAACTAGTCTTCTTCACTAGTGGATTATATTAATTAGTGGAATTATCTCAACGTCTGGTCCTCTATATTTTCGGTAAATATTTTGAACAACATTGTCATTTGAAGGCTACAAATGTTACTCAATGTAATTTAAACACTTAAATTCAAAAAATAATAATCATGGACAATTATATAAACATTATCAGGAAAGAAACATTAAGCGCCTTAACTTTGTCGAAGGAAACATAAATAAAGATGTTATAGCGATGCTTTAGTGTGAAATAAGATTAAAGATTGGAGGCTATTGCAGGGAATTCATAAGTAATAAAATTATATATTTTGCCAAATATAGTCCAGAGATCTATTAACTAGCCAACGCTTTAAGCAAATATATTATGTGTCATGAAATATTATATTGTTTGTCCAAGACTATAGTATAGGGTTAAAGTTTTGGCATCTGACATTTCTTTGCTACAGCAACGCTAAAGATCATGTCAGCCAATTATTTGATTGACGAATGGGAAGAACTCGTGACAGAAGAATTTTGTAGAAGAATACCAAAAATTGAAAGTCTTTTTATTATGCTATGTGTGGAGTTCTAGTCTTTTATCAACTACATCTATACATTGGAGGAATTGATCTAGGCATTTGATAGTAACTTTGGAATCAAGGAACCGAAAGGAGCATTGTAGGGTGCAACCAAAGTATAAGACAAACTAATATATTATGTAGATTGGGACATTACTATGGAACAAATGGTTATCCATGGTTTTATTGACCTTTGTAATTGATTTCTTCTTAATTCATGTTACCTTTGTCTAATTATGCACAAATGTATTTATATTAATTTTGTATACCTAAAGACTCCCATGGATTCAATGACATCCATGTTCTTCTATAATTTATGGTGTTAAGTTCATACTCTTTGAGGCCTCCCTATGCTGTCACTATACATGCCACTATTTATATTTTTACTTTCATGACTTCTATATCATGGTTGGGACCACCGTCTTTGTGTTGCTTCATTAATCCTATTTGAAACTGAATTGCAGGTATGTTTTACAAATATTCTTATATTTCCAAAATGTGTTGACCCTCCAATGGCTGACTACACTTCTTCTTCAGATTGTACGCAGTCTCTTGTAATATACATCATGTATGTTATCGAATTTGATGCATATCAACATTTAAAACTCTTACAGCATTACACTGAATGAGGTTGTTGTTTCTTTGTATATGAGCCTTCATACTCAATGCAATCCCCTATTTAATTTCTAGATACATATCATGGTTGTATGTATATCAACTAATGTGAGTTTGTTTGTTTATTCGACTTATCTTCAATGCACATGCTGGATTACTATTGTAGTAGTTTTAATTGTAGTTCTATTCAATCATTGATCCTAGTGTTAACAACTTGAAGTGACTTCTTATCTTTTGAGCTGTTTGATTATGCAAATTCTGATGTCTTTGCCATGGGTCATTGAAATATCCCAAACCGATATTGACCCGATTTCTTCCTCAAAAATATATTCAGAACTAAAACATAGGCAAATGTATTACGAAACAACAATAGAAACCAGTAGATACTCTAACAGATATTAACCCGTTCTTTCTCAAAATAATATTCAAGATTCAAGCATATGGAAATGTGTTACAAATTAACAGTACAAAACCAGTAAACTCTCATAAAATTCCTCAAAAACATGTTATTGCATCATACAACAGCAATACAATAACTAGCATTCAAAATCCAATCTTAAACACAATGTTACAATCAGATTGGAACACTAAGAGAAAAACCTGTAAGCGCATATGGGACACCTGAAGTGACATCTCTACGGACAATGGGCTTGCGTCCATTGTCTGTCGGCATGAGGGGCCATGTCCTCACACTGGCTAAAAGATGAAGCTTTTCAAATAACTCTTGCAAGAGAAACTGAAATCTGCATCATAAATTAAGCATGCCAAATGAATGAGTCTCTTCTTTTATTTTCACAGTAGTAAATCTTCGACTCCCTTCCTGGCTTTTCGTCTTATCTCTCCTTGTCATTTTTAGCGCACTTTATAATATTAAATTGATCGTTTATAACTTGGGTCCATGCTCTCAACGTCAATTTTAATATTATAAAAATATGTTGCTAACTTTTCTAATGTCCCAAAAAGGGGGACATTACAAATCTTCCCTCCTCGAGATTGCTTGCCCTCAAGAAATCAATACTAGGACCCAGATGAATCTATAGGTAGCCTTGTAGCCCAATCTGGAAACAAATCCGGCCACACTGCGAAGCAAAGTGTCATTCTACAAACCATCCATCAACCGGATCCCTGGATCCCATACAAATCTATGAAATATTGTTGCACCTGTAGACTGTACAACTCTAATTATCCTTGCATCCAGTCTCAAACTGAGTAGAACTACAACAAAATCCTCAACAAGCCATAGATACATCCTATCAACACTTGGATCCCAAACCCTGTTGTCATAAACAATTGATATGATGAGGTAGAAATGTATGCTGGGGCTATGTATAACCTAGTAGACGGTGACAACCCGACCTAAATAGATATTGTAAGAAACGAGTTGCTCAAAAGCTGAAACTAACACCACGAGCACATCAAAAACCATACCGTCATCATAAATCTGGAGAATTCCCAAGTACATAGGTGCTATGAGTAAGTATGAAGCTGAAAAGCTATTCCCTATGATTGAAACATAGCTCTCATCAATACTCCAAGATCTATTCAACAGCTGATGTAGGAAATCCATCCAACTCCTATATAAGGTGAAATCGGAAACCATATTTGGACTAATCCAATGACAAGTGACAGTAGTCAAATCACTACTCCCATCTTGTAACCAAGATTCACTGCTAGGAACTGTACTAGGATTTTTGTATCCTGAAATCAAAATCATCTTCTTCATGACAATCAAAAGGAGTTCCCTCATTTATCTCAAAAAGGGGATTATCAAAAGTCCAATCAGCATCCACTTCAAACATGGGGTTGTTTATAAGTTGAATGTGATTTGAAACTTTGGTACTTGGTCTCTTGGGACAACTGTACAAGTCATAAGTCTATTGAATGCTATCAAGTTCCTCAATTACTTCTTGGAAAACTCCTACCTCTCTTTACCCTCATGTTCCCGAAAATGGCTTGTGATCCTGATCTGTTTTTCTGCTTCCTGGAGAGAAAACTTAGTATAATCCAATGCCTCATGAGTATACTTGAGCTCCCCGTCGAGCTCCTTAATCTCATTTCTTCCTCTATTCGACTGATCAGCATATATTTCAGCAACCTTAAGAATATAATCCCTGTCAGAAAGAAAACATAAATAATCTAATTCCATAGTTTCAAAAGTTATTTTGACCACCTACAAATCAGCAACAAGCCAATCTCCTTCCACTTCCCTTTGAACCTTCAACCATGTCTTCACTAACCTTCATCTAGTTCTTTAAGGTGTGCATTTTATTATTGTTATGTTGAAGCGGTTCATTGTCTTGCAATGTCATCTTAGATTGTTCCTCTAAATTCATGTCATGGGCATCAGAAATATATAGTTCATCATACAAACATTTCAATCTGCTATTACCTCGTGTGCAACCGACCTCATCAACCTACTTGTCAAAGCTAACCTCCAAATCACCAACGTAGAAACTTGTACCCTATATAACATCTACGTGATCACGGGAAGGTTGTAAATCAATGGTAGTTGACTGCTCTTCTTTTTCAAGACCCTCTATTAGATGATTTTGGTCTGCTAGAAATTCTTCCTACACATTTTTGCACTAGTCCTTTGCAAGGAGATCTTGAACCAATTCCAAATACTTCCTTTTTGCCATATCAGTCTTATTTTGCTGCTCTAGATGAAAATCCATGTAATTGCTGAAAGGTAAGTCATTTTGAACTCAGGTGGGAAGTTTTTTATACTCTCTATAAATGTTGAGTATTTCTGCCCTTATTTCAAATTGATCATCAACATTTTTGCTTTCAAACTCACGATTCCCATTATCCTGCTGGTGCTCCTTATGAGCATTTTGACCAAATTGTGCTATCATGTTCATAAAACTTGGAATCATGTTTGCCACTTCTAAGGGAAGTGTTACATCGAAGGACATAGAAGTGAATCCTGCACTATGAGTTTATGTTCTCATGTCAGGCATTCTTGTCCCAGTCCCTTGTACAATTGTCCGATTTTGTTCTCCTAGTCATAAACTCTGACCATGTTCTCATCTCTGAAGCTCTTCCAATCTTTCATTTGCTACCCAAATATTCTCTTTGATAGAAGTGTTTTGTTGATCCAATTCCAAAGCTTTCTTAGAACCCTTCTGGATAACATCATGATAATTTCCCTTTGCATAATATACCAAGCCTAAACGGCTATAAGCTTTATTGTAGCATGGGTCTAGCTGAATAGATTTGTTACAGCCTTCTATAGCTTCAATATATTTGCCAACTTGAGCATGAGCAGCTGCCCTGTTACAATAATATTCAGCATTGTCTCTAGACAAAGATATGGCCAATGTATAGAGATCGATTGCCTTGTAATATCTTTTCGAAGACATGGCTAAATTTCCGTGGACTTTAAAAGATTCTACAAGAAATTTATGGCCTATTCCGAAAGTTGTACTTGCTTTATTCATTTGTGATCATGTCCACATCCACTTGAATGCAGTCCTGAAGAACAAAACAATGTCACTGCTGCATTCTGAAATTGTTTTTAACATAATATAGAAGTCCCATGACTTTGTAGCTCATGTCTCAAAGAATAAGCCTCTACCTAGTGATGAATACTTTAATATACAAAAACGCTGCAGAATACAAATAGATTGTAATGTAACTGTGCCAATTTAAGGTCTTGGTTGTCTTCCACAGCTTAAATGACTGAAGGACGTCATTCTTATGAAATGGCCCGCCCTATTTTTGAAGGTTTGTTGGTAACTATCTCTGCCAAGTTATTGGCTTATTGAGTTTGAATGAATGGCACGGTAATTTCGTAAATGGTGTTGTTCTAGTAATGATAAGTTGGTCGCATACTTCCTTAGAGAGTACCCACAGTGGTCTGAGAACAAGGTTGAACTCTTTCCTAAGCACTCGTACTTCTATACCAAACGCTGCAATACATGCATTGGTTGCAACATAGCCAAGGGGATTTTCATAGCAACAATGTGTATAGTAGCGACACCCACAACGTTATCTCTTAAGTTGGTGGACTATAATCCCAAAAACAACTCCCCTGCTGGTTACCATCATATACGCACACCCAATCCCACTAGAAGTTTCTTGAGTCGCTACTCCTTTTTCAACAACACCAAAACCTGCACAACAATCCCAGTAATATGTAGCGACTATTGTCTGGTCTCTCCTTCTATGTCGGGCACAATTTCCCCAAATAGGCAGTCATTGTCTTTCCTCAATGTTATGCAAATGGAAGTCTACTTGCGGCTTTCCTAGCGTAAATTTTGAATAAGCTTCAACTCCTTTGATTGTTCTCGCATGATAGCTTCAACACATACGAGTCAGTGTTAATAATGCCAACTATTCCAGCTTTAAATCAAATTCTCCCGCCCTCATTACCAAGCACCAAGACCATTCTCTTATTATCGATGCTCTGCAATACATATCGTATAATTGTCCAAAATTATGAAATTGTTCCTTTAGATTCCCCAAGACGATTATTAATCTGTTGTCGATAGCCTATCCAAAAATGTCAAGAAGGTTGTAACGACAATTCTCCGGGCAACCATAATACATTAATGATGATATTAACGCTTTGGAATTCGATTTGGCGCCTGAAATTTGTAACAACCCCTTCTCAAATATTATGGTGCCAAAATCCCTGTACGTACAAATCTCTTCTAGCAATGGGTGTAAGGCATGCAATTTCCTGTTTTCTAATCTCCTAACCCAGCTGTGTGATTCACCTAACTCCTTGCTAAATTTGGTTTGTTGTCCAGGATGTTGAACCGGTGAGGATTATTGTCCTCAAACTTGCCTCAGAAACTATTATATCTTTAGAACTCCACAAATGCAAACATGTTCGAACCGAGCAATCTAGTATCATTCACAATAAACTATACAGCTTCGGTTACAATTACTTTATAAAGAATCTTTGTTGCAAAATGTCTACAATTTCTATGTTTGTAACTACCAAGACTTGCCACTTAGTTTTACTAACAACCTCCTCGTTACCACTATTTTCCGACAATAATGATTGTTTGCATAGGTCAGAATTCCTTAGAGTGACTCTAGCTCGACACACATATCAGTAGCTCCCTTGATACGAAATCTCTTTAGCTTATTCTTGACGTTACCTAGAACAATCACAACATCAACAGGACTCATTTCATAGCTCACAATTGGGATATATGTTTTGAAAAGCATGCAACTTGACAACTCTGAGAAATCCTTTCACCGATCTTCTCAAAGGAATATTTAGCGTCTTAGCCAAAATGAAGCGGCTCATGGCAAGATCTTAATATTCTCTCTTATTTCACCCTGACCTATATATTTGTTGCCTCTTAATAGACTTGGCTCATCAAAGACTCACGAAGATATATTTTGGACCGCGATAACAATCGATAACTATTCCGAATATTACAAAACTTCTTTCTTCCCCAAGGTTTTGAGCATATATTAAACTTTTAGGCTTCTCAAAGAAAGTTTTAACAAATGAATTTTATACAATCACAGCCTGATATATAACCTTTAACACCACGTAAATCCGGTCCCACAAAGATGCCCACTTCAAGATTAACCCATTCCAACGTATTTGCAAAATATTCTCCGAACTGAAGCACATGCAAATTTGTTAATTCTATGCTCAAGCACACAAAGAACTTAGATAAACATTAAACCTTCATGCTTAATATATTCACCAAAACTATTTATAGACCCACAGAGCAGAATTTGAAATGCCTCCTCAAACAATCACGATTGATGCAAATATAAAGCTCAGAGCTGCAAATATTTATCTTCCTCTGTAAAAAAAATTATTGATTCTCCATATCATGTAAAACTTCAATACTTTTAGATTAAAATTATCAAGACTGCAATGTAAACCCTACAGGTTGGCAAGACACTAGGCTCTGATACCACTGAAATATCCCAAACCGATATTGACCCAATTTCTTCCGCAAAAATATATTCAGAACTAAAACATAGGCAAATCTATTACAAAACAACAATAGAAACCCGCAAATACTCCAATGTTAACTCGTTCTTTCTCAAAATAATATTCAGGATTCAAGCATATGGAAATGCATTACAAACTAAAAATATAAGACCAGTAAACTCTCATAAAACTCCTCAAAAACATGTTATTGCATTATACAACAGCAATACAATAACCAACATTCATATTCCAATCTTAAACACAGTGTTACAGTTAGATTGGAACACTGAGAGAAAAACTAGTAAGCGCATACAAGACACCTTATGTGACGTCTCCACGGACAATGGGTTTGCGTCCATTGTCTGTAAGCACGAAGGGCTACGTCCTCACATTGGCTGAAAGTTGACGATTTCCAAATAACTCTCGCAAGAGAGAAACTGAAATCTGAATCATAAATAAAGCATGCCAAATGAATGAGTCTCTTCTCCTTTTATTTTCACAACAGTGACTCTTCGACTCCCTTCCTAACTTTTCGTCTTATCTCTCCTTGTCATTTTTAGTCCACTTTATAATATTAAATTGACCTTTTATAATTTGAGTTCATGCTCTCAAAGTCAATTTTAGTATTATATGAATATGTCGTTAACTTTTCTACTATCCCCAAAAAGGGGACATTATAATCATGGTATCACTTATGGTATAGATTCAACATATACTTTAGTATAATGCATACTCTTAGATCCATCAATGACAATATTTCATCAATCTCCCCCTTTGTCATTGATGGCAACCTCTCAATTATATGGTCTTTATTATGCAAGGTTCCCCTTCATTTAATGCTCCCCCTTTCTCCAATTTCTCCCCCTTTGTCCTCAATGGCAAAGGGTCTCCAAGGTTAGAGACATGCTCCCCTGAACTCATGCTTCTTATGAAACTTTTAGTGAATGGATGAGAGTGACACTACTCCCAATTTCTCCCTTAGGTACTCAAAAGTTTCCTTTGGAAGGGGTTTTGTATTTGACGCATTCCAATGTTACTCTCTTCTCAAGTACTTGTTCTCTTAGGAAGTGGTATCTGATTGATATGTGCTTTGTTTTAGAGTGCATGATTGAGTTCTTCAAGATGCTGATTGCACTTGTATTATCACGAAATATAGGAATGGGATACTCAAACTCAATCTTGATACCATAATCCAAGATCCATAGTGCCTTTTAGGTACTTCAATATTCTTTTAACTGCTAGAACATGAGTTTCTTTTGGCATTGCTTGAAATTGGGCCACCACTGCAATAGCTTGCAAGTTATCAGGTCTTGTAGCTATTAGATATAACAAACTTCCAATCATTGGGGATTCAACTTCTTTACTGAGATTGCATCCAATAATCATAGGGGTGCCAACAAGAATACAATCTTCCATTCCGAATTTCTTCAACATTTCTTTGATATATTTACCTTGAGAAATGAATATTCCTTTACTCGTTTTCTCTATTTGCAATCCAAAAAAGAAGGATAATTTTCCAAGCATGGACATCTCAAATTCTTGTTGCATGTTCATGGAAAATTCTTTACACATTTTATCACTTCCTCCTCCAAATATTATGTCTTCCATATATACAACTACTATCAAAAGTTTGTCATTTTCAGATTTGATGTATAGATTACTATCTACCATTCCTCTTTTAAAACCTTGATTTTGAAGATAATCAAGCTCTTGGAGCTTGTTTTAGCCCGTAAAGTGTTTTTCTTAATCTGCACACTTGATCCTCTTTTGCTGACAATGTAAATCCTTCAAGTAATTCGTAATATACTTCCTCTTCTAAGTCTTCACTTAGGAAAGCTGATTTTACATCCATTTGGTAGACTTTGAATGCTTTATGGCTTACAAATGCTGAGAACATCCGGATTGCTTCTCATCTTGTAACTAGAGCAAATGTCTCTTCAAAATCCACTCCTATCGAGCATAACCTTTAAAAGCAAGTCTTGCTTTGTTCCTTGTGACTTCTCCATTTTCATTAATTTTAATCCAAAACACTCATTTGGTTCCTGTGATATTTTTATCTTTTGGTCTTGGAACAATTTCCGAAGCATTCTTCTTTTCGATTTGATTCAATTATTCCTCCATTGTTTTAACCATAGTTGGCATAATCGCCGAATAATCGGCGAGTTTCTACTAATCGCCGAGTTTTTGGGACTGGCGAGTTTTTCCCAAATTTAATCGCAAGAAAAAATCGCCGAGTTTTTGCAAAAAATCGGCGAGTTTTTCAGAAAAACTCTTTTTTAATTTTTTTTTTTTTTTTTTTTTTAATATAAAAAAAAATTGTTAAAAACAAAAGGCAAAAAGCCTATATATATTATGTAAGATAGAGAGTTACAATATGCTAGTAGAGCGAGGAAGAGGAAAATGTGATTGTAATGATGTTTTTACTTCTAGTTTGACACAAATTATTTACTATTATGCTTCCTGCCATCAGCATTCAACATGAGAATGTGATTTTGTACCCACTATGCATTTATATATATCTAAACTCCTGCTTCTTTCTTTTGTGTTCTCTATAATGAACTCATTAGATGCATCTTCTCATTGAAATTTGCAAAAAAATGTATTTTGAATTAAATTTTAGCCCTTTTTTTAGGTTCCCGAGTTTTCCTGAGTTTTTTTTAAAATGGCCGAGTTTTTCCTGATTAAACTTTTGGGGGGCTCGGTGAGTTTTTGGATTTGGCGAGTTTTCCAACTATGGTTTTAACCCAATGCTGGTCTTCATTTGCTTCTTTGACATTCTTTGGTTCTATTTTTGATAAAAGACAAAAGTGTGCATGTTCAGTATTGTTAGCAGATTTTCCTCTTGTTTGGACTTCCTTTTCTAGATCTCCTATTACCCTGTCTTCTGGATGATTTCTTTGGACAAATTTTGATGGTGTTTTTGTCAGTGTCGTTAAGGGAGATTTTGCTGGTGCCTTTAAATGTGTTTTTGCTTCCAAAGGTGTTTGTTCAATTTCTTCTTCATCGTCTTTATCTTTTGGATCTTCTTCTTCTTCACATGTACTTGATATTTCTGCATTTTCTTTATCTTTTAAAACCCTTCATCAATCCTTACATTTGCACTTTTCACAATCTTGTGAAGTCTTTTATTGTTACATCTATATGCTTTACTTTTAGATGAATATCCAAGAAAGACAGCTTTATATTCTCTAGCTTCAAATTTACCCAACTCATCTTCATCCCTTCTTATATGACATGTGCTTCCGAAGACTGAAATACTTGATCCATGTTGGTCTTCCTTTCCATAATTCGTAAGGTGTCTTATCATGGTTTACTCTTATTTTTGCATGATTCAAAATGTAGATTACTATATGTACTGCTTCTTTCCGAAAAGGAATCAGCTATCTTAGATTCATTTAGCATTGTCCTTGACATCTCTTAAACTGTCCTGCTCTTTCCTTCAACAACTTCATTTTGTTGAGGAGTTCTAGGTGTTGAAAGTTGTCTTTTAATTCCATTATTTTCATAATACACATCAAATTCTTGTGATGTGAATTCTCCTCCTCTATCCCTTCTAAGACATTTTATTTTTGTGTCCGTTTCATTTTCAATTATTTCTTTAAAGACTTTGAACTTGTCAAGTGCTTGTGATTTTTCTTTTAGAAAGGCTACTTCTGATTTTTCTTTTAGCAAGGCTACCCAAGTCATCCTAGAGTTGTCATCAATAAATAACATGAAATATCTCTCCTTGAAGGCTTTTTGTCCCGGTTGGTCAGCATAAATCTGAATGCACAAGTTCAAGTCGCTTTGATGTAGAGTACTCCTTAGTTTTGAATGTGCTTCTTGTTTGCTTTCCTAGTTGACATTGTTTGCAAATGGTGTTTGTAGGTTTTGATAATTTTTGTATGTCTCTTACAGCTTATTTACAACTGATTTTGACCAAGTTGTCAAAGTTTAAATGCCCCGATCTTTTGTGCCTCAGCCAATTTTCATCTTGTTGAGCCAAGGAACAATTCCCATTTTTCATCTCTTGTAGAATGTATAAGTTATTTTTTGTTCTATTCTCATTAGCTATAAATATTCCATCCTCCTTAATTTCACAACCTTTAGGATGAATTATTACATTATGTCCTTGATAACAAAGCTGACTTGCACTTAGCAAGTTTTCTTTTAGTCCGTTTACATATAGGATATCCTTTGTTTTAGATTTTCCATGGTCTAGACTAAGAGTTCCTTTTCTTTTTATTTTCCGTTTTGAGCTATCAACAAATTTTACGGATCTATCACTACTTGGTTCAAATGAAATGAATTTGTTTTTGTCCCCTGTCATGTGCCTTGAACATCCACTGTCAACATACCATCTATCTTTCTTATTTTGAGCATGTAAAGCTATTTGAACAAATAGTGACTTTTCTTTATTTTTCCAAGCCTACTTGTTAGGATGATTTTCTTTCTTTGTTGGATCTATAAGGAAAATTTGTCCTGCACTGGTGAGCAGCATGTCCAAAGTTATTACAATGTGAACATAAAATATCAAGATCAACCAACGGAGCAAAAGAATTTTGATTTTTGAAATTTGAAGTGTCCTTTTCTTTTCTTCTACAATTTAGTGATTTATGACCAAACTTGTTGCAAGAGTAATAATATCCATTGAAGGTGTGGGAGAAATATTGTCTATGATATGGCCTTTTCCAATCATTCATATGTTGGTTTGATGTTCTACGTTCTATTGCTTTGTGCCCAAAATGATTGCAAGAAGAGCAGTAACTATGGAACTTATAATGAGGTTTGTGAACATCCTTTTCTTTAAGTTGTTTTCCTCTTTTGGTGTTTTATTTTCAGCTATGTTACAACCTTCTTTGATGAATCCTTTGAAGGAATTGTTACTAGTTGAATTTCTATTGAAACCAACTCCTGTTTTGCTGGAAGAGGGTTTTTGAATGTCTATGATATCAGTTAGGATTTTTGAACTGTTTCCATACTCCATACTGTTCTTTAGTTTGATGGTACTTTCCTCTAATTCCTTCTTCAATTTTTCGACTTCTAGTTACGATTTGGCACACTCTTCTGTTTTGGACTTCAGCTTGTCTTCAACTTGTTTCATTTCCATATCAAGAGTTTTTAATGTTTATAGTGTCCCTTTGGATTCAGTTTTATATATGGTTATTTTCTTCTTTAATTTGATATTTTCCTTATATGCATAATTGAGTTCTTCTTCAAGAGCAACATCATTTTCTTCATCCTCATGATTGTCACTTAGGTCAGCTTCAGCCATAAAGAGAACTTCATCCTCCTCATCACTTGGCCAATCCTCATTATCTTCATCTGAAGAGTTGCTGTCTTTTTTGGAGTAAAAACTCCTTTTACTCTTCTTTTGAAATTTGTTTTTTTTATTAAATTTGTTTTTCTTTTTTCCATTTCTTCTTTTTGAAGGTGTAGTCGGCAATTGGTTTGTGGTCAGCATTCGGTAATTTAAGTATTTAATACTTGTGTTAGTGGGTAGTTGGGAAGCAAGGAGTGTGTCGATTGGTTTCTAACCAACCGACCCCTTTATAAGCAGACTGATACTTGGACATAGTACATTCATGTTTTTGGTGATATTAATAAAATAAAACCTAAGTTGCTGATTCGGGTTCGGGGACGGGTTTGGGTTTAGGGTTCGGGTTCACGGGTTCGAGCAAATTTTTTTTTCTCCATTTGGGTTCGTGGGTGGGTTCGTGAGTGTGTGTGTGTATATATAAATATAGACACACACACAGAAGAGAAACATGCATAGTTGCAAAACAGGGTCATTTCACAATATGAACAATTGTTGCTTGATCATTGACCAATGCCACATGCCAAAGGGTTTCGGGTCCCTTCAAAACCTATTTTAACCTGAATCTAAAAACATTAAATACTCGCTCATTAATCTATCTTCATGATTGTAAAGAAAATTATACATTGAATTACTAAATTGCAAAATGAAATTGCAAAACATAGACTAGTTCATCAAATAATACATTGAATTACTAAATTGCAAAACAAAGACTAGCTCATCAAATAATAAAGTTTGAAACATGATGATAGATGACAAATGTTTAGTAGTTTATCAATAATCATAGCATCAAATGCCCTTCAAGGGTCAAATGGATCATCATAAAATGAGGGCTCAATGGCTTCATCCCCAGCTACAACTATATCTCTTCATCATTGGAACCCAAACTAGTTCCACTAGTCTCATATGCTGCTATATCATCGTCCTCCTCCTTGACATAAGGGACTAGATGAGTGAAATATTTTTTATTAAGTTCCTTTGAGAGTTACATGAGAAAACAATTAAAAAAACACACTCTTTAAAGTTGTTTTAGCCCCGAGTTCATTGTGGGTTCTTCTGGGTTCACTCCAGCAAGGACCCGGACGAATCCACAGTCAAAACTAAGGACCTTGCCCGAACCTGCAGCAAACCCAAGGACGAATCCAGACCTGAATCCGAGCAACAGGGGACAAATCTAGCAACATAGAATAAAACTGTTCCTCACCTCCATTAGGGTAACATTGTGGTATGGTATATTGGTGAGTCTGACAGTAATAGTTGTATAATATTCTGTAACTTCTGGTAGTAATTACTCTCTACATTTTTTGCGCCATTACCGGGGACCGAACCCGGGTCACCCGCGTGACAAGCGGGAATACTCACCACCATACTCGCGTGACAGTGGGGCCTCTAAGCTATCTATTCCTAGAATCAAGCCCCTTCTCTCGCCAGACCAGCATACTCGCACCAAGGTGATTGATGTAAGAGGACAAGTTCACTGTAAGGTACGACTACAGACATCTCTCGGGCCAGAAGTGGTCCAACCTATGGATCTCGTTGTAAGTCGGCTGCGAGGGAGCAATCGAAGGACCCTTCCTCTCCCAGTACTCAAGTGATAATGGTAGAAGTAGATACTATTTTAGAAGAGGCTGACAAGTTGCTGGAAGATGTCATGCCCAAAATATAAGGACAAAAACGCACACAATTTTTTTTTTTACCAAGAAGAATTTAAAGATAAATAACACCACTAAGTTTAATATGTTCACCTGCACATGATAGGGAAAGGTATAATGAGAGACACGGGTCCTCCTATCAAGGACCTAACATAACCATTTAAGTTTTAAAAATCAATGTTTAGAACTAGATCATTAGATCTGAACATTCGTTGCTAAATTGTTTAATTTGTTTGAATAATTTGAATTCAATTAATTTTAAGGATCTAACGTGTCATCGCTTTGATCAACACTTAACTATTAACATTCAGAAAACTGTGTAAGTACAAACAAATCCAATTACCTAAAGATTAAATAAACCGACTAACATAACTTTATAATCTTTCGCAACGGCTTAATATCAACTCTACACTTACTACTGTCCTATCCTAGTACTAATTCAACTTACTTACAGTAAAGCACACTAACTATCTACTCTAAAGTATACTAATTGTTCATTACATAAGAAATGAAAATAGACATTAAAAAAAAATCAAAATATAACATAGACTATCTTCGTCAACCTTTTTTTTCTTAACAATTACAAATTTCTCATATCTACTTAACTCGTTTAAATCTATGATCTATTCCAAAAATAATACTAATGATGATAATAATAGTAATACAGCTAAGATTATATAACTAAAATTTAATCTAATTAATAAATTCTCTAACCTTCACCTCAACAAACATATTTGACTAATAACAAATCTAATTTATCTCGACCAAATCTAACATATCATTATTCTAGCTAACACCTACTATAATAACTAATATACAAAAGAAACATAATACTCATAATCACATGAAATTTAGACTAACTAAAAACTTTACTAAACTTATAACTTAAATCTTAACACTTAAATTACACTATTAAATCAAGCTAAAACTAACTAAATTCTTAAAGAACTTCAATCTAGTTTCTTACTATACTAAATCACCCTTTGAATTGAAATTGAACTAAATTCAATAACTCTTTAAATAACACAAATATAAACTAAAACAAAATAAAATAAAATAAACTAAACTATCTACCAACAAAACCTAACCTATTCTAATTTGACACTTAAATGCAAAACCTAAACTAACCCCCAAACCCACTACTCTCTAACAATTTAACAATTATCATTATCATAATACAACTAAAACTTACTTTTCCTAACAACTAACTCTTATCTATCCTTTAAAAGAAACAAACAACTTAAATGACTTTATTACAACTTAATTAAACTGATCCTAACTTAACAAGTACTAACACTACTTAATCAAACCTAACTTAACCCTATACTACCTACTAACCTAGCTCCACATCCCCACACCCAACAATCTTGGGCAGCCTCCCAATAGGCTGCGTGTTGTCCCAAGGGAAATCTACACTGCCCAAGGCAGCTCTTCCTTGCAAGGTGCGCTTAGACACAATCAAGGCAAGGGGGGATTAAATTATGGAGTATAAGGTTTGGGATCTTCTATCATCATCAAGTATACAAATCCCTTAAATGCTCAAGGACCCACGTACCCCCAAAAGGACTCAGCACGTGATCCAAGACCTGCACTTGTCTTGTCTTCCTCCCAAGAAGATGCACACCTAGCAAGACAAGGGGGATATAAGGAAGAAAAACTAGGTGATAATATAAATATGAAGGGGGAAAACTTTAATGTATCCCTTCCCCAATCAAATTGCCTCTAAATACATCTGCCAACTTAACTGACATGGCAGATTTCATGGGTATGCGCTACACTCCAAGTCAACCCATGAAAGCTTGTCAAATCGCCTAGGGTGGAGGAGGTAGAATAGGAGTTAAGTGCATAAAGTTTTCAAGGTAAGAGTATGAGTTATGTTTTAAAGTTATGTAGATAGTCTTCTAGGATATCTATTCAATTACTCATAACTCATTTAGATATTAATTAAATTTAGAAATCAATTTTATTTTATTTTCCTAAGGAAATCAAAAAGGTATATTCTGTCTCAGCAAGGGAATAAATTATTTCTCTCATACAATTTCCAGTATCTTGTAGGTGGGTGTTCTGGAAATTTTCTTGTTCTCCTTTTTTTTGTGTATGAATCTTCTCTTTGGGGTGGTATGTAAAGGTAGATTAATTTTCTTTAAGTTGGATCATAATTTGAAAATCTAACATATTGCTAATATTACCCCAGAATTTTAATTCCTAAAGTTTCATATGGCTTACAAAACTAATAGTGCATCTCTTAAATCTATTAGATAATTAAGGTAGGATTCTATGCAATTTCTATCACATCTAAAGTAGATTAATCCAAGGACTATATTTGTCATTCAATCCGCACTTGAACTCATGTAGGAGCATTCACAGATCATACTTTGAGTAATATCCTTCCATCATTTATACAAAGGAGTAGAATTTTCTTTTTTTTACCATAATATAAAACAACCTTTTAAACAACCATGTGATTCATTCCCAATTTGAGATCGAAATTACAATGAAAAAACTTATTGAAACCACACTTTAATGATACAATGAAACTTCTCTTATGCAAGGACAATACTCAAATCTTTTTTTTTCTTCCATTACTCAACCTGGTTCAAGGCTCCATCGAGAAAGAACCAGTAAGAAAACTTGATGTCTTTGCCAATGCATCAAAATTCAAATACATTTTACACAAATCCAATTACATAATATTACAATTCAAATGAAATCTCTTCCAAAACCTTCACAAGTACTTCCTTCCCATATCTTCAATTCTTCAAGGAAAACAAGGAGAAGACAAGAGTTGATCCACGGTGAAACATCACAACATCAAGAGCAAATCAAGCACGCACCCCAACCCAGTTTTACACAATAGATCCAAACATAGGACCTGACTAGGGGGGAGGTGGATTTTTCTAATGGGGGACATCAATCACCATACCATAACATAGCCCTTTCGGGGCTAAAACATCAAGAACTTCCATTCTTCTACAAGGCCCTTTCGAGGCTATTACCACAAGGATTTTCATTCCTTTCAATATTCAAGATTCTCAATATCAACAAGGTACGTGATGACAAGTAGGGGCCCATACACCCTACCCTCTTTCCCTCCTCACACCATGAGAGGAGACTCTACACCATTGAGGTCCAACTAAGGCCCTTCCCCCGTACATGGCCACTTCTTCCCTATCCAAGGGTGAGTAATGCCAAAACAATCCCCATGAAATCCCCTCAAAAACAAATCATCAAGACAAGCATAAGAATGCATCAAGAACAAGTTTAAAACCCCCCAAATCCATCCCAACACACAAGCAAGCAAAAACAAAGAACAACACAATGTCTTATGCAAGATTCAAGCATGAACAACATGAAGAACAAATCCAAGGAGTGAAGAACTCCTTCCTTCACAAAATGTTATGTTAAAATGGTAAGTTGAGAAGAGCTTTTCCCTTTTTTTCCTTCAATCTTCAAACTTTCTCTAAAACTAGAGATTGGGTAACAACCCAAAAACTTCTCCATAATCCATCTAAATATGATTCTAACTCAAATAGACTTTAGATAAACCCCAAGGTGGAGTTTGAGTCACCCACTCATGTAGGAGAACATCAATTTTCGCAATCAACCAAAAGTAGGGTTTTTGTGTGACCCTAAAAGTCAACCAAGGAGGCTAAGAGAGTGGAAAGTACTCCCAACCCATACCCTTACCCCTAGGGTACTTAAATTTAATGTTTTTAAGCCTTAAAAACTTAATAGGAACAAATAAAAGCTAGGGGAATAGTAAGACCAAATAAAACCTTCAATAAAAGATAATGCAAAGATGGCACAAATTAACAAGGGGTACAGCTCCATCTTTCCATTAGGTTTCCCGACTAACTATCCTGCACACTCATTGCACACATCAGTAGTTCAAGAAATCACATGCATATATGTAAATTACGTATCAAAAAAATCATGTAAATTAAAAAAAAAATCCATTTTCCTAATAATCAAATGTTTATCTCATTCTACTCATATTTTTTACCATAAAAATTGCATAATCAAGTGTTAGTTCTGCATTCATTTTCTTCATCATCATACATGTTCATAAAGCATTAAATGACAAAAATCAAATATTTAAAAGTAAGGCATCACACATCACAAAATAGCATAATAATGTTCAGTGCATCAAATAGTGTCCCAACATATCGAGTCCTAAGTATCAAAATAATAATGTATCATCTATGCTACGATGGATTGGGCCGTGGGCCGAGGCCTCACAAATCAAAACATGAATCTTTCATTTAAATAATCCTTTCTTATTTCTATACACCTTTAATCATTAGAAATTATATAATCAACATACTTTATTCATTAATTCAGATTGAAATATTAGAATAATCATCGTTAGGCATGCATATAATTAAACATCATAAACATCATTAATAAGGTAAAATGAACTATCTGAAAGCATACAACTTAATCATCAAGGTACCAAAATCGACAACCTCATTATCAGGTGAAAATACCTCGCATCATTGTTAGTAACAAATAATGTTTTAAACAGTCGAGGTGATGAAATAGTTCTTGAATCACCAAGTATTAAAACATGGATATATCATCTACTCTAAACTTCATTAAGACATTCACAATAAATGCATTACTTCATATCTATTTCCAATCTCCTATACCGGTTTTAACAGAGCATTCGTATTGATAATTATATACAAGGAGGGACCTCACAGAAGAAGAGGGGTTGGTGTCATCCCCTGTGCCCTCGCGGCTTGAGGAATTGGTGGAGATATAGAGTAGGCATGAGGAACCTTTGGTTCCAGCTTCTTTTGTAGCTCAGGTAGAAGGATTTCTTACGGAGTTACAAGCTATGGAGCATTCTACCCAGGAACTCCTTCGGCATGCGCAGTCCTATAACTTGGAGGGTGTACTCGCCGCGACTACAGCATTAGCCCAATTCATGCGAGCTGACTGCTACACAGACTGGGGTCTCTTAGAACAGAGTAAATACAGTAAGGAAGATATTGCCACTACTTGGACTAGTCGTTCTAGCATTTCTCAGACCCAAGTTGCTTCCTCTCCTCTCATGGCCTCTCTAGCTGCTATAGAGACTTCTTTTCGGGGTGTTTTTTTGGAAGCCCAACGGGATAAATGTCTTCATAAGCAAGTACAGGCAGAAAAGATTGCTCTGTTAGCAGGTTGGCAGTTGAAGCGAGCTGAATTCGAAGGCAATTTGGCAACGACCGAAGCTAAAAAGATGGATACTTTGTGGGTACTTCAGGGCATTCGTACTAAACAGAAAACGGTGGAGTAGGAGCTGCAACGCTTGCGAGGCACTCCAAGTCTGAGGATGTCCTCCAATCCTTCTTCTTGAAACATTTCTCAGTTGTTTTAGTCATCGTCTGGAAGACAACTCTTTTTCTGGGGGGGGGTATATGTAGTCGGCAATTGGTTTGTAGTTGGCATTCGGTAATTTAAGTATTTACTAATTGTGTTAGGAGGTAAGGAAGCAGGGAGTGTGTCTATTGGTTTCTAACCAACCGACCCTTTTATAAGCAGATTGATACTTGGACATTGTACATTCATGTTTTTGGTGATATTAATAAAATAAAATTGTTCCTCGCCTCCATTAGGGTAACATTGTGGTATGGTATACTGGTGAGTCTGACAATAATAGTTGTATGATATTCTTTAACTTTTGGTAATAATTGCTCTCTACAAAAGGCCTCCTTTTCATCTTCACTAGAGTTACTATTATTAAAGGGACATTTGGATGCATAATGCCATGGCTTTCCACAGTTAAAACATTTGAATCTTACTTTGTATTTTCCTTTTCTCCCTTTTTGCTTTCTCATGAAGTCAGCTGCTTCTTCATCTGATTCACTATTTAAGCTCTCACTTGACATTTTCTTTTTGCCTTTACTCTTCTTTGATGCTTTAAATGCTATTTCCTTCTTTGGTTCATCGACTTTGATTCTCATTTCATGGTCGGCAAGGATCATGTGTAATTCATCTTTTGTCAAAGTGTCTAAATCTGTCCTCTCCTCTATTGCAGATACTTTGGAATTAAATTTCATAGGTAATGATCTTAAGATCTTCTCTACTACTAATTGTTCCTTCACATCTTCACCAAGGGCTTTCATTGAGTTGACAACATCATCTATACAATCAAGAAAAGTGGCAACATTTTCATCCTACTTCATTTTGAGACTTTCAAATATGCTTTGATAA
Organism: Cupressus sempervirens; assembly: GCA_028749045.1. NCBI lineage: Eukaryota > Viridiplantae > Streptophyta > Pinopsida > Cupressales > Cupressaceae > Cupressus > Cupressus sempervirens. Next base: position 512,103,883 of record CM053792.1, on the reverse strand, counting down.
GTTTGTAGTTTTGCTTTCTTTACATTATCAGCTCCTTAGTAAACATTTTTTAACTTGTCTCAAATGTCCTTGGCAGTAGTGCATGACCTTTGCAAATTCCAATTCGGCAAGATTGCATAAGATTGCATGTTTTTCTTTAGCATTATTTTCACATTTTCTCTTTCTAGGGGTATCCGTTGGAGGGTTTGTTGGCGGTGTGTAACCATCTACCACTGATTGCCAAACATTGAATCCAATAGCAATTAGATAGGTTTCCCTTTTTATGCTCCAGTAAGCATAATTCGTCCCATCAAACATTGGCATTTTGTTTTGAAAGATTTCACCCATTGTGCTCTTTTCGATCTACTTTCAAGCGGTTAGGCTTTTAATGAAGGAACCAGCTCTAATACCAATTGAAGAGCTCATGATTATACTGAGACGGGGGGTGATTAGTTTAATAATAAATTTACCAATTTAAAACTTTTATCCAAACAATTAATTTGAAATGATGAAATGAACAGTTATATACATGAACACAATTACACAATTTTTACGTGTAAACCCAATGCCGGAGAAAACCACAGCAAATTAATTACTTTTATATCACTTTGATCTTTTACAATATTTTTTAGGTTCCAACCTTTATTTTTACAAGCACCAACCGATTGGAAGCTGCAACTCCCACTATCTGAAGGCACCGACCTTGAAGCAAAGCACCTACTTCACTTCTGAAATTAAAACTGAATTTCCACTTTTATCTTTGTTGCTCTTACAACAGATAGTGGATACTATTAAATCCTCTTCCTTTGAAGTCAGCCAACGAATTCCTTTAACTCTGCACACTTTATATATATATATATATATATATATATCTTATCTTGCTCCCTTACTTCTCCTTTCACTCAAATTGCTGTCTTGTCTCTACTTTCCAAAATAATTCTCCTTTTTATATCTTACAAAAAAAAAATGAACGTATGTGTCTTTCGATTTTGAATAGATATAACTCTTCGTAATTCATGATAACATACTATAGGTTTTAATTGCACCTTTTCATAATATAACTTTATTATTGTTATAAAAAAAAATTATATTGTGCAATCTTATTTGGTTTTGTTTAAAAACACAAACAATTTTATTTCCGTCGGGTTGCATCAACGCCCAACTCTACCACTCACAGATTGCATTCCATGGATTGTGACAGCTTGTGGATGATTTGTATATGTATAAGTTTTTTTTCTTGCCTGATGTATATACACCTGCACCCATCTTCCTTATTTTCTTATGACGTCCTCAGCAGCAAGCATATTGTCTTCCATGTAGTAGCCTTCCACATACTCAACAGCATACATAATGCTCGAATATTTACTTGCAATTTAATTATATCTCCATGTCATCTCCTGACTCACATCCTTGTGTCACGATAGATGTTTTTATTCATTTATGTATTCAGATGGGTAAATCATTGTTTTGGCACCATCGTGGAATCCTCTGACAATCTTCTCTTTCGCGACTTCCCTTACTCTTGGCTTATGCAGCAGTTCATCACACAATCTCATCATTTGGAGTTTTATTGACCTTTGTAATTGATTTATTCTCAATTCATGTTACTGTTGTCTAATTTTGCACAGATGTATTTATATTATTTTTGTATACCTAAAGACTACCATGGATTCGATGACATCCATGTTCTTCTGTAATTTACAGTTTTAAGTTCATAAACTCTGAGGCCTCCTGGTGCTGTCATTATACACGCTACTATTTATATTTTTACTTTCATGGCTTCTTCTATATTATGGCTGGGACCACCGTCTCTGTGTTGCTTCATTAATTTTATTTGAAACTGAATTGCAGGTATGCTTTACAAATATTCTTATCCTTCTAAAATGTGTCAGCTCTCCTATGGCTGATTACACTTCTTCTTCAGACTGTATGCAATCTCCTGTAATATACATTATGTATGCTATGGAATTTGATGTATATCAACATTTAAAAGTTAAAACTCTTACAGCACTACACTGAATGAGGTTGCTGTTTCTTTGTATATGAGCCTTCATATTCAAAGCAATTCCCTGTTTAATTTCTAGATACATATCGTGGCTGTATGTATATCAACTGATGTGAGTTTGTTTGTTTATTTGACCTATCTTCAATGCACACACTGGATTACTGTTCTAGTAGTTTTTATTGTGGTTATGTTCAATCATTGATCCTGTAGTGTTAACAACCTTAAGTGACTTCTTAACTTTTGAGCTGTTTGACTATGCAAGTTTTGATGTCTTTGCCATGGGTCATGGTATCACTTATGGTATAGATTCAATATATGTTTTACTATAATGCATACTCTTTGATCCATCAATGATAATATTCCATCAAAGGATGTATCGCAGCTGAGTGACGATGAGGAAGAGTTGCAAATGAAAGTAGAGCCATGACTTATGAGTAGGTTAAGGATACAACTTTGAATATACCTCTTACCAGGCATGCTGAAAGCACAAAGGTTAATGATTTCCAATCAGCCAGGGTGGATAATGTGGAGGAAGAAGCAACCATCAAAGGTGAGGAGTATACGCGTGAGAAGAGAAACTCATTTGAGGATTCCTTAGACGATCATAACGTTGTTCCATTTGTGTCACATAAAGATTGCATGACATGTTCTATAAATTTAATGAAGTGTGATGAAGATAATGTTCTCACAATTGAGAAAAAATCAAAAAGCTTAATGTGTGACAACCCATCCACCCTAGATGAATTTGAGCTAAAGCCTTTATCATTGCAAGATTTGAAAGAAAGAGTGTTGGTCATAGAGGAGAAGGTTGTACAAGTTTTAACAAGGGCAAATGAGTCTCACAAATATGTTGAAGATCTTATGTGGAAAACTCAAATTGATAAGAGGTAAAAGGGAAATTCATGTGGAATCACTAGTACTCAATTGCACACAATCAAACAAGCTCTTGAAAGGATGAAATCAGATTATTTGCAGTTGTTATGGGATAAAGATCTTGCTATCAAATTTTCCGGAAGATACAGAAAGAGAGGTGGATGAACTTTGTCTGCAGTTGAGCATGACTTGCTACTCATTATACAAAGCTGAAAATCAGACTTCCCTTGCAGTCATTCACAAGGAAGATGACACTAAATTTAGGACTATGGAGATGGTGAAGATTGTTGATGAATCAATACCATTTGTGAGCCTGAAAGGAAGCACAGTGTTTCCACCGTTCTCCATCCTAATGAGGCACATTATGCTAATGAAGGTCAAAAGGAGCAGCAAGGAGACGAACTCAAAACTTTAGATGGTCAATTGATGCAGGAGCATCCAGAGGTATAAGGGCAATCCTGTGTCACCCAAAAAAATGTACTTAGACTTAGTTTTTGTTTCATGTCTTTACATTTTTGGATACCCATTTGGCTGAAATAAAGGTTCCAACTCTCATAGTTCAACTATCAGTGCGTTTGAAAATCCCGAAAAAATAGGAGCATGTATTTGGGCCATCATTTCGGTAAACTAGAAGGTGTGAATTGGCCAGATGAATGTAATCATGATTTAGAGCATTCCAGAAAAAGAATCAGGTCAATAGGCCCCACGGTTTGAAAGTTATTGCAGTTTTTCGAGTTTTGGAGACCTCCTAAGAATGCTTCAAAGTCAGGTTTGGGGCATTAAATGACCTCGAAAAGGGTTGAAAAATGGGAGACGAAGGAAGCTTGTCCATAGGGCTATAGAGCGCTTCGAGAGCTTTCCGAAAAAGTAAACGGTTCGTCAATCGGAGCTACGGTTCAAAAGTTATGCCTCCCGAAAGTTCGGTTACCGTTTCTGGATTCTTCTAGATTTGCACCGACTTCTAACGCAACTTCCGGAACCTTCTATTTCATCAGTGGATGCCTACTAGCACTTTCTAGAATGTACTCCTAGTCCTTAACCCTCCGGGGTCTATTTAAGGAGATTTCTGGTATTGTAAAAGGCAGTTCGGAGTGGAGTTTGAGAGGAGGTGCTAAAAGGAGAAATATTCTCCAGATTTATGCTATTGTAAGCCCTTAGGGCATGTTCTGAAGTTTATTTTCTCTGTACTATTTGTACTAGCTTATTTTCTCAGTTAATATAATTTTCCTTTTCTGTTGTGTCCATTCTGTTCTTGGGTTGTGTCTCCATCAAGTGGTATCAGAGCGGGTTTTCCTGAGTGTGTAGACGGCAGTTTGCACCAGGACTGTGTGATTTTGGGTTCGAGTTAGAAGATGCCTCCACGAAGAGAGCGTGGCGGAAGGGCCAGAGCTATTAATCCTGAGGAGGTTAGAGCCCTCCAGAGGCAGGTACAAGCATTGCAAGAGGAGCTTCGTAGAGGAGCAAATGTTGCCGCAGGTGACAACAGTGAGGATGACAATGAAGAGGAAGTAATGGGACCAGAAGAGGAAGTTGACGGGGAAGTTCTGAATCCTGTAGAGGAAAGGCTTTTTAGGGCCATTACTAAGTTTGGGAAAAGACCTACAATTGAAGTGGGTATATTTTCAAAAAATCTGAAACCAGATGAGTTGATCGATTGGATCAATGAACTGGAAGAATACTTTGAGTATGAGGATATAAGGGACCCAGATAGGGTTAAGTTTGCAAAGGCCAAACTGAAAGGCCATGCTAAAATTTGGTGGCAAGAGGTTCAACTAGAAAGACTTAGAAGAGAAAAGGAGAAGATCACAAGATAAGATCGCATGGTGGACAAATTGAAGAAGCAGTTCATTCCTGTGGACTACGAGCTTGATTTGTTTAAGAAGATGCATGGGTTAAAGCAAGCAGGAAGATCAGTCCAAGAATATACAAAGGAATTTTACCGACTCTTGATTAGAGCGGGGCATGCAGAAGCAAATAAGGAGAAGGTTGCTCCTTATATCCATGGATTGAGACCTAGCATCCAGGAGGAATTAAGTCTAGTAAGAATGACCAGCGTTGAAGAGGCATACCAATTTGCCCTACGAGTTGAAGAGAAGCTGAATAAAAGGTTTGAAGGAAGACAAAGAGAGCGTGGTCAAGGAGGAAGGGGAAGCGGTAGATCATCTGGAGGCCGCAATGAAACCCAAAAGAAAAATGAAGGTGTGGGTACTAGCAGAAACCAGAGGAATGAGGGTTTCAACCGCTCCCATGATCAAGACTTTGGAAATCAAAGAGGAAGAGGTAGAGGACGTGGACAAGGAAGAGGAGGCTTCCGTGGTACCTGTTTCCATTGCAATGAAGAAGGTCATCATGCCTTTGAATGCCCTCAACGACAAGGAAGGACAGATAGGAGAACTGAGGGCCAAGCTAGGGTTGCTCATGTGGATGAGGATGCACAATCATCACATTCAGAGGATGCAGAAAGAGGAGAGACCTTGGTAAATGAAAGAGTCCTACTAAGCAGTGAAAATGAACCAGGACAGCGGAGGAGTTTGTTCCGTACCAGATGCAAGTGTGAGGATAAATGTTGTGATGTGATCATTGATGGTGGTAGCACTGATAACTTGGTATCAAAAGAGATAGTCTCTAAGCTGAAGCTCAAGAGGGAGAAACATCCCCAGCCCTATTAGATTTCTTGGGTAAAAGATGATCATAAGGTCCTGGTAAGTGAACAATGTTTAGTAAAATTCAAAATTGGGAGTTACCATGATGAAGTTCTCTGTGATGTTATTTCGATGGATGTTTGCCATCTATTGTTGGGTAGACCGTGGCAGTTTGATAGACATGCAGTGCATGATGGACATGCAAACACATACTCTCTGACAAAGGATGGAGTTCGCCACAAATTGAAGCCCATGAAAAAGGAAGGTGAAAAGGTATGTAGCAGTGCTAGGATTTGTCTTGTTGATGGAAGGAAGTTTTTCGATGGCATGAAACATCAGCATATGTGCTATGCTTTGATTCCTAGGAAAGATAAAGAAGGTAGTAGTGAAATACCATTTGAAGTTTCAGATTTAATAGGGGAGTTTGGAGATATTATCTCTAATAATGTTCCAGATGGATTGCCACCAGTAAGGCAAATCAGTCATCAGATAGATCTGATTCCAGGGGCTAGTTTGCCGAACAAGGCTGCTCACAGGATGACTCCTTCTGAAACAGAGGAGCTAAATAGACAAGTTCAGGAGTTGTTGAGGAAGGGCTTGATTCGAGAGAGCCTGAGTCCATGTGCAGTACCTGCAGTACTCGCACCAAAGAAGGATGGAGAATGGAGGATGTGTACAGATTCTTGAGCTATAAATAGGATCACCATCAAGTACCGGTTTCCTTTGCCAAGGATGGATGATATTATGGACTGCTTGAGTGGAGCTCAGTACTTCACAAAGATAGATCTGAAGAGTGGTTATCACCAGATACGGATTCGAGAAGGAGATGAGTGGAAAACAGCCTTCAAGACCAAGGAGGGTCTTTATGAGTGGTTAGTCATGCCCTTTGGATTGACGAACGCCCCAAGCACCTTCATGCGGCTCATGAATGAGGTACTTAAGAAGTTCTTGGGAAAATTTGTTATTGTCTATTTGGATGATATTTTAATTTTCAGCAAGACTTTGGAAGAACATTTATTGCATATTCGTAGTGTCCTTGAAAGGCTAAGGGAAGAGAAACTGTTAATTAATCTAAAGAAGTGTAGCTTTGCAAAAAGGGAGTTAGTCTATTTGGGGTTTGTTATATCACCTGAAGGTCTCAAAATGGGTCCGGAAAAGGTAAAAGCCATCTTGGAATGGCCTACTCCAAGGTCTGCTACTGAGGTAAGATCATTTCATGGTTTGGTTAGTTTTTACAGAAAGTTTATTAAGAATTTCAGTGGCATATGTGCACCCCTAACTGATACAATAAGAGGGGATAGAAAAGAGTTCAAATGGACTGTAGCAGCTGCGAGAAGTTTTGAATTGCTGAAGAAGAAGGTAACAGAACAGCCTGTGTTGGCACTTCCAGATTTTAGAAAAGTGTTTCAGGTGGATTGTGATGCTAGTGGTAGCGCTATTGGGGCTGTATTAAGCCAAGAAGGTAAGCCTATTGCATATTCTAGTGAAAAATTGAATGATGCAAAGAAGAAGTATTATGTTTATGATCAAGAATTCTATGCAATAGTTCAGGCCTTAAAGAAATGGAGGCATTATTTATTGCCAAAGGAATTTGTTTTGTATACTGATCATCAGGCATTACAGTACCTAAATAGCCAAGGTAAATTGAATCAGAGGCATATGAAGTGGGTAGAATTCTTGCAGAGTTATACATTTGTGTTGAAGCATAGAAGTGGAAAATCTAACAGGGTTGCAAATGCACTAAGTAGGAGACAGTCACTGCTTACAGTAATGCAGGTTGAAGTAGTTGGGTTTGATGAACTCAAGAATTTGTACCCTGAGGATCCTGATTTTGCTGAAGCATGGAAAGCTTGTAAAGAACCTGTTGCTGTAGATAGAACCAAGTGGTTAGACTATTTGATTCAGGATGGCATGTTGTTCAAAGGTAGTCAATTGTGCATTCCAAGGAGTTTCATGAGGGAAAATCTGATTAAGGAGAAACACAGTGGAGGGATGGCAGGACATTTTGGTCGAGATAAGACCATTGCCATTCTTAGAGAACATTATTTTTGGCCTCAAATTTCACAGGATGTGAAGAAGTTTGTACAGAGTTGCCAGGTTTGTCAAGTTGCCAAGGAGTTTAGTCACAATACTGGTCTATATCAGCCATTTCCTGTTCCATCAAAGCCATGGGAGGACATAAGTATAGATTTTGTTCTTGGATTGCCAAGGACACAAAGGGGTAATGACTCAGTATTCATGGTGGTTGATAGGTTCTCCAAAATGGCATATTTCATTCCATGCCACAAAACTCATGATGTTGTCCATATTGCAGACTTGTTTTTCAAAGAGGTGATAAGACTACATGGTCTTCCAAGGAGTATAGTTTCTGACAGAGATACTAAATTTGTGGGGTATTTCTAGAGGACATTGTGGAAAAAGCTGAGAACAGACTTGAAATTCAGTTCCACGCATCACCCACAAACTGACGGCCAAACAGAAGTGGTAAACAGAAGTCTGGGCAATTTGTTGAGATGTTTAGTTGGGGATAAGCCCAAGGGATGGGATTTGATTCTACCACAAGCAGAGTTTGCTTACAATAACTCTATAAATAGGAGTACTGGAAAATCACCATTCCAAATTGTATATGGGAATAGCCCAAGGACTGCACCAGAATTGAGGAAGATAGAACAAGGGGAGAGGACAAGTGCTGAAGCTGAGAAATTTGCTAAACATATCAAGCGTCTACATGAGGAGGTTCAAGCACACATTACCAAGATGAATCAAGAGTATAAAGCTAGGGCTGATCAAAGGAGAAGACATAAGGAATTCCAAGTAGGAGATCTAGTCATGGTGCACTTACGAAAAGAAAGATTTCCAGTTGGTACTTACAACAAGTTGAAAATGAAGAAATTTGGCCCCTGCAAAATTTTGAAGAAACATGACTCAGGAAATGCATATGAGGTGGAGCTACCAGAAGGTATTCACATTTCTCCCATCTTCAACATTGCAGATTTAACAGAATATCATGATGATGGTGCAGATGAGGAGCTGGTTTTAGAGCCATGTCCAATTCCTGCTTCTAAGAAGGAGGAGATAGAAGACATTCTAGATCATCGTGTGGGTAGGAGTACCAGAAACAGGCAGTATGAAGAGTATTTGGTCAAATGGAAAGGACGGCCGATCGAGGACTCAACTTGAATTTCAGCAGCTGAGGTTTCCCATTTGGGATTTCGTCTACCATCCATAAAGTGACAGGGTCACTTTTCAATCTACCCTGGGTGTCTGATGCAGGAGCATCCAGAGGTATAAGGGCAATCCTGTGTCACCCAAAAAAATGTACTTAGACTTAGTTTTTGTTTCATGTCTTTACATTTTTGGATACCCATTTGGCTCAAATAAAGGTTCCAACTCTCATAGTTCAACTATCAGTGCGTTTGAAAATCCCGAAAAAATAGGAGCATGTATTTGGGCCATCATTTCGGTAAACTAGAAGGTGTGAATTGGCCAAATGAATGTAATCATGATTTAGAGCATTCCAGAAAAAGAATCAGGTCAATAGGCCCCACGGTTTGAAAGTTATTGCAGTTTTTCGAGTTTTGGAGACCTCCTAAGAATGCTTCAAAGTCAGGTTTGGGGCATTAAATGACCTCGAAAAGGGTCGAAAAATGGGGGACGAGCGAAGCTTATCCATAGGGCTATAGAGCGCTTCGAGAGCTTTCCGAAAATGTAAACGGTTCGTCAATCGAAGCTACGGTTCAAAAGTTATGCCTCCCGGAAGTTCGGTTACCGTTTCTGGATTCTTCTAGATTTGCACCGACTTCTAACACAGCTTCCGGAACCTTCTATTTCGTCGGTGGATGCCTACTAGCACTTTCTAGAATGTACTCCTAGTCCTTAACCCTCCGGGGTCTATTTAAGGAGATTTCTGGCATTGTAAAAGGCAGTTCGGAGTGGAGTTTGAGAGGAGGTGCTAAAAGGAGAAATATTCTCCAGATTTATGCTATTGTAAGCCCTTAGGGCATGTTCTGAAGTTTATTTTCTCTATACTATTTGTACTAGCTTATTTTCTCAGTTAATATAATTTTCCTTTTCTGTTGTGTCCATTCTGTTCTTGGGTTGTGTCTCCATCATCAATGTTTCTATGATACTCCATTATGCAGCCATGAAAAAGTTGGCATTACAAATTTCATGGGCGGATTTCAATGTAGCTTCAGCCAAGAGACTAAATTTATCACAGTTCTTCCAAGGTTAGAAGAAATTATGCTTGCGAGGGATGAAAACATAACAAAGGGAAACCACGAGAAATCTGATTTTTACAACAGCAATTATGTGCTTTCACAATGTCACAAGGTAACAATCTTTCCACGTGAGGATGAGAAAAAACTGAGTGAAATCAGTTTTGAAATTTCATGTGATAATGCTCATTCCTTTGATGAAGAGAATGATTTGACTGATGACTCTTGTAGTGAACCAGAAAGTATAGAGTTGTCTTTGATGCATAATGAAGGCAACTACAGTTCAACTTCAGATTTGATATTGAGTTCTTTTGATGTGGCAGCTATCTATCTATTGAGCGATGATTTTATCTTCATCCACACTGTAGTTATTAATAGTTGCCCTGTTTGGTCTACCAATACATTTTCAGATTTGACTTGGGCTTCAGGAGTGATTGAGTCACATGGGCATTTGCGGAAATTTGGTTATGTGTTAGATAACGCACATGAGATAGATTTCTTCCATATATAAGAGCACAGTGACACCTTTGGCATCATACTTCGAGCTAGCATATCTTATAACAGTGATATTTAGAGGCCTATTGGGTTAGTTGTCATGCATATTGGAGGTGTGTTTGGTATCTATTGGGTGGATCACTCATTCTGATGGTTGTTACAAGAATATGGTAGGATGATACACATCTATTTCTACTCCCAAGATTAGATGCATAGACTGATTTGGGATCCAGGAGTTGACAGGATAAGTGCTTTACTTTTTGGGGTTTACTACGAGTTGCTACACAGTTTGGGGCTTGGAGGAATTAGAATCAGAGTAGCACAGCAGAAAGGTGTAGCAGTGTTATTCAGGTATGGATAGATGAGTTGCACTTGCACTCCTTGCTTAACAGTATGACAAGATGTTATCTCAGTGGTTCCAGATTGGATGCAGAGCTACTGACATATTTATATGGGATCCGGGGATAATTGTTGGATTCATGATTGCTTGTCGACAAGCAATCTCAAGCAGAAGGGGCTGTAATGTCCCCTTTTAGGGACATTAGAAAAAATTAGTCAAATTCATAAAATATTAAAAATGGCTTATGGGAGCTTAATATAGATTTATAGGTGGTCAATTACATATTATAAAGAGAGCTAATAAGAGACAAAACGGCAAGAAGGAAAGGATTCAGGGTAGGGAAAGACGAAGAGTCGGGCCTTGGACTTTAAAGGAGGAAAGTTGGTTTCATTTAGACATGCTTGGATTTGGATATCTTCGAGAAAGTGGAAGCTTGTTGCTTTCAATTTCAAAACCTGGGGACAAAACCCTTTCAGGATTCTCGTGGTGAATAGGGCGCAAACCTGATTCAACATCAACTGTGGTGAATTCACATTAAAGTTCACACTTGGAGTTACAGGTGCGTTTTATAGTTTTCCAATCTGATTGTTGACATTGTTTTTAAGATTGGATGTTTTATCATGTCATTTTATTGCTGAAAATTATAATACAATAACAATTCTGAATATTTTATATGAGCACTGTTGGTTAATGGCATACAGATTCTTTGCTATATTTCTGAAAATTATTTGTGAAGAAATTGTCATCAAATATCCCAGTAGGGATATAACAGTTTTAAAGTCATTTAGTTGTTGGGTGCAACTTCTCATTGAGTTTGTTGTTGCTTAAATTTGGGGTAAAAATTTATGGTGGCAAAGGGATACTAAAACACACCTGGGAATGATTTCATATGTTCTTTGTTTGCGTGTAGATCACTATCTATCTTTCTACCATTATGTGTCATCTCGGATTGGTTTAGACACTAAAAAAGCACGCTATAATGTTAATCACTTGCTATTCTTTTCTTGGTGGAATTTGGTCTTGTTTTGGCCATCTCTTCAATATGGGTAACCTTTCGATGTGGTTGTGCCAATGAAAACTTGTGCAATTGTTACTCTTGGTCTTCAATGTTGGAGCTAAAATTAGTCAAGGAACTTCTTCATCTCTTGATAAGTAGGAAATATTTTCCACAGCAAGTCAAATTGTGGTATTGCTATCAGGATTCAACTATGTCGTTTGTTTGTTTTTTCGAGTAAAACTTGTTAACTCATGTTTCATGAGTAGTGGTCCACACAAACCCATCTCTTATGAGAATAAATGGAACACTAAGCACTCATTGGATCTAGGTGATGCTCACAGAGGTGAAGCACCGGGACTTCCTAAAAGCACCGGGACTTCCTAGGAGTTCACCCATCCTAGTACTACTCCAGCTTGAGCAAAGAAAAAATAAACAATGATCTAATAAATTTACAACTTGACAAGAAAAAAAATTGGTTTGATGTTGATAAACAAACAAAAATGGCAGGGTTATTGACTACAAACATGAGTAACTCTTAATCAACCAATTACATTTTTTTGTAAATATAGCTTTATCCCAATGCTTATCAATTTCAACCATTCTATCCAAACATGGTTTGTGTGCAACAAAAGTTAAATGCTCCATAACCTCATATAGATCATAATATCATGTGTCTAATACATTGCAAGTCTCCTCAATAGAAATTCCTATTCTAGTCAGTATACTACTCGAGAATACATGTTAGAAGTGTCATAAGAATTGAACTGTTGAAAAAGGCTTTGATACAATATTCCAGGCATCTCAAGTCCCATGTAAACCACAATAACCAACCTCTTACACCATCCATAACTCTTTTAAATTTGGTTGAACATGAGAATGAGAACACAACCGACTGTTTTGGAGACCATCCTCTCTTGCCCTCACCACCTCATTTGCCAATAAGAACAATAACTTGAGCTAAGAGCAAATATTACCCTAGGAGAAATGCATCTACAGTTGGTGTCCATACCCATACTACCCTCCAAAATTAGCATTCATACTTTCTCAAGAATGTTCTTTTTTCTTTTGTATCACTAATGATATTTGGATAATAAGAAAGTATGTTAGATTCTTATTCAATTCTTGGAGTCAGTTTCCTTTTGTTGTTCAAATGTTCAAGATGTTATTCAGAAACTTCCAATTTTTGGTTTTAAGGTTTGAGTTGAAATGGTAGACCTTCACATTTGTACCCTAACAACTTTAGATCTAGACCCCAACGGCTACAACTATGGATCAGCTCTAGATCTAGTTCTAAGGACTTTAGATCTAGACCTTAAATTTTGTATTAGAATCTGTAAACCAGCTTTCATCAAAGTTGCATGGACACGGATACAGATACAATCATTTTTCAAGATCCACAAAATCGATACAGCTGCGTATGACATTAATAAAAATCACAGAGTTATCAGAGAAGATTATCATTACTTCAAAAGCAATATAGAGCATAGTTCCAAAAATCGCCATGAAATCGCCGAAATCGCGATAAGATTCATGGCTCCCGATTTTTTTGGAATCAGAAATCGTTGGTGGCGATTTTTTCTTGTGAATTGCCTGAATCGCCAAAATCGGCGATTCATGGCAAAAATCGCCAAAATCGCCATCGTGAATCTCCAGAAATCGGCCGCGGCAGCAAGGATAGAAAGTTCAATTTTTTTTTAAAAACACATGTTTTATTTGCTTTCTAAGTTGACTTTCCTCTTTGTTATAACCCTAAAGAGCCTTCTATTTGCTTAGTATGAGTAGAAGAGAGGAAGAGTGAGAGAGAAGAAGAGAAAAGAGAATCCATAGGTTTCCAACCGGCAAGAAGGAAGAGCACCAAAGAGATCAGAAGTCCATTTGGTTTCAAACTTTCATGGATCTTCATCTTAGATTCTTACATAAATTTATGATTTGATGTCTTATGGATCATCTTACATACATTCTATGATTTAAATCATTATGATCATTTGATTTCTATTTACTTCAGCTAGCCTACAATTTACATTTTAGAATCTTAGATAACATAGTTACGTATGTGATGGATTTTATGTTTCATGTTTATGTATGTTAAGTTTTAACTTCTATTTGATGATGTTATAGTGTGCTTAAGTTATATTCAATAAAGGGTGCATGAAATAAGTTTTAAATTGTTAAAATCTTTAAATTTAAAGGGTTTTTTCAAATTTGCCGATTCATCGCCGATTCATTGCCGATTCATTGCCGATTCACGATTCGATTCGGCCTTGCCGATTCCGATCCGATTCCGATTCACGTTTCTTTGATATAGAGACATAAATGCTACGTAAATAATTATAAGTAAATTTAACACTTTACAATATGCAAAAATAGTAGGGCTGCACCGGAAGGTAACACTTAAAAATTAGGTTGCTGAAATAGAAAAACATTTCATTGGCCTTTCTCATTTTGTGTAGGTTTTGATTATACCAAAACAAAACAAAAATTAAAAATACATGACTGGAGTTTTTTATTTTAAATTAGGGAAGATTTTCATTAAAAAAATTTAAAAATCAAATCACATAGTACTTGGCACAGTTGAAAAATGTAGGTTTTTTGAATGCACGTGGGTTCAGTATCCGACATATCGTTGTATTCAAGCTATATCTGATAAGTATCCCAAATCAGATAGAGGAAATACGCGTGCCTGAGGAGGGTCAGAGGAGTTTCTGGCTACTCTGGCTTTCATTAGAAAATTTTAATATAAATTCCGGATTTGGTGTTTTTATAATCAGTTGCCATTGTTCCAGATCAGGAGCAATTTCCAGAAATTTGTTGCTTTCACATGTCCGAAGTGAGTCTCATTGCCAGTACTTTTCTTTGCCCCAAGGCAGGGTCCAGTCTGCTTCTGTACGACTCGCCCAAGATGGACTTCCTTATCTTAGCTAGGCCTCTTTATCCTTTTTGTCCCAATATTGTGCAAGTCCTTTTGTGTGTGTATTCCATTTATTCTGTTAAAATACTTTTAAAAATTAGCTATTTCTATCTCGAATCATGAACTGAATTGTTTAAATTACTCCGTGGACATCCCTAGTTCGTTGTGCAAACCAATGTTGTCTTCGAGTCCTCCAATCGGGCCATCATATACAAATATCTCAATTGAGTATCACAGTTTCTTCATGGAGAATTTTCCCACTTCCATGCATTCTTTCAATCGTTGCTTCTCATGCACATTAGTAAGTTTCGTTCATTTTAGTTTAGTTTTCAATAAACGCTCTTTGACAAATCTCCAGGATACCATTCTTGCTGAACAACCGCGGGAATGTCTCAATCCGCTTTCATGGGATTCGCTGTAATTGATATGTCACGGACAAACAATACATTGTCTAGTGAAGATTTGACGAAATATATTCCAGAATATCAAACGACATAACGCATAATTGCCATTAGGAGAAAGCTCACGGAGAGGCAAGACGCTTAAAGGTATGCAATTGAACAAGATACATTCCAGAATAGTATGAGAGGACCCTGATGTGACCACAAGATGTAAGGTCACTAATACAAAGACGAACGAAAAGCGTGGAACAGAAAAGTCAAAAACAATATCTTTAAAATTGAAAATTTGAAAAAAGTTCCTGAGTAGACCAGCTCTGGAAAGTCCGTGAATAGTCTCTGTCGGTTGAGAAGAAACTTTCATACATTCTAGTATCAAAGAACTGTTGGAAGAGCTGCAGGGAAGTTCAAAAAGAACGTGACGAAACGGATAATTTACAGAGTAGAAAGGAAACGCAAATCTAAAATAAGAAAACATTGACGTACAAAACGATCAGCTTTGAAACAAATATTGAAGAGATAAGATTTTGGTCGTGGCTAACGAGAGTGTGTTAATAATCAAGCAGAGAGAACGAGCAATGAAAAGCTGATAAAGCATTTGGAAGGGCTTGAGA
Organism: Cupressus sempervirens; assembly: GCA_028749045.1. NCBI lineage: Eukaryota > Viridiplantae > Streptophyta > Pinopsida > Cupressales > Cupressaceae > Cupressus > Cupressus sempervirens. The sequence continues at coordinate 512,088,415 of CM053792.1, read as the reverse complement.
GAAAGGTTTAGATGGAGATTTACCACTAAAAGCGATGCCGTAGCAGGCAACGACACAGGTCTGAATGACGGTGTTCTCCTGTTTGGTGAAAGGGGTAGTCCATATCTGAAGCTTGGAGAGCAGGGCAATCCATGTCTTGACAAGGAAGAACCCGAGGAGGCCAGCAGCCACATTGAGCGAAGGAATGATTCCCACCGTCAGATTCAACTTGTGCGTAATCACACAAAACACTCCGCCCAACAGACCACTCACCACCACACCACGCACAGTGATTTGGTCCTGCCATCTCCCCACCTCCTCTACTTCTGCTTCTCCATCCGGCAATAACAACTCCCTCTCCATCTCTCTCCCTTTCTCCTATGTCCCTGGTTCGAATCCCGGTATCAGATTTATTGTATTGGGAGATACCTACGGACCTGTATGAAAATCAGATCTTGTCGCTAATGACCATTGGTAAACTACCGACCATTGAGCCAATTTACACTCAAACTCCATCTACCAGCCTATCCTTACAATCATCACTTTTCTTTGTTCCTAAATATTCCAAAATTCTAAATTTTTTATTTTTTTCTTAAAGATTCCGATTCCTATCTGATATGCATCTTCTGGCGGTTAATATTTGAATTGATACGAGGCCAGGGAACTGTGGGGACCAATGCAAGAGTGATTACGTCCAAGGCTGCGAAATGAGTGAAATGTTTATAACCGTCTGGGCATCGTTTTGAATTGATTTTTTATATCATTTAAAATGTCTGTTTGGCACCTTTTCTCTTGCCTAGGGATTCAGTTTTACAATAGAGAGCAGCAAGTGACCAACAAAGACCAACAAATATTTGGCATCAAATCTCAGGTCCATTTGGCTGCGGGAATAGAAGCTACTCTGAAATAGAAAATGGGGCTACTTATTCCTGTTCTCTATTTGGTTTAGTCAATATTTGATGGGGAATTCGTGGACTCCAAAATTTATGTTTTCTAAAATAAATAAAAGTGGAATAGGAATAAGTATTCCAATAACACCTATTTGGGTGGAATTGCAAAATCTCTTTCTTGGGCCAAAATTGGAATACGTGTTCCTATTTTACTTCGTATTCCAATTTCGATTTGGTGCATCCAAACGAAGAATTCAAAATTTTAAGAATTTACATATACCTATTCTGCTTGTATTCCTGTTGCCAAATGGGCCCTTAAGTACGCAACTATATGACAAGATCAGCATTCATTTAATAGGAATAAAAATTCAATTTTGAGTTAATTGAGTTTAGTGAGCCTTTCTTTTGGAATTGAAATAGGTCATGCGAGTTTAGTGAGGCTTTCTTTTGGAATTGCAATAGTTATCCTTCGAGACATAACCTACTATAGAACAGGCATCGACTATGGTGCAACATATTTGCACCGGCAGGGGTCCTCCATCCCATGGTCTGCAGGCAAGCATACTCCCATACATAACATAACCCATGTACGTCTCTGTCATTTCAATTTTGACTCCTATGCATCTGTTTGTTGTACGTTAGCAAGGTGTAGGGTGTTATTTGTCGTTATTTGCGGTGACACTTTTTGCTTTGTTTTAAAGTTTTATTTTTATTAAATTATTATGTTTAGATTGTTGTTAAAGTGTATATGATATGTATATTGTTAAGTTTATATGATATCAATTATGTTTACATTGTTGTACAATTTTAAAATTTTCATATATAATAATATTATAATAAATATTAGTTATTTTAGGAAAGTAAATAGAATTTGATATATTTTTATTATAATAATTATATTGTTAATTTTTTTATTTTAAATATATAGTAATATAGAAATAAAATCAATGTTGTTTATTTTATAGAAGTAATAAGTTTTTTAAAGAAAAATTAGTTCTTTGAGAGATAAGATTAAATCAATTGATTATTATATTCATTATATTATGAAATTCAATTAATAATTTTGTACATTAATAAATAAAATAATATTTTTACATAATTATAGTTAACATATTTAAGATTTCTAACTGATTTTGAAAAAGAAAATAATTTTAAAAATTGAAATGAAATAGTTTAAAATTAATAATTATAAAAAACAAATAAATATAATTCAAAAATATTTTATTTCTTTTATAAATACAACAAAAAAATACATATGTTTTCAAACTTGTTTGTTTTTTAACATGATGTTTGTGTTGTCGCCATTGTCATGTAACATTTAATAGTTCCAAATGTATTTATCAAACTTATTTAATGACAACAAACTAAGTAAGTATCAATTTGTGATATTCTTGTGAAGATTTAACAGTGTGATTTTGAGTCAAACTCATTGACCCATGTTTCATGAGTAGTGATTCAACATGAATCCATCTCTCATGAGTATAAATGGAACACTTAGCACTCATTGGATCTAGGTGATGATCACAAGAGTGAAGCACCAAGACTTCTCGGGAGCTCACCCATCCTAGTACTACTCCAACCTAAGCAAGCTTAACTATGGAGTTTCCTCCATGGAAATGATCTCCTGCTTATCAAGTATATGTTATTCATAACCATGCTACAAAAAAAATGCTTAATTTGACCATGATATTCATAACCATACACATATATGTTATTTCAACATTTGTGTTATTGCAATACTAAACTTGGATCAAACATTACATGCTAACTTTAATCAAATGCCACATGGAAAGTTCAAGACAACATAAATATTTGAAGATGATGAACAACTATAGTGCCAAAAATATAACTCAAAGCATCATAATGCTATCACTACGAGACAAAATCAAATCCCTTGTAAAAGCACAAAATCAAGGATGTAATATTTGGATGATAAAATAATACAATATGTTTTGAAAATCCTTCATAATGAAGCTCTTAGTCTTGACTTATATTAAACTCTCTTCCAATTAGAACCAATTTTACCACTTCGATAAATTTAGAAAAATTTGTTGATCACCATCCTCCATATAAACATCATCAACACCTGCAAATGTATTGCATTAATAATCAAATTCATTTTCAAACTAAAGACACAATTGATTGAAGTTCATTTCATATTTTCCTTACCATCTCACTTTGCATTGTGTTCGTTTTTGCTATTGTTTGATTAAGATCAATAAAATATGGTTGCACATTTTTTTAATTTTTTTGTTAATCATCTAATTCAACAAAAGCATTAACATTTAATACATATCATCAATAAATTTAAAATACATTTGTAAATTTAATACTCATAATTATGTTTATTTCATAACTTCATTACCATATCTAGCTTCCATTGCATCATTTTTTGTTCATACCTGATTAGATTCAATGGAATCTGGTTGCATGTATTCTGGATTTTTCTGTTCATCATCTAATCCTACAATAATATGAACATTTAATATGTAAACTTTGGCAAAATAAATTTACAAACTAAAGACTGATAATTCTTTGATTTATATAATGTCATTACCATGCTTAGTATTTATTGCATCCATTGTTGTTAATGTTTGGTTAAGATCAATAGAGAAGGGCAACATAAGTTGTTGAGCTTCTTGTTGATCATCCAAATCTACAAAAAAAACTTATATTTAACATTTTAACTTAGATAAAATGTTCAAGTATAAAATTAATTTATGTAAATAATCTAAACAATATTAAAATTACTATCTACCTACAATAGCTTGTTGAAAGGTATGGACAAGTATAGTATTGATCATTGACAATTGATCTCTAATAATTGTATCTTGTACATACAAAAGTGATTACAAAGCAAGTATTTTTTTATAAAAGTAATAAAGACACTTAATAGCTAAAAGCTTACCATTTGGAAACTGCACTTCATCAATTGTTGTATGGTTTAGATCAATGGAGAAAGGTAATTGATGTTGTGGAATACTTTCTTGATCACCCAGACCTATAATGACATATTATTAATACATGAAATGAAAATAAGAATTATTGCTATGTAATTACTAAAATATTTTTTTCTTAAAAATACACTCACCTTGTTGCTTGATAATATCTCTTTCTTCTTGAATAGCTATACTTGAGTGATTTGTGACCTTTTTCTTTTTCTTTTTCTTTCTGCATCCTATAGAGGGGAACTAGAAATTTTCATTATCCTCAACTCTACTATTTAAGTTTCTAGAGAGGGATTTACGCTTTTGGTGAATGGAATGACTTTTTTTCATTTTTCTTGGACTAAATCATGGTGTTATTCATCTCATAGATATGTTATTTGAGCCGGGATTTGTTTAAATTTGGAAGATGAAGCAAGAGATGCATTAATTTCTCCATATTTGTCAATAGATTGATTAAAGATGTCTTTGTCATAATCACTAGTTGGTAAATTTTGGAGCAATGAATTTAAATAATCAACAAAATTTTGAAACTTATCATTGAAAGTAGTAGATGAATTCCGACTATCTATAATACAAATTTAACAATGACAAAGTCAAAATTACTGATAAGTATTGAAATTTCATTAAAAATGATAGTTTTGAAATTTACCAGCTTTGTCACCTTCACCAACATTAACCTCAAGCACAACTTGATTTCCAAAAAGTATACAACCATTTGCAATTGAAATATTACATAATTAATGTTGAGAATCATAAAATCATTTAATATTTAATTATATAGATCATATTGATCATTACCAATGACATTAATGTCAGGACTCGATCTTCCAATGACTTTCTCATCATCAAAGACCAATGGAGTAGAAGCTTCTGTAATTTTTAATGAGACTAATATAGTCAACATAGATTTTTTAATAAAATGTAAATAAATTAATCCTCAATTTTAAATGATACTTACCAACAACTTCATCGTGTGTGTTCCTCTTTAGAATATATAAGATCTTCAACACATGCTTGCATGTGTTTCCTCTTTTTTCCCATTCATAATCACACACATGCAACTTTAGTCCAAAATTCTTTATGAATTACCATTTTGCTAGAATAGTTTGACTTCTAACTTTATATGTGTTTGGTAGGTGATCATCTAGATTGCGATCAATATCTGGTATTAATTTTGATCTTTTTAAGGCAGTTATGTAATATCTTTCCTTTCTGAAGTTGGTTAAAAATCTAGATTGTTGCAAATATCTTTTATTTTTATAGAATGGTTCTACCCTATGAAGAAGTGTATAGATGAGCCAATATGTTCTTCTTATGCATTTCCTAGAATTATCACTTAGATGTTGACTCTTGATGTGGGAGTGATATGACTCTATCGAAGCATTAGTTTCTTGATTTGCATGAGGGAAGCTTTGAAATTTTTTTGCCCACATCACTAGAAAAACAAACATGACATCTTAGCATATAGAATAATTAATTTAAATTATATAAATACATAAAAAATTATAAAAGATAATCTTGATGATCGTACCAATGCAACTCTCATCATGGCATCGATAATTCTAAAAGTAATTAATGAATTCCTTCTCTTCTTTGAATTCCTCTATGAACTTTATTATCAAATCAGTAATGACATCTTTATTTTCATGCATTGCATACATTATCTCACCCAATCTATCAATATTCTTGTTCCAACATCTCTATTTTTAATAAATCTGGATTATATAAAACAATATAGAGTTATGATGTTATGTATGTGATTTTTCATATATTCTAATAAAATATTAACTTACTTGTACACATTCTTCAACCATGCCCTACGCACATGCCAAATGCATATCGAAACTTGACATTTAAAGGATAATCGACAAGACAATTAATTATCAAAGTTCATAAGTAGCATTCTAGTAAAATAATTCTTAAATTGAAACTTGGAAAACATATATCTATATAAACTAAATATTAAGAAATTGTATTCTTCTAACTATAAACTAAGGTTGGAGAAAACCTTATTGCTTCAATCTCAGTACTAGCATCATCTGTCATGAATACATCGACATATCAATCTTCTCTTTATTGTTTCTCTCTTTATAAATCTATATTAGCCATTCATTTGTATCCTCAACTTTATTTCTTGAGGATATGGCCCATGCAACGGGTACACCAACTTCTTGTTCATCAAATACAAGCAAAGGTATAAAGTTGATACAACACGTGAAAAAAGCAACGATATATTAATTTTTTAGACAAATAAAACTAATGGCTAAATTAAAATCCATAAATAAAATTAACATTGTTCTACTCACACAGAGTTTGTTTGTTGAGAATGTGAAGTACATTGCAATAATCGAATCATATGAATGTTTCAACATCATCTCTTGCATCCATGGTGTTTGGATGCCTATGATAAATGGAATATTTTTTTAATTTTTTGGTGTTTTATAAAAAAATAAGTTATCTTTCTCCTCTATATGCCACAAACATACACTTTTTGCATCATCCTCATTTTTCTGTGAACGTAGGGAACGTACTCTTTTCCATGCATTTAACACATCTTTTCTTAGCAAACAAGTATCCCTCTTATTCATCAACTTTGTCAAACCAAAATCTAGGTAATGTCGTTCACATATTGTATCAATCCCCATGCCCATCAATAGTAAGGATTCAATATATGATTTACATTCATTTGACAACCTTGGTGCAAAACTACTCCTTGGATCACCAGAAGGGTTATTTTTTCCATGACAAAATTCACCATTGGCATCTTGATGACTAAATTCATTATATGTAATTATTGCAATATCTAGTCTACCATACATAACCCTAACATTAGAGTGAGTTTGGCAACCCCTTTTTTGAGTAAAATTGTGACTTCTTTCCTTGATTTTTGGTGTATTTCTTTTATCTAGTAGCCCAAAAGCATAATGATAATTGTTTATACATGTGAAAAATAAAAATTAATGGATATATAAAAAAGTGACATGCTTAATCAATTTATTAAAGCTAGACAAACATTGAATACATCTTTGTGGCATGATTAGTAGGTTCTATCAAATTACTCTCCAAAATCCTTTTACATATAAATGTTGTTTTAGTACTATCCAATAAACCTTCCCCTTTGACAAAGTGGTGAAGCCTCTCAAGAGGGATAGCAGCACACTAGTCTATTTGTTGTTTACCATCATCTACAATAGGTTTCTATTCAAGTTGACAACTTGAGAACTGACTTCCTTCATTTGGGATGTCTTGCACATCTAACTTGATAAGTGATTCCCACTTATTCTTTCTACCCATCCTTAAAAATGTTAATATTGTTAGTGACCCTTAATATTGTTTAAATATGTAGAAAAAGTTTTATAATGGTACCATTAAATCTATATCATAATATCTCCAACATTATTTTTCACTTTAATCAAAATTATTTAAACAACATCATATTAACAAAAAAATAGAATGGCATGTATCCCATGATTGAAATGTTTTTTCATTGTTATTGCAAGAGGTATATGAAGATGTTATGATGGCATAAGTGATTTTATAATGTATGACATAAATATTTTTGTAGATGCCATATGAGTATGGATACTATACGTGATGGTATCCAAGAGATTTAAATGTTTATAAAAGAATGTTAACATAGATTGTAGACAAAAGAATAATTTTCTTAGTATAAGTGTGGATTAAAAAGAGAGATGACACTAGCCCCACTAGGCAAAGCTAATACCTTTTTCAAGTATAAGTTAAAATAAACAACTAGTTATTGTATGTTTCACAGAATTTTGAACTTTTTAAAATTAATACATAAATTTTTTGAAATATGCAAAAGTAAATGTAATTTGAAGATTAAAAAAAATACTAAAATTCTAAATAAAGAAAAACTTTATGCAAACTTAGGTGCTCAATTCCATTTTTTTACTTCAAGGAAGTACAAATTTATGAAAGTAGAATGGATGTAAAATTTATATACGTCTTAAGTATCTTAGTAATTCTACATGGATGTAAATGTACCATCATGTGTCAAAATGAGATAGTTAAAAAAGCTTTTGGAATAAATTTTGTATATATTTTCATTTGTCATGTTTTATTATGCTCTAATTATTTAAACAAATTAAAATGAAGTTAAAAAATAATATAATACAAATAGGAATAGTTTGATTTTAGATGTGCATTTGAATAATTTAATACAAATATATATAAAGGTGTATTTGAATAATTTATTATTATTTGAAATGGTTTGATTTTAGATGTGCATAACATAATCACACAAATTAATTAGAATAATAAATAAAAATTAATCAACTAAGTGTAGTGATCCTATAAACATAGAATATAGTATAAGAGATATAAGCAATGATGTAACTATTATCATCTTAATAATATTATTGGAATGCATAGATTTTTCAAGTGATAAAATAAGTAGATGACTTCAATAAAATTTTAAATAAAATTTAATGATATTCTTCAATTTAGACATTTTAGAACGCACTCTAATTGCTTAAAAAAATTATTAAGTTATATATTGCATATAAGACTTTATAATGGAAAAATTATAATTTAAAACAAATACAAGTATTTATATTTTATTCTACTTGAAATTAATAGTTAAATATCATTTAAATTAAAATTGATCATCTTTGTGAAATAGATGGAAAAAATTATGTAAATGATAAAAATCTTAATTATCGAGTGACAAAATAAGAAGATAAAAATGTTCTATGAGATATTCATGTCTAAATACCTATGGTAGATTTGTGGCATCGATTTGTGGTATTATTATTTTTTTGGATCGGTAAACGGCCAAAGCCTAGATTAATTATTATTATTATTTGTTAGAATTAATTATTATTATATGTTAAGCAAAGGTAGATTCGAACCCAAGACCTCCCACATGAGAGGCTTGCAAGTTACCATTGTGTTGTAGGCTTTTAACTTTTTTAAGATGTGTATTCTTATTTATAACACTGTCACATATATTTATGTTCAATTAGGTGGCATATATGTTTGGCATGCATAATTGCATTTATATTAAGAATTTTTTCTTGATATCAACTCACTCTATCACAATTTCATCTTATAATCATTGTAAGTAATTTCTATCATAAATCAATTATTATGTAATATACAAAAAAAAAAAAAAAAAATACTAATATTAAGTACAAACAACAACAAAAGATTTGTTTTTGCCTACACAATCATTCCATTACAATCTCTACTCGTAGCTATATGATTATTTATATTATAATTATTAATTGAGTTCCTCTACAAAATATACCCCTACTTAAGTTTATTTGTATAAGAACTATGTTTGTCCTTGGTAACTATAGATATCATACTCCACCCTCTTTACAATTAGATGGTCAAATTTTGGAAGGAATAAATTTAAATAAAAAATATCAATCCACACCCTTGGCAACTATGGGAATGAATAATATTGAGATCATATTATATGGAGTAAATTACGCCTCTTTTTAAGATGTGATCCATGATTTTACAGTGGATGATAAGCTCAGCCTAGATTGATTCACGTAACTGGGACAAAGACCCAATACTAATACTATTTCATCTCTCATAAAATTGACCTGCCAAACAAAAATGGTGATGCATGCATGAATTCAACTAACTTCAATTTTTTCAATAATTTGTATAATAAGATTTATTTGGTGTATTTTATGTTGTTTTGGGCCCCTTTTCTTTATTCTTTGAGGTCACCTCTCATATTCATTTTTTTCTAAATTAAAATTGCAGACACTTTAAGGACACGATATCAAATTTTTTAATTCATAAAATATAGCCCGATACACGAACTTGAACTTGAAAGCCAAAGGAATCTCTTTAAAATCAATATTTCATAGGTTTTATCCAATAAAATGAAAAGAATTCATAAAGATTGCAACAGATATGTACAGAAATAGTTAATTTTGTTACTTTTTTTTGTCATTTCACCAATACTTTAGCCAGAACAAGCTTAAAAAGGTACAAAAATGTTCTATAACAGGATAAAAATTTGCTTCTCAAATTTTGAGATCCCAACTATACAAGTGATTGAAAGAATATCACACATTCCTTTTGAAAAAAAACTCTTAAAATTACTAAAATAGTTACACATTACCAAAATATATTTCCATTTAGAAAAATTCATTAAAATCAAACAGTAAAGGAAAAGGAAAATTTCATCAGAATATATAGAATAGAGTATTAACTAACTTCTTATTTGTTCATGAATGGAAAGAAACCCAACGGCATGCAAGAAAATCACCTAGTGGCAAGAAAAATGACCTAGCAAATATCGAATGGGCAGCAAGCAATATCATTTGTAATTTGGTGATATGAAAATGCATGTGGAACTGTCGATTTATAAGATAGACTTCACCCAAAAAAATGGTAGGACGAGCATTTATGTGGTAGGTTGATATTAATGGAAAAATAAGGTGAGAAATGTTATCGATTGCTTGTGCCATTTGGGGAATGTGGATGGTGGTGTGTCTGAATGAAACCTACTAACGTACAAAAAATAGATACTCAGGAGTCAAAATTGAAATGACAGAGACGTACGTGGGTTATGTTATGTATGGGGGTATGCCTATGGACCATGGGATGGAGGGGCCCGACTGGTGCAAATATGTTGCACCGTAGCCTGTGCCCTATAGAAGGCAAAGATGTTGGAGTTGGCGGTGTGGAATGGGGCATTGAGACATGGTAAAGTTTATGAAGGCATAATAGTTCTATTAAGAGAAAAAGAAGGGTGTGTGATTCAGTTGAAAAATGAGTACTCTAATTAAAAGTTCATATGATTCAAAATCATGGAAAATAATGGTTGTCTCAGGATCGCAACATCTTATTTTTTAGCACAAGTTTCTAAACTTATAAAAGCATGGTTTAGATCACAAAGATCCCTACCTTGTCTTAAAGAAGGATGTTTTTGTTTTTTCATAGTGATGGGATGTTCTTCTTGTCAGAGATTTCAATGCTAGAATAGAAAATGGATAGGCTAATATTTTTAGCTACAAAGAAAACATTAATCATATTTTGTTCACATAAAAGATAAAACATCAATGAAAAGAATATCAAGCAATGCTAAAGTTTGTAGTCATTTTGTAGAAAAATTGACCACTTTATGTAGCACTTTTGATCTAATAATTTGCAATGATTTGGCTAGATAGTCAAAGACAAATAATATCACTCACAACACCTACAATGGTGCAAGTGTGGTTGATTGTGCAATTTATTTGCATACTTTGTATGAGACATTTGAGTAAATTGTGATTGATTAACACATGGGATTTCAAATCATATCATAAATTATTGTACATAAATTTGTTGTGGGAAGAAAATAGGCAACTTGGGGCAAAAGAGCAATACCCTCAACAACCTCTTGTACATGATAGAATTCTTTTGACTTAAAAAAAAAAATTCTTTACAACTAGACTTGAGAGACTTTGTAAGGCAAATGACATGCATGTGCATGTGGTTAATAGCCGTGTGCTATTGAATCTAATCCATGAGGCTCTTTCAGAGTGTAAAGAACAAAGAAAATAAATTATGAAACAAACTATTATCCAATCAATGTGTGGTTCATTAGGGAATACAAAATGGTTGGGAGAAATCTGAGATAGTCAAATAAGATAAACCTTGACATTAAATTTTACAAGCACATCCTAAGAAGAAGAAAATTGATTTAACGTTCTTAAGGAGAAAAGAGCTAATTTTCCTTGATAAAAATAACCTCAAACTATTTTGAAAGGAACTCCAACCAAGAAAGAAATAAACTAAAAATAATATTACAACCACTTAATGGTTTGATTATGTTGGGAAACTTAATGAGTAGGAAGGTGAAGTGGAACTACCACCCTTGGTCAATAGTACAATATGAAAAATTACCTTGTAGGAAGTTGAGATGGGTATTAAGACGTTGGATGTTGGTAAGGTAAAATATATAGTTGAGCTTCAAGCAAATTATCTCATGTGGGGCATGAAAACCCTTGCACGACACATTACAAAAATCTTTAATAATATCAGCCAACAAGGGTTTTTTAAAGATTGGACAATCAGCCTTTCAATACCTCTTTTTAAGAGTGGTGACATCGACAATCTTTCTAACAACAAGACAATAATGATCAATCCTTTGTTTGTAAAGCTATTTGGTAGGATAATAGAAAATAGGATCAATAAATGGGCTAAAGAAAACCATAAATGTGAAAAAGGGAATGTTATTTTTAGGCCAAAACACTCAACATATGATCATTGTATCACTCTGAGGCACATTATCAAGATAGGGTGGGAGACAAAGGATAAGGTTGTTTGTTATTTTGTTGACTTTAAAAAGACATCTAGAATTGTTCCTTAGTGATAATCTTTAGCTCACAATAGAAGAATTGTAGATCCCTATACATCTAAGAGGAGTTATTCATATGATGTACAAACAGGTGAAAGTCAAAATTAGAACTTGATTTGGCATTTCATAATGTTTTAGGAGTGATATTGGGGTCAAACAAGGTTGTCCATTAGCCCATACTTTGGTTGGTGTACATATTAACAACTTGAAGTGGTTAAGCATGCAAAATGGTGAGGTTATCTAATTGGGTGAAATTTGAATAAGGTTGCTCCTTTCTGTGGATGGTCTTATTTTAATTGTAAAATCTACATTAGGTTTGCAAGAACACTTGTTTTCTCTTCAACACTTTTATAGAAATTCAAGTATGTATATTAATATCAGCAAGACTATAGTCATGGTTTTTTCCTAAAATTTTAAAAGAAACATTAGCACAAGTTCTATTTTTAAGGTAATGTTCTTGAGAAAGTTAAAGAGTATAAATATCTTGGCATTGACATTAATAACAGTCTAAACTAGGAAGGTTGTGGAATTAAAAGAACATTAGGAGAAGGGAAGGAATTTTATGCTCTTTGAAATAGGTGTCGAGAGGCAGATGTTTGGGATTGGAAAACTACTCAAACTTTGTTTGACATTTTAGTTTTGTTGATTGTTGTTTATGGGTGTGAATTATGGACCAAAAACACCACAACTTTAAAATTTGAGAAATTGATGGAATCCAAAAGTGTTTGATCACAACCAATTTTAAAATCAAAAACATTGTTCCATATGATATCATGCTTAGTGAAATGGGGTTTGTCCTATCAAGGCACTTTCTATGATACAACTCATAAGATATCTAAAAAGTGGAAGTTGGTAGATTGCATAAAGTTGCCTTTAATGATATATTGTGCAATCAAAAAAGTTGTGGATGCAAAAAAAAAAACATTAAGTGGATGAGTAAATGGAATATACATTTCAATATGTACCCCACAAATAATAAAGAAATAAACGTCTTTGTTATGGATATATTTTATAAGAGAAATTGGGGAAATGGGCTTGGAAGGAATAAAATATATTAGATCAACAAGTTCAATCCCACGTGTGATCACATTCAAAAAACATACATAGGGGACAATATTTCTTAGAGAGCTAAAATCCTTGTTTCCTAGTTGAGAACCAACTCTCGTCAACTCTATTATGAGATCGAGCATTAGAAGACTCCAAAAGAGGCTTAGGAAGAGAGAGTTTGCCTGCTTTACAATTCTAGGAATTTAGAAACGGAGCAACACCTTATTTTTAGAATTTGATGCATATAAGGACATCAAGGAAAAATTTGTGGATATTATATCTAATAACTCTTGGCATAACTTATTTAACAAGGAGTACATTAAGAAGTTGGGTGTGCTCTATTGGAAAGTGATCGGTACTAAAGGGACAAATATTGTCATTAAAGGAAAATAAGTTAGTTGGCATGATCATTGAATCCAATAATTAGTTTTTCTCATGTTCATATTGTTGATTGATGGAGGAATAAACAAGATAAAATAGATACTAAGAGGGGGGATGAATCAAAATCTAAAACACTTTTTACTTTTCACAAATTCATCCATATCTATCAATAATTTGTGCATGTAAAACTGGTAATGTAAATCTATTGTAACATATAAGTATGATCAATCACATGCATTAAAGTAAAATACATACCACAATATTTGTTATCCAGAAACCCTCCAAGGTGAAGGTAAACCTGGGGTGGGGATGACACCCACAAATATTCACTACTACAGTAATAAAGTTAACCAGTTAAGGTTACAATTTGATAATAAAATATGATCTACCCTATGAGGGGTCTACCCTGTTAAAAGATTAAGAGACGGGTAGGTCTCACCTTGTTAAAGGATTTAACACTTACAAAAAAGTAAGGACTTTTTTAATGGATTTACAAAGATCTAATAAAACCACTCTGCTAAGAGATTTACCCTAATTCAAGTATTTTAAAACTAATTCAGTGCCTGACTCTCAGTTTGCTTTGTAAGTTGATTTTGAGTCTTCTCCTTGCTAATTGATCCTCTCCTCTAATCTGATATGCTTGTCTTTCACTTTCACTTCACTACAATGACTAGGTCACTCAATCTAATAGATGATAGAAGAACCCTTCAATGACTTCTAATATGATCTCAATCCTTTTCTGTCAACAGTGTCATGTTCGCACATAAACTCTTTGCATCTCCTTCTCTCCTGGCATATGATCTAGGTTAAGATCATCACTATATAAATATTTTCATGAAGAGTTTTCTAGATGATTTCATGTTCTGCCTCTTCATCTTGATTGTCAAACACACAACATAGGGATCTATGATCTACAATGTGTAAATGTTCTATAACAACCTTTGAAAGTATTAAATGTTCTATAACAACCTCTTTAAAAATTAAATATCCCTTCCAAGTCGGCCTGATAATCATTTTTCTTAAAACTTTGTTTCATTCCTAACTTTCATGTAAACTCTATGTAGCTCAACCTTTGATATTTCCTGATGCTCAACATTGTTGTTGTTCGACCTTCTTTATGCTTGATACATACTAAGTAGTGATATTGCTATCAAGATTTAACTGTGTGATTTTGAGTCAAATGCATTGACCCATGTTTCATGGGTAGTGATTCAACATGAATCCATCTCTCATGAGAATAAATGAAACACTTATCACTCATTGGATCTAGGTGATGCTCACTGGGGTAAAGCACCGAGACTTCCCGAGAGGTCACCCATCCCAGTACTACTCTAGCCTGAGCGCACTTAACTATAGATTTTCCTCCATGGTTAAACCCAAGTCTTGCAACCCCATTTGCAAAATCTTCACCAAGTGTTGTGCCTTATGAACCATTCATTAGAAAGCCCCTTAAGCTCATCAATTGATAAGTAGGATATAATTTCCACAACAAGTCAAATTATGATATTGCTATCAGGATTTAACTATGTGATTTTGAGTCAAACTCATTGACCCATGTTTCATGAATAGTGGTTCAACATGAATCCATCTCTCATGAGAATAAATGTAACACTTATCACTCATTGGATTTAGGTGATGCTCACAGAGGTGAAGCATTGGGACTTCCCGGAAGGTCACCCATCCTAGTATACTCTAGCCTAAGTGCGCTTAAATGGTTAAACCCATAGCTTGAAACCCCATTTGCAAAACCTTCACCAAGTGTTGTGCCTTATGAACCATTAATTAGAAAGCCCCTTAAGCTCATCAATTGATAAGTAGGAGATAATTTCCACAGCAAGTCAAATAATGATATTGCTATCAAGATTTAACTATGTGATTTTGAGTCAAACTCATTGACCTATGTTTCATGAGTAGTAATTCAACATGAATCCATCTCTCATGAGAATAAATGGGACACTTATCACTTATTGGATCTAGGTGATGCTCACAGGGGTGAAGCATCGGGACTTCCCGGGAGGTCACCCATCCCAGTACTACTCTAGCCTAAGTGCGCTTAACTACAAAGTCTCCTCCATGGTTAAACCAAAAGATTGCAACCCCATTTGCAAAACCTTCACCAATGTTGTGCCTTATGAACCATTCATTAGAAAGCCCCTTAAGCTCATCGATTGATAAGTAGGAGGAATTTCCACAACAAGTCAAATTGTGATATTGCTATCAAGATTTAACTATGTGATTTTTAGTCAAACTCATTGACCCATGTTTCATGAGTAGTGATTCAACATGAATCACTTAGTAACTTGACACTTGTATTCTCAAAAACTTGCTCAGTTGCTGATGAGCTCAGCTCGTATACAAAAATACTCTATGACCTAAAAACTTACTCGGCTCCTATAGAGCTAGGTACATACTTACTTATGTACATGATTCAACCTATATAGATTTTTTTGGTCATAGTGATGATCGTCTGACTCTGCCTTGTAAATGAGTAAGTGGTTGACACTAATAGACAATAATGGTTAGAGATACCAATAATCTCCCCCTTTGACATTAGTGGTAAAAATACTTTGTCATATTTAGATCGTTACAATACAATCTAATAATGAGCTCTCCCCCTAAGTCATATGACTTATGAACAATGCAAAAAAAATACAAAATTGATTAACAAAACCATTTCACCTTTATTCAAATTTGCACACTATACATTTGTACTTCTTTTCATTTGTACTTCTTCTTTTACATTTATTTTGCATCTTGTTCACATCACATTACTCTATCTCTCTTCAATTCTCTTTGCCCATCTTCACATCTCTTTCCTTCTACACATATCTCTTTCCCCCTTGTTTTTAAACACTATATGTCACTACTACTGGGGTTGAATGGGTGGAAGTAATCCATATGTTTCAATGAATTCCTTGTAAACTTTGGTAATCATGGACAGTGCATGATCTCATGTGATTCTTGCTACCTCTAAAACATTATTCTAAAATTGTAATCTTGCAGCTAAATCAACTAAACTATCAGCCACTAAAAGATTATGATCTTCTATGATAAGATCCTGGGTTGTTTTCATTTCTCTTTGCTTGACCTCCAAATGAGGTATCAACATTTCTTGAATAGAGATCAATTTGGGTCTCATGTTGTTGTCAGCTACCTGAAGCTCAACCAATGTACCTTGAGTGTTCAATAGATTATTATAATAATCAATGCTTGATCCTACTGACTTCGAGATAATATTGTTGGATCTCTTCATCTTAGCCTGAGTATTATTTATTTGTGCCTAAATAACATATGTAAATCTTGGCACATCCGACAAAATTGTATACAAATTTTGTACCTTTTTCTATTAACTCAATCATAATCTGTGCTTTCTCCTATAATTTCTTTTTATGTTCGGCAGTAGTTATGGAAACTTTGTCCACAACCTTGGTTTCAAATCTTCTTGTCGACCAATCCATTAACTTCACATTTGATACCATATCTCTAGCATTCACTTGATCAATTATACTTACAAGTTGGTTTATGATTGGTGCATCTTCTTCAAAATTATAAATCTCAAAAGCATCAACAAAAATATGCTTTACATCATATAATACATGTTTTTGTTTTTGCTCCCTTCTAAGCTTTTCTTTTCTCTTCTTCTTTGCCAAAACTTCTTGTAGCAAAATACTTTGCTCCAAGGCGAGATTTTCTAGATCCAATTGTGGCATCTCAATGATTTCATCTAAACTAAGCTCAATATTTGGTGAAACATCTTTTATTACTTTCATCTTTCTGCTAGGTGCAGGAGTGTTGATGTTCAGCACTATCATGTGAGTTGGTGAAGGGGTGTCACCACTTGATCTTGCTTGTGCATCTATGCTTGAGACAATAATAGTTGTACTCTGTTAAGCCTTATTTGATTCTTTGTCTTCCTCAATATGAGGTGTTGAAATAGTTTTATCATTTTCATTTGTTTCTTTGTCTTCACCATCTTCCTCTTCATTTGTAAATCTTGATTGCTTGGCTTCTAAAGTGTCAGGGGTGTTGGCATGTATAGGGGACATGATGCCTTGCGGACTCAATAGACCTAAGCTTTCTTTGCTACTATATTCATCATTAATGTTTACAATCTCTACCTTCATTGTAGTTAGTCCAAAAATGCTCTTCCATATCAATTTGCTTTTTTGTCATACAACTTCCTCCTTATTTATCAATATAAAAAATGTTCTATATTTTGGAACAAATTTGTTCCTATGCTACTCCAAAAATGTGTCTTGTTGCTTCTGGGATAGGTCAAGCATAACTCTAACTAGTGTGCTAGTCCTTATCATTTTCTCTACCTTCTCTGTCTGTTCCCATCTTCTATTCATTTTCTCATATAGATCTTTGGGTATCTTTCTCTCTATTTTACTAGGAGCCAACTTGAAATCTTACATCATTTCTATCATAGCCTCCTCAATTATGTTCTTGTCATCATTATCTAGTGTATCATATTTCACAAATTTAAAACTAGATAATCCTAGGGAACTCTTTATGGTTGAACATACCTCATCAATAGACTTTTGTTTCCTCTGAGGTGGTCCTCTGACCAATATCCTTCTTCTAGTTTTGGGGGCACTAGGCCTAGTAGACTTTGCTACTCCCTCCTTTGCAGTCTACTTAGCAATAACAACTACCCTGGTCCTTGTCTTATTTGGTGGTAGAGGTGTCAATGCCTGCTTCTTCTTTGTTCCTAGAGTCTTCTTGCTCAGTGGCATGACAACAACTAGGGCTTTACCCTTGTCACCTTCTTCTACTTCATCTTTCTCATCACCATGGTCAAGTTCTTCATCTTCACCAAGGCCTTGTGTCAATTCTAGTGTTTCTTTTCCCTTTCTTAGGGTGCCCAACTTAGCTTCTAGGTCTTCAATCATTTTCTTCCTTTTCTTTTCCTTGGAAGCTAGCTTGATGTTCACAATTATACTTGCTTTGGCTTCCTCATATCTTCCAAAAGGTTTAGCCTCAATGTCTATCTCTTCTCTGAGTAGTGCATCAATGTTTGCACTTACAACATCACCTTTTATCTCATATTCAAAACTTTGTAACCAAGGCTTCATCAGCTTAACTGCTTGTACAAAAGTATTGTCCATGTCAATAGGAAAATATATGTCACTATAATACTTTGTGACCAATTCTTCTAGAATTCTCATTCTCCTTTTCATTCTTTGCTTAAATTCATTAAAATAAGGATTCATTGCATTATCAAAGTTTTCTCCTAATTGAGTAATATACTCATTGATTTGTCTCATCACTGGTTTGTCTTTCTCCCATACAACATTTCCAATACTTGAAAAATACTTCTAGATATAAAATAAAATACAAACAATTAGGGATCTGAACTTACACATTGAATTCTTTGCTTTTCTTATTGATGGAAGATTCTCTATAAGTTGTAACTTTTGTAGCTCGGCAAGATCATACTCATGATCTTTCATCACAATCTTCCATGCTTGATCCATAGCCATACAAGGTACACTAGTCAACCTACTCAATTGATAGAATTTGTGAGCAATAATTCTCACTAAAAATTCAATTAGTGGATTAAAAATGTTTGTAATGGACATACCATGTCCATTCCACTCAGCTCTAGTGTTAGCCACAACTTCTTCATGACTCAAACATCGCATGGTCTTCTTCTTGTCTAGGGTTGGATAATATGTAACCTTGTGTATCATTTTCTTTGTGATTTCCACTGGTCCATTTTGTAGCCAATATTTCATGTCATGAATTCTACTTAGAACAACTTTTATCCATTCGACTTTGATATTTTTTGGGAATTCTGGGGTATGATTTAACCCTTTCCTTTCAACAATTTGAAATTCCTCCTTCAAGATTCCTTCATTACATAGCTTCTCATAAGCTTCTCTAATTTAATAATCTCCCAATTCTCCAATTTTGCACATATAACAGCTTCAGACATCATGGATCACAATGACCTTAGGTGGTATCAAAGATAGTGCACCCATAGAGTCTCCTTTCATAACAATCTCTAGAATAGCATGCAACTTAGGTGAAGAATAGAAATCACTCTTCACCAGTTGAATTTTACTAACCTCTTGACTTATTCTAGTGATCGATGAAGCTACCATGATAGTGGATAGGGTTTAAAGTTCTCCCTTCTCTAGATACTCGGCACTCGTTCACGTTCTTTACTCGTTCAAACTTTCAATCAAATCACTCTTGAAATCTCTATTCGTTGCTTAAATCATTGAATCATTATGTGCTCTTGAAATATGAATGCAAGTTATGAAATAATGTCTTCAAAATTTGTTATATAACTTCTTCTTAATCAATTAGGGTCTACATTAATGTTGTGTACTTAGATGAGTGGAAGCTAGCTGTCTCGATCGATATTGATGCCTTTCAACTAGGTCTACAACTCAGTCCCTTCCATTTCACTCGGTCTCCATCATTCTTGAAATACTCAGTCCATGTTGCAATGCTTAGTCAACATAGATAATTTCTTTACACTCAAAAACCTTTCACAAATTTTTTCTTATGCATCTTGTCTATGCAGATATGAACTTTTGGCACATTTTCATTTAAGGAACTGATTTATGATATATCAATTAAGTATATAGTCCCATACATACCTCTCTTGCTTAGTTTGAGATGATATGATCACCTTCTCTATTGGATTGGGTGATCTCAGCTTCATTAGCTCCACTATTTCCATCTTCAGTTTTCTTTTTCCATTTCTAGTTCATTTCATTCCTCACTTGCTCAATGTCCACTTTGCCTTTGTCTTTATTCTTTGTTTGATTTTCAGAATGTACTTGAGTCTTGCAATTCTTTCTTTGATGTCCAAACTTGTGACACTTGAAACATGTATTGTTAGGTGCAAAATTCTTCTTCCTTTGATTTGGCTAGTAGGGTTTTGTGTTTAATCTGCATTCATATGCTCTATGCCCATATTTCTGATAGGTATAGTAGTAACCTTCAAATCTAGGTGTAGTAGGTGTATTCCTCAGTCTTGATCTACACTCTTGTAACTGATGTCCTTATTTCTTGTAGTAAAATTAGTAAATAGTAAACTTAGGTTTAGAATTTTGCATACCATGTTTGCTTCTATAAATATTTGCAATAGGAGCAAGTTTTCCATAGTGAGAGCATGTTGTCTTGCATTTCTCATTTCTCCATTCTTCGATGATTCTCCTTTCTCAGTACAAGAATGTCCTAACCCATTAGAATAGCTTGATGACTTAATTACAAGCATGAGTTGATTCATCATGTCTAGTTGAGTATTTGTGAGCTTTTGTACATCTAATATCCTTTCTTCAAGTCTGGTAGGCATTACCCTTTTTTCTTCTTCAACCATAGTCCTATCTTCTTCAGCTTTCTTTTGTTTAGTCACTTCACATAGTCTTACTGGTTGGATTTCATGTTCTCTTTGCAATGCTCTTATTTCTTCATTGAAGAGTTTGTTCCTGTCAAGTAGACCAATAGATGCTTTTTCATTTAGATTGATTGGTTGAAATAGTCCTTCAGTTTCAACTTCTTCATAAGAGTATTGCTTTATCTAGATGATAATTTCCTTTCTCCTTTTTAGGGAATCCTTTAGATCTTGTCTTGCCTTCTCAAGTTTATGTAGTGTGAGTTGAATGTCAATCACCTGATTGCTAATAGTCTTGTCTAGTTTGAAAGCCTCCATCTCCAAGATCTAATCTCCAAGCCTTTAAGTCTCTTTCAGAGAACTAGTGCTCTAATACCAATTGTTGATTGATGGAGGAATAAACAAGATAAAGTAGATACTAAGAGAGGGGTGAATCAGAATCTAAAACACTTTTTAGTTTTCACAGATTCATCCACATCTATCAATAATTTGTGCATATAAAACTGGTAATGTAAATCTAATGTAACATATAAGTATGATCAATCACATACATTAAAGTAAAACACATAACACAGTATTTGTTACCTAGAAACCCTCCAAGGTGAAGGTAAAACCAGGGTGGAAATGACACCCACAAATCTTCACTATTGCAATAATAAAGTTTACTAGTTAAGGTTACAATGTTTGACCATAAAATATGTTCTACCCTCTAAGGGGTCTACCTTGTTAAAAGCTCAAGAGACTACTAGGTATCACCTTGTTAAAGGATTTAACACTTACAATAAAGTAAGGACTTTGTTAGGAGATTTACAAGGATCTGTTATGACCACTCTATTAAAAGATTTTCCCTGATTCAAGTCTATTAAAACTGATTCAGTACCTGACTCTCAGTTTTCTCTGTAAGATGATTTTGAGTTTTCTCCTTGCTAACTGATCATCTCCTCTGATCTAATATGCTTGTCTTTCTCTTTTACTTCACTGCAATGACTAGGTCACTCAGTCTATTAGATGATAACAGAACCTTCAATGACTTATAATCTAATCTCAATCCTTTTCTATCAATAGCTTTATGTTTGTACATAAACTCTTTTCATCTCCTTCTCTCCTAGCATATGATCTAGGTTAAGATCATCGCTATTTAAAGAGTTTCATGAAGAGTTTTCTAGATGATTCTATGTTTTACCTCTTCATCCTAATCGTTGAACACACAACATAGGGATCTATGATCTACAACGCGTAAATGTTTTGTAACAACCTCTGAAAGTATTAATTGTTTTATACCAACCTCTTCAAAAATTAAATATCCCTTCCAAGTTGGCCTAGTAGTTGTTTTGCCTAAAACTTTGTTCCATTCCCAAATTTCATGTAAACTCTATGTATCTTGGTCTTTATTGTTTCTTGATGCTCAACATTGATGTTGCTTGACCTTTATTGTGCTCAATACATACTGAGTAACTTGGCACTTGTATTCTAAAAAACTTGCTCAGTTGCTAATGAGCTTGACTCATATACAAATACTGTGTGACCCAAAAACTTAGTTAGCTCCTATAGAGCTAGGTATATAGTTACTTATGTACATGACTCAACCTATATAGAGTTTCTTGGTCATAGTGATGACTATATGACACTGCCTTGTAAATGACTAAGTGGTTGACACTAATAGACAACAATGGTTAGAGATACCAACACATACATGATAAATATACCTAAGTATTATGCTCTATATGAAGAAACTGATCAAATATTGCTAAAAGATTCTATTTTAAGATATTTGTTGAATATTGAGAGAAATTTGCTAGAGCTTAAAGGTAGAATACCTAATAAATTCTATGATAAACTTGATTTAAGGAGACAATTATATTTAGAGGAAGATCAAGTGATAAGAGATCAAATTCTTCATAATCTATGTACATTAGTAATTGTTGATGAACAAATTCTTCATAATCTATGTACATCAGTAATTGTTGATGAAAGGAAATCAATTTTGAGAAAAACTAGAAGTAAGATGAGAACCAAGATAAAGATTGTAAAGATTTTGGTAGGCTTGTGCAAAGATATCTTTGAGGAAATAAAGGAGGCCATAATAGAGGTACATGATGAAATTGATTACAAGGGTGTTCCTACACCTAAACTTATAGGAATATCTATTAGAGAGAAAGTAGTGAATCCACTTGAGGAATCAGAGGATGTCAATCATTATTTTTGACATAGTGCAAGGTAGGAGAATCCCCAAAGGAGATGTCCTAGCCCCCAAAAAATAACCACATAATGGAAATAGAACACAAGATACATGATTTAATACTAAATGCAACTCTTTATTTATAAAATAATTGTTACATGCAATGTGCTTGGCTGTAAGGCTTTCCTAGTTATGACCAAATATAAAGCAAGTAATAGTTTTGCAAGATCCCTTAAGATCCAATCCAAACCCTAGCTTGTCCAGATCCACACTCTGGTAGAAACCTCCAAGGAAGATCTAAATTTGTGCTTGCAAGCCCACCAAGCAATCTCCTTATTTCTCAAGCCTCAGCTACTAGCTCTCCTCAAAATTTTCTCCTCCTCTTCTCCAAGCTGGATGAACAATGATTCACTCCTTTTAATGAATGAATGCCTAAAGAATTAACAAGACCCCTACTTATACCCAACTAAGCCATAGGTCAGCCTAGTTCATTACAAATTAAATTAATCTCTTACATGAAATATATGTTGAGCCACAAGTCGACCTCCAACAGACATTAAATACCAAAAAATGTCTTGAAAGGCTTATAACACAAAGTAAAGACACATAAGAGAGACAACCATAACCCAAATAGGTCCACAAAAACTCCTAGATCAATCCATGTCATGATCACATGCTACGTGCATTTAATGCATCAAATCAAATAAGAAGATTTGCAAGAACTCAAGTCGGCACCAATACACTGCCGAGTGTCAGCAAACTCCCAAGCATTATCGAGAAATTGACATATGTTGAGAAATGAACACATGTTGAGCACAAAAATGAGTGTCAAGCAACAATATATATCAAGATCTCTACAGACTGAACTCCTTCAATGATCAAGCACCACTCCTCTTCTTTAACTAAGCACCAAGCTTATCCACCAAGCCCATTTAGTCAAGTCTCCAATTGAGAAATACCATAGAGATGACAGAGCACCTCCATCTTTCCATAAAAATGCTTGAATCTTCAGGAACATTAGATTCCCCTGAATCAGACTCCCAAGGTACAAAGAAAAGTGTGTCCCACACTTTGATGCCCAATGAAAAATCCACAACTATCTTCATCTTCACTAAAGGCTTCCACTCCAACAGGGACAAGAAAACCAACATGTAAATCATCCACATCTGCATCATTCTATCAAACACCAGAATCTCAACCATCCAATCAACATGCTCACTCCCAAGAATAAACTGAACGTAATTCTTCATCAGTAAATTATCAACTAGTGAATCCACACCAACAACAACAAACTCCACAACACCAACAACAACTGGATCATCCATGACAAAGTTCTCTACAATCTCCATGTCAAACCCAACCCATTGATCATGAAAACCAACCTCCATCCCAACATCAACAAGGTTAGGAATATTCTCAGTAGCATCCTCTAGTTGCTCTGTAGGTTCTATATTGGACTCCACAAACTAATAAAAAAAGCCAACCTCTTCCACCTTGACCTTGCCATGCCATATTCTTTCTCAAACAACCAAACAACTCTCTTTTCGATTGGTAGACTCCAACTCCACTAACATCTACAAAAAGCCTTCCTTATCCTATCCTTAACTTGATCAACTAAACTAGCTTCAAATCAAGAAGATACCTCCTTATCTTGATCAACCAAACTAGCTTCAAACTAAGTAGACACCTCAGAAAGCCTCCTCTCCACCACATCACAGAGTTTTACAATCATCCCAGGGTCCAATCCTCTTGAAGCCATCTCCCAAGGTCTTTGTAAACCCTTTGCAACAAATCCCTCCCATGCTCCTTGTGAAAACTCAAATTGTCTACAAGTCAGATCACAACCTATCACCTCGCATGAACAACTAGGAACAAATCACAAGTCTAAGAACATAGATATGCAATACCCATGTGATGTAACCACAAGGTGTGCTCTTGCTACCTAGTCCTTTCCTAGGGCTTATAGGTCATTCCTTTGACCTTGATGGTGATTAACCACTCACCAACCTTGGATCAGTCCAAGATCCACTCCATTCACCTTGTGACACCAATTGAAACAAAGTACAACTTCATAGGTGACTGAAATTTTCATTCACCGCATGGCTTGCCAGGTGCTTCCTAGGTAACTAGCCACAATATGCTCTCCAGCCTTTCTTGAGGTTCTTGGTGGTCTTCCCATGCTTCATCAAGCTTTTTTTTAATCATGTTCAAACCAAAATAAAACACTTTAGAAAGATTTTCCAACTTTACAAACACGTTGGCAAAGTGCTGCTATAATGTTGCCAAAACAAGGCTAGAACATAGACCTTGTGTTTTTCCAACTTCCTTCATCCTTGAAGACCTTTCTATTGCCTTAACATGTTCATATTGACATTATCAAACCAAGAAACAACTTTCAATAGAAGATCTTACAAGTTCACACAAAGACCTTTACAAATGATGCTGTCATACAACCAAGAAAAGAGGGTTTCAACACTTAAAATTGTGTGCTGCTCACAAAACCTACATAAAAATCCTAAAAAAAATTAGGGATATGAATACCCTTTTCAAAAACAGAGATTATTCCACCATTTTTAGGCCTCCACCATGTGCCAAACACCCAAAACACAAAAATGCTAAAAACTAAAGCTAGAAGTAGTTTTTGAACCCGATTTTGCAAAATCTTGCATAACTTTCTTTCTAGAGCACACCATCACCTCCAATTGCACCAAGAGTACTTTAGGAACATTCCCTACCACTTCCCATACTTGGTTTCACATTTTAAATCACCCAACATGTGATATGTTGCTGGTTACAACAATATTTCCACTAGCCAAGACACTTTTCTTGGCTAGGGCATCAACAAACAATTGTTTTCCTTCATATTTAAGAGCCCTTCTTTTTGTAACATAATGTACATTGTATCTTCCTCCAAATCCCACAGCATCATGAGGTTTCAATGGTGGAAAATGAAGAAAGAGTCCATTTAATTCAAACTGCTGCTATAAACTAGAAAACTGGTTATGTACAGTATTAACAAAGCTTTTACTATCAACTTGAGCATGTGAAAAAGATTAAAACTAATGCATATAACTGTTCCAAACAAGAAAAACCAAACTTCCAACCATATTCAACACCAAAATGCTCATTTACCAAGTGGCTGCCATGAAAAAATGCACACAAAATCCGTACATGTATGGCCACTAAACTTGCCAACCCCTGAAACTGATTAAGAATGGACTTATATAGGTGTTTCCAACCTATTTTGGTCATGCTCAAACCCCTAACTAACTCTTTGCACTCATTTTCAACTTTGCAAGAAAAGCTGCAAAATTGCAATTTTGCAACTTTTGCAATTTTGAGCAATTTTTGCCATAACTTAAAATTCTTAACAAATGAGTTCACCAAACTTGGTAAGGGTTCATATTAGGTTTATTTCGACATTGCAAGATGGTTTTTGACCCTTGGTCAAATTTCCTACCACTTTGGTCAACCTAACCCCTGTTGAGCAACTTTTAGGCATAACAACAACTTAGGAGCAAAAACCCACTTAGCAACTAATGAAACCTTACCTAAGGACCTATTAGGTCTTATTAAACCACTAGTGATGTGGCTAGCATCACTACAAGCCAAAATGACAAGAAAGAAGCACTAGGTACAAACTAGCCTACCTAGGTGCTCCTGCACCACCATGACACTAACTCTTTGCGATCATGCTTCAACAAGATCAACCTTCCATCTTCACATCCACTGATTCATTTGCAAGTCCTCTGCAATTACAAGTTAGAACCATGATCTGCCACCTCACAACCAAGAGATCTAGGACTCTAGAAAGAACAATCCACCACTAGATCAAGATCTTCTTGAATCAACTTCTCTCAACCCAAGGTCCTGGTACAAATTGCCTCAACTTTGACAATCTGTCTACACACTTAGGAACACCTTCACTCTGATACCACCTTACATAATTAGGGTAGGATAATCCCTAAAGGAGATTTCCTAGTCCCCAACAAATAACCACATAGTGTAAATACAACACAAGATACATGATATGATACCAAATACAACTCTTTATTTATAAAATAACTGTTACATGCAATGTGCCTATCTGTAAGGCTTTCCCAGTTACAACTAAATACAAAGCAAGTAATAGTTATGCAAGATCCCTCAAGATCCAATCCAAATCCTAGCTAGCCTAGATCCACACTATGGTAGAAACCTCCAAGGAAGATCTAAACTTGTGCTCATAAGCCCATCAAACAATCTCCTTATTTACCAAGCCTCAACTACTAGCTCTCCTCAAAATTTGATCCTCCTCTTCATCCTCTTCTCCAAGCTAGATGAACAATGATTCACTCCTCTAAATGAATGAATGCCTAAAGACTCCATAGACCCCTACTTATACCCAACTAAGCCACAGGTTGATCCAATTCATTACAAATTAAATTAAATCCTTACATTAAATATATGTTGAGCCACAAGTCGGCCTCCAACAAATATTAAATACCAAGAAATACCTTAAAATGCTTACAACACAAATTAATTGCACATAGGAGAGACAACCACAACCGAAATAGGTCCACACAAACTCTTAGATTGATCCACGTCACGATCACACACTACGTACATTAAATGCATCAAATTGAACAAGAAGATCCGCAAGAACTCAAGTCGACACCAACACACCGTTGAGTGTTAGTAAACTCCCAAGCATTGCTGAGCAACCAACACATTTCAAGTACAATAATGAGTGCCAACCAACAGTACCTACCAAGCTCTCCAGCGATCAAGCTCCTTCAATGACAGAGCACCACTCCTCTTCTTCAACCGAGAACCAAGCTTATCCACCTAGCCCATTTCGTCAAGCCTCCAACTAAGAAATACTATAGAGATGACTAAGCACCTCAAGCTTTCCATAAAAATGCATGAATCTTCAAGAACCTTAGATGCCCCTACAAGGTACACTGTTCAACCTACTCAATTGAAACAATTTGTGAGCAATAATTCTCACTACAAATTCAATTAGTGGATTAGAAATGTTTGTATTGGACATACCACATCCATTCCACTCGGCTCCACTGTTAGCCACAACTTCTTCATGACTTAAACATCACATGGTCTTCTTCTTGTCTGGGTTGGATAACATGTAACCTTGTGTATCATTTTCTTTGTGATTTCCACTGGTCCATT
Organism: Cupressus sempervirens; assembly: GCA_028749045.1. NCBI lineage: Eukaryota > Viridiplantae > Streptophyta > Pinopsida > Cupressales > Cupressaceae > Cupressus > Cupressus sempervirens. The sequence goes on along the minus strand of CM053792.1, from coordinate 512,060,136 downwards.
TTGTAACCAATACTTCATGTCATGAATTCTACTCAAAACAACTTTTATCCATTCGACTTTGATATTTTTTGGGAATTCTAGGGCATGATTTAACCCTTTCCTTTCAAAAATTGAAATTCCTCCTTCAAGATTCCTTCATTACACAGCTTCTCATAAGCTTCTCTGATTTAATAATCTCCTAATTCTCCAATTTTGCACATATACAAACTTCTGACATCATGGATCACAATGACCTTAGGTGGTATCAAAGATAGTGCACCCGTAGAGTCTCCTTTCATAGAAATCTTTGGAATAGCATGCAACTTAGGTGGAGGATAGAAATCACTCTTCTCTAATTGAATTTTTCTAACCTCTTGACTTATTCTAGCGATCGATGAAGCTGCCATGATAGTGGATAGGGTTTAAAGTTCTCCCTTCTCTAGATACTCGGTACTCATTCATGTTCTTTACTCATTCAAACTTTTGATCAAATTTCTCTTGAAATCTCTGTTGGTTGCTTAAATCATTGAATTGTTATGCGCTCTTGAAATCTGAATGCAAGTTATGAAATAATGCCTTCAAAATTGATTATATACCTTCTTCTTAATCAATTAGGGTCTCTATTAATGTTGCGTACTTAGATGAGTGGAAGCTAGCTGTCTCGATCAATATTGATGCCTTTCAACTAGGTCTACAACTTGATCTCTTCCATGTCACTCGATCTCCATCATTCTTGAAATACTCAGTCCATGTTGCAATGCTCAGTCAACATAGACAATTTCTTTACACTTGAAAACCTTTCAAAAATTTGTTCTTATGCATCTTGTATATGCAATGAGAAAGGGATAAAGTCATTGAAAGGTTTATCATTTTGTAAAGTTTGTTGATAACTAAGTTAGAGATAATGTTTAAAGAGCTAGATCTAAGCAATCTTATGCATTATTTAGACCTATAGATTCTCAAGAAGATAAGATAGAAACCTATACACTATGTGGAGAGATTTGGATAGTAGTGAACATTAAAAAAATCCTTGAAATATTGATTTTGTAGCCCTTAAGGTGAATTTTGCATATGTACTAAGGTTTGTATAATATTCAATATGTTTTAGTTGGATAATTTTGATGTGTACATAACATTTTTTATTCTCACCTTTTTCATTGATGCCAAAGGGGAAGTGGTAGAAGTGAAAAATGAGAAATCACATAGTATGATTGTGTGTGTGAAATTTGAATCTATAGCTATGTCACTGAAACTTCAATAAGTCATTATTTGCATAATTAATCGATAAATAATCAAATGAATAAGCATATAATATCATGACAAATCAACCTATTGTATGTTACTAATATGAGGATGATTTCTCTCATATTCTTAAGCTATCACTTGAGTAGAGAATATTTGAATGAAGGATCAAGCTTTTTTTATTCTCTATGAAAGATATAAATGATTGTGCTAGATGCAATAACCAATAATCTAGGATGGAAACATGATGAATATTATAAATAAGATGCAAAATTAATTTAGCATGAGCCCAATAAGTCTAAAATATCCAATAGTTGATGCATAACATCTCCAAAGAAAATCTAGCAAAATCTCTTTACTCTTCAATTACACATGAGAAATGAGGAGAGGAGCCCTATTTGTATAGAAAACCCAAGAAAACTAATGGTCAAGATTGATTAATATGGACACTTTAACTATGAGTTAAAGTTGAATTTTAAAGCATGCACATTCAAATGATCAAATGTTTTAAGAGCAATTTTAAAAGATAAGAGATAACAAATTGATTTAACTGTAAAGCTCAATTAACAACTTTATTTTCTTTTTAGAATTATGCATTCTTTAGTTAACTTGCTTTTCTGATTTATGCATAGTTGAGTTAACTATTTTATGTATTTTATTTATTTATTTATTTATTGATGCAAAACTTAACTTTTCTCTCAAATTTAGATTTATCCTTACATTTATAAATTTTGAAGATAATTGGATATTCTAGAGGACAATTCATTTTTTTTCTTAATTAATTAATATTTATCAATTATATGATACTTTTGAATATTTAATTCAATTTAAAATAAATTAATTCATTTTCATACAATTTAATTAATGTACTAGGACATTTAATTAAATTAATTGTTTTACGATGATTGAATTGCTAGTCTGATGTCAATATTTAGGAATTAGTAAGTTTTTTTATGATTTTAGAGATGTTCATAAATTATGCAATTTTGATGTTCAGATCGGATAAATGATAGAAATTGATTGCCTTTTCCATCAGGACTTTGATAATTTTGATCAATAATTCATATTACCATGGGTTGGAAGACCAATTTTAGGTGATTACATTTGCCCTTCTTTTAATAGAGGTGTGAGAAACATATTAATTTAAATAATATTTTGTAGTGAAGTGTATGAAAACTTGATATGAATCAATAAATCTATTCCAAAAAAGAAGAAGAAACTCACTCTGAGCTTGATTGGTTGAAGACTGATTGATGGGAGAAAATGACTTTGAACTTGATTGAATGAAGATCGAATGGTAAGAGACCAAAGTATTCAGTTTGATATGGATTCTAATGAAACTAAATGTCGATCCAAAGAATATGACACATAACCAATTTGATGTGGATTTGATGAAATTGATCAATATCAAGAAAAAATCTTAAACAACAAGTTTGGTTCAAATGAATAGTCAGATTGATATGGTTCTTAATGAACCTAATTACTATTAAGAGATTGATCAAGATAACTGACTTGAAATGGGTATTTTTTAAAAATAAAAATGTCAAGACACTATAAATTTTATTGATATCCATAAACCTAATTTGGACACTCATGGGGGAAGAATCAAATAAATAAAAATCCCAATTCTTTTGATTATACAAAAGAGAAAAGTAGTGAAAAGGGAAGAACCAAAACCACGCTAATCAAGGCATGCCAACAAAGCCCTCCAAAAGCTTCCCTAAAAACCAAAAGAAAAGGTTGGGAAACTAAACCTGGACCCCAATACAATTTTTGACTTACTAAGTTAATACATCAAAACTCATATACCCCCAAAAATTACATTAGAATTGATATGAAAATACACTATCGAAGATTGTTGAATTTTCTTGAAACATCACCATAATCATGAAGAGGGAGGCTGAAAACATCAAAGAGAAGGTATGCATTTTTGGTGCCATGTAACTCGAAAGAAAATTAATCAAATGAGACATTTCACTTCTACACATATGCAAGTCTCTGTCCCCAAACATTTCCTCAAATTTAGATGATGATAACCCATTTGAGCAGATACAAATAGTCACTAAGTACCTCACATAAATGTAATAATGTGGCAATATTTGATAGTTGTTAAATTTAGAATAGAGCTCCCACAAAATGGATGCAAAACCCCTATACTAAAACAATCAAGTTGGCATGACTTCCCGTTGAATTTCATTTGAGGCGGTATAAATCTCCATCATCTTGGTGATCTAATAACATTTCCAACCTCTTTGTTCCTCATCCAAGGAGACTCCAATATTAGATAGCCAATTTGCTACCCTATTAGCTTCTCTATAACAATGGCTAATTGTGTACTCCTCAAATCTAGGGAGAAACTTCTAGATTTCTAGTAACACATTTTGGAGTTCCCAATTGATAATTTTTTGAGAAAAGAGATTGTTGGTGATAACTTGAGAATCACCTTGAATTTGAATTTTCTTAATTCTCAACTCAACCATTGAAAAGATGCCATGTTTGAGAACCCATGCTTTGACCACATTATTAGTACCATCAGACAACCTACAATAAACAATATTCAAAATGTTCTTTCTCATTTCTCTTAGAACCAAACTTGCACTTGATCTTGTTGGATTACCTTTGGAGGCTTCATCAAAATTTAATTTGATGAATCCTGAGTCTGGGGGAAGCCAATTACAATCCTTGCACACTTCTTTCTTTGAGGCTTTCCCTATCAAGACCCCCTTAAATGAGATTGATATTTTCTTTCAATTGCTAGGAACTTGAATGTAATGTGAGGAGTAAGAGGAGGAGAGTGTCTTGGATCTTATCACATATGCATTCACCATCTTTGATACTAATTTAACTTCTTCCTCACAAACCTTCTTAGCTGAGGAAGATTCCTCCCTAAAAATTCTCTTATTTCTTCCCCACCACAAACTTTAGGATAGTACAACAAGGATTACCCTTCATAAAATCATAAAGAAAGAAACCTTATTCATTAAAGGCCATTGCTCTTGTAGCTAATTTAATGACATTGGCAAGGGCCCTTTCCATTAAAGTCTATTTAGTACACATTTCCAAACTATTTGAGAGAAAATGTAATTTAATAATAGATTATTTGCATCTTCAATGTTCTCATTACAAAGCACACACCTAAGGTAATATATAATACCCAACCTCTTCAATCGTGAGCTAGTTAGATTTTATCATTCAGTGCCAACTATAAGAATGCACCCGCTTTAGGTATGATAATGTCATGCCAAAAAAACTTGAATTGAGGTTTCTTGTTCGGATGTTGTCTCTTAGTTATGGATAGATATCCCTCCTTTACTAAGTATTTTTCATCCTTACTTTTCACCAAAATTAGCTAATCTCCCTCTTTATAACTTATGGGACGATGGTCCAAAATTCTTTTCAATTCTAACTTTTCTCATTGAGAGAAAGACATAGAAGAGAAAATCTTTCTGTTTGGAAAATCCCTCTGAACCAATAACTAAGTAATATTTAATCTTGGAACCCCATTCCTATTCTAAAACTGATTTTACCTCAATTAGATTAAAAGAATTGTAAATTTGAGAAAATTCATTCTAAGAGTCCAACAAAATAAGGCCATATCCCCCAAATTGACTACCCATGAGAGATGAGGCAACATAACAACCCTTATTTTAGTGACAAAATTCCACATAGTTGAGCCCATAGGGTAATTCTTGATGGTGAATTTTTTTTTCTAAAACTTTAGAGTCAAGATATTTAGTTTGAATAATTTTGGCCCACATTAAGGAAGGATTCTTATATATTTTCTAGAAAGTTTATCCCCAAAGATTATATTTCTTTTGTATATCCTATGAAGGCCCGCACCTCTACACTCTTTTGATAGACAACACATATCCCAGGAGATAAGTGGGAGATTTTTCTTGTCATCTAGATTTCCTTTCTAGATGAAATCACAAAGGCATTTGGTAATGCTAGCCATAACACACTTTAGGGAAAGGAGGACCGTCATAATGTAGTTGGGAATTGAACTAAGAATAATTTTAACTAGAAGTATCCTCCTAGCTAATGAGAACCATATTTTCTTCCAAGAGGCAATTCAATCCTTAATTTTTTGAAAAGTATTGGCCCAAAAAGTTGTCTTACAATTTCCTTGGAGGAAAGGAACACCAAGATACTCACATGGTGTGTCAGCCACCTCAAAACCCAAAAGATTTTTGATATATCTCTTAACCACAATAGGAAGATTAAAGAAGGATACCTTAGATTTCTTAACATTGATCTTTTGACCTAATGCCAAACAATAATAATCAAAAGTATCTATAATTGCCATTGCATCATCTAGATAACCATTGCTAAAAAAGGTTGAATCATATGCAAACAATGTATGAGATACAGCTAAATGAGACTTTCTAATGCATATGCCTTCCCACAATCCTAGTTTTCTCTTGAAAGTGATTAGTCTACTCAAACCTTTTGCCATAATAATAAAAAGAAAGGGAGACAATGAGTCTTGTTGCCTTACCCCTTGAGAAGAAGAAAAATAGCCACATGAGGTACCATTAACGAGTACTAAATTTTTTGGGTCATGTTATACTAGACATCACCCATTTAATCCATTTCCTATAAAAATCCATTATTTCCATAATAGGAGTGAAGAATGCCCAATTAACATGATCATACACCTTCATCATATCTAGTTTTACGATCATTGTCAAAATCCCCTCCTAATGAATCGAATATAGAACTTTATGCACAACCAAAACAGCTTACATTGTCTCGTTTACCAGAAAAAAATCTCCTTGCTTTTCTAAAATAATGTGTGGAATAATTATCTTGCATAATCATATTGCCATTGATTTCATGAAAATCTTGTAAATAGTGTTACACAATTGTATAGACCTAAAATATGTAAAAGATATAGGTTGTTGACACTTAGGTATAAGAGTAATGAAGATTAATGTATCATGCATTCATCTACTACCTTAAGTCTTCTCCCATAAATTCCCAATATTTGTAAAAAAATAGCAGTGTGAGACCATCTGATCCTAGTGCCTTATCTAACTCCATAGAAAATACAGAACTTCTAATCTCCTCCAAAGTGAACAAAGATAGTAAGAAGTTATTATCCTCCTCAGAGACCAGTTAAGGAATACAATCTAAAATTTCAGAGAGGCCAAGGGGGGGGGGATTTATATCATCAAATTTTTTAAATATGCTCTCCAAAAACCTTATGGCTTCCATTTGAATGTCACTTTCCAGTGTGGTTTGAAACTTGAAAATTTGCATTCTTGTGTCTCTTTACTTTTGTTAAAACATTAACCAAAGTTCCCAAGATCTTCGTCTCTAGTGGATTTCTTCTCTCAACAAAATCTCTTCTAGTTGTACATTAAGTTCCCTCAACTTATCATGTACCTCTGCAGACATCCCATGCAAATTTTTTTTTGATTGATACCCTCTAGTTGAGATTGAAGATATCTTGTATCCTCAAACATATTCCCAAATGACAAATTATTCAATTCCTTAATGTTGTCTTTTAAAAAAGTAAGTTTTTAGAAAGCTGGAAAATATAAGAACCATCAATAAAAGGGCACTTAGACCACCATTGGTGAATGAGATTCAAAATTTTCTTATCTCTAAACCACATTCATACAATTTTATAATAGGGTAGTGGTTTCGTAGGAATATCTGTAGCTATTGCCATATGATTAGATCTAGAAAGTCTCAAAATAGAAGACAAATTACTACCCTAGTCTAGAATCCACTAAGAATTGAGAAGAAACCTATTCAACTTTACTCTCACAAAATGTTGACCTTTCCTCCTATTTGACCATGTGAATTTCCTATTTATTGGCACACAATAAAAGAGGGCATTCCCTTGTACAAAATCTTTGAAATCTTGAGTAACTTTAAGGGATGGGACTGAACCACCTACCTTATCCACAATACACAATGTGGTATTGAAATCACCCCCAAATATAACCTTTATTCCTTCCAACTACTACAAGAAATATGAAAGGAGGCCCCAAATTATGATTTTTCTATGTAATGGGTCTGGTCCATAAACATTTAGGAGAGTAGGAAAGATCAAGCACCGAAACTTGAACTACCATCCAATTTGTAATATAATTGACCAAATTCATGTGAGAATTTTTAGGTTTCCATTAAATAGCTAATCCCTAATGGAACCTATTGAGGGGACTTGTAAGAAATCCCAAATCTTCCATTGCTTGAATAAATTTTGACTATTCTCTTGAGATAACTTAGTTTCTTGTAAGAGGACTATATCAGCTCCACTCACTAGGATTTTATCCCTAACAAGTCAAGCTTTTTTAGAGGCATTAATGCCTCTAACATTCCATGATATAACCTTCATTGAGTCCTCAAAGATCCATTTTCTTTCCTACCCATGTTTAGTTTCTTGGAAATAGGCGACATTGCCTCTTCCTTACATTTTCTTAGGGTCTTATGAAAATGTAGAGTTAGCCGAATCTCAACCACAATTTCCTCTTTAGTTTTTGTAGTTCTTGATGTTCTTCCCCCTAGTTTCTAAGGAGACATGACTATTGTAATATGGGAGAGATCAAGCTCAATTTGAGTAATTGAGCATTGAAGGGGAACTAAGACACTTTCCTTGGTCTCAATTGTTCCCTTCTTTTCCTCTATGAGTTCCTCATAATTAGAAATTTCCCTTGAAAAATGTCATCAAATATCCCATCAACAACCTAAAGCACCATAGTGTCAAAAAAAGGGACAAGGTCAGCCTTAGATAGACCTTAAGCTTGGAGGTTTGGTTACTAGTTCTTATTTGATTTTGACCTAATCTCATGTTGTGGATCTAATATCCTATGTGGGGTCTCTTGTCCACACCCTAGTTGATTAGTACCAAATGGAACATCTTGGACATCTGGAACATGTGCATGTGTTATAGTAGCATCAACTTCATTTATATCCCTAAGGTCCTCCCCCATATCATCTAAATCCTTTTCATTTTTTGGTGGCTCATTAAGAAAAAAGTCCAAGTCTTATAGCATATAGTTTAAGTATCCTTGATGTACCAGAGAAACATTGATATCCAAATCCTCATGAAGAGAGAGGACATGGATCTCCATGTCTTCTATTCCCTTACCACCTCCTCCCAAGTCTCATTCAACATGAATGATTGAGTTGGGATGCAGAGGTTGATGGTGCATATCTTTTATCTGAGGGGTGCCACTTCTTCTTGGATGATTTTGATTGCCATGCACTTACTCCCTATTTCCATTTGTAGATCTATTGTAGTTGTATATTGTTTGTTGCTCTATGAATCAACTACCACATGGCATACTATTAGTTCCCCTTTCCATGGATTCAAATAACCCACAAAATCCACCTTCATCCAATTGGAACCCTCTAATTCCTTTGTAAGTCAATTGTCCTTATTAAATTACTCTGAGGTAGCAATAGTTAAATTTTACTATGATTATGACCCTATTTTTTGATTTCTTATTAATGGACTCCCAAGTGAGCCTTAACTAACACTAGTGCATCTTCCTTCAAGGGGTTGCATTAATTTCATTACACCAGTCCATAAAGGAAACATGGTTTAAGCACACCCTAACCAAATTTAGTGATCCTAAAGAATAGTGGAAAGTCAAATGCCCCAAATAATCCTATCTTTTGTCCACCTTTGAGGGATCATCAACTCATATTTCCTAGGTATACTTTCCGAATTTTGATTTGAACTAGATTTGTTGAATTTATTTCCTATTCATATCCTTTAAAATACAAAATCTAACTATACATTTATAGTTCTCAAGAGAAATTAAATCATGTCTCAAAAACACTCCCGACTTATTGCCCACTGACTCCAAGAAATCAACATCTTTATATTCTAATGGGAGACATGGGAGAGAGACCCAAAAAGGGAAGAAAGGAATCACACATTTTGTTTGATCAAATTTTAGGTGGTAGATTTGTGTGTGAATCCGCAACCCATTAAAAAACCAACCTTTTTTTCCTATGAGCAAAAATCTTGCATTCCTTTTCATGGAAAATGACAATAAAAAATTCCAACCCCTCATCAATGATGAAAGCCTCCCTAACCCCTTTCTAGTTTAATAAAATATGTTCAATCATTTCATTATTAAAGGGGGAGTAGTTCTAAATCTTACCAATAATATCTCAATCACATAGATCCTAGATTTTAGATTCCATAAATTCATTGGCAAAACCACCACCTTTTTCTTTAGATCCACACCATTTCTCTCGTTTTGAATCCCCCAAATTTATATGGGGAACATTTGTACTTAATGCCTCTCATTTTGAATGTGTAGAATCATTTAGATTGAAGGTGGCTCATGTTTATTGAACCTAGATAAGAGAGTTAAGGGTATCCTTGCTAGGGAATCCTCGCCACAAATATTGAAGATGGCATGTTTCTCAAATCCTCTTCTTCAAAATCCCTTGTGCGGTCATCAATGGTAATCCCTAAAATGATTTGTTTAGGGTCATCTATATTATTAATCTATAATACCCCTCTTGCACCTAATCATCCTTCGTTTAAAATTGATGAGACCAAACAAATTTTCTTTGTGGAAAATGGAACTCGATAAAACCAATCACATGATTAAGAAGACACTTGAATATTGATATGGGTCTTAATGAACTTGATATGTCCCTAGAGAATTTACTGTGATGAAATAGATTAAATGCCTATTAGATTGACTTGATATACCATTAACCAAGGCTTCATATTCAATAATATTGTTGGTACAAGGAAAATGTATCTTATGGATCTTGGAAAGAGAGTATTGTTGAGGTGTGATAAAAAAACTCTAGTGCCAGCTCCTTGTTGCATAAAAAAATTGTCAAAGAACATATTCCATGTCTGTTGTGTGAGATACATTATAGACTCATCACAAAACTTAATATGTAAAGGTTGATCATCTTTAAATGGTGCTTTAGACAGTTGATTAGCAACAAATTTTCCTTTGATAGATTTTTGATATATATGTTTGATGTTAAATTTACTAAGAATCATGACTCATTTATCCAACCTTCCTGTTAGTGTTTCTTTATTTAACAAATACTTTAAGGGGTCAATCTTCACCACTAGCATGAAAAAATGAGAAAATATATAGTGTCTAATATTTTGAGATGCAAATACAACTACCAAGCAAGAATTCTCAATGATAGTATAGTTCATCTCACATGAGAGCAAAGTTTTATTGATATAATATATAGATCATTCTTTCTTACTATTGTCCTCTTGCACTAGTAATGCCCCCACTGATGTGGTTGTAGCTAAGATGTATAGAGTCAATGGTCTCCCTTGAAAATGATGCATTAAAATTGGTGGAATAGCAAGAAATTATTTTACCTAATTTAAGCTCTTGTCATATTCTTCAATACATTTGTAGGTGACTCCCTTGAGGAGTGTTTTGTTTAATGGTGTGATTTATCCACTAGTTGTGAAATAAATATTTGGATTGACTAAAGTATTCCTTATAGTCCTCTCATAAAACTTATGTTTCAAGGAGATTGTATGTCCATAATAACTTTCACCTTTTTAGGATCCACTTTGATGCCTTTAACTTATACAATATAGCCTAGGTATTTTTTAGATGTAACTTTGAATTCCCACTTCTTGGGATTTAGCATTAATCACAACTATTCCATACAGTCTAAAATCAAGCTCAAATCTACTAGACGTGTTCTTAATTGCATAGATTTTGCTAGTGTCATCCACATAATCCTCTATTGTTTTGTGCATCATACCATGCAAAATAGTCATCATAACATGTTGACATGTTGCTCCTGCATTTGTCAAACCAAAAGGCATGTAATTCCAACATAATGTTCCCCAAGCATAAGTGAAAGTAGCCTTATTTGATCTTATATTATAATATTTATCTAATTATATCCAAAAGATTCATCCATCAAAAGTACATCATAACCTATAGTCATGTCCACCATCATATCAATGCTTGCAAGCTAAAATTCATCTTTTGGATTTGCCTTATTTTCATGTCTCTAAATTACGTGAAAACCCTAAATGATTCATCTGGGTTTGATATTGGTAAAATTTTAGTGATCCACTTAGGATAATCCATAGCTCTTATGAATCCTACCTTGAATAGCTTCTCTACTTTAGCTTTGATTAACAATGCTACATGAGGATACATCTTTCTCATTTTGAATTTATAGGTTTAATGCTTGGTGCAATTGATAGATGATGCATGATTAGATTAGGGTCTAATCCTATCATATATGAGTATGTCCATGCAAAATTTATCTTTTTTGTATTTAAAGAAATCTATGAATTATTTCTTTTCTTTCTATGACAAGGACTAAACTATGTGTATAATATGTGGGGTCTCTTTTGTTCCTAGATTGATCGACAATGTTAGTTTTATCAATATCAATGACCACTCTTGGAAGTGACTTGAAAAGACAACAAGTATATCATCCTTATATTCCTTCTAGATATTTTCACCATTGGGCATTTCTTTTCATTTTTACTATTTTTGGTTTTGACACCATTACAATGTGAGTTTTACCATCAGAGTACTTTTTCTTTTTCTTCTTTAATTTGGGACTAAGATATTTGATGACCATCTCTGTCATATTCATACTTGATTCACCAATGGAAGAGGTTACACATTCAACAAAATTAAGGTAACAAGATAGATCATAATCAATTTTGAGTATAGGGACTTCAATAGATTCATCGTTAGAGGTCCAATCAATTAGCTTAGGGTGCATGAGATATAGTGGTCAACTAGTTCAAATGTGGTCATGGTAAGACAATCAAAAGATTGAACTAATAAGTCAATTCCTAAAGAGATATCATCCAAAGACATGTTTAAATTAGTATGAGACCAAACATCATCAACTAAGAACATGTTAGCATTATTAGAGTCTAACTTGTATGGCCTAGTACCATACCCTTCTCCTACTTTGAGTTAGCATTCATAGCTAATACCATCTATATCTTTATTAATAGTTACTTTAGAAAATAAATCAAAACCATCTTCAAGAGATTCTATTTGAATTTTTCGAGGAAAATTCCCCTATAGTCATGGGGTACTCATTCTGCTTCTTCACTTTTTTCTTAAGATTGTTCATTTCCTTTGATCATTTTCACTACTTATTTATTCAGATCTTTCTACTACCTAGTCTTGATCAAGTTCTTTTAATTTAGTTTATTGATTTGAAATTTTTACCTCATCACTCTCAAAATGTTGATGTCTATAGAGTTCCCTTTGATACTCAGAGTTAGATGTTTGGATACTATGCAATTGTTCAAGTTTTATTTGGGATATGAGCATTTCTTCTTCATATTCATTATCTCTTTCAATTGTATTTACTCATGGAGGTTATTCCACATGATCATGAAGTAAATGAGATATTCCATCTATGATCATATAAGGGAAACAATCTTCCTCTTTGGAGTCTTTACCATGATTTTCATGTATTGGTGCACTATTTTTCCTCTAAGGTAGAATTTCGTTGTCTTGAAACCTAGACTTGTTTTGTCCTTAGGATTAATGAACTCATATTTAATGGGTTCAACTAATTTTTTTTCATTATTTCCAATATGTTGCATTAGTTTATATCCTCTCCCATACTTTTTAAGTGATACTTCACAATGTTTTACTTCCTTTTCCTCATTCTCTTCTATGTATAACTAGGATAGAATAACCTTTTCCTTATTTTCATCCTCAAGGGGGATAGTTAATTGTATAAAAGAACTATAATGAACAACATTTTCTTGGGATGTGGATGGTTTCATACCATTAGAGGGTCATCCAATATAGTAGTGAGAAGATGGGGGAAGAGATGTTAAAGATATTATGAGTTCTAGTTTGTACTCCTTCATCCCATTGTCTATGACCTTAAGTGATTTTTCAAAGCCTTTCAACTTAGCAAAAATATTTTAAATAACTTCCTTATTGTGAGGAACAAGGGTATCACATATTGTTTCAGAGCATTGTAAGCATAGCTATAGTCTATAGGAATAGTTACCTTGACTCTATTTTATGGGAACTTAACACATTGATGATATGTTGAAGGCATAACTTGCATTTCATGTATACAATCTCTTCCTAATAGAATGCTATAAGATAGGGGAAGATCTAGAACTTGAAAAATTATGTCCCTTTCTATATGTCCTGCTCTAATAGGTAATACACAAAGATCTTTGGATGATCTCTCCTCTTTATCGTCAACTTTGATAGTAATCTTTTTGTGAGGATAATTGCATGCTCAGATAAACCTATTTGTATTACATGATTACAGGTGCATATATTTAAATGAATTCCTTTATCTATTAAGACTTGTTTAACACGTGACTTGTAGATCACACCTTCAATATGTAGAGGTTGGTTATATGGGTGATTCAAGGAATTTTCATCTTCTTTTAAAAAGGATAAATAATGGGGTGAGGTCAAGTGACCTACCATGGATTGAAATTGATCCATATCTAAGTCCTTAGGTACATTTTCTCTAGTGAAGACTTTATCCAAAATTTCCCCATGACCAAGAGAGATTCTTAGTGATTCAAAGATCATGAGTTATACATTGGTGTATTATCAATTTTTAAGGATAGTGTAGTTCATAGCATTGGATGAAGATGATTATTTTGAAGTCTTTTTGGTAGTCACAATTTATTTTTTGAGGATGCTTGTTCATTTGAGGATGAAGTTGCAACTCCCTTAAGCTAGATTTTAGGTTGGGATCTTGTTACCACATTTATAGAATCACAATTTATATATTTCCTGTTGAAAAAAATCATGTTACAATTTTCAAAATGAATTAGTTCTATCATTTTGATAACATAATAGTCACCAGTGTAAGTGTAATTCACCTTAGCATTGTTTTTAGATTTTGATGATGAACCTTCTCCCTTTTTGTATTTTACAAATGGCTCCTTGAATGCTTTGTGATCAATGTTTGAGTTATGTCCTTCCACCACAATGTCACCATAATCAATAAGGTCTTGTATGATGTGGTTATTTTCAAGCAATTGTTTGTTTTATGACCTTTATTCCAACATTTTCTTTTGTCTTTGTTTGAATTAGATCCTTTCCTCATTTCTTCATATAAGGAGAATTATCCCTTTCCCACAAGCACATCCTCTATCCTTTAGTGCTTTCAACTATTTTATCAAATGAGGGTGGTCCTTGTAACTAAATATTATAATTCATCTCAAGAATGAGGTTATTTATGAATATGTCCATCTTTTATATTTCACACCTTTATGAGGAGTATGTCAAGAGCACCTTCCCCCATCTCTAAAGGAGGCCAAGAAGGGTTCTCCTGCCTTTTTTTTTGGCATTACAAGGATAATTGTTAACTCTAAAAGTGCACCCAATGCTAAGCTCCTGATAACTCAACACTTTTAGGAGAAATTGGGAGCAACCATGAGTTTGTGGGTGAACTACTTGAATAGTTGGACCTCCAAATTATAGGTTTTCTCCTATATGATACTTCACCTAATCTAATGAAAACTTGTAAACTTGATTGGAAAAGGGAAAGTAAGCCTATTGAGAAAGTAAAATTGCATGAATAAATAAAGGTGGTGCACCAATTTAACTAAATAAATATGGTATTTCCTCTAAAGAATAATATAACCATTGAAAACAATCTAACTCAACAACCTTGGTGTAACATATTATGCATTTGAGTATTTTAGTAGAAGATCTCAAAGGAAAATATAAGAGGAACTTAATCACAACTAACATTTTGAAATAAATTATACAACCTATGACCTATGAATAGTACATAACAATTCTTAAAGATGTAGACTGGGACATAGTTTCTAAAGGTTTAAAAAATGAAACTCAATAAAATGTAACATCAATCATAAATTCTCATACAAATAAGACTCCAAGATAGATCCAAAAACTGTTGTGTTATGCACTCAAAGGTACAAAAATAACATGCTCCAATTTGAAGAATATAATAGTCTCAAAATACAAAGTACAGAGAACAATAAGTCACAAGGAAAAGTCTCCCAAAAATTGAATGAATATATATAGCCACAATGTACAAAAAGGAAGAATATATCCATTTCCCATCCCCCTCAAAAAGTGGAAATTGCATTTTGAAACTATTGTATTATTTAGATTGGAGCATGTTATTTATTTTCATTTGAGAGAATAATATAGCAATTTTTTGATCTATCTGGGAGTCTTATTTGTATGAAAATATTTGATCGATGTTACTTTTTATTGTGTTTCATTTCAAAACCTTTATAAACTATGTCTCATTATGCATCTTTAAGAACTATTATGCACTATTCATAGGGCATAACTTGTATAATTTATTTGAAAATATTAGTTGTGATTAAGTTCCTTTGATATTTTCCTTTAAGATAAACTTATGATATAGTTATATATATATGGTATGTTTTTCACCAAGGTAAAAACAAGTTTTGAAGGGACCCCAAAACCCTTTATGGACTCATAGAAGATAGATTTTCAACATAGCAACATATAATAGAAAAATTATAGAGAGGAAGTGCAACAACTCACAATAGGGACAAATACCTCAAAAACTATAATGTTACCAGCAAACAGGAACACATACAAACATACCTAGCAAACAAAATAAAAGAAAAAAAAAACATAGACCAAACTAGAAAAGATACTTGAGAAGATAAAAAATATCCTTCTCTAAGTCTTTGAGCCTCTAAAAAGACTCATTTAGGTTAATATGATCCTTAGGATCCATGACATTTTTCTTTTTCATACTAGCTCTTGTACACTTGCTCAAACCAACAATAGTGCTATCCAAGGGACCAAGCTTGTTAACAACATTTATCACTATATTGTCTTTCATGCTTTCCAACATCACATATAAATTCTTCAGGTTAACAAAATATGCTTTGAGACCTTTATGGTTGTGCATGAGAATAGTTCTAAGAATGGTCTCATTCCTTTCAATCCTGCCAATAATGCTCTACATCCTAGAGCGTTGAAAAGAGATTGTTTTCAAGTGAAGAACGTGTAATAGCACAATCATTATTTTGTTAATGATGTCAAACTTTCTACCTACTAGTGAGACAATTTCTTTTTGGTCCGAAAGCTATCATTTAGTTGATTGATGAAGAGGATTTGAAAAGAGGAGATAACAAGAGAACCTAGAAAAAGGTTGAGTTACTTGGTGTATAAAAGAAGCACTAAGACCAAGTAAGACATTGATACTATAGTGTATTGTGTATCTACTTAAAGTTTGAAATGAAATATTACTCAAGTTAAGATTGGAAAAAGATCAAGTAAGAAAAGTGTCTACCAAGACTTGCCGAGCAGTCAGTGCAAGTTGAGCAAAAATCAGTAGAAGCTGAGTGAAAATCAAGATTTGTTAAAAAAAGAAGAAAAATAGTGCAATTCAAGTGAATTTTAGTATATGCTGAGTAAATTTTAGCTAGTGTCGAGCATAAGTAAACTTCAGCATTTGTTGAGTCAACTAGTGTTGGTCAAGTGATAGAACAGTATAGATGTCAAGTGACAACAAACAATGTTAAATCAAAGATTTGACGTATTTGAGCTGACTAATTTGATTTCTTGAATTGTGTGAGCATGTGGAAGATAAATATGATGAGCTAGTGACACATAATTCAAGGTAAATTGTTTTGAGGTAAATTCAAGGAAGATTGTAGATAAAGTTTCTAGAGGAACAAAATAGAAAAGTGGGTAGATTCATCGAATCCTACCTAACCCTATAATGGATGATTGTGGTTGAGTGGAAAAAGATCTAAATTCTCTATTTATAGAGATAGATGGTTAAAGGCAAAGGTTTTCATGTGCGAGAACCTAAGGAAGACTAGGAGTCTAGGATATTGCTTCATCTAGTGGCTGAATAGAAGAGACAATAGTTGGCATACAAAGCAAGAAGGCTTAAGGGGATGAATTCTTGAAGGGTGAATAAGCTATTAGAGCTAAAGAGTATGAATGCTAAGTAGAATGGAGGACTATAATAGAGATCTATAATTTTCAAGTGAGTTATAAGTTTTTATTAGATCAAGTCCTACTGTTACTTTCTAATAATTATACCAGTGTGGATAAAATCCTTTAGATTAAGGTTGACCTAACAATCATTTGTAAATCCTTTAACTGGGTGACATTCTAATGGAATGGTCTAAAGTTCTCTAACAAGGCTCACTCCTAATAGGGTGATTGAAATCCTTTAACTAGGTCACATTTAATAGCGTGTATTGTAACCTTTAACAGGGCTGGCCTTTCATAGGGCATCACTTCAGAAGAGTGAGAATTAGTAGCATGTTACTGGTAGTTTTTCCCAAATTGGGTTCCCATGTAAAATCCTTGTGTCAAGTTGTGTGAATGTTCTTATAATATTTCATGTTTGCATTTTTGCAAAGTTTTTTGACCTAGGACAATAACCTAAAAAGTTTAAGTATCACATGATCTAATGGATGCATTCATGTTAAGGTTTTCTGTATGTGGATCTGATTAGCATTGAAAAGTTTTATTTTTACATTTGGACCTTGGATAACTAATTCACCCCCCCTCTCAGTCATTCCAAAGAATTCCAACATAGAGTCAGTAGCTTCCTTAATTTTGTTGTTCATGTGTGAAGTCTTCTTGCCCCATAGAGATAGCTTCATTCATATCAAATCCTATTGGTTATTCTAATGAGCTTTACCCTTATTCTTGGAGATTTCATCCAAATTATTTGAGGTCTCACAAAGATTTTCATTGAGATTATTAATTGTTTTGATTCTCCATTTGTTAATCCTAAAGGAATAAGTATACCTAGCTTTGATCATTTCCATAATCCCCATAGTGTTATCTTTGTCAATCTTGAAATCCTTAGATTTCATTTGTACTGATGATTCCTTTCTAGTATCATTCTCTTCCTTAGGGGTGAACTCATTTTGATGATTCTCTTCATAAACCTCCTAGGGAGGAGAGGTAGAGTCCTCATAGTCAACCATAGGAGATGATTTTCCAACAATTGCAATATCATTCTGTTGAGTCCCCTTAACTTGTTGAGGATTATCATTGTCAATTTTCTAATCATCCCCATTTTCCTCTTTATTCTCCATGATCCTCTCTTCCCCAATATTGTGTGGAATTTTTGTGACCTCTTCTTTAAGAGTGGTTCTTTCTTATTCTTACTCATATTTTTCCTCATCCTTAGAATCCTTAGACTCCTCCTCAACCTCTTTCTTAGAATCATTTTAATTTGAGTTTTCATTAGACATCCCCTTCTCCTCACACTTATCATACTTAATAGTTTTACCTTTATTTTTACAAAAAAAAAATTAATCATGTTTTTTCCTTTTTGGGTTTTCTAAAATAGACTCCAAGGGACCCTGCTTAATACCCATGTCATTATCTCTATAATACTCATGAATTAAAAATATTAAAACTTCATGCATAACAAGTTTAGAAGGGTCTTTTGGTATTTCTTCAATCTATTGATAAAAAAATATGAATCTAGTACGAGAAATAAACCCTAATTTTGTTGCCAAAATGGTTTAGGAATATGAAGTCAAAGTTTTAGATTCTACTATACCAACCTTCAATGATGAAATACTCATTAATCACTTTTAACACCTTAACCCAAATGGGTTTAATGTAATTCATCATGTAAAAATTGGTTTTACCTTTCACAAGGATTTTTCTCTCTTTATCCTTTTTTGGAAATTTCTTGACAATAATTTTGAAAATCTTAATATCTTTGAAGAATTTCATACCAATGTTGGGAAATCTAGTAACCTCAGCTATCAAGTCCATTGTGACCTTGATGGTTTTTCCATGAAGAGTAACAATGTCATTTTTTCTAGCTATCAACAAAAGCCTTGGTAATTTATTAATTAGACCCATAGAGCTTCTTCATAAATAGAATCACTCCACTTCTTAATCTTCTTGTAGACTTTCTTTTCCTTCCTCCATTCACAAACACTTGACTCCTCATGATTTAACTCTCAACCAATCTTTGTAGAGTAACTTTGCTTTTACAAGGACTCATAAGAAACAGAGAAATTATTTTGTGTTTATAGACCCACAAAGTGTGGTAAACCAGTGCAACGATAATTAAAATGCAATACACAATATAGAGTATGGTACCATAATAATTACCAAAAAATCTATGTGTCTTGTTAATCACATTTTATAATCACCCTCTCTCTAAGATTAGTCTTGTCAAAGTTAATGAGGTTGATAGTTTCCTCATTCATGTTATTTGTTCTCCTCAATTTAATTATTTGATCACATCTCATACCTATGTTAACAAAAATATCTATCACTTTATTTGTTTCCCAATAGTTATGGGATATGTGAAACTTTTTAAAACTTAGGACAGTAAGTTTTATTTTGTCAATAATGTGTCAAATTGATAAAGAGGCTTTATTTTCACCTTTTGCACTTTTAACAATGTTTTTTGAATCACCTTCTAACCATACATTGAGAAAACCCATTTCTTTAGCTAACGTGATAAAATGAAGAGCAGTTGCTTCAATAACATGGTTACTCTAAACACCTAGAGACACAACCACAACACTAATATAATTTCCTCCTTTATCCTTGATAATGCCACCACACCCCTCTTTTCCTTGGTTTCCTTTTGTAAATCCATAAAAGTTGACCTTGACCCAATTGTATAGAGGCAATGACCACATCAAATTCTCCATGTTATTCTTCATTTGTTCTTTAGATCATCTACATCCTAATGCTTTGGAACAATTCTCTCCTCACTAAGAGGGTCCTGTGGGTACAAAGAAGATAACTAAAAGTCCTCATTGACCTTTCTCTAGTAATTTTAGGAAGGGTACTTTGGTCTTGTTGACACAAAAGTCTGCACCCTTATTCAAGGTATGACCCTTAAGTGACCTTGTGTAACATGGAAATGACCTCCAAGTGTGGGACTTGTGCTTTGAGGTTGAATCTCCAAAGAAGGCCGACTTCCTTTGCTATTAGGATGCACCTAACTACTCTTGGAGAGGAAAAGGGAGAAGGAGATGCAAGAAAAAAAGTCTACCTAATCAATTCTAAGGAGGTGATGCACCAAAATAGAATGTTCAAACCAATCTTTACCCATATATGCACTATTGAACCATCATAACACCAAAAGATATACACATCCATACTTGTTTTAATCTAACAATCACATGTAGATCAAAAAACCAAAATGAATGATGCAAGGAAGAAGAGAATTCACTTATATATCATTCATAGGCCAAAAAGAGATATAGTCATGCAATATTTTAGATATCCACAATGCACCAATGAGAGGGAAACAATTCTTGCACAATACATCAATGGCTAAAAGAGATAAGGCAGAATGTCATATAGTTTAGAGGCAAAGGAGATTTATAGTAGCAAGCTAGAGAAATGCTAGAGAAATAGAGAGGGTCAAACCTTAACAAAATTTACAAAATCTACCTTTATAGCTCAAGCATAACTAAGATATTTTCTACCCTAAACCAAACTCAACCACTACACCTAGCAGTCACTACAAATCTGGAAGAAATTTGATCATAGAACAACTCCAGATGTAATAATGATAGGAAGAAACCAAAATCAACGCATCCAACCATAAGAGATCAAATCCAAAAGATCAAATCATTAAATGTAATAAAGAGGCATGGAGATGCATTAATGCCATGGAACAAGGCCAAAAATGTCAGTTTGCATTGAAGAAACAATCCTTATAACATACCATGGCCATAACAAATAAATCCGTACTATTGTCAAAAAATGTGGGATGGGATAACATGCAAGTTAACCCATCATGAAAATCATAGAATTGGCTCATGTGGAATAGATCTGATCTACCCAAAAAATGTATGAACTGTTGATGTAGATCTTCTTTTGAATATGGATGGCCCAGATGCCACAAAAATATCCCCAACTGATGAATAAAACACAACCGTAGATCTAATATCTCCACCTAACGACACAGACAGCTGAGATGCACTCATAAATATCCAAATAAGCCCCAAGATCTAACAGTCATCATATCTTCGCAAGAGCAAAGGGCAGTAATGCAAAAATATGACCACCATCCAATTAAAAGCAACCTAGCATAAAAAGGTTCCACCACATGGCATGCAACAGTTGGTTAGCACATTTCTTAAATGTTTGATTGAAGAGAAAATAGTGATTTCACAATTCTAGAAAGAGTAAAAATGTCATTCTCTAAAATAGAAAAAATGGTTACGCAAAATGTTAACCCTGACAGAAAATGCTTGTTAACCCACAACTCGACACATGAAGGAAAAATGAGCCAACTTGGCACATGAATAAGTTGAACTAGCTCAACACATGAAGAAATCATGTTAACATGAGATGTTAACCCGACCAAAAAGTGTGTTAACCCAACCAAAAAATCTAGCCCATTGAAGATCTCTTAGATCAGTTATTGATGATGGGCTGAAAGAGGGGCAAAAATGGTGAGTAGGTCTCTAAGTATATAATTCTTACATTCCTTCCATATAATCCAAATCATGTGAGGGGCCACCAGATTCCATAGGGTATTTGCTCCTTGCTAGAGGAGAATAACCCAAACTTCTAAAGACAAGTGACAATGAAGAAGGAGACAAGCAGTAGTTTCAACTTCCTTGCAACAAAGCTAACACTGATTAAGAAGAATGATACCTTTCTTGTTGAGATTATTAGTATTCAACAACTTATTTTGCAAAAATAATTAGTAATTTTTTTAAATTTTAACAATATGATTATTGAACCATGCTTTGGCCCATAAGGGACTCTCAAAGTCTTTGAAATGCATAGTGAAAACAAAAGACAGAGAACCTTTCATCATGATTATGATTTCAAATAATCTTATCATTAATATCTGATCAAACAAAGTAGGAATTCAGAGAAAAGGTTAATGGGAGCTAGAGCAGGATTAACTTCCTTTGATTTAATCCATTCACTATTTCTCCAATAATTACTCACTTCAGATGCCAACAAGTCTTTATAATTTCCCACATGATGGATAAAGATATGATCATAAAAAATCAACTTCTCCATTAAGCAATTATCACCCCAAAACTTGATCCTTCTACCATTCCAAGATTCCACCTTTTACCTTTCTTAGCAATATTCTTGGCTTTTTGGATACTATTCCAAATCTGAGACCCATTAATCTAGATTTAGAAGAGAGGTCATCCTCAAGATTAGGAGCAACATAGAGATAATTTTTCTTGATTATATAATTATATTTTCTTTCCTCTTCAGGAATTCTCCATATATATTTAGCAAGTAGAGATGTGTTTATCATTTTGATAGTTCTAATGCCAAGACCACCTTTCTTTTTAGGTTTGCCAACATTTTTCCAAGACTTTAAAGGAAAATGACCTTTCTTCTTGACTCTCAACTGCAGGAAATTCCTCTGAATTTTTTCAATTATGCTAGCATACTTGGAAGGAATATGAAAAGGCTCAGTGTATACACTGGTATGTTTTAAATAACTGACTTTAAAATTTGGATTTTCACAGCTTTACTTAAATAACACCTTTTCACCTTGCCAACTTGTTATTGAAAATGTCAATTAAGGAAATTCCAGAAAGAGTTTGGAGTTTGGTCCCTAAGGGGAAACCAAGATATGAAGAAGGAAGACACTCAATCTTACACTCTAGGATTTTCAAAATTCTTCTTTTTCTCTCTTCTGCAACATTAATAAAAAATAAGACTTTTAGTCTAATTGATAAGTTTCCCCATAGCATTAGTATAGGTAGAAAGAGATTCCTTGAAAATTTTATCCTCTTTAATAGTCATAGAGTTCATCAAGATGGTGTCTTCCATGAATTTCTTATGGGAGAAAGAGATAATATATGAAGATGGCTGAAGCCCCTAAATTTTGTCATCCTAAATAAATGTGAAAATATTTACCCAAATCTTCTACCATGATAGCAAAAAGGATATGAGAAATGGGGTCTTTGTATTTGACACCTCTTGATGGTTTGAATAAGTTGGTAGGGGCTCCATTCACAAGAATCACAATTGAGGAGGTACAGATTAGTTGGAAGATCTAATTAATGAAGCTCTAATGAAACCCAAAAGCCTTAAAAACTTTACAAAAAAAATTCCAATAAACTCTATCATAGGATTTGGAGAGATCAATTTCATTAGAAAAACTTTATTTGTTGGAGACTTCTAGTGAGTGGATGTTTTCATGGACATAAATGTGTTGGGTAGATATTTTGCACCTAATATAGTTTTGTTAAAATAAAAATCACAAAATAGTTAGACCAGCCACAATGTATAAGTCAAAGTCTCTCCTACCTTAAAGGGAAGGCTCCCCTTCTTACTGTTCCTTGGATCAACTCGAGGTAAGCAAGAAGTTGAGAGATTTGTAAAGCATGTTACCAATGTTATTTTCTCTTAGCTTTTAGGAAAGAATCCACTTACCCATAGAGTGAGTAATGAAAGATGAAATATCTAACTACACTTCTATCTAATAGCTAGAAATAGTGATATTGATAATCAACACCAAATCAAAGGTTGATTAAAAGCGTACCAATTTGGCTCTAGGTCATATTTTAATCTATTATATAAGAATAATCTCTACCATTGGGGCACAAAGACTTCTAGAAGTAGGGATTTATAATTATTTTTCATGAGTTTGGTATGGTAATACAAGCTATGGTCAAAACTTCTAGTTTGTGTATCACCACAATTGCTCCCAGTCAAAGCTTCAACTCTAATTGCTTCTAATCTCACTATGCTCTATTATTGAACACACAATAATCAACTAAGTCATAGAAAATAGGCATAAATTATAGTCAAAGCTTATAATTTCCTCTATCACAATTGATTCTAGTCAAAGATTTGAATCCAATTACTTCTTTTATTCACTTTTCACCCAAATTGGTACTACACAATCAAAGTTATGCTTGCACATGTTTGGCAGTCATTTCTTGCATACAAAAGAAGATGTTTTTTACAATAAGGAGGGCACTCCTTATACATGGAAAAGAAGTGAGTGAAAGAAGGAGAAAAAGGTGAGAGGAACTCAACCACCTTGACTTAGTCAAACAAGGTGAGAATAATTATTGGATTACATGTCATGAGGACATGTAAATGTAATCAAATTACATGTGTTTGCAGTGTTGCACCTATTATGTGTCATTGCATTCTCTTTGATGAGTTTCTAGTTCTCATTTCAAAACTTGATGTGATCAAGCTTTTTCTTGTTCGATTTGTTGTGAATTCCCCTTTGTAGATTGACACATTATGGAGTCTCTACCACTTTGAAGACTTTCTTGATGGCATCCAAATGTAAACTCATAATAACTTTCTACCAACACCTTTAACTTCTTATTTTTTAAAGAAAAGTTCTTGGCACATTCTTACATGAACTTAGGTTCTTAGACAACCATTGGAGAAATGGAGACCAAATGAATTACTACTTCTTTTGATTCAAAGCATGTCTTCTTGATAGGATTTCCCTATTCGTTGAAGAAGTTCTGACATATCTTGCAGAGTGTGCCACAACATGCAGATAAAAACATCTTCCAATGAGATTGGATTTATGAAAAATTTGGAATTTGAGTTACAATGACAAATCCATGAGGGATAAGTGTTCAAAGTATGGATTAGATACTTATGAAACACATATGATAGTTGGAACTAAACCAGAAAGCATAT
Source organism: Cupressus sempervirens (assembly GCA_028749045.1). Taxonomy (NCBI): domain Eukaryota; kingdom Viridiplantae; phylum Streptophyta; class Pinopsida; order Cupressales; family Cupressaceae; genus Cupressus; species Cupressus sempervirens. The sequence continues at coordinate 512,035,336 of CM053792.1, read as the reverse complement.
GTGTTTAGGTCAAAATGGCCAAAATTGGATTTTCAAGGGTGGATTGCTTGTGAGAAAAGATGGGATTTTGTGGATATGGAAAAGAATGCAAGTTGGCTGCATATGGATGTGTGCAAATGGAAAATTTGGTATTTGAAAATGTTACCTTTTACCAAAATTGGGCTCTCTAGATGTAATTGCATTTAAAACATGTAATTGGGTTTGAAGGATGGAATTATATGTAAATTAAAATGGATGCAATTGCATATATTGGAAAGTGGATGTAAAATGCATTGACATGTGTTGGTGAAAAGTGAAAGGAGACAATATGCATTTGCATGAAAAGATGAAATGTGAATGGATGCAATATGCATTTGCATGACAAGATGAAATGTGAATGGATGCAATATTCATTTGTATTCTTAGGTAAGATTTTTCAACTTTCTTCCAAAAAGGAAACCAAAGAAAGCAAGTAAGTGAACAAATAAGAAAATCTATGCACCAAACAAAAACACACCTTTGGTTTTTTACTCAAACATGAAAAAATATTAAATTACTCTACTATATGCAATTTCAAAATTGGAGTTTGGGGAAATTACAATCATTCAAAAATTGAACTTCTCATCTTATCTAAAAGAAAATTTCAAAGTACATGGCATTTCTTTGAACAAGTGTACAATGACAAGCTAGAATATGTAACAAAATAGCAAAGGTTTGAAAACTTCTGCTTTCTTGCAGCTCAAAGAGCCAAATATGGAAGAGAAAGACGTTGGAATGAATGAATTTCCTCCAAGTTTGAATTTCCAAACAACTCTTTGACTATTTAAAATCTTGCAAATGTGATCCTCTAATGTCAAATATATGGGGTGTTTTTACATGTGGATGCAAAAAACATGATTCTTAAAATATGTAAGTGTAAAATACTTTTGAGAAACTCATGTATATGGGATGGTTTTGGATAAAAATGTGCTTGGTAGATGCATGAGTATCGGTCATTTTTACATTAAAAGGTCAAACCCATGGATCTCAAATGCATTAATATGCATCAAAACTCAAAATATGCCCTCTAGATCTAAACCCATGGGCTGGAAATACCATTTTATGGGCATTTTTAGCAGAAACGTGCCATAAAAAATTTAAAATATATATATATATATATATATATATATATATATATATATATATATATATATATATATATATATATATATATATATATATATATATATATATATATATATATATATATATATATATATATATATATTTTGGTCACTTTTGACTTGTGATGCAAAAAAAATCTTCCCTAAATGCTAAAACATGGATCCAAATGCAAAGATGTGAACGAAAACACAAATTTTTCGGCATTTTTAGCAAAAATGTGTCCTAAAAATGCATGTATTTGAGCCATTTTTGGCTTGGGAATACAAAATCATGGTCTCAAATAGCATATTCATGTGTTGAAATGCTAAATCAAACTCTCTTGGAGCCTTTACATGTTTTAAAATAGACATGCATTGTTGGAAAAGAAAGGAAATCACATTCTCCATGTGCTAGTGCATGTTTTAAAATGTATACATATAACAAACAATGCAAATCACACTCTCCAGGTTCCATTACATATTTTAAAAACATGTATATTAATAAGAATTAAAATCACGCTCTCCATACTCCATTAAATATTTTAAAAATATTCATTTCATAATATGCTTTGAGCAATTTTGGCTTTTGAAGGAAAAATTGTGGACTATAAATGCATTTACATGCTTTAAAAAGTCAAATTGTAGTCTCCCAAGGGCATTACATATTTCTTATAACATGTAATTAGCCATTTCCATATAAATCACACTCTTGGATGGGTATGACATGTTAAAAAATCTTATCTTTTATTGGCCAAGTCCATAAAAGTGCCTTTCTAGTGCAAATTACACTCTCAAGAGGCAATTACATGTAAATAGAAAATTTCATCCAAAGTGTGTTGATCTCTAAGCCTATATTGTCTATCAGTGTCCAAACACTTAGTCATTTACTAGGAAGGATGAACGGTCATCATTGCAACCAAGTCATCTATTGAAGGCCGAGCATATATAAATAAGGACTTTTTTATTTTGCATTACATGTCGAGCATGTCAATGATTACCGAGCACCCTAGTTGAGATTGAGTGCATATGCAAGCCAAGCTATTATAGTAGAGACTGAGTAAATTGAAAAAAATATTTTTTTCCAAGCCAAAAAAGAAGCACAAATATATAGAAGTCAAGTGCCAATATGAATGTTAGTGATGACCGAGTGTCAACACATTTAGATGCTAAGCAAACTATTTTTGTCATATGAGTTTGTAATTGCAAAAACAACTATGTAAATCATTTTGGCTGACTTCCATATGATATTTAATGTTTGCAGAGATAGTTAATATGGATATTACACACCATTGTAGAAGGTAATCATCTCGAGGAATGCAAATCAACCAATCAAAAAATTAGAAAGAAATGAACAAAGAAGATGAATTTTAAACCATTAATTAAGATCTAGAACTTTCATAGAACATCTATTTAAGGAGGATTCTAACCCTAGAATCAAAGTGTGTGATGAGAAGATAAGGATGCAAATAGAGAGAGATGATATGGATGTGTGAATTAATGCACAAAGAAGCAATCAAGGATAGAACAGAGCGAGAAAGGTTAAGTCTAGAATCAAATCAGACAAGGGCAATCCAAGAAGTAAAGGACTAAAAGGAGATATTCGATTGAGAGATCAAATCAAGTCATTGTGTAGAGGAGTGTAATATCCTGAATAGGATATTTGTTGGTTTTTCCTTTAACAATACACTTAGAAATAAAACCTTGAAGATAATTTCCAACACATTCAAAAACCTGTAGAACTTCTAGTTAAATCACTTTTCTTAGATACAACATTTAGCCTCGGGTGTACACAAAAATGTGACACAATGCTATAATAAGACCAGAAGATTCTTCAGATAAATATAACTTGTTATTTCACAATAACATCCAAGGGGCCAAACATAAAACCATGAATTACAAACTAAAGAGATGAAATCAGTAGACTCTTATAATTCCTTAAATAACACTATTGCCTTATACAACTACAATATAACAACCAACGACTAAAATATTATTGTTTTATACAACAACAATACAAAAACTAGTACACTAAAACCAATCCTAAATACAAATTTAACAATTGGATTGGAATGATAGGATAAGAGCTTGTAAGTTTGAATGAAACACCTGAAGTGATGTTTCTCGAGACAATGGGTTTATGTCCACCACCTGCTAGCACAAGGGGCTATTTCCTCCAACTAGCTAAAAGTTGAAGCTTTCTGAGACTCTCACAAGAGAGAAAAATGAACTAAATAATAAAATCAAGCATGCCCAACCTTGAGTCCTTTTTCCCCTTTTAATGCACAAACTGAGACTCTTTGACTCCCCTTTGGCCTTCATCCTATTCCTTGTGACTCTTCAATTCTCTTCAATAAATTGTCTTATTCCTCCTTGTCCTCTTGTGACCACATGGAATATGAATTTGACCTTTAATAACAAGTCTCCAGCTTACATAGTCAAATTTAATATTAAAAATTTATTCCTTCTTAATAATTCTAATGTCCCCAAAGAAGGGACATTACAAATCTCCCCTCCTTGAGATTGCTTTCCCTCAAGCAATATGTACCAGGGTCCCATATAAACTTGTAGTTAATCCAGTAGCCCAAACTAACAACAAAGTCAGCCAAACTGTGAAGCACAATACCACTCTGAAAAACACGTATCAACCAAATTCGTGGATCCCATATTACTCTTTGAAGAAACACTGCGCTTGTATACCTATCAACACTAATCATCACCATAATCCACCTCAAACTAAATATGACCACAATAAAATCCTCATCCAACCATAGATATAACCTACCAACACTTGGATTCCAAACTCTATTATGCTGCCTCACTGCTATGAGGATATAAAAATATATCCAGGGTCCATGTATAATCCAGTGGAATGTGAAGACATGACTTAAATGGATGATGTAAGAAATGAATTGCTCAAAAGCTGAATAGGTGCTATGAGTATGAAAGATGCTTAGAATCTACCCACAAACCTCAAATAAATACTCCAACGAGAATTGTTCAAAGGCTGATGAAGAAAATTCACCCAACTCTTGAATGGAATGAAATCAAAAAATATGTTGGGACTGACCAAATGATAAGCAATAGAAGTTGATTCATCATTCTCCTGCTGCAAATCGAATTCACTGCTAGAATCTGAGCGAAGATCCCAAAGTCTAAAATCAAATTCTTTCTCTTCATGGAAAACAAGAGATGATCCCTTATTTAACACAAGAAGAGGATTGTTGGACATCTAATCAGCAATAACTTCAAACAAAGGGTTGTCAATAAGTTGAACTTAACCGTTTGAGGGAGCTATCCGAGTCATACATCTGCTGAATGCTCTCAAGTTCATCAATGACTTCCTAGAAAAACTCCTACCTTGTTCTATTCTCATGTTCCTGAGAGTGATTCATGGTTCTAATATAATTTTCTACCTCCTGAAGAGAAAATTGAGCATCATCTAATGCCTCATGGGTCTCCTTAAGCTCCCCTTTGAGCTTCGTTATCTCATTCCTTTCTTTATTCAATTGATCAACATGAATTTCAGCAACCTTAAGAACATTATCTTTGTCGGAAAGCAAATACAAATAATCTGATTTCATAGTCTCAAGAGCTATTATGATCACCTGTAAATCAACAATAAGCCAATCTCCTTCCACTCCCTTTTGAACCTTTCTGATAGATCTTCCACCAACTTATGAGTGTTGTCATAACGTACCAAAGAAGTCACAATACTATTTTCATTAACCTTCAATTGACTCCTTAAAGTGTGCATTTCATGTTTGTTATTTCAAAGCGGCTCATCATTTTGTAGGGTCATCATGATATGCTCTTCTAATTTTATGTCATGGGCATCATAATTAAAAGATTCATCATGAAAAGATTCTAATCAGCAATAATCTCGAGTGCAATCACCCTCATCCACCTATTTTTCAACACTCACCTCCATTTCACCAACATAAAAATGTGTACCTCATGTAACATCTTCTACATGATCGCGAGAAGGCTACCCATCTTTGGTAGATGTCTGCTCTTCTATTTTAAGATCATCCAAATGATAACTCTAGTCTATCAAAAATTCTTTGTAAATCCCTATGTGCTATTTGTTTTCAAAGAGACCTGAGACCAACTCCATATACCTTCTTTTTTCCATATTAGTCTATATTAGTCTTTTTTTGCTATTCTAGATAGAAATCCAAATAATCACTGAATAATAGATCATTTTGAATTTGGTTAGGGAGCCCTTTGTACTCTTTATAAATCTCGAGTGTTTTTTCTCTTATAATAGATTCAAAATTCTAAACTAACTGCTCATGTGGCTTCAATGTACCTCTCTTGCTTTTATCCAAATCTTTTCTAATCGATGAAAGTTGTTATCCTACTTATAGCCTAAACTAGAATATATCACTAAAGAATCATTGAATAAATTGAAGATTCCAAGAACATAAATTTTGCTCCTCATGTAGGTGCCGCTAATCTCTATACTACTTTCTCAATATGCCAGAGACCCTATAACTTTAATGATCCTCGACACTACTGCATTTATTGGGCTTATGGTCTCTTATATGCCAATCTAATTCTCAACACTAGTTCTAATTTCTTTTTTTAAAACTCTGTCTTGAGCACAAGAAAATCATCAATTATTCTTTTCTTTAATTCCAATGCATCAAGTATTTGCAGACCTTTTTGCTTTTGTGTATTGTAGAAAGAAATCATTTATATTTAATTTTCTAAAACAAAAAGAATACAAAGTTCAACCAGGAGAATGATGTGTGAAGAACCATTGAACATTTCAATTCTTAACTTGATTTCTGCAACATAGCTACAAAATTTGATCTAGCAAATACTGCAGGGCCACCCACAATAGAGAGCAAAGCTACTACTATTTGAAAACCTATTTGCCAAATAGAATCCACAGGAACAAAATACACACATAATGAGCCTGCAAGTAGAAGAACTATTGCTAGATTTAGAATTGTTCCAAGTTTTTTAAGGATTGGTTGCTGTGGAAAGTATTCCTAGCTCCTCTACTTTTGAAAGAAGGCCTAGTTTTTCTATTGAAGAAAGAGAAAAAACCAAAGTTTTCAGTAGTAGATAAAAGGCCTACCCTTTCTACTTTTGATAGAAACCTCAACTTTTCCACTCTTGTTAATGATTTTATAGATGAAGCTTTGCCATTATTCATTGATCTTAAAACTGCAACTTAATTTCCCAATGTTAGAACTTTAATTTGTAAGAAAATTCCCCATCCATGGATACAAAACCCAAGGCCAGTGGTTAAGACACAACTTATTGATTACTATCATGACCTTTAGCAGTTGGTCCGCTTGTCTGAAGATGGTGGTTCGAAGACATCACTGCAATATCCTCCAATGTAGCACCCCTTTTTCCCTATTACAACACCTACAAGAAGTATATCTGCTATTATGGCTATGACTTCATCTACACCTCTATGTCGATAGTCAAGACCCCATGTCCTGCAGTTGTTATTCCTTATGTGTTAGATGGTGAAAATAGACTATTCATTATTTCACTATGATTGTAGTGCTAATTATTTATTTGAATGCTTTCAAACCAAATCTGACAACATTGGATGGAGTTCATGATTTAGGAGAACATAAGAATGTCTAAAGTCTCTAGAAATTATTTGAATATTGAGTGCTAAAGGAATCATTAGATATAGTAGCTCAATGATGAATTTGAATGAAAATTTTCATAGTTCATCGACTTTAGGAAAGAAAACAACCACAGATGGCAAACAATGATAAACATAATGTGTCAGCCATCCCAATCATACACATTCCATTGCCATTATAATTTGGAGCTTATTAATAACGAGTTTATCTGATACCTTAGGAAGTTTAAACTCACCCATGTAAGAGTCTGCATCAAATGCCTACTTTTATTATTATTAAAAATGGCTCTTACTTAGCAAAAACCTTTGATGCTAGCTGCCAAACAAGGTTGGGTAGCATTTAAGAAATCGTGTCTCTATTCCTATATTCTCGTCATACATGGAAGACTGATACTAGGTCAAAGACCCATTTTGAGTTTTTATGCCCAAAATTTAATTCTATTGATGTCATAGATAGAATCCAGCTATTGCCTAGGATATGTTAACCATTATGCTCTGACATCTCGACTCCATGTTTGATGAATTGCAATGTAACCACCATTGCTTGCAATGAAAAAAAAATCATTTTCTTCTTTGTACAATTTTCTGATATGCCACGGGTTCTCTATCACTTGTGCTCATATATAGTTCCCTCTGAGAGGAGTATCCAACTATCCCAGTTCTTCCATACTGCAGAATGTTGCTTGCATGCTCAAGTAATTTATACATAAGTAGAATACATCCAAACTTCAAGGATGTTGTTCATGGTGTCTTACCTTGACTTAGAATGGAGATCCTTCCTCTCTCTATGTTCTATCGAGTATTCTTGAGATCTTTTCCTGCTTCCCCTCTATAGTCTCCAGTTGCAAATATGGAATTTGTTCTTAGTGCATCACAACATCTACTCTCAGGCTCTATACTATTCAAAAAAATTGCTTGACAAAGACTGAATCCCATCCCAAGAAATTCCTTTTCCTTCCATATATATATATATATTCATGACCCTCAATCGTTCCCTTTAACTTTCTTTCAACCACTTTGATTAGACCCTGAACAAGACATTATCCGTCATCTAGTGAAAGTAATTAAAGATCTCTTTTTAAGACACTGGTTTTCTTAGGATTAATAATTTTGGCCCCAACTTTTAGGTGAATTGGAAATGGAAGGGATTATTTTAAAGAGTTGAAGAATTTTCTCTCCTCTGATAACATACGCTAGCTACACTATTCGCTTCACAATCTTAGTGATACATTACCCTTGTAATTGATGCTTAATAGTTGCAATTGTCTAGTATGAAATATCTTCAATATTGATGCTTCTTTAATTTTTTGAAATACCATATTCTAATCATTATGTATCTCTTGTAATCATACACCTCAATAGACAATTTTCAAACACAAATGCATCTAGATTTGACTCTTCAAACAATTGTCTCTATTATAACTACACATGCTGGCGAGAAAACCAGCTTTGATACCACTATAATATCCTGAATAAGATAATTGCTGGTTTTTCCTTTAACAATACACTTAGAAATAAAACCTTGCAGATAATTTCTAGCACATTCAAAAAACAATAGAACTTCCAATTAAATCACTTTTCTCAAATACAACAATCAGACTCGAGTGTACACAAAAATGGGACACAATGCTATAATAAGACTAGAAGATTTTTCAGATAAATATAACCCATTATTTCACAATAATATCCAAGGGGTCGAACATAAAACCATGGATTACAAACTAAAGAGATGAAATTAGTAGACTCTTATAATTCCTTAAACAACACTATTGCCTTATACAAGAGCAATATAAAAACCAACGACTAAAATTTTAATGTATTATACAACAACAATACAAAAACTAGTAAATCGAAACCAATTCTAAATACATATTTAACAATTAGATTGGAATTATAGGATAAGAACCTATAAGCACGAATGAAACACCTGAAGTGATCTTTCTTGAGACAATGGATTTGCATCCACTACCTACTAGTACGAGGGGCTACGTCCTCCAACTAGCTAAAAGCTGAAGCTTTCTAAGACTCTCATAAGAGAGGAAACTAAACAAAATAGTAAAATCAAGCATGCCTAGCCTTGAGTCCTTTTTCCCCTTGTAATACACAAACTGAGACTCTTCGACTCCCCTTTGACCTTCATCCTATTACTTGTGACTCTTCAAATTCTCTCTGATAAATTATCTTATTCCTCCTCACCCTCTTATGACCACATGGAATATCAATTTGACCTTGAATAATAAGTCTCCAGCTTACATAGTCAAATTTAATATTGAAAATTCATTCCTTCTTAATAATTCTACTGTCCCCAAAGAAGGGACATTACAAGGAGATCCAAAATTAGCTTGCAGAGAAAATCGAGGATCAAGTACTGAATCAGTTCTTAGCAAGATTGAATCAGAGAAAATATTTTAACCTTGATCCTAATAGGTATATGTAAATATCCTAACAAAGTCCTTACTTAATTGTAAGTGTGAAATTGTTTAACAGGGTAGGACTTAACAATATTGAAGCTTTTAATAGGGAAGACCCCTCACAGGTTAGATTATGATCAAATATTTAACCTTAACACATAAAATTTATTGTTTCAACAATGAAGATTTGTGGGTTTCATCCCCATCCTAGTTTTACCTTCATATTGAAGTGTTTTTTGGTAACCAAATCATTTGTGTTATGTGTTGAATCTTTCATGGATGTGGTGTATTCATTTACTATTTAGCATTAAAATTTTGATGTTAGATCTAAGATATGAGATGAATTAGGTGTGAATTTGGTAATTTTGTTTTTGTAAGTAAAAGTTTAAGATCTTGATTCACCCCACTCTCAATATCTTGTTTCCCATTTAATCCTTCTAAAAATTGGTATCAAAACTCAATTCTCTTGGAAGAAGCCTAATAGTTTGAGAGGATTAGATCATGAAGATGGAGGAATACATTTTGGAAAAATCATTGAGAACCAGATTATTGAAATCCAAAGCATATTACAACAACTTGAAGGAGAAAGAGAAGAGTTAAGGAAATTACTGACAAAAAGGAAAGAGAGCAATTCAGCAAAATGACACACTAAACAAGGAAGTAGACACATAAGGACTACTTGATAATAGAAAGATTGGTGATAACAGTGAAGTACTAGAAGAATTACTAGAAAAGAGTAGTGCTTTAAGAAAAGAGACAAAAGAACTCAAGAGAGAACAAGAAACTCAATTAGTGATACAATGTGAAGTAATAGAGCAAAAGGCAGAAGCTAAATAAGACATGAAACAATTGACAACTAGACTTTAAGAGAGATCATTTGAAGTACAAAAGCTCACAAAAAATCAGTTGGATATGATAAATCAATTGACACCAAGTGGTTGCCCACAAGAGATATTGGCTTTGTCATGGAAATGCCGTAAGCATAACCAAGGGAACACAGATGGTGAGTGTAAAACTTTGGGATGATCTGGGTAATCCAATAGGATCGATCCTTGCACCAAGAAGTTGAGTAGAAAAATAAGGTAGTACTAACCTAGAGTATTTAGGAAGGGCTTCCATTCATAATGTTCCTCTTGGACCCAATCATGGGGACACCCCATGTTGCGATAGGTGATGGACCTCATGGCCACAAGAGCACGTTAAGCATTCTTGCCTAGCATTTTCCTCATGGTCCCAATCCCATAAGTACTCACACTAAGCAAAGGCAAACACTACATCTACCAAGGGTTTGTGTCCTTGGTAGCCTTGAGATTATAGTGGGTTGGAATAGTCGAGTTCACTTGTCCCAACTTGGGTCATTCCTCTTGATTTCTCAAGAGCAAGTCCTCTAAAGGATTCTATACTAAAACAAGTTGGATCCACTCTTGAGAGTCAATATTTTTAATTCACTATGAGGGTGAAGATAATACTTTCCTATCCCAATTATTTCCCCCAAACACACCAAGAAGATCAATTAATCCTCTTGCTTTCAAAATCTAAAGGTGGGTCAAGATTTTTGATTCACCACAAGTGTAAAGAGCATACTTTCCTATCACCAAGGGACCCCAATTACAAGTATATGTGCTTAAGAAATGGAAACAACTAGTAAAATGTTGCACATGAAATTAAAAAAATAAAAGCATGTGTTTGGTTTTTATGCTTTTAGGGCCCTACAAACAGTCGTTAGTAGTCTTTGTGCATTTGAAGCTTTGGCATTTGTTCTTTTAAGGTAAGTATGCAAGCATTTTAGGTAAAACCTACAAGCACAACCATTAGTCCAACATGAGTTAGTCCCAAAATAACATAAAAATCTATACAAAGACCTCTATTAGATTGTGAATGACCCCAAAAACCCAACAAATAGATGACAAAAAAATGGAAAATTGATCATAGAACCTAAACAACAAGTAATTTTTAGATTGTACTGTTGGTTTTAGGTCCATTTAAAACTTGGTTGAGCTTCATGGTATATCTTTCTTTTTGATGTAAATGGTTTCAGGGCCCCTTCAAAACCTACTTTTACCTTAATCTAAAACAAGTAATTTTCAGAATGGGTCATGTTTTATGTTGAAAGGGTATCATACGATGCTTTTCAGTATACCTGTATGATACTTCTTTTCTGTGTGATATAGTTTAGTATGGTCGTGTGACACTTTTACTAGAAAAGTATCACCTCATAGTACTAAAAAATGTTGTACGATATTGAGAAAGTATCACTCAATATTTTTGACTATAAAAAAATAAAAGATGAAATAGCGAACAAATTTTTTAGAAAGTGCATGTAGATTTGGAGCAAAAACAGATCTATTCAAGGGATCCCATGGATTGGGATTCTTGAATGTCAGCTTAGAGCTCCCTATCCATGGAGTGCAAAGGTGTGTTTTGAGTAATGTAGATAGTTCTCAGCTGAGCCTTTGAGACACAACCCTTACTAGTAAACCATGAAATGATAGGTTCTTAAGATAAGAGCAAGAATGCAAGTGTCCACAAGAGCTCTCAAGATATGCAATGCAAATATGGACTAAACTAGCATGAGATGTACAATGCAACTATATTAAGCAAATGAGAGTATTAAAAATCCAAGCTAATTAACTAGATGAACTAGATTAATACAAGAGAGACTACACTATATGAATCTAAGTTAATATGTAAATGGTATGAGATAATTAGAGAAGAAAGTAGAAATTCTCCACAAGCTCTCAAGAAATTGATCAAGAAACCTGCAACATAACAATACTCAAGAAGATTGATCCTTTGGGAAGGGGAGAGATCTTCCTTTTAAAGGTGTATAGATGGTGGAGATCAAAATCAAGGGATGGATGATCAAAGGTGAGAGTTGAATTTGGCATGATCCATGTGCAAGAGCAAGTCAATCAATGGAGAGAAGTTGACTTTTCATGTGAGACAAAAGCCAAAAAGCCTTTTCTTTTAATTTGAAAATAGAAAAAGGACTTTATGTGTGCACATTGAGTGGGTTAGAAGAATGACGTCTTTTATTTAATCAAATAATGAAGTTAGGCTAATATAGTCAAACTATAGGTTATAATCAGATCAATTGGTTTTTTGAAACTTGGCCTAGGAAAATGATTAATTAATTTAGCTAAGATGCCAAGAAGGGGGCTAAAAGTTTAGATGATCATTTTTATGTGATTACAGATAGAGATAGTGAAAGATGGAAGCAATGGAGAGAGTAAAGTTGAGATCACCCAGTCTAATGGATCTAGTGATCACACAACATCTAAATAAATAAAGAACTTATGTAGGAACTATATATTGAATGATATATGTTAGCATCAGTTCCTAACATAGATGTGCTAAAAAATCATATTTGCATAAGTAAAGATGAATTAAGAACACATGCATAAAAAGGAAAGTGAAAAAGAATCTTTTACTACATAGAGTATCGGGCATCGGTGGTACCTATAAATATTGAGCTTTGCAGTATAGACCAAGTGAGAGTTGATGTATTAACCAAATGAATTAGTGCTGGTTGAGTGAGGTAACCTTAACTAAGAAAGCTACTTGTCATACATCTACCAAGTACAAGGATATTTATTGCAGACCTAGAATGAAAATTTGAAGGTATATATTGAATTTGATCATACATTTCTAGTCACCAAGTGATTTTAGAGTTCACAAATGATTTAAAGGTGATCAAGGCAATTTCAATGATGAAGTAAGAAAATCACAGTAGAGCATTAACAAAATTGATAACATCAATAAGTGTTACTTTAAGTGCAGAGTAAATTAATTTTGAAGATATCATGGAAGAATTTTTTTCAGAACCCTAGATCAAATGACATCATCAAGAAAAATGTTGAAGGATAACAACACTCAAATTGTGAGGAATGACCAATGTCCTCCACCAGATTTCAAGAATAGTGTAATTACTGAGAAGACTAAAGATGATATTGGTGCCCTATTGTCAATTCCACCCAAAGTTTTAACTATTTAGGATGTAAGATCATGCAATTTGTGAAAAGTAGGAGAGATTGGAGATATTGAAATAAGGTCAACTTATGAGAAGCTATGAAACAATGGAGTCTTGAAAGATGAAAAAAATAGTTGCTGAGAAAGGGCTTACTCATGCCCTAGATTTCCTAAAGGCTTTCAAGGTTGAATGGATAAATTTTGTGTTGAGTCACATCCATGATATGAAGATGTGGCTAGAGGGAGGACTGTAAGGCCATAATATACCAAGTAACTGGTTACCCTACCCTAGATCAACCAAAAAGCATAAGAAGAGCAGTAAGGAGTGAAATTGAGAAATTAACCAAGGTTAAGTGGAATAGTAAAGGGATGTCAATTGATGGGATTGAAGACTCTATGATTGAATTTGTTTTTTGTGTGATAGAACACAAGTTTTACCAATCTAGTAGACTAAATAGTCTGCCTTGCATTCCAATAGATTTGGGCTACAAGATTGTTAAGAAGGATCATGCTTATGACCTTGCTGAGCTGCAATTACAACAATTGACAAAGAACCTCAAAGCAATAAGGAGAGAAAATAATACATCATGTAAGTTCAAATCTTTGATAATATGTATATTTTTCTATGTACAAATCTCATTCTTGACAGTTGGAACAGTAGGATGGGATAGAAGCCAAACTACTATGGAGCAGATAAATAATTTAATCAATAGGTTGGGAGAAAATTTTGAGGCTATAATGGATAACTATTTTGAAGAATTCAAAATCAAAATGAGAAATAAAATGTGAATTCCTAAATTAGTCATTGATAAATATTATGATGAGATATGTTTTGTAGTTGACACAAATTTTGTCCATGCTAGGCAATAATACCAAGGATTGCATGGTTAAGGACTATGCCTTATGGAATAAATATTGATGAGGTTACAACAACAATGACTACACTTTTGATTGAGGATGTTGATGCAAATCCTGAGTAATTTGACACATATGAGACAATAATGGCATAACTAACTGCAAAATCTAGCATACTTAAGGCTGAAAAGAAAAGAAAGAGGAAGAGCCTTAAGGATAAAAAAGCAGAGGAAAGTTATAATTATTGATCCTAAAGTAAAAGATGATCTTATCAGAGATGTACAAAAGGTTCTCACACCTTAGAAGCCAAAAGTGAAGATCATAACAAGATCAAAGACAAATCAGCTCCCTGTTGTGAAAATAAAAGGAATTCCATCAAAGAAGAGACCAACCAACTCATCAAAGCCAAACATACAAGAGAGGTCAAGGAGGAAACTAGACATAGCACAAGAGGAGGAAGATGATGAAGAGATTGAGTCTACTAAACCTAACAAATTAAAAATCATGAAAAGACTCCCTCCATGGACTGTGGCTCAGGTATGTAAAAGTATTAGAGAATTAGGAAATTTTATAGGATTCAAAGATGTTACTTATGATTATTTAAATAATGATGATAAATTTAATCTTGAAGAATCCATGATTGATATGGTGATTAAATTTAGATATACACTCTTAGAACTAGGAGATGGATTCCCAATAGGTTTGTACAAATAAATGGATGCTAAATGGAAGTGAGCAATATCTATAGAAAAGAAAATAAAGAAAACTACATTGGCATAAGATATACATATTTTGGGAAGACACATATGTATATAGCACTTAAATATTCTATGAAGACATTTATGCCAAGAGATAGGGTATACAAAATTTTGAAGAATAAAGCTCATGAAGTTGAGCAAGACAACATTCAAGTATGGAAAGAAGTATTTGGAGTACTTACTCCAGCAGTAGAGAATAGAGAAGGAGGAGACACAATTGAATATGAAGATTCATAAAAGGAAGAGGTTGCTAAAATAATAGACAAAATCAAGCAACTGGTGAAATAGTTTGAACTAGGAGGTTGCTACCATCAAATATGTATCTGACACACCTCCAAAAAATAAAAATATACTAACTAAGGAAGAAATGTAGAGTCTAATGTTAGACACAAATCTACCTAGTACAAACCCAATTTTGTTACAAGTTGTAGATTATCCAAAGATTGAGAATACAAAGACTGATAATAAGATTGAGAATACAAAGACTATTACTATAGAGGTTGCATGAGTAATATGGGATACAAGTGCCAAGCAATTGGGAAAGGCTAAAATTGTATTTTCACAATTAACTAGTATGCCTATTCCTCAAACAGAAGAGAAGAAAGAAGAGGTTAAAGGCATAGAGATGGAAGAAGAAGAGAAGACACCAATAGGACAATAAGCTTCACTAGCTCTTGTATAAGTGTCAAGTGCAAAGCTTGCAAAATCATTGGAAAGAATACCTACTCAAGGGAGGCAACTATAGGTATCAAGATCAATTGAGAAGGGGAAACAACTACAAATATCACTACCTAGTGGTACAACCCCTAGATCTCAGGTTTTGACTTAATCAAAGGAATTGGGAGATGCGTCAATTAGTCTAGATGAGGTAATTAAGTTACCCATGTATGATTTGAATAACTTGAAACTGGAGAAAATGCAAGAATTACAAACCTTATTGAGCTGCAAGGCAAAGCAAGAAAAACTAAGGAGAGAGCACAAGAAGAAACATGTATTACATATTGTTAGAGATATTTTTGTGGATGCATTTGGCATAACTAACTTAGATGGTCAACATCCAATTTTGGATTAGATAGTGTACATAGTTGACAAATTTTAAGTAGACAATATAGAGAATGATAAACTAATGCAGTGGTCTGAGAGGAAATTTGAGCATAAAGTTTTGGCAAAAGTTTCTCATGAAATTATAAATAGACAATAAAAGACTATTCGTTCATTGTACATGAAGTTGTGTAATGTTGATGTTTTTACATTGTAAAATCAATGTTCCATTGATTTATTACATGCTCATACGAGGGCAAGTGCTATTTCATTGGGTAAGAATACAAGTTCAAGCTCAGTCTTATACAATAAGTTGACAACTGGTCAATAGAGGTTAGCTGAGCTCATGACTAGAGACAATGAAATAAGGAATAAGTTGATATTAATCCAATTCTAGTTGTTACCACATTTGGAAATAATTTAGAGAGAATTATTTATAACACTGACTATTTTGAAGGACACACATTTTTCACATATTGAAGGTCTAATTGATCTAGTTGCAAAGCTATAAATTTAGTTTCAAGTTTTGGAGAAAATAAAGAACCAATGGAATAAAGGCTATGTAGACATCTTGGCAAGCCATAAACAATTTTTTTAATAAGCACAAGATAACCCTAGTAGCCCCAAGCCATTAGTGATAAAAACAAGGGGGGAATATTATGAGCAAATAAGATTAAAAGTAGAACAACAATCAAGGAGAAATAAGTTACAACAAGACACAAAAAAAGGGAATAATGAGAAGAACACATAAGCAGTCATCAGATGTCACAACATCATAATTTTTTTCATAGATTTAGATGAAAGGCTCAGGCAGAGTATTTTTTAATGAAATGACTGTTCATGACAAAGTATTTTTCCTACTAATGTCAAAGGGGGAGATTGCTGATCTCCAAGCCTATGTTGTCTATTAGTGTCCAAATACTTAGTCATTTACTAGGCAAGGATGAATGATCATCACTGTGACTAAGTCATCTAGTGAAGGCCAAGAATATATAAATAAGGATTTTTTATTTTTTTTATTACATGTCAAGCACTTTGTCAATGATTACCGAGCACACCAGTTGAGATCGAGGACATATGCAAGCTGAGATATTATAGTAGAGATCGAGTAAATTGAAAAGATAGTTTTTGCCAAGATAATAGAGAAGCACATATATGTAGAAGCCAAGTGCTAGTGTGAATGTTAGTGATGATCAAATGTCAACACATTCAGACATTGAGAAAACTAGAATTGTCATATGAGTTTGTAATTGCACAAATAACTATGTAAATCATTTTGGAAAACTTTCATATGATATTTAATGTTTGTAGAGATAGTTACAATGGAAATTGTACGTCATTATAGAAGGTAATGATCCTGAGGAACACAATTCAACCAATCAAGAAAATCATAAAGAAATGACAAAAGAAAATGAATTGTAAACCATTGATTGAAATCTAGAACTTTATAGAACATCTATTTAACGAAGATTCTAACCCTAAAATCAAAGTGTGTGATGAGAAGATAAGGATGCAAATAGGGAGAGATGATATGCATGTGTGAACAAATGCACGAGTGAAGAAGTGATCAAGGATAGAACAAAACAAGAAAGGCTAAGTCTAGAATCAAATCAGACACGGGCAATCTAAGAAGTGAAGGACTAAAAGGAGATATCGAATTGAGAGATCAAATCAAGTCATTAAATAGAGGAGATCCATATTTAATGTTTGTAGAGGTAGTTACAATGGAGATTGCACGTCATTGCAGAAGGTAATGATCCTGAGGAACACAATTCAACCAATCAAGAAAATCATAAAGAAATGACAAAAGAAGATGAATTGTAAACCATTGATTGAAATCTAGAACTTCATAGAACATCTATTTAAGGAGGATTCTAACCCTAAAATCAAAGTGTGCGATGAGAAGATAAGGATGCAAATAGAGAGAGATGATATGAATGTGTGAACGAATGCATGAGTGAAGAAGCAATCAAGGATAGAACAAAACAAGAAAGGCTAAGTCTGGAATTAAATCAAACACAAGAAATCCAAGAAGTGAAGGACTGAAAGGAGATATTAGATTAAGAGATCAAATAAATTCATTAAACAGTGGAGATCCAAAATCATCTTGTAGAGCAAATTGAGGGTCAGGTACTGAATTAGTTCTTAGCAAGATTGAATCAGGGTAAATCTCTTAACTGACTGATCCTAATAGGTCTATGTAAATCTCCAAATAGATTCCTTAATTATAAGTGTGAAGTCCTTTAACAAGGTAGGACTTAATAATATTGAAGCTTTTAATAGGGAAGATCCCCTACAGGGTAGATCATATAGTATAATCAAACATTATAACCCTAATAGGTTAACTTTATTGTTGCAATAATGAAGATTTGTGGGTTTCATCCCCACCCCAATTTTACCTTCACATTGAAGTGTTTCTAGGTTACCAAATCATTTGTGTTATGTGTTGAATCTTTCATGGATGTGATGTATTTATTTACTATTCAACGTTACAGTTTTAGTGTTAAATCTAAGATATGAGATGAATTAGGTGTGAATTCAATAATTTGGTTTTTGTAAGTAAAAGATTAAGATCCTGATTCACCCCCCTCTTAGTATCTTGTTTCCCTTTAATCCTTCCAACAAAGTGGACTCTTGGAAGTCCATTACATGTATTTCTAATGCAAATTGCACTCTAGGAAGGCATTTCCATTTAAACATATAAAAGGCATGCAAGTTGAGTTTATACAACTTAAAAGACTAGTTAAGTACATATTTAATTGATTTTTGAAGAAATACCACTCAATTGGGTCAAAAATAGTATTTACACTATATATTTTGATACATTATGTGCAAATATTATTAAAAAAGTAATATTTAAATTAGATATTTTTAAATAAAACATAAAGTAAATAAAAAATAAATCAAACTATATAATTAATAAAGTCACTTAAGTGAAAAATTAAAAAGCAAGTCAACATGAAAATATATCATTAAGTGCTCTATAGTCACTTAAGTGATAATTTAAGCAATTAAGTAACTTAAAAACATAACATAAAGTGAATTTACGTTATATTTTTCAAAGAGTGAATGCCAACATTAAAATATAGCATGATATTTTAAATATAAAATTACATATGGAGAGTCCACCTTTTGGGCACTTGAATGATCATATCTTTTGACTGCCAAGCCCAATTAAGCCCTAAGATATGTTGAATTAAAGGGAAAACTGAAAGAAATGATTTTAACAAAACTAAAAGACCAAATGAAAATAAACACACACTTAGAAAAGAAAAAAAAAGGATAGTGAAGGATTCAAAAATTAAGCATAAGCTTAATAAAATGAAAAACAAAATGGACTTGATGAAAGCCTTAAATAAAAGAATTTATTATAACAATTGGGGTTGAGTGATTGGTCATTGTTAACCAATTAAATAATGAACTATCTAAGAGAAATGTGAAACTAAGTTGAAAAAGTTTTGAATTGTTACCTACATTTTGTGGTGACAAAATGCAGGACAACAAAATGATTGAGTCCATAATCTTTCTTCTAGGAATGAAGCCATTTTGTTGGACATTGATAATTTCTAGAAGAAGTGACAACAACCTCAAAGTTAAAAATTTATAAATAATTTTTTACAAAGAAATATGAAGGTTAATAGACATAAATTCATCCACAAAATTTGCCCCAAGTTTCTTAGGGATAAGAGTAAATGTAGTATTGATTCCTTCAGCAGAGACTGAGAGACAAAGAATTCTTTGATTGCATTTAAAACATCCTTGGAAACAATATCCTATAATTTCTAGAAGAAAAGCATATGGAAATCATCTGGTCCAAGAGACTTTTCTCCTTCAAAAGAGAAAGTAGCATCCTTGATTTCTTTAAGGGAAGGGATATCACTAAGACATTCATTTTGAAAGTCATCAATTCAAGGATGAATAGAAGAGATACACTCATCTTGATCATTAAGGTTCAAATTATCATCAGCCAACAGAAGATTAGAGAAATACCTAACCATTTATTCTTTGATTTCTCAATCATGGTCCAATCTTCCTTTGTCACTCAATATATAAGTAATTATTTTTTCTTCCTTATGTTTTAGAGCAGTCATGTGGAAATATTCAGTATTTCTATCAATTTCTTCTAACCAAAGAGCTCTTGACCTTTGACTCCAATTTTCTTCTTCTTTGGATATAATATCATGGTATTTAACAATAGTGTCATTCTCTATATTTACAAGATGTTTTGAGTAACCTTCATTTTGGATTTGATCATGCTCATTTTAAAGATCATTCTTGATTTTTGATTCACTTGGAATAAATCTCCAAAGACTTATTCTAATTTTTGACACTCTCTTTAACATGCCTAATTTTTTTGGCAACTTTAAACATAAGTGAGCCATCCACTTTGATGTTCTACTAGTCAGATATGCATTTTTTCCAATTTAGGATGAACAAGACACATTCTTTAAAATCTAAAAGGAAAGTTAATCTTACTAATCAAATTTTTTTCCACAAAAGATAGAGGAAAATGATTAGATCCAATGAAAGGAAGGGAAGATAAGGTGAAAGAATATTTAGATATCTAGTCTTGACAGAAAAAAGCTCTATCCAGTCTAAATTGTAGAAGGTCCTTACCAACATGCCTGATCAACCAAGTATAATTAAACCCTTGGAGATCCACATCCAACAAAGCATTTTTATTGATAACATCCATGTGATAAATCCTATTAGGAGGACCAACCAGTATTTTCATTATCTTTTAGCGATATATTGAAATCCTCCATAATGATCAAGTCACTATGAAGAAAAGAATTTCTAGGATCCTCAATTATTTTCTAGAAGTTGTTTCTCCCAATTTTAGTGTTAGAATAAAACTTAACCACAAAAATATTATTATCTATAACAATAGGAGTACATTTGAAGTAGTTTTGATTCTAGAAAACAAGAGTACCTCCAAAAGATCCTTCCGAATCATTGCCCTCCTCCCAACAAGTTTTTGAAAGTTTTATTCTCTCCACTTTTTCCTTTGACATCTTAGTTTCTTGGATCATAATTATATCTGATATATGATTTCTGACCATATTTCTCAACACATCTTACTAATGAGGACTATTAAGTCCTTTAATATTCTAAGAGATAATCTTCATCTTTTACTAGTTGAACAAGCTTCCTAGATGGTCAATAGTCTACCATCAACAATGTTCTATTTACTTTCTAGTTCTCTGGACATTTTATTTGATATCCTTCCTTGACCCTATTTCAAAATACCCACATCAATCTTTATTTTTCTAGTCACTACACCTTCCTCAAATTGAATAATCTCCACTTGAGACTCTCCCTTTTTTTTTCTAGTAGTTTTAAAACCTCTCCTCCTTAGGATATAAGATTCCCCCAACTAAGGCTCTCCCTTTTTTTCCAATAGTTTTAGAACCCCCATTCTTGTTATTTTGATGACCAACTTTGGTCCAAACCATTTCCTCCTATGCTAATTGAACAATCTCTTAATCTCCTTGAAGTGTTCTAGAAGTAGAGGATACTTCATCTTTATGAGAAATGTTATTAGGGAGATGATAGAGTTGTTCTTCCATTAAAATAAGATGATCTACATCTAATTTTTGAATGACTTCATTAACTAGCAATTAGTGAATCATATTATATGCATAGTATGTTACATCAAGGTTATATGTATGTTAGACTAGTGTAGCTGTTTGTATTGTGCTTCAGAGGAAATACCAGAATCCATTAGTTAAATTAGTGCATCACCTTTATTTGTTCATGCAATTTTACTTTCTCAATAGGATTATTTTCCCTTTTCTAACCAATCTTAAAAAAATTCATTAGATTGGGTGAAGTATCATATAGCAGCCACCCTAAAATTTAGAGGCCCAACTATTCAAGTAGTTCACCCACCAACTCATGCTTTTTCCCATGTTCTCCTAAAAGTGTTGAGTTATTAGGAGTTTATCATCTAGTACACTTTTAGGAGTTATCAATTTTGGCACACTCGATGGGACACTTCCTACCAAGTCACAAGCTTTCTTGTTGTTTTTGTATGCAACCAACAAGTTATCTACCTATGAAAAGGGTATCATTTACATATCTGGTGACTCATTTTTGAGAAATAAGTGAAAATACTAACATTGTTCTAATTGTTTTGAGAAGAATTTAGACAAGAAGATCAGGTCATTTAAAGTAATTACAGCTAGAGCTTCCTAGGAGACAAGGAAAAATTATTACAATGAATAGGCCACCAAAAGGAACATTAAATTTAGCTCCTAATATTTAATACCACAGAAGGAGGAAAAAGCCATCTAGAGATAGGAGTATCAGACATTCAACTAGTCCAACTTGTAAAACATAGCCATTTGATCCTAAAATGTCTATTATTTCAACCTTAACAATAATAAGTACATGTTTTTAACATTATATATTGTAAGTGTTTCAATTTCTACAACTTTAATTCCAACTATTCTTATTTTTGTTCCAGCTCAACAAATTATTAGTTCACCCACACCAATCTCTAGACAATATGCATTTGTTCCTTTTAATCAAGGAAACCCTCTAAACTTTTATCAGCACCATGACATTACTCTAGAAGCTTTGAAGAACTTGCCAAAATTTATAAGAGAAAACCAAACTACAACTTTTGAACACATAAGAGATGTTGCAACATTGTGCAATATGCATCATGTTACTAAGGAGGATGTAACTATCAAGATACTAGAAACCACATTTAAAGGAAAAAAATCTCCAATAGTTCAAGAGTTTGGTTATAGGCTTAATAGATTCATGGGATGCATTGGAAGATCCCTTGACAAGGCATTTTTAAGACAAGTCTGACTACCTATCCTTGTACGAGAAACTTAACACAATAAAGTAGGTTCCCTGAGAACATATGAGGGATTTAGACCATAGATTTCAAAAAGAGTTGGAATAGGATTCCAATTTTGGTAAGACCTTCAACAAACCATGCATTTATTTAGTATTTAAAAGCTTGAATGGGGACATTTTTTTATGAATTTGTCTATGGAAGATGTTTCACTACTCTAAGTGTATGATATTGTTTTTAGAGAGAAAAATAGTCTTATCCACTTAGGTAAGATTGCACCTAGTCCTCTAAAACCCATTTTTATAGATATTTAGCCCAATATTCCTATAGTCGTACTAGCTCCCAATCCTCTACCAGTTGTTCCTAGCCAATAGATCATAGTTGTAGGTCCTTCATAGGAGTTGAAACAACTAGATAAAGATGAAAAAATTGATGCAAACATTTAGTAATGAGTTGGTTAACCGTGAAAAATAATGGTTCCAAGCTAGATAACCATACTAACCTTAGAATCAAGCTGTAAATCAACCTTACCAAAAATATAATTAAGGATAGTACCAACCAAATGGGCAATCTTATGTGGCAAATCCTATTGGTAATAGGTAGAATATCAATCAAAGTTTATTTAGATCATATGCTCTCACCCCTTTGAATGTTGTAAGGGACATAGTTCGCACTCAAAAAAATCTTGCTATCGATTATGAGTGGTGTATCTATATAATCAACCACATAATAATTTTCATTAAAGGACACCAATTAAAATTTTGTGCATATTCTTCTAATTTTGAGCCCTTGTGGACCTACTCCATACTAACATTTTGTTAAAAAAGGGAATCTATTAGGATGTTTTGAGGGTCTTGAAGATAAATTTATCTCCAATGCCAATGTTAAAGTTTTGGTTAATTTTGAAGTTGTATTGGTAAAATTAGAACCAATTTGTTAATAACTATGCAATCAATATATTATTTAAACCCTTAATTATATCAAAGATTTATCATGGGGAGGATCACTCTAAATTCTGCTAATCTAGGTGGACGTAGGAAGTCTGGATCCCAAAATTCTAAGAAAATCATAATGGACTAGCCTATCATGGATAACAATATAGCTATTCAATTTAATCAAGATGGGGAAGGTTCTAAAATTTCAAATAAAAGTCCCACCCCTCCTTTTAATGTTCTAATAGAAAACATTGGACATGACTTGGATCATGTCCTAAAAGAAGGAGAATTTAAGATAACTGATGGAGGATGTTGGCAAATAATTTTTCCTTTGACAAATATGAATTTATTGCTTTCACAGTAACTTAGGAAAAAAATTACTTAAGATGCCAACTATTGAGATTCTATAAAAAAATCTCTGTTAATTCTTCTTTTGTAGGTTCAACTACCTTTCTGAAAGATATTCATCAATCTTCATTATGAGAGAGAATGTCTCTCACAAGTATTTTTACTAGAAAATACAAAAGGTTAAAAAAATCAATTCATCAAAATGAAAAGAATGTGCAATCTGAAAACAAATTCAAATCTTATAACAATAATCAACCACATGATTGTTGTTATTATCAATTTAAGACTACAACTTCAATTATTCTTCCCTCTATTTCTTCATATTAAAATAAGAGTTTATGTATGATAAATATGAGCATCTTCATATATTATCTATATCCACAAGAAAACAAATCACACACAGGAATGGACAACATTATCCAACATTCAAAAACTTAGATATAAAACTACCATTATTTTATAACTTTCACCATAGAGTTCTTACTTTAATTAAAGTGTAAATATCAAACAAAAATAGTCTCCCTTGTATCTACCCAAAGTTCGCATTTGATATCTGATAGTCTTGAATAGTCATTTTTCTATCTTCTTTATCCTAGACTAGTTTGGCAATCTTTGCCATCCAATGTCTTGTATTCTCATCAAACTCAAGACTGGATTTAGTTTTTGGATTTTTTCTCGTAGATGTCTTGCCTAGGCATTTACTCACTAAGTCATCGATAGGCAAGGATAGAAGCACTATACTCCACTTCTTTGTAACAAAAGCTTCTGACTATTTGCATTTTATGGGAGTCTTCTCTAGTGTCATGAAGTTGTTGGTCAAGGTGAGGGAATCCATAGGAATGTGTAATGTCCCTTTTTCTGGGACTTCACCTAGGTTTTAGGGGCAAAAAGGTTCTTTATGGGGTTCAGTTCAAGATTTGGCCTAGACATTTCTAGTTTCAAACCCATTAGAGCAGTTTTGGTAGGTTGTCTGGATGCTTACTATTTTTAGTAAGTAAACAAAGCTCAGAATTCTTGGTATCTCATTGTTGGTTTGGAATTGTGTCGCTGAGAGCTTTCCAACAAGCTATTGCACATGCTTATCCGAGTTCATTTGGTCAGTTATTTTGATGCCTGATGATTATATGGTTTACTGACTAAGTGACTTTAAAAGTTTGTTTAATTTGTCACTTTATTTTAGAAAGGTATTATGTTCACTTAAGTGACTAAAGGACAAAAAAAGTGTTTTATCCCACGTTTCCTAAAAGGGCTTGCATCACATTGGGAAAAGGGATAAAGATACAATAGGCTCCGCATGGGGGAGATATGAAGATTATAATATTTAATAAAAATATTAGTTTGGGAACTAGAAATAGTTACTGGTTATCTCTTCAAGGATGCAAACCCTTGAAGAAGCTTTTGGAAGTTGGAAGCAAACCTAGCCTTCTTACAAGTTTTATATATATTGCCAATTTGACTATTATGTCTGTTTAGAAGATTGGATTTTTTGGATTGTTGCATGTTATTGTATTGTTGTTGTATAATATAGTAACATTATTTGGCAATTGTTGGTGTTAATTGTTGCTTTAAATATGCACTTTTTAATATTGGAGGAAATAAATAGACTTTTTTTTGGTTTTCTTGTATGCATATCTACTGGTTATAAATCGATTAACGTTCTAGAATTTATATCAAATGGATTTTAAATTTTTTAGTTTTATATCAAGGGTTTTTAGTAAATATCTAAAAAGGGATATTTCAAAATGTTTCCTTCTCTAATCAGGTCTTGTTGGTTTTTGACCATATTTGAAATGTCACAGTTAGGAATCTGTTTCATTTCTAGTTCACTTCTAAAAGATCCAAGTCAATTAGTGTCTCACAGTCCTTCTTAGGATTACTCCCCTTTTGTTTCTTCTTATTGCTTGAGCAAGTTATCCTTTTGACAAGCTCTATTTTAAGTTGAATTTGAACCTTAGGTGGAGATGGTTCAAGTTCAAGTTCTTGATTACCTACAATAAAATCATTAACAACATGGTTAGTGAGAGTAATAAATCTTTTTGAAGATTTCTTTTTCTTTGATTGTGCATGTTGTTTAGATGACTGGGTGACAATTTTATGGGTCATCATTTTCACAAGCCATTCCTCTATTCTTCTAATCACATCAGTAGTTCTAGATTTCAAATTAACTTCCTCTCTTTTACTCTAATATAGCTTAGGGATTGTGAAGCATTCAATTTTCTCTAATTAAATGGGTTTGATACATATTCCTTCTCATCATCTTTGATCCATTTGTGTCTAGGCCAATTTTGAAGGGTTTGACCTATTCTAGAGTCATCCTTGACCACAACCTCTTTCTAACTTTGAATTCATCTAAATAATTGGCCTAGTAATCTTGGATATGAGGAATGTTCCTGAATTTGATGCGACATCTAATTTTTTTTATAGCAAACCCTACATAGTCAAAACTTTCCCTTGGGACATAGGATTTTAGACAGAAGTCCTGGAGTTCATTTTCTACTGCAATGATGTCCTTGAGGCTTTTACACTTATAATGACCCAATTCTATAGGAAAGAGGACCCTTGATACATTTTTAGTGCTTTTCAATAGCTTTTCAACAATAACCAATTGTCTGCATACATTTGATAGTGTAATATTGTCCAAATAATATTGGGGTAACTTCAGAGGTTCACCATCAAAAGCTTCAACTCTGATATAGGTAAATTTTGGGATTTGGATGAAATGACAACCATAAGTATCAATTACCCACATGGCTTCCTCAAAGAGCCTACAATTTTCTTTCCCCTTTAGCTTAAAGACTAACCTCCCTAAAAATACATCATTGACCCTTTCAAACTCCTGAGATGGTTTTATCGCTTGCAAATTTTTATAATACTGGTGGATTTTCATTTCTTCAGTCCATGGCTCATGGGGAATACCTTCCCAATCCTTTGAAAACACTAAAATATAGACAAGGTAAGATGACATAAAGAAAGGGGTAAAATTGGCTAATCCCAACAACTCTTTGTGTAATCTTTCGTCTATTAGCTTTGCCCAATTAATGAACTGTTCACCTCCCACAATTTTTTGTATGAAGAAATACATCTAGTCTTCCCAATGAAAGGAATGTTCATTTTCTTTTACCCTATTCAAGAGGAACACTATATCTGCTATCTCTTTTATGAAATGTTCAATAGTAAGCAGGTTAGGCAATCATGACCCTCCTTTTGTTAGTTTCAAAAGCCAACTCTGTGCAACAAGAGAATTATAGTCCTTCTTTTTCCCTTCATATATCTATGCCACTTCTTTAAAGTTTCAAGGCTTGTAGGGTTATTTATAAGGAATCTTTATAGCTGCAATAATAGTAACCCTATCAATTGTTGCCAAGATTTCTCCTATTATCTTTCTTATGCACCTATTCTTGGGGTCATAGCAATTTGCACATTCTATCCCTAATTTAGGATAGGCTAGAGCGGGAGGAAAAGCTATGCCCTCTAATAATCCACTATTGGTAATCTTTTCAACAAGGGTTCCACTTTGGGAAATTTTGGTTCTCTCTATTAATGTCTTCGGGTTTACATTCACTAGAGATGTGTCAGAAATATCAAGAAGAGAGCTCAACAAACAAGTCTCTTTTAGGGGTTTGGGGAGTTTTGGTCAAAAATAGAGACATGCTAATTTAAAGATGAAATTAACCCAAACATACAATAGCCTAAATTTTATAAAGAGAAACTAGAAATGGGAAAGCATAGAGGGGAGTACTTGCAACTCCCCATTTTCCTATGTCAAAATACTCCTACAAATTCTTCTTGGCTTTGTCACCTCTAATATCTAGAATGACTAATTAGAGAACAAATAGAAAAGAGATTGATATTAATGGTGAGGACTTGAGAAATATTACACATAGATATGGGAGTATGGAATAATCAATACATTCATGCGAAGATTTATTTGAGAAGACATCTTGGCCTTTTCAATTAATTCCTCCTATCAAATTGACACTCATTCTCAATTTTTTATGACCTCATCATACTATCGCACTCTATCTGATGATGACCCATACCATGCTATGCATTTTCTAACTGTCCTTATCATGATATTTCAATATCTTATAGTTCTATCATGTATAATATTTGAGGTTCAAGAGGTACCCATGATAATTCGAGGTTGATTCCTTTTCAACGAAGAAACACCTCTACATAAGAAATTATCAAGCTAGAACTAATTAGCAAAAAACATGATGTTGAACCTGAACTTGAAACTTGAAGATTCAAGGTTTAAGTCAACTCCTTAAGTTGGTGGACCACCAACTAAGGATTAAAGAAAAGGTTTTCAACTTTTTGACAAACAACTTGAATTTAGTATAAAATGATAGTTCAAGTTCAACTCCAACTTGAGGATGAATAAAACTTAAAGGTGAATCAAAAGAGTGAGAATTAATATAAGTGCAACAAAGGGTATAATCTGAATACCTCTAATATTAAGGAGAACTGCTTTCTTACTAAAAGGGAATAAATTGTTGAAAATTGAGATGGCTCTCAGGGGATTTATCCTTGTTTGGAATCCCATTCTATTGTCAACCTTGACAATGTATGTTTCCCTCTTGAGACTATGGAAGTGGACAACTCCCCACAATATGTTGATTTTTAGTTAAATGAGAACCCTAGCTTGGATATGACAAGAGGATCAAGAGATTACCTACCTCATAATAGAAAAATGATGCACATTGAAACTTTTTGTGATGTCCTAATTGAAGACCTCATTAACACCTTCATTGATGAATTAGTGGTGTGGAAGAAATTAATAGTCAAAAAAAATTATTGGTAGAAATTCATTTGGATTTTGGAGGTGAAGGGTGTAATCACCTAAAAATGGCCATCTAGACTATTAGCTCCCTTCTCAGCATTTTGGCTAATTTAATTAATCATTTACCTAGACCAAATTGGTAATAATCAATTAATTTGATTATAACCTATAGTTTGACTATGCTATCCTAAGATTAATTATTTGATTAAAAGAACATGTCCCCTTGTAATTAAATAAAAAACCCCCTTTCTTCTAACCCACTCAATGTGCACACATATTGTCTTATTTCTAATTTGCAAATTAAAAGAAAAGGCTTTATGACTTTTGTATTATATGGTAAGTCAACTTCTATTTTATTGGTTGACTTGCTTATGCACATGGATCACTCCTATTTTCAAACTTTGTTATTGATCTTCCATCATCTTGAACTTGATCTCTACTGTTCATATGACTTTAAAAGAAAGAGCTCTCCCCTTGTGAAAGGATCCATCCACCTTTTGAATATTGTTATGTTGCAGGTTTTCTAATAGGTTTATTTGGAGCTTTGTGGAGAACTTCTCATCCCTTGTCTCATTCACTCATCCATCACATAATAGGTGAAGATAATATGCAATTTTAGTATAGTTGCATGTTAGTTTAACTTCTTTACAATAGCTTAAATCACTTAGTGATTAGCTTGGATCTTGTAACACTCTCATCTTGTTCAACATACCTGACTTTTGCATTTCATCTTAGCAAACTCCATCTTGTCATTGCATCCTTGAGGAAATCCTTGTGGACATTTGCATTCTTTCATCTCATCTTTGGGACCTCCCATTGCATGGTTTACTAGCAAGAAGAATATCTCTAAAGCACAACTAAGAGCCTTCATATTTGAATCATACTCTCTTGCACTCTGTAGATAGGGAGCTCTAAGCCGACATCCAAGCATTCCAAACTCATGAAATCACTTGGATAGAAGGGTTTAGAGTGTGACACAAATTAAGTGTACATTTTTGGCACCCACTATGGGGCAAAACATCCTGGTTTTTCTCTTTAGCTCATTTCATTTCTTGCATTTTTAGCATTTTTGTTCGCATTTTCTTTTTTTACAGTCGCAACTTTCATGTGATACTCTGCCAATATCATGCAACATTTGTTGTACTGAAGTGCAATACTTTTTTGTTAAAAGTATTGCACGCTCTTAGTAACTCTATCACCTTAGTATTGTAAGTTTTTTCACCCGGCTTAAGAAGAAATATTGCGTAAGAGTAAATGGTTGCACACATATACTAAGAAGTATCGTGCAACAATCTTCCAGCATAAACTATTGCCTGGCTTGAATTTTCTTGTTGTTTGAGTGATTTGGTCATTTTGTTTGGTCATCACTTGTTGTTTTCTAGATTTTATAGGCCTATGATTGTTTGATTGTAGGCTATTTATAGATTTCATGTTATTTTCAGACTAACTTGTGGGGCTAACTATTGTGGTTGAAGGTTCTTGCCTTGAGATGCTTGCATGATCGCCTAAAAAAAAAGAATGCATATCAAATCTTCAAATGTAGAAGGGCTACTAATAATTATTTTTACGGATGCCCAAAGCATAAAAATCCAAACTTGCTTGTATTTCCTTTATTTCATGTGTGACAATACTACTAGTTATTTCATTTTCATAGGCACATTAAACTTGCAATTAAGGTCCTTTAGTGATAGGCGAGTATGCTCTTCACCCTTGTGGTGAATCAAAAATCTTGACTTGCCTTTAGATTTTGAAAACAAGGGGATAATTGGATCTTCTTGGCATGTTTGGGGGAAGCGATCAAGATTGTGACTCTTGAAAGTAGATCTAATCTATGGTAGTTAGAATCCTTTAGAGGGCTTGCTCTTGGGCAACCAAAAGGAATGACCCAAGTGGGGACAAGCAAACCAGGCTATTCCAACCCACTATAAACTCAAGGCTATCAAGGACACAAAACCTTGGTAGATGTATTATTTGTCTTCGCTTAGTGTAATTGCTTGTGGGATTGTGACCATGAGGAGATCACTAGGCAATAACACTTAAGGTGCTCTTGTGACCATGAGATCTGTTACCCATTGTAAGATGGGGCATCCCATAATTGGGTACAAGAGGAACATTAAGAACAAAAGCCCTTTCCAAACACTCTAATTTAGTAGCTATCCTATTTTTCCACTCAACTTCTTAGTACAAGGATCGATCCTAGTGGATTACTCAGATCACCCCAAGATTTTACACTCACCATCTATGTTCCCTTGGTTGTGCTTATGAAACTTCCATGACAAAGCCAATATCTCTTGTGGGAAACCACTTGGTGTGAGGCAAAGGAGCACTTACTGTGGGCCAAGTTGTTGAGTAATGCACCATGACTCTAAGGTACATTGCTTGGCTAATGTTTTCGAATGTGTTGACCTGTGTAAATGTTCTTACAAATCAAACATCTCAATAAAATTGGTAGGATGACTATTTTGATATCACAAATGTGTATTGGCAAGGTTTTTTTGACCCTTGTTCAATTGTTTGAGACATGCTCAAAACCCCTACTATTTGCAAACCTTGCTGTTACTTGACACAAACTAAAACCTGAAAATATCTAGTCCAAAAACTTTGATTGTCAAATCGAAACACAACAAATTGGAGTCAAAACTTGTCTTTTTTTTTTCCTTCAAAAAATTGGCACTTTATCGCACACTCTCTGGAGAAATATCATGCGATAGTTGTTTTCACAAATTGTGTTACCAAATTGTTATAAATTTTGTCACTTGGCTATACTAAAATCTGTTGTCCCACCTTGTGGAACTATCACCCAAGAGAAAAATGTTGCATGTGTATTACAAACTATGTCGTATGATATATTGTGTTGTCCTACTATCACTAGGGTTTTGAAAGAATATCACCTGAGCATTTTTTTTTGTCAAAATAGAGTCTGTATTTCACTTTATTTGATCTAGGTTCTTGTTGCTTCAATCCTTCTTGGTCTTGGTCACATATCCATATGTTAGGTGCTATCCAAAGTTGAAAAGATGGGTTTAGTCTATCAGATGTAAGTCTCAAAATGTCATTGATGATCACTTGTCAAAATTCGGTTACCATTCTATGCTAGCTATTTGCTATTGAGCTTCTTGCTCGCTTGCTTAGCTTGAGTGATTAGTGCTATAAATTCTTGAGCACCTTTGACAAGCCATCTACTCTACCTTGACAAGTGATTATTCTTGATTATAAGAGCTTCAAATTTGAAACACTTCTCTCATTCTATTAAGTAAAGACACATCCTTACATGCCAGTGACAACTAGGTTCCAAATTGGTAATGGTAGTCATTCCCCTTTCATTAGAGACTCCACCTAGGCATTCTCGTGGACAACCTTGTGTGGAAGACCTCGATTCTAGTTAAACACAGACAACTAACATTCAACACAATTCGCTTTACTATTTTGAGAACCCATTTGGAACACCCTTGACACATCCATGGGTGAAAACACTTTGACCAACACGATTCTTGATGAAATCAAATTTCATTTAGAAGAGAAAGCATATGAAAATGAAAGACTTTTTGAAATTATCCATGCTAGGGAAAGAGCAAATCAACAAGCTAAAGCTAACCATCATACACACAATGAGGAAACTGGAGGAGACTATTATCGCAATCCTTTTGAACAAATTCCCATCAATAGCAACAATGACAATCACACACTTGCAAGGACTTCTAGGGTCAATGCGAAAGCATGTCCATCACCACCCAAGAAATCACAATCACATCACGAAAGTGAGGATGAGATCACTAGTGAAGATGTAAGATTTCAATAAGATGAGCTCACTCAAAAATTGATGCTAAAAGCTTTAGAGCAAAATGGGGATCAATACATTTACTATATGGCAATGAAAGGATGGAAACTCCCCCAAGATTTTGATGTGCAACAAATAATCAAAAAATGAGAGCCTACTAATGTTGAAATATTGAGAGAAAAAATGCAAGAACTAAGGTTCAAACAACTTGCACAATTATAAACTTCCAAAGAGCCACCTAAAAATTCATTTAATGAATCAATATGTGCTCTTCCATTTGATATGAGTTTATACATGCCTCCATTTCCTAAGGATATAGTGGTTCCTAAGTGTGACAAACATGATGGAAATGGTGACCCTCACAATCATGTGAGATATTTCTATGCTATTAGCATGGATTTCATCCATGAAGACTCCTATCTTATGCATTTGTTTCCTAGAAGTCTAATAGGGCAAGCTATGGAGTGATTCAAAAAATTGACTCCCCCTCTCAAAACATTTGATGAGCTTGCACAATGCTTTCTCCAAAAATACTCTTATAACCTTCAACATCCTATAAATGTGTTGGACTTATGCCAAATTGAACAAAAATAGGGAGAACTTTTTGCAACATACCTTCAACAATGGAGATCACTATACTCGAGGTACCCTCGACAAGTTCCTGAAGCTGCGAAAATTGACATTTTTATCAACAAGCTTGTACCTGAACTATACTTTGACTTAAGAAAATAGTTTTTCACATCCTTTAATGCAATGGTTGAGAGTGCGTATTGCATTGAGGATGTTGCTATCAAGAAGGGTGACATTGTTGTGAACAAAGACAAAAATAACAATGGAAATGGAAAAAGCAAGGGCAAACCTTTGAATAAAAACAAATATGTTGTCAATGATGAAGTAGTGGAGACTCCTAAGACCAAGGAACCTGTGTTTAACCTTTCTAATGCTATCTATGCTACAAAAAACAAGAAGTATCAAAACCATAAACATTTGACAAGAGCTCTCAATTTACCAAAATGATGTGTTTATACACTAATGGTTGAGCCTTACAAAGTGGTCTTAAAAACCTTGGTTGCAACAAGATAGTTGTGCTACTAGATAAGTCCTGTTCCTATGACCTACTTGTTAGACTATGTTGGTTGAAAGAGCATCATGTTTGCAGTTATCATAGAAGAAAAGGACACAACATTGAAAATTGTTTTAAGCTTAAAGATGTTATCCAAGATCTCATCGAGGCTTGTAAAGTTGTCACAGATGGTCTTGTTAAAAATTTTGACCATAAATCTTTCAAAAAACCTTTACCCAAATATAGGAAAGGTGAAACTTCCAAGGCTCCTAAGAAGAATCATGACACCAAGATCAACTATGCCTATGCTATCATAGAAAATGTTATATGCATGCTTGAGCTCATTGAGTATCTATGCATGACAAGGTCTAATGATGATAATTGACCTAAGGATGAAAGACCTAAAGTTATCCTATAAATGTGAAATGTTCCCCAACACCATAATGACACTAGACCTAAGGTGGTACTCTAAGTGGCCAAATCTTCCTCTTCACAGAGTGAACCACTCAATGCCATCACTAGGGGACAATCTAAAGTGGTCCTAAAAGTTTCTCATGATCCTAAGAATGCTTCATCTTCTAAAAATCAAACTACCTCTAGGATCTCCAACTATGACCTTGTTAGCCAACTACAATGCACCCAACTCAAATTTCCATTTTCAAGTTGTTAGGATTGTCCCCTTTGCACAATGATATCCTCGAAAAAGCTTTACGTTTTGCCAATATTCCCACAGATATTGATACAAAAAAATTCCAAGCTATGGTGAACCATATCTCTTCACCTCACCACCTCACCTTTTTTGAAGAAGATGACCTAGTTCTCAATCATCCCTGCAACTTTTCTCTCCATGTCAAAGTCCAAATCTTCTGTACTCACATTTACTGAGTCTTGATAGACAATGGTGTACGGTTGAACATCATTTCATTCAATGTGATCTAACAGTTAGGCATGTTTGAATTTTCCATTGACCCTAGGCACAAGATCACTATAAAATCCTATGATGAGGTCAGAAGACCTTCCAAAGGTCTAATTGTACTTCCAATTAGAATTGGTCTAGTTGAGAAGGATGTCATTTCCCAAGTCCTAGACATACCACTTGCATACAATTTATTGTTGGGACAACCATGGATTCATGACATACAAGCAATACCTTCTATCTACCATCAGTACATCAAGTTCTCTTTCAATGGTATTGAGATAGTTGTCCTTGGTGACAACTCAGTGTATATCAATACATTATCTACTATAAAAACATTGGTTCCACATAATTGCTCTTCTCATGAGTTGACACCATCATTTATAGAGTGTGCATAGAAATTGAAAATGATGAGCCTCGACATGGGTGAATACACTTTAGACTCTATTGTTGCTTTACATATTTCCCCTCAGTCCTATGGGAAACCTTCTACTAAAAATAAGCCTTCTACTTTTGCAATTCCCCTAGAAGCAAAAAAAGAAGAACAAACAATTAAAGATTGGAACTACAGGGAAGAGGAAGATGAGGAGGAAGTCATAGTTACTACTCCCATCTCTCCTAAATGCTATGGAAAAGGATATAAATTTCTCACCAACATGGGCTATCAGGGCCAAAGATCCTTAACTAGTAATAAAAAAGCTCTAGTTAAACCTTTAAGTCATACTCAGGGTCATGACACTCAAGATACTACTGGCCTACGTTTTAGGCTAGAAGATGAAATACCAAAATTTGATCGAAGAACACCCATGTCTAGCAAATCAAATGATGAATATCCTCCCTTTGTTGTTGCCACTTCACAAGATGAGGAATTTATGCCTCTAACTTCTCTCTTTTGGGGAGAAGAAACACTAACTACCAATAATGATGCTAAAGCTTCCACTTCTCGATAGATGGAAAAAGATAAATATAACCATGTAGACATGAAAAAAGGATATATTAGACAAAATATTTCTCATCTAATTGCTAGAGATTAGAGTATAGACTCTCATGAGTATGAATGGGAAATCCTGTCAGATGCATCTTGTGAACTAGGAGTGGATGTAATTCATGCCTATGCAACCCAACCAAATGTAGTCGAAGAGTCTAGTATAGGGTTAGATGAGGTTGGCTCACAAAATGCTTTAGTGGATCATGCTAGTCCCTCTAGGTCTATTACTGATCTAAACTCCTTTGCAATGTTCACTATAGGCTTGACTTTATATGTCACCAGAGATGACTCTTCATATTAATAACCTTGAAGCTTCCATATCACTCTCATTGATTCACCATGATCTTATAGATTGGTTTGTTCAAAGACCTAAAATACCATCTTTTCAAAATACTATGAGATCACTTGTTACCTAAATCCTATTGAACCCATCACTTCTTCCACTAGAGAACCCATAGTTAACATGACGGAACTGGATACCAAGTACCCAATTCATAAAATTAAAAGAAAAAACAAGAAGTCAGATGGTGAAAACCACTTTGTGGTGGTATCTGAACCTTTAAAAAAGTAAAAACAATGACATATCTAATGGTGAAACCTTTTTGAGGCACCTATGGATGAGGTACTTGGTAGTCTACAAAGCTATTTTCAAGATAGATCTTCATTTGTCATTGAACCTACACAACCTATCAACTCGGGGACAAAGGAATATCATAAAATTATCCATGTAGCTCAATCATTGTCAATTGAAGAAAAGGAGAATTTTGCCAAATTATTTCAAGACAAGAAGATCAATTTTGCATAGATGTACTCAAATATGCCAGGGCTTGATATAGATCTTATCATGCATCATTTATCTATCTCTCCTTGTGTAAAACTTGTTAAACAAAAACTAAGAAAGATGCATCCATATGCAACCCTATTGGTCAAAGTAGAGTTAGAAAATCTCCTAAGTGCAAACTTTATTAGAGCTATTAACCATGCAGAGTGGATTTCCAACATTGTACCTATGTCTAAACATGATAAATAAATTTGAGTTTGTACTGATTTCATAGATCTAAACAAAGCATTCCCCAAGGATGACTTTTTACCACCTAACATAGACATGATAGTGGACATGCTGATGGGTTATGAAATGTACTCCCTCATGGATGTATTTTATGGGTATAAGAAAATTAAGATTGCTCCAACTGACCAAGAGAAGACAACTTTTACATGTGCCTGGGGTACTTTCTACTTGAATATCATGCCCTTTGGGCTAAAAAATGCTGGTACTACCTATCAAAGGACAATAACCACTATCTTCCATGATATGATGTATAAAAATATGGAAGACCATGTTGATGACACATTGGATAAATCTAGAAAACAAGACACACATCTTGAAGACCTCAATTTAATATTGGACCACATGGAACAATTTCAACTTAGGCTGAACCCAAAAAAGTGTGCCTTTGGTGTCACTTTAGGAAAATTGCTAGGCTACATTATATTAGAAAAAAGTATTGAGGTCAATCCTAAAAAGGTCCAAGCTATCATGGAAATGCCTCCTCCAAGAAATATCCATCAACTTAGAAGTCTACAAGGGAATCTCCAATCCATTAGGAGATTCATTTCTTAGTTCACTGATAAAGCTCAATATTTTAACAAAAGTTTGCATAAAGGTTCTACTCATATCTAGAATGAAGATTGTCAACAAAGTCTAGACCAAATAAAAGGATACTTGGCCAAACCTCCATTTTTGATGCCACCCATTATGGGAAGACCTTTGATTTTGCACATCTTAGCTACAACTTCTTCTCTAGGAGCATTATTAGCACAAAGTGATGAGATTGGTAAAGAATGGGCTATATATTACATTGGTCAAACTTTGGTAGCTTATGAAATGAACTACATCAGTATTGAGAAAGCCTGCCTTGCAGTGGTCTTTGCTTCCCAAAAACTTTGACATTACATGTTGGCACAAACAATTTGCCTAATTGACAAAATTGATCCTCTCAAATATTTGTTGAGAAAAGCTTGTGCTTATCGGTCATCTAGTTAAATGTATGATGATTCTTTCTAAATTTGACATTCCATATGTCAAATGTACAACCATCAAGGGGTAAGCCATAGATGACCAATTGGCTGATTTTCCACTAGAGGATACAACACCCATACAAATTGAGTTTCCAAATGCCCTAATTATGTACATTACTAAGAGAACTTAGAAAATGTTCTTCGAAGGTTCTCATACACAAAATGGGGCTGGAGCAAGTGTCTTGTTTATTTCCCCTCATGGTTATATGATCCAAAAATCCTACAAACTCTTATTCCCTTGCACAAACAACATTGCAGAATATGAGGCATTAACAAATGGTATCGAAATGGCTCTCGAATGGTGAATCACTAAATTGCACATCTATGGAGATTCTCAACTTGGTATAAACCAAGTGAATAATGAATATCAAATAAAGGATGACAAGTTGATACCTTATAAGAAATTGATAGATATTCTAAGGAACTATTTCACTTTTGTGACATTCCAACAAATTTGTAGAGTAGAAAATGAGGCAGTCGATGCTTTGGCCACTTTAGCATCTATCTTCCAACAACAAGAACATGAATCATGATTTGAGTTCTTGGTGGAAGAACTACATCATCCCACCTATGATTCCTTAGATAACCAAGTGATCTTTACTATTTTAGGTCATGATTCCTCTTGCTATGCAGCTATCTTCTCTTACTTGTGTGATTAGGTTATTCCTGAAACCCTTACGTGCAACCAAAAATGCCAACTCCTCTACAATGCTTCACATTACACTTTGGTCTTTGGTGACTTGTATAGGAAGAGTATAGATGGGACATTGCTTAGATGTTTAGAGCTAGAAGAGTTTGAAAAGAAACTTGCTAAAATCCACAATGACATTTATGGAGCACATTTTAATTGCCTCATAGTTGCTAGGAACCTACTTTCAAGTTGATGCCATTTGTTATGCCAAGTCCTATCAAAAATGTCAACTCCATGGCAACTTAATTCATGCTACTAGATGTGAGTTGAATCCCTTTGTGACATATTGGCCATTTCAACAATGGACATTTGACTTGGTAGGAAAAATTTATCCAAGTTCATCTAGTGGTCACAAGTTCATCATTACAACAACTAAGTACTTCACCAAATAGGTTGAAATCATACCACTATCCACTACTATAGACAAACATGTTGCCCTATTTATACTAAACCACATCATTTGTCATTATGGTATTCCTTCCTCCATTGTTACTAATAATGGAGGACAATTCAAGAACAAGGACTTGAAACAATTGTGCAAGAAATTTTGAATTAAACAAGATTGGTCCTCTATCTACTACCCTCAAGGTAATGACTGTAATCACCTAAAAATGGTCATCTAGACTATTAGCCCCCTTCTTAGCATTTTGGCTAAATTAATTTAATCATTTATCTAGACCAAATTGCTAATAATCAATTTATTTGATTATAACCTATAGTTTGACTATGCTATCCTAAGTTCATTATTTGATTAAAAGAACATGTCCCTTTTTAATTAAATAAAAGATCCCATTCTTCTAACCCACTTAAAGTGCACACATAAAGTCCTTTTTCTATTTTGCAATTAAAAGAAAAGGCTTTGTGACTTTTGTGTTATATGACAAGTCAACTTATATTCTATTGGTTGATTTGTGTGTGCACATGGATCACTCCTATTTTTGAATTCCACCGTTGATCATCCACCATCTTCATCTTGATCTCCACCGTCCATACATCTTTAAAAGGGAGAGAGCTTTCCCCCTCAATCAATCCTCATTTTGAATATTGTTATGCTGTAGGTTTTCTAACAGGTTTCTTTGGAGCTTTGTGGAGAACTTCTCTTTCTTGTCTACATTCTCTCATTCATGGCATTCTAGCTTAGCTTAGCTTTCATTTTTACATGTAGCTTAATCTCACATAGCTTAATAATGGTATTATAACACTCTCATACATGTTTTAGCATAGCTCCACTTTGCCTCTCATTCTAGCTTTATTTTCATTTGCATTGCATTCTTGAGGAACTCCTTGAGACATTTTCATTCTTGCATCTTGTCTTTGGAACCTCCCATTGCATGGTTTACTAGCAAGAAGAGTATCTCTAAGGCTCATCTGAGAGCCTTCTTATTCTTGAAATATACTCTCTTGCACTTCGTGGATAGGGAGCTCTAAGCTGACATCCAAGCATTTCGAACTCATGGAATCGTTTGGATAGAAGGGTTTAGAGTGTGACAAAAATTGAGTGTACAATGACCAAACTGAGGCCTCCAATAAAATATTGCTGAAAATCTTACACCGCACAGTTCACAAGTCTGGGAAAGATTGACACTTATAGATAAATTTGACATTTTGGGTATACAAAACTACCATTCATACTCCTACATGGGCCACACCCTTTTCTCTAGTCTATGGCTTTAAGGTCATCCTCCCATTAGAAGTTGAGATCCCCTCCTTGCAAGTCTCCTTAGATGGGTTGATGAATAATGAAGACCATATAGCTATGCAAGTACAAGAATTAGAGACTCTTGATGAATGCCACAAGGCTATTTTTGATCACATGAGGGCTTATCAAAAGTGCATGGCTACTCAATATAACAAGAAAGTTCACCCTCATGAGTTTAGTGTAGGTGAACTTGTGCTTAGAGAGAATCCAAAAAATTAGAAACATAGAGAGCAGAAGGGAAAGTTTGAACCTAATTGGTTAGGCCCGTACATTATCACAACAATATTTGGGTCTGGTACTTATCAACTGTCTACTCTTGAAGGGGAAGAAATTGTAAAGCCTATCAATGTTCTACATTTGAAGAAGTTCTATGCTTAGGGGCTTACAACTCAACTATCTTGTAAATACTTATCGATCCTAACAAAATCATAAAATGACTTGAAAAAATGATCATCCTAGTGAAAACCTAACAATAGGTGCTTTGATGTATCACCAAAGAAATTTTTTTTTTTCAAAAGTACAAAAAAATTGAAAAATAGTCTTGAAAAAATTTGTCAAGTGGTGAAAACTTGGAAACAGGTATTACTTGAGACCCTTGCACCTATGTCTATCATTCTCAATTCACTCACTCTGCAACACATTTCCTAGCTTGGGATTGTTTCTTGTCCTCATCTTGGGGACACAATTGCTTAGCCTATTGAGGTGTCCTTTTGCATTAGGGTTTCTTTGACAACTCACAAAATAGTATTTCTCAACACTACCCCCCAACTTGGCATAAAGTGTTTCTTAACACTTCTCAGATAGTTTACCTACAGTCTTGGATATCTCACAATATTTCTCACTATTAGAATCAAGTCTTGAAGAAGTGGCCAAGTGACTTACACACACAAACTTAAACATTTAATTGACTGAGCTATGATGAACTTTACCTTCATTGTGTGTTGTCAATGACAATTTCTTTGCTATATATTTCCTCCCTAATAGTCTTTCAAGGATGTCATGGACTAGGGGCATGGGGCATGTTTTTCTTTCTTTCTACTTGTGGGTATACTTTATTCATCTACAATTTTTAAAGCATTCATGCTTGTCCTATTTGATGCTTTGACTCAAAAACATATCATCCTTGATTATTTTCACAAGACTGCACTTGAGGGTTATCCTGGCACTTATGCCTTGATACAAGTGAAATCTTGCTATATCAAACCTAGGGAATCTAATCATGTAGCCATCTTGACTTACATATCTTTGATGCTTAGATTAGATTTCTACATTCCTATTTGATATCAATCATATTCATATCCTCATAGTTATACTAGTGATGGTTGTATGATCTCATGATTTCCTTAATAAATGCTCAATGATGAAATAAGAGTCTAAATGCTATGTGTTTCTTGCTGGTAAACCACTTTGCATATTAGTTTGCATTATAGGTTCATTCTTGCATCTTTTTCATATGGGGAGAGTTCTCTCTTCATCTTTTCATGGACATGTCAGTTAATTGCTTTCATATCTTTCTTTGCTTTCTTTCGGATCATGTCTTTTCATCTTCTTGATCTTTCGCTTCACCTTTTTGCTATCTTGTCATCACAAGGGGTTAATTTGAAAATCACCTTTGATCTATCCAAGTGTTACATGTTTCATAAACATAAGTCTATATCATACACATGAGAGCTAAACATCATAAAAGAGAGAGATCCATGAACATAAAAGTAACACATGAGCATGAGCAAGAAACTAAAACATCACATGAAAACTTAAAATGCTAAAACATCCATCAAAATGAGACAAGTACACAAAATCTATCGATCAAATCTAGTATCTCATATATATATATATATATATATATATATATATATATATATATATATATATATATATATATATATATATATATATATATATATATATATATCAATGTGTCATAGTGCATATACAAATGTGGGATCCAAAATTTGGATATTTGTCTCAAAAATACATGGACTACAATCAAAACTGTCAAAATTAGCCTATGACTGACTCACACCCTCTCCAACTGGTGGTGGCCCTTGTGGCAGAGCCTATCTCTTATCTAGTGCCTACACTACACCCTCTAATCTCCTAGCTCTCTCTAAGTACATAGGTACCTGTTGTTCCATAGGGAATGCAATAATATATACCCCATGATAGTATGCTTCTCTAGCTATTTGTTGCTCCATCTCTTGTCAAGCCTCTACTAAATCATCTCTCAAAGATTGTTCTCATCTATCCACCTCTGCCCATGCATCCACTAGCTTTTGGTCTCACACAAAAATGGTCACTTGAGCTACCTATAGCTCAGTCTCTAGAGCTTGGATCCTAGCATCTTAGTTGTCTCCCCCCTAGCTGGCTACTCTACCTACACCTCCACTTACACCGCTCACTGCTACCTTAATGACACCTCCTCTCCACTTGCATTACTCACTGCTACTTTAATGACACCTCCTCCTCCTCATCCTCCCTCATAGCCTATGCTCGTGTCCATCTCCTCCTTAATCAGGAACTACTCCTAACCTTCGTTTATCTTCCCCTTCTCCTCCTCCACCTCTACCTCCATCTCTTCCATGCCCTGTTGCTGCAGGTAGAGCATTTGGCTCTATAAACCAAGGAAATGGATGCATCTGCCTCTCATATAGGTATGCTAGGTCCACTCTTGCTTCTACAACATCTGGTCAGTAATCCCAAGGTATCTGCACTAAGGTTGCTATTTTCCAGATGGTTTCCTAATAGTCTAACATGGGAAACCAGCCTCATGCCTCATCCAAGTGGAACATAGCATAGGTTGTCATCTCTACTAAAACTACCTGTCGCTTTACAAACTACCACCATACCTGGCTAATCACAAAATGCTCTACTATTGCTGAGTGCCTGCCCACTAGTGGTCTACTATAACACATGTAATCTAGCTCCCAAGAGTTAAACCATTTGTGGCACTCTCGATACAACTGCCACTTGAATGCTATCACTTTATCAAAGATACGCTGATAATATGTAACATCCCCACTATGGGTCTATGGTAAAAATCTTGTGTATCCAAAAATGTAGGGATGGTTGTGCTCGTATGGCTAAACCCATGGTTGGATGACAACAATGTGCTCCCATGCCCATATCTATGCTAGCACTGCTCCATATGCCCAAGAGTGACCATCATGGTATATTATCTCATGTAGCTTATGGTACATATCAACAAGGCTACACAATCAAATCTACCACCATTCTGTCCCATCCTAGTGGGAAGCCCTTCTGGCTCTTGTCAGTCACCAAGGTCTAAGCAACTAGTGAACATAACATACTTGGTAGTGGGTAATTGATGCCATACTCATTAATGAGTTACTCCCAACTCAGATGGTGGTCTAGGATGGTTACATCTTGAAACATCTCCTGCATCACTATCCTCCCCTCTGTCGAGGTCTGATCATAGTATACCTATGACATAAAACCAAAATTGCATCAACATACCTCACATGGATATCAAAAAACTTGAAAGTGCAAAACCAATAGTCAAACTTAAAGAACTCACCAGATCACCATGGCAGGGTACTCAAAGAATGCAGTGCACATCGTCCAAACTAATGGTCACCTCTCCAGTAGGCAAGTGGAAGGTGTTGTGCTCACTATGCCATCACTCAGCTCGTACAATCAACAACCTATTATTCACCCATATATGGGGCATCTATGTATCCCATCTCAATCCCATACTCACAATGACCACCCTTTCACCATCATCAAGGTGATGTACAACATGCAACCCCAAAACTTTGGGGGCTATAATGAGAAGGGTTGGAAACACTATCTATAATGCAAAACAATAAAACATCAACACAAGTTAAAAAAATGCAAAATCAAACAAAAAAATGCAAAAAAAGACTGGGTGACATTTCTTCCTATAATTAGGTGATACAATTTTTTGATTAATTGTTGTGTGATGTTTTTTAAAATACTTGAGTGATACTTTATTCTTGGGTGACATTTCACACTAGTTCATGTGACATTTGGGCATGTCTCATACGACAAAACTTAAACAAACTATGTAATAAATTTTTTCATATGAAGTATCACACAATATTTTTTAAAGTAGCCATGTGATACTTTTTAAAATATTGCATGATATTTCATATAAAACCCCTAAAACATATGAAAAAAGCTCATAAATGCTAAAAAAAGTGACAAAAAGTTGAGAACTTACCGGTGCCTCATAGTTGGCTGGCCGGTTGTGCAACCAGCTATGCTCAAAATGTTATTTGTGAGTTAGAATTTTTGCCAAAGCCATGATGCTCTCTTGGCCACTCACAAGCTCTCAAAAATCACAAAAGAAAAAATGATTTGAAAATGACACTTGGACCCCTTATATAGCCTTCTGACCTAAATTTTACCCATTTTTAAAACTCAGAATTTTGCAAAAATTGCACCCTTGGAAAATTTTGACATCCTAGATCCATTTTTAAGATCAAAATCAAATTTTGCATTTATGTTGATAGTCAAAATTACATTTTAAAATTCTACCTTCTTCTATGCAGTTAG
This sequence comes from Cupressus sempervirens, assembly GCA_028749045.1. Classification (NCBI taxonomy): domain Eukaryota; kingdom Viridiplantae; phylum Streptophyta; class Pinopsida; order Cupressales; family Cupressaceae; genus Cupressus; species Cupressus sempervirens. The sequence goes on along the minus strand of CM053792.1, from coordinate 511,990,940 downwards.
CTAACCTTCTGAGGTCTAATCTTCAAATCATTGCTGGGGCATCTTCATTTCTTCATTTCTTCATGATTTCTACAATTTATATCTTCTTCTATTCACATTTTCATGCCTAAAATCATCTTTCTACTCTATTTGACCTAATTTTCATGCTTTATCCTTCGTGATCAACTCTGGTCAAACTGGGGTATTCTATCATTTCTGTATGGTCACACTTTGGTTCTAATAATTTATCTATCATCTTGGACATTGCTATGTCTCAATTTACTCATATCTACCTCATTTTTGTATTTCCCTTACGTCATTCCAATTTCAATCCTAAGGGGGTAGAAATACTCTATCATCACTTGCTACAACTATCTACTTCTTAGGAGCATATGTAAGATCTTTTCATTTGCTCTCGATCTATCTGTTTTGCTTGGTATTAACATTCTTCTTGAGTGCTAACATCATCTCTTTCCTGAGTGATCAATACTATCACTATCATACTGTACATTCAGGATTTTCTATCTCTTTCTGTATTTTGTTCTTTGGAATCAAATATCTCTCTATCTATTGCTACCTACTTGGTTTCTTTTTTCTTTAACGTAATGTGTTCCCAGATCAATTACACATTAGTTAAAGAAGGGAAAATGTAATCACCTAAAAATGGTCATCTATACTATTAGCCCCTTCTCAGCATTTTGGCTAATTTAATTAATCATTTACCTAGACCAAATTGCTAATAATCAATTAATTTGATTATGACCTATAGTTTGACTATGCTATCCTAAGATTCATTATTTAATTAAAAGAACATGTCCCCTTTTAATTAAATAAAAAACCCCCCTTTCTTCTAACCCACTCAATGTACACACATAATGTCTTATTTCTAATTTACAAATTAAAAGAAAAGGCTTTTTGACTTTTGTCTTATATGGGAAGTCAACTTCTATTTTATTGGTTGACTTGCTTATGCACATGGATCACTCCTATTTTCAAACTCCACCATTGATCTTCCATCATCTTGACCTTGATCTCTACTATTTGCATGACTTTAAAAGAAAGAGCTCTCTCCTTGTAAAAGGATCCATTCACCTTTTGAATATTGTTATGTTGTAGGTTTTCTAATAGATTTCTTTGGAGCTTTGTGGAGAACTTATCATCCCTTGTCTAGTTCTCTTATATATCACATACTAGCTTAAGATCATATGGAATTTTAGTATAGTTGCATGTTAGTTTAGCTTGTTTGCAATAGCTTGGATCTTGTAACACTCTCAGCTTGTTCAACATAGTTGCATTTTGCATTTCATCTTAGCTTACTCCATATTTGCATTGCATTCTTGAGGAACTCCTTGTGGACATTCACATTCTTGCATTTCATCTTTGGAACTTCCCATTGCATGGTTTATTAGCAAGAAGAGTATCTCTAAAGCTCACCTGAGAGCCTTCATATTTGAATCATACTCTCTTGCACTCCATGGATAGGAAGCTCTAAGCCGACATCTATACATTCTGAACTCATGAAATCACTTGGATAGAAGGGTTTAGAGTGTGACACAAATTGAGTGTACAAAGGGTACTCAAGGGATGATTTGATGAGAGATTTAATTAATTTGGCTAACCAGGAAAATGTTATGGGAATTAACCAAATTGATGAAGAGCTAAGGATAATCTATAGTGTGCAAAAATAAATGAAAAAAGGGGAAGAAAATCATTAATTGAATTAAGAAACAAAATATGGTGAGTTTGAAGGCCAAACTAAAGTTATTGACATCTACTATGCCAGGAAGGGGAAGATTCTTTCCGATGAGAAATGGGTATTTTAATATGGAATGTTAGGGGCCTTAATGCCCCTAACAAACAATGTTTAGTTAAGCATTATATTAGTAATTTAAAACCATATATATTTCTAATACAAGAAACTAAGTTGGATTTGAATGAATTAGCTCTCTTCAAGAAAAAAACTAGGGGTAGGTGAAATCTTTGGTATCCCAATAATAGGGGCCTCTTGTGGTCTAGCTATTATTTGGGACTATACTTTTCCTTCATCCACATAGGATTGAAAATGACTAGACTAGCTCATATCTCACTAGTCTAAAAATCATTTAAAAAAATATTTTGATTAATGTTTGTGGTCTTATTCAAAACTTTGATAAAAGAAGAAAATGGAATGAGATTTGTCAAAACCTATAATCTAATTCCAATCAAGCTAAAATCATTGGGGTACTTTATTGCTATTTAAAGTAACTCAAAAGAATGAGGTTCTAGTCAAAAGATTTCACAAGCCACAATAGAATTTAATAATTAGGTCACTCAATCATCATTAATGGAAATATAAACTAAGGAAAAAGCTATTACATGAAAAATAGAAGAAAAGGCTTTAGCTATATAGTAGAAAAATTAGACAAATTTCTCCTGCATGGATATATGAATGCGTTTGACACAACCCTAGAAACCAAGACATTATGATTCTCATGCTTAGACCATTATCCTTTTATATTAATAATATTTGCAAATAAGGACCCTAAAAGATGTCCTTTTAAATTTGAGTAAATGTGGCTCAAAGATGAATCTTTATTAGAAAAAATGTGGAATGATCAAATGAGGATGAAACTTTTGGCTCCAAATTATATTGTATAATTCATAAAATTAAGATAATAAAATTTATATTACTCCAATGGAATAGTGAGTATTTTGGGAATATTGTTAAATCTAAACCAAAACTAGAAAAACAAATAGAACAAATTAATTTAGAAGTATGTAACTCAGGCATCAATGAATATTTGTACTTAAAAGAAAAAAAAAACCTAATGATGAAATATGAATGTCTTAGCTAGAGAGGAATTATTCTAGAGACAAAAGTCATGAGAAACTTGGTTGGAAGAGGGAGATAGAAATTAAACATTCTTTCATAGTAGTACTAAACAAAGGAGATCTATCACCTAAATCATTAAAATTAAGAATGCAGATTGCATAATTTTGGAAGACCCCTCAGTTTTAACTTCTAAGATGGAAAATGTCTTTAAGGATATACTTAACAACTGGGAAGGATCAAGAATTATTGAGCAAGATAGAATTCTGGCAAACATACCAAAACTAGTTAATTAAGATCAAAATAAAATTTTAATGATAAAATTTACCAAAAAATAAATAGGGAATACCCTTTTCCATATGATCTTGGATAAAGCACTTGGGCCTAGTGGCTTCCCTACCCATTTAAAAAAAAAAGTGTTATCATTTTATGGGCAATGAAAGCATTGGTGGCTTTGAGGGGGTAAGAAAATTTTGTAGCTTGTTAGAAGAAGTTAACACCATTTCTTTTTACGTTATTCTCAAAAAGGATAAGGTAGAAATATTTAATGACTTTAGGAAAATTACATTATGAAACACATTAAATAAATTACTAACTAAAATAATTGCAAATAGACTTTTAAAAACTTGTACAATCTTAAATTGGAAGCACTCCAATTTAAGGTTTAGCACCTATCTAATGCAAGATCACCATGTTCTCTATCTCTTTCATTTCTTCCTCACTAATTTTCTATCCATTCTCCTAGGTGGAATTGGGGTAAAACCTAATAGATCCTCTTTAAAAATCCTATTTTTAAGGTGTTAACCTTGAGGTAGGATCTATTTTCCATAAGAACTTCCTTTTCATCCACCTTTCCACTTGAAATCTTATCTTGGCACTAAAATAGGGTTTTTCCTTATAATATGGGCATGATTTTATGATTCTAAGACCTCTTTTGGGGTCCCCAAATTGTCCCTGAGGTTTGTGCATATGAAAATCAAGAGTGTAATACACCCCTAATGTGTCAGGAGCACACTACACCCCTGATAGTACAATCAAGGGTACACTATGCCCTCGATAGAGCCCTATTTTGGCCCTTTTTCTCTGGGTCTCATATTTTAGATAACTGGGTACAAACTCCTATGTCAGCCCTCCTGTGAGAGTTAGTTCATTCTGATCTCTACATAAACCCCCCATTTTATCCATTCTTCATAAGACATCATCATGACATATTTTTCTCAAAATATCAAAGGATTCAAGTCTTAAAATTTCAATCCTTCAAGCATTCTATTGAAAATCAAGGATTCAAGCTCTCAAGAAATTGTAGGAGTTTATCTAGAAAGATCTCCATCAAGATCCTTTTGTACATCTTATACATCTATTCATCTTCATCTTCTTGGTCCAAATCCATTGGTGAAGACAAGAACATTTCATTTGATTCAAGAGATCCAACTTTGTAAGGTTCATTCTATTTCAATTATTTTAATTCAAGGTTAATTCCTAAATTGGGAACGAAACCTTCCCCCCCCCAATCAACAAAAAAAACCCTTTTTATTACAAGTTTTAGATCTCATATCAATGAATAGGTTGTAGATCATATCAATGAATAGGTTGTAGATAATAGTACTATTTTTGCCTTCTTTGAAACTACAAAAATAGGATCAATGTCAGACATAGTTTATTAGGGCCACACTCCACCCCTGATGCACCAGTTTGCCTTTGAAAGGCTCCCAAATTTTTTTTGGGTTTTGTCCATCAAATTTTTTTAGACTTGGATCCAAATATTTCCTCTCATTTTAATTAATATAGAAAGTAGAAAATAGATTTTCAAGGTGATTTCTTGTTCCTTTTGTTAATTCAGCACATCTTTATGTAGCATATACATAAACATTAAGTTTCTTTAAGGTTTTTTGGTCATCTTTCCCCTATTCTTCTAGATCTAGTTTGCATTAATGCTCCTTGATCACTTAGAATTAATCTCAGTAGACATAGTTATTTAGAATTGGTATTGATGTAGGAGCATCTTGGGTCTTGGAGCAATCTTGCATCAACTAAAAAAACATTTCTCCATTTGTAAAGTAGCATTTCTGCTGGAACTGTATTTTTCTGCATTTTGCATACTTGTTGTGGGCATTAATTTTATGGAATTATTAAAATGTTAAAAATTTTAGGGATTGAAGAGGGACTAGATTACTATCTATGATTAAAGTCACAAGTTCTAATTCTTCATAGTTTGGGAGATATGGCTATTTTTCTAACACATCATTTTTGTACTAGTTTCACAATGGGTTTATGCATGTGATTTTCAAAATGGATGCATAGCTCTCCTTAATGAATAATCCTTTGTGAACTTAAGGGGTTATAGAGGACCTAAATTAATACCTTTAGTTCAAAGGAAAAGTTCCAATTAAATCAGAGCTAGGAGATATTTCCATTTTCCTCAAACATCGATTTTCAAACAATTTTCGTAGAAACATGTGGAGTTTTCATCTTGCACAGTTTTGTATGAGGAAATGGGATCTTTTAAGATAGGGCCATGTTATTGGATCATGCATGGACCTAAATATGGCTTGGTATTAATTTTTATTCATATTTTCTATAGTTTTGGTTTACTCTTCCAAGGAGGACCTATAATGTAATTAAATGCCTAACTCGTTGACTTGTGTCTTAGTTGGCTATATAAGAAGTTTGGATTGTTGCATATTATTGTGATTAGGATGATATGAGGTAGAAGATAGATCATGAGAAGATCTTAGACAAGAAGGCTAGATGTGATTTTGGATTTGATTTCATAACTCTTTATATATGGTCGTAACCCGAAAGGCCTCACAGCTAAGCATGTTGGGATTTAATTTCAGATTGTATCATATGATTACGTAGGATTTGGTCTCTTGTTCTCTATAATTTATTTAATTTGTATGTTGCTTCTATGTGTAACTTTGAGAACTAGATGTTTGTGGGATTAAGTTGGACCTATTCCTCTTGAATCTTCCCATCCCTATGTTAGGTGGTATCAGAGTAGTGTTATTTCTTATGGATTGGATCATGGAGAACCTTATTAGATTGATTGTAGGGTGGCAGATCTGAAATCTACCCTATAACTTTTAGAAGGTTATGTTCTTATAGGAACCTAATTGTCAAGATGGTTCATGGTAGAGGAAATGCTAAAAATGCCATAATGGACATGTTGAGATAGATTGCAACTAGACTTGAAGCTATGGAGATAACACAAAGAAGAGTTGTACATCTTCAAGATGTTAGTGATGAAGAAGATGCAACACCTAATATTGAACCTATACCTAAAGATAAACAAGATGAGGAAATCCATTTGAGATTTTTGTGTAAAGCTAATTCTGGACCTACTGTTAAAGTTACACACTGTGATGGAAGACTTGAGACTGATTCATTGTTGGATTGGATCTCTGAGATGGAAAAATATTTTGAGTATGAAGGTACTCTTGATAATAAGAAGGTTAAGATTGCAGTCATGAAGTTGAAAGGTCATGCATCTCTTTGGTGGGATCATTTGCAAACTGATAGACAAAAGAGAGGAAAAGAAAAGATCAAGACATGGATGAAGATGCTTGGAAAGATAAAGAAGTTTCTCCCAATAGACTACCAAGTTAGTTTATTGAGAAAATTGCAAAATTTGAGACAAAAGGACACGAGTGTGAAGGAATATACTTAAAAATTATACAAGATGGATATAAGATTTGGACATATTGATGAAGAAGTTTAGAAAGTGGCTAGATACTTAAATGGTCTGAGAGTATCAATTCAAGATGATATTGGATATGTTAAGATGGATATCATGGAAGAGGCATATCAATTTGCTTTGAAAGATGAAGAAAATTGTCAAAGAGACATGATCAAATGAAAAGAGAAAGAGGTGGTAGATTTCAAAGAAGTAGAGGTAGAACCTATGGAGAAAGCAAAAAATCTAGTGATGTTACAACACAAGATAAAGGATGGAAAGATGAACATGCTAAAAGAGGTAATTACTCTAGAGGTAGCTATACTAGTTACTCTAGGAATAGTAATAGTGGAAAAAGAGAAGAGAGATCTTGATTTAAAGGTACTTGTTATAAATGTGGTGAAGAAGGACATAGGGCCTTTGAATGTACTAACTCTATAAAGAAGATTGGAGGTAATAGTTGAAATACTTTAGCTTGTGAAGAAGTTGCTGAAACACCTAATGAACCTAAAAATAGTTAGAATATGATGTTAAGAAGGATCTTGTGGAATGAAGATATTAATGAGGAACCTATTTTGAGAATAAATTTGTTGAAAACTAGATGTAAGATCATTGAAAAATGTTGCAAAGTAATCATTGATAGTGGAAGTTCAGATAATCTAGCATCCGAAGAGATGGTTACCAAATTACAATTGCAAAGATTAAGACATCCTAAGCCTTACCATGTTGCTTGGATCTACAAGGAGCATAATTTACTTATAAGTGAACAATGCCTTGTCAAATTTAAAATTGGGAATTATCATGATGAAGTCTTGTGTGATATTATGTTGATGGATTGTTGTCATATTCTTATGGATAGACCTTGGCAGTATGATAGAAAACCTTTGAATGATGGTAGGTTAAATCAATATACTATTTGGGTGGAAGGAAATAAACAAATATTGTTGCCTTTGGTGGAAATATTTGATGAAAGTCATTGTACTACAATTAGAGTATTTTTGGTAGAGGGTAAAAAGTTTGCAAAGGAAATGAAAGAACAAAATGTTAGGTGAAATGTTTTCTTTAATACTTTGATTCCTAGAAATATGGAGAAACAAGATGAATTGGAACATGCAGCTGAGATTGAACCTTTGTTGACTGAATTTCATGACATCATTTTTGATAATGTACTTGATGGTTGCCTCCTATGAGAAGTATAAGTCATTGTATGGATTTGATATTTGGAGCTAGTTTGCCTAATAAAGCACCACATAGATTGACACCCGATGAAAAGATTGAGCTGAATAGAAAAGTGCAAGAATTGATGGAGAGAGGTTTGATTAGAGAAAGTTTGAGTCCTTGTGTAGTACCAATTGTGTTAGCACCTATAAATAATGGAGAACGTAGAATGTGCACTGATTCCAGAGCTATAAACAAGATAATAGTGAAGCGCAAATTTCCATTGCCTAGGATGGATGACATAATTGATACTTTGAGTGGAGCTAAGTATTTTACAAAGATTGATTTTAAAAATGGTTATCATCAGATTCAAATCAGAGAAGGAGATGAATGGAAAACTACCTATAAGACTAATGAGGGATTGTATGAATGGTTGGTTATACTTGTTGGTTTGACTAATGCACCTAGTACTTACATGAGGTTGATGAATTAAGCTTTGAAGAAATGGAGACATTATTTGATGCCTAAGGATTTTGTGTTGTATACTAACCATAAAGCTTTGCAATATTTAGGAAGTCAACATAAGTTGAATCAAAGACATATGAAGTGGATTCATTTTTTATAGAGATTTTCCTTTTCATTGAAGCATAGAAGTGGATAGTTGAATAAATTTTCTAATGCCTTGAGACGAAGAAGAATTTTTTTGATTGAGATGAGAGTTGAGGTACTTGGTTTTGATGATTTGAAGAATTTATATGAGGCTGATCTTGATTTTGTAGAATCTTGGAAAGCTTGTAAAGAACAAACAATAAGTGATATATGGGCTGATGATTTCATTTAGGAAGACATGTTGTTTAAAGGAATTTAGTTATGCATACCTAGAGGATCTATGAGAGAAAATATAATGAAGGAGAAACATAGTGGTGGACTTGCTAGACATTTTGGGATTGATAAGACAGTGAAATTGATTTTAGAGAGATAATTTTGGCCATAGATTTATAAGTATGTACAAAGAATGGTAAGAAGTTGCAAACTTTGTCAAACAACAAAAGGAACTTGTTAGAATTTAGAATTGTATTCACTTTTTCTTGTACTTGATAAGCCTTGGGAAGATATCAGTATGGATTTTGTTCTTGGATTACCTAGAACTTAGAGGGGTAATGATTCTATCTTTGTTGTGGTTGATAGATTTTCAAAGATGGCTCATTTCATACCTTGTAAGAAAACATCTGATGCTTTACATGTTACTGATTTATTCTTTAAGGAAGTGGTAAGATTTCATGGATTGCTTAAATCTATTGTTTTAGATAGGGATACTAAGTTTACCAATTATTCTTGGAAGACACTTTGGAAGAAGCTAAATATAGAGGTTAAGTTTAGTTCTACATTTCACCCTCAAATAGATGGAAAAAATAAAGTTGTGAACAAAAGTTTGGGTAACTTGTTGAGATGTTTGGTTGGGGATAAGCCTTCTAACTGGGATTTGGTTTTGGCACAAGTAGAGTTTGCATATAATAATTTTTTGAATAGAAGTACTAAGAAAACACCATTTGAGATTGTTACTAGATTTCATCCCAAGGGAACTACATAATTGAGAGTCTTGAGCATGGAATCAAATAGGAGTGTTGAGGTTGAAGGATTTGCTGATTTTATGAAGAAACTACATCAAGAAGTCAAAGATAACTTAGATAATAGTAATCTAGTATATAAGGAAAGAATGGATCAAAAAAGAAGACATAAATATTTTGAAGTTGGAGATGAAGTAAAAATTTACTTGAAGAAGAATAGATTTTCAGATGGAACCTATAGAAAGCTAAAAATGAAGAAGTTTGGGCCTTGTAAAATTTTGAAGAAGTTTGAAAGTGGTAATACTTTTGAGATTGAATTACTAGAGGATATGAATATTTCACCTATATTCAACATTGCAGACATATATGAGTACCATGAATAAGATCATGAAGCACTTGATAAACTAGATTATCTTAAGAAGAAAGTTGATGTGATTGAAAGAGTTTTTGATACCAGGATAAGAAAAAGCATGAGAGGAAAAGATTATTTGGAATACCCAGTTTAGTGAAAAGACAAGCCAATTGAAAATAGTTTTTGGATTACACAAGCTGAATTAGATCTTTATGATTCGGGTCCAAACATGAGTAGTACTTGATGTGGACATTAGTTCTTTATTAACACTAGGTATTTGATGTAGGAGCATCTTGGGTCTTGGAACAATCTTGCATCAACCAAAAAAATATTTCTCTATTTGTAAAGTAGCATTGCCGCTGGAACTATATTTTTTTGTATTTTGCATACTTATTGTGGGCACTATAACTAATTTTGCACAATGATTTAGAGGTTAAAATTTTTAGAAATTGAAGAGGGCCCAGAGTACAATATATTATTAAAGGCAAAAGTCCTAATTCATCATGGTTTGGGGGATATGGCTATTTTTCTAAATGCATCAATTTTTTTCCAATTTTGCAACGGGTTTCTATGTGTGACTTTTGGGATGGATGCACAAATCTCCTCAATGAATCAACCTTTTCACTCTTAAGGGTTTGTAGAGGACCTAAATTAATACCTTTAGTTCAAAGGTAAAGTTTTAATTCAATTGGAGCTAGGAGATATCATTTTTTTCCTCAGAGATCGATTTTCAGACAGTTTTTATAGAAACGTGTGAAGTATTCATCTTGTGTAGTTTTGTATGAGGAAATGGGATCTTCTTAAGATAGGGCCTTGTTATTGGATCATGTTTGGACCTAAATATGGCTTGGTGTTAAGTTTCATTCATATTTTTTATAGTTTTGGTTTACTCTTCCAACGAGAACCTATAAAGTAATTAAATGCTTGACTAGCCGACTTGTGGCTTAGCTGGCTATATAAGAAGTTTGGATTGATGAGGATTATTATGATTAGGATGATATGAGGTAGAAGATAGATCATGAGAAGATATTAGAGAGGAAGGCTAGATGTGATTTTGTATTTGATTTTATAACTCTTTGTATATGGCCATAACTCGGAAGGCCTCACAGCCAGGCATGTTGGGACTTATTTTTTGATTATATCATATGGTTGCATATGATTTGGTCTCTTGTTCTCTATTATTCATTTAATTTGTACGTTTCTTCTGTGTGTAAATTTTAGGAGTGGATGTTTGCAAGTTTAAGTTGGACTTATTACTCTTGAATCTTCCCATCCTTGCGTTAGGTATTGAAAGGTTCTTATCCTTATTTACCCCTTTTTACATCACACACTCACAATACAATAAAATGAAACATGCATGTATGTAGGTTATGTGATGAACCTAGGTTTATCTCCTTGATTCACATTTTTTGCACTTTATTTTTTGGTGAACTTGACTATGCCAACTCTTTCTTTTGTGATGTTAGATTATCCTTTGTATTTTGTGGTGTGTTTTGGTTGTGCATTCACCTTTATTAGTGAACCTGATTGTCTACATTTCCTCCTTTGATTTTCAAGCTAGATCCTTGCATTATCTTGTGTCAATTCTTTCTTTTGTGGTATTTTCTTAACCATTATTGTTCATTGCATGCTTTACAATCTAATAGTTTGGAGTTCATACCATATGGGTCTTCTTGCCTTTTTTGGTTTATGATATTTATTACTTATAGTCCCGCCTATATTATTCCCCATTAGGAGAAGTTGTAGACTCATGGCTTTTATTTATTTAGATTCTTATTCTCCTCTTCTTTGAAACCTTAGTGAACCTATGGTTTCTCATGATCCTAACCCTCCTATGGAGCATGAATCTTCTCACTCATCTCATGATGAGGATGAGGCTTTTAGAGTTCCCCATGAAAAAGTTGATAAGATTTATATTGTGATTGATAAAATGTATGAATGACTTTTAAAAGAAAACCACAAAACTAAGACTATTTTTTCTTTTGATGCTCTTAAGAAAGTGATCCATAATGATGAACATAGTATTAATATTTTGCATTATCTTACTCATCTTGTCCATACTCATGTTAAGCCTTTGACTCAAGTTGCTTCTAAAGTTGGATTAACTCCTCTTGTTTCTACACTTGAGCCTATTTTGTCAGTCTTTGTGCCTATCTCTAGCACTTCCACATATGTTCCTCCTATCATGTCTACTTCTATATAGGTATCTAATCTTCTATGTATTCTTCCTATTCCTTCCTTACCTGTGAGTGTTCCTCTTGTTTTATTACTAATTTCACAACCTTCATAATCATAATGTTCCTTTTAGTTATCCTAACCCTTCTACTATGGTTCCCATTGTTCAACTTGTGCTTTCTTCCATTCCAAATAATTCACACACTTTTTCTAGTGTATTGAATGTGCTTGTTCCATCTCACCCTTCTAATGATTCCACTATCCTTAGTATGGCTTAGATAGTGTCTTCTTTGCAACAACAACTTGCCTTTTTCACTCAATCCAAGTTCCATGTCCCTACATGTGATATGGGAGTCCTTTATCTTTTTATATTATCAATACTCCTTCTCCTTTACAAGATTATATTCCTTGCCTTGATACTTACAATGGTAAAAGTGATCATGTCACACATCTTAAGACTTTCCAAGCTCTATGTAGTGATTATGCTCAAAACCATAGGATTTTAGCTAAGTTGTTTTCTCAAACTTTCCATGAAAAATATTTGCAATGGTATTTCTCTTTTCCACCTTAGTCTATTGATCCATTTCATAAACTAGCTACTTACTTCATACAACAATTTTAAAATGATATTGGTCCTTTTGTTTATTTGACCAATTTGATGCATTGTAAACAAGGACCTAAGGAGAAAGTGACTGATTTTATTGGTAGATTTAAGCATTTGCATGCTCATATTTCTTATCATGTGCCTTATATTGATATAAAACATATATTTATTTCAAATTTTCAAAAAGACATTTGAGATAAGATTATTCTTATTGAGTTTACCTCTTTTTTACAATGTTGTATATCACTTCATCATTATAAGATAAGAGTGATGCCACACCTAATCCTAAAAAATTCAACAAACCTAACAACTCTGTCAAGATGAATAAAAAAATGAATACTATAGATGGTCAAGTAGTTGTTGCCTCTCAGAGTGCCACTACTTCTTCCTCTATTTTTTTGATGAATCATGTTTACTTGCCTCTCTAAGTCACTATATTCCATTATGACTACATTGATTAGTTTTAATATTATTACACTTCCTCCTATTAAACCACTCTTGCTTTATACTACATCAAGTTCACATTTTAATCATCAAGATTTTTGTCAATTCCACTGCTAGCTTGGACATGATAGTAAAGTTTGTTACTCTTTGAAACATAATATTTAGTATTTGAGTGATGCTCATGATTTATCTATTGAGGGTCAAGATAGTGGGAATAAATATGTGGTACCTCCCAATAAAAATCTTCAAATTTATGCTAATCCTTTATCTCAACTTACTAAAAACACTATTGTTAAACAACCTTCTTCTTCTATTCCTCCTAAAGTGAATGTTTCTTATAATACTTTATGACAAGAGAATGATAATACCATTAATATTGTGGAACATGTAACCCAACCTCTACCTCCACCTAAGGAAGACATTCCCCTTGTATCTAATGATCAAATTAAACCAAAATGTAAGCATATGAGAGCCCTTACTATCTCATTCACTGATGTTGATAAGTTTAAGGCTTTGCATGGTCCTCTCTATATTTCTACTCAGATTGCTAAATATCCTTCTTATGGGTGTCTTGTCGATTCCAATTATATGGTTAACATAATCATTGGGGAAAATATTTATAATAAAGGGAAACAATGTGAATTTTATGACTTAATTAGTACTTGGATATATACTTGTAATGGTTTATTATATCCTCCACAAGGTTCCATCTCTTTCCCTATTGAGATTTGTGGTAAAGTGGTGAATACTATGTGTTGTCTTGCATTTTGTCACCATAAAATGTAGGTAACTATAAGAAACTTTTTCATTTAGTTTCATTTTTCTCTAACATTAGTTCATTATTTAATTGTTTAGTACTGATATATCAATCAAGTCCAATTTTCATAATGAACTCTTTCACTGAAGGCTTTCATCAATTTTGGAAATATTCTTAACAAGGCTAAGTTACTGAGAGGGGAGGAGCGAATCAATAACTTCTAAAATTTCTAAAACTTTAATCCGATTAACACTTAATCCAATATGAATATTCTGATCTAACTACATGAATGAGAAAATGAAAACATGAAAGCATTCATAACATTTTGACACAAAGATTTGATGACCCAAAAACCTTCGAAATAGAAAGTAAAAATGGGGTGGGGATGATACCCACAAGCTTTAGTACTGTAGAATAAAGTTGGCCTATTAAGGCTTACATTGATCACTTCTGATGATCTACCCTGTTAGGAGCAATAAGGACTGCTAAGTCCACTTTGTGGAAGGATTTATAAACATACAATGAAGTATGCACTCGGTAAAAATATTTGCATAAGACTATTAGGTCTACCTTGTTAAAGGATTTGACTGATCCACCTATTAGGATGAAGTAGTAGCTAATCTCTGATCTACAAATTGGTTTGTTGAATGAGATTCCTTTAAGTTTATAAATCACCTTGCTGTGATACATGAATCTTGGCTGCTCTTTAAACTATTGTAGCCTTTTTAATTCACACTTTCTACTCTTCTCTGACGATCACATTGATACCATGCATATATTTTCACACTCACTCACTCATTGGATATGATACAATACATTACATATATACCAATCCAATTATACAAATTAAAAATTTGGCCACCAATAAAAGTTTACACAAATATTAAAATGTCAGCTCAAATGTAGACACTTGAGCTCTAAAGACTGACTCAGTGATGTTTTGAAACTCAACATCCACTGTCATTGCTCAGCATCATCATACACTTGGTAGACATAGAAGCTCAATCCATACTGATCACTTCCAAGTAGTCTTGAAATCGGTCTACACTGGTGACTTGGTAAATATTGTGAAACTCATCATGTAAACTGAATCACTTGTTTACCTCTACATAGCTTGGTAAACACTATCTCCTTGAGCTCGGTATAAATTGAGTCACTTAGTTAACACTAAGTAGCTCAGCTAACATTGGACTTGCATCACAAAAATTGCAAACTCTATAATCACTACACAACTTGGTTTGCACTAGTAAACTTGGCATACACTGAGATGGTTAGTTTACAGTGCTAATATTCACACTTACTGTAACTACTCGATGTACACTAGAATTTTTCCAAAGGACTCGATAGTAATTATAGAACTCGGTAACAACTAAAATGTTTGGAAAACACTATTAATTGTATAATAAGCTTGGTAGATACCTATAAGATGAATAAGTGTATGTCACTAATAAAAAACTTGATTGATATGTCAACAATCTCCCCCTTTGGCATTAGTGACAAAAACACTTATTGACCAAAACTAAATTCAAAAAGAGTTCTTGAATATCTTTATCCATCACCTTGTGATTCTATCTCAGTAGAGTATACCATTTTTGAGATTTTTCAAAATTGGTTTTGTAAGATATATTTTTGTACATGGTAAGGCTTCTATATAGTATATTGTACATACTTTCTATACATCTATCTCACATCTATCTTTACAACTTAGGTACAATTCTTACATTTTCTCCCCCAGAACTCATAATTTTTGTATCTTCTCTATATCTTATATGTCTTCTCCCCCTTTCTATTATATCTTCTCCCCCTTTTTGACAATAATGCCAAAGATTTATTCTAAATATTTACATATTAATGCAAAAATGAGATAAAAAGTCTGAATTTACCTTGAGTATTGTAGCCAACATATTGTCCCAATTGTCCCACAAGACCTTACATATGTGAAGTGCAATCTGCACTTCTATTGACAACTCAATCATGTGGTCTGCTATGGAGAATTTGTTGTCATAGATGAGAGTTTTTGAATGTGCAATATTCTTTTGAAGTGCATCCATGTTGGGAAGAATCATATTCTAAATATCTACTAAGGTAGATTCGATTTTAGCCTCTTCCTTAAGCAATTCTACTTGTAACTCTGTCAAAAATTTGGTCTTACTAAAATGTATAGGGCTTGAACTAGGGTCAAGCTACAACTACTGAGAACTTTCCTTGAGGTCTTCATCTATCTTGGACAATTTGTCCTTTATTTCCTTAGTAAAATTTGAAACATCACACAATTTACCAAAAAGTACTGATACATTTGTACATGAAGTTTCTAGGGAACCCAAAATTGTAGAGAGTTCTACTTGATAAATTACAATTTGCTAAGCAATATGCTCTAGCACTTTATTCTCAAAATTCTTCTCTGCCTTCTGTAGTAACTTATCCTATCCATCTATATCTTCATTGAACTTTTGAACTGCCTCTACTAGCTGAAACAAAATTGGTTGAGATGAATCAACCTCTATACCTGCCACCTCTGCCAAAATATGCAACCTTGGGATCAACTGGTTCATTTACAAGTACCCCAATAATGTCCTTAGTTTCATCAATATTAACCTCATATCCAAGATGTTTCACCCATGTAATTGTAGGCCTGACTGCCTGAATGTATACCTTATCACTGTCGACCATGAAACATACATCTTCCTTGTAATCTTCAACTTTTCTTGGAATCCTGAAACTATTATTCATTTTCTCTCTAAATGCATCAAAATAGTTATCCATGATACTATTATAGTTCTCTCCCATCTCAACAATGTATTCATTAATTTGGTAGAGAACTGACACATCTTTTCTCCATACAACTGATCCTTTTGAAGGGAAAAATTTCTGAACATAAAAGAATAAATAGGTCAATAGTGAACCAAACTTACACAAGTTGTTCTTTGACATCTAGATGCTTCCCATGTTCTTGTTAAATTACTTCAACAGAAGCTCAACAAGTTCAAGAGAGAAATTGTTCTTGACTACCTTGTAAGCAAGGTCGACTACTTCACAAGGCACACTATTTGACTAGCTAGGGCTATAGATCTTGTGTGCTATGATATGAATGCCAAATTTTAATTCCATATTAGTCACACTGCTTATCTTCATGCCTCTACCATCCCATTCTGCTAGGGTTTTCTTCTCAAGTTTAGCCTGACCTATAGTTTTGGTCATTTTTGCCTTTGATTAAAATTGGTCACTCCAACCATAACTGACCATTGTGCACCTAACTGAGAATATACCTAATCCATTTTACTTGAAATTTATGGGGGATATGAGGAATATGAGTCAACCCTTTTCTCTCCAGGTGTTGATGCTTGGGTTTCAAGATGCCATTAGCACACAACTATTCTAGGGCTTCATCGATTTCTAAAGTGCCAATATCTTGAATGGTGGATTTAAAAGTGAGAATGAATGTCATTAATCAACAGTACCTTTGGAGGGATTTGAGATTGCACTCTACTCGGATCTAGGGTTTCAACAATTGTAGGAGTGAGCTTGAAATATGGAGCTTTCCATTCACCTTGAACTAGCATTTTAGAACCTTGCTTTTCCTTGCTGCTAGTGGATGCCATCTTCGCTTGGTAGGGTTTGAGAGAATTCAAAATCTTCTGGTAAAAATTCACTCAAATCACTTGGAAGCTCTTTAAGATCACACTGCGCAATAGCTCTCAAAAATTCACTATAGAAAATGACTTCAATTCCATTCCTTTTATCAAATTTCACCATAAATGCTTGGTATAGATGGTAGATCAAAGTGATAGACTATCATCCACTTCCTTGCATTGATTACTAAACCAAGTCTTCCATCATTCTATAGCCATATAAAATTTTAGTTACTCTCAACCTCGCTAGGTAGAGTCTATGATCTGACCTCGAAAGTGACTCAGTAGTGAATGGTACCCTTTTCACTCGATGATCCCTTTGTATCTTGAATACAAATATGGATCTTTTGTCCTTTCAATCTGGGACTGATTTGAATGTCTTCTCTAGTAACCTAGTCCTAGCTTCTCCTTTGAGAAATCAAGTAGAGATTGTGGAGTCACCCAATTCTTGAGTGACTTGTTCATCATTTTTTGGACTTTCATTCTTTGTAGACTTTGGAACCCATTGCTATCTCATCTATTTTTGGATGTTATCAACATTTTCCTTCTTCTCATCTTCAATTCGACTAATATTCATGCAATTCTTGGAAAGATGACCAATTTTTGTACAAATGAAACATATTTTAGTAGTATCTATTTTCCTCAAATGATACTTTATACAATTCATTCCGATGTGTCTAAATTCTCCACAATAATGACATCTGCACTAGGTTTTATAGTCCCAACCAAATTTAGCTTTTACAATTTATTCTACTAGGTTTAATATCTTGGTTTTTCATTTTGATGATTTGTGCCCATGCTTCTTGCATTTGTGACATTTGCCTTCAAATCTTGGTATTTCTTTGCATTCACTAGCCTTATAACCATGATGATTACAATTGTAACATTTTTCATTGAATTTTTCTTTTCCATTGCTCCAACATTTGTTAGAAGTATGACCTATCTTACCATAGTGATTACAAGTAGGTCTTTGATTCTTTTGTCCTCCTTACTTAGATGATTCTCCTTCTTTTGTATATCCAATTCCTACTTTTCCTTTTTGTCTATAAAGATTTTTCTCATTCAACTGATTCATGTCTGCTTGGGATTTCATCATTCTTTCATTGATTTGTCTTTAAGAGTTTGGGTCATTTCACAATCTTTCATTTTCAAATCTTAGGCTCATGATTTCTTCATTTGTATTGGAGAACTGATCAATGAAGTCTGCTTGCTGAAGGGATTACTACTAGATTTCATTGTTCTTTTCTTCTATCTCTTCTTTTATCTTGTTCTTCTCTTCCATAACTTCACATAGTCTTATTGACTAAATTTCTTGCTCTCTTCTTAGTTCTCTTATTTCTTCTCGTAGGGAACCATTCTTTTCTAGGAACTCTTTGATTGCTTCGTTGGCTTCATCTAGATTGCTTGAATGCAGGTCTTTAATTCATTCTTCAATGTAGAGATGATCATTCATTTGAATTGTAAGCTCTTTTCTTCTTTTCAAAGATTGAGAGAGTTTCTCCTTCGCTTTCTTGAGTTGGGCAATAGCCATTTCCAAATCTAGCCTCTCATTGTCAATATTTCCAACAATTTGTATCATAGCAATCACTTTATGTTTTGTTTTTAGGTTACTTTATCATTTAAAATTTTCAATTAAAGTAATTATAGTGCACTTAATGTTATATTTTTAAGTTGAGTTGCTTTATAAATTTTCACTTAAATGACTATATTAAGTATATAATTTGATTTAATTTTTGAGTGTTAATTCAAAACATCTTCATAAATATTTTTTTTGAATGATATTTGCACATTATAAGTTAAAATATGCAGTCTAAATATTATTTATGAACCAATTATATGACATTTCTTCAAAAATCAATTAAACATGTGCTTAATTGATCACTTAAGTTGTGCAAACATGTCTTTTAACCCAGTTGCATATAAAACATGCAAATGCTCCTAGAGAATTCATTTTTGAACTTAAGGCATGTAAATGCCTTTAACATAAAATATGCAATGAGCCTTCTAGAGTGAGAAATGCATATTCAAGAATTTAAAATGTGCAATCACCCTCCTAGAGTGCATTTTGCACTAAATGGTTTATTAATATCATATTTTAAAAATGTGAAATGCTCCTCCAAGAGTGCATTTTGCACCTTGAGATCATTTGACATATTTTAAAAATGTGTGATGGCACTCTAAGAGTGTGTTTTACATGGGAAAGTCATATCCATATTTAAAAAATGTGTGATAGCACTTGAAGAGTGCATTTTTGACTGAATGCATATTTTAAAATTTTCCAACACTCCTCAAGAGTGTGTTTGGCATGAAAAAATCGAACACATGCATTTTGAAACATGTAATCTCTCCTACAAAAAGTAATTTTCCTTGGATACATGCAAATGCCATTATAGAACCCGATTTTGAAGGTTGAAGGGAAAAAGTGCATGTTCTTACTCCCCAAGAACACGTTTTTCTTCAAAAACCCTACATCCACCCAAAACATAGTTTGAAATCATCAAGATCAAGGCCATTTTTACCTCTTTGGCCATTTCCATACATC
Source organism: Cupressus sempervirens (assembly GCA_028749045.1). Classification (NCBI taxonomy): domain Eukaryota; kingdom Viridiplantae; phylum Streptophyta; class Pinopsida; order Cupressales; family Cupressaceae; genus Cupressus; species Cupressus sempervirens. The sequence goes on along the minus strand of CM053792.1, from coordinate 511,971,250 downwards.
TAACATTGGTATTCATGACGAGATCGTTTCATTTTATGGAGATTTGAAGCCATGTTTTCATCCAAAAAATCCATGTTTGGGCTTTTTGATCCATGTTATTGGGTTCTAAGATCACAATTTCTTTCCTCCAATGTCGAAATTGATTCATGTCTAGGCTCTTTAAGACTATGTTTTTGTTAAAAAAAGGGTTTTCATTGGGTTGTTTGCAAAAAAAATCTTGTGCATTAGTGATCTTTGACCACATTTTTGGCATCCTCATGCCAAATCTGACCATTGAATACCATCACTTGCAAGAGTGAAGGAATTCAAATATGTTGTTTGCAAATCCAGATTTGGAGGAGAGTTGTATTTCAAATCTAAAAATCTTTCTATTTTGGCTCATTGATCTCCAAGTAAGTGAACATTTTCAATGTTGTTTATTATTTTGTGCTTATCTTTCTATTATATTGTATATTTTAGCTTGATGTAGCACACTTGTCCATAGATATGCCATGAAAAGTACATTTTTTCTTTAAATATGATGACAATTCTCATTTTCATACTTTTGGATTTTTCCCAAACACCAAATTTGAATTTGCACTTTAAAGTAACTTGCCTCTTGATTGTTTGAGTCTAAAAACAAATGTACATGTTTCTCTTGTGTTTTTTTGTTGTTGTTTGTTTGCTTGATTTCTTATTTTTCTTCTTTTGGAAGGAATTGCAAGTTCTTTCCCAAGAACTTGAGCATGTTTCACTTCACTCCAATTTCCATCATTTCATGCAAGTGCATCATTTCATTTCACATTCATCATTACATTTCATCCATCCCCTTCATATGTAATTATATTCCAAGAGAAATTATATGTAATTCCATTCTCCATCCACATCCACATGTAACCTCACTCTCCATCCTAATCTACACATAATTTCATTCTTTGGACCTCATTGCATAACTACATCAAGTCATGATTACATGTAAATCACTTTATATGTAATGGAATCCAATGAACCCACTTTTGAATAAAAGTCACACTTTTCAAGACCAAGGTTAACATTTCCACACATTTTTATGCATCTTACATTCATTCCTCAGAGCATATAGATAAGAGCTCACTCTTTCCCACATATTTCCATCTTCTTGAGTTGCATTTCAGCCTTTGCATATGCCTTCTATGATTATTACATGAGATCTTTGAGTGTTTGAGCAATACTCAAAGTATTTAATCCATACTCCAAACCTTTGTTGTTAATCAAGAATCAACGCTTTTATGGAATCAATACCCTTTGATGTGGTGTTCATATTTTGGAATTTTCATGTTGTAGAACAACAAATGTCCTCATCCACAAAGTCCAAAGGAAAGATTACGTACCAATATGACAAAGAGTAAGCTCATGTGACTACATCTAAAGTTTCATCACCTCTTTATAATGATTTTGACAGAAAGATCGAGCATGTTGACATGGTTGATTTATTATAAAGGGCTGAATCTCCTTCAAATCATGAAATGAAGAGCATCAAGAAGAGTAATATTCATTTGGTATCTACTTTCCCTATGGCTTCCTTGGAACTAGATTTTGTTTAGAGTTGTGCACAAAATTTCAGTCCAAAGATCACGACAATAAGGAATGTAGATGGAAAGGTTGCCATTAGCCTTGATCTAGAGGCTATTGAACAATCTTTAAAGGTCCTCAAAATGTAGAGTGTGTAGACTTGTCGAAAGATATGTCTTTAGATTTATGGAATGAAAAGAGGGTGGATTATCAAAAATATATAAGTGCATATTTGTTAAAGGTCAGAAGAAGCAATTTTTCAAGATGGCCTAAAACTATTCATAGGTCAAACTCCAATTTACAAAACAAAGACTTAATAACTCTTCTTAGCAAGATATGTGGTCTCAAAATTCCAGTAGCTTCTAGCCTTGGATGTATAAATTCATTCTCTAGATCTTTGATAATGAAGAACCTATCTTCTGGGGAGAACTTATTAGTACTACTATTTGTAAGCAATTGCTTAATGTAGAAATCTCAATGCCATTCTACATGAATTCCTACTTGGTTTAGATCATTGCATCCATGGGATCTTTATTAGGTCTCTCCACCAAAGGGGATTAGTTACAAGTTCCTATTTGGGGCTAATATGATCAAATCACCTTTTTGCACAACAAATAGAATTAAAGAGAGTCCAAGATGCATTTTTTTGATATTTCTAGTAATTTTTTGATAAATAGTTGGAAATTAAGTGAGTGTTAGATGAAGCTTGGAATAGAGTTAATTAATTTGGTGTTATCTTTCTACAGTTTCCAACTTTCACTTATTTGAGAGTTGGTTATTTCAAAGGAGAGCGATATACTCTACTAAATCTTGCTACATATAAGATCATACTGATGAAATTAGCTAGATAGGTCATGGAAGTACAATGTTATCAAAATTCTCTACATAGGCTAGGTTTTGGTATCACTACAACCAAACCCTTGGTAATTGGTGAGTATTGTTACCAATTTAACATGCCTCTTAAATTGTTATGTTTTACACTAAACTGATTATGTTTTATCTGCTAACTAAGTGTGCTTAGCTGTTGAGAGTATACAGTACAGAATGAAAAGAATGCAGCAAACAAAGTACATGAAGCATAAGAAAGAGAATTGATCACTTTTTCAAGATACAAGTACTGAAATAATATTCAAAGTATTCAAATTTTTTTTTTTTACAAAGTGTTCATGTTTACATAGTACTTGAATACAATGCATTCAGATATTACTAGTGCTCTCAGCTCCTAACATAAATATTTGAATTAAACACATTGTACAAATAGAAAAGTACTAAAAAAGTGATAGAAAGGAAAGGCATACATTGCCTGAATGGAAATTTTTTGCGTTGAATGTTGGAGGGCTGATCCTGCATCTCCATTTGGGATTCAAACTCGTAAAAAATGAATAAAAAAATGGATTAGTTCATACGAACTGAGCAATGGAAAACTTTCCTATCATCTATACTCTGCTATTTATACAACATGGTTATCCAGATAACTATGCTAAAAGCCAAGAAAAATCCAAAGAAGATAAAACATATTTTTACTAATGAATTTGTTCCATGTGTAGATACAGGCATGAAGACTTGAGGCTATAGAAGGATCATGTGTAAGTTACATGCATGAAGCCTTTTGGCTGAGTTTGTTTAGGCAAAGACAAAAGATATTGGGGAGACTATTGAGGGGGCATACATAAGTTCAGGTATGGGACCTTCTAGTTAAACCAATATAGCTGATTGAAGACATTGAGGAGATCATTGAAAGGATGTGCATAAGTTACAAGCACGAAACTTTCTAGTCAAATCAAGGAGGGGCAAAGACCAAAAGATTAGAGGAGATCATGGAAGGGACATGCGTACATTACAAGCATGGAGCCTTTTGGTTGAATCATCTAGCAGCAAAGGATGAGAGGAGACCGTTGAGGGGGCATACATAAGTTCAGTTATGCGACCTTTCGGTCAAATCATGGAGGATATGTATAGTTTCAAAGTTTGAAGTTAAAAGAATCACAAGTATTTTTTCAGCATGTATCAATAAAGTACAGGTACAATCAATCATGAGGTCGATTAGAATTACCTATCAGTGCCAAATCAATAGGAAAGGAAAGGAAATCTACTTTCATATTGTAATCCATTTGAGGTTCAAAGAAATATAATACAAAAAAAAAAGGAGTATTAGCATTCATGCTACATTTTCTTTGTTAAATATGATATATCAAAACTGCTATGATCAAAACACAGAGACAAGGATTCATGGTATTCATCTTACTCGTATTCTGCATGATCATCAATTAATAATTAGATTTGAAGGAACAGAGCAATAACTAATATTTAGCTGTGATAGTTAAGAAATTAGGGTTTGAATGTAAGAAAAGATAGCATTTAGTGCAAATGACATATTTAGGCACAACAACATATGAAAGGAGAGACACTTTCAAATACGCTACAACAGAAAGATCAGAATGGGACAAAGTGTATCAGCAAGTTGATTTTTACATTAGAAGCCAATCACAAAGAATAAAAAAATGAATCTAATGACATATTTGGTCAAGAACACAAATAAAAGATAAAACTATAAGCGGAAAAGTCTCATCATACAAGTCTGAGAGTGCAATATTTGTAATCATCTAAAAATGGTCATCTAGACTATTAGCCCCCTTTTCAACATTTTCGCTAAATTAATTTAATCATTTACCTAGACCAAATTTCTAATAATCAATTTATTTGATTATAACCTATAGTTTGACTATGCTATCCTAAGTTCATTATTTGATTAAAAGAACATGTCCCCTTTTAATTAAATAAAAGACCCCATTCTTCTAACCCACTTAAAGTGCACACATAAAGTCCTTTTTCTATTTTGCAATTAAAAGAAAAGGCTTTGTGACTTTTGTCTTATATGACAAGTCAACTTATATTCTATTGGTTGACTTGTGTGTGCACATGGATCACTCCTCTTTTTGAATTCCACCATTGATCATCCACCATCTTCATCTTGATCTCTACCGTCCATACATCTTTAAAAGGGAGAGAGCTTTCCCTCTCAATCAATCCTCATTTTGAATATTGTTATGCTGCAGGTTTTCTAACAGGTTTCTTTGGAGCTTTGTAGAGAACTTCTATTTTTTGTCTACATTCTCTCATCCATGGCATCATGGCATTCTAGCTTAGCTTAGCTTTCATTTTTACATGTAGCTTAATCTCACATAGCTTAATAATGGTATTGTAACACTCTCATCCATGTTTATAATAGCTACACTTTTCATATTCATTCTAGTTTAATCTTTAATTGCATTGCATTCTTGAGGAACTCCTTGGGACATTTGCATTCTTGCATCTTGTCTTTGGAACCTCCCATTGCATGGTTTACTAGTAAGAAGAGTATCTCTAAGGCTCATTTGAGAGCCTTCTTATTCTTGAAATATACTCTCTTGCACTCCATGGATAGGGAGCTCTAAGCCGGCATCCAAACATTCCAAACTCATGGAATTGTTTGGATAGAATGATTTAGAGTGTGACACATTTTGAGTGTACATTTTTGGCGCCCACTGTGGGGCTTGAATCAAGTTTTTAGCTCCATTTGCTTTTATTTTTCATCTTTGGTTTTTTTAGAGCAGCATATTGGATCTAATTAAGTACTTTTGTAGGATTATCACTTTGATTTTAAGGCCAACCCATAAGTAGATTGGTTTGAAGGCCAAAAATCTAGTTGGTTTAAAGATTTGATCATATCTTTTAAATCGCTTGAATTTTGATTTTGAATTTTTTTTTGTAGGTTGGGTACGTGTCCAAAATGTTTTAGTCCAATTTTTAGAGTATTTTGACATGATTTGCGAAAGTTATGATATTTTCTTTTTTTTTTCATAAAAAAGTCATTTTTGGTCGTACATCAGCATCTTTTTCAGAAAAACTTACATTTCCAGAAAGTGTTTTCAATTCTAATGGGGGTTATTTCTTTGTGTTTTGAATTTTAAGGTCATATTAAGGATCAAAAACTCGATTTGATAAATTTGGCCTATTTTGACAAAATTGATCTCTAGAGGGCAAATGAAGAGATTTTTTTAAATTTCTTGCATTTTTGGAAAGCTCTCTAATTTTTAATAGGGGTCTCTTCTTTTCATTTTTATTTTTTAATACAAAATCATAGCAAACAAGTCCAATCTTGTTGACTAGGTCAAAATCAAAGAGTAAAAATGAGAGCATTTGTGATTAACTTGCACTTCCTTTGCATGCCTTGGTTGGAAGATAAATTGGATTTTTGAGGCAACTCACCACTTTTTATTACAGATTTTTATGTTATTTCACACTAACTTTTGGTGCTAACAAGTTGTGATTACAGGTTGCCATCCTTATGAAAAAAATTGAAACATTGCATAAAAAGAACGCATGTCAAAGCTTCAAATGCATAAGGGCTACTAACATTGTTTGCAGGACTGCCCAAAGCATAAAAACTCAAAATTTCTTGCTTTTTTTTTTTATGAATGGCATTGACTAATTTTTTATTTTTCATAGGCATATAAAATTTGTGATTGGAGTCTTTTGGTAATAGGAGAATATGCTCTTCACCCTTGTGGTGAATCATAAATCTTGAGTTGCCATTTAGTTTCAAAAGCAAGGGGTAACTGAATCTTCTTGGTGTGTTTGGGAGAAAACGATTGGAATAGGAGAGTATGCTCTTCACCCTTGTGGTGAACCAGAAATCTTGACTTCCAAAAGTTGATCCACTTTGTGTAGTTAGAATCCTTTAGAGGGCCTGCTCTCAGACAACCTGAGAGGAATGACCCAAGTGGGGACAAGAAAATTACTCAACTCTTCCAACCCACTATAAACTCAAGGCTATCAAGGACACAAAACCTTGGTAGACGTAGTGTTTATCTTCACTTAGTGTGATTGCTTATGGGATTTCGACCATAGGGAGATCACTAGGCAAGAATGCTTAAGGTACTCTTGTGATCGCGAGATTGGTTACTCATCACAAGGTGAGGTGTCCTATAATTGGGAGAAAAAAGAACACTATGAATAGAATCCCTATCTAAACACCGTAAGTTAGTAACTACCTTTTTTAGCTGCTCAACTTCTTGGTGCAAGGATTGATCCTAGTGGACTACCCAGATCACCCCAAAATTTTACACTCACCATATGTGTTCCCTTGGTTATGCTTATGGCATTTTCATGAAAAAGCCAATATCTCTTGTGGGAAACCACTTGGTGTGAGGCGAAGGAGCATCAAGCGTGGGCCAAGTTGTTGAGTAATGAACCATGTCCTTTAGGTAGATATTGCTTGATGTGTTCTCAAATGTGCTAGACTTGTGGAAATATTTGGAACATACACATGATGATAATTCTAGGGATTTCTTTTAAGACCTCACATATGCTTGTATCATGCAAGGTTGCTTTGTCCCTTGCTTAATTGTTTGAAGACTACTCCATGTGTCACTATCTTGCTTGGAAATAAATTGCTTTTGAACATCAAACTTTCTATGCTATCAACTATTGTCAAACTTTGTCAACCAAGTCAAAACATCAAATGCAAACATTTTTTTGTGTTGCTTGCTAAGGGGAGTCTCATCATTTTATTTTGATTTTCTATGTCTCTAGTTCTTGAACATGCTTAAAGTGACTCTTTGGTCTTGGTGGTCTTGGTCTTTCTATCTTCATGGTCTATGCATGCTTGCTAGTTATCCTTTTGCTAAAATGGTTACCTTGATTTCTTGACTACACTCTTGGGTTGGGAAAGTTGTTCACTTGTCACCCTGCTTGCTCTATTTATTTGGCTATTTGGGCATCTTTCCTAGCTATTGACTTGAGTCATTCATGTCGTAAGTTTCTTGGACATATTGTTTGACAAGTCACTTTAATCTCTCTCTACTATATTGGCAAGTGAACACTCTAACTCCTCTAGTTTCAACATCAAGTTATCTTCTAGACTATTTTATGCTTGGCTTTGCATCTAAAACTATGGGATCTAAACCTTGTGCTACCAAACTTCAACCGAATCTAGATGATCATGATATCCTCCATGTCACTAAAAAATTTCAAGATCTATATGCACAATACAAAGAACTAGAAGAGACAAATGATCTTTCTTACCTTCATCTCTCTAAGCGCATGATAGAAATGAAGTCTAAACTTGAGAAAAGGTTAGAGGAGAAGATTGCATCATTACATGAATCTTCCTTAAGGTCTTTATATGTATGTGAGTCACCTTCTTTGAGGTCATCCTCTTCTTCTAGGTCTACATGCTCTACTTCAAGACATCAAATGACTTCATCTTCTAGATCTAAAGACCTTTGTAGAGAACAAGCACTTGAGCCTATGCCAAAATTTCATGATGGACCTATCTTTGACGAAGATAATAATGAAGACATGAACGCATGCTATTCACTTGAGAAACAACAAGAAGATCCTAGAAATATTTTTGAGAAGACCTTTGCTCCCTTGGAACATTCTTATGATGACATTTTGCAAACACTTCTTGGCACCAAGCTCTTCATGTTGCCTAAGTTTAGCTCCTATGAAAATCCTTTCTTGGATGATTATTGTGCTTATCATCAATCTAATGACCATGCTACTTCTAATTGTATAGAGCTGAAACATAAAATCCAAGATCTCATTGATGATGCGATTGTTGATCTTGGAACCTCTAGTGACTCATGTGCTAAGGATACTTCTCTTGAGCAAGATTACATTGATGAACCTATGTCTAGTAGTGGCTCCATTACATCTTCCACTTCTTCCAACACTCATGCATCTCCCAACACTTCAAAGATTTCCAACATGCCTCTATCAAAAAAGGAACCTAATGCTTTCCACATTGACTATGTGTATCCTCAAGGGCTACCTCTAAAAGAAACTCAAGCTAACCTTCACTTGGTTGCAAACCTTTTCCATGCTACTAATCCTAAACATCATCAACCTTCATGCAATACTATGCCTAATCTAAACACTACTCCATTCACTCTTCATTCTCCCTTGTCCTTGGAAGTGGCTCCATGTCAAGAGGACTCTCAAAAAGAAAAAGCTATAAATTTCAAGAAAGATCAAGATCAAGCACCCTTTCATCTCTTTCAATATTTTCCCCCTCCATATCCTATATCTTTTCCACCCCGCAAGTATGATGAAGATATCACTTCCATTATCTCCCTTGAGCTTACTGAAAATTATGAGAAAAGTTCTCTTCATATGCTATCCAAAGCTACTTGTCAAGATCAAAGTATCCCCTCATGTTCTACTTCTCCACATCCACTTCAAAATTATTCTCAAGCTTCAAGTGCTTCTATTAAAAATGTTGTTCCTATCAAAGATACTTATGAGTCTATTGATGGCTTTGACCATGTTGCTCATTCTAAAGATGTTGATATACCTTCCCACTATCCCTTTGCATCTTCTAAATCTATCCTTGGTCCTTATCCATCCAAGCTAAAGCATTCAAACCTTCCATCCATATTGGGGCATTATGTTCCTTCATCTTCTACATTTTCCACTCCTAGCTCATTCCCTAGCTCTCCTATAATACCTCAAGATCAAGAAAGACACTCATCCTTGATGACTTTTCACCCATCTATCCATCTAAACCAGTCATATCAGCCTTATTCATCCACAAGTCCCAAGTCCTTTGGAAGTGAGAATAAACATAAGAATCCATTGAAAAATGAAGATCACTATGTCCCATCTAATTGACATGTGAATGCTAAGAAGGAGAAAGAACAAAAGAGACTACAAAGGTCCACTATTAAAAAAACTAAATCAAAGAAAATATGGGTTCCTAAACCCATTATTGAAGAAATGTGTTTTGAAGTATCCAAAGGAAAATCTAAAGCTATATGGATTCCCAAGTCTCTTTTAGAAGACTTGAATATTGAAAATACTTCAAAGTTGACATTCAAGCTTCCAAGGGCTTCTATTCCATCTTCTTCCAAAAATCTTCCTAAAAATATTCCAAAGCCTTCCACTCCACTTTTTTCCAAATCTTTTCTACCACCTCATACATCTAAATCTCAAGCTATTTCATCCATGATTCCTCCATCATTCCAATACCCTTAAAGGTGTGTGTCAATGTTGATCTTGTCCAATATTTCAGCTACCCTCATGAAATCCTCTAAAGCTTACACTTACTTTCCATACATGAACTCTTATCCTCCATATACTCTTTCTACTATCATTTCTTTTTCATCACCCTATCAACATCTTTGAGCATACCTTTCTATGGTCTTGGTTTATCATGACTTATCTTTCCTATAGGAGCACTATCTACATTCAAAAAGCTTGAGCTCTTTCTAAAAATTCAAAAATAAAAATAAAAATAAAAAATAGAAAAAATGAAAAAAATGAAAATGTGCCTTGGTGAAAACCACTTCTTGTGGCACCTTGGTAGCAAAAGTAAAGAGAAATAAATTTATCCTATGGTGAAAATTACTTCTTGTGGCACCTTGGGTAAGTACCATGATGAAAACCTGGCAAAAAGGCATCATGCGTAATTCTTCCATCATCCATCTATCCCCTCTTCTCTCTTTGATCTTGACAATGTTGAGCTATCTTTGCATATTGGCTATCTTATCCACAAGATTTTCTATTGTGCTCTCCCATTCACTCATAGCCTCTATCTTGAGCTTTATTCTTATTGTTCTATCCCATTGCTATATTATCTAGTTGACCCCTTGGTCTTGATCATAATAAATGAAACATTGTTCTCATAGGTCTCTTGACATGGCTACTCTTTTGGACTACACATTTCATGCTATCTCACTTGTTGGCTTCATTGCTTATCCTACATGCTATCTTTCTCATTACTTCCATTGCTTATCCAAAATATGCTTCATATGACTATTTCACCTCTTTCCCTAGCTTGGGTACTCTTGAGGAGTCAGTCCTTGAGGATCACACTTTCACTTGCTTCATACTCTTTTTTCATCCATCTTTGCTTATCTATCGGCTTGTTTCTCCATCGTGTCCTATACCTTGCTAGACATTGGGAGAAAATGATGTGATCTTGCTTGAGAACTAGTGATCTCTAAATTATTCTAGAAAATCCAAAAAATCATATATGATGCAGAAAAAATCCTAAAAATCAAAAAATGTCATGAAAAAATGATCATCTTAGTGAAAACCTAGCAATAGGCACTTTGATGTATCACCAAAAAAAAAAAAAATCTGTTAAGTGGTGAAAACCTAGAAATAGGCACTACTTGAAACCCTTGCACCTATGTCTATCAGTCTCAATCACCTACTTTGCTACTCATTTCCTAGCTTGGAATTTTTTTTTTGTCCTCATCTCGGGGGCATAACTACTTAGCCTTTTTGAGGTATTCTTGTGCATTTGGGTTTCTTTGACAACCCACAAAACAATGTTTCTCAACACTACCCCCACACACTTTGACATCAAGTGTTTTTCAACACTTTACAGATAGTTTACCTACGGTCTCCAATGTCGCAATATTTCTCACTATAAAAATCAAGTCAGGAAGAAATGGCCAAGTGACTTACACACATGCACTTTAACACTTAAACGACTGAGCTATGCTAACCTTTATCTACTTTGTGTGATGTCTATGATGATTTTTTTACTATATGTTCCATCCATAATAGTCTTTCAAGGATGTCATTGACTAGAAGACTGTGGGCATGGGGCATGTTTTTTTGATTTCTGCTTGTGGGTATACTTTTTTTGTCTATAGTGTTGTAAGAATTTATGCTTGACCTATTCAACATTTTGACTTACAAATGTATCATCCTTGACTATTTTGCAAGATCACACTTAGGGTTTATCCTGGCGCTTATGCCTTGATACAGTTGTAATCTTGCTAAATTAAACTTAGGGAATCTAATCGTGTAGTTATCTTGACTTACATGTCTCTGATGCTTAGATTGGATTTCCACATACCTATCTAATATCGATCATATTCATATCCTCATAGGTATACTAGTGATGGTTGTATGATCTCATGATCTCCCTAATAAATGCTCAATGATGAAATTAAGAGTCTAAATGTTATGCACTTCTTGCTAATAAACCACTTTGCATATTAGCTTGCATTTTAGGTTCATTTTCTAGATTACTCTTGCATTCTTGCATATGGGGAGAGCTCTCTCTTCATCTTTTTTGTGGACATATCAGCTAACTCCTTTCATATATTTCTTTATTTTCTTGTTCATGTCTTATCACCTTAATCTTTCACTTCATCTCTTTTCTATCTTATCATCACATTATATAAAGTTTTGACCTCTTAAATAATTTCAACATCCTAGATTCATTTTCGAGATCAAAATCCAAATTCAAGTTCATCTTGATGGTCAAAATTGTCTTTTAAAATTCTACTTTCTTCTGAGCAGTTAGCTGACCTTTTAAGGTCTAATCTCTGAATCATCACTAGGGCATCTTCATTTCTTCATGTCTTCATAATTTCCATACTTCATATCTACTTCAATTCACTATTTCATGTCTAAAGTCATCTTTCTACTCATTTTGACCGAAAATTTATGCTATATCCTTCAAGGTCAACTCTAGTCAAACTGGGGCATTTTATCAATTTCTTAGAGTCATTCTTGGGTTCTAATCATCTATCTATCATCTTGAACATTGCTATATTCTAATTTTCTCATGTCTAGCCAATTTTTGCATCCCCTTACCTCATTTCAATTTTGATCTCGAGGGGGCAAAAATACTCTATCACTGATTGCTACAACTATCTATTTCTTAGGAGCATTTGTTTGATCTTTTCACTTGTTCTCGATCTATCTACTTTGCTAAGTGTTAGCATTCTTCTTGAATTCTGACATCATCTTTTCATAGTGTTCAGTACTACCACTATCAGGCTATACATTTAGGACTTGCTATCTTTTTCTACATTTCGTTCTTCAAAATCAGATATCTATATCTATCACCGCCTACTTGGCTTTCTATTTTCTTTGACATAATGTGTTCCCAGATCATCAAGAACACAAATAAAAGATAAAAATATGGGGGGAAAAGTCTCATCATACAAGTATGAGAGTGCAGTATTAAGCTACATGCAGATTGATGTGCAATGTAACCTGTGCAATTCCTGCTTTTGCATGTGTGCCAACCCCAAAGATTGTGAAGTTGATTGGAGCTAAGGAGGCAAACCACATTGAGTTTTGTAGAATCCAAAATATGGCAATGGAGATATTGTACATGCATTAAAAAAAACCTAAGCTTAGAGCTATTACCATCAAGCTAATAGATCCAACATGGATGGAAACATGGCTGAAGATTGATGTTGTAACATTGGTAACAGGATGCAGCAAGGGTCTGGAGAGATGGGCAAAAGAAGAGAGTATATATATATATATATATATATTTTTAACAACAAGAATGATTGAAGAAAAGATGTATCAACGTCAAATGTCTAATGAAGGTCTTCAGAAGGTGGTACAAGGACAAACAGATGATGCAAAATCTCATATATCAGCAAGTTTGTGGAGATTTTTGGCTGCTTACATAAGCAGAGAAAACTTGAAAAACAGTTAGGATCACCATTAGAAGAAGATCTTAAGAGCTGAGGACATCACAAGTCTTTAGTCACAATTCCAAATCTTATTTTTTGAGCTACAAAAAATGTAAGAGGAATACACTGCACTGGGCAATGCGAGTAGCTGGGGAAGAAAATGTCACAAATTAATAATGATTACAATGTCCTAGTAGTTGGCATTAAACAGATGAACTTGAGGTTATGCTATGCATAGATCTACATTGAAACTATTCTGAAGCTGTATTATAGCTGAGACACATCTCTTAAATAAATCTAGAAGCTGTGACAAGAACAAATCTGCCTATGAAAGCTCTGACAAGGTAAAAAGCTAACTAAACAATCACTTGAAGAAAGAAATAGTCATATCATCCACCTATTACAATTTTCTGGAACATTTTTACACAAATATGACTTCTTGGGGTTTCAATAAAATGAAAATATGGTCATCCGTAGCCCAACAGATAAAGGTTCTTATACAGCAAGAAATTCGTGCACAAAAAATGCAGATACAACAACAACAGTATAGAGAAATACTCAATTGAAATATGACTAGAGGAACTCACAAAAAATTGTAGATATACCTTCCAAATCATAGTATAAAATTCTCATGGAGAAGTACTTACAGCTAGTGTGAAAAAGGAGCCAAAGGGAATGAAGAAAGTTGTCTACGGCCATGAAAGAAATCACCCAAAAAATGCATATCAAATGCCCAGATCTGCAAGTTCATCATTGTCCAAGATGTCAAAAAAAAAATCAGAACCCGTGAGCTCTCAAGAATATGGAACCTCACAACAAGATAGTAACGCCCAGCAGGGAGAAAAGGAAGAAAATGACTTCATCTAGCACATGGCAAATAGAAAGAAGAAACCCATGAGTACCAAGGAAAACCCACAAGTCAAAGGTTCACAATATATGGCGTCCAAGATCAAAAAAATCCGCATGGTAATAACCAGCAAAGGAAGAAAATTGCAGCAAACTTCTTGCACGTGGCTAGGGTTTTTGAAAACCCTCCACATCCTCCTTCATGCGTGAAATAGAAAACAAACACAAAACATGCCTTTTTTCCATTACTTTGAATGTATTGCAAAATTCACCCTTTTCTATTTTTAATAGAATTTCGAGTCCGGGCCATTTAAGGTTAAGCATTTTTTTAACTTCATACAGATTTTGTATAAATCTATTATATGCATTATGCCAAATCTATTATATAAGTCATATAGATACATTAAGAATAGTTAGGATACATATTATAAATATTTTATATATTAAATAAATTATGACTAAATATTTATCTAATATATATAATACTTATAATATATATTTAATATTCCCTTCATTATATTTAATTAATACTGATATGTTTTAAATAAGAAAAATAAAATTATTATTAATATTAAAACATATCAATATTAATTAAAATAAATAAAAAAGAACTTTTGTAAAATTAATAAATTAAAAGGCTATAATTAAAAGGCCTTTAATTTTATTAATTAATTAAAGGGAATTAAAAAGAAGTTTTAAATGCCTAAATACAAGGAGAGAAACAGGGGGACATTCAGTTAACAGGGGGAACTTATTGAGGCTAGGTTCAGTTCCAGTTCCACATGCAGGTTTATGAGTTATTTGATGTTATTTTTAGCATCCTATGGGGCAGTTGAGATCAATTATGCATACAGTTCAGATTAAGGGCTTATTTTATGCATATATTGCATAATTTGGAGCATTTTCACATGCTATTTTTGAGGGTTATTCAGTCTATCCGAGTTTGAGCTTTTTGTGCATGATCTTGGAGAGTTAGAGGTAGTTTTGAGTTATCCAGCAGTTGGGTAGGTGGTTGAGTTCAGTTTTTAGAGGCTCCTTTATTTTCATCAATTTTTGGTGATTTTTCCTAGACATGATTTCTGAATCCGAGTTAGGGTTATTTTTCTATATATTGTACTTTCACCTCATTATGAGGGACCTTCTTTTGGATTCATATTTTTTGTGCATAGCAGATTTTGAGTTGATTGTAAGGGCATTTGTAGTAGAGATTATTCTTCCAACATTGATTATAGAGATACAACAATTTCTTATCATAGATTCTTGTGCAAATTTTGTGAATTCCTTGCTTTAATGTTGTGTTCACCTTCATTATAGTTACATTCCTAGTTGCAGATTCGAATTGTGATACATATGATTGTAGGTCTATGTTTGTGATTATTGTTTTCTTGCAAAAAATTGGTGAAACTTAAGTATCCCTGTCAAAGCAGGAGATCCCAATCCTTACATAGAAACACTTTTGTGATTACGTGATTGTTTGATATTGTGAATCAATTGTCTTTTCGTAGTTTGTGCTAAAATAATAAAAAATTACATTCAAAAAATCATTGGTGTATCACCTCACTTAGATTAGTTTTAATCATTCATTCTTTCATTTCTTACCCTAATCTCGAGTACAATTTAGGATTAGGTGATCATAACTTAGGAACCGGCCTAGCTTCCAGAGATTCTTCTCTCATTTTAGGACAACCCACCACCCGAGAGAGTTTTTGCTGTTTCATAGGATAGCTTAATTCTACATCTCGCTAAAGGTGCAAATCCTGATTGAAAACAAGTATATGATCAATTTAGTTTACAAGGAAAATAATATGGAGTTATAACTTTAGCTTAAAAATTGAAAAGGTTCAAGGTTAGGTTTTATTTTGATTATCAAGGGATGCATTCAATAATTAAGAGAGCATTCACTCATGTCCATCACATAGAGGACATATGGATTAATGTGCATAGATAGCTAGATATCATGAGAATGGATTATTTTAGGCTCATCCTATAATAGATCATTGATCTTAACATGCTTGAAATTTCATCTAATCTTCGGATTGAGGATGATGGTATTATTCTTGATCTAGAATACTATTGTGCTAGTTTTAACAAGAAAAGTCCTTTTCCTAAATAGTAGCAGTGAAAATAAGGTATGTCCATTTCTGATAGATTTCAATCCATCCCGATGAATAGAAAAAAATAGTTGAAGATCAAAGGTCTCAAGATCCGAAACTTGGGTATTGTGGAAGTTTTGGATCACCTAGAAGGAAATCTTAGCTTGAAATCTCAAGAAAGGATGTTGCATCTTCTTTTGTTGCAACACAATCTCTCAAGTTCAAGTTAAAAAGTGGATAGGGATCTAAGTCATCTCAAGAATCCTTACAATTACTTATGCAAGTTCAAGAATTTGATAAGGAGGAAGTTGAAGAAAAAACTACATCTGAAGAAGAATCTGATAAAGAGGAAGGAGAGGTTATAATATCTCCTTCATGACCAAAAAATCAACAAGGTCCATCTATTCAGGAAACACATTTTCTAGGTGTCTTAAATGATGACATGGATTCATTCTCCCTTGTTTTCACATCTACCATCCTTGCCTCAAAGGTGAATACATTGGCACTTCCTGTTTCTTTAGCAGATCCTCCTATTCTCATAGTTGAACAATGCAAGAACTTGGGAATATATTTGAATATTTCCCAATATTCATAGAAGGTCAAGTTTGCCAAATTCATACTTAAATAAATTTTTTTTATGCATTCATGATAGCGTCTTATCAACAAACACCTCTTGATACAACATTACAACAAGAATCATGCACAATCACTATAGAAATATAATTGGGATCAATGCCAATGGTTGTTACTACTCCTAAATTAGTAGATAAGAATTTTAGTTTGCCTGCTTTGTTGGGCAAGATTAATATGAACAAAAGGAAGGTTGTGCTACCCCTAGATAATATTCCTACTAAGAAAACCATTTGAAAGATAATATTTTTTCAAGGACTATAGTTGATTCTTATAAGACTAAGTTTTTGGAGGTTGTTGAACCACTGCTTGACAAATTGGTTGAAGAACTTAACCATTCAAATTACAAGTTAACCAAAATTGAAATTTATAAGAAATCATAATTGAATTGTCTAAAAGATATTTATGATGCTCTTTCTAATGTATCAAAGAGTAATCACAAGTTTCAAGAGAAAAGAATCAGCTCAAGTAGGAAGTTGCTCACCTAAATGAGGTTATCCAACAACATTCTTTGCAACATGTTAGTCACTATGTCTTTGACACCTCAGGAGAAGAAGATCATGGAAGAAACAAAAGCATGGTTTGGAGAAGTTAAAATTAGCTTAGGCCATTGTAGATGTGGTCAAAATTATTGAATGTATTAAAGGAATTGAAGAGATGTTGCATGGCTTGATTGCATTTTTGAGTTAGGAAGCTAATACCCTAAAAGAAATTCTAAGTGATTGGTATGAGATCACCAAATCTGATTTGGATGCCTTGGTCACATGTGATATTGTTCCACTTGTGAAATGTTCTATAGATGCCATGAACTCATGGGATATAAAGAGGAAACATTCAAAAAACTTGTAATAAAGTCGTAGGCAAGCTTAGAAGATTTCTAGGCAATAGAAACTAGGATCATGTAAGACTTGGAACAAATGGGATGTCAAGTCCTTTATGAGCATGATAATTTGGTTGCAATTAAAGAAATGACTTCAGAATATACAATCATATTTAATGTTGATTTAGATTTTGAAGATTTTGGTTCTCATACAATGAATACATTTGCTTTGTACAAATCCTTAGCAAAGCACTTGCACGATTCTCTCGCAGAAAATTACAAAGTTGTGAAATCAACATATGCCAATGGTGTGAGAATAGAAACTATATCAAAGACAAAGAAGATTTCAGATCTTCCTATAGTGCGTGATGTTATCATTAGGTTCAAGGCACTTAGAAATAATCCTTAGGATTGTTTCACTTCTTTTATGTCTTCTTTCTTCTTTATTTCATGTCTATAGATTGAAGAGGATTTATTGCATAAATTTGTGTGATTACATGTAGTTTGATTTGCATTTCCTCATGACATGTAATCCAATAATTTCTCTTGTTAGTTAGACTAGGGCAAAGTTGGTTGAGTTGCTCCCATTTTTTCCTTCTTTTTCTAAATGCCTTTGCCTATATAAAGGAGTGCTCTCTCATTGTAACATCATATTTTATTATATGCAAGAGAGATATGAAAAAATTGTGCAAGCATAACTTTGATTGTGTAGTGTTATTTTGAAAGAAAAGTGAATACAAAGAAACAATTAAAGCTAAACTTTGATTGAGTGCAATTGTTATTTGTGCAAGCTGGAAGTTTTGATTGTGACATGCATTTGTTATCCTTGATTCATGCATTTTTTCATTCTTGATAATTGAATATAAAGATTTAGGAAGCAATTAGAGATAAAGCTTTGACTGGGGTTGGTTGTGGAGATATATAAACTAGAAGCTTTGACTATAGCTTGTATCTCTTTCTTAATTCACAAAATAGTTAGAATTCTTTACTTTTGGAAGTCTTTGTACCCCTATAGTAAAAGTTTTTCTTATAGAATAGATTAAAACTTGGACTTAGAGCCAAATTGGTATGCTTTCAGCTAGCCTTTGAGTTAGTGTTAGTTTATTGGTATACCATTTACAACTCTTGATAGAAGTGTAGTTCAAAGTTTCATCTTGCCCATTACTTGCTCTTCAGGTAAGTGGATTCTTTTCTAAAAGCTACGAGGAAAGAATATTGGTAATACCCTTTCAAATCTCTCAACTTCTTGCTTACCTTGAGCTGATCCAAGGAATGGTAAGAAGTGGGAGCCTTCTCTTTAAGGTAAGAGAGACTCTATCTCACATGTTATGGCAAGTCATCCTATTTCATGACTATATTTTACCCAAAATTGTCAATTGTAAAATATCCACCCAATATTTTTTTTGGTGATTCTACTGGGGAAACAAACGCATTTGGAGGTCTCTATTTTTTGTTTGAAGTTTCATGTCCTTGTTCTAATTGGCACTATAGGCGATCATATTGACAAGCTTTGAGCATGTGTATTCAAGGAAAAAGAAGGCAGATAGTTCCTCAAGTTCTATTGGATCATTTTGTGCTCAACAAGATCATTTTGATTTACTTACTAAAATTGCTTCTCTTTCCTAAACCACTAGCTACCCACCTTCCAAAAAGAAGACTGCTATACCAAGTGAAGATTTTGAGTTTTTCCTCAAACCCCTTATTTTAGCTGCACAATTGATTCCTACTATTAATACCATCTATACCCATACTAATATCATATGGCCATTGGACCATGGGGAGAAGCTTTTGGCCCACTAAAACTTGCAACACAATTACATGCATTACCCCAAGTTCCTACAAGAATTTTCCTAAATTCTCTAGAGATGGTAAACAATACCCTAATGAACACATGTATGGTGTTTTGGTGTTGAACATAAAGACATCTCTATGAGGCTCTATATTGGAACCTTACAAGTTATAGTAGTTGATTGGTTCTACAACTTGGAACCCAATTCCATCATGGGATGGGCATCCTTGTAGACCAAGTTTCTTGAAAGATTCAAGCCTACAAAAGATGAGCATGTTCTCCTAACATAGCTCACAAAATTAAGAAGGAAGCAAATGTTGGAATGTGGGAATTTATTAGTTTAACAAATTGGCCAATCGGATTCCCACTTCTTCTCAACCTATAGGTACAAATTTTAAGTGTTTCCTTATTAACACTCAACTTTCAAAAGTTACTTTTTTTACTGAGAAAGCCTACTCCTTCTACTTTGACACTCACACAAACATTGCCAACATAAATTGAAGATGACCTAATGCTTGCAGGAAAATTTTTTAAGGATTCCAACCAATTTAAGAATAATTCCTATAAGAAATATTCTTCATCAGGTTCCACCAATCCACTAGTTTGAAAACTAGAAAATGAACTTCTTGCTCTTAAGAAGTAAATATCTCAAGGGTCATTTTATGCTCCATACAAGAATATTACATGATGGCCATATCCTAATGCTACAAATAACTACACATCTAAGAATTAGAATAAGCTCCCTCCTCTCCTAGAGAAGCTTGCACTTGAGGCACCACAAAGTATCTCAACTACTGGTTACTATGAAATTGATCTTACTAATGACAATCAAGAAGACTATCCTCTTGAGGATAATTCTGCTCTCTATCATGAAGATAATCAAGTAGTTGGTGACTCTACTATTAGATATGTCCAATATGATGATGAAGATCATGAGATTGGTTTTGCACAAACCTACATAGTCATGAAATGTTCACAAAAGAAATTGGTTCAATAGCAAGCAGAAGATATGAAGAGGATAGATGCTCCTCAAATTCCTATCATCATTGCAAAGAAGGGAACACCTCTATCTAGCCTACCTATTGATCTAGTCAAGAATCAAGTAAGTGTTTATCATCCTACACTTTCATTATATATCTTGAAGGCTAGTGTACCTAATGTTACTACAAAACTGTAGGCTGAAAATTTCAATGCTTCTTTAGCTAGTTTTTTCCAAGCTTTTGATATCATAGATCATGCTATTAAGACCAAAATATAGATGTCTAAGGTAGAATACTTACAAGAATATCCAGATTAGGTGGATAGGCTTACTAAAATTTTCAAGGAATCATACCCTAATCAACCTCATTTTGTTTCCCATCAATCAAAAAATATGCCCATTTACCTAAATACTATTCCATCCTCAGTTCGAGGGAAGATTGAATCTTTCTATTTATCCCTATCAATTAATGGTTTCACACTAATTGGTTCTGTCATTGATTTTGGTTCCTTTGACACTATCATGCTAGCTAAGGTTGTCAATGATTTGGGATTAACTTTGACAAAATCTTTTGGTAATTGTTACTCTATGGAGAATAAGCAAGTACTACTAAAAGGGAAAATAAAATATGCCCAATTTTCATTTTCATCCTTCTGAGACAAGAAGATCAAAATGACCATCTTAATTTAGATGTTCTTGCTTCTTACAATATGTTACTTGTGTTAGCATGAATTTTGATTATTTTACTTTGGGGGAGGATCCTGAGCATTAGAGAGCATTGACATGTTGTATTCATAACTATATTTGTCATTGATGTCAACATAGCATGGTTTGTGTAAAGACTAGCTTAGTAATAGACAAAGATCTTAAGGGTATGGACAATGTTTTGATTTTTTGGTGATGCATAGTTATGGAAATGTTCTACACCATGTCTTGATGACATGGTCAAGTGTGCACATTCAAAGTCAAAGACATATAGAAGTTGTACCTAATTTACATAGAGCAGTTTAGAGACAAAGTATTGGAAAGTAGTTCCTAATGTTTATTCTCTATCTTACATTTGAGATGCAGTAAGAATATGTATAGTCAAGTAGTGATAGGGGATAATTATTTGGTGATGTCAGCAAGTACAAAAGCCCTAGTGTCACACATGTGAAGTTTTTGTATAGACTATGAGCCAATAGTACTATTGTAATTATAATTAATTAATTATATTATTATAATTAATTAAGAAAACCTCAAGGCCAACTCAAGGAAATTTTTAGAAGATATGATATAAAGGAAAGATGATTTTCTTTTTTGTAAGAAATTATTAAGTGTATGATCATTGCATGAAGTGCGAAGTGTGAAAAAGAGTAGAGTTTTAGAAGATTGTGTGTAAGTGATCCAAGAGATTATTGGATGCGAGTTTTGTGATTTGGTTGCAAGATTAGGAGTAGAGGTCTAGTTGATAAGACAAAAGAAGAGGAAGGAAGTACATTTCATTTCTATTATTCTACAAGGAATAATACAATGATCATTTGGACAATGGGTTCATTGGTCTTGTCCTTGAAGCTAGTTGGGTAGTGGGTCTAGCTATCTTCCACAACTCCTAATAGGGTTGGAATCTCCTAACAAGGATTCAAAGTCTCCTAACATGGGATGATACATGTATTAAATGTTGTTATAGGCCCCTAATAGGGTCCATCCTATAACAATTAATATTTATATTAGTGCATCATCATGTGGGTACCATCTCCACCAAGGTTTTCCATTTGATCAAGGGTTTCCCTGATTAACATATATGGTGTTATTGTGTATGTATCTTGTTGTGGTTTCTGATTATATTGATCATATGGTTAAAGTTTAATAAGGTTGATAATTGTGATATCAATTGGATAGCTAATTCACCCCCCTTAGTTATATTTGTGGACTATATATTCTAACAATTGGTATCAAGGCTTCAGGTTATTGAGGGATAAGCTTAATAGTTTTGGGAGATTGATGGCAAATATTTTTAGAAAGAATAGTCCTAGATTTGATGGGGCCAACTATGATAGTTGGAAGAAGATGAAGACTCATCTATTGTGCATGGGTCTAGGTTATTAGATCTTGACAAAGAATGGGAAGATGGTTGTGAAAGAACAACTTGAACAATGTATTGAAGTAGAGATAGATTTATTCATGTGTAACATGAGATCTAGAGAAGCTCTACTATCAACTCATCTAGAGAATGAATACAGTAAGGTAAAGTCACTTAAAACATCTCATGAAATTTTGGAAAGCATTAGAATCTACTTTTGAAGGTGACACACATGAAAAAAGAATCAGATTGCAAAATTCAATATGTGCATTTCAAGATGCTAAGATGATGGAAGATGAATCTGTAAGAAGCTATATTGGAAGAATATCAAAAATTGTTGTAGGAATTTAATCTCTTGGTGGAACCAAGGAAGAAAATGAAGTAGTATGGAAGATCTAAAAAGCTTGACATGACCTTTCAAGCCAATAGCATAGATGATTTAGCTATTGATGCCTTACATTAAGGATTTCACTAAGGAAACATTGCTTGGAAGATTAGAGTTTGTAGAAGTAGATCTAAGACAATCTAGAGATCTAGCTAGAGTTGAATTAGCTTTTAGTGCCCTAAAAATTTGATCTAATTTTATAATAAGTGAAAACACATGTGGAAATTTTACTGGTAGAAACAAATTTGATGAACACAAGGCGATTGAGGAAGATATAACCCTTCTTGTGAGAAGAGAAAAATATGTTAAGAAAATCTTTAAATATTGGACTTGTGATAAATTTAGTCATTATGCATCTAAATGTCCTAAAAGAGAGGAAAAATTATAAGGGAAAGTTTAATCCTAGAAGAGATAGAAATTATTTGTATGCAAATGAAGATGAAGAATCTAATGAGAAAGCTCAAAATGAAAGTGATGATGAAATGGGATTTGTGGATATCAAGGAAGATGATCTTGATAGACCAATTAGAGATGAAAGAGCTCTAGTTTCCCAAGTAGAAAAGAAATTTGACTGGATAATTGATAGTGGTTGTTCACATCACATGACTGGTGATATGAATAAGTTTGCTAAGTTTAGGAATCATGATGGAGGTATTGTTAGAGTTTGTAACAATACAACTAGTCATATAACAATAATTGGATCCAATACTCTTGATGGAAAAACTAACACTGATGATGTTTATTTTTTTGATGGACTAAAGCATAATCTATTGAGTGTTGGATAATTGGTGGACAAGGGTTGTCAAATGCAATTCACTAAGAAGACATGCATTATCAAAGATAGAGATGGTAAGCTAAATGGAACAAGCACAAGATTTAGAGGTAATGTATTTCAGTTGAATCTTATTGAAATGACATGTTTGGTAGCTAAAGTGGACAACAATTGGTTGTGGCATAGAAGATTTTGTCACATAAACTTTGATAATATTGTAAAAGTTAGAAGCACATTTGTAGTCAGAGACTTGCCTAAGATTGCAAAGCCTACTAATATTGCTTGTAAAGAATGTATTTTGGCTAAGGAGAAGAAAGTATCATTTCCTAGCAAGAAGTTCATTACCATAGAGATGTTGGAGATCATTCACATAGATCTGAGTGATCCTTCAAGAACAAGAGGATTCTATGGCGAATGGTACTTTATGATTTTTGTTGATGATTTCACTAGAATGATGTGGGTAGAATTTCTTAAAGAGAAATATAAAGTTTTTGAGAAGTTTAAGATATTTAAGAATAGAGTTGAGAATGAATCTGGTGTCAAGATAAAATGTTTGAATCTAATAAAGGAGGAGAATTCACCTCTAGAGAGTTTAACATATTTTGTGAAGAGAATGGAATCAAAAGACAACTATCCTCACCTAGAACACCTGAGCATAATGGAATTGTTGAAAGAAGAAATAAGTTAGTAGCAAAAGCAACAAGAGTGATGTTCTTTGAGAATGATGTTTCTAAGACATTTTGGAGAGAAGTAATGAATACAACAATATAAACTCTGAACAAAGTACAAATCAAAAAATGTATGAGTAAGACACCTTATGAACTATGGTTTGGTCATTCACCATTAGTTAAGTATTTTAGAATATTTGGGAGAAAATGTTATATAAAGAGAGATGATGACATTGGTAAGTTTGATCCAAAAAGTGATGAAGGTATGTTTCTTGGCTATTCATTGACAAACAAAGAATATAGATGTTTTAACTACAGAACTAAGACAATAATTGAATGTTAAAATGTAAGAATTGATGAAAAGTTTGGAACTAAGGAAAATATGGTAGATTATAATTCAGATGAAGAAGACAATTCTTGAATTGTTATATAGAATGCATAAGTTTTCTTTGAGACTAACAATGATTTGTAGAATGATGTGCCAACTATTGAGAAAAGAGGAGAGAAGAGATCTAAACCTAGAGATGAAATAAGAGTTGAGATGTCAATTCCTACCCCTAATAGGAATTTGACAAAGAATCACCCTCCTGAGAAGATAATTGGAAACAAAGACAATGGTGTGATGACAAGAAACAATGTAAATAAGGAGATATGTTTGATATCTCAAGTTGAACCTAAGAGTACAGATGAAGCATGCAAAGATGATCATTGGATTCAAGAAATGAAGGAAGAATTGGATCAGATTGTGAAGAATGATACATGGGAGTTAGTTCCTAGACCTAAAGACAAGAGTGTGATAGCAACCAAATGGGTATTCAGAAACAAGATGAATGAGCAAGGTGAAGTTGTGAGGAACAAAGCTAGTCTTGTATGTAAGGGATATTCACAACAAGAAGGAATAGACTATGAGGATACATATGCACCTGTATCCAAAATAGAAGTAGTAAGGATGTTCTTATCTTATGCAGCAAGTAAGAAGTTCAAGGTTTGTCAGATGGATGTTAAATCATCCTTCTTGAATGGAGAACTTGAGGAAGAGGCATATATTGAGTAGTCTAAAGTTTTTCCTTTGATAGAAGATAAAGAAATGTATACAAACTAAAGAAATATCTATATGGTTTAAAGCAAGCATATAAAACCTGGTATGTAAGGTTGGATAATTATTTGGCAAAGCTTGGATTTTCTAGAGGTACGAAATACAATAACTTGGACTTGGAAAGAAGTTGAGAATGGTTTGTTGATAATAGTAATGTTTTTTGATGATGTCATATTTAGAGGTAATGATTAAGCAAGTAATAAGTTTTTTGAAGAGATGAAGAATGAGTTTGAATTGAGCATGATAGGAGAATGAAGTTTTCCCTAGGATTGCAGATTGTGCAAAATAGTGATTGTATTTCCATTTCACAAGTAAAATACTTGAAAGATTTATTGAAAAGGTTTGGTTTAGAAAGTTGTAAGCCTATTGGTACACCTATGATAATAAGTCAAAAGTTATCCAACAAAGATGAGACACCTGTAGTAGAGAAAAAGATGTACAAATCCATGATTGAAGGTTTGCAATATCTGACTCACACTAGAGCAGGTATAGAAAATGCAGTTGGGATTGTAGCTAGATTTCAAGCTAATTCTAAGAAGTATCATTTTGCAGCAGTAAAGAGAATATTCAAATATTTATAAGGAACATCTGACTATGGAATTCAGTATGATAGATCAAGTGATTTTACTCCATGTGCATATACTGACGTGGATTGGGTAGGCAGTATGGATGAAAAAAAGAACACTAGTGGTGGATCATTCTTTCTTGTAGGAAGATTGGTTTCTTGGTTAAGTAAGAAGAAAGATTGTATTTCATAGAGTAAAATTGCGGCAAAGTATGTTGTAGAAACAACTAACTATAATCAAGTTATGTGGATGAAGAAAATGTTGAAGGATATTAGAATTGAGTTCGTAGAACTTGTTATCATATACTATGATAACACATGCATAGTGACTATGTCTAAGAATCCTATTTTGCATTCTAAGACTAAGAATATATCTATTAAGTATCATGTGCTAAGAAGTAAAGCAACAAAAAAGGAGATTAGATTGGAGTATGTGAGTACTAAAGATTAGATTGCAGATATCTTTACCAATCATTTTCCCTAAGATAAATTTGAGTACTTTAGAGGTATGTTTGGGGTTATGCCCATGCCTACTTCTAAGTAGATGATGTAGTAAGTACATTAGTCCAGTGGTATAGAGCACTATTGCTAGATTTGACTGAATGTTGATGCTTCCCATATGGGGGAGTATCTATGTCAAGCTGAGTCATTGAGGACTCTTGGTATTTGGTCTTGAACAGTGTCTTTGGACACTCGAGCTGGTTGAAGACTTGGAGCAGCATATTAACAATTGGTATTTTGTAATATTGAGGCCTTTGACATTAATGTCAATGGGGGAGAGAATATGCATGAAAAAAATCTACAAAGCAATGGGGTTGAAGAACTCCTAAGTATGAATGGGAGAGAGATATCCCTTTAGCAAGATTTAGAAAGATTCATATAAGGAAGTAGGAATATGCACCTAATGTATTGTGAGTTGTTTAGTGTGAAGTGAATTTTTTTTGGTGTTCCTAAAGGAGAAGAAGATGAACATAGTAGTTTATATAACTAAAGATATGCCCCTATTGTGTTGAGACTTTTTTAGCCTATGGACAATTAATGCTTGTAAGCAACAACAAAATTGCTAGTGGGTTAGGGTTTGTTGAGCCAAAAACTACAATGGTGGGAGAAAGGATCAGAAGAGAGCCATGGGGTGAAGCAAAGAGATGGAAAGAGAAGAGGAAGGTCTAGAGAAAGCTCCAGAAGGGAGGCATCACCAAATTCATAGAGAAGCTTCATGGATTTGATGCGGGGGTTACTAAAGCTATGGTTGATTCCTGGCAAAATGGTAGGGTCAAAATTGATGGTGTTTCCCACGAAATCTTTGAGGGTCTCATTGCGGACGTGACTGGCTTTTCTCATGATGGCCTAAACTTCTACAGGGACAAGAAGATGCCCGCCAATGCTGTCAACGACTTTGTTAAGGATGATAAGGAGAAAATAAATTTGGTCAAGATTGACACCTACTACGATATTGATTCCAACAAAAAGTTTTGGAGGTATGTTCTCAGGATCATCATTGAATATGTCATTCTTGACCCCAAGTTTGATAGAATTAGGACTCATCATTTTGTTTTGTTATATCATTTTAGACACAAAGTGAAAATTTCCTTTCCATTTTTCATTTTCACCTCCATGGCCAAGAATATAGAGGGGTTCAAGAAATGCCTTGTCAAAAATCTTGCCCTCCATGAGGGTCTCCTGCTTTTGATTTATGAGTTCTTGAAAACCCAAACTAGAGGTAAAACCATTGGGGACTTGGGTAGTGCCTTGGAGGACATTGCTAGTTCTGATTCTAGGGATGAGCTTGTAGTGAAATCAAAGAAAATTGACACCCCAAGCAAAGCTATCCCTGTTACCTCTGACCCCCGCATCCCTAGCAGGAAAAGCCCTAGATGTCTTCCCCCTATCCCCCCCTCTCCTCATCCTAAGGAGGTGAAAGAGGCCAGTGATGATGATGTGGAGTCTAATATAGAGTCTGAGGAGGAGGACTTGGAGAAGGGAAAGGAAAGTGAGATGGAAGAAGATAAGGGGAGAGATAATGAAAAGGAGATGGAGAACCCTATGGACCCCAAGGTTAACCCCAAGAAAAGAAAAGTGAACCAGGCCCTGACTCAGGAACATCCTAGCGACCCTGTTGAAGTTCCCCCTAGCCCCACCCTGCCTAATTCACCTCAAGATGTTCCCATTTCACCCCCAGAGGAGATGATTGAAATCATGGTTGAAAAAGGGGGGGAGGTAATAAAAAAGAACAAGAGGAGGGCCTGGAGGACTTCTATGGGGACAAGGTCAGTTTGGGTATTGTTAGAGAACCTACTAAAATCTAGGTGTTGGAGGACCTTGATAGAATCACCCACTACGACGAGCTCCTTGAATCAACTCTTCTGGTTATCTCTGACAATGTGCGAGAAACTGGTCTCAACTTCTTGAACAATGCAAAGAATAGTCTGATTGACAACTTTCATTCCATCAAGTGGATTTTTCAAGAAATTGAGGCTCTGAAGGACAGGAGCAACCAACCCAAAAACCAAGATACTAACAAGGACCAGCAAACCAGAGGGAGCAAGGACCAAGTGGGTAGTCAGGAGAAAGATAGAGGCTAGGTCTCCAGAGATCATCAGGATGACAGACTCACCGAACTAGAGCAGAAGGTCCAAAGGCTAGATTCTGTCCACCATATAATCACCAAATAGATAGTAGAGACCCTTCACACCTTGAATGAGAATATTGTCAATCTGGGTAACTATCTGACTACAACTGGCTTTAAAAGGGATGCGGAGCAGAAAACAGAGCAAGGATTCAACTGGGATGAATTTCAGAAAGAGGCTAGTGACCAGGTGAATTAGGGAAATTAGATGAACACTCCTACCAGGATTCAGGATGAAGCGGCTAGTCAGAAGGACAATGATGTTGTAGAAACCCTACAGGCCTTGGACACAGATGGCCATTAGCCTATTCACCTGGCTTTATCTCTGGCCTTTATACTTTGTCTTCACACCTTTTTTTTTCGACCTTTTGAGGAAATTTTTCTGTTTGCTTAGACTATTTTTTCTCGCACTTTTTGCTATAAAACTTTGGGTTTCAGGATCCCTGTAAAACCTATTTTACCTAATAAAAAACATAGCATTATTTTGGTATTCTTGGAACTTAGATGGGTTTTCATATATGTTGTCATCAATGCCAAAGGGGGAGATTATTAGCATGAATGTTGATGATACTACTATGGGGGAGTATCCTAAGCATTAGAGAGTATTGACATGTTGCATTCATGACTGTGTTTGTCATTGATGTTAACATAGCATGGTTTTTGTAAAGATTGGCTTAGTAGAAGACAATGATCTTAATGGTACATACAATATTTTGATTGTTTGGTGATGTGTAGTCATGGACATGTTCTATACTATATCTTGATGATGTAGTCAAGTGCATAGAGTCAAAGTCAAAGATGTACATAAGTTTTACTTGATTTATAGAGAGCCATTTAGAGACAGGGTATTGGAAAAGTAGTTCCTAATATTTATTTGCTATCTTACATTTGAGATGCTATTCATTTGGTGATGTCAGCAAGTGTGTTAGCCCTAGTATCGCACATGTGAAATTTTTTATAGACTATGAGATGAAAATGCTATTGTAATTGTAATTAATTAATTATCTTATTATAATTAAGAAAGCCTCAAGGCCAACTCAAGGAATTATTTAAAAGATATGGTATAAAAAAAAGATGTTTTCCTTGTTTCTAAGAAAGTGTGAGGGTGTGATCATTGTATGAAGTGTAAAGTGTGAAAAGGATGAAAGTGTTAGAAGAATGTGTGTAAGTGATCTAAGGGATTATTGGATGCAAGTTTTGTACTGAGTCTAGCTATCTTCCATGACTCCTAACAAGGTTGGAATCTCCTAATAGGGATTCAAAGTCTCCTAATATGGATCGATATGTACTGAATGTTGTTATAGACTCCTAACAAGGTCCATCCTCTAACAAAGAAAATTTATACGTCATCTTGTGGGTACCCTCCCCATTGGGGTTTTTCATTTGATCAAGGGTTTTCTAGTTAACATATCTAGTGTTATTTTGTATGAGTATCTTGTTGTGGTTTTTGATTATATTGCTCATATGGTTAAAGTTTAATAAGGTTGATAATTGTGATATTAGTTGGATAACTAGTTCACCCCCCATCCCTGCTGTTATATTGATGGAGTATATATTTTAACAACTTGGTCATAATTTTTGTAAGGATGTGGTCGGTGAACTCAATATGGATAAGAATGAAGCTAGAATACTCGTGAAAGGTGTCTTGCAAAAGTTGTGTTTGGAGAGAGAAACAAAATATATGGTGATCATATCTAATGACTCACATGCTTAGATTCTTTTTGAATCAGCTAGAATTTGTAATTATTACCTACATGTTGATGAAGTGTGAAAATTTGTGAAGGACTAAACATGCTCTGAAAGTTCCTCCTTGCTTTCTGATACTAAAATATTTGCTTATGCTAATAAATATCTAGAAGAGGCTACCATTCCAAATCAATTACTAGTCACAATTGAAGGAGAAATGTTCCTGAAGATGATATTATGGATTATTTTAACAAAGAATTAAATGTTTTAGTTATAGATTCTACAAATTCTCTTGAAGGAAAGATTATCCTCATGGATTGTGAAGAAAGTTTGAGTACTTCCAATGATGTTTGGATTATGGAATTCGATGGAAGTTGTGCTTCTATGGGTTCTGGAGTGAGAATTCTGATGATTTCAACTGATGGAGAATTTTAACCTTTTTCCTAAAAGTTACAATTTTCTAATACTAATAACATAGCTAAATACGAGGCTTTGATATTGGGATTGAACATGAGATAGGCCAAAGGAATTATGAATTTTCATGTTAAAGGAGATGTTGAGTTGGTGGTATGTCAAGTCAAAATTAAATATCAAGCTATAAATGACTGACTTAGACATTACTGTGACATTTCTTGGGATTTTATTGAGTTGTTTAATGCCTTCAATATCTCAATAATCTCTAGAGAGCTTAATGATAGAGCTAATTCACTTGTTATTTCAACCACTATGTTACTTCACCATCAAGACTTTGAAGATGGTATATATGAAATACAATGGGTTTATCGACCAAGTATTCTAGATAATTGTGAACAATTGCAAGTTTTCAATGATGATACTCATATTATATAAAGGAAGGATTTGATGATATGTATTTTGAAGGAAGTGAGAATGCATCAAATGAAAATTCTTATACTAGTCAATTCAATTAAAAGGAAATAAGATCCCCAACACTCTCATTTCTTTGGAGAAGATATTTGACAAGCATGACAAGTATATCAAAGAGAAATAGAAGACACGGACTAGTTCCTTAGGACAGTATGAGAAATACAACATTGGGATTGAAAATAATCCAAAGTTGGTTAACATTGGAAATTGGTGTAGTGATAAAGAAAAGGATAAGTTCATCACCTTTCTTTGTGAATATAAAGATTTTCTAGCTTATTCTTATAAGGATTTAAAATATTTTCATCCTAAGGGATTCTATCATGATAGTCCTCTCAAGTTTGGTGCAACTCCTTTTCGTCACAAGAAGAGGCAATATAATCCAAAGATTTCAAGTACCATTTTGCTTGAAATTCAAAAAATGTTGGAAGCAAGTATTATCTTTCCTATTCATCATTCATCATGGGTAGTGAATATAGTTCTTGTTAGAAAGAAGAATGGAGAAATTCACATATCTATGGATTTTCACAATCTCAATCAGGCATCTCTCAAGGATAATTACCCACCAGCAATCATGGATCAAGTGTTACAAGTTGTAACCAGTTCTAAAATGGCATCTATGTTAGACATGTTTCTCAGGATACAATCAAGTTGAAGTTCGCAAAGATGATCAGTATAAGAGAACATTTACCACCCCATGCGGTACATTTGCATATTGATGGATGCCTTTCAACCTTATTAACACTGGAGAATTTGTTTTAGTATGGTCTCATCAAATAAAGCATTGTCATATATTTGGATGATTTGACCATTTTTTCCAAAGCACATCAAGATCATTTCTTTCATCTTTGACAAGTCTTGGAAAGGTGTAGACAACATGGTGTATCACTTAATACCAAGAAATACATTTTTTGTCTAATGGAAGGCAAGTTTTTGGGACACATTGTGTCTAAATAAGGTATTAAAATTAATCCATATAGGTTACATGTAGTTAAATGCTTATCTTTACCATCAAATAAGATGACAATTCTTTCTCTCTTTGGAAAGCTGAATTTGTTGAAGAGATTTGTACCAGACTTCATTGAAAAGATTCAAATTATTGTTGATATGATGAAAGGAAAAGATTCTCTCCACTGGAAGCATGAAGGAAGGACAATATTTGCAAAAATCAAAGTAGCAATGGCACATGCACCTATGCTAGTGTTTCTTGACTACATGAAAAGATTTGTCATGTATAGTTATGCTTCTGTGCATACCTTGTCTACCATCTTGATGGAGAAAAATGATGAAGGTATTAAATCACCTATATCATTCATGAGTTATCCTCTAAAGGCTCATGAGTTGAAATATAGTCAAATGGAGAAACATGCTTATGTCATTGTTAAATAAATGAAGCATTTCAAGTTCTACATATTAAACTCTCATATCATTTCTCTAGTCGCAACACCACTATCAAGACCATCATGACACAACAAGAGTTTTGTACAAAAAGAGTAATTGGATTTCCAAGATTCAAGAATATGACATGGAGATATGACCAACTAAGTTAGTTCATGCAAAAGGACTCTGTTTCAAGTTCTACATATTAAACTCTCATATCATTTCTCTAGTCGCAACACCACTATCAAGACCATCATGACACAACAAGAGTTTCATACAAAAAGAGTAATTGGATTGCCAAGATTCAAGAATATGACATGGAGATATGACCAACTAAGTTAGTTCATGAAAAAGGACTCTGTTAGCTTATGGAAGACTCTCACAAGTGGAAGATGAGAATTCATCTTCTCTTCTTACTATTTTATTCACCAGTGCTACAGATGATTGGTATTCTGATATGGCATATTATCTTAGTTATGGATAATCCCCCTTGCATTTGACATATAAAGAAAAAAGGACTCTCAAGTTGAAAGATTTTAGCTTTATCTTATGGGAGAATGGTCTTTACAAGCATGCAATAGATGGAATTTTTTTCTAATGTGTGGATAAAAGTCAATAAGTGTAGATTCTTGATTCTTTCCATAATCAAGCTTGTGGCAGACATTTCTCTACACTTTTCACTACACATAAAATTTTGAGAGCATAATACTATTAGCCCACGCTTTTCAAGACACATATCAGTGGGTAAGGAAATGTGAATTGTGTTAACAATTCCTGGGTAAGTAAAAACTTGCCACTTTACCATTGGAGCCAATAGTGATTGAAGAACCTTTTCAATAGTGGGGCATTGATTTCATTGGTACTATTAATCTACCTTCAAGAAAAGGTCACACTCATATCCTAGTAGTGCCAAATAACTTTACCAAATGGGCAGAAGCCATTCCTATGAAGGGATCTACATCAGAAATAATTTGTGACATCTTAAAATAAAATATCATTTCACGATCTAGTGTTCCAAACAAAGTTGTTGTAGATAATGCAACTACTTTTTGTTCCAAGTAAGTGACTTATTTTTGTTTCAATAATGGGATAAATTTGGCACATGCATCTAATTATTATCCACAAGGTAATGGTCCAACATAAGCAAGCAATAAGAATATTGTGACTATCATGAGAAAGTGTATTGAATCAAATCAAAGAACTTGACACAAGGAATTATTTGATGCTTTTTGGGTTGACAAGAATCATTCCAAAAAGAGAAATTGGAATGTCACCTTTTCAACTACTATATGGGGTCAATGTTGAGATTCTAATAACTTTGGAGATTCCCTCTCTTAAGTTGGCACATGCCATCAAAGATGAGACTTATTTAGATGCTTTGGATAAGAGAATTATGTTCCTTCAATAATTGGAGGAACACAAAAAATAAGTGTTTGATACACTTTTTGCTCACCAATATGTTAAAGTTCAATTTCATAAAAGGCTAAGTATAGAGAATTCCAAATTGGTAGTCTTTCTCCGCTCTCGGACAAGAGGGTAGAACCAAAAGGAATGCATGGTAAGTTTGATTCTTTTTGGCGAGGATCTTTCACAATTCATCAGATTACAGGAAAAAAAAGTTTTTGGCTTGCATATCATGATGGAACACCAATGCCACTTCCCTATAGTGGAAAACATTTGAAACATTACTTTAAGTGTTTAACAGAAAAGTTGAGTTATAGTGTCCTTATTTTTATTTTTGTGTCTCCTAACTCTATTACCCAATGGAGTGGATAAAGGCACTAAGAGAATTGGATTCTATGTCACTCTTTGTTTCCAAGAACAAACGAGTAACATTCTCCAGATATAGCCAATTGTTGTCCTACATTTTTTCACCACAAAATCTAGGTAACAGTACAAAACTTTCAATTTAGTTTCAGTTTTCTCTAATCTTAGTTCATTATTTAATTGGTTAGTATTGATCAATCAATCAAGTCCAATTTTCATAATGAACTCTTTTACTAAAGTCTGCCATCAAGTCTTTTTAGTTATTCAGTTTGTTGAGCCTATACTTGATTTTTGAAGCCATCATCATCCTTTTTTGCATTTTAAGTGTGTGTTTGTTAGCTTTTGATCTTTTCATTTTGCTCAAATCATTGCTTGCAATTTTTTCTTCGATTCAATCTATCTTAGAGCTTAATCAGAGTTAGCAATCAAAATATATCATCATTATAGTGTCCAAAAGGTGGATTCTTTAAGTGCAACTGCATAATTTAAAATATCATGTTATATTTTAATGTTAACATTTTACTTTTTGAAAAATATAACATAAATCACTTTATGTTTTGTTTTTAAGTTACTTTATCATTTAAAATTTTCAATTAAAGTAACTATAGTGCACTTGCACTTTATGTTATATTTTGAAGTTGAGTTGCTTTATAATTTTTCACTTAAATGACTATATTAACTATATAGTTTGATTTAATTTTTGAGTTTTAATTTAAAACATCTTAAATATTATTTTTTGAATGATATTTGCACATTATAAGTTAAAATATGTAGTGTAAATATCATAAATGGCCCAATTAAGTGAAATTTCTTCATAAATCAATTAAACATTGGTTAAAGGCCAAAAGAAGCAATTTTTCAAGTCAGTCTAAAACCATTCATAGGTCAAACTTCAACTCAGAATACAAAGACTTAATAACTCTTCGCAATAGGATATGCAATCTCAAAGATTCCATTAACTTCAAACCTTGGATGTACAAATTAATTCTTCAAATCTTTGATAATGAAGAATCCATCTTCTAGGGATAACTTATTAGTACTTCTATTTGTGATTAATTTATTAATTTAGGAACCTCAATGCCATTCTATATGAATTCCTACCTAGTTTACATAGCTACATCTATGGGATCTTTCTTGGGTCTCTTCACTAAAAGGGATCAGTTACAAGTTCGTATTTGGGACTATTATGATCAAATCACCTTGTCACACAAAAAATATCATTAGAGGAGAGTCCAAGATGCATTTTTTTTGATATTTTTGGTGTTTGTGTGACAAACAACTAATAACAAAGTGAGTTGGAACAAATGGGATGTCGAGTTCTTGATGAGCATGATAATTTTATTTTAATTGAAGAAATGACTTTAGAATATATAGTCAAAGTTAATGTTGAGTTAGATTCTAAAGATTTTGGTTCTCATACAATGAAGAAGTTTTCTTTGTACAAATCCTTAGCAAAGCACCTAAAGGATTCTCTTGTAGCAAATTACAAAGTTGTGAAATTAACATATGCTGATGGTGTGAGAATAAAAGCTAAATCAAAGACAATGGAGATTCTAGATCTTCCTACAGTGTGTGATGTTATTATCAAGTTCAAGGAACTTAAAAATAATCCTTAAGATTATTTCACTTCTTTTCCTTCTTCTTTCTTCTTTATTTCAAGTTTTTAGATTGAACAATATGTATTGTATGAAGTTGTGTAATTACATGTAATACAATTTTCATGTCCATATGATGTGTAATCCAATAATTTCTCTTCTTAGTTAGACTGGGTCAAAGTTGGTTGAGTTGCTCCCATTTTTCCTCCTTCTTTCTCTCAACTCCTTTGCATTTATAAAGGAGTGCCCTCTCATTGTAAAATCATCATTTATTGTATGCAAGAGAGCTATGGAGAAATTGTGCAAGCATAACTTATATTCTGTAGTGCTATTTTGAAATAAATGTGAATATAAAGAAATAATTAAAGCTGAATTTTGATTGAGTGTAATTGTTACTTGTACAAGTTGGAAGCTTTGACTATGAATTTCATTTGTTATCTTTGATTCATGTGTTTTTGCATTCTTGTTATTTGAATATAAAAAGTTAAGAAACAATCATAGCCAAAGCTTTGACTAGGGGTGATTTAGGAGATATATAGATTAGAAGCTTTGATTGTAGCTTGTATCTCTTTCTTAATTCACAAAATAGTTAGAATTCTTTACTTCTGGTAGTCTTTGTGCCCCTATAGTAATTTTTTTCTTATAGTATAGATTACGACCAAAATTAGAGCCAAAGTGGTACATTTTTAGCTAGCCTTTGAGTTAGTGTTAGCTTTTTCGATATCATTGTTTACAAGTCTAGATA
Source organism: Cupressus sempervirens (assembly GCA_028749045.1). Taxonomy (NCBI): domain Eukaryota; kingdom Viridiplantae; phylum Streptophyta; class Pinopsida; order Cupressales; family Cupressaceae; genus Cupressus; species Cupressus sempervirens. The sequence goes on along the minus strand of CM053792.1, from coordinate 511,934,893 downwards.
GAATTGTAGTTCAAGGTTTCAATCTTACCCATTACTCATTCTGCGGGTAAGTGGATTTTTTTCTAAAAGCCAAGAGGAAAGAATATTGGTAATACACTTCCAAATCTCTCAACTTCTTTCTTACCTTGAGTTAATCCAATGAATGGTGAGAAGGGGGAGCCTTCCCTTTAAGGTAGGAGAGACTCTTTCTCAAATGAGACTCTATCTCACACGCTATGGCTGGTTGTCCTATTTCATGACTAATTTTACCCAAAACTGTCAGTTGTAAAATACCCACCCAACACTACCTTTGTTGTCATTTCGACTTCTAATAAGTTTCAACTAAAGCTTGGCTTACCTTTTTTGACCTCCATACAAGCTATTTATTCTCCTATGTTAGAAATAGATAATACCTGGGGGTGGGGGGTTGCCGGGAGGGGTGAATTAGTATTCTACAAACTTTTTCCCATAATTGGATATTATTAATTACTTTGCAACATGCATATGAAAGAAAACCAATAATGCTAAACTATAAATAAAACCATACACAAAGAGAACTCATAACACCATATTTTTTTAACTAGGGAAACCCTAGCCAAGGGAAAACCTCGGTGGGGATGACACCCACAAAATGTTCCACTACACAAAAGAATCTTGTCAAGGATATTGACCCTATTAGGAGTTTATGAATTACATATAGTGTCTCAGTCCTTGTTAAAAGCCTCAACCCTGCTAGGAGTTTCTTTAACCCTATTACAAATTGGTAATACAATTACAATTGTATGCAAGAAGAGCCCACTGCCCTAACATGCAATTATACATTATAGTGCCTTTATACAAAATGATATAGATACAAAAATCTCATTGTAGCTAATTATTGTACTTCACATAGCTTTGATTTGACATTAGAATTCACATCATAGGTCTCTTATACAAATTTTGATTTCATATACATAGTTCACATACTCATCATATACTTCACATTCACATTGCATTACATCTTTCACATATCATTTTCTTCACATGAAATGATTCTTTACTTATACTCTTTTCTTTCACAAAACCTCTTATGTAGTCAGCTTGATGCATTCACACATTATTCTAACATAGGGTAAACATCTAGGATGTGATCCCTAAATAAATAATTATTTCATGATCAAAATAATTCCTTAGCACTTTATTCCTTTGTTTCTATTGTACTCTGTTCTACCATGCATACTACCTTTATTGGTGTTTAACCTGTAACTTTGTCTATACTATTTGTACTGATATGCACACTTAGGTATGTCATCATGACACTCTATTCTACCTATCTATAACTTCACATGTGCCAAATATCTCTATGGCCTTTGTAATACCAAAATATATCTTTGTACTACTAGTGAAACTCTCTAATACTTAGACAATTTTTTGCCTCTGATTATATAATCTTCAACTGCATAACCTACCATCTCATCTTGAGATATATGTTTCCATAAATGACAACCCTAACTCATCCTACCTAGCCATATTGCCAATATCCTATTCATCAATGTATTAAATTTCTTTATGATGGTGAGATTAAGAGAATCAATCATAGTCTTTATTATCCTCCAAGGAGTGCTAAGTGTTCAATTTATTATCATGAGAGATGGATCCATGTTGAATCACTACTCATGAAACATGGGTCAATGAATTTGACTCAAAATCACATAGTTAAATCCTGATAGCAATATCACAATTTGACTTGCTATGGGAATTATCTCCTACTTATGAATTAATGAGCTTAAGGCTTTCTAATGAATGGTTCATAATGTACAAAACTTGGAAAAGGTTTTGAAAATGGGTTTGCAAGCTTTGGGTTTAACCATGGAGGAAACTCCATAGTTAATCACGCTCAAGCTGGAGTAGTACTAGGATAGGTGACCTCCCGAGAAGTCCTGGTGCTTCACCCCTGTGAGAATCACCTAGATATAATGAGTGCTAAGTGTTCCAATTATTCTCATGAGAGATGGATTCATGTTGAATCACTACTCATGAAACATGGGTCAATGAGTTTGACTCAAAATCACACAATTAAATCCTGATAGCAAAATCACAATCTGATTTGCTGTGGAAATTATCTCCTATTTATCAATTGATGAGCTTAAGGGGATTTTGAATGAATGGCTCATAAGGCACAAAACTTGGTAAAGGTTTTACAAATGGGGTTGCAAGCTTTGGGTTTAGCTAGGGAGGAAACTCTATAGTTAAGCGTGCTCAAGTTGGAGTAGTAATAGGATGGATGACCTCCTAGGAAGTTCTAGTGCTTCACACCTATAAGCATCACCTAGATCCAATGAGTGCTAAATGTTCCATTTATTATTATGAGAGGTGGATTCATGTTGAATCACTACTAATGAAACATGGGTCAATGAGTTTGACTCAAAATCACATAGTTAAATCTTAATAGCAATATCACAATCTAACTTGTTGTGGAAATTATCTCCTACTTATCAATTAATGAGCCTAAGGGGATTTCTAATGAATAGTTCGTAAGGCACAACATTTGGTGAAGGTTTTGCAAATGGGGTTGCAAGCTTTGGGTTTAACCATGGAGGAAAATCTGTAGTTAAGCGTGCTTAGGCTGGAGTAGTACTAGGATGGCTGACCTCCTGGGAAGTCTTGATGCTTCACCTCTGTGAGCATCACCTAGATCTAATGAGTGTTAAGTGTTCCATTTATTCTCATGAGAAATGGATTCATGTTGAATCACTACTCATGACACATAGGTCAATGAGTTTGACTCAAAATCACACATTTAAATCCTGATAGCAATATCACAATCTTTATTATCCTTATAGACCTTGACATTGTGCTACCCTTGATATTATTTTGGTCTTGTCTTCCTACTACACCTCCTACTAATTTGGGCTATGTGTTCCATTCTTATAAAAAATATAAGCATGGAAATATTTTCGAGCTAATTAAGCCTTGTGGTATTTATTGTGCAAGTTTACCACCTATTTCTTCTAATTCCTCTATTTCTAATGGTCAACCACATCTTGCATATCCTACTCCTCCTAGTGTGGTTCCTTCTTCTACATCTCAGCCTTATGTTGTACCACCTATTGTGTCATCAAAAGGTAAGTAACCTATTGATATTGATCCTCCTTCATCTTCACAACAAATTTCTAATAAAACTAAGCATAACTGATATGCTCAGGAATGTCGAAAGAACCATCAAGCTTGTACTAATGCTCATATGAATGTTTCTCATAAGCCTATGTTTGTTGAAGAGGTTAATTATATGCATATTCCTATTTACAATTCTATCACTATTAATTTAGACAAGCAAGATACTTCAAATGATGAGCATGAGATTATTGATATTGATGTTTATTCACCTAACATGCTTTCTACACAGTCGACACTTACATCTATACCTAAGCATAGTGACTCTCCTAAGAGTCCTTCTTGGATTTAGGTATTGTTCCTACTCTATTGGACATAGCTTCTCTTGTATGTTATCCACCTTCTCTTATTGCTATTGACTAAGATAGGAGGGAGAGAAACATTATTTGAGTGAGTGTTATATCATAGTAGCTTTTTGTGTGTTTTCTTATCATTCTCTATTTCCTCCATATCTTGTTTGTTAAGTGTATGTTCAAATTTCTTTAAATGACCCTTGTTTCTCTATTGGCACAAGGTGATAAAGAAATCACCATGCTATCACATTCTTCTATTTATATCTTATGTCTTCTTGTTGGTAACAATTGATTAATTGTGTATTGTCTTTGATGTTACACAAAATGTCATATCTTTTCTAGTCAGTGTATGTTGAGCTCACTCAGCCATTGAAGATAGTTTCTTGTGTCTACCGAGCATTCTAGAGTTTGCCTAGTTTAGAAGATAGTGTCTATTGAGTTCACTTGGGTGAAAAAGTAAATTTTATAGAAGTTGAGTGTTAACTGAGATCACTCAGCTAATGAAGGAAACATTGGATGGAACCAGTGTTAACCAAGCTCACTTGGTTACCAAAGGGACTTTGTGAATATGTAGTGTTGAACAAGTTCACTTGGTTAATGCTGGAAAATTGCTTTGAGTTAGGATCTACTGAGAAGGGTTGGCTAACAAAGGATTTTCTTGTTTTGGCATATTGAGTTCAATTGGATTTTTTGTTAGTTCTAGCTGACTAAGAAAATGAATAATAATTATTCTAGGTTGTATTTAAGCTGACTTGACAATGTGTAAGATATAAATATGAGGTCTAGCTAAGGATTGAATGTGTGAAACATAATTGAAGATTTAATGATGCTTAGAGGAAGCGAATTAAAAGGATAAGAAAAATTCCTTGGTGAGTTGCAAAGATACATTCGATCAAGAAGGATCAAGTATACAAGCTAGAATTGAGATATGTAATCAGCAATTTAGTTGCATCAGAAATTAGGTTATCTCATTGTTACTCTCTAACCATTGTAGCAATAGTCTACATCTCTTAAAAAAGTTGGCTTAATAGTTATTTGTAAATCCTCTAACAAGGTGGAATTTCTATTGACGTGTCTAAAGACCTCTAACAAGGCCACTCCTAACAAGGTGACTAAATCCTCTAACAAGGTCACACCTAATAGTGTGTTCTATAACCTTTAATAGGGTTGGCTCCTAACATGGCTCACTTAAGAAGAGTGAAAATTATTAACTAATTCCAATTGGCATTTTTTCCCAAATAGAGTTTCCACATTAAATCTTGGTGTCAATTGTGTTCATGCTATTTAATCTTTTATGTTTATGCAACTAACTTAAAGTAAGATCAATCACATATAATATATATAGAATTTCATGATAAGCATTTGCTGAGTTATTTTAGTCTTTACCGAGTTACAATATTTGTTAGTATAAATTGAGTGCTTGTGTATTTCTTGAGCTACATCTGAGTTCAGTTTAATCGAATTTTTGATTTGTATTGAGATCTAAGAGATCTAAGATTTATTTTGTGGTAACTGATTCACCCCTCCCTAATGTAGTAAGGCTTTGGGTGTTAACCAAACTCCAATAATGAAATTGACTTGGGTTAACTCAATATTCCAAAGATTTTTTTTGGTTAGGATCTTCCAAAGATTCCTACCTAGGTCCTTCTTCTCCCAGAAGCAATAACTCTTCAATTCTTAACCCACACAATCCACTCTATAGGCTACCTAGATGCCCTAGTGGCTTTCCAACACCCCCACACCCCTGATATAGGATCTTTACTAGTCAATGTGTCCAACAAATTCCAAGGAATGTCATTCAACTTATTTGAACATTCCCCAAACCAGATTTCACCTTTTCCTTATCAACTTCTTGCTTTGCTGAAATCAATCTAGTGGAATCAAGCCTTTAAAAATGGTATTTTAAAATTTTATCTAGTTTTACCTAAACAAGACCCCAAATAAAATTGATATTCGGATACCCTTTTGGAATAAATTTTAGATTATAGAGAATCCCATCTGGGTTCCATATAGAAAAACCCCAAACACAAAACCCTCCTTTCTAGGCTTAAAACTAGGGCTTTAATCTTTGTCCACTTAGTCCAACCATGAAATCTTCTCCTAAAAACTTCAAACCAGGTTCAAAACTTCCCTCCTTGTCTCTAGTTTTCACTTAAGGTGCCAAACCTTGTCTTTCCAGTCACAAGGTTGCTCCAGACACATATTCCTCTCTTGGAATGGCTCAACAAATCACTTGTTCAACCCTTAATTCACCATTTTATCATCACAGACATGGAGTAAAGGTTGGAGCTATTATTTGTAGTTATATTACACCTATTCCTAGATATACACAAATCCATGATTAGGTAGAGACTATGGATTTCTAGGAATCCATTAAAATGCATCAAAACCCTTATTTGCTTAAAACTAACAAAATGAAGAAAATGAATGCAAATGTTCGAAAAAATCTGTTGTACTAATTCAATTCAATGTATTAGACATGTAAGAGTATGAACAAGACTGGTTTTAATCAGTTCATCACAAAAAACCCAAAATTTGCTTGGTAAAAGTATGGATCAACACACTAAAAAACAAGAAAAATGCTCCAAAAACTTGCTCCTTTAATTCTCTAGCCCCAAAAATTGGTGATAAAAAACCTTTATGAATCTCTCTAGGTCATTTCGATGTTTCTCTAACCAAATTTTTAATTGGTATGCATTATTGGCATATTTTGTAAGAAAAATGCAATAGTTGTAAAAATTGCAAAGTTGCAATTTTGGAACTTTTTGAGCAATTTTTTGCACTATTGTGCAATTTGATGCAAAATATGAATGAAATGAATACACATAATTCCTAAAGGATAAATATGACCAAAATGGACCAAATTCATCCTTGATTTAACCTTTGACTAATCGTTGATCATGGTTGTTCGACCTAGAGTAACTTGAACAAACAAGCACAAAGTACTCTTTTGGCCTCCAAATGGGTTCACCAACCTATCAAACATTACTATTAAAGTCTCTAGGTTCAACCTATCTAGTTTTGTTTCCCTTAGAGATTATTACATAGAAAAAATTAAAATTAACTAATTTGATCCCTTATTTACCTTATGCTCCTACACCATGCTCCTGGGGTACAAAAGAAATCATGTCCCAGAAGTTAGTTCAAATACTATCTTGCCATGCTTAATGATGTCCAATTCACTCATCCAAGTGGCTTCATCATTAGGCAAGCCTTCCCACTTAGTTAGGTATTCTTTCCAAACTCCCTTACTTGCCTTTTTTAGTACTTTCCAAGATCCTTTCAAGTTGCATAGTTTGACGAGTGGGAAGATCAATGATCCAATCAACCATTTGAGTGTCTTGCAGTACTAATGTATTAGTATCTTGAGATGGTCCTCTATAGGCATAGAGATCACATACTCTAAAGGTAGGGAAGATGCCTAAATTGGTTGGTAGTTCCAACTCATAGGCATTTGTACCATACTTGTGTAACACCTTGAGTGGTCCTATATTTTTCATGAGTAACTTGGTTGGTTGTCCCTTAGGAAACCTTTCCTTCCTAAGATAAGCCATTACCAAATCTCCAACCTTGAATTTGACTTCCCTCCTTGATCTATCAACCCTTTCCTTATATTTATCAGCACTCTTTTGAAGAGCTTGCTTTACTTGGGATAAATGTCTTTGATATGTTCTAAAAAGTTCTCTCCTAGAGAACTCCTCTTCTCCATATCTCTAACATCTCTTAGTTCAAGCACTCCCATAGGATGATAACCATAAACAATCTCAAAAGGACCTTTGCTAGTGCCCATGTTGATTGAATCATTGTAGGCATATTTCACTTGCCCAATGATCAAATCCTAAACTAGTCCATGTTTCTAAGTCAGAGTTTTTAATAAATCTCCCAAAGACCTATCCACTACTTTAGTTTTACTGTCTAATTATGGATGGTAGGATAAAGAGAATGCAAGATTGGTTCCAAGTTTCTTCCATAGTGTCCTCTAGAAGTGACCAACAAACTTGGAATCCCTATCACTAACAATATTAAGAGGTAAGCCATGTATTCAGACTATCTCTTTAAAGAAAATACCTGCAATATATGAGGCATCATTGGTGCTTCTACATGGAATAAAGTGATCCATCTTGTTGATTCTATCAACTACAACATACACACTCTCATAACCCCTTACTTTTTTTGGTAATCCCAATACAAAGTCCATACTAAGGAATTCCCAAGGCCTAGTTGTTATGGTAAGAGGTTGATAGAGTCCAAAATTGGATGATGTTCCTTTGCCTCTTTGGTAGATGCCACATTGCTCTACAAAGGTTCTAACATCTTGATATAGTTTAGGCCAAAAATATGCCCTGCTGACCTACTCTAATATTTTATCAGATCCAAAGTGTCCTCCAAGACTACCTTGGTGTTTTTCTTTGATGATGTTGGTCCTGATAGACCCTTGAGTATACAAAACTATGTTCCCTTGAAAAGAAAAACAACCTGCAACAAATAATCAACAAAATCTACATGGAATGTGTTAGAAAAATTAGAGCAAATCTTGTAGGCTGCTGTAAAATCTTTATCAATTGCATATTGTTCCTTTATTGCTTCTAATCCCACACGTTTTAGTTGAACTTCTTGGATTACTAATACTCTTCTATTAAGGACATCAATAACCTTATTGGAAGTACCTTTCTTATTCTTTGTGTTGAATGTATAGGCCTACAAATACTTGACCCATTTGGGATGCTTTTGACTTAACTTGTCTTGCCTATTAAGGAAGCTTAAGGTATGATTGTTTGTATAGAATAAACAATATTTTGGAAGAAATTAATGTTTCCATTTCTTTAAATATTGCACCATAGCATATAGCTCTAGTTCATGTGGAATATTTTTTCTTAGCTTCATTAAGTTTCTTTGAAAAGAAAGCGAGCAGGTGGTCTTCTTGACTCAACACTGCTCCAATGGCCAAGTTGCTAGCATCACATTCTATGGTGAAAGGTTTGTGGAAATCAGGTAATCTAAGAGTAGGTAAGTTAGATGCCTTCTTCTTCAAGTATTCAAAGCTTTTATTGGCCTTATATGTCCATGCAAACTTGCATTTCACTCCTTTGATGGTGTTAAGTATAGGTTCCATGATATGACTAAAGTTTGTAATGAATTTCCTATAGAATGATGCCAACCCATGAAAAATTCTAACATCTCCGACTGATTTAGGTGTAGGAAAATTTAAGATTGCCTCAACCTTGGACATATCCATCTTTAAAAATCCCTATGACACTAAAAAAACAAGATAAATTAATTCAATTTTCATGAACTCACACTTTTCTAGATTGATCATTAGCTTTTCTTGGTGTAGCTTGTTCATGACCATGTCCAAGTGCTTTAGATGCTCCTCTTTGGACCTGCTAAAGATAATAATATCATCAAGATAAAAAATTACAAACTTGCCAATAAACTCTACCAATACCTCATCCATTAACCTCATAAAGGTACTAGGGGCATTGGTTAAGCCAAATGACATCACCAACCACTCATATAAACCCTCATTGGTCTTAAATGTTGTTTTCAATTCATCTCTAGGCCTGATACATATTTGATGATATCCTAATTTCAAGTCAATCTTTCAAAAATAACATGCTCTCCCTAAATAGTCCATTAGATCATCTATTCTTGGCATGGGAAACCTATACCAGATGGTTATTTTTTTGATGGCCCTTGAATTAGTGCGCATCCTCCATTTTTCATCCTTTTTAGGGGCTAGTACAATAGGTACAACACAAGGGCTTAGACTTTTCCTAATCAGCCCTTTATCCATCAATTCTTGCACTTGTTTTCCTATTTCTACATTTTGTGAAGGAGTCATTTTATATGCTTCTTTATTAGGAAGAGTAGACCCTAGAAGGAGGTTTATTTGATGACTGATATCCCTCATAGGTGGTAAATCATTTTGGATTTGATTGACCATTATGTCTTGATATTTATCCAATAGTTATTGCACTTCCTTAGGTAGTTCATTGTCTTTGTCTTTCTTAGGCTCCTCCTTAGGCTTCAAAACTATAGAAAACTCTTCTTCAATAGGTTTAGTCTTTAGGATTTTAAGAAACTGCTTCCCACTCAATAACATGGTACCGAATCTATAGCCTTTTCATCCACTATGTTAGGTAATGGATCCATTAAAAATTTTCTATCTTGTTTAGTGATATCATACATGTTCTTCTCCCCATCATGTGAAGCTTTAACATCATATTGCCAAGGGCATCCTAGGAGAAGATGGAAAGCATCCATGGGAAATATATCACATAGGAATTTGTCCTTATAGTCCCATATCTCAAACTCTACATAGACTTGTTCATCTACTAGCACATGTTGACCCTTATTTAGCCAAGATACCTTATAGGTTGTGGCATGAGGTAATCTTTTCAACTTAAGTTTTTCAACCATTTGAAGTAACACAATATTTTTAGTAGAGCCAAAATCTACTATAACTTTGCATACCTTTCCTTGAGATTTTCATGTGGTTCTAAGTAAGGTCTTCCTTTGTGGTGGTCCTTGGGGTTGTGGAACTTTCAATAATGTCCTCCTCAGCATTAGAATTTCTCCTTCTTGTATTGGTCCATCTTTTCCAATAGGTGTACTAGCACTAATTGCCTCATCCTCTTGCACAAAGGTTGTTCTTCTATCCATGGTTTGTGAAGAACTCCTTTCAAGACATTTTCTCATTGTGTGTCCTACTGGACCATAGTGGTAATACTTCCCTGTGCATACAATACCTCTTCCTCTTCCATATCCACCAAATCTACTTCTTGAAGGGCTTCTACCCCTATAATTTCCTCTATTATTCCTCACACTACTTTCTCCACTTCATTTAGGTGTCACATTTTCTTTATTTCTGCTGTTAGTCTATCCTCTTCCAAAGAAGTCTCTTCCTCTAAAACTTTTTAGATTTTTAACCTCTAGAATACTGCTCCCCTTTTCTTCTCATCTTTTCCTATTCTCTCAAAGCTAATTGAAAACATCTATTCTCTATATTAGGAGCCATGATAATTGTCTCATCCTGAATGTTGGTTCTTAAACCACTCAAATACCTAGCCAACTTATCCAACTCACTTTCTTGCTTCTTGGATCTCAAACTAATCTTGTGGAACTCCTTAGTGTATCTACTTACATCAAGGTCTTTTTGTTTGAAACCTTGTGGCTTCTTGTACATTTGTACTTCATAGTCATTAGGGAGAAATTATGCCTTAATCTTGATCACCATTCTTTCCCAAGGATTGATATTTTTCTTGCCTTGTTGGATTCTTTCTTCTTGCATTACATTCCACCATATTAGTGCTGCTCCCTTCAAGCTTTCCTTGGAAACACTTACTCTTTTATCTTTATCCACCTCTTTGAGGTCAAAGTAGCTATTCAATGCATAAATCTAATCCAATAGGTCTTCACCATTTAAGCTTCCATGATAGGTAGATAATCCATCAAAGTGATCCCTATTAAGATATTTTAGAGAATCCAAGAACATTTTATGTTCCTTATCAGATTGTGCTGCTATAGGGGTTATAGAAGTACTCATTTCCTCTTCTTGTTCTTCCTCTTCATCAGTTAGGCCACCCCATTTAGTGAGTTTTCCCTTTGCCTTGCCCTTAAGCTATTCACTCTTTGTGCTTGTTTCTAAGAGTCCAACATTTCTTACACTATCTTCTTAATATCATCCATATTCAATGCCTTTGGAGGCATTTTTTCTATCTTTGTCTCTCCTTCAAACACTAATTCCTCTATGTCAAACATACACTTCAGTCAATCCAGACTTTGATACCACTTTGATGTAGTAAGGCTTTGGGTGTTTTGCAAACTCCAACAATGAAATTGACTTGGATTAAATCAATCTTCCAAAGATTCCTACCTAGTTCCTTCTCCTCCCAGAAGCAAGAATTCTCCAATTCTTAACCCACACAATCCACTCTATAGGCTATCTAGATACCCTAGTGACTTTCCAACACCCCCACACCCCCACATCCCTGATATAGGATCTTTTCTAGTCAAGGTGTTCAACACTTTCTAAGGAATGTCATTCAACTTGTTTAACCATTCCCCAAACTAGATTTCACCTTTTCTTATCAACTTCTTGTTTTGCTCAAATTGATCTAGTGGAATTAAGTTTTTAAAACTAGCATTTTGCAATTTTCTCCAATTTTCTCCAATTTTACTTGAATAGTGCCCCAAATAAAATTTATATTCGAATACCCTTTTGGAAGAAATTTCATATTACAAAGAATCCCATCTGGGTTCCATACACAAGTGTCCCAAACACAAAACCCTCCTTTCTAGGCTTGAAACTAGGGCTTTAATCTTTGTCCACTTAGTTTGATGTTGAAATCTTCTCCTAAAAACTTCAAACCAGGTTCAAACCTTCCCTCCTCTCTAGTTTTTACTTAAGGTGCCAAACCTTGTCTTTCCATTCATAAGGTTGCTCCAGGCATATTTTGCTCTCTTGGAATGGCTCAACCTTTCACTTGTTCGACCCTTAATTCACTATTTTAGCATCACATCCATGGAGTAAAGGTTGGAGCTCTTATTTATAGTCATATTACACCTATTCCTAGCTATCCACAAATCCATGATTACGTAGAGACCATGGATTGCTAGGAATCCATTAAAATGTTTCAAAACCCTTGCTTAAAACTAACAAAATGAAGAAAATGATTGCAAATATTCAAAAAAAATTTGTTGTAGTGATTCAAATAAATGTATTAGACATGTAAGAGTATGCAAAAGACTGGTTTCAGTTAGCTCATCACAAAAACCCAAAATTTTCTTGGTAAAAGTATGGATCAACACACTAAAAAACAAGAAAAATGCTCCAAAAACTTGCTCCTTTGATTCTCTAACCCCAAAAATTGGTGATCTACAACCTTTATGACTCTCCCTAGGTCATTGGATGTTTCTCCAACCAAATTTTTAATTGGGTATGCATTCTTGGAATATTTTGTAAGAAAAATGCAAAAGTTGTTAAAATTGCAAAGTTGCAATTTTGCAACTTTTGAGCAATTTTTTGCACTATTGTGCAATTTGACTTCAAATATGCATGAAATGAATATAAATTATTCCTAAAGGCTAAATATGATAAAAAATGACCTAATTCATCCTTTACTCAACCTTTTACCAATCATTGACCATAGTTGACTGACCTAGAGTAACTTGAATAAACAAGCACAAAGTACTCTTTTGGCCTCCAAATGGGTTCACCAACCTATCAGACATTACTATTAAAGTCTCTAGGATCAACCTATCTAGGTTTTTTTTCCCTTAGAGCTTATTACACAACAAAATTTAAAAATAATTAATTTTACACCTTATTTACCTTGTGCTCCTGCACCACTCCCCTCTCAATTACTCCTCTTATATTTCCAACAATTGATATCAGAGGTTTTGGTGCTTGCAGAGAGGTTTAAAGGACCTAAGATAACAATTAGGATGTCTTACAAAAGAGAGATTCCCAAGTTGAACAAAGACAACTTTGTAGCATGGCAAGGACTTATGATGTTACATTTGGCAACTATCTAAGATTCAAGATGCAAATATCTTGATAGTGAATACAAGACTCCTACTAGAATATTATTAGTTGAAGAAATTGCTGAAAATAAAAATTATAAAATCATAATGATTGATATTGCATTTTCTCTTAATTATGCTAAATTTGATGAAGTCAAAAGTTGCACTATAGCTTATGATATGTGGATCAAACTGAAAGCCATCTACAGAGGAGATGATAATGTAGGAAGAGCCAAAGCAAAAAGTTTTAGAGGATAATTTGATCAGATGAAGATGAGAGAAAATGAAAACATTGCAAAATATGTTGAGTGAATTAAAGCAAGTGTGAACACAATCAAATCATCTGGAGGAGAGACTAATGATGAAATAATTGTAAGCAAGGTACTCAGAACCCTTCTTCCTATCTATGCAATTAAAGTGCCTACTATTCAAGAGATGAGATGTGATCCAAATAGAAAAATAAAATTGGATGCTGTAGTTGGAAGATTGGTAGTTTTTGAATTGGATAACTATGAAAACTATGTCCTTAGTTCAATTGGTATTGAGTCTACATTGGAAGCCAAGCTTTCACTCAAGAAAAGTGGTAAGAAATCAAAATCTAATCAATTAATGAGTGAAGAAGAGGAAGAAATTTTAGGAAATGATCTTGAAGTTGTTGAAGCCCTACTTGCAAGGAAATATTCCAAAGGTAGAGGAAAGTAAAAAGGTAAGATTCCTCTAATCTATTTTTCTTGTGAAGAAGTTGGACACATTATTGCAAGGTGCCCAAACAAAGAAGACAAAGATGAAAAGAAAAGCAATAAGTTCAAAGGAAAGAAGGAATTCAAGAACTATAAGGACTACCAGGACAAAGGTAAGAAATCTTGTTTTATGGCTAAAGATTCTGATAACAGTGATGATGAAATGATATACATTGTTGTAAAAGATGAATCTGATGATGAAGGAGATAAAATAACACTTATCTCTCATGTTAGAAAAAATTATACATGGATTATTGATAGTGGCTATTCACATCATATGATTGGTGATAAAAAAAACTTTGAACACATGGAACATTATGATGGTGGTAGTGTGAAATTTGGAAACAATGAACCTTGTTGCATAAAGGGAAAAGGTTGTATCTCATTAACCAATGAACTTATTGGGTTGAAGGACTAAAGCATAATCTATTGAGTGTATCATAGTTGAATAAAATTGGATTCAAGGTATAATTCATGAATGGGAAGGACAAACTGTTGGATGGAAGAGGTAATCTAGTTGGGTCTGGCAAACAAACAAAAGGTAATCTATTCTACCTATATCTCAGTGAAAGTTCATGTTTTATTGATCAAGTATAAGAAAGTTGGTTATGGCACAAAAACATTATGTCATGTAAACTTTGATAATCTGGTCAAGATAAGAAAAAGCAAGAGAGTAAGAGGTATTCCTAGCTTGAGAAAACCTAATATGGGTCTCTGCAAAAATTGTCAAATTGGAAAGATGGGAAAAACTAGTTTCAAAAGAAAGAACTATCATCCTAAAGAAGTATTAGAACTTGTACATACAAACTTATGTGGAACTATTGGAATAGAGAGTTATAGCAGAGAATAAGTTTTTTATTCTTTTGTTGATGATTATTCTAGAATGATGATTGTGTTGTATCTAAAAGAAAAATTTGAAACTTTTCAAAAATTTAAGTGGTATCTAGAAAGAGTAGAGAGAGAAACTAGAAAGAAGTTGAAATGTTTGAGATGAGACAGAGGTGGTGAATTCATTTTCAATGAGTTCAATGAATTTTGTATTGAAAAAGTAATTAAGAGACATGTATCAACTCCTGGTACACCACAAAAAAATGACATAAATGAAAGAAGGAACAAATCCATCATGGATTGTGCAAGAACATTGAGGATAGAAAAGAATGTTGCAATCAAATATTGGGAGGAAGCAATCAGTATTGTAGTGCATACCTTGAATAGAGTACAATTGAAGAAATACTCAAATCAAACTCTTTATGAACTATGGTATGGATAAAAACCTAATGTAAGTTACTTGAAAGTATTTGGTAGCAAATGTTATATCTTGAAAGAATCTAGGAAAGGTAAATTTGATGTCAAAGGTGATGAAGGCATATTCCTAGGATACTCCTACAAAAGTAAAGAATACAAATGTTTGAATTTGTCTACTCATGAAATCATAGAAAGTGCACATGTGAGAATTGATGAGTTTTCAAAAAATAGTGAAGATGAAAGTAGTTTAGAACTTGAGGATTACAAAAGATTTGTGTATTATGAACTTGATACATTGCAAAATCTATCTAGAAGTCAAAAAAATTCACCTCTTGAATCCCCAGAATCTCCAAAATCTACTGAGTTGCAACCAGTGTAAACCCAAATCATAATTTGAAGGACCTGAGTTGTAGTTAGAAGCTACCAAGTTGTTGCAAGAGAAAATTGAGTCTGATGGACCCGAGTCACAAACAATGGGACCTAAGCTTAATATAGAAGATGATGAAGAGATTAGTGGAACTAACTCCAAATCCAAAGAACCTGTGTTAGCAAGATATGTCAGAAGGCATCAGCCACCTAATCAGATCATTAAAGACAAGTCAGATGGAATAATGACAAGAAACAAATTGAAAGGTACATGTTTTCTTGCTAAATTTGAACCTAGAAATGTTAAAGATGCTTTGGATAATGAAAGTTGGAATGGAGCTATGAATGAGGAAATAGAATAGATAGAAAAGAATAAGACTTGGACTCTTGTTCCTAGACCCAAGGATAAAAATGTAATTGATACAAAGTGGGTATTTAAAAATAAGCTAAATGAAGATGGAGAAGTTTCCAAAAACAAAGCAAGGTTAGTATGTAAAAGTTATTCTCAAGAAGAAGGTATTGATTATTGTGAAACTTTTTCTCCTATTGCAAGATTGGAAGGTGTTAGAACTTTACTAGAATATGCAACATAGAGAGGATTTAAAGTTTATCAAATGGATGTAAAATCTTCATTCTTGAATGGAATTCTTGATGAAGAAGTCTACATAGAGAAAATTGAAGGTTTTGTAGATCCTAGGAAAAGAGATATGGTCTACAAATTACACAAAGCATTGTATGGTCTCAAGAAAAATCCAAGAGATTGGTATGTCAAACTTCATAACTACCTGATAAAGATTGGTTTTCAAAGAACAAATGAGAGCAATAGTTTGTACATCAAAGAAGGACCAAACAAGAAGATAGTGTTGGTAGAAATATTTATGGATGAGAGTTTATTTATAGGAAATGATGACTTGTGCAAAGCATTCTCAGAAGAAATGAGTAAAGAATTTGAAATTTCTATTTTTGGAGAGATACAATTCTTGGATTGTAGATCCTATAGAAAAAAGATGGTATCTACATTACACAATCTAAATATATCAAGGAGATACTAAAGAAGTTTGGAATGGAAGATACAAGACCAATTGGAACTCGTATGTCTACTAGACATAATCTTTATAAAAATGATGATTCAAAGGAGGTAGATCAAACCACATACAAATCAATGATTGGAAAATTGTAGTATGTAGTGCACACAAGGCTTGATATAGCATTAGTAGTTGGTATGGTGGAAATATTATCAATAAATCCCAAAGAAAATCACATGATGAAAATCAAGAGAATCATGAGATATCTGGAAGGTACTAATGACTATGGATTATGGTACAAAAAAGGAGGCAATTTGGATTTGAAAGCATTCACTGATGTTGATTAGGCAGGAAGTGTTGATGAAAAAATGAGCATTAGTGGTGGAGTTTTATTTCTTGGTAAAAGACTAGTGTCTTGGACAAGGAAGAAACAAAATTGTATTTCACAGTCCACAACAAAGGCAGAATATGTGGTATCAACAGTTAATTGTTCAAATGTTGTTTGGTTTAAGCAACTATTGGCAGTTATGAAGATAGAAATCAAGGATCCAATGGTTATCTTCTGTGATAATACCAGTGCAATTAACATATCAAAGAATCCTATGATGCATACAAAAAAAAAACACATTTCTATAAAATATCATTTTTTGAGAGAATTGGTACAAGATAAAGAGGTAAGATTGGAATATGTGAATACTAAAGAACAAATTGTATATATATTCACTAAACCATTACCTAAGGATGCATTTCTATATCTAAGAGGTTAGGGGTCATTCCCCTATCTAAGGCTCACTAAATGAAGTTTACTAATGTGTCAACTAGAGCATGTTGAAGATCAGTAAGTTGATGCAGTATTGATAAGGGCATATTGCAAATGAATCAGTACATAAGGTACATTGATATTCACTGAACATTATCTTTGGCATGAGATGTCAAAGAGAGAGAAGTTTAATATCATATCTCATAGAGATTTTTATAAAGATAAAGGGAAAGAAATGTCAAAGAAAGAGAATGAACTTGGTCTGATATCAAAAAAAAAGTTTTCTATAAGAAGATGATGTTGAAGATAGAGTTTTGCTGATAGAGGTAGAAATTGAAGGCAAAAGGAGTTCACATTGATAGAGGGAGTTCTCATGGATGAGAATTAGAATAAACTATAGAAATGTTCCTTATTTTATTCTTGGTTTAAAATTTCATTGCATTGTGACATGTTGTGTTTCTATCAATGCCAAAGAGAAGATTATTGGTAACAATTGATTAATTTTGTATTATCTTTGATGTTACACAAAATGTCATATCATTGCTAGTCAATGTATGCTGAGCTCACTCGAGTATTGAAGATAGTTTCCTATGTCTACTGAGCATTCCAAAGTTTTCCAAGTTCAGAAGAAAGTGTGTACTAAGTTCACTCAGGTGACAAAGTAAAGTTTATAGAAGTTGAGTGCTAACTGAGCTCCCTCAGTTGATGAAGGAAATATTGGATGGAATCAGTGTTACTTGAGCTCACTCGGTTACCAAAGAAACTTTGTGAATATGTAGTGTTGACCGAGTTCACTTGGTTAATACAATAAAATCACTTTGAGTTAGTATCTATAGAGAAGGGTTGGCTAATAGAGGATTTTCTTGTTTTGGCATATTGAGTTCAATTGAATTGTTTGTTGGTTCTAGCTGAATGAGAAGATGAATATTAATTATTCTAATTTGTATTCAAGCTAACTTGAAAATGTGTAAGATATAAATATAAGGTTTAGTTGAGGATTAATTGTGTGAAACATAATTGAAGATTTAATGATGCTTAGAGGAAGCAAATTAAAAGGATAAATAGAATATCCTTGGTGAGCTACAAAGATACATTTGATTAGGATGGATCAAATAAACAAGCCATAATTGAGACTTGTAATCAAAAATTTAGTTACATCAAAAATTAGGTCATCTCATTGTTACTCTCTAACCATTGTAGCAATGATCTAAATCTCGTAATAGAGTTGGCTTAACAATTATTTGTAAATCCTCTAACAAGGTGGCATTTCTATTGAAGTGTCTAAAGATGTCTAAAAAAGCCACTCCTAATAGGGTGATTAAATTCTATAATAGGGTCACACCTAACAATGTGTTTTGTAACCTTTAACAGGGTTGGCTCCTAACATGGCTCACTTTAGAAGAGTGAAAATTAGTAACTAGTTGCGATTGGTAGTTTCTCCCAAATTGGGTTTCCATGTTAAATCGTGGTGTCAATTATGTTCATGCTATTTCTTTTATGTGTATGCAACGAAGTTAAAGTAAGATAAATCATAGATAATATACTAAGATTTTCATGATAAGAATTTCTTGAGTTATTTCAGTGTTTATAGAGTGCCTGTGTATTTGCCAAGTTATAATAGAGTTTAGTTTAATTAAATTCTTGACTTGCATTGAGATCTAAGAGATCTGGGATTTATTTTGTGGTAATTAATTCACCCCTTCCCTCTCAATTACCCCTCTTATATTTCCAACACATCTATCTATCATTATATATATATTATCTTGTACATGTGCTATTGTTCATAATTGTTTCATTGCATAGTCTCCATGGATTTGTGACATAGTAGCACCAATTCTTTTTGGTCTTTGTAATGGTGATCCAAAAAGACTCTTTAGTGTAAATATTATGTACCTTTCTTCCATGGTGTTTTAATTCTAGTTCCTTTGGGGGATGATGACATTTCATACTTGATATAATACTTACATATTATCATATGATCATACTAACCCCAAAGTTAGTAGATCCCTTTTACACTCTTGCATGTTATGTTTCTATTTCCCTTTATTTGTCCATAGTTGGGGGCATCTCAAAGTGGAAACATATTTTGATAATTTTATGTATACTCTATTAAAGCCATTACTCCTTTTAAAGTTTTAGGAATGACTTTAACATGGGGGCATACCCTAGTTGCTTAGTATGCTTCCTAAGTTAGCATCAAATATATACATTACTACTTCATCCTTTTTCTTTTAATGCACATATTTCATGAATCTCCTTATAGATTACACATAATCCTAAAGAACAAATTCTCTATTCACACATCCGGTCTAGGAAGTGGACATCCTTGATATTAGATCTCTTTCCTTCACATGTACATATGCATAATCTCATCTATGGGCTACGCATAAAAATTTTCTAAAGTCCCCATATATGGGTAACACATCATTTCTAAACCTTATTATGGTGATACATAGAATGATGATCTATGGGTGGGTCTTCTGATGGGTTGACTAGTGGTTTACCACCCCATTAGGCTATTTCAATGCCACATTTTGTAGCAACTCCTTTGGGGATTCACAGTTTGATGGGCACTCTATTGGGTGAGATAATCACCCCTTTCTTTTCAGTCAATGACCTCTCTTTCATTATAATCTAGGAGTTAGCAAAGTCTCCAACCCTTGGGGGCTTGATTCTTTCTCTACTAGATATTAATAAGACTATCTTATTCTTTGTTCTCTACTTTACCAAGAGTTTATATTGAGTTCATCCTCTCACTAAAGTGGGGGCTAAATGTACCATCTTAAATTGGAATCACTACAATTTAATGAAGGTTTAGCACCTATTTAATGCAAAATCATCATGTTTTCCCTCTCTTTCATTTCTTCATCCCTTTTCTATCCCTTCTCCTAGGTGGAATTGGGATGAAACCTAACAAAACATATTTAAAGATCCTATTTTTAAGGTGTTAAGTTTGAGGTAGGATCTATTTCTATCCTTCCTTTTCATCTATCTTTCACTTATAATCTAAGGTTGAAATTGAAATAGGGTTTTCTCATAATTTGGGCATAATTTCTAGACTATGAGACTTGTTTTAGGGTCCCCATATTGTCCCTGAGATCTGTGCACTTGAAAATTAGGGGTGCAATGTGCCCTTGATGTGTCAGGGGTGCATTGCACCCCTAACAGATTAATCAAGGGCACATTACACCCCCAATACAACCCTATTTTGGCCCTTTTTCTCTAGGTCCCATATTTCATAGAATTAGGTACAAACTCCCATTACACTTAGCTTGCATGAGTTAGTTAATTTTGATCTCTATATAGACCCCTCCATTTTCTCCATTCTTCATAAGAAATCATCACAACATTTTTCTGTCAAAATACCCAAGCATTCAAGTCTTCAAGTCTTCAAGCATCCATTCAAGCATTCTATTGAAGATCAACATTCAAGCACTCAAGAAATTGAAGGAGTTTATCTAGAAAGATCTTCTTCAAGATCCTTTGGTACATCTTCTACATCTATACATCTTCTTCTCCATAGTCCAAATCTATTGGTGAAGATGAGCACATTGCATTCAATTCAAGAGATCTAGCTTTGTAAGGTGAGTTCTTACATTCATGTTATTTCAATTATTTCAATTCAAGGTTAATTCCTAAATTGGGGTTTGACCAAGGAAAACCCCCCATCAACAACAAAAACCTCTTTTTATTATTGGTTGCCAATCTCAAATTGATGAACAAGTTGTAGATTGAAGTACTCTCTTTGGCCTTCTTCAAAATTGCAAAAATAGAATCAATGTTGGACATAGTCAATCAAGGTCGCACTGCACCCATGAGGAACTAGTTTTCCCCTGATACACCAACTTTCCCCTAGCAGATCACCAAAATATTATTGGGTTTTGTTTGTCACTCAGTTTTAGGCCTAAATCCAAATATTTCCTCTCATTTTGATCACTACAACAAGCAAAAAACATACTTCAAAGGTGAGTTCTTATTCCCTTCTTTGTCAATTCAAAAAACCTTTATTTAGCATATACACATACATTATGAGTCTTTAAGGGTTTTGGTCCATCTTTCCCCTATTCTTCTAGATCCAATTAGCACTAGTGCTCCTTTTTCACTCGGTTAGCATTTATCTCACTAGACCTAGTTCTTTAGAATTGGGATTGAAAGGTTTCTATTCCTTATCTACCCCTTTCCATATCACACACTTACAATACAACATAATGAACATACATGTACATAGGTTATGTGATGAACCCCAAGTTTTATGCCCTTAATTCACATTTTCCATGTTATTAAACTTCTCTTAGCCCTTTTTAGTGAGGCATAGATCTATTTATGATGGAATCATTATTGCTTAAGAAGTAATACATTCCCTCGCTAGTACATTTGGGTCCCATTTTTGACCTAAATTTTTGATGATAGGCCAATTTGGCTTGTCAACTTCACATTTTTTTTAATATGATCTTGAAAACATTGAAATTTTGATGATACTTAAGTAGCTTGTTGAAATTTTGACAAAACTTAAGTTTCTTGTCGAAATTGCGATGGCACTTAAGTACTTTTGTCAAAATTTTGACATTGTCGAGATATAAAGATGAAAAAGAAAAGTGAAACTTCATTTTATTTTCATGCGACAGAGTGTGGGTGCATAGGAGGGTTGAAGGGGAAAACACTAGTTAGCACCATTGAAGGTGAGTAAAAGTCATCAAATTTTGATTGTGTTCTTTAATGTGGTACTCATTGTTTGTGTTATCAACCATGTCTCTGTTGTGAATGCAGGAAAAGGAAGAAAACCCAAAGGAAAAGGAAGGGTTTTGTATACAAAATGTTATAGGTGCATGGCTTAAATAATACCCAAATTTCTTGATTATTATTGTGGTAACATGATCATTGCAATAACATGATACCAAATATTGCAACATTGGATCATTAATATTACCTCCAACTTCAATGGACTTGGGTGGAATCCAAACATGATATTAACTATACCAGAGAGCATGATTGTGCAATTTTTTATATAGAAATTCATGTTGTGAAGGATCAATAAAAAATTATTTTACACATAATATGGAACCTTTTTGAAAAACAATATGCTCGTGAAAACCTAAAATCCTCATGTAAATGTATTTAAAATATGAAGGTATACTCGATCCTTGTGATGCTATATTTTTTACCAAGATGATGAAATTGAATTTATATCTTGAGTTCTTAGTTTTCATGTAAGATTTATACAAGTAATCTATCATGGAGTGGACAACATTATTTAAAAACAAAGTAAAGTTATTGGTAATTTGATAAATAGGAACAAGAATAAATATGAAGAATTGGCTCACCTAAGTATTCCTGTTTGCTAGTGGGATTCCTCCTCTTCATGATGTCATAGAAATTAGGTATCAATAATATGATATACATCCCTCAACATGATTATTGAAGAAGGAAACATAAGCCTGCCAACAATTTATTAAAAAGAAACTGGAAGAGTGTGGCTAATAAACAATTTCTATGAAAATTAAAAGAGCCTTGCCAATTGTTGAGACAATACTTCAAGTTAATTTTAAGGAAGATAGAACATTGGAGGCTACAAAACTATAAGCTAAGTGTGTAAAATGGAAAAAAAATCAAGACAATCATTTAGCTTGGATAAGCTACCCATTATAACATGGAGCTCCCTAGGTTCCACAACTTTTTGTGTGACACCCACAGAATCAATAATATTTTCCTTGATAAATATTGACAACTTTTTCATCCAATCTGGTCATATCAAGGATTGGTTGCATTCTTTGAGAGCTAAGAGGGTAATTTTCACTCTTCCAAACATCATTGAGTTGGATAAAAATCTTATCCTAGTTATTGATGAGAGCTTTACTAAGAATGCTCTCAAATTGTGGTTTTAGGAAGGTGATGCAAGAGCACTTTAGGTGTAAGATCAATCTATGAACAAAAAAAATGTTTTGTGTGTTTGTTTTTCTTTTATGAATTTTCTTAGCTATCAAAATTCATTCTTGTCATAAGCATTTTCTTCTCTCATTTTGAGCACACAATCAAACATACAATAATCCCACAATGCAATACTGTACATTCATAAGAATGCTTTTATTTTTGTTTTTTAAGTATTGTGAGGGTTTCCTTGACATGTTAGTGTAGATTAATGTGACCTATAACAACTACCAAGACCTACCAATTAATATTGTCAGTTGGTGGTGGGTTTGCATGATTTCTAAAGAAAGTATTTTAATTTGTCTTTCACAAGACAACACAAGACATGATAGTGTGTGGAAAATCACTACTTTAAATTAGGAGGGAAGTACCTTGAGATCTAAATGAAACTAAATTAAGACTTGAATTGTATACATGATATGCAAATATAGATGCTCTACAATATTTTTTGAGGTAGTCTTCAAGAATTTAATATAATTGTGTGCCTTTGATTTTTCCTTACACACTTGCATTGAATTGTTAAAAGTTATACCTTGAAAATGACATATTTAGAAAATGGAGGATGAAACAACTAATTTCAACAAAAAAATGACATTTTATTTAAAATTTGTACCTTGAAAATGACATTTATAGAAAATCAAGGATGCAACAAGTAATCCCAAAAGACAAATGATATTTTCTAGGTGGTCATCCTGGAGTATTTGTACAGTGCAAAAAAAGATGTGTACAACACAATTTTAAGAAATACGTAGCTTTTTTTGATTTACATCTTGAGATTATGTACTTCTAGGCTATTGTCTTCTACTCATACAGAGTCATCTAAATCTGGACAAAAATAAATCTACGCATCTCCTTTTAAATTCCAATGTTAATCTCCCTTTTATGTCCTGATATCAACTAAAGGGATACAACATTTAGAATAGATATTTCTAATAAAAGAAATGTCTTTCCAATAACTAATTGCTGCTCTTACATACAAATTAGTTATCTTCAAAGATGATCTTAAAGATAATAATTGGCTTTATTTTCTCTAAAAAACTAAATTTCTATTTTTTTATGAGTTGGACTTTATTTCATTTGAATTGTCCTCTAACATATTAGTAGTTGACATTCCATGAAGTTAGCTACCAAATCCTTGATCATATTCTTCAGTCAAGTCATTTCTTTTAACATGACTTTATAGAATATGATCTCCACTAAAATAATTGTTTTGATAATTAAAGAAACCTAACAAGGGGTCTGACCCCATTAACTGTCCTTTTCTGATTGAATAAGACATTTCAAAGTGTTGAGGGTTTAAGAATGAACCTCTCCCAAGTACATATATGGGCATTCTATTATGTCTTCCTTAGTTTGGGATAGAAAATAAATGTGGATAAATCTAGATTTTTCTTCATGAACTATCCTTTACTGATTGAATCAAACATTTTATAGTGTTTAAAGTTTACAAATGAAGCTTTCCCAAGTACATAGATAATTTATGATGGTGCAAAAGTTGATTTTTGGAGCAATTTTTTGATTAATTTCCCTCCTCTCAGAATGACCAATCCTCTAGTTTAGATCATGGAGGTTTTGTCAACTATATGGGGGACTAATGTAAAGAAGTACTTTAATATCATAAATACTGATAGCTTTCCACAAGAATCATGGAAATATTTGTCATTTACTCCCATCATAGAAGATTAGAAAACTAGACTTACTAAGATTCTTCAACATATACCTATTCACTTTAAGGACTCCTATGATTAACTTATATGGACCCCATCTCCCTCGGGAACTTACTTAGTTAAAAATGGGTATCATGATGTATGGAAATCTTATCCTTTCATTTTCTTCTCTCTCTCACTTCAAACTAATTCAAATGGATCTTTCACTGCATTCATGAAAACTTCCTGCGATTTCTGTAACTCTTTTGGGCAACTCAACAATATGGGTAATGTATGAATCACCATAAACACAAATTTTAGCTAGTTCTACCCAGTGCTCAAAAGTGATCATATAATCTTATTGATATATAATGGGAATGTATGAATTATTATAGCTTTTCAAGCACCAAATTTTCTTATTATTTATATATATATATATATATATTGTATAATTCATTTGATTTGTTTAGATACCACCCTTACTAAAGATATAGTAATATTTTATTATTTTATTATTTTGGATTATATACAAGATGCTACTAATTCTTTTATGTTTATGTTTGATATAATTTTATAGCACGAATATTTTCTTGAAGAGAAAGTCCACACCTAACAATATGAACCCAAAAAAAAATAAGGTGAAAATTGCTAGATTGTGGTCTCGGTTCAAAAGAAAAGGTGATGGAAAATGTTATTGTCCTTGCAAAAAATGCAAGTGCTTTAAGAGTCAAAGAATTTAAATCACAAGAACTCAGAGACATTGTAGGAAACATGATCACATTGAAGGGGGAAATAATTTTTGTCCTTTGGTGAATGTGGATTTTGAACTGGTGGAACATGGAGATGTGAATATCGAAGTAGAAGGTAATGCTCCCATGGAAGAAGATGATCCTAAGGTAGAGAAGAAAATTGAGGATGTTGGTATTGGTGCAACTAATACTGTGCTAGAGAACAAGATTGAACATGAGGTTATTGGTGCAATTGACAAAGATGATTAAGACAATGGTTGTCACACATCTCATGATGACAATGAAGAGAACCTTGATATACCTATAATTGAAAAGGCATACGGGCCCCTATACCAAGGCTCCCAAACAACGCTTCTCTCCATTGTATTGTTGTTGGTAAACTTCAAGGTTATAAATGGTATATCCAAAGTAGAAATCTCATGTATGCTAAGGTATAGTGTCATTTTTTTCATCTTCTATGTTAACGTACCATTAATGTTCTTTATATTAACAATATTTTTTTCCATAGGTTGATAGGCGAGTGTTTGTGACCACCATCAAACATTCTACCTTTCTCTTACCAAGAATTATCGACCATAATGAAAGATATTGGAATGGAGTATCAAACAATACATGCATGTCCCAATGAACATATTGTATATTGTAAAAAACATGAATTTACAACACAATTCCCTGATTGCCACATTAGTAGATATCGATCAGATCAAATAACCAAAAAGGTGCCTAGCAAGGTTCTTTGGTACATTCCCATTGGCACAATTTATGGATTACCATGCACACAATAAAATTCAAGATGATATTATATGAATTCTTATGGATGGTTCTCCATTTAAGGACATAGAAGATAGGTGGCCTGTATCTAAAGAAGATCCTCATAATCTGAAGCTTTCATTGGTAGCAGATAGTGTCAATCCATTTGGAGAGATGAGATCTATTTAATTGGTCTGGCCTATTTTTGTTATTAACAATAACATTCCTCCTCGAATATCCATAAAGAAGGAGCACATAATGTAAGTGATGATTCTATCATGTATTTTTTAATTTAATAGTCATCTAAATTAATTTATAAACACAATATCAAAATGGCCATAATAATTATGTTTTGTTTATGTTCATTCAACTAGGTAAGTACTGAGTGAAAGATATGCATGTATATATTAAGCCCTTGTTTGATGAGTTGTTGGAGTTATGGAATGAGGTCACTATGTATGACATCTCTAGACCAATTGGTGAATGAAAATTTCAATTCCATGAAATGCTTATATGGACAATACATGATGACCTTGGACTAAAACATTTTTGTGCTATGTAAAATTATTAATGCGTATTTTTGGTATGTAATAGTGCTAAGACATATTCATTGTATGTTTAAGTTGATAATTGTAAATATGAATCTTCTAGTACACATGCCATCCAATTATACATGATATTTTAGGTCTTTAGATAAAGGGAAATTTGCATGTCCAATTTGTGGTTCAAAGATGAAATCTCGTCATTCAAAAAGTTTAGGAAAGAAAGTGTTCTATGAGCATAGATACTTTCTCCACAAAAATCATAAGTATCAAATTACTAAAAAAAAATCTTTTCAATGGAAAAGAAGAGACAACATCAAAGACACAAAGAATGACACCTCACATGTGGAAGTTGGAATACAATAGAATGAATCATTGAGGTAATGTCATTCCATTTGATGTAGGTTTTTGTATGAAATTAAAATTTGGATACTATCTTTTGTTTAGTAATGATGTAACTGATGTTCATGAAGGTGGTCAAGGAATTGATGAGAAACTTCCAAAAGGACTTAAAAGCTATCCTAGATAATTTAGTAGGTTGTTGTACTATAGGCACTTGCCAATCATGCATTTGTTTGATGCTATGCATATTGAAAAGAATGTAACAGAGACACTATGGAAAATATTGGATGGAAGGCATGATAAAGAAGAATTGGTTAAATTTATTAATGGCATTGATGAATCCAATCATGCATTGAATTTTTTCCTTGAATCAAATAACAATGAAAACCAGATTAACATGAGTGTCATTCCTTGGTTATTAGTGCGGCAACAAATTGATGTCATATTTGAAGCCATTAAAAAAACTAAATTTCCCATAGGACTTTCTACAAAATTACATGCTTGCTTTCTTATTACATGGATCGGGAGGTATAAGTTTATTATATGCTTTCTTTCTCTTTACCTTCAATATTAACTTTAGGAAAACTTCATCAATATTAGCCTCATTTTATAGAAAAATATCACTCCTTCAACTATATCTCTCACTTGATGGGCTATAGGTACCACCAAATAGGTATCTATTAGATTTTTCTTCCTTGGGTGAGGGAAATGCGGGATTAGAAGAGGATAGTGAGACATGTAGTAGGTCTATGAAAGAGAGACAAACTAGAGGTCAAAAGATAAGAAGAAAATTCCATAAACGTAAGCAATTTTTTCTTGAAAAAGGGGGCTCATGTTCTTATGATGATGAGACAAAGGGTGACATCAGGGTTCTCTTGAGGTACACACATATTGAGAAAGAATGGGTACCCAAGGAATTAGCTGATGATGTATCACATAGCTCCATCATCATTACATGGTTTGGGCCTATTTTCCATGGATGGCATAAAGGTGAGTTATAGAAAATTTGTTGAATTGATGGAGTAAGTAGAACCTTCTTATAATTACAATAATTGGATGTAGATAGTTCAATAAAAAAAAAGTATGCATAGATATGCACTATCAACAAATTATCTAGAATGAAAAGAAAATGATCAAAGTAAAAGACTTGCTATATACATTGATGGAAGGCTGAAAGAAACATGGAATATTATAGGTTTTATAAATAGTACACATCTTGGGCGAACTAATAAGTGACCCAATTGTATTTTCAAGGCACATGAGGGAAATTATGTTTTTGTATGTGTGATAAAATCAATAAGTTCAAGGGAAAAGTTGCTAATAGATTACAATTTGAATTACATATATACAAAGAAATTTACTATCATGGGACTTGTAAGTACTATATATTCCATATTTAAACTAATTACTTCCAATTAGAACTCCAATATATAATATACCATTTTATTAATAAGTTTTTTTGCTAAGTTGACTATTCCTTTTATTATGCTGATGTTTTTATATATATTCTTTGTCACAGGGCAACATAGATGATCCATCAGATGATAGAGGTAGGGATGTTGCTGCCACCCCTTCTCCAACATATGTAAACCTTCTGTATAAAAATTTATGCAATTGAAATTTTAAAAATGTCATATTATTATGTTATTTTTGTTAAGGTTTTGGATTTGTTTTGATTGTTTTACTGATGTTTTTGTCACAACTTGATGCTAGGGAAGGGGACTACAACATATTACACAAGAGAAAATAGTTGTTGATACCAGTGACCTTATAAGCATGTGTAAAAAATCTTTAAGACATCAATATACAAATTCTTGGGCTTGTGATGTATCCAAATCCAATAGAAGAGAAAGAGGCCACAAGAAATAAATTGTGTCATAGAGCACATTATCTAGAAGTAAGAAACAATGCATCTTTTGCTAGGAGAATAGTTCAATAAAGCTTCATGTTTTATACTAATTTATGGATCATGAACCACAATATGTATGTTTTTTTACAATAATTTTTGAGACCCTAATGAGCTATTCCACTTGACAAGAGTACCAATGTAGCTCCTATAGGTATGTGATTTCAATTTTCAATCATCAGAAGGGACATTATTTTCTTCATAATTATTATTGGCAATTTTATATTACTATTGTCATGTTTTTGCAATCTATATTTTAAAAAGACAATACATTGTATATATATGATTATTTTTTAGGTGCTGATTATGTGTATATGCCTCCTTCCATGAGGTTGGTGAATACTCTGAGATTGCTAACTATAGGATTGACAACAAGGAGCATGCAAACATCTACATCTGTTGCAAGTAGAGTTGGTAAATCCTTGTTTTGCTACATTTTGTTATATGTTAAATATGGTTTGATTTGTACTTTCTTGTTCATTTGAGTATAGTATGAAATTAATTAACTTTGTGTAGGGATAGGTACACCTTCTCAGGATGATAGAACATATACTAGTACTGGTGATAATTTACCAACCTTTCCTAGAGTAGCTTATGTTACTTCTATTGGATCATTGGAGGCATCACTTGTTGATGGCCGAGAAATATATGATTCCCTTAAAAATTCCTAAGCTTCCAGATACTTTAAAATTGTAATTATTTAGAGTGTAATTGTAGTTTACTTATTCATAACTCATTTTTTACTAATGATCCCGTGATGATTTTGCAGGAAATGACCTTTTTTAGGAAACTTTTTATGATTTAGCATTGAAGATATTTGGGCCCACATTATGTAAAAGGTACGTAGCTTGATATAATTGGTTGCTACATTTTTATGTTCATCTATTTTTTGTAATATATTCAAGGTACATAGCTTGAACTAATTTTTTTTTATCTAACAAATTTGAGTTTATTTAAAAGGTGGAATGGGCAAGGCCCTAAGTTAAAAGATCAGCTCATAAAAACTATGGAGGAGCTCTTTGGTCAAAATATTTTGGATAGAGACCAAATTCTTAAAAAAGCTTGCAAACATCTAAAGACTATGAGGGACCAATACAGAAGGGCTCTAAAGCATAACCCAAAGTATAAGCATCCTCCTATGGTTCTAGAGCTAGAGTGGAATGAAATCATTGAAGATGAAAAAGAGATAAGACTAAGAGATAAAAGAATTAATCCACCATCCTACAAAAATAGGTATGTGGTAGTATCAATGTAATTATGCACAAATTAGTGATCTTTATTTTTATATAATCTAACATATTTCTAAAATATTTCAAAGTTTACATATAGAGGTTGTAGGAAAAATCAAAGGCTACATAAGATAGGAAAGAGAAGGTTGGTCAACACCATCTTGGCTCTGGTAGATATATGAAAATTCACTTATGCCTTGTAAGTAGCAGTAAATGGAACTTCATATCAATATTTTTATATAAAATCACAAATAGGAAATACATTAAATATTGACGATATTATGCAAAAAATGTAGGGCATTGAATTTAATCTAGCACCCACAGAAGAGGACAAACAAATTGGCTTCAAGAAAGGCTATAAAGTACTGGTTTCCAACCACTGTACATATTCCAATGGCCAAAGAGATGTAGAAGATTCTGGTGCACCAGTTCACACACAGGTAAAAGAGCCTAATGAATAATAACAAAAATTGAAAACTTCATGATAAATAATATATTTGATGTTAATTTCAAACAATGATAACAATGTGTGCATGACATTTCACTACAACTTTCTACTCCTAGCATAGATCTTACTCATGATGACAAAGGCACAAATCCTACACATGACAAAGGCCTTGATGTGCATCATAATGATACAGGTACATATTCAATTTCTATTGAAAATTAATTATGTAATTAATAATAAAATTTAACATCTTAAATTGCAATTGGTGTAACCTTTATGTGATAATTTTTGAGTATGCAAAGCATGATGTTCGTGTTGAGCATGTTGAGGTTGGAGTTGAAAAAAATATGATAGTAGATGATGTAGCACTATTAGGTAAAGAAAAATCCCTATTATGTTCTTTAGATTAATGAAATACTAATAACATTTTTTAAAATGTTTATAATTAAACCCATTTATTTCTTATTGTAGCGGTGCATCAACCTTGTCTTTGAGAAAAGAAGTGGAAGCTTCATGTCATAAGATCAGAACCACAAGAGCCACAAGAGAATATCAAAGATAGTCACAACATGTTTGTTAGACTTGATCTTTAACAAAAGAAGAAATGAATGTTAAAAACCTCATTTGATGATGAGTGTGTTGATGAATTTTTATGAATGTTTCTTATTACTGAATTTTATGTCATGTTATTGAATATTGTTATGTGATTATAATGATTTACATGTTCACAAATTATTGATGAATGTTTATACATATTAATGAATTATATGTCATGTTAATGAATGTTATGTGAATATAATAATGGATGTGTTCACAAATTATTGATGAATGATTATACGTATTAATTAAGTGTATGTCATGTTAATGAATGTTATGTGATTATAATTATTCAATGATATACTTCTAAAATGAATGGATGAAATATTTACTTAGTTTTTATTAGATAAATAGGTTTTACAGGGAGCTTGAAACCTGATAGTTAGTACAAAAGAAGGCTGATAATAAGCATGACAGCCAACCAAAAAAGTATAAGTTCAAGGGTTGATAATAAGCATTAAGCCCAACCAAAGGAAAGAGTTCTGAGAAAAGACTAGGAAAAGGAAACAAGCAAAGCCATGGTCTAAAGCCATAACAAAAAGCCAAAAGACAGTGATAAAAAAAAGAATAGGCGAGAGTTATTCGGGTAAAAGCATAGATCTGTGTCACCGTTTGTGATATCAAAACCTGTTTTGGTCAAATTTCATTTCTCTATCAAAACTCAATTTTATTCAAAAACTAAAAATACCCTTTTATAGATCTTAGATTCAGTATCATCATTATATAAATTTTTGAGTGTTTTGATTGGTTATAATATGTTAGAAATTCAAAATATTATAAGTCGATATTTCAATATTTCAGAAGATGCTCACTTAAAAAAGGGGACAAATAGTAAATCATACCAAAAAAAAATAAAAATTATATTTATCTCTAGAGGAGAGAGTCCTCTTCATGAATATGTAATTTTTTCTCAAGAAGGTGTAGATTTGATTGGGAAATTTTGACGGGAGGAAAAAACTGTTGGCTTCTGAGAAGGTCAAGCTTGAGTACTTATAACAAAGAAAATATAGATAAAAAATAATTATTTCTTTTTTGTGCACTAGATATACATGTCATCTATAAGATATTTTGAAATCAAAACAAAAAAAATGATTTGTAATTTTTTTTTTGATGAGAACTACACCCTATATTTGTTATAGTTAAAAAAGGGACTTCAAAATAAAAGAAATGAAAAAATTCTTATTCAAAAAAATTTAAAAAAATGATAGGCATAAAGTTCATCCAATTCTACACATTTCATCAGTTTACATCATTTTCAAATTTTAAACACAAATACCATTTTTTTTGTCATTAATGTTGAACTGTCGCATTTTGATATCACATTTCTTCATAAAAGGTGACACAGGTTTGTGCTTTTACCCATTCCTCATTCTTTCACTCCAGATCATGCATCACCTAAGTAGCCTTAAAGGCCAATTGATTCTCCTCTGTTTCCATCTATTATGCCCTTTGATTCCCCTAGTCCTGAGCAGGAATGGAGTTGTCCTTTGCAGGGTTGTCCTCCTTTCTGTGCTCATCCCTGTCATTTCCATCCTCATCATCGTGCATTTCTCTGTCTTTGATCTAGCCCATGAGAGAGATGATGTTGTTGTTGATGGAGGTTAATGAGGAAAACATTTGATTTGTAAGGTTGTGATTGTAGTTTTCCAAGTCGTGTATCCTCTGATCTACCATACTGAGCCTGTCAGCCAAATCCGTCCTCCTATTGGCATCCATTCCTTTCCTTGTTGCCTCAATATGTTTCACCTAATCTTTAACCTCCTCAAGCTCATGGAAAGGCCATTTTATTGATCTAAAATTATCAATCATGCTATTGCGAGCATTATTTAAAAGGTTCATCCCTGTCTCCCTGGCTCTGTCTGAAATAGCCACAATCATCGGATCAATTAATTCTTCTAGCCATTTCTCTTCTTGATTATCCATGAGGATTTGGGGATTCATAGCCTCCCTAAAGATTCCCATCTTGGTAGTCTTGACATTGAAGTTGATCCACACTTTCCTCCTGTCATTGGTCTACACTTCCCCTTTCGCATACCCAGCTTTCTCCTCTTTCTGCTCCTCAGGGTGGAGTACTTAGCTATTAATGAGGAATTTAGAGTGATTATAGAGCAGGGGGAGATACCAAATGAGCTTCCAACTTCACATCATTGACCTTGTTAAGTAGAGAATATGAAAGGATTCTCGAAACCAAGTGAAGCTCAAACTAAACCTATCAAAACTAAAAAACAATATATGGTCCCATCAATTCTTCCCAAATGCCTTATCAAATTGACACTCAAATAAACCTTCACTAAATAATCATAACACCTTCTAAATAGGATCAGATGGATTAAACTCATTTGCGGATTACAAAGGCTTTATGAACAAAATCCCAATGGAAGCTTCACCATTTCCACCACAATATGATTTGAATGTCATAGTGTGACTATGGCATAACAATGAAACATGAAAGGATCCAAACCTTCCCAATGCACACTTCAAACCAAATAAATAACCTTAATGCACTTTAGGGTCAATCACAATGTTTTGTTCCCAACCATACAAATATGACCTTTAATGAATCAATATATTACTATGACTATCAGTGTCATGGTCAAGGCAATATGATAATGTCTTTTCTACACAAGGACTCAAAACAACTTAAAATCCACTTCTATCCAATGTAAGGTTTAATCTCATTAAACTTAAAGGAATAATGTGAGACTATCATTTCTTCCATGTTGATGTAGATGTGTCTAATTGACTCCTTTGGTCATCACCAAACTCCACCTAACACACTTTTCTCAACTTTATAAAAATAGCCAATCTCACTGCCTGAAGATAATATTCTATGTGAGATTTTACATAGGCAAAGGCATTTTAGGGGGAAGATGGCTTGGGAAAATTCTTCCTTGGCATGGTGAATACTCCATCCTGCTCACTACTCTTCATCTGGCTAGATATCTTCATTTTCATCATCCTAGCTAATGCATCTGTAAATTCACCAAGTATGACACCCAAAGATACTCTTCTATCTTGGTAACAACAATGTATCCAATCTTAATTCTTGGAGCATAAAAAACCTCCATGATCTTCACATGACCCATCACCAACATTATTGCATCCTTTTCACTAAGATCATATCTTCTACCCAATTGTCACTTACCTCATGCCATTCCTTTTGGCATTGTAAGTCTTAATTCACCATCACGGTTACATAATTAGCCTTCATACCCTTCTCCTCACTCAAAGGAATCATAATTATCCCAAACACCACTAACTCATCATACTCAAGCCCCATAGGAATTTCTTCCTTGTTGTCCTCTCTAGCACCTTTGTCTTCCAAATCTTCTTCAACACCTTGAACCTCTTCAACACTAGGTTCTTGATCTTCTTCACCATCCATCACTACTTAAACATCTTGAACCAACTTATTTTCAAGTTGTTCTTCCTTTTTCTACTTCAACTCCATATTCCTGTTGATGGCATCAAGCCTTATTATCTATCTATTTCTTGGTAGTATATCTCTACCTACTTTCCTCACAATTTTTTCCTCTTCTCATCTTGCTCTCTTTTCTTCTTTCCATTACTCAATGATCCCTTCAATGCTTTGTATGTGTATGCTTCAAGTATATTTCTTTCTAATTTTATCAAACCCATCTTTGTCTTTTCTAGACTTCCTCTTAACCTTAACCAACTTGCAATGATCTAATCCCTTGCTCTGATACCACCATGATGTAAAGCATAGTGGTTCAACGCATTTGTCCCATGTACAAGGATATATTCTTTAACTATTCAAGTGAGATACACCTTCTCACATCTAACATATCCTCTTAAACCACTAAACTAATTGAACCAACACCAATTCCCTTAACTAATCATCCAATCACTTAATGACTCTATTAAAACCTATTAATGATTAAATCTATACCATAAATCTGCAATTTAGATTAAATCTATATTTTTGATTAATTTGCTTCATCTATCTTCATTTTAGGCAATGCAAAAGGAGGCCCTAGTTCAATATAAAATCTCAATTGATATGCATAGGACATTAGGTGGAGCTGAAAAATTTAACATATTTACATTTTTGATACATATCATTAATGTATAAGTGTTGGTTTTTTTCAGCTCTACCTATTGTCCATGCATATGGAATGTTGTTGCATGCACATTCTTGATTCAAAGTGGTTGAATCTTATTTTGGATGGGAGGGAGAGAAACCAAAGACATATGGATGCTTAAATGGCTAAATATAATGATTCTTCACTATTTACATTATACCATTGAGTTCCTTTTTTAAACTATTGCTGCATTCTACATTTTGATGTTATTAAAAGAAATGTTTTGTTTCCTTTATTAAAAAGTGGGATGCCTTCATTCACTAAAATTGATCTCTACTAATTGCAACCATATTGGTAATATTCTAATCTTAGTCTTCTTAAAGATGTTGTTATCACACTAATTGATCATGATTTCTTTGTATTTGGTTCTAGGGTACCAAGCAACAAAATTGATAAACTTAAGTTGGAGTGCCTGAGTTTGACAATATTGATACTTGAAGTTTGTTACTACACTAACAATCCCTTTTTTAAATTTATGATTTGTTTAAAACATTAGTGATTTTAACTTCCTTGTTAAAAAAATTTAATTTATAAATTATTTTTGTATCATGTCATCATTGTCTCTCACAAGCATTATTTTTATTATTGTAGATGGGGATGTTCTAAGTTTGAAGTCTCCAACATGGTTGGATCACTTTTGTAAAATGATAGGGATCAAGCACTCTCCCCATAAAAATGTTGAAAGCACCAACACTGAATGTAATCCTATCTTTAATAGATATATTGAAGAATGTGTTTCTTCTTAGAATGTTTATTTCACTTGCTCTTTCATAGTAATCTTAGTTTTCTTTGGTAAAAGAAATTAGCTTGTAATATGTGTAAGATTTTTAAAAGATCACAAAGTGAATAGATACTGGCTTACTAACAATTAAGTTCTATTTTGTATAATTTATCAAGTGCATAATTAAAAAATAACATATCAAACTGTTTAGTTATTAACTACCAGGTATCTAGCCGCATTCAGGAAACAAAATAACACACTGACACAAACCATGAAAATTAACCTAGGTTGGCCTATGTGGTAAATGTGTTGTATCTTGATTCATCCCCTTAACTTCTAGCTCAGTATACCACTTCATGAATTCCATTAGATCTCTCTCTCTCTCACTCTCTCCCCTCCCCCCCCCCTTCCCAAAGAATGAAGCCTTCAAGGTATTGGGGGTGTGTTCGTAGCTCCAATAGTTTCCAGGGTCTTCTCCTTGTGGGAATGGTCACATGAGTCTTAACAAGGGGTAGGTTGGAAGAAGCTTCTATCATGAAGGCCCAAAAAATCAAGGGTTTGTCATGGACTTTGATAAGAATATTCTTAGAGAGAGGCACCAAGAGAGGTCCTCCTTTGAAAGTTTATCATTTAACACTTACTATATCTAATTGATGCCTAGGGGGTGAAAGATACCACTCAAACTAATACTACTATAGTGGACTATTGATTATTATCAAAGATGAACTCATGTGGTTTATTTGAACTTCTATTAATAAAATTTGGGTCAACAAATTTGACTTATAATCTGAGTAGTTGAATCCTGATAGAAACATCTACTTATTCAAAGCGAGATTCTTTAGTAGAACACTTGGCTAGATCATAATTTAATTACTCATAAATATTTCACTTTATTTGACAATAGATTTTCATAAACAATCATTTATTTTTACTTGTGGTCAAAATTTGTTAAACCCTTTTAAGAAATAGATAATGTGGATATGCTTGTGAGTGCCTAGTTTTGGTATAAGTAGAGAAGTTAAAAAGTGTTGTACTATTCGATATTGCAATAATATAGAGGTAATTCCTTTTGGTTCCTCTTTTGGGCATCCTTGGAGAATTATAATTCATTCATCTAGATGTTACATTGAAATCCTAATTAAACTCATAAATGTAGCATTATGGTAAAAAATAAATATGCATTGCTTGATGATAAAATAATTGGATTTAAATGATGAAATTGAGCAGATCGATAAGGAGAGAGACTGAGCCCAAAATTTGAACAAAAGAGACTAGGTTGTGTTGAGGCTGATAGAAGAGAGATTAAATAAGATGAACACAACTAAAGGAGTGGATATGGACTTAGAGATAGATGGAAGCCACACCCCATGATTGAAGGGCTTGTAGAGTATTGACTATGAAGTGAACAAAGGAATTAGTTAGTGATCAATAATGAAGCACAAAAAGTTATGGTTCAACTTCATTTTTGTAGTCTTATCTGTTCATCTTCACTATTCTAGGTGAAACAAGGCACAATATACATATGCTAGTTTCCTTAACCAAACAATACTATTGATGACTATGATATGCTAATAACATATGTAACAATAATATGATTGTTGGCTCAATAAGAACTATGGGTCAACACTCATATGATTATTATTAGCCTGATATAATGAGCCCGTTTAGTGACAATATTACAGTCATCCATGCTCGATAAAATGATAAGAAATCACAACATATTTGATGAATATACAATTAGATCTTATCATAGACTATTTAATTTATTTTTTAAAAAAACTAATACAATCATCAAAATTTTGACAACTACTAGTCACTATTTCAACAATGCCTACCATCAATGGCATGACAAACTCATCGATAATAATCTCCTCATTGTCAATATTTTGACAAGGCCTATATTGAGGGTATGGAAAACTCATCGATAATAGTTTCCTAAACATCTATATTTCAATGAGAACTATAATCAATAACAATATCATAATTGTCAAACTTTTGATGTTTCCTACCAGTGGCCTAACGTAGCCTTGTGACTGAGATTGTGATAATTTTTGATAGGATTTTCTATTGATATATTGAAAACCCTAGATTATGTTGAAATTTTGATGAAATTATAGCGGTGCTAATATTTGACCATTGTCCATCGAAATATCAACCAACACTCATCGAAAAATAGGTCCAAAATTACTAGTTCCTTCAAAAAAATGGTAATATAAGCTTGATACTAGAAAGGCATATGACAAGGTTGATTGCCACTTCCTTTATAAATGCTTGGAAGCCTCTAGGTTCTCAAATTATTAGATCAATTTAATATATGAATGTATTTTTGGTCTATGTGTCTTGAATACTGACTGGTAGACTTAGTCATAAAAGGTGTTGTCATTGTTGGAAACACATATGAAGGAATCAAGACCAATTGATTGATATAACTAGTGAAGCACTCTAATGTGTGACTCTACCTCATAAAGGTAATTAGAGTAGGAAAATGGGGAATCCTAGTAGAGGCAATGAAAAAGGAGATATAATTAGACAAAATATGCTAAATGAATTCTACATAAGTATAAGGAAGCAAAGCAGAGGAAAAGAAAATGAAGTAGTAAGTTGAATTAACCAGGCTAGCATGATGAACATGAAGAAATAAACCTGTGACTACTAGTCATGTAGGGGGTAAGAGTGCACTCAATGTCACATTTAATGACGATGGGGGAAAGGATTGAGGGATAGTCCAAAGAATTCAAATTTGATTTCTTTCTAAGAATAACAAGTCATCAAGAACACATGACACCCATGACTCATGTATGAACACACCATAACCTGACAAGAGAAAAACACTACTACAATGAGAGGCCTAGCTAATGGTGGGGTGGGAATTTGAATTTTGAATTTAAAAATCAATTCTTCTAAGTGAAGCAAGAGAAAATTATTAAAAAATAAAGTCAGAAGGGCAAAGGTTAGATTGCCAAGTGAATAGCTAGAGAGCCATAAGAGTCAAACTAAAGTGGAATCTCATAGAGTGAAGGAGAGTGATTAGAGAAAGGGAATCTTAGAGGAGTGATAGTGTTGAGAATAGAAGATAGAGTCCCAAATAACATAAGGTGTATCATGTGTACAAGAAAAGAGATCTAAGTACACAAGTGATTAGATTTTGAAGTTGCAGAGCCAAGAGAAGGCAGAGCCTAGTTTCAAACTAGTCAAGAGAGGTGAAGAAGGATTTATTTTAAGATAAGTTTAGTATCTAATTTTTTACATAATTTTTTGTTGTTTAGTAATCTTCACAACAATAAATCCCATGAAGGGTTTGACTTTAAAAAGTTCTTTATACAAATCCCTTAATAGAGTGACACATTAACTTGTGTTCCAAAGTCCTTTAACTTGGCTTCTCCTAATAGGGAATAACTTTAATAGGTCTTATCAAAATACCCTAACACAGTGGCACATTATAGTGTCATTTTAATCTTTTAATAAGGATAAGCTCTTGACTGGGAACACTTTAGAAAAGTGCAAGCTTGTGAGGCTCAACTCACACATCGTGGTTTTTACTTTAGTTAGATTTCCATGAAATAAAAATTGTACTATTTGTTGCTATTTTCTTGTTATGTGTTTTTGTTTAATACTAGTTGGTTGAGTTATAGCTAGCACCAACCCTTAGATAAGTGAGTAGTGTGATTTGAAGTAAAAACCTAAGATTAGTGAGTATACTGATTCACCCTCCCCCCAATAGTATACTAACTTGTAGTAGGAATAACATGTATATCTACCCCTAATATCTCTATATTGGTAAATATATCTCTAGAGTACTTATTCCCTAAATTTAGAGGACTCTAACAAGGGGATCCTATGTCTCACTTTCTATTCATACTCATGGCATAGGTCCTAGAAAGGCCCCTTAAGAATCCAAGAAATATGGGCTCTTCAAGGGGGTTGAGTACTACTAGTGGCATTGATTCTACTACTCATCAATTTTTTTTTAATGATTCTATGTTCTATGAACAGGGGGTAAGATATTTTAAAATAATCTTGTATATGTATTCTAGACTCCCAGGACACAAAAATAACCCAAAAAAATAGAATTTTTTTTCTTCAATACCAATTTGGACATAGAGAAAGAAATTTGTAGAATTATTAATTTTGAGAAAGGTAACTCATCATGTTAATATCTACAACTATCCTTATACATTAGTGTTAGGTCAACTATCTCTAAGATGATATGTTAGGGTAGGTCAAGAAAAGAATTGAATCA
Source organism: Cupressus sempervirens (assembly GCA_028749045.1). NCBI lineage: Eukaryota > Viridiplantae > Streptophyta > Pinopsida > Cupressales > Cupressaceae > Cupressus > Cupressus sempervirens. Next base: position 511,894,609 of record CM053792.1, on the reverse strand, counting down.
TGGAAGTGGAAATGGCTCTCAGCTGGTTGAATAACAATGATAACATAACATATATTATCTTGTTGATTCCTATCTATCAACTTTCATACATTAACCTCCCCACTTCATAAAAGGAAAAATTTAATAGAATCATTAGAAGTTTCTTTGGAAAGATACTATAGAAAAGAAAAATATTATCCCTTCTAGCCCAAGATAAGGTGTGTAGACCTAGAGAGCAGGGTGATTTTAGGATTGTGAACATGCAAGATCAAGGTAAATCCCTTAGGGGATAAAATTATATGGAGGATGTTTAAAAGCCCTCATCTAAAATGACAAAAAATCTCAACCAAAAGTACTTAAAACATCTAGAGCCAACTAGTGTACTTAGAATAAGGAAACCCTCAAGGAGCTTGAGAATATGGAATTTCATGCTTGATTCTAGAAATATCATTTGAGAAAAATGAACATGGGATGTAGAAGATGGTGAACTAGTTCTCTTATTTACTAACTCTTGAGGATGTTGTAACATCATATGTGAGATATCTCACTTTGATATAACTATATCTCTTTTTGAAGCCACATGGGCTAGGAATGTGAGAGATTTCATTGAGGTACTAGATGATGACTTATCAAAAGGCTAGGAATTAATATCCTTGTCTATCTCAAACATTTTGGAGTAAGAAAGGAGGGAACTTGAAAGAATGGTTAAAGTGAGATCAATTACTTTTACTTTGAGATATGATATGTTGGTATGAGATTAAGCAAGATTAGGTGATTATAAAACAAAAGATGTTTATTCTTATCTATGTAATAAGATGATTAGAAAACAAATATAGCTTTACATTTAAGTAAGGATAGACTAAGTGTACTAAAATTTGGACCTTCTCCTACCTAGCTCTTCAAAAAAAATTCTTGACCTCTAATAAGTATAAAAAAATGGGGTGTGAAGGGTTGAGTAGACGTCCCTTGTGTGAAAAAGTTGAGAAAAATATTGATCATATTCTTTTGAGTTGTGATTATTCTAATCAATGTTGGTATTGGTTTCTTACTAAGCTAGGAACTAGGAATTAGTCTTGCCTTACCAAAATATATTCTAAGAATTTTCCAAACATGGCCACTCCTAAAGAGAAAGTGTTTATTTATGGGTCTATGGATTATGAATATTTCAATTATAATATGGTAATTATGGAAGGAAATGAATAGGATAATTAAGAGATAAAAATAGAGTGGGATCAACTTACTATTAAGATAAAATATATAATCATTTAAACCCTTAATAGAAAATTCCTTTAGAGAAATGGGAGTTACTTAAAAATGACTTTCTAAGATGAAAAATGAGAAATAGATGGCCAGGACTGAAAATTCCCCTACTCTATAGGCAAGGGGTGACAAGGGTAAGGATGGGAGAAGAGAATGTAAGTGGGAACCTATTATAAATGGATGGTTTAAATAAAATTTTGGAGCATTAAAGGGTAACCCTAGAATTGTTGGAATTGGATGTTATATCCATTATAGAGATGGAAGAGAAATAGTGATTAAAGCCAAACCCATTGGGTAGCCTCTAAAAAATGAAGCTAAATTATAATATTTAATTGAGGGATTATTACTTGGCTCACAATTAAGTGATGATAACCCATATATTGAAGGGGAATCAACAATAATTATCAATGCACTTAGGAAAGGCTCGATGCCAAATTGGAATCTTGAAACAATGTTGCAATAGAAAAACACTTATTAAAGTCCTTTAAGAAATCACTATTAACCATATTTATATAGAAGACAATAAAAATAGTTAAATTAGCTAATAAAGGGGAATGAATTAACTATAAGAAACTGTATAGAAATTAAAACTATATATAGTAAGGAAATATTAATAACTATGTATCCTAAATAATTTGAACTTAGCTAGAAATATGAGAAAGGTTCTTAAGATGGAAGCAATTATTTATTGTACCTCGAGAATATATTATTTATATTAGGTAAGATATAGATGGAGATTTAATTATAATTTTTTTAATATGAGGCATTTTTTAGTACTCATCCTATGTATTATTACTCTTGTGCTTTATTATTTTTCCATCCCCCTTCTACCTCAATTATCTCATATTAAGGCTCCACATTCTAAATCTTGTTATAATAATGATGATAGTATAGTTGTCTTACATGCCTTTTAATCTTTGATTGAAGGTATAATCTAAAAGTAGCAATTGTTATAATTGTTATCACAGAATAATCATTAGTATAATTAAAGTTATTTTTAGTGTTTCTTGCTCATCTTGAATTTTACTTCCTTATTCTATTATGGTGACTCCTCTTTAGTTTGGAAATCAAAATAGGTAAATGGATTTTGATACTGAAGTTGCCATGATTAGAATTCATAGATAGTAGCAGTAAAGAATAGGATAATTTGGAGACTAGATTGAAGAGTCTCAAGGATCACTCTGTGAATTTTAGGGACTACTTTCAAGGTAACCTTTACATTTCAACAATGTTTATTTCCATTTATATGCATTTAATAATAGGGGCCACATTTATAGGCTATGAATGGAACTTTGAACATTTTAGTAGATTTAGATAGAGTCTTGATCAACATTAGAGAGAATTGTACTATCCCTAGACTAGGGAGTTATGATTTTTCGATGCTTCATAATCCCCTAGTTTCTACTTATCCCAATTTTTTCTATAAGGATATGGAGGGGTTTTATGCTCAACATGATGTCATTTAGAGAACATGAAGGTTCTCATGACCTTTTTTGATATCATCAACCTTATTGAAGCAATTTGGTTAGAGAATTAATTTAAAGTGGAAGAAGTGGCTCAAGAGGCTGTTAATCCAAGTGTTATTCGATACCTTAGGGAGGTCATCCACCTCTATGGCTAATTGGGTTTTATTTTAGTAGTATAGAATTCCTCTTTATATATATATATATATATATATATATATATATATGGTGGCTTGCAATTTTTTAATTTGATTGAGCCTTGTATAGTTTAAGCTACTTTTAGTTTCCACTACCTTCTTTAACAAGTTTGAAAAGAACTTTATATTTATCTTTTTATAATGATTTATTAGAGAAATCCTCAACAATTTAATAAATATTTAAAATGTTATGATAAAGGATAAGTTTTTATAGGCAGGGTATGGTCATGGAATTTATCTTATGATTTACTAATTTACTATCTTATGGGCTAAAATCAATCAACATGTTGAAGTAATTTGAAAAGAGGATAGTATAACTTATCAATATTGAACAATTTTTCAAAGGTAAGTACTAATTATGGGCCAAGTAGTGCAATTTTATCATTATTTGCAATATGCTTAAATTTTCTCAAAAGTTCAGAAATGGAGGAAGTTTTCCTCTAGCTCAAACATAGTTATATATCCTTATTGCATCTATTCTTAAAATAGAAACGATACAGTTCAAGTATGTATAAATATCTATGATTTATATGCAAGAGTTCTCTTAGGTTATCAAGCATTTTGAACAAATCATAAATGTTCTTTCCATTTATAATCTATATGTCTAGTTGTTGTTAGGATTTATATTCTTACAAATTACATTTTTGTTGCTTTTGGTGACTAAAATATTTAACTCTTTGAAAAATAAAATGAAAACTTTATCATTATATTTGACTTTATCATTTATGGCTTAGTTGAATCTAGCATGGAATGAAGAGTGATCTAGTTATGATCTTGCTAGTTAGCAATGCTTTATTAGATTATTACTAATAAGAAAATATATGGTTTACTTCTATTCTTGTGTTTTTTGATGTGTGATATGTGATTTCCATGACACATGGGTATTAAATGACTCTTCCATCTAAAAATATGGCATAATGTATTCCTAAAATAATTATTATTTCACATATGAATGTTATGTCAAAATGGGAATAAGAAGACGAAATATAACTATTGATTATTTGCATTATTTCAAATCAAACTATTGATAGTTTAGGAGAGAATTTAACTACTTTTAGGTTCTATGGTTAGAATAATTATCACTAAAGGACCCATTCTAACCTTTCATGATTTTTACAAAACAAGAAGTGGCAATGTTTTCTTTTATATATATTTTTTACTAATATATGGTCAAGTGTGGGAAATTGATGTATATACATATGACTAATGAATCATGGCGAGTAAGCAGTGTACTATTGTGAGCTAACATTATGAATGACATGAATAGTTGATGGAAGTAATGGATACAATTTTATTTTCAATCTAATGATACTTACAATGATACTTAATATTATCCTTTGTATGTATTCAAGCTAATTTAAATTGGTGGATATTCCTTCCTAAAAGGAAAGGACCATATACTTTGAACATTTTAAAATATAAATTAAAAAAATTGGAAATGTAAGTGAGAATTGTTTGGCTATCATCTAATATTGTTCACTTGTCTAGGGCTAGAAAGTAAAATATGTAAAATTGTATCTCTACTCTAGATTGAATAAGATTAAGAAAAGACTGAAGATTTTATTTGCTCAATTGTTTCCTATTGGTTCCCACATTAAACAAAGGATGTCCTTGTATTTTCTTTATTAATAAAAACATTTAGGCTTTGGCCTTTTACTGATAAAAATAAAATAAAAAATTTGAAGATATGTTTTCAATTTATATAAAATGTTATAGTAGATAGGAATTAATCAAAATGAATTTTAATCAAATTTTCTTATATATTTAAATAATTATTTAATATTTTTGCAAAAAAATTTCTAAACTTTAATGATGTCGTGTGTAATTATATTATTTATTTTTAATTAATTTATAAAATTGAATTTAAGTTTATGTATCTTATGTTAATTTGTTTGAACACATTAATTATTAAAAACTATACAATTGAATTTTAAAATCTATCTATAAAGTATGATTACAGGACATAATAACTCGCCCAAAATAACCAAACCATAATAACCCAAGGACAAAATAACCCAGGGTCATAATAACCCAATCCAAAATAACCTGGATTCAAAATAACCCATGCAAAAGTTAACCCCATAAGATTATGGAGAAAGGAAAACAAAATTTATAAATTACAAGTATATTTCTAAGAAAAAATTTATTCGAATTTTCAATTAAATTGTCAAATTATGAGAAATGCCTCTTATATAATCTAAAATATTATTATTGTCATAACCATCAACTAGTCTTTTTAGTCTTTCATTTAGTTCACGGTATTTTTTCCTTCTTGGTTGTGTAATGTGTCCAACCATCTATTTCTCTATTTTATTCTCTTGGTGACCCTGTTCTTTTTTCACTACTTTGATGAATCTCCAGATTGAGCTATGCAATGATTGAAGTGATTCATTAAATCCTCTATGCCATCCCTCAATAGAATTATTAGTTTTGGGAAGATAATCTTGAATAGCTGAATAGCAATTCCACATTGTGATTGGAAACTTGGGTGACCGTCTATTGCCTCTTCTAGTTAGTCTTCCAATCCATGTGTCTTAAAAATAATCAATTATGGGTTGAAAAGTCTCCTCATGTTCTATATAATAAGGAGATTGTAGAAGTATTTCAAATACATTGACTACATATATTTGAGGCACAAAATCTAATGCAACCAATTTTTTGATCTCAAATGAAAATACTTCATTGACACTATAACATGTTTGTAGACCTACTTCTTGAAATTTCCTCCACAAGCATTGAGAGAAATGGAGAAGACATCCTCAAATAGTGATATTTGGAAATTTTTTAGAAATAGCTACCTTGAAACTTATTTCAAAATCAATAAGCATAGTTTTTGGGTTTAGATCAGGTTGTAGTTGTTATAATTTTACAAGTACTTGTGTATAAGTGGATCTTGTTTTTTTGGTCATAAGAATATAGACGAGTGGAAATATTGCATCATTTTTCAAGCCATGAATTGTGTACAACTACTGAAAAGTACTTGGTACTATTTTAAATGTACCATCACTAAACCAATTTTTAGATTCTTTTAGTCGTTGCAAATTTTGTGTGGTGGTGAATATTAAAAAATGATTCTCATCATTACTATCATGATAAAGAAACTTTCCCCCTCTATTGGTAATTGTATATTTAATTGGTAAGATAAGATCTCTCGATGTTTGAGGATTTGGTGGTGTTGCTTCAAATCTTATTCTTTTCCTTCGAATCATTTGGGATAATGCATTGGTTGATGGTATTGCTCTTGCTACCAGTAATGAAATATTAGAACATGTAGTAGAAATGATATTTCTTGTAGAATCTTGAGTCAAGTAAGCCATGTCTTGCATTTCATTCAACTTCTATTTGACAGTGATCATCTCAATTTTTGGAGCATGATTATGTCCTGCACTACTAATCACATCACCAGATTTTGTTTGTGTTGTAGTATAACACATACTTGAACATTTATTTGTAAAATATTCTGCACAATGCCAGATCATTTTATTGACACCTTCTTGATGAAGCAAATATATGTAACCATTTAAAATGAGTAATTTCTTATTTTTTTGACTTGTTAAAAATTGAAGAGGCATTGTATATATTAAAAATTATGAAGAATTTCTTGATTCCCTAAAAGTATATATATTTTTGTATACTTCATAGAAACCTCTAGAAAAATTTAATATAATGTTAAAAAAATTATAATAAAATTTTTTTTTTAATGAATTTTGATTTCTCTTTTTCTTATCACTCTAGACACTCTTCATTCTTCTCCCCTTCTTCCTTCCTTTACTTCTCTAAGCTCTTAATTTTACCACTTTATATATCCTCTTAGTGCCTCTTCATAATGCCTTTTGACTTACATCTTTTCATAATAAATCTTAATTAGCTTATTACCATGAATTTGTCTCTATTTTTATAATTATTTATCGATTTATAAGTTATTTAAGCATATTAAAGATGTTTTAAGGCTATTTTAGGGGTATATAATGGATATATGGTCTAAAAATAACCTAAATATCCTCTATGGTACCCCACAATCCCTTTTTAAGCATACTAACTTGATCTAGAATGACTATGGGTTATTTTTTTCGTGGGTTATTGTGTCCTTGGGTTATTATGGCAGGGTTATTGTGTCTAGGGTTATTTTGGCTAGGTTATTATGTTCAACACCAATAAAGTACAATACATATTATAAAAATTTAAAGAAAAATGATTAAATAATTAAAAAATAACAAAAAATACAATTTAAGGAAACATAAATATAAAATATTTTTTTTGAAGATATGTTTTCAATTTACATAAAATGTTTTTGATTAGGAAAACAAGTTTTACAGGGATCCTGAAACCTGAAGTTTTATAGCAAAAAATAACTTAAAGCAGAAAAGACATAAAAATAAAAGTTGCCTCAAAAGGCCAAAAAAAAAATGGGTCGAAGCTTGAGAAACAAAGGCCAGGAACAGAGCCTAGCAGGCAGACTAGTGTCCCTTCTTTTCCATTGCCTGTAGGGTTTCTACAGCGTCACTTTCCTTCTAGTTGGCCTCTTCCTCCTAGATCGTGGGGAGGAAATGCATCTGGTCCCCCTGACTTTCCTGGATTCCAGTCTCTTTCTGAGGATCTTCCCGGCTGGTTCTATTCTCTGTACTCTGCTCCACATTCCCCACAAGATTGACATTGGTGAGATAGTCCCCCAGATTAAAAATGTTTTCATTCAAGGTATGGAGGGTATCCACAATCTATTTAGTCACAACCTGGTGGACGAAATCTAGCCTTTGGACCTTCTGCTTAAGCCGGGTGATTCTGTCCTCCTGGCTTCTATCTTTTTCTTGGCTTCCCACCTGGTCTTTACTACCTTTGGCTTCATGATCCTTGACATCCCCCTTGTAGTTGGTCTAGTTGGACCTATTCTTCAGAGTCTCAATTTCCTGAAAAAGCCACTTAATGTAGCAGAAATTGTCAATCAGGCTATTCTTTGCATTGTTGAGAAAGTTGAAATCCATTTCACGAACATTGTCAGAGAGAACTAGAAGAGTCGGGTCAAGGAGCTCGTCATAGTGGGTGCTACTGTCGAGATCCCCCAACTCCTAGATTTTAGTAGGTTCTCTAACAACGCCCATACTGACACTATCCATATTGAAATTTCTCCAGGCTCTTCTCTTATTTTTCCTGATGGCCTGCCCCCCTTTTCAACCATGATTTCTATATTCTCTTCTAGGGGTGAAATGGGGACCTCTAGGGGGGAGGTGGGTGCAGTAGGGCTGGGGGGAAAATCAGCGTTGTCATTGAGATGATCATGGGTTAGGGTCTGGTCCAATTTTCTTTTCTTGGGGTTATCCTGGGTTACCAAGGGGGTCACCTCCTTCTTGTCATTATCTTTCTCCTTGTCGTCTTCCAACTCACTTTCCTTCTCTGCCACAGAATCTGCCTCCTCCAACTTCGTATCTGACTCATCACTAGACTCCTTAGGATGAGGGGTAGGGGGATTAGGGGGAGGGCACCTGGGGCTCTTCCTTCTAGGGAAGCAGGGAGAGGGTTTGACTTTTGGGGTTTCAGACTTGACAGATTTCACAATGTGCACTTCCCCTGAGTCTGAGTTGGCAGTGTCCTCCGAGGAGCCACCCGAAACGCCAATGGACTTGACTCTAGTCTGGGTTTTCAAAAACTCAAAAATGAGGAACAGAAGACCTTCGTGAAGGGCAGGGTTCTTGATAGGACATTTCTTGTAACTCTCTATATTCTTAGTCATAGAAGTATAAATATAGAAAGGAAAGGAGATTTTCACTTTATGTCTAAAATGATTAAGTAGAACAAAATGATGGGTCCTGATTCTATCAAACCTGGGCTCCAAAGTGACATACTCTATGATGATCCTTAGAACAAGCCCCCAGAACTTCTTGATGGACTCAATGTCATAGTAGGTGTCAATCTTAACCAGTTTTCTTTTCACCTTGTTGTTCTTGATGAAAGCATTGACAGCATTGGCAGATATCTTCTTATCCCTAAAGAAGCTCATGCCTTCCTGGGATAAGCCTGTCACCTCCGCGATGAGACCCTCTATGATTTGGTGGGAGACACCATCAATTTTGACCTTTCCATTGTGCCATGTATCAACCATAATCTTGGTAACCCCCACATCGAAACCATGGAGCCTCTCCATGAAGCTGGTTATGCCGCCCTTCTGGAGTTTTTTCCTTATTGTAGATAGGAATTAATCAAAATGAATTTTAATCAAATTTTCTTACTTATTTAAATAAATATTTAATATTTTTGTAAAGAAAAATCTAAACTTTAATGATGTCATGTGTAATTATATTATTTATTTTTAATTAATTTATAAAACTGAATTTGAGTTTATGTATCTTATGTTAATTTTTTTGAACACATTAAATATTAAAAACTATATAATTGAATTTTAAAATCTATCTATAAAGTACAATACATATTACAAAAAATTAAAGAAAAATGATTAAATAATTACAAAAAAAAACAATTTAAGGAAACATTATTATCTATTTTTTATTTTTTTAAGTTAAAATAAAAGAATAGAAGAAAGCTTGGAAGGATACAACTATTGCAATCAATCCAATTAAAGGTTGTAATGTAAAATAAGAGAGGGGAAAATATAGATGAATATAGAATGGAGATCAAATTTATCAAAAGATGAAAGAAATAAACTGGAGGATCTATGCATTAAATCAAAACACATCTATTAAATGATGAAATATCTATTAAATGACGAATATTGATATTACTAATACTACAATATTAGTTGCATGGTCAAGCACATTTAAGGATTCCTAATCGCACACTTTTCATGTGTCTGCACTAAAATTCACCAACAAGTATTCATTTGTATGCATCTATGATTTGTGTGAATACATAGGACGAGTAATAAAAAAGACTTCATATTAATTTAAAATGGTTTTTTATTTTTAAATTTAATTCAATTTGCAATAATGTGGAATGCATATGAAAACCTAAAATAAGTAAAAAGCTATTTCAAGAAAAAGGGGAGTTATTTTGATGGATAATATTAAAAAAATTAAAATTCTTAGTCAAGGGAATTGGTTTGAAATTGGTTTCAATTAGTTTTGAAGAACAAACTTGCTAATCATTATAAATGAAGTTGGCGTGAATAAGAAAGAATACCCGTCTGCAATTTTTTTTTTGAGAATAAAAGGTCCACGTGTATAAGAATTTGTAAATAAAAAAGCATCCTTTGACGAAATCAAATTTGCTGTTTGACTATATTTTGAAGATTCAATAAGTGCTTTTTACAAATTACAAACAATGATAAAGAGGGAATGAAGATGTGATTACTAATGTCAAAGAGGTAGTATATATCATTTGTTTTTACTAATATTAATGTTAGATCTAGATTGCATTTGAATTTTCATAACACTATTAGAGTGATTGGTTGATGAATTATTTTATGAATCAGATTTGATATCTTGATAGTATAGTGTATTACCAAATATGATTTTGTTAATGGATTTTGGCCATGAAAAATAATACTATTTCACATTTTGTTAATATTGTTTGATTATATTCATGAAGATGTTTGTGTCCACATATGACAACATGCACATGCATATGATGGGATATTGCAAGATGAAAAGTCTTAGGTTTAAGTTGATTAAGGGATTTCTCACTTGGGGGTCAGGTTGGGAACTTGCATTGCCTATGAGCACTCATTGTGTGATGAGAATGGGTATGTAGGATAGACATGTAGAGGGGATTCTCTTGTGTACCCATGCCAAGAAGTGGCCAACAAGATAATGTCATTTAAAAATAATAATTGATAACCTAAATGAATTGATGAGATAATAAAACTTAATGATAAGATAAGTGACCACATCTATGTTCTCTGAGTGAGGGTGTGGTGTGTGTATATTCTCTAGTCTTTTGCAAACATTGGTGTGAGGGTATAGTGTGAGGATTCCTATTAGTGTTGAGACACAATGAGTATGTGACATTCTAGAGGGAGTTGGGACATGCCATATATACCTTGGGCTTATCAATTCTAGGAAGATTACATACTACTAGAGTCCCTACACAGTTATCTCATAGTGTTTCAAACTAGTGACTTGCTATACTGCATTATTTTCATGATCATGGTTTTGTTGTCATGTTCCAAATGGCACAAGTGTAAACCTTGGTTTATTTTCCTATGTGTTAGTGGTTGGGTCATTATCTCCATTAGCATGATGGGTGTGGGTCTATGGATACCACCTAGTTGGGAGGCATAGCTACCTATACCACTCTAGGAGACTGATGTGCATAGATGGTCTTACTCCAATTTTGAGGCTAGAGCTTGATGTCTAGTTGGAGCTTCGGTGTATCTAGATTATGTCACTTGTGGTTTATGCTTTTCCTTTATGCATTTTCTTGGTGCCTTGACTTATCATGATGTTGTATCTTATTTTTTTCATGATGCAATGTGTACTAGCTATTTTTAATCATTTCTATGGACTAGAGATGTTATTGGTAGACTAACATGTTATATATCCTTGAATATATTGCTTTTATATTTATGGATTACTTGGGACTTATGCTATTCTTGATGCATTCATTTATCATAGAATGGTGTATGATGGATAAGAGTAGATATTTACTTGTAGGTTAGTATGTTAGGTGTTTTGATCATTATCAATGCTATTAAGTGTTCATTCCTCACATTTGGTATATCCAATAGTCACGTATGTTGAGATTGATTAATTTCAGTTTTAATTTGTATGCTTTAGATGTTGTCTTTTAATGTCATATGACAAAGCATTTCATTGTATGACTAGTGCACTTCATCATATGAGAATGCATATGTTGATCCTTACCATATTGCGAGAGGGGGGGAGGGATGCTTCTACAAAATTTACTGATTTATAAAACTATCTTTAACACACACTTTGTTACCATCGCCTTATTTCTTAAGGAAATGATAATAGTTATGTAATAAATCCATACAATATCACACACAGATGCATACATTAATGACACAAATATTTTTAAGTGGAAAAACCCAATGTGAGGGTAAAATCATGGTAAGAGTAATATATCACTAGCCTTTCCTTGCAAGTAAAAGGGTTCCTTGTTAAAGGCTTAAATATGTTCCTTCTGAGAATGCATACCGTTAGGAATTTTTGAAACATATTGGGATTACAATAGCCTATTAGTCTAATTTTTTAGAGGATTTTGATCTTTTTTTGAGAGATACCTTGTTAGAGGATTTCAAAGACTCATTACAAGTCTACCCTATAAAAAGCTTACTATAGTTGTAATGGTCAGAAAGAAAACTAAAGATTTGATCTAAATACTTGGCACACCTTACCTGGTATATCTTCTATGTAAACACCTCAAATATTCTTTGGTCTTCCTCTTTAGTTATGTCTTGGTTAACTTCCTCTATTAACTCCCTCTTCTTCCTTCTTGTGATCTTTGCACCTATGTGTTGTTACACTTTCTTAGCACCTGTTCAAGTCTTCTTTTACAATTATCTTACTGCCAAGATTTTTCTTTCTTCCTACAATAACCTTCTCTTTTTTTTTAGCAACACTTCACACTAAAGTCCAAGTGATCTTTAAATCATGTTCACATTCATAGATGGGAAACCCTGAAAGTTATCATGCTCAAATTACACATTTCAAATTTGAATCACATAGTGAGCATAGTCACAAGACACTTGTGACTACCTATCTATAGATGGATATGCTCATTGGCCATTCTATGCATGTGCAATTCTATATCTAGACCTTAGACCTTAAAATGCTTCAATTGTATTATGTTACTTATCTCATTATGCATGTCATGTCACTATCATCTCCTCTTTTGTATCATCACATCAATGATGATTGGGTTCCAACCATTTCACTTACATGTCTTCCTTCATTCTTTTGTCATGACTGGTATGTTGGTCTACTAGTGGTTTCTCTTGCAACACTTCAATACTTTTTGTCAACCAATTTCTAATCAATGAAAACACTTCATACTTACTCAATACTTGAGTTCTCTTCTGCTCAATTTTTTTGATCAATGTATCTTAGTCCAACAATCTCCTTCTTTGACATTGATGGAAAAACTTTTATGCTTAGATACAAATCATAAGTTAACAAGACTTATGGTGCTACATAGGTTGTAGAAAAATATTTTTTCATGTTTTCTATCTATGGCCTTAGACTTTACTCCCCCTTTTTAATTTCTTCCTTTTGTTCATCTCATATGCAATTTTCTACTCTTGTCATCTTCCCCTATCTTTTTTCATTTTATGTTTTCTATATCTTATGTTATCTTCTCCCCTTGTGTTTGAATATCTTCACCTTCTCCACTTTTTTGCTAGTTTGTTCTAGTATTTTTTACTTCATTTCTTTTTTTTTCTTTTCCTTCTCACCCTTTTTGTCTTGAATGACAATGGTTAGTATCGGGGTACTTGTGGGGTTATTTTCTTGCTCCATTCTCCCCCTTAGATGTTACACTACAACTTCTCAACAATATTCTTGTATTTCTCTTGAGTTGAGTTCAAATGAGTCTTCCATGGATCTTTTAAGTATTCAAGTGTGAGTATTGCACTCCTAAGATTTTCCAATTTTATGTAGACTTCATCATTTGTATCTTCCAGTTACATTAAAATCTAAGCATCTACATCCTTCCGATGCACACTGATGATTTCTATAATTGGAGTGAAGAAATATTAAATGTTTATCAATTAGATAGCACTTTTTTATTCTTCCACTCATAGTTGATGCACCAGATACATTGTATCCTATATTTTTGTGATGTGTTCTATAGCTAATCTAGAGAATAGATCATAAGCCAAAGGGACTTCATCATGCTCTTGTTGAGCCTTTGTTCTTTCTTGTTCTAGATCACCTGTTAAGGTGTGTGATGTTCCTAATTTTTGAAATAATAGTATTATTTCTTTCAATGCTTTAGACAACTTATCCTTGAGTGTTGTTAGTTCCCCTTTCTTCTATCTAATGAGTTTCTTCTCCTCTTCAAGCGGTCTCACTAGAACCTATTGTTCTACTAGCACTAGGAGCTTTCCCTCCTTTTCAGGGAGATGTCCTATGACATATTTGATATTGGTAATCAAATCATCATCCTTATTTTAGGATGTCCCTTCTACAAGTACTTTCAATATATTATGAGCATCTACCAATGTGGTGGTCACTCGTATCTCTTGTCATTCTGCTTCAATTTTTTGTATCTCTTTATGAGTTAAATATATTTATTTAGTTATTTTGAGTTCATCTCTTGAACTATCTTTCTTATTTCTTTGACTATGTCTCCAAGTTCTTCCATCTTGATAGTTTTAGCTACATTAGAGTCTTAGAGTGCATCCTCATCTTTTGATGTTTTGGACTTTGCCCATTTTGAGGATTCTTACTCCCCTCTAATTTTATTCTTTCTTTTGGATTCCTCTAAATCTAGTTTCCTCTTCTCTTTTCCATTTTTTGTCTTCTTGACACTCCTTTGTCCCTTGGACGATGTTGATGACAAATCCACTATTGGTGTCTCCTGCAGTTGACTGGATTTTTCATTGACACCATCTAAGGGACAAAGGATTGTCTCTTGCCTTTTCATATGTTATATCTTCCTTTCCCATTCTTCCTATACATCATCATGTATTTCCAATGCAAGTAATTGAGTATCAACAAATTTATCACTTGTATCTTTTTCCTCTATTGCTCCTCCCTTCTCTCCTAGTCTAGTTTCTTCATCATGATTAGTAGCATCTTCTCTCTCTCTCTCTCTCTCTCTCTCTCTCTCTCTCTCTCTCTCTCTCTCCTTCCTTGGTCACATCGATGATACGAGGATGTTCTTTAGCTATTTATGTATCATCCTTTTGTTTCTCTTCTATTTCCAATGGTGTTTTTGAAGCTTGTTGTGTCTCTCTGCTCCTATTAGGTTCCTTGTTTAGGTCTTGGCTTATTTGTGTCTTTTTCTTGACCTTGTGTAGTAGATTATTCTGTTGTCTTCTTCTTTGAACTTCTGGGACCACTTGTCCTAGGTCACCATTTTCCCTTTTTTTACCCTTTGTGTATAGTCCTTTGCCTTCCCTTTTCTTGAGGGTTTCTTTTTCTTTTTCATACAAATGAGATCAAAATTTATTTGTGTTTATAAAGACACATTTCTTCAAAGCTAAAGTTATTAATGCTACTTTTTCAGGGTCATTAGTGTTATGCTTGCATGATTCTACAAGAACCATAATCTCTTTCCTACTGAGATCATCTCTAATAATTTATAGTGCTTTAGTTAGCATTTTATTCCATTCTATTATGGCTCTAGACCATATTTCCTTTACTATCTCAAACAATTCTCTTAGAACTTGTGACTCCAACTTAGTTGGTGTTCTAGTGAACACTCTTAGGCTTACAAGTACAACCTTTAAATTTTTTTACTATTTTCCTTGGTGAATTTTGAAAATCTATCTCTAAGTGTATTATATTTCCTATTATTTCTTATATCATCAATAATATTTTGAAGGGTAAGTTTCTTACCTTCCTTTGTTGACTTGGGACTATCTGTTTGTATTTCTTCTTCTTGTTCTTCTTCTTCCTCCAGTTGGGTAAGAGGTTTTTTTTCAATTTCTCAATGGCTTTCCTTTTATATGTCTCCACCATTGGAGGTTTGAAAGTTTCTAGTTTTCTTTTTCTTGTGGCTTCTTCTACTTCCTCTGATTTAGGTTCAAATGAGGAGTCCCCTTTGGTGTCCATTTTTTGACCTACTTCACTTTCTTGGGCTACCTTTTTCTAGCCTGTTGCATAACTTTTCATGCACCTTTCTTCTTCTTATATTTCTTCTACTTGGGTAATTCTTATTGTTGTTCCACTAGCTCTTTTCTTTTCTCTTTGATTGTGCCAAACCTTTGTTGATCTTTATCAACTTAATTTTTGAGCAACTATTTGATGAGATTTATGGTGAAGTCTTCTTTAATCTTATAGGTGAAATCAGTTAAATAGTGGGTTCTTGGTTTGATTTCGTGTACCATGCACTTGTATATACATTCTAAGAAGAAAATACAACTTTCGTGGTGGTTTATTAAATGAATAGGTATCATCTTTATTCTTTGCATTTCAACTTGGAATTTCTTGAAGTACTTATCAAGATTGTCTAGGGCACTACTACCTGACCTATTGTTCAAGCTCATTATTTGAGATGTTATACAATTCCTTGACTTTCATTAGAAAACCTTATAACTAGGGAAATCTCCTTTAAAGTAGAAAAACATTATTACCAATATTACATTGAACTTGAATATGTATGCACCACTATCTCTCTTGATTTTATCATTTATTATTTGGTGTGCTCCATATACCACTCCAAATCAAACATTTTTTTATAACTCACTTGGTATAATATGTGCACAATTACCCTTGCTACAAACTACACTTTTTGACTAGGGATATCCTTTAGTGAACATATTCTTCCATCATGATGGCATCCAATTAGTTTTGCCACTTTATCTAGTTTGTTCTTTCAAGTGGTCAATTTTTCTATGGTTCCATTGAATCCTTTCACTCTCTCTATCACATTCTTAATGATCTTGTATCACCTATCCAACCACATGTATTCAATGTGCACCCAACTAAGCGTGGATCTCACCCATTTGTCCATGAATAAATTTGACATATCCACTACACGGGCTAGGGTTGTCTCTCTTCTATGTGTTTGAAACCTCCCTTCCACTAATTATTCACAGAAAACTCTTCATACATGTCTTTAATTTTTACATCTTCCAACTCTGTTATCTTTTCTTTGAGGTAGTCAATCATGTCCTCAAGTAGTAAGACAATGTTTTTGGTTTGAGGATAAAGCTCTAGTCATGTCTTTCTCATCACCTCTCTACAAGATTGGTTCATAGATAGGTGGATCTTGTTTTGTCCATTGACTAGTTCTACTTCAAACACACCATCATACTATTCCATTGTGATCTATAGCTCTAGAATTTCTCTTTGATATGTTACACATATGATTCTAGGGTTTTAGAGTAACTAGTAGCTTCTTTCTTAGATTCACACAAAGAATTACTCTTTTGGTAGCTGGGGTTTCTCTAACAAAGTCTTTTTAGATCTCAAGATTGTAAAAGTGACTTTTTTTGAATGATGTGCCTATTTATAGATCTGACTTAAAAGTAACATTGAAGTCCTACTCTAGGAAGAGTAAGGGTGAGGAAGGGGTTAGTGGGAGAAGGAGGAGTCTAAAGCAAGAAACCCCTTAGATAAATGCAGAGGAGATCACTGAGTCTGAGAACTCAGGTAATAATGATGAAAACAATATTGAGGAGGAGGAGAATAAGGATGCGGGTGATTTTAGTTCTAACTTGGAAGGTTACCTTGGTAGTAAGGGTGAGACTAGTAAGGATGAGGCAGATGAAAGCAAGGATAAAAATATAGGGTTAGATAATGTTGGAGAAGAGGAAATTAATCAGAGTGAGCATACCCAAGGAGTGAGGGATGAAAAAGAAGTAACAGTGAAGGAAAAGGAGGGCCTCACTAGCAAGGACGCTGTGAATGTAGAGGAAGATACAAATAAAGAGAAGGAGGAGTCTACGGGTAAGGAAGAAATGGGGAAGGAGAAGAGTGAATCTACTAGTAAGGACACTATGCTTTCTTTCTTGCATACTGCAAAGCTTAAGGTTGATTACTCTCTTCAAGTTGACTCCTAGATATATAATGAGTTAATGAATTTGAAAAGAAAAGTGGGAAAGATGCAGTACGACTAGGAAGTTGACCGTGCAAATATTAGTCAAATGGAAGTTCAGGTTGGTAACGTACTGGATAAATTAAAGGAATATGAACACAAACTTCATCTATTGATCAAAGAGAGTGACAATAAAATGGAGGAGGTTACTTCTAGCATTTGTGTAGATGTAGCAAGCTTAGGGAAGATAAATAATGAAGAAATCATGTCTTTAGGTGGTCCAAGTAAAAGAACTAGGCAGAGCTCAAAAAAGAAGGCAATGAAGGTAACTGGGGGATCTGCTATTGATACCATCCAAAGCACTACGGAGGTAGGAAAATAGGTGGTGAAAACGATCAAAGAGCTACAACAACAGTTAGTGGTGACCTTGGTATTTGGTCTCTATTTTGGTAGTGGTCCTGGTAACTAGTCATTGGTCTAGGTATTTTAACTAGTTTTTGTTCTAGAGTTTTAAAAACTAGGTTCTAGGTCCTTGCAAAACCTAATTTTGTTTTATGGTCCTATTTTGTGGTTTTAGGTCCCTATAAAACCTAATTTTGTAACTTTTAAACTATAGGTTTCATGTCCTTGTAAAACCTGGTTGTGCTTACTAGTTTATCTTTTTCTTTTCTATTAAGGGTTGCAGGTACCCTTCAAAACCTATTTTTACCTTAATCTAAAACATTGAAGTCCTAAGAGTAACCTCACCTCTTTAGCTACCTCTTCCTTTGTACAATAAATGTCTTCTGACAGATTATCCAATGATCATATTTTAGTGACAACCAACCTTCTACTTTTTGGTGTAATGCATTGGATTCCCACTAAATCAGTAGTCATGACTTACTGCTTTAAATGTGGGGACCAACACAAGGCTTACTTTTCTTTCCTAACCCCTTTTAATCTTTCCTTGTCTTAGCTTGATTGGGAAGACTCACCACTTTCTAGTGAGATTACCACTTCTCTAATCTTTACTCTAGTATTCTATGACCTTTTCTTGATCCACACCTTAGTGAAGTGCTTGCTGATTTTCTAAGCATCAATGACCTTTCCTTTTCCCTTGTTTTCATTATGGTGTTGTTTAGGCCTTTTCTTGACCCAATAATTCTTGACTACATGACCTATCTTGTGACATCTGAAGCATGTTCTCCTTGTATTGTTCCATAGTCTTACATGGTTCTATTGACTTGTCCAACACTTGCACTATGTTGCAATTTGACCATCATTTCCACAGAGGAAGAAAACCTATCTTCTACTCTTAGGAGAGGACTTATATGATCCAATACTTGATCAAATTATTTTCCACTATGACCATACATGTTATAGTAATAACAATATTTTTATGATCTTACTTCACTTGCAATATCCTTGCACTCACATGCACTATGTCCATATTGGTGGAAACTACTACAATGGTCTATATATGCATAGTGTATACTAGTTGTAGTTTTCCTATGTCAAAACTCATTTAACTTGTGTCCTATTTTACTAAAATAAAAAAAGCAGGCATGTTCAATGACATATATTTCTTTGTTGTCCCTTTTGTCTTTCTAGACTTCAAGTATTTTTCCTTTGAAGAGTCTCCTCTTTCAGTTTGCAAATTCCTTGGAATCCTAGAGCGATTGTGCTTGCTATCTCTTTTTGAGTGCTTGATTGCTCCTCCACCTTTTGGGTGCTATCATTTTTCTTTGTTAGCATGTCACATTCTCCCTTCAATCTCTCAATTTTTTCAATTGATTGGTGAACTTGTTCCTCCATCTGCCTTCCTTCCTCAGCTAGAGCATTTAACTTTTCTATTTTTCCATAATCATACTCAAGTAGAGTACTATTTTCTTGTTCGATATACTAGTGTTCCTCTTCCATGAGGATATCTCATCTTATTTTTATATTACTATATGTTTAGCTTGTTGTTTTTCTTCTTAAGCTAGTTCAAGTTCCTCATAGGCTTTCTCTTTTGCTAGAATGATATTCCCTTTTTCATATTATGCTTCACTTAGTCTAAATGTTGCATTTTTTTGTTCCTTTTTTATTGTTCTCATCATCTTCCTTTGCTTTTCATTCTCATTCATAAGTTTTGAGATTGATTCCTCTAACTCTTCAATACCACTTTGATCTTTGGGATTTTCTACCAGCTCTTGGCTTTCTCCCAACCTTTTCATTAGTTACTTCTTCTTGGTTAATGATTCTCTCAATTTTTCCTTTAGATCTTCTAGTGATTCTTCTAGCTATCTTCTGAGTGATGTCATTAGATTTTCCCCCAAGTTGTTAGACTTGTAACTATCAGGGTGTAGGATTTATACCAATTATAGGTCACAACTAGTTTTGAGAGGGGGGATAAGTCAGTATGGTCACTTTTGAAAAATTTACCAATTCATGTAGCTTGATTTAAAACACACTTTGTTACTACCACCTTAATTATTAAGGAAATGATAAAATGTATGCAATAAAGCTAGACAATATCACACACAAATGCATACATTTATGACACATATATTTTTATGTGGAAACCCCTAGTTGATGGTGAAAACCATGGTGGGAGTGATATACCCACTAGCCTTTCCTTGTAAGTAAAAGGGTGCCTTGTTAAAGGATTACATATATTCTTCCAAGAACACGTCCTATTAGGAATGTTTGTAACCTGTCAGGATTACAATAACCTATTAAGGCTACTTTTTTAGAGGATTTCAAAGACCCATTACAAGTCTTCCCTATTAAAGGATTACAATAATTGTGATGGTTAGAAAGAAAACTAAAGCTTAGATCTAAACACTCGGCACACCTTGCCTAGTTTATCCTCTATGAAAATACCTCAAAGATTCTCTGAGTTTCCTCTTTAATTCTAGCTTGTTGAACTTCCTATATTCACTACCTCTTCCTCCTTCTTGTGCTCCTTGCAATTATCAATTGTTATACATTCTTAGCACCTGTTCAAGTCTTCTTTTATTGTTCTCTCATTTACACAGTTTCTATTTCTCCCTCAACAATAACCTTCTCCTTTTTTTGTTAGCAATAGTTCACACTAAAGTCCAAGTGATCTTTAAATCATGTTTACTATTCACATATGGGAAACCCTAAAACTTATCCCGCTCAAATTGCACATTTGAAATTTGAATCACATAGTGAGCATAGTCACAAGACACTTGTGACTACCAATTCATAGATTTGTATGCTTGTAGGCTAGGTCATCTATTTGCAAGTCTATATATAGACCTAAGACCTTATATGCTTTAGTCACATTCCATTTCTTAGCTCTCTATCAATGCCATGTCACTATTAGATCCTCTTTTTTATCATCACATCAGTGGTGATTGAGATGCAACCATCCCACTTCCATGTCTTCCTTCATTATTTTTCATGATCAGTATGCAAGTCTACCCTTGGTTTCTCTTGCAATGCTTCATTACTTCTTGTTAACCAGTTGCCAATCAATGATAATACTTCATAATTACTCAATACTTGTGTTCTCTTCTCATCAATTTGTGTGGTCAATGTAGCCTAGTACAAAAGTATATACTTGTATGATGAAGAATATTCTTGTATGAATCTAGCATAAATTCATATGGTTCATGGAGAATGCTTGTACAATAGTCGATTCTAGCTTGTAAGAGGGTTGACCTCAAATTTTTGTATGATAAATATTGGATATTTTTTCTTGTGTTCTAGGGGTATAAATTGGATATTCGAATATCCTTTTGGGTTCTACATCTTCCCAAGTCAAAATAGATTGGATATCGATAGTTGTTGGGTTCAGTTAGAAGATACCTTGCAGTGTTCCATGTTTTATAGGAAATGTACTTGTATGTCTTAACCATGTAGGAATTTTTACTTTGGGTTTTTAAATGAATGTCATATCTATATTAGTATGATTAAATGAATCTACCTTTTTTATTAATAACCTAAATGGAAAGTACACATTCGTAAGTAGTGAATGCTTGGGAATGTTTGGTTAGTGGTGGTGGTTCTCAAAATTATTGGTTGAATTCCCATGAGCCTTGCCTTCTTGTTGTTGGGAATCTCAACACAATCTTGGCCAACAAAGAAGAGTAAATCACAATTTCTCAATCTCAACACTTTAGGCTCTACAAAACCTAGGTGGTTGTACCTATACTTATGCTTCTTGAGAAAAGATTAAAGATAATATTGCAAACTTTATAACTGATGCTCTTGAGTTGGAAAGTATCTTCTCAAGGAGAAATAAAATGTGAATGCTTTGAATTTGTATAAGTAATGGACTATAATAAGGTATTTATTTAGATGGATAAGATAAAGAATATCACCTTCCACACGAAGAAACAAGACCAGTCCTTTTCCATTTGGATAATAGAGTTAATTTCAATATTTACCATAAATATCAACTTTTTTGGAGACAAGCATGCTACCATCAATCGGTGGATGGAGCACTTGAAGTCTTAAAACCCCAGTTAATTGTATTTAATGTCAAAGGATGAAGATTAATTATACAAAACATACACATGCATATACACATGCATATGAATTTTTCTTATTTAGTGTTTAGCCCAATTTCAATCTATCAATAGCAATATGAATCCAAGAGGACAATCCAAAAATAATAATATTGATGATCAATTCCCAAATTTTGGAACATAAATAAAGGATTTTTTTTTTAATTCTAAAAATGAGTACAATTAGGTTATGACTAGTTTCAATTTCTATCTTATGCTACATGTATACATATTTATCAATATCTTTTGTATTTTTCAATCTCTTAATTTATATCCTATATCTATTCTAAGGTCCTAGTACCCTTTCTTATAGGAAATGAAAGGGTGCAAAAAGCTTTAGACCTTTACAAAAGGTAACTAACTAAATAACTAGCTGCAACCATTCACCAAAATTTACAATAACAAAACTGAAAAAGTTTGAAGAAAACTAAAATTCTCACATCATGTTGAGAATCTCATTAAAATGCCAGATTCCCTGAAGATCCTAGAACTCTACAAGAATGGCACAAACTTTGGCCTTGTTTTCCTTGAGCTCTAATTTATGGTTGTCACTGGAAAAGATCACATAACTATTTCATAGTTCCCAAGAGACAACATATATGCTATTGAGAATGTCCAACTAGTCTTCTTGGGTTGGAGTCAAATCTTCTTTCATGATGGGCCTTGAGTCATCCTTTGTATTATAAGCTTGAGTTATGAATCCCATGGTTACATATCCTCAAAACTTGCACACAAGAAACACAAAAACTAAACTACAAAAATGTTACTGGTGAGTGACCTCATGGTGTCCTTTTAACAAGGTCATAAATGCATTAACTTCAACAATCCATTCACACATGCTAAGATAAAGTTATTGTCAAATTTAATTCAGTGGAAATTTAAGACCAACAAATATACTTATCTATTTTGCATTTGTTTCTTATTGTGAGGTTGAAGAAATAATTTTTCATATTTGCCTTGTAACATTGATCTTCACAATTATAGCCTTGAAGGATTCTCCATTTTGTAAAGTCGTGAAATTGAGATAATATTACTTCATGACTCGAGAAATGACATAATTGAGTTGTTGGGAAATCATAGGCTATGAAATTGTAAAATTAGACAAATAAGATTGTTCCTTGTGTGAAATCGCAAAATCAAAAGGTCAAAATTTGATCTTAAGAAAAATCACAAAATTGAATGCTGAAGGTTCTATCATCTCTGAAATCATGAAATTGGGGCTCACTTTTTATTACTTGCCCAATATTCCAAATTTTGGATTTTTGTTACCTTGCAAATTATTCTAATCTAAACTAGAAAATTTTGGCTATATCACAACCTTGTCCAATTCAAGACTTCAAAAATGAGAAATAGCTCATCTGTGAAGAAATATTTTCTAGAGTACCATCAATGGCTCTTTCTGGGGATGCATATTTCATCAGAATATGATGATAATATAGTTATCTCTAGAACAAAAAATAAGAAATACAAATAAAATCATCCCTATTCTAATCATATACTAGTAATAAACATGACATATTAAAATGAAAAGGGTTTAAGATATTAGTCATGAACATGAAGCTCATGTATGTTCTCATTAGTATCCTATAAAAATAATGAGTATTCTCATGCCTTTTCAAATATTATAGAAGGACCTAGGCATAGAGCATAAAATTTACCATATTTTCTTTTATCTCGATCCTTAACATTATATTTCAATGCCCAATCACTAATATTAAATGTTCTATCCATTGATGTTTTGTCATGAAGATATTCAACCCTTTTTTTCTTTTCAATATTATGCTCTAATGTTGTTCTCTGATTCCTGTCTATATCTACTAATGCACTAATCCTTTCATCCATAAAGTCTATGCCCTCTATTTCCTCTTTATTGATGAATATGTAAAACTAGTAATAAAATATTTTTAGGAAGCCTAGCTTCTTTTCCATACACAAGCTCAAATGGTGAAAACCCAATGATCTTTTTTCTTGTAATCATGTCTACCCACACTACAAGATGAAAATTTGAATCCCATATGCCCTTTTGTTATTTCCCATCATCCTCTTGATTATTAATTTTGGTATACTCTTATTACTAAACTTAGCCTAGGCATTCCCTCAAGGATGATAAGGAGAAGAGTAGGAGACAATAACATATTTACTACAAAATTTTGAAAATTCCTTTGATCTAAATCATATGCCATTATGAACAATAATCTTTCAAGGGACTCCAAATCTAGTCATTGTATTGTTTAGTAGAAATTCTATAACAACCATGCTAGTGGAGCATGTATTCAGTATAGCTTTTACCCATTAGTGAAGTAATATGTGGCAACCAGAATCCAACCATGCCCACTACTTGATTTTTTTGACTTATCTCACCTATAAATTCAATTCTCCACATTTGGAATGGTTCTTCTTCTCATAAGGTTCCAAGAGGAAAATCTCCAATTATATTTCAACTTTCTTGAAAATCTCTAGCATGCTTCACACTTTCTAATGTAAGCACAACAATCACTAAAAAGATAAGGCCAATAATATTTTGTCTGTAAAATCTTATGAGTAGTTGTCTTTGTAGAAAATTGTCCTCCACAAACCCCTTCATACATCTCATTTATAATTATAGATGCTTGACCAATATCTTAAAAAAAATGTAAAACACTATCATTGTTTTTCCAATAAACATCACCTTGTATAAGGATGCATTTTGTTGCCTGCAACTTTATAGTTCTCTTTTCATTCCCATTCAAAACATCATGGTAACTCATACACCTTAAGTAATTGTATCATTTGAAAATGGAAAAACTTCCATTTGGGATTGGTTTAGCCCTCCAAGTAAGTGGTTTGGGGTCATGTCAAGTGCCTTGAATGGGTCTTTGATTTAGATCTAGCTTTTTCCCCTATTATGCCCCATTTTCCACTTTCTTTCTGCACTTTTCAGGCATTCTAGACTGAAATTTTGAGATTCTTGACTTTTGGGTCAAGGATGACCTTTTAGGTCAAGGTCAACCTTGACCCTAACCTAGGTCAAGGATGACCTCAACCCTAACCCAAGGTTCAAATTTTAAAGCTCCATGATTTTTGGATGTTGAGTTTTGGAAAAGAATTGTTTTCTTGCTTTCGAGTTAGTTGTTTTGGTCACCAAAATGATGAACTCTTAAATTAAATTTAGTCTAGGTCTATTCCTATGGGTTAAGGTTAAATGGGATTTAATACTCCTATGTCGGCCTTCTCTATGAGTTAGTGCTCTAGGTCACTATACAAGGAAGCCTCCTCCTCTCATTTTCTCTAAGACTTGAGAACAAGAAAAAGACAAGGAGATGAGACAAAGTTATACTCTTATAGGATCAATAATTCAACCATTATGAAACTCAATCAAGCATCCATATTCAAGCATTCAATTCATCAAGGAGATCCATTAGTAGTCATTGAAGGATTCAAGCTCTATGGAGCCCTCTTGTTGAAGATTCGTCCATTTCCATTTAAGCCTATTCTTAATCGAAGATCCATTCAAGATTGGTGTTGAATATATAATGTCATTGATTTGAGACATCTTACATTCATTTCTATATTCATTTGGAGCATACCTACTTTTTAATTCAAGAATTCAAATCCTCCATAAGGATTTCAACATAAGCAAGGTGAATAGTTCCATTTACTTTGTATATGCATATTGCAATTTCAATTACATTTCAAGGTTGATTCAAAACTAGGGTTTGACTAAGGAAAACCCCCCATCAAACAAAAAAACCATTTTTATTATAGGTACAAGTGTTGGAACAATGAATAAAGTGTATATTTGGATACCCTTTTCGTTGAACTTGCTAGATCTGTGAACAAAAAATTTGTTAGAGCACTATAGGTCAAGGTCAAATTTTTGGGGCACAATTGTAACCCAGGGTACACTTGTGTCCCATTAACTGGGTCAAGGTCAATCTACCCTTAGAAAAGAAAAATATTTCTAAGTTTTGTAGAACTCACAATTTTTTTATAGGAATGCGGAAATCAATAGTTTTTGAGATTGTTTGATAGGGTTTTCAGCTAATTCTTTTTCAGAGGTAAGTACCTTTTATTTCTTCATTTCAATATCAGTCATCTAGATTTACTTTCCATATCATAATAATCTATATGTATGTGTAAAGTGTGGGTTAGGGTGTCTTTCATGTGCATTATTCTAAACCCTATTCATCAACCATATTTTTATACTATACAGTAATATACAATATCAGAATACCAAGAGCACCTTTAAATACTTGACAATATTCTTCTTCCACTTGATTCACTTGCATTTCTCCCAAGTTATAATCAACCATGAGCTTATCTAATCCTTGACCTCTTACTAAGTTGGTTATTTGAATATTGATATTGAATTCATGGATTTGATTAATCCATCGACATCTTCTATAGTCTCTATTTGTCTATAGATATCTTTAATCACAACATTAGGAACATATGCTATGACATTAGTGCCTACCAAATATGGTTTGAAAGCCTTAACTCCTTTTGCTAAAGCATGTGCTTGTTTCTCATTGATGTTATAATTCAACTCTAAGCTTTGCAAACTTCTACTAAAAAAGGTAATTGGCTGTTAATGTCCTTTATTTTTCTAGAGCATGACTACATTAATTGTATGATATGATGCAAATGAGAATATTTTAAAATAATTCTTGAAATATGGCACCTTAATAATTGGGGCTTTTTTTTATCACTT
Organism: Cupressus sempervirens; assembly: GCA_028749045.1. Taxonomy (NCBI): domain Eukaryota; kingdom Viridiplantae; phylum Streptophyta; class Pinopsida; order Cupressales; family Cupressaceae; genus Cupressus; species Cupressus sempervirens. Next base: position 511,867,908 of record CM053792.1, on the reverse strand, counting down.
TGTTTAGATTTGCAAACACTTGTAAAGCTTCATTATCCTAAACCAAAATTGCCCCTTCCTTTAACAATTTGGACATGGGTTTAATGATTTATTTCTTTGAATAAGCAATAATTTCATCTTGGTAGACCACCAAGATATGATCAATAAGTCCTTCAAATGTGGTATTCTTTACTCTTTGAAAATTTCTTCAACATTTGTCAATCCAAATGACATTCTAACATAGACATATGTTCCCCACAGGATAGTAAATGTTATTTTTTATTACTCTGTCTCTTTGAATTTCACTTGGTTGTAATGAGAAAAACCATCCATCATAGATAAGAGTTCATTTCATGTAACTTTTTGCAATAAAACCTCCATGTTTAGAAAAGCATAATTATCCTTTAATGATGATATATTCAGATTTCTAAAATCAACACACAATCTCTAAAAACTTGTGTGTTATGCACATCACCTTTGAAAACTTGTCAGTTATGCAAATTATTAGGAACAAATGGTCTATTTTTTATTTCAACCTCCACCACCTCTTGTAATGGAATGTCAATTTGTTTAATAGCTAAATTAGCCATTATATCTATTAGTGAAATAGTATTGATTAATATATTCTGTAACTTGTGATAGCACTTGTCAATTTTTATGTGTTTTCCAAGTTACTATACGAATGAATATATATGTGATATAAAGAGGCATGCCTCTTGAAGAGACATGTCTCTTTAATATATTAACTTACATTAGTTATAGTTATAACACAATTAATATATCCTCAATATATTATAATGATTATATAATATATATATGTAACTCTTAATATAAGTTAATTTTTTCATATAATATTTGTCATATATTATATCTAATATATATAATATAATTTATCTAACATAATTATAACATTAACACTCCCTCTTAATGAAGAAGGATAAAACACATAGATATTACACCATAGGTAATATTTCAAAAATAATACATACAGGAAATATTTGATCAAAAGATTTCTAGTATATGATATCATGTAAGTATTGGCCTATTAGAATATCAACATATGATATTCACCAATTACTATTGGATATCATATTAGGTAACATAAGCATTGGCCTATCAAAATATAAATCAAATGATATTCACCAAATACTTTGAGTAATGGCCTATTAGAAAATCAACTAAATGATATTCACCAAGTACCTAAAATATATCTATACAAACAACTTGTAGATAGTTAAATTAATAACATCTAACACCTAGTTGTTGATTTATAAGATAAAGCCTTTCATGATTTATTTCAACATTTACACAAAATGTATATCATGATAGAAGTTATTGTAAGGTTGTCACCTTTCAATAACTTCTCCTAATACAAGTGATAATCATTTAGGAGTCATCACTGCTTCATGATGTACATAGGGGAAAGGCTTATACATGTATGACACAATTTTTTTGCATGAAGTCTCCATGAATACTGTCATGTGGTTTTGTCACAATATTCACCATAAAACATATCAGAGAATAAGGTTTCTCCCTCTTAGTTTAATATCAACTTTTTTGACCTCTTGGTACAACATTCTCTCTAATGAGCTGTCTGACTTTCTCTAAATCTCTTCTTATCCTTCTAACCTCTTGGTAGCAAGTCATGTCATGCTTCCCTAGTTCAATGTCTAGCTTGATATAATAAGGTCTTCTGACCTATCTGCTTGCTCTCTTTTTCCAAGATTGTCTCTAATGAACTACCAAAAATCCCTCTTGATATGGAAGGTTACTCACAATCTCAATAATCAAATATATTCACTTCAAGAAGCCCTACTTTATATAGCATGATCATCAAGCGACTAATGAATTCTAGATAAGAAACTTCTTTAGAGCTACTATCATAAGATTGAGAAAATAGCTCTTTATAGTAATTATAGAAATACAAAATAAGAGAGAGACTATAATGAGTAGATATATGTAGTACTAGAGGATAATAAATACTTATCTGTACATCAACAAGTTGCTCCAATGAAGGTCTATATGCATGAAATCAGGAAATGTCTCCATGTAAGAATTTGTCAAACAATTTGAGTACATCTTTTCTGCTCTCATATAAGGATGGTTCAAATGGGAATAGAACATTGGTTATCATTCCCCCTTATAATGTTAGATTCCCACTCTTATATTATAGAACATAGAGGTATGCCAACAAAGTTGCATATATTTGGACACACAACCTATCTCCTTGTAGCTCAAGCCACATTGATATGGCTTTCACAATGTGTCCCATGCCCATGTGCATGTTCACCATCATTTCTACAAATAGTTACAATGCATCTTTGAGAAATGTGTAAGTTAGTAGAATGTCCAACAAGACCAATATTTCCATAAATTATGACCATGGTTCGAATTATAGTTTGCTAATCATATAGTCCTTATAGATGAAGTTTCTCCTCTGGGAGGGTACTTTTCTCCATTTCCAAGAAAGAAAGTCATTATCACTATGTACACCATCTTGACATCAATGTAATTCCACAAAATACATCCACTCCTACTTATTTAAATCATTTTATAGTAACACTTAGCAATGGGTAAGTATGAATCACTTTTCACATATAACATTGTTCCCAACCATAATCTCTACTTTAGATCCATCACATTGATGGTTCCTATGCCCTTCTTTGTAGTCCCTCTTTGGCATGGGTAGTAAGAGTCAAAGGTTTTGGATTTTGAATCAAAACCTGCCAATAACATCTTGCTTTCAGACTTCTATAATGACTATGTTTTCCTACAACCTTGTCTATGGGCTCTATTTACAACACTCGTTGATCTTGCTAGCATCTCTTGAATGTAAATGAGAGATCTAATTTTTGAAGACTCACATGAGATCAAATTATCCATGGACCATTACCTCTTGATCTATCTTTGAGAATCGTACTATGATATCAACATTCAAATAACTATTTCCATCTCCACATAGGTGCTCATAAGTGGAGTGCATGCTAAGAAATAGAGATCCTACTATGACTTGATCTGATTCTGCATGCAACACAAGGATTTTGTTAACTCACTTAATCTACATGAATGTTGATAACCCTATTAATATTGATATGCATGTGAGAATAACTCCTCCAAGATCATAACTCTTCTCTTCTTCCACTATCAACCATGATCACTTGGTAAGATGAGATTTTGAGTAGCTTCTCAATAAACTTTTGATCTATGATACTGTTATCTTCGATCTATGATACTATCATCCACAAATCTAATCCAATAGGTTATAATTCCATATATCATAATGTTCCTTCCAAAAATGACACAAATTTTCTATTATATAGATTCAACAACCCTTAAAATAAGATAATGATTTATCCTCATCAATATAATATTATCTTCCACTCCATGGTAACACCAATATCAAGGTCTGTCCAAAGTAAAAGTAATTATTTTGATCTTTCAAGAAAGTCAAAATTGAATCTCAAAGATATGACCTTGTAATCTTTCACATAGGGAATTAAAGTATTTGCCTATATGAATGTGTGAATATCATGAAAGTGTATTATCATAGTCTGTACTTTTAGTCTCACAAATATTTAATCACTAAGCCTAGAGAAAAATATAACCCTTGATAGGATATAACTTAGGAACATTCAAGTCTTTGCAAGGAGTCTCTTATCACTTTAGACTAAAAAACAAATTTCAATGCTTCCAATGATTATTGATGAGATGTGTCCAATCACAACATCATTAGTAAGGCTTCCTGTGTACTCATAATAATGCTTGATAATTGTGAGGTAAAGTGCTCAAAGAATTTTTACTCTGTCAATAATATCTGTTCCTCTTTCCTTACATCGCTAAGTGTTAAAAAGCCAAATATTTATAATTTTCAAACATGCAATAGAATAATATCCATGAAATCAAGCCACTTACAATAATCAACAGATGAATCAACATAGTTGTTGACCCTTTCTTATTGTCAACTAATGCACAGGTTTAGGAATGTATCTACTCTGATTCCATGTTAGTGAAATATGATCGATTAATATATTTTGTAACTTCTAATAACACTTGTGGATTTTTATGTGTTTTCCAAGTTACTATATGAATGAATATATATGTGATATAAAGAGGCATGCCTCTTGAAGAGACATGTCTCTTTAAAAAATTAACTTACATTAGTTATAGTTATAACACAATTAATATACCCTTAATATATTATAATGATTATATAATAAGATATATATATATATATATATCACTCTTAATATAAGTTAATTTTTCCATATAATATTTTTCATATATTATATATCTCATATATATAATATAATTTATCTGACAAAATTATAACATTAACAATATCGGCTATAAATTATCCAATTTATCAATCTAATTAATTGAAAATGCATCAAAAAACTCTAGTAAATCCCACACATAATTTACATACCTTTTTAACCTTGAGTTTTTTTCCATGACCTTATCTCTAATATGATATATTATTAATTCAAGTCTCCAAATACTGAAAGTAACTTTATTCTATGAAATTTTTCCATATTTAGTTCTAGAATTAAGGCCTCATATTTAGAAATATTATTTGTGCATTCAAAATTCAATAAAAAGGAACACCTAAACATTTTTACTAATTGTGTTGTGAGGATTACCTCAACTCCATTACCTTCCTTACTACAAGCTCATCAAAATGTATTTTCCATATCTCATTGTTCTCTTTTTGTGTAGGAACCTTATCAACATCTTCTATAATTTGAATGGGTTTATTTATACTTTGAAGTTATCAATATATGTTTGACAAAAACTAATTCTAATACCAGGATGGAAACTCCAACAAAGTATTCAAACCTTGGCTCATTATCAATTCTGATGTTTTGGCCATTTGTTAGAATGGTCGTATAGGAAAAATCTAATTGTATGAATCCTCTAACTAAATTTGACCATTTTCTTAAAAGTAACATGTTATAATAGGTAGGAACTTCTAAAATAGTTATATTTATTTTATAGGAGACCTTAGGACAAGCTGGGAATTTGAAATCAAATTTTTTTATCACACCCACCATATGCATTGATCTATTGTCCATAGAATAACACTTTCCATAAGGAATATCTACTTTCAATCCTAAGTCTTCCATAACCTCTGCAGGTATTATATTAATAGCTACTCCTGATTCCACCATGCAATTTCTCACTAATTTATTGTAAATCAATAAAGTTAGATAAAAAGGGTCTACTTGTGGCTCAGTCTCATTAATATTTGTCCCAAGATAAATAACCAATGTCTCATCAATATTCTAATCTTTGACATTTCCTTCTTTGTTAGGACAAAATATGCAAAACCTATCTTCCATATTCAAGAATTATAACAATTTCTAAAAATAGAACTAAAACTTTCAATTGTGATAAGTTGTTAGAAATGAATGATTTTCTACTTAATAGTTTCTTATCTACTAAAAGATGAGTTACCTATGGGTCATCCTTTTGTTGATCCTTGGGCATCACCTTTTCTTTATCTTTCTTATGTAAAGTGGTCATTTCAATCCTCTTTTTTGATATTTGGATCTATTGTTTTGTTTCTTAGCATGTAATTACTCCTTGCTTGTTTAATTGCTAAAATTGTACAAGCCCTTATTTTCTCTTCAGTTGAATACATCATTATAGGATTTTCATCATTAGTAGAAAATACTTGTTGAGTGTACCATTGCCTTATTCTTTTTGTGTGAACATTATGAATGTATTCTTCTTCAGAAGAGTCATCTTCTCTCTAAAAGGGTTCAAATGATAATGTATTTGCTATTTTTTGATCATCTCCTGGGTGACTTTCTTCTTCTAATATGCTTCTTATCACTAAACATTGATCTAGCATATGAGATATTTTACAAGCTTCACACCAAAGAACATTTCAACATAATTATTATTTTTCTCTAGAGGATCAGGAGTTTCATTGTTCCTTACTGGTTTTTCATCCTTTCAAGATGTGTTATAAGGCATGTCTTGCAATCTACATCTATTTGTTTTGTAACACAGTTTATCATTCCTATTGGACAACATTTCATCATTCTTATTATATCTGATATGAAGATCCTTAATCATACCCAAGAGTTTTTCAATCTTATCTTCATCGTTATTTTTCTTAGGAGCTTTAGGATCAAATAATCTTGGGTCATCTCTTTTACCAAATTTAACAATAGATTTTCTATCACTCTCAATTGTCATTGCAACTTTAAAGGCTTCTTGTAATGTTCTTGGTCTATGTGACCTTATCTCATAGCGAGTCTTACTTTCAAAAGCAGTTAAGTAAAAGATTCTCAGGAATGAGTCAACAGGTCTAATATCTTGTGGTATCCTATTTAGAACTTTATTAAACCTTTTGTTAAACTCAAAATCTGACTCATTGACATTTTTCTTGATACTAGAAAATTTATGTGAGGCAAAGGAGGTATCAATATGATTTCCAAATTGCTCAAGAAATAGGTCAAAAAATTCTTGCCAACTTGACATGGACTTATCAGGAAGCCCTCTGTACCATTCTACACTATCATTGGTTAATGACTAGGAAAATAATTTCATAAACACATCTTCATTAAGTTCTTAAAATTCTTCAAAAATATTTTTTAGATTAATCACATGTGTTTTAGTATATTGATTTTCTTCTCCAAATTCGTTTGGTATAGTAATTCTCAAATTATTTGATACATAGTTTGGATGCCCCACTATCCCAATGAAATCTAATTGTTTATATCTTTCAATTACCATTGGAGCTCTTGGTCCTTGATTGTCATGGTGAAATTTTTGTCTTCTTTGATTATTCACCATATTGTTTTGATTATTAGTATGCTTTTTTCTCCAATCACCATTAGTCTCATCCCATCGGTTCTTATTTTAATTAGGCAAATTATTTCTATCAGGACATGTCTCTCTATTCTTATTAGAAAAAGGATTCTTATGTATCATATTAAATGAAGAATTCTAATTTTTATAAGGAGTATATTAGATGACTCACCTTTTTCTTTTATTTCTTTATCTCTAGTTTGTTTTGGATCAATGATTTCATCCTTTTTTAGGCTTACTCTTTCTAGTAGTTCATTGGGAGCTTTTCTCAGAGCTTTTGGTACTTTTCTCAGGCATAACAATTTTTAAAGAGCTTCTATGAGTTTTTGTGAGTTTTCATTAATTTCGTCTTCATCACCATCTGCTTCCTCATTAGTCTTATTGTCTACTTGATGAGCTTCAGGTTGTTCCTAATTAAGGAATGAACCTATATTATGAAATGGATTTTCCTCCCCTTGTTCATTATTGTCTTGATCATCGACATATAGCTCTCTTTCCTTATCAATTTTTTTTAATAACCTATGAATGACATAACAATGGTTTGTTTTCCTTTTCTATTCTTCTTGAGAGTGTATTCAAGATATTCTATATTGGAATGAACTAATCAGCTTCCCCACATCAATTTTAGGGATAAATGTCTACTACTTCTCTTCTTTTCAATCACAAATAACTAATCATTGATGAACACATATATTCATAAATTATGAATAGATTCGCTGCCTCTTCTCAAGTCTCTTCTTAGAGGATTAATCACTGGATCTTTTGGGTCCTTCCCTCTAGTAGAGTGTGAAAACTTCTTTCTCAAATCTACAAAATTACAATTCATGGGTAACTTCACAATCTGAATTGTGAGAAATTCTCCTTAGTAGAGTCACCAATCTATTGGTTCTAAAAATTGTTGGTGGAATTCCTATCAGCCTTTCCTACTTGATGTTGGGAATCTCAACACAATCTTGGCCAATGAAGAAGACAAAATAACAATTATTCAATCTCCATAGTTTAGGCTTTGCAAAACCTAGGCATGGATAGGGATCTTTATCTATTGTTGCCTACTTGGCTTTTCTATTTCTTTGACGTAATGTGTTCCTAGATTGATCACACATTAGTCAAAGAGGGGAAAATATATTATCACATAAAATGGTCATCTAGACTATTAGCCCCCTTCTCAACATTTTGGCTAAATTATTTAATTAATTGCCTAGGCCAAATTGCTAAAAATCAATTTATTTGATCTTAACCTATAGTTTGACTATAATATCCTAAGTCCATATTTGATTAAAATAATATGTCCCCTTTTAATTAAATAAAATACCCCATTATTCTAACCCACTCAATGTGCATACATAAAGTCTTTTTCCTATTTACAAATTAAAAGAAAAGGATTTTGTCTCACATGAAAAATTAACTCATTTCCATTGGTTGACTTGATCTTGCACATGGACCATGCCAAAAATCAATCCCCACCCTTGATAATCCATTTATTGATCTTGATCTCAACTGATCATCTACCTTTAAAGGAACTCTCTCTCTCTCTCTCTCTCTCTCTCTCTCAAGATCCTAGTTTTGAGCTAATGTTATGCTGCAGATTTCTTCATACGTTTTCATAGAGCTTTGTGGAGAACTTGTTTCTTGTCTCATTCTCTCATCATCAACCTCATTGTAGTTTAGATACATTTGCAATAGCTTGGCTTTTCTATTCACATTATCATTGATCACATAGCTTAATTAAAATGGTTATAATATGCTCATCTTTCTTAGTCTAGTTGTATTCTTGCATTTCATATAAGTATCGGTCATTCTTGCATAGCATGTTTGAGAGCTCTCTTCGAAATTTTCACTCTTTCTCTTGTTTGAGGAATCTCCCATTGTGTGGTTTACTAGTAAGGATTGTGTCTCTAAGGCTTAGCTAAGAGCTCCTCATATGCACAAACACACACCTTTTCATTCCATGGATAGGGAGGTCTAAGCTGCCATTCAATTGTTCCAATCTATGGTATACCTTGGATAAAGGGTTTAGATAAGTGCACTTTCTTAGTGTACATTTTTGGTGCCAACCTTGGGGTAGAATGTCTTGGTTTTGCCTCTCAAAATACACTTTTATCTTGCATTTTCCTCTTGTTGTTCTATCTTTTTCTTTTTTGCAGTTGAAATTGTCATGCAATACTTTATCAGTATCATATGATAGTTCTCTATACTGTTGTGAAAAACTTTTTTGGTAAAAGTATCATAAACCTATACAAAAGTATATTACACTAGCATACAAATTTCTATCACTCGAGTATAGAGAGAAATATTGCACAAAAAAAAAGTATTGTAGCCCTATACTAAAAGGTATCATACAATATTCTTTCAACATAAAACTATCGCTCGGCTTGGAACGTGTTTCTATTTTCTTTAGTCAATTTTTGGTCTTTGACATTCTATTTTTTCAAGTTTCTCAAGTTTATTACTGTCTGACAGAGGTTTCACTATAGTTTTTTATCTTATTTTGGACTAACATTTTTTCTCGTAGGGCTTCTCTAAACACTTGTAGAATTGCTCTCAAAAGAATGCATGTCAAAGCTTCAAATGCAAAAAAGCTACTAACTATTGTTTGTAGGGTTGCCTAAAAGCATAAAAACCAAACAAACAAGTGTGCTTCTATTTCCCTTATTTTTGTGTGTGGCAATATTAGTAGTTCATCTTTCATAGGCACATAAAACTTGCAATTGAGATCTCTTGGTGGTAGGAAAGTATGCTCTTCACCCTTGTGGTGAATCATAAATCTTAACCCACCTTTAGATTTCAAAAGTAAGTGGGATAATTGAGCTTCTTGGTGTGTTTCACAGAAACAATTGGAATAGGAGAGTATGCTCTTCACCCTTGTGGTGAATTAGAAATCTTGCCCTCCAAGAAGTGGATCCATTTTGTGTAGTTTAGAATCCTTTAGAGGGCCTACTCTTGAGAAATCAAGAGGAATGACCCAAGGGGGGACAAGCAAACCCAATTATTCTGACCCACTATAAACTTAAGGCTATCAAGGACACAAAACCTTGGCAGACATAGTGGTTTTCTTCACTTAGTGTGAGTTATTGTGGGATTGAGACCATAAAGAAAATTCTTAAGGTACTCTTGTGACTGTGAGGTCCGTTACTTGCCACAAGACAAGGTGTTCTATAATTTGGTGCAAGAGGAGTGCTATGAACAAGAGTTCTTTCTCAACACCATAAGTTAGAAGCTACCTTATTTTTTTGTTCAACATCTTGGTACAAGGATCAATCCTAGTGGATTACCCATATCACCCCAAGATTTTACACTCACCACTTGTGTCCCCTTGGTTGTGCCAATGACACTTCCATGGCAAAGTCAATATCTCTCATGGGTAATCACTTGGTGTGAGGTGAAGGGGCATCAAGTGTGGGAAAAGTTTTTGAGTAATGAACTGTGATCTTAGGTAGTATTTCTTGGAATATGTCTTTGAATGTGGATAGACTTGTGTAAACATTATTCAACATCAAAAAATCCCATTAGCATTCATAGCAATTTTCTTTGATATCACAATTGTGTGTTGGCAAGGTTGCTTTGTCCCTTGTCCAACTATTTGAGACATGTGAATTTACCCTTACTATTTTCAAACCATGCTGTTCTCTACTATAAATTGAGGTCCTATATAGTCTACACTACATTCTAATATGAAACATTCAAAAAATCAACCTAAAACATAGGATTTTCAAGCTTTAAACTATATTTTTTAGAGTTTATCAGCTCTTTATTGCATGGCCATTTGAGAAAATCATGTGATATTTTGTACCTATCAAAGTATCATCTAGCTATTATAAAATCTTTTGCTTGCTAGTTGTAAAATCTACCACCTTGTTTGAGAGAAACTATCATATAAGAGAAACGTATCACCTAGTTATAGTAAAGTCATTTTGCCCAATTTTTGTTGCTTCCAAAATAGAGTCAAAGTTTCATCTTAGCTGATTTAGGTGTGTCCTCACTTCATCCTACCAAGGTCTGGTCTAAATCTACATGTTAAATATTATTCTAAGTTGAAAAGATGGATCTAGTTTGCTAGATGTAAGTTGAAAATGTCTCTAATGTTCACTTGTCAAAATCTAGTTACCTCTCTATGTTAGCTACTTGCTATTGAGCTTCTTTCTCACTCTCTTGGCTTGAGTCATTAGTGTTATATATTCTTTAGAACTCTTGACAAGTCACTTGCTTATTTTATCTTTGATAAGTGATCATTCTTGACCTTATGAGCCTGAAATATAAAATTCATTACCTCATCTTAATAGATGAAGACATACCCTTACATGTTAGTCATGAATAGGTTCCAAATCAGTAAAGGAAGTCATCCTTCTTTCACCTTTAAAAAATTGGAAACTCCAATAAGGTGTCCTTGTGGACAACCTTACGTAGAGGAACCCACCTTTGATAAACCACAAGAAGCTAATACTTGGCATAATGCGCTCTATATATTTGAGAACCCATTTGATATGTCCTTTGCTACACCTAGGGTTGAAGACAACATGTCACTCACCGTGCATCCTGAAGAGAGGAAATGTTTCCTAGAAGAACACACACATCTAGAAAAGGAAAGACTCAAAGAGGCCATATGCATGGCCACTGGAGAGAGATCCTATCATCAAGATAAGGCTGATGCTCATGCACGTAATGCTGAAAATAGGCATGGTTACTATAGCAGTCCTTTTGACAACATTCCTCTTAGTGGAAATGATGGAAACAAAACATTGCATAGAACTCCTAGAATAAATGTTAGAGGGTGTCCATCACCACCTAGACACTCACAATCACATCATGAAAGTGAGATCAATGATGAAATCACTAGTGAAGATCTCATGAGATTTCAACAAGATGAGGTCTCCAAAAGGATGATGCTAAAGGCCTTATAATAAAATGGGGAACAATATTTTCTAACATGACAACTAAGGGATCATAAATCTCTCATGATTTTGGTGTACAAATAATTATCCAAAAATGAGAACCTACTAAAGTTGAGATCTTGAGAGAGTAAATGTGAGAACTCAAGAATCAAATTTCTCAATTGCAAGTTTCCAAGGAAAAATTGAAGATCTCTTTTGTTGAATTAATACATGCTCTTCCTTTTGATAGGATTCTTTACATGATCCCATTTCCTAGGGATATATAGGTTCCCACATATGACAAATATGATGGAAATGGTGATCCTCATGATCATGTAAGACACTTCTATGCTCTTAGCATAGAATTTATGGATGAAGACACTTACCTTATGAGGTTATTTCCTAGGATCTTGAGAAGCCACGCTATGAAATAGTTCATGAAGTTTTCACCTACTCTCAAGTCATTTGACAAACTTACACAATGGTTCATCTAGAAATATTCTTATAAAATTCAACATCTCATCATTATGTTGGACTTGTCTAACATTAAGAAAACAAGGTGAACCCTTTACCACATACCTCTAACAATGGGGATCTTTGCACTCTAGGTACCCTCGAAAGATTCTTGAGACTGAGAAGATTGACATTTTTGTTAGTATACTTGTACCTAAACTCTATTATGACCTTAGGAAATAGTTTTTTAATCCTTCAATAACATGGTCGAAAGTACATACTGCATTAAGGATGTTGCCATTAAGAAAGGTGACATTGTGCTGAACAAAGCCAAAAATGGAAATGGGAATGGAAAAGACAAGAATAAACCTTGGAATAAAAATAAGTATGTTGTCAATGATGGAGTAGTGGATGCTCCTAAGATCAAGGAACCAACCTTTAATCTTTCCAATGCTATCTATGTTGCAAAACAACAAGAGAATTCAAAGTCTCAAATCTTTGACAAGAACAAGAAATTGTCTAAAGTGAAATGTGTTTATAAACCCATGGTAGAATCTTATGAAGTAGTATTAAAGAAGTTTCTTGTAAAAATTATTGTCATGCTTCTAGACAACTCCCAACCCTATAATCCACCCATCAAACCTGATTGGTGGAGAGATGATCATTTTTGTAACTACCATAGGAGCAAGGGACATAACATCAAAAATTGATTCAAGTTAAAAGATGTTATCTAAGACCTCATCAGTGAAGGAAAGGACATAATAGATGGCTTAGTTAAAAATTATGAACATAAAGCCTTTAAACAACCATTTCCTGAATATGAAAAAGGGGAATCATTCTACTCTCACAGGAAAACATCATGATGCAAAGATCAACTACACCTACATTGACATTGATAATGTCATAAACATGCTAGAGCTTGTTGAACATATTTGCATGGTGGGTCCTAAATTTAACAAGGAACCCAACTATAACATAGATGATGAAAGACCTAAGGTAGTCCTAAGAACACAAGATTCCTAACAAAATCATAAGGACACTACACCTTTGGCAGTTCTTAGGGTGGCAAAACCTTCCTCTCCACATGGTGAGACACTAAACACTATCACTAGGTGGAAATCCAAGGTTTTCCTTAAAGTTGCAAATGATCCCAAGAATGCTTCCTCACCCAAAAAAATGGCTACCCTAGCTATATCTAGCTATGACCTTGTCAATCAGTTACAAAGAACCCCTATGCAAATTTCAATCTTTGAGTTGTTAGAACTATCTGCTTTGCACAAGGAAATTCTTGAAAATGTCTATGCACAACCAATGTTCCCACTTATATTGATGCTGAGTGAATCTAAGCCATGGTGAATCACATTTCTTCACCCCACTAACTCACATTCTTTGAAGAAGATGACAAGTCACTTAGTCATTTCCACAACTTCACCTTAAACATTGAAGTTCAAATCTTCCATACTTGCATCTACCGAGTCTTGATAGACAATGGTATTGGGTTAAACATCATCTCCTTCAATTTTATTCAACAACTAGGCATGTCTTAATTTTCTATTGATCCTAGATGGAAGATCACCATAAAATTCTCTAATGAGGTTGAATGTCCTTCTAAAGGCCTTATTGTGTTGTCGAAATGTGTGGGTCCTTTTGAAAAAGATGTAGTATTTCAAGTTTTAGACATCTCATTGGCATATAATTTGTTTATAGGAAGACCTTGGATCCATGACATGTAAGTAGTTATGTCAACATACCACCAATGTATCAAATTCCCTTTCAATCATACCAAGATAGTTATTCCAAGGGACAATTCAATGTCTATCAATACATTGTCTACTATTGAAATGTTAGTCCCCCATGATTACTCTTCTCATGGCTCAAAATGTCCCTCAAATATTGTGAAAAAAAATTAAACATGAAAAACCTTGGTATGGACGAGTACACTCTAGACTTTATTGCTACTTTTCCATTTTCTCCTAGATCTTATGGTAAACCTTCTGAGAAATCAAAGCCCTTGGCTTCTACTATAACCATTTTTAGAAACTTTGTTTATTCCTCTAATCCCTTAGAAGCAAAAAAAGAAGAGCAAGCTTTAAGAGATTGGATCTATAGGGAGGAGGAAGATGTCAAGGAGGTTATGGCCACTACTCCTATTTCTCCTAATCATTATGGAATGGGCTACAAATTTCTAAAAAGCATGGGCTATCATGGCCAAGGGTCCCTAACTAGTGATAAGAAAGCTCTCATAGAACCCTTAAGTCATACTAAGGGTCACAAAAATAGAGATTTTGTTAGCCTAGGCTTTGAGCTAGAGGATGAATTACTAAGGTTTTATAGAAGGTCTCCCATGTTTAGTGAATTGGAGGATGATGATCCACTTGTTGCTACTACTATTATAAAAGAAGAGGATTTTATGTCTCCTACTTCATAGTGGTCACCCAAAATGATGCTAAGGCTGCTACCTCTAGATAACATGACTCTGATGAATTTGACCATGAAGATCCTAATAGAGGAAGGATAAGATAAAATATTGCTAGCTTGATATCCTAAAACTAGAGTATAAATTATAGTGAATATGAATGTGAATCCATTTTAGTTGCATCTTGTGATTAGGAGTGGATGTCATCCATGCCTATGCTACCCACCAAATTTAGTCAATGAGTCTAGTCTAGAGTTTGATGAGTTTGGTTTGCAAACTACTTTAATGGATCACACTGGTCCCTCTAGGTCTATTCATGATTTGGATTCTTTTAGGGTTTTCCCTATAGACACAACCTCTCATGACACTAGAGATGACTCCTTCCACATCAACAATCTTGAAGTCTCCACTTCCCACTTATTGATGCACTTTGATCTAATAGATTGGTCTACTCAACACCAAAGACCAAAACTACCATCTTTTTCAGAATGACTATGAGATCCCTTGCTACATCAATGCCATTGAACCTGTGATATCTTCAACTAATGAACTTGCAATTAACATGATAGAAATATATATCAAGTACCCTAGTCACAAAATCAAGAGAAAAAAACAAAAATAAGTGTTTAGATAACAAAAATTACTTTGTGGAAGTTTTTGAACCCCAAAAAAGTAAAAATAAAGATGTATCCAAAGGTGAAAACCTCTTTGAGGCACTTGAGGATGAGGTGATTGGTAGTCTTCCTAGCTATTTCCAAGATAGATCTTTAGTTCTTATTCAACCTACATAGCCTATCAATCCAGGTACAAAAAAATCTCCTATGATCATTCATGTGGCTCAATCATTATTAGCTGGAGAAAAGGAGGAATTTACTAAATTCTTCCATGGGAAAAAGATAAACTATGCATGGACATATTCAACTATGCTTGGTATAGACATAGATCTTATCATGCATCATCTATCCATTTATCGTAATGTCAAGCTTGTTAAGAAAAAGTTGAGAAAAATGCATCCACATAGTGCTCTCTTGGTTAAAGAAGAACTAGAAAAGCTCTTAAGTGCAAAATTCATCCAAGCTATTGATTATGTAGAGTGGATCTCCAACATTGTACATGTATCCAAACATGACAAGTTCATTCGTGTGCACACCAATTTTAGAGACTTGAACAAAGAATGCCCTAAGGATGATTTTCCACTTCCCAACATAGATATGATAGTGGATATGACAATGGGTTATGAAATTTATTCTTTAATGAATTGCTACTTTGGATATAATCAAGTCAAAATTTCCCTTGGGGATAAAGAGAAAATAACCTTTACATGTACAAGGGGTACTTTCTATTGGAATGTCATGCCTTTGGGTTAAAGAATACATAAACCACTTACCAAAGGTCCATGACCACTAACTTCCATGACATTATGCATAAAAATATGGAAGACTATGTTGATGACACATTGGCCAAATCTAAAACAAGAGATAGACACCTTGATGACCTAAGTTTGATATTGGACAACATGGAATAGTTTTAGCTTAGGTTAAATCCCAAAAAGTTTACCTTTGGCATCACATTAGGAAAATAAATAGGATACGTCATATGTTTTAAAGGCATCAAAGTTGGTCCAAAAAAGGTGCAAGCCATTATGGAAATGCCTCGTCCTAAGAACATCAGTCAATTAAGAAGTCTTCAGGGAAGTCTTCAATCCATTAGGATGTTCATATCTTAGCTAGTTGATCAAGCACAATCCTTCAATAAGAATTTGCATAAAGGCTTCACATGTATCTGGAATGAGGAATGTCAAGCAAGCTTAGATCAAATCAAAGGATATGTGGATAAACCTCCAATATTGATGCCAGCCATATTAGTTTGTGGTGACTGATTAAGAAAGACTATACATACTCCATAATTCCTCAGTGGGGTTTGGGGCCATTCAAAATTACTTGTATAAAAGGGCTTAGGGTTAGGGATTTTCATAATGTTTGATGTGAAAATTGCTTCTTGAGGTGGTATTGATCTTTAAGGGATCACATATTATAACCAAGTTGTAATCATTAGATCGTAATAATAATGGATTTTTTTTTGGTGGATGTAGCCCAAGGATTGGGTGAACCATATTAAATTTTGGTTTCTTGTGTTCTCTTCTGAGCGATTTTTTGATATTGTTTTTGATTAAATAAAATAGGTTTTATAGGGATCCTAAAACCCAAAAGTATTATAGCATATTAAAAAAAAAAGTTTTTAGTAAAGTCTAGCTAAAATGAAACAGCTTAACAAAATCCAACCATAAAATCGGCCCACATCTAGTAACAAAAAACTAGTAAAACTAGATAAAAAAAGAACCAGAAACACTAGTAAAGAACAATAACCTAACTATCAATTTTGTTTGTCGAGAACTTGTAGGGATTCTACAGCTTCAATAGTCTTCTTGTTGTCCCTGTCCTCCTAGTCCTAGTTCTGAGTATCCCCCTAGTCCTGGTTCTGAGCATCCACCTAGTCCCTAGTCTCTTTCGGGTAATCCTTAACCTACCCATTGTCCTAGTTGTCCTTCTCCAAAATTTCCCCACCAAAACTAGCATTAATTAGTGATTCACCCAGGCTGTTAATATTTTCATTCAGTGTAGTCAAGATGGCAATCACTTGATTTGCAAGGTTGTGGTGGAAGAATTCCATCCTATGGACTCTTTTTTCAACCTTTGTGAATCTACCCTCTTGGTTAGGCCTTGATCCTAGACGTAGATATGCAGTTAAGTTTCATCCTAGCTTTTGTCCTGTTCAGTTTTCCCCTGGTTGCTGCCTCTATTTTGGTCACCTTCTTGGCTTTTTCTCCCCTTGAGTTCTTCAATTTCATGGAAAAATCACTTGATGGACCAAAAATTGTCTACCATGCTATTCCTAGTGTTGTTCAAAATGTTAAGCCTAGTTTCCCTAGTGTTTTCTGAAATCACAACTAGACTGGGATCAATGAGGTCCTCATAATGGGTTTTGCCATCAATATCCTCCATCACTTGGATGTTCAAAGGCTCCCTAAAAATCCCCAATGTGGATTTATTTGAATTAAAATTCCTCCAAGACCTCCTCCTTATTTTCGTAGCCACCTCCCCACTCTCTTTTCCCAGAATGTCTACAATTAGGGAAGAAGTGGGGCTAGGGCTAGGAATCTTAGGAATCTAGTCTTTAGTATCAAAGGCCTCTTCAGCTTTCCTTTTTCTAGGATTCCCCAACATGTCAACAGAATCCTCCTCCTCCTTTTCACTATCCCTCTCCTTCTTCTCCTCCTTCTCATCACCCTCTTCCTTCTCCTCTTCGTCCGAATCAGTTTCCTATTCCTCCTCACTATCCTCTTCCACCTCTTGAGGCTTAGGCTTAAGGGGAATGAGGGGTAAACCTCTTGGGCTCTTTCTACAGGGGATGCAAGTAGAGGGTTTTTGATCTTCTTTGGATTTGGACTCCTCTTCCTCCAATTTTATGCTCTACACTTCCTTAGAGTCTGAGCTCCCATTTTCCTTGGATGCACCCCAAACATCACTAAGGGATTTTCCCCTATTTTGAGCCTTCAGATGCTCATAAACTAGGAGGAGTAATTAATCATGAAGGGTTGGATTAGTGGTGGGTTTTCTCTTAAAAACCTTGATACCCTTGCTCATGGAGGTAAAAAGATAGAAGGGAAAATAAATTTTGATTTAATGCCTAAAGTGATTAAGCAAGACAAAATGATGCATTCTTATCTTGTCAAATATGGGGTCTAGGGAAATATACTCAATGATGATCTTGAGAACATACCTCCATAGCTTTTTGATTGAATCCATTTATAGTACATCTCCACCTTAACAAGCTTATTCAGCTCCTTTTGATCCTTCGCAAAAACTTTGACAATGTTTGTTGACATTTTCTTGTCTCTGAAAAAATTGGTCCTTCCAGAGGAATTTAAGCAACTCGGGTAATCGACTCCACATTTACTTGATGGGAGACCCCATCAATTTTGACTCTCCCATTTTTCCAAGAATCCACCATGATCTTGGTTATCCCTACATCAAAATCATGGAGCTTCTTTAGTAATCGAGAAATCCTACCCTTTTCCAGTTTGCACCAAACCTTCGATTTCTCCTTCCAATTCCTCACCTTTCTTGATGGCTCCCTTCTATTTCTCTCTCCCACCATGGTTTTGTCTACAATTGAAAGCCCCCTCCTGCTCATAGATTTCTTCTAGACCTCAACCTTCATCAAATTAAAAAACTCTAAAATGTTTTTGAAAATACCAGTATTAATGGTAGTATTCTAAATATCCCATAAAACGTGTCATATGTACACACTATTATGATAAAAGAGTTTCACATGATTTTTAATAACTCCCCCTCTTACGTGCAATCTTAAAAATATTTCCATCATTTATTTTGGATATTTCTGGTACTTCCTTAGATGTGATCTTGCAATAGGAGATTATTTATTACCATTGAAAAGATATCACCAACGTGCCACATCCTCTTTGCATTTTTGGTGATCGCTACATTGGTAAACCAATCAATAGCCGAATTAGCCTCCCTATACATGTGAGTGATATAGGTATTGTTTAACTTTCTTAGGTTAGAATTTAATTCCTTAATTATATTCGCAATGGTGCACAAGGGCTTAGCATGACCATTGAGACAATTGATGATGTTTAATGAGTCCCCCTCTAGCTATAGGTTCTCAATCCTAGAAGCCACAACTAGCTTAATAATGTGACCAACAGAATTGGCTTCAGTGAAATGATTCATCTAATGTCTGAGTGGGCAAGAAAAGGTTGCAACTCCTCCCCCATGACTATTCCTGATGATTCCTGCAGTGCCCATAGGTCCTAGGTCCCCTTTAGTAGCCCCATCAAAATTGGCCTTGAACCAATTTTAAGGGGGAAAAAACCACCTGGCCTCCTGTCTTTTCCTATCCTTATCCATTTTCCTCTTTCTACTAGTCCCTCATTCCTCAATGTTACCATCCTTGGTGGTGGTGAAGTTCTCCTTCATTAGCCCTTCAATTTTCTCCACAATGACAAACTAAGGGGCTTCCCTATCTTTGAAGATTCCTGTCTCTAAAGATTTGGTTATTCCTCTCTTTCCAAATGCCCCAATAGAAATGTGGAAGGGACCAAGAGCCAATTAAATTAGAGATTAAGCCATTATGTGAGCTCCTCCATTGGCTAAAGAAATCTTGAAAATTGGCCAGAGGACACCAGTTGATCCCAAAGTTCCTAGTAAGGAGGTACCAAACTTTAGAGGAATATGGACAATGGATAAATAAATGATTGACCATTTCCAGAGCTTGCTTGCATAAACTGCATCTGTTGGGGATAATCTGACCATGCTTAGCAAGATTATCTAGAGTAAGGATCTTGTCTTGAAGTAGAAGCTAGAAAAATATACTTATTTTAGGGGTAAGACTAGGGATGCAAGTTTTTGCCCAGATGGGTTTCTCCATTCTATCCCACAAAGAGAAGTATCCAGAGGAGACAGAGTAGTGTCCATTCGAGTTACCTCACTAAATGACTTCATCCTCCTTATTATTTATTGGAATAACATTCAAAGTAATCATTAGGGGATTGAGACTAGGGGATATCAAATACAAGTGTTGTCATCAATTACCTATTCTGTAATCACTAACTTTTGGACCATATCTTCTTATGCATTGCTCCACCCATCTATCATAATTAGGGTGATCAATGAGAGGTCCTTGGCTAGTTCAATCATCCTGCCAAAACAAGATTTCCTCACCGTTGCCAACTTTCCATTTTGCCTTAGACTTAGCCAAAGTCATAGCCTTTAGGACCCCATTCCATATGTACGATCCTTGAGGGATATCAACCTCATGAAGAAAAAGGCTTAGTGACTGCCTACTCAAATACTTTTTAGTCATGATTTCCTTCCATTCTCCTATACTCTAAAAAATGCGCCAGATTTGTTTGGCTAGAAGGGCATAGTTGAGATGTATGATTTTTCTAATACCAAGGCCTCCATAACATTTGGGAAGGAAAACATGGTCCTAGGAAACTAAATGATATCTTTAATGCTTTTCAACCCCTATCTAGAGAAAATCCCTTTGAATCTTCTCCATTCTATCAGCATGCTTAGCTAGGATCCCAAAGAGACTTAAGAAATACGTGGGGAGGTTTTGGAAAATAGATTTCACCAAAGTGCATTTGACTATCTGGCTGAGAGACACACCTTTCGAGCCCACAAGTTTCTTATTGAATCTATCTATGATGCTATTCCAAAAAGATTCTCAAGGTTTGTAACCTAGAGGCATGCCAAGATAACTTGTAGGAAGGGTGTCAATACCACTTCCTGATATATGATCTATTTTCCTTTGTCTCTCTAGTAGATTGTTGATGAAGTATACATAACTCTTGTCCTAGTTGATAGCCTGGCCAGATCCCCTAGTATAAGTATTGAGCAAGCCCTTGAACTCTCTGGTCTCCTGGACCGTGGCCTCACCCCCCAAAATAGTATCATCCACAAATTGCTAGTGGGTGAAAGAAAGATGACCAAACGAAGGCTTGAGAGATTACAAGCTTTGATCTTGTCTTTTTCTTAAAATAAGTCTTCACAAACAATCAACCAAAATGATGAAGAGAAAAGGGGAAAGAGGATCACCCTATCTCAACCCTCTTGAAGGGAAAAAGAAATTTGAAGGGGAGCCATTAACTAGAATAGATAAGGAAGGGGAAGAAATGAGCTAAGAGATGAGTTTACGAACCTAGGAGTCAAAACCAAAAGCTTGAAGGAATACCAACAAGAAATTCCAATCCACCCTATCATAAGCTTTAGACATATCAAGCTTAAGTAAGAAACCTTCCCTCTTTCCAACTTCAAGAGATTGAATCACCTCATGCACTGTGATAATAGAATCTAAAATCTGTCTCCCTGGAACAAAACCAATTTGCTAAGGGGAGATGATCAGGTGAAGAGTTTTGAGGACCCTAGTAGTTAGAACCTTGGAAATGATTTTGTAGAAGGAGTTACAAAGGATGATGGTCCTAAACTTATCCATCAAATCTACCCTCGTGGATTTTGGAATGAGGACTAGAACCATAGCATTGAGCTCTTTCAGAAGGTTTTTGGCCCCAAAAAATTCCTGCACAACCTTCACAATGTCCCCTTTGACCACTTCCCAGTAGACTTGGAAGAAAAATGTTGGGAAACCATCCGAGCTAGGGGCCTTGTCACCTAGTAGAGAAGTGATAGATTGAAAAGTTCCCTCTGGGGTAGGAATAGCTCTTAGCATAGAGTTATGGAGGGCTTGTAGAATAGTAGGAATGGAAGATAGAATATCCTCTTGATTGGGCCTCAAGAGAGTGTGATCCTTAGAAAGGAGGGATGAGAAAAATTGCATTGCTTCATCCTCTATCTCATTTTCCTTAGATAACATAGCCTGCCCTTTCTTGATACTAGAAATCCTGTTAACAACCCTATGTTTTAAAGTGGTTAAGTGGAAAAACCTAGTGTTCCAATCTCCTTCTTTAAGCCAATTAAATCTTGATCTCTACTTCTAGAAGTTTTCTTCCCTAGTAATGATGTTATGAAGGTCAGAGAGAATAGTCCTTTCCTCCAACCAGTTCTGATCCTTATATCCATCTTGCTGTATCACTTCCTGGATTGTGCAAAGTTGATCAGTCCTCTCATCCTTTTCCTAGAAAATGTGGCCAAAGTCCATTTTGTTCCATATCATAATATTTCTTTTCACATTCTTTAATTTTTGGACCACCTTGAACATTGCAGTATCCTCCATCTCAATGTTCCACCATGAAAAAATCTTGGCTTTCAGTGTCAGATGAGAAATCCACATTTTCTCAAAATGGAAAGGGAAGGACCATTTGAAAGAAAGGGGACAAACTGAGAGAGAGATGGGGGAGTGGTCTGATCCTAATCTAGGGAGAAGAGAAAGCCTGCAAGAGTGAGTTTGTAGCCAAATAGGGTAAAAAAGGGCTCTATCAAGATGGACCTGGATACAATCCCTCCCAACTCTCCTGTTGGACCATGTGAATCTGCCCCCCATTAGATCAATGTCCATTAAGGCCAAATTGTTAATGAAGTTTGAAAAGTCTAGCTTACTCCGCTGATCTGGGGCAATCCCTCCACTTTTTTCATCATCAGTTAGGGGGGAGTTGAAATCCCCCATTATAATTCCTTTATTTATGTTGTTTGAGTTGATAACCTCTGTGAGCTTAGCCCAAAAATCCTTTCTCTCCCTTTGGGAATTGGGAGTGTATAGGTTGAAAATAAACTAGGATTCATTACTATGTATGTGGGATATCTTACAAAGGAGGGCATTATTGCCATTATAGATAGTGGAAACCTAATAAGCCTTGCTGTTGTAGAGGATCAACACCCCACCTGTAGCTCCATCTACGTCTGTGGCCTCACAACTCATATTTTTGTTGAAAGAAATCTTGCCTACCACTTCTTTTCTCATTTTAGTTTCTTGAATCAGTAAAAAGTTAGGTCTTTGGTCTTTGATCATATTCCTAACTAGCTTCTATTTGCGAGCCCCATTTAGGCCCCTTATATTCCAAGAGATGATCTTCATTTCTTACCAGAGTATTCCTTGATGGTTCTCTCTCTCACATCTACCAAGTTCCTTCTGGCCTCTTCTTGCAATAACTGGTTCATTTTTTTCCTTCCTGGTGATTTGATTGAACTCCCAACATCAACCTTAACCCTACTTCTAGTTGTCACTAGTGAAAAAGGATGATGTTCATAGTTTTTCTTCTTTCTCTTAACCAAACTCCAGTAATTGTTGCTATCTTGAGAATAGTTGTCAGTCCACTCCTCCCATTGGGAGATCTTCTCTGGGGAAGAGTTGTTAATAAACTCTATGATCTTAGTCCCTAGGTCTTTAGATAAAACCCTATTTGTTAAAGTCCCAATACTTCCCACGTGATCAAGCTCTTTACTGATAGCTTCTTTTGAGGGATCTGGGTTAGAGGTCCTTGGATTCTCCATACAAGGGATCTCCTACCTTCCAACAATATGCTCCTTCTTAGGTATCACATTATCTTCTACCACAACTGTGGCCACAGCAATTAGGCCATCCTTCAAAGGCTCATTAGGAGCCTTAACATGGAGACTAACCTAAGGCTCTGAGACAGGGTGGGAAGGGTAGTTACCACTCTTATTACCTTGGACTCCTTCTTGTCTAGCCAAGATACTCTTAGCCTCCTTGCCATCCTAGTTCTCAGGCTTCTTAGCATATTTGTATCTCTAGATTAGTTTCTTCCTTCGCTTAATACAGGTTCCAGTGGATTTGGAGTTCTACTTTACTTTGACCAAGATAGAAGTATCTTGACTTTTCTGACTATTCTGCTTCATAGCTTTTGGGCACTAATTAGCTTTATGGCCTACCTTCAAACAAAGGAAGCAGGCAAAAGGCACAGTTTCATAGATCAATTTTTGAACATGCACCCCAAGTTTTGAGTGGAAAGACATAGTATCTACCATATCCATTCCTTCTCTAACCCCTATGCAAATGCATGCATAGTTGAGGCATCTTTTGGAGGTGGTGATAGGATTAATGGATAGTATCTCTCCAAAAGATTTTGCTAGCCCCATAAATACATCTTTGTTCCAGTATTCTAAAGGCAATTTAGGCAATCTAACCAAAATAGAGGCTTGAACAAAAAAGAGTCATTCAAATTTAGCTTGGAAGATCAGTTCTAGAGGACCAAAGTGGAGCGACCAATATCCCATTGACCTTCACTGAGAATGGAAGAAAGATCTTCCATGCAGGTGAACTCAAAAGACAAAAAACCCTTGGCCAATGGCTATGATTGAGACCTGATCTTTAAGAGCCCATTTCTTCTTAATAAAGTTCCTCGCAACATCAATATTTGGCCTAGGCCCTAGAAATTTTTTGATCAATGTAGAAGCCATGGATCGAATGCTATGATCCACGATTTCATCCAGGATGACAATGGCATAAGAACCTTTGTCTGATTCTAGAAGAATCTTAATAGGCCAAAAAGAAGACTTACCTAAGGGCTTGATTCCAAAAAGGGAAGACCATTTAGCTGGCTAACTACCTTTGGGACCCAAAGGAATCTTGTCTACTTCCTTGGGGGAGCATCCGGGCCCCCATTAGCATTTTCTGATCGATCCCTTGTACACAAACCCTAATTGCCCTCCTTCTATGACCCATGCTCCAATCCAAGGATTTGATCCTGACAAACCAAAGGTATTCCACCCTTTTTAGAATTCAAATTTTGAGCGCTTCCCCAACCACTATTCACGCTTTCCATCTTTTTGTTTCAAGGTGATCTCTCTCCAAAATGGTGTTATTTTTTGATATTGTTTATATTTGCATGTAATTTTTATTTATGTCTATGGTTAATCCTAACAAGTGGTATCAAAGTGAGGCTTTTTTTTTTTCAATTATCCTCTATAGGAAAGTCTCACATTTGAGTGGGACTGATGGAAGACAAGGGTAAGCTGACAGTGGAGGGTAAGCTAAGAAATAAGGAACTATGATAGATGAGGACTAAGAGATTTTAGATAGAAAGGAACTTAGAAGTATTCAATTATGCCTAACACCATCAGTGGCATTTAACATTACAAGAGTGAAGACAAAGAAAGAGTTGATGGGAACCCTAGTGAAATTGTATGAAAAGCCCTCCACCTCAAATAAGGTATTTCTCATGAAGCATTTATTTAATATGAAGATGGTAGAAGGTGGATCTATTGCAAATTATTTAAATGAGTTTAATACTATTACTAGTTAGTTATCTTCTATGAATGCCAATTTTGATGAAGAAATTAGGGCTCTCTTGATTTTGTGTTCTTTTCCTGAAAGCTTGAATGGTTTGCTAATGGTTGTGAGTAATTTTGTTTCTAAATCTAATACCCTAAAATATGATGATGTGATTGGTGTTATTCTAAGTGAGGAAAGTCGTAGGAAAACCTCAAGTAGATCTACATCAAGAAGTGCTTAAATGCATAAAGCAGAGATAGAATGACTAAGAGAGGAAATAATTATAGAAACTATGGGAAATCAAGAGGAAAGTCAAAAGGAAAGAGGTCTCAATCCAAAGGACCAAGAGATCGTTGGTATTGTGGTAAACCATGGCATAAGAAAAAACATTTTTGGATTCAAAAGAGAAATGAAGGAAATGAACCAGAAGGGAACAAGGAGGCAAATGTGGTAAGTAACAAATCCATAGATGATGCTTTGCTTCTTTCTTTAGAAAGTGTTGATGATTCATGGGTCTTAGATTTTGATGCTATATTTCATGCTACACCTCATAGAGGTTATTTTATTAATTATTTCCAAGGGGATTTTGGGCTTGTTTATTTGGAGGATAATGAACCCTATCGAATTGTTGGAAAGGGAAAATTTAAGATTAAGATGTACAATTGGAATCATTGGCTACTACATGATGTAAGACATGTTCCAAGGATGAGTATGAATTTAATTTCAACAGGGAAACTCGATGATGAGGGTTGTGTAGTTACTTTTAATGATAAAAATTGGAAGGTTTCAAAAGGTTCCTTTGTAGTAGGAAAAGGTGTGAAAGTAGGCACCTTGTATCTTTGTATAGGTCATATTGTTCCTTCTACTTTGATTGTTTTAGAGAAAAATGAATGTTCAAGAATAGTTGTTGTAGTTAAGCAGGGATAACAAATAGTTTTTTTAGATTCAAATACATTGCTATGGCACAATAGATTTGGGCACATTGAGTGATAAAGGTATGAAATTACTGCACTCAAATAAAGTTTTACCAAGTCATAAATGTGTTAATATGGATTTTTGTGAAAGTTGTGTGTATCAAAAATAAAAGTGAGTGAGTTTTGTGAAGAATGGGAAGCAAAAGAAAAATGAGGGATTAGTGCTTTTGCATATAGATGTATGGGGACTAGCTCAGGTATCTTCCCTTGGTGGCTCTCATTATTATGTTACATTTATTGATGATGCAACTAGAAAAGTATTGGATTATTTCCTTAGATGAAAATCTGATGTATTTCAAACTTTTTAGAAATGGAAATACTTGGTTGAAAATGAGACTGGTAAGAAATTAAAATGTCTCAAATATGATAATGGTGGAGAGTATTGAAGTTGTGAATTTAAACATTATTTCTCTACTGATGGTATTCATGGACAAAATACTATTCCAAGGACTCCACAAGAAATTGGAGTGGTTGAATGCATGAACATGACTATAATAGAGCATGCAAGGAGCATGAGGTTGCATGCAGTGTTACCCTTAAACATGTAAGTAGAGGCTACCAATACTGTTGTATATTTGATTAATAGAGGTCCCTCTACTCCTTTGGGTTTTTGTATTTCAGAAGAAGCATGGATTGGTAAGAAAGTGAGTTATTCTCTACTCAAAACCTTTGGTTGTGAATCATTCACACATATAGATTCTAAAAAAAGAACTAAGATGGAAGCTAAGTCAAAGAAATGTGTATTTCTTGGATATGGAATTGATGAATTTGATTATATGCTTTGGGATTTTGAAAGTCATAAAATTGTAAGAAGCAAGGATGTCATATTCAATGAAAAAGTGTTGTACAAAGATCTATTGCAACACTATGAGAATAAAGAAAATGATTATGTAGTGTTGAATGATACTCCAAAAGATGATGCTCCAAAATTTCCTCATGATTTGCAACAACCAAAACAACAAATACCACAGACCCTAGTGAATGTTAGATGGTCAAAAAGGCTAAGTAGAACTCCATAAAGATTTTATCCTTCTTTATATTCTATTATACTTACTGATGCTTGTGAACCAAAATGATATGATGAAGCTGTGTAGGTGGATACTAAGATTTAGTGGGATTCTACAATGGTAGACAAAATAGACTCCTTGCTGACAAATAAGACTTAGGATTTATGCAAGTTGCCTGTAGGCAAATAGACTTTATAGAATAAATGGAACTATTGGTTGAAAGAGGAGGATGGAGGTAAGAAAATATTTAAATCCAGGTTAGTTGTAAAAGGATTTTCACAAAAAAGGGCATTGATTTTAATGAGATAATCTCTTTATTATTAAAATGACTTCTATTTGCATTGTTTTAAGTATTATGACTACTAAAGATTTGCATTTTAAGTAGCTTGATGCTAAAATGACCTTCCTTCACGATGATTTAGATGAAGATATATATATATATATATATATATATATATATATAGGATAGCCATAGGGATTTGAGGTCAATTGTAAGGAGAACTTAGTGTGCAAATTGTAGAAAAGTTTATATGGATTAAAGCAAGCACCTCGGCAATGGTATTTGAAATTTGATAGTTTTATGCATGAGCACAGATACAATAGATTTCATTCATATAATTGTGTTTATTGTAAGAGGTTGGATGATAACAACTATATTATTTTATGTTTATATGTTGATGATATGCTTATAGCTAGGTCTAACATGGATCACATTAAGGGACTAAAACATCAGTTAGCACATTCATTTACTATGAAGGATTTGGGGGTAGAAAAATAAATCTTGGGTATGAAAATTTGTAGAGATAGGAAGAACAAAAAATTGAATTTATCTTAGGCTGATTATATTGAAAAGGTGTTGCAACATTTCTCTATGGAGAATGCTAAAGCTATCAGCACACCTTTACCTAGTCATTTGAATTAAGGAGATGTGTCCAAAGACATAAGAAGATAAGGATAAGATGTCTAAGGTACCTTATGCTTCAATTGTAGAAAGCTTGATGTATGCTATGGTATGTGCATGGCCACATATCACACATGTAGTGGGAGTCATGAGCAAGTATATAAATAATCTAGGGCTTGAGCATTAGAATGCAGTTAAATGGATTCTTAGATATTTGAGAGGAACATCTAGTAAGTGTTTACATTTTGGGGGCCCTACTACCAATTCATAGGGTTATGTTGACTCAAATTTGGTAGGGGATATTGATATTAGGTGGAGTACTATAGGTTATGTATTTACTATTGGTGGGGCAGTAGTGAGATGGGTTTCTCTATTGTAGAAAGTTAATGCTTTATCCACTATAGATGCAGAGTATGTTGTTGCTATAGAGGCAGCCAAGGAGATGATATGGATTTAGTTCTTCTTAGAAGAAATAGGACACCCTTGGAAGGATAATTATTGTTTATAGATAGTCAGAGTGTCATTTAACTTGTGAAGAATTTAGATCTACATTTAAAGAAAGAATACATACAACTTCGGTACCATTTCATTCGGTCAATTTTGGATGATGGATAGTTAAAGCTGGACAAGATACATATAGATGAAAATCTAGTAGATATGTTTACAAAGGTTTTGACAAGGGAGAAGTTGAAATCCTCTTTAACTTCGGTTGGTCTTTTAGACTAAATAGAATAAAAGAACAATAGAGTCTAAGGTGGTTTGATCTAGTGGGAGCTTCATGGAGTAGTTGCATTGCTATAGGATCAGTCTCTAAGTGGGAGATTGTTGTCTAGTGTGGAGCCTAAATAGTCCTCAAGTGGGAGATTTTTAGTTTGCAGTGATTGATCAGGGAAGTACTATGCATACTCCATAATTCCTCGATGGGGTTCGAGGTTGGGAAAAAATACTTGTATAAAAGGGCTTAGGGTTAGGGATTTTCATAATGTGTGATGCAAAATTTGTTTTTTATAGTGGTATTGAGCTCTAGGGATTACAGATTGTAATTAGGCTGTAATCATTGGATCGTAATAATATTGGACTTGTTATTTGGTGAACATAGCCTAGGAATTGGGTGAACCACGTTAAAGCTTGGTGTCTTGTGTTCTCTTTTGAGCAATTTATTATTTGCTTATATTGTTTATATTTTCATTCAATTATTATTTCTATCTATGGTTAATCCTAACAATCCATACCCAAGAAGCCTTTGATTCTATATATCTCAGCTACATATTCTTCTTTAGGAGCATTGCCAGCACAAAGTGATGAGAATGGAAAAGAACATGCTATTTACTACATTAGGCACACTTTGGTGGATTATGAAGTGAATTATAGAAACAATGGTATTTGCATCTCAAAATCTTAGGCACTACATGCTTTCCTATACATTGCACCTTATTGCAAAAATTGACCCCCTTAAATATTTACTAGGTAAAGTTGTACTTACTAGACATCTTGCTAAATGGATGATGATTCTCTCCAAATTTGACATTTAGTATGTCACACACAAAGCCATTAAGGGGAAAGCCATAGTTGATCAACTTTCTAATTTTCCATTACAAGATACTACTCCTATGTAGATTGAATGCCCTGATGCTTCCATCATGTATGTTACTAAAAGAACATAGAAGATGTTCTTCGATAGATCTCACACCTAGAATGGAGTTGGTGTAGGAATCCTATTTGTCACCCCTAATGGGTATACAATCCCTAAGTCCTACAAACTCTTATTTCCTTGTACCAACAATATAGTAGAGTATGAGACCTTAACTAATGGGATCAAAATGGCTTTAGAATGGAGGATCATAGAGCTGCACATCTATGGAGACTCTTATCTTGTTATTAGCCAAGTTAATAATGATTACCAAACTAAAGATGACAATTTGGTACCTTACAAGAAATTGATTGATGCCCTATAGAACTACTTCACACTTGTGACATTTCAAAAAATTCCTAGGGTAGAGAATAAGGTTGCAGATGTTATGACCATTGTAGCATCTATTCTTTAGTTACAAGAACATGAATTACACTTTGAATTCTTGGTGGAAGAATTACGTCATCTCGCATATGACCACCAAAAAATAATGTGATCTACACTATTTTCCATCATGACTCCTCCCATTACTCCACCATTTTCTCCTACCTATGTGATCAAATAATTCCTTAAAATCTCATGCCTAACCAAAATTTCCAACTTCTCCACAATGCCTCTCACAATACCCTTGTCTTTGTGATTTGTATAGGGAGGGTCTAGACGAAACACTTCTTAGGTGTTCAGAACTAGAAGAGTTTGAAAAGGCATTGGCCAAAGTCCATGATGACATTTGTTTGGCACACACTAATGGCCTTGCAATTGCTCAAAAACTACTTAGGGTAGGCTATTATAGGCTAACTATGTAGGCTGACATTATCAAAAATGCTAAATCTTTCAAAAGTATCAGCCACATGGTAACCTGATTCACACTCCTGGTCATGAGCTCATTCCTTCTATCACATATTGGCCTTTTCAATCATGGGCCTTTGATTTGGTGGGAAAAATTCATCCAAGCTTGTCCAATGGGCACAAATTCATCATTTCAATGACTCAATACTTCACAAAATGGGTTGAAGCTTTATCTTTATCTACTGCTACATGAAAACATGTTGCCTCATTTAATCTCAACCATATTATCTAACGCTATGGTATCCTATCCTCCATTATTAATGATAATGGAGGACAATTCAAAAATAATGACCTTAAGAAACTTTGTAGGAATTCAAGATCAAACAACACTGGTCCTCAATATACCATCCTCAAGGGAATGACCAAGCTAAGGCCTCTAACAAGACATTGCTCAAAATTATGCATCAAACTATCCACAAATTAGGGAGAGACTGACACCTGTAGATTGGTCTAACACTATGGGCTTATAGGACCACTATACACACTCCTACAGGAGCTACACCTTTTTCACTAGTCTATGGTTCTAAGGTTTTCCTACCTTTAGAAGTTGAGATTCCCTCACTATGAGTCTCTCTACATGGGTTAATAACTAACGAAGACCATAGGGCAATGAGGATACACAAGATAGATACCCTCAATGAGCACCACAAGGCTTCTTTTGATCACATGAGGGCTTATCAAAAAGGTATGTCTACTACCTACTTAAAAAAGGTCCATCCATGTGAGTTCCAAGTGGGTGAACTTGTTCTTTGAGAGAACCCTAAGAATCAACAAAATAGGGAACATAAAGGGAAATTTTAGCCTAACTGTTTAGGTCATTATATCATCACAACATCACTTGGATATGGTGCATATCAGCTCTCTACACTTGAAGGGGAACAACTTTTTGAGCTTATCAACATTCTAAATTTGAAAAATTTCTATGTCTAAGGCTCTTTGATCTCATCTTTCTATATATATCTTACAGTCCTAAAAAAAATAGAAAATGCCTTGAAAAAATGTTATCTTAGTGAAAACCTAGTAGTACGTGCTTTCATGTATCGCCAAACTTTTTTTTTATAAAAATATTCAAAAAAGACCTGAATTTTTTTTCCAAGTGATGAAAATCTAGGAACAGGTACTACTTGAGACCCTCACACCTATGTCTATTAGTCTCATTCATTTCACAACATATTTCCTAGCTTGGAATTGTCTCTTGTCCTCATCTCAAGGACACAACTACTTAACTTATTAGGGTCTTCTTGTGTGTTAGGGTTTCTTTGGAAACTCATGTAAAACAATATTTCTCAACACTACCCCCCCTTCACATCAAGTGTTTCTTAACACTTCTTAGATACTTTACCAGTAGTCTAGGATGCTATGATATTTCTCACTATTAGATATGAATACTGAAGAAATGGGCATATCACATACACAGACACACACTTAAACATTAAACTTGTTGAGCTTTGATGAACTTTATATATATTTTTTGATGTCTGTGATGATTTCTTTACTTAGTGTTCCCTCCCTAATAGTCTTTCAAGGATGTTATGGACTAGAAGACCGGGGGTATGGGGCATGTTTTTCTTATTTTCTGCTTGTGGGTATATATTTTTTATTTAAGGTGTTGAGAGACTTTGCACTTGTCCTACTTGACACTTTGGGCCTACAATATATCATCCTTGTTTGTTTTCAAAACATCACACTTGGGGATTATCTTGGTACTTGTGCCTTGATACATTTGTAATTTTGCTATACTAAACTTAGGGAATCTAACTACATTAGTCATATTGACTTACATGTCTTTGATGCTTAGGTTGAATTCCCACATTTCTATCCAACATTGATCATATTCATATCCTCATAGTTATAATAGTGATCATTGTACGATCTTCTAATGTCCCTAATAATGCTCAATGGTGAAATTAGAGTCTAAATGTTTTTCATTCCTTGCAAATAAACCATTTTGCATACTAGTTTGTATTATAGGCTTATTATAGCTTAAGTCTTGCATTTTCATATGGGGAGATCTCTCTCTTAATCTTTCATGGACATGTCAGCTAATTGTGTTAATCTCTTCTCACTTTTATTTCAACTATGTATTTCATTCTCTGATCAACCATGTCCACTTTCTTTCTACTTCTATACATGTCATTGGAAGGGGTTAATCTAATCATCACATCTAATTTATCCAAGTATTACATTTTCAAAACATGAGTCTAATTCATATACATGAGAGCTAAAACTATATATGAGAGAGGAGATGCATGAGCATGTAAACATGGACATGAAACTAAGTGAGCATACATAAACATGAGGAGAAACTAAAACATCACATGGAAACATAAACACAAGTGCTAAAATATCCATGTACAACAACCATCACTTCAGCATAAAAATGAGACAAGTAACCCATATAGATCAATCGAATCTAGTATCTCATATATATATATAATGATCAATCAAATACAATATGGGATCCAAAATCTTGATAGTTGTCTCAAAATACATATGATACAACAAAATGTCACAAAGACATCATCCTAGACCTACTCCTAACTCTAGGATTGACTCACACCCTCCTAGACTAGTGGTGGTCATGGTGGAGCCTATCTCCTATCTAGCAATTGTACCACACCCTCTGATCTCCCTACCCACTCAAACTGGTCTAGTAGTCCTTGTCCTAGAAGCACCACACCTCTATATGTAGCATAATAATATGCCATTTATGCACCATGATGCTCTACATCATGTCTTCCAACATCTCTCTCTTAGAAGCTCCTCAATCTATGCCCATTCATCAATCAATTGTTGATCCTACACGGCTATGCTGATGTGTGTTGTTTGTATCTCTACCTCTAATGCTCATATACAAGCATCTCTAGGGTCCTCTTCTTTGCCCCTGGAAAGCTACTCTTATTGTGGCTTTTCTCACTCAACCCTCTTATGCCTTAGGGGACACTCCTCCTTATCCTCACTCTCCTCCTCCCTTGCAGCTTGGGCACATGTTTGTCTCACCCCAGCAGCTTGGGAACTACTCTTGACCTCCATCCATCTCCCACCTCTACCTCCACCTCTTTCATCATCTCCACCATCTCCTCCCTACCTTGCTACCATAGGTGGTGCATCTAGTCTAGTAAAATGGGAGAATGGATTCTTCTGTATCTCATAAAGATAAGATGGATTGCATCCTACATATATCAAGTATGGATGGTAATTCCAAGGCTCTTGCATCAACGTTTGTATGTCCCTCATAGATGTTTGGTAATCTAGCATTCATAACCACCCTTGGTAATCCTCTCTATTAAAGAAAGTGCATGTGGTAGTCTCCATAGAGATCACATGTCTCTATCCAAAATATTTCCATACTTGACTACTAGAAAACCTCTCCATAATCTCAGAATGTATCCCTACCAACAACTTAATGTAATGCATGTACTCAAGCTCCCAAGAGTCTGACTATCTAGCACACTAACAATATGGTCGCTAGACAAAGGATGTGAACTGATCAAATAAATGCATGTAGTATGTCACATTTTTTTTATGACCTTAAGGAATGAACCCTGTATATCTATAGATGAATTGGTGGTTGTGCTCTCATGGCTGCACCTGTGGCCATATCGTCGCTATGTTCTCCCAGACCCATATCTATGCCAAAATTGCACCGCAAGCCCATGTCCTCCCATTGTGGTACACAATATCATGCAACTCATGCTACATATATATTAGGATTGCTAGTCCCCATGCCATCCTCTAGGGCCACCCAATCGAGTCTACTACCAACTGACCCAAACCTGGAGGGAAGCCCTTTTGGTCCCTGTTAGTGACCATAGCCTAGGCAACCCATGAGCAAATAAGATAGGCTAAAAATGCTAATTCCCAAACTCATCTATTAACCTCTCCTAGCTATGGTGCTAATCCAAGATGGTCACATCCTCAAACAACTATTGTACTACCAATCTCCCCTCTATCGATGTCTACTCATAATAGACCTGTGACATGATCAAATTCACATCAACACACCTCATATGTAGATCAAAAAAATTTAATACAAAAAAATCAAAACATAATGATCATACTTATAGGGTCTCCATGACATGGCACACGAAGAATATGGTATACATCCTCCAAAGTAATGTTAGCCTCGTCAGTGGGCAAATGAAAGGTGTTATGCTCACTATGGCACTGTTCGTCTATTGCAGTCAACAATCCATGGTATGCCTGAATATGGGGTATGTGTAACAACCACCTAAATCCCATGCTATCTACAATGGCCTTCTTGTCAGCCTCTAGAGGATGGAGGATTCACAACCCCACCAGCTTTAGGGTTCAGATCAATAGTGAGGGGAAGATAATCTGCATAATTGCATGAAGAAAACATTGAAATGTTAGTATAGTTGTAAACAAATTGAGTAACTTCATAAACAAACCAAAATGATAGAAAATAATGCTCACACAAGAAAAATTTGATCCTAAACATTAAAAAATGCTTAACATATAATTGTGTGATACATTTTATAATATGCAGGCGATATAATTTTTTGATTAACTTTCATGTGATACTCTCCTTTTGTGTGATAGTTTGCACCATGTCATGTGACATTTGGGTATGCCTTATATGATAAACCTTTGCAAAGCATGTGATACAATTTGGTAACAAAGTATTGCGTGATACTTTTAAAGTATTGCATGATATTTTTTCAAAAACTCCCAAAAAACATTAAAAACATGTTAAAATGCCTTAAAATGACTCAAAAAGCATATAATTGTAGAAGACTCACCATGGCCTCATACTCAGGTGCCCGATTGTGCAACCAACTGTGCTCAAAATGGTGTCTAAGGGTCAAAATACCTACTAGAGCCATTGTTCTCTCTCAAAATCACCCAAGAGCTCTCAAATCACAAAATAAAAATGAATTGAAAATGACCCTTGGACTCCTTATATAGTCGTTCAACCTCATTTTGACTCATTTTTCAAACTCCA
Organism: Cupressus sempervirens; assembly: GCA_028749045.1. Classification (NCBI taxonomy): domain Eukaryota; kingdom Viridiplantae; phylum Streptophyta; class Pinopsida; order Cupressales; family Cupressaceae; genus Cupressus; species Cupressus sempervirens. The sequence continues at coordinate 511,832,333 of CM053792.1, read as the reverse complement.
TAGATTTCCACAAAAAATGCACCCTTGGCTAATTTCAACATCTTGGATCCATTTTCAGGATCAAAATCAAAATCCAAGTTCATCTTGATAGTTAAAATCATGTTTCAAAATTCTACCTTCTTTTATGTAGTTAGCTTATTTTGAATCTTCACTAGGGCATCTTTATTTCTCTATGTCTTCATCATTTCTACACTCTGTACCAGCTTCAGTTTACATATTTTCACTTCTAAATCATCTTTTTTCTTGATTTGACCTAATTTGCATACTTTATCCTTCTTGGCCAACTCTAGTGAAATTGGGGCATTCAATCACTTCTTTATGGTCACTCTTTGGTTCTAATCACTTATCTGTCATCATGGACTTTGCTATATCTGAATTTTCTCATATCTAGCTCATTTCTACATTCCCTTTACCTCATTTCAATTTTTATCCTAAGGGGGTAGAAATACTCTATCATTGCTTGCTTGTTACAACTATCTGTTTCTCAAGAGCATAGGCTTGATTCTTTCATTTCTCTTGATCTATCTACTTTTCTTGATGTTAGTACTAGTCTCGAGTCTTGATATCATCTCTCTCCTAGTTTTCAATGCTATCACTCCCAGGCTATGCATTCAAGGCTTGCTATCACATTCTACATTTTGTTCTTCAGAATTAGATCTCTCCATCTATTGTTGCCTACTTGACTTCTCTATTTGTTTGACAGAATTTATTCCTATATTGATCACATATTAGTCAAAGAGGGGCAAATGTAATTATCTAAAAATGGTCATCTAGACTATTAGCCCCCTTCTCAACATTTTGGCTTAATTATTTAATTATTTGCCTAGGCCAAATTGTTAAAAATCAATTTATTTGATCTTAACCTATAGTTTGACTATAATATCCTAAGTCCATATTTGATTAAAAGAACATGTCCCCTTTTAATTGAATAAAAGACCCCATTCTTCTAACCCACTCAATGCAAACATAAAGTTTTTTTTCTTATTTACATATTAAAGGAAAAGGCTTTTGTCTCACATGAAAAGTCAACTCCTTTTCATTGGTTGACTTGATCTTGCACATGCATCATGCCAAACCCCCACCCTTGATCATCCATTTCTTGATCTAGATCTCAACCATATGTCTACCTTTAAAAGAAAGGGTTCTCTCCATCTCTGAGGATCCCAATTTTGAGCTAATGTTATGCTTCAGGTTTCTTTAGATCTTTGTGGAGAACTTCTTGTTTCTTGTCTCATTCTCTCATCATCATCCTCATTCTAGTTTAGATGCATTTGCAATAGTTTAGCTTTTCTATTCACATTAGTATAGATCACATAGCTTAATTAAAATGGTTGTAATATGCTCATCTTGCTTAGTTTAGTTGCATTATTGCATTCCATATTAGTATAGCTCATTCTTGCATTACAGGTTTGAGAGCTCTCTTAGACATTTTCGCTCTTTCTCTTGCCTAAGGAATCTTCCATTGCATGGTCTACTAGCAAGGGTTGTGTCTCTAAAGCTCAGCTGAGAGCTCCTCATATGTACAAACACACACCTTTGAATTTCATGGATAGGGAGCTCTAAGCCGTCATTCAAGTGTTCCAACCTATGGGATACCTTGGATAGAAGGGTTTGGAGAAGTGCACTTTCATAGTGTATAGATGGTTATACCTATACTTATGCTTCTTGAGAAAAGATTAAAGATTAATAATACAAACTTTATAGGCTTAAAGTATAAAGTTGTGTCACTTTTCAGGCTGACTTATCAAAATGACTAAATTTGAGTATTTCTATCTAAAAAATAATTTTGTTCAAACATATGATCTAGATAAATTCATTCTAACTAAGTTATATATGGTCTCACACTTTTCCAATAGGAAATATCTATTAAATTCATGTTTTATACTAGTTTGTATCCAATTACTGAAGAAATAAAATTATTTCAAAAAAATATGTTTCAATATCTCTTACTATTTTTTATGATTATTTTTTAATAACATATAAACACCATTTTATAAACCTCAAAGTCAAGAATATTCTCATATAAATTTTATAGTGTTTTGATTAGATATAGTATATTATAATTAAAAAATTCTACATGCACATATTTTAACATTAAAAAAGATGTCAATTTTGAGAAAGAAAGAAAAAATATTAAATCATATAAAAAAAAGATTAAAATTAGATTATGTTCTAGAGGAGAGAGTCCTCTTCTAGAATGTATAATTTTTCTTTTGGTTAGAATAGATTTATTTTTAAAAATGTGGGGGAGATGAAAACTATCAATTTCAGGTGAGTTGAAATTTGAATTATTATAAAAGAGAAAATATAGGTCTAAAACCAATTTTTATTCTTGATTGTTCTAGCTATATATGCTATCTATAGATTACATTTTAGAGGAGAGAGTCCTCTTCTAGAATGTATAATTTTTCTTTTGGTTAGAATAGATTTATTTCAAAAAATGTGGGGGAGATGAAAACTATCTATTTCAGGTAAGTTGAAATTTGAATTATTATAAAAGAGAAAATATAGGTCTAAATCCAATTTTTATTCTTGATTGTTCTAGCTATATATGTTATCTATAACATAGTTTGAGATCAAAGAAAAATAAGTTTATTTTCATATAGTTTTGTGGTGAAAACTAGACCCCTAATTTTTAACATTTTTTAGTAACTAAAATTTTATCTATAAAAATTAAGAAAATATATCAATTCTTATTCTAAATAATTATTAAAAATTATAATCCTAAACTTCTTCCATTTCTACACATTTCATTAATTTACTTCATTTTCAAATTCTAAATAATAATACAAATTTTATGTCATTGAAGTTGAACAGTTATACTTTTGTTAGCCTTTTCCTTTACAAAAGGGTGACATAGGTTTGTTCTTTTACCCTATAACTAATATTCTTGAGTTGGCAAATATCTTCTCAAGGAGAAATCAAAGGTGAATGCTTTGAATGTATATGAATAATGTTCAAGTGTAATAAGGTATTTATGCAGATGGATAAGATAAAGAATATCACATTCCACAAAGATGTACTTTTCTTTAGAAAAAAAAAATAGCCCTTTTTCTGTTGGGAGAATAGAGTGAATTTCAATATTTACTAAAAATATCAAACTACTTGCAGACAAGTGCTCTACCATCGATTGCTGGAAAGAAAACTTGAAGTCATAAAACTCTAGTTACTTGTATTTAACTTCAAAGGATGAAGACCAATTACATAACATATGCATGCATATGAGTTTTTCTTATTTAGGGCTTACCCTAATTTCAATCTATCAACAACAATATGAATCCAAGAGGACAATTCACAAATAATAATATTGATGATCAATTCCTAGACTTTGGAATAGAAAAAAAGAATTTTTTTATTAATTCTAAAAATGAGTACAATTGAGTTGTGATTGGTTGCAATATCTATCCTATGATGTACATATACATATCTATCAGTATCTTTTGTATTTTAAAATATCTTGTTGTATATCCTATATCTATTCTCAGGTCATGGTACCCTTTCTTATAGGAAATGAAAGGGTACAAAAAGCTTCAAACCTTTACAAAAGGAAACTAACTAAAAAACTAATTGTGACCATTCACCAAATTTATAACAACAAAACTTAAAAAGTTTCAAGAAAACTATAATTCTTGCATCATGTCAAGAATCTCATCAAAATGTCAATTTCCTTGAATGTCGTAGAACTCTGCAAGAATGACACAAACTTTAGCCCTACCTTCCTCAAACGTTAATTCATGGTTGTCATTGACAAAGCTCACATAATAGGTTCATAGTTCCCAAGTGGCGACATACATACTATTGAGAATGTCCAACTAGTCTTCCTAGGCTTCAGTCAAATTTAGTTGCATGATAGACCTTAGGTCATTCTCTACATTATAAGATAGAATTGGTAATCCAATGGTTGTGTATCCTCAAAACCTACATGCAATAAACACAAATATTGTACTACAAGAATGTTGCTAGTGAGAACCTCGTGGTGTCCTTTTAACAACAGTTAGAAATGCATTAACTTCAACCATCCCTTCACATATGCTAAGATAAAGTTATTGTCACACCTAATTCAATGCAAACTTAAGACCAACAAATATGTTTAGCTATTTCATCCGTCTTTCCTTTTGTGAGGCTAAAGAAATAATTTTTCATATTTGCCTTTTAACATTGATCTTCACAATTATAGCCTTGAAGAATTATCCTTCTTGCAAAGTCAAGACAATACTACTTCATGACTTGAGAAATATTGGAATGGGTATGTCATAAAATCATGGGCTAAAAAATCATGAAATCAAACAAATAAGATTGTGTCATTGCAAAATTGTGAAATCAAAAAGTCAAAATTTGATATTTAGTGAAATCAGACATAGAAGGTTATGTCATCTCTAAAGTTGTGAAAACAAGGCTTACTTTTTATCATCTATTTAATATTCCAAATTTTGGATTTTTCATTAACCTACAAATGCTTCATCTGAAATAGCAAAAAAATTCTATATCGCAACCCTCTCCAATTCAAGACTCTAAAAATGAGAAATGACTCATCCTTGAGGAAATTTTTTCTAGAGTACCATCAAGTTGGCTAATTCAATCTTTCATTGTGAAGTTGGATTGTTGTTGCATGTATTTATGCATGTTTTAATGTAATTCTTAACAAAAAAAATATGTTAGTCTATGTTTGTCCTTGTTTCCAACGATCTTTGGGTAGGGCATTACAATTTTGAACATACAAACAAACACACTCTTTATTATCTTTTTGAAAATATATGAACTCAAAACCTTATACATACATAATGTGAAATCATAAGTTATTGAAAGTTTCTATAAAAATTTGTCCAATGTTTTCCCTTTGCAAAGAGTTCCCCTTCCACCCCTTCCCCCCCTGCCCCCCATCACATTGCCAATGACCTTTTATTTATAGGCTCGCAAGACAACCTCCTTGTTATCACCTTTTTGAGTTAGAACTGACTAAGTTAGAGTATGGAAGTTATCTACTTTTTTATAAGCAATTCTAACATTTTACAAATTGAACCCCAAATCCTAATTTTAGTTACAATAAGTGACAAAAATCACTTTTAGAAAAGGATAACTTGAAACTACAACTTTTTAGATGAGTTTTTACAAAGATCATTATATATCTTCATCTGCTTGCTCTTTTGAAAAAAATCCTCACCATTGAGTTTATGAACAAATAATTTTGATGTTCTTCGTGAGGATGAAAAAGCATTTTGTTTATGCAATGAAGTACCCTAACATAGTGAAAAGCATTTGTGGTAACGAATCTAATGCACTAATAACCTTGAAACCTTCGTATGCTATCACCAGATGTATGGATCTAAGGATGTATTGAGTTAGAACCAATGATAACATCTAAAAAATGCCCCTAAAGTGTCACAAGTTATATGCCTTGAAAAGGAAAGGAGTTATAAGCTAGATTACTAGTAGATCAAAGCTTGTATCAGGACATGACTCAAATTTTTTCTACACTTGTACCTTTGAAAAGTAAATTATGGTTCTTAAATTTTGAAGCCTTTGAAGATAAATAATAAGACATATTTAGTTGATCCAACCTAAATAGTCAAATGAATGAACTTGTGATAAGTAGAATTTCATCCCCTTAGTTTCAATTTGGCAATATTGTTTCATTGAATCTACCATTTCAACCATGTGTATATCATGTAAGCATTGCATCCCATGCCACCACATCTCTTTGATGCATTTTATCACTTAGTCATATAGTGTCATGTTCATTTTATAAATTTCTTCACAAGGCAGCCATATTTTCAATAGGTGCCAATTATCCTCCCTATAAACACACCATTTTATTTTTTCAGAGCACTGAAAATACAGTGATTTTTTTATCAATTTATCAATTATTTTTTATTACAAAACATGCAGATCATGAAGAACAAATGTTGAAAATTTCAGAAAAATCCATTGTATTTTCAATTTTCTAATTTTTGGTCAAAGGTACATTTTGCAGGAAGGATGCATCTTTTCAATATACTCACTCCAAGCTCCCATATTACTTACTTCATAGATATGACAGATGTCAGGTAGAGAACCATGTCTAAACACCACCATCTTTTGGACTTGAAGGATGACAATGCCATATTTCAAAGCGTATACTTACCTTGGGCAATGGATTTCAGTCTAACACCCATCATGTCCATTTCTCCTATGATGATCATTGAAAAAGAATTTTAATTTCCAAACATAGATGTTCATGATTCCATGGTTTGGATGCATGTTTACTACAACATTTCCAACCATAATTCTTACATTGGCATTAAAATTTTCCAATAATAACTTTTCAACAGACGGGTGCCATTGGCCATTTTGAAGCTTATATGTTTGTGCAGCAAAGTGTATCCTTACAAATGTAAATGATGTTTCCATTTACATTGGCTTTAAAGTTTCAAAATCTCTTTTAAATGAATTCATTTTGTAAATATTTTCCAATTATAATTTGATTGAACCTTGATCTGGTGGCCTCTTGCAACATTTCATCCATCAATTCATTTAGCATTATCTATGATTTCAAATCTCAGAAGCATTGAGCATTCTGTCAAATAATTCAACTCTTCTTTCCATGATTACATGTCTTTCATGCATGGCTAAGGGAAATGACATTTTCTTGTAATTTCTAAATCATCTCATGGCACCCCTACTATTCACATTTGTTTGCCTTGTACTTACGTCCATTTTGTACCAATCCGAAATCATAATATTACATGCTTGAAGTGGCACTACTTTGAGGAATTCTGTCAAATGATGGGCATGGAATGTCTACGTATCTATATTTTACAAGCATTTACCAAATAGTCCATATGCCTTGGCAATCATTTTATATTTTGGATGCACATCGATCAACATTTCCAACTATAAAAGCAGAACAGTAATAATAATAACAATGTTATATTTTCGGCACTCAGTGGATTCCAGTCCGTGCAAGAAGAAGCAAGCGTTGCCGTGCAGGTGGCCGCGTGTGGACGTTTTGCCCCTTGTTACCGAGCCACCCGGGGTTCGAATATCAGTCCTCCATTTTCTCCACTTCCGACTCCTCTTCAAATTCATGCGTCACTTATTCACGGCCGCCAAAGAAGCACAAGCCACACCACAACCACAACAACAACAACGCTTCAAAGAAATCTCATGACGCAAACGCAGCTCCGGCGAGGCGTTGCAGTCATTGTCTTGTGCAAAAAACTCCACAACGGAGAGCCGGCCCGCTTGGCCCAAAAACTCTCTGCAATGCCTGCGGTGTGCGGTTCAAATACGGCCGGCTCCTTCCAGAGTACAGGCTGGCCGTAAGTCCTACTTTTTTCAGCGATATCCATTCCAACAGCCACAGGAAAGTGCTAGAGCTCAGACGGCAAAAGGAACAAGAGGATCAAATGCAAGTTTTTACGCCTCTCCCTCAAGAACAAGAGGAACAGAAGCAAGTCTTTACCTTTGTGCAACAAGAACAAGAGGAACAGAAGCAAATCTTCACCTCTGTGAAACAAGAACAAGAGGAACAGAAGAATTTTTTCACCTCTGTGAAACAAGAACAAGAGGAAGAAACAAATTTTTGCCTCTCTCGAACAAGAACAAGTGTAACCAAAACAAGAAGTCATTTTAGCTTAGCAAAACCCAGTTTAATGGCGGCGGTGTACTTTACCATTCAGGAGAACGCGCAGAAGAGCAGCAGAAGAGAGGAAAGATTTGCAGACTAGACACACAATATACAGATTTTTTTTCTGTCATGTGACGGAGTTTTTTCCTTTTTAAATTATTAACTCTGTAACATGCTAGATGCAGTTTTAGGTTAGTTTGGTCATGAAGAACAGACACACCATTAACCCCAGTTGGGTTTGAATCATATTATATTTATTGAACAAAACAAAAATTCTCACTTTTATAAATAATATTAGATTTGAAAGTAGATAATTATAAAATTAATAATTATAAAATATAAATTTATAAATCTTTAAAAATATATTAATAATATGCATTTCATTATCACTCTTGTTATATATCATGTGAAGAGTTATCGAATTCTATAAAAGAATGAATATTAAGGCATATCTGAAATACAATTGTTTTTATAATTCTAATTTGTATATGAGGTAATGAGAATATTTCCAAACATTTGCTAACTTTACAGCCATTAGTCCATACAGTGGTCAAAGGCTTCCATAATTGGCAAAGACTCAGCTTGCATTGTAAATTGTTATCACAGAGGAAAATGTTTCCTCACTTTTACGTGTTTATTTATCATATATGATATCCTTTATAGCGATGATGATCAAAATGAGGAATGCCAAGTTTGGATCAATTTGTAGGCATAGTCAATACCTCTTGGAATGCTAAATATAATTTCCAATAATGTTTACTTAATATAAATTGACACACTATTCATCAAAAATGATTAGAATGACATCCATTGTTAGCGTTCAAAATGGTGAAATTTTGTAATATTTTTATTTATTTATTAAAATGGATTGTATCTACTATGATTTAAAATGTAAATGAAAATTTATTTTATATATATTGATAAAATTAATTTTCATAAAAAATAAAGTTTGATAAAAAATTAAATTTATTTAGTCATCTTTAAGGAACAAATTGTATTCATATTTTATGTTCTTAAAATAAATCTATTGTTTTTTCTTACATCAATTGTATAATTCTGACCATTTTGTGGGAGGAAAAGATGTATAAAGTAAGTAGTGTAGAAGAATTTTATTTTTAAAAAAGTAATATGATGATTCTACATGATCTCAATTTGTTCACCATTCATATTAATAACCTTTAAAATTTCAGTTTCTTTACCTTTACAAATTGTCTACTCCCATGAAAATAGTTATAAAATGGAAGGTTATATTGGAACATAATATTTAAAGATTTTTAAAAAGCCAATTTATCTACAAATTATCCTAAATACTCTTCATATTTAAGTTCCACTATTGTGAGAGTGGCATCCTTGGTCTATTTTGTTACAATTGGCAGCGAACATACCCATTTCTAGATAGATCTCATTCACAAGCTTTAGAAGTTGAGATAAGTGATCCAAATACATTCTCTTAGAGGTAAGGGTAACATGACTCCCTCCAAAGACATAGTTCAAAGAAAACAAGTTATTATAGCATAGGATAATGATGTTGGCTAATCTCCAGACAAAATGCACCAAAGACAGCAAGAATAAAAGTCAAACATGATTCTTTTTCAAATTCACGAAATTACAGTGAAATTTTTTCAATTTTTTTTTTGGTTTTCGATCACAAAATATATAGATCATGAAGATCAAATGCTGAAAATTTCAAAAACAATCATTTTGCTTTTAGTTTTTTTGAAATTTAGTCAGTGGTGCAATATGTTGGGAGGATAGCCGCCTCCTAAGATAATATGTTGTATATTCTTTAATTTATACTTGTTTTAATTTTGTAAATATGTTTCATATTTTAAATTATTAATTATTTTAATTTATATTTTATTTATATTACTCAAAACAAATTTGTACTTTGTAATTGGTTTAGAAGTTATGGTTTGTAATCATTTTATCTTCTTGGGAAAGTAGAATCATGTCAATATATTGTAGACATGCAATTGTATTCTCCTCATAATATGTCAAGGACATGTAAGTGGTTTCTATATATAGAAGACATGCTAGTGTTGGATTCTCACATCTTACAAAAGATGTATTAGCTTTGCCTTTGGCTCTCCCACCACTTTTGATTGTAACTATTTGTCTCCTACAACTTGAGAGGTACTATCTCATGTGTATGTTTATAAAATTGAATTTATTGAATTTGTATTATTCAACGTTGCATTTAAATGGATTCTGCAATTGGTTGTCTTCATATTTTCTAGGATCACACATAAATACATTCGATAATTTAGGCAAAGGTTGAGACCATTAAAAAATAGTTGAGCATAGCATTATTCACTTTTGAAATAAGATGCTTAAGACTTATAGGTAAGATTGAATTATACATTTCAATATCTATTTGAATTATATTTTAGAGAAATATTTAACCAAAACTACCTCTTTCTCTGTCAGACATGCCTATCAAAGAAGAAGACACGTAATCCCAATCAAGCATCATTTTGGATGAAGTAGAAAGTGAGGAGGAGAGCCAAGCAGAAATAAACGCTCAACATAATTGATTAAAGATAAGAGTGGTGTAAATGCTGCCGGATGGAAATTATTTTTTTAGAGCCTTAGTAGATCAACTTGAAGGTGACTAAGAGCAACACTTAAAGTATCGTAATATGGTAGTGGAGTACATTATGGAGAACCGTTCATACTTTGAGTCTTTCTTTTCTTAGAAAGATGACATGAGTTTTGAAGAATACTATGAAAAAATGGTAGAAGATGGAACTTGGATAGATCATTGTGAGATTTATGTAGCCTCCATGGTGAGATTTATGTAGCCTCCATGGTGACTCAAACTAACATTCATGTGCACTATTTGAAGGGCCAAGAATCCCAAATCTACAATATTCATAGCTCAGAAACACCTGCACTTCATCTCTCATATCATGATGGAAACCACTACAATAGTTTGTACTTCATTAATAACAATGCCAATGCTCATGTAGCACCCATGCCTTTGGAGGAGTATAAGCCATGTACATGCTATAATGAGCAAGATCCTATCAAGTTCATGATAGATGAAAAAGAGTGCAAAGATACCAACAAAAGTTGCATAGAAGATAAATTATTGAAAAGAAAGGAGAAACGTCAACAAAAGAAAGGTTTAATGGGGTGTATTCCATGGTTTCAAAGGAAGGAAAAATAATAAATATTTTTAAAGTATCTTTATAATGTTCTACTATGTATAGAAAATCTTATTAGATTTATTTTTTGTGACATTAGATAATAATGCAGATGGAATAATGGACATAAATGAATGGGAAGCTTTCTCTCAAATGGGCTCAACAAGTATTGTATCACTAAATGATATTGATATTCTTGGAAGATGTGAATTTGATAGAAACTATCAATGGGACCATAGCATAGTCACACAAGATTTACATGAAATTGCTACACATTTCATACATTCAAAATAAATAAATGGGTGTAGTGAACCTACACCAGCAATAACCAAGCATGATATGTCAATGTTATCACCAAAATAGAGACTAGAACTCAAAATTATTGAGGAGCATAAAAAATGTTGATCTAATAAACCATTGCACATGATCATACAGGGCACTACAGGTATAGGGAAATTATATATGATTTCATTTACAAGAGAGGTTTTGACCAGCTGTACATCACAAAATAAGAGTGAATTACTCATAGAAGCACCAATAGGAGTGGTCACATTTAATATACATGCTTTGAAAATACATGCAAGGCTAAAAATACCTCTTAAAGAGATGCAACCATTACAAAACCAAGCATTAACCACACTCCAGGAAGAAATGAAATATATTAAGTATATCCTTATAGATGAGATAAGCTCCATAGGGCCAAAGTTGCTTCTCAAAGTTGAAAGCAGACTACGTGAAGCCTTCCCCCATTGACAACATGAATATTTTGGTGGTGTTTCAATGATACTATTTGGTGACTTAGCTAAATTACAACCTATAATGGAAAAACTTATTTATACATCACATTTTACTTCTAAGTATATTGTGGGATCAATTCATAATAGTTGTCACTTTGTACACAAATTTTCAACAAGCAAGTGCAGTGTATTGTCTAAGTGGTAACAATAATCTTGTGGACGAAGAATAACTTGAAAAACATGTGCTCCTTTCTAAGGGGCAATGCATCATGCTTACAAAAAATATATGGATAGATACAGGATTGGTGAATGAAGCCCCTGGTGAGGTTGTTGACATTATTTATGAACTAGGTTGTAAACCACCAAGTCTTCCCTTGTAAGTTACCATGCATTTTGATAACTATAGTGGGCCATCATTGGATGACCATGATTCAAAGACCATACCCACTGTTCCTGTCACATTAAGAAGCTAGAGACAACTCCCACTCACCATGTCATAGGCTATTACCATACATAAATCACAAGGGTTGATATTGCAAAGCAATAGTTGACATAGGAAGACTAGAAAGACAAGGGATGACATTTACAGCTATGTCAAGAGTGAAAACCTTAACTAATCTTCATATTCAATCTGCTTTTACCTTGGAAAGGTATGTTAAAATGAGAAATAACCCATACACAATTAAATAGAAGAAAGAGGAATCTCACCTCGATCAACTAGTAGTAGAAAAAAAATGTAACTATTTTGCATCCATGAAGCAGAACTAAATAGATAAATAACCATCAATATAACCTTGTCGAGGTTAGTGAAAAATTACCCTATAGTCAAATACTATAACATCATCTCATAAATCAAACTATCGGCATTATCCTTGTACCCTTCAAAGGTGCAATCATATATGCTTTCTCATTACACTCACATCTATCATTTTGTCAAACAGTTATCCTGTATTAACCATGATATCAAGTTTTGCATTCATGACTACCGTGAGCAAGGAGGAGACTGAATAATTTTTTGGAATCAACTCTATAGCAACACTCACCATTACATTGAAGTTTCTACTAACATTTCAACACACCAACCCATCCCTTCAAATTGTTCAATCATTACATGCCAAAAAATTTCATTTACATATTTTTTTTAAAGAGCTCATTAAAAAAAAAAACCATTTTGTCGATATCTTTCAATTGATACATATCATATATGCTAGCATCATTTTGTAGTATTTTATCAAATTATTATATTAGCTCTATTTTGATGTAGTAAAAAAAAGGGCATGTTGTCAAACAAGTGATGATTGTCACCAATGCATGGCATCTTCTCAAGAGTTTCTCAAACCTATTAAACAAATCATCTTTGTAGATTTTCCATTATCACCATTCCATCACCTCAATGAGGCATTCTATCAAACAATATGTATAATGCCTTTTTTTTTACAAATTTGCATGCCCTACATATTTTTAGATCATGGAATGTCAGGACTAAACTTCAACATTTGTGTTTCTTGTGTTTCTTATGAAATCTTATTGGTAGAAAGGGGCACATTTCCCTTAGAGGTGGTAGCCATGGTTCGGATAGCATAAATGGAATTTTAGTAGGCAAGAATTCCAAGATAACAATGAGAGAATAAAAATTTATGTGAATGAAAATTTCAAGAGACTCATATAGTCAAAATATAAAGGGTGCAAAATAAACTATTATGTCAAAGAATTTAACCCAATGAATGGTCATGTGGAGAAAATATACATATGAGCAAATATTAATTGGAAAGAAAAATTCTCATAGTGCAACTTAGAACAAGTTCTCATCACTTGAGGTGTGAAATAGGTAGATGGTGTAATCACCTAAAAATGGTCATCTAGACTATTAGCCCCGTTCTCAACATTTTGGCTAAATTATTTAATCATTTTCCTAGCCTAAATTGTTAAAAATCAATTTATTTGGTTTTAACATATAGTTTGACTATAATACCTTAAGTCTATATTTGATTATGATGAAGGTACACTCTAATACCACTGATGAAGGTATGCTCTGATACAACTTGATGAGGCACAACCCAAGACAAAATGAACACAACAAGGAAAGGGGAATATTTTTTTAAATATTTTTTTTAAAGATGGGTAAACGCTTTGACCTGGAGCTATGAACCAGTGAGGCCACAAATAGGGGACCTCATCCCCATGAGATTTGAACCTTGATGGCAAGGATAACAACACAACAACTTAACCATCACAACATGCCACTATTGGCAACAAGGAAAGGGGATAATTATTATCAGAAGTGATATGCTATTATATTTAGTACAACAAAAATAGACTCCATGACATGTCCTATGGGTTAAAAAGTTATTAGATTATGAAGAAAACCCTTCTCACATTGCCTTCTCCCAAACTCCACCAAAAACTATGTTTACAATGCCAGAAATGACCTTTAGTAACCTAAATTAGGTTTAGGGTTAGGAATACATTTTAGAATATGCCATTTGGAATCCACTACCAAAATAGAAGGTTCTAGAAAACATGTCAGAAGTCGATGCAAATTAGAAGAATCTAGAAATGGTAGTCCAACTTCTAAGAGGCATAACTTTTGATCCAAAAATTTGATTGATGAACCATTTACATTTTCGGAAAGCTTTCCAAGTGCTATAAATCCCTATGGATAGCTTTTCTCGTCCCTCATTTTCCAGGCCTATACGAGGTTGTTTAGTGCCTCAAATTTGACTTTGAAGCATTCTTAGGAGGTCTCCAAGCAACTTAAAATTGTAATAACTTTCAATCTGTAAAGCCTTTTGACCTGATTATTTTTTTGGAGTGCTTTAAATTACAACTATAATCATCCCTCCAACTTACACCATATAACTCATCATAATTATGACTCAATTACAAAATAACCTATTTTCTACATTGGCACATAGCACAAGGTCCTAAAAAACACTAACCCATAAAACCAATAGTAGAACTATGAGAGTTGGAATCTCAATTTGACCCAAATGGGTATCCACATTAAATAGAAACTAACACTAAGCATATTTTTGGGTGATACAGTCCCTGATTGCCCTTACACCATTGGATGCTCCTGCATTAGACACCCATAGTAAATTGAAAAGTGACCCTATCACTTTATAGCTGGTAGAGGAAAACCCAAATGGGCAACCTCCACTAAAAATAGCCAAGTTGAATCTTCCACTAGTTGTCCTTTCCATTTTACCAGATATTCTTCATACTACTTGTTTCTGGTACTCTGGCACAACTATCTAAAATTTCTCCAATCTCTTCCTTCTTAGAAGAAAAAATTAGACATAGCTCCACCATTAATTCCTTTTCTGCACCATCATCATGATATTTTGTTAATTCCACAATATTGAAAATAGGAGAAATATGAATCCCATCTAGCAACTCCACCTCATATGCATTTCTTGAATCATGTTTCTTCAAAATTTTGTAGGGACCAAATTTCTTCATCTTTAGCTTGTTGTAGGTATCCACTAGAAATTTTTCATTCCTCAAGTATACCATAAGCAGATCCCAACTTGGAAATCCTTATGACTCCTCTTTTGACAAGATCTAGCCTTATACTACAGGTCCATCTTGACAATATTTGCATGTACCTCCTCATGTAGGTTCTTGACATGTTCAGCAAAGTCTTCTAACTTAGCACTTGTCCTCTCTTCTTGCTCGATCTTCCTTAGCTCTAGTGTAGTCCTTGGACTACTCCCATACACAATTTGGAATAGTAATATACCAGTACTCCTATTCAAAGAATTATTGTAGGTAAATTCTTCTTATGGTAGAATCAAATCCCATCCCTTGGTATTATCTCCTACTAAGCACCTCAAAAAATTGCCCATACTTCTATTCACTACTTCTATTTGTCCATCAATATATATATGATGTGCAGAACTGAACTTCAATTCTATCTTCAACTTCTTCCACAAAGTCATCCAGAAATACCCAACAAATTTAGTATCTTTGTCAAAAACAATACTTTTTTACATCATGAGTCTTGTGGCATGGAATGAAATGTGTCATCTTGGAGAACCTATCAACCACCACAACTACTAAGTCATTACCCCTTTGTGTCCTCAACAATCCAAGAACAAAATCCATACTTATGTCCTCCCAAGGCTTGTTGGAACAGGCAATGGATGATAGAGTCCAGTATTTTGACTAAATCATTTGGCTATTTCACATACCCAGAAACTCTGCACAAACTTCTTCACATCTTGTGACAATTGAAGCCAAAAATAAAGTTCACTAATAATGGCAATGGTTTTATCTCGACCAAAGTGTCTTGCCATCCCTCCACTGTGTTTCTCCTTGATCAAGTTCTCCTTCATTGAACTCCTTGCAATACACAATTAACTACCCTCGAACAACATACCATCTTGAATCATGTAATCTAGCCACCTGGTCCTATCTAGAGTAACAGGTTCTTTACAAGCCTTCCAAGCCTTGACAAAGTCAAGATTCTCAGGGTATAGATTCTTGAATTCATCAAACCCAACCACTTCAACTTGCATTTCAATCAGCAATAATTTTCTCCTACTTAATGCATTTGCAACCCTATTAGACCTTTCACTTCTATGTTTCAATACAAATGTATAGCTTTGCATGAACCCTACTCATTTCAAATGTCTCTGATTCAATTTACCTTTGGCTATTTAGGTACTGCAATGCCTAATGATCATGCCTCTATTTCTTTAAGGCCTAAACTATTGCATAGAACTCTTGATCATAAAAAAAATACTTCTTCTTTGCATCATTCAATTTTTCACTAAAATAGGCAATAGTTTTACCTTCTTGGCTGAAAACAGCCCCAATAGCACTTCCACTAGCATCGTAATCCACCTGGAACACTCTGTTGAAATCAAGAAATGCCAACACAAGTTGCTCTATCACCTTCTTCTTTAGCAATTCAAAACTCCTTGCAGCTCATGTAGTCCACTTGAACACTTTTTTATCCCCCCTCATTGTTTTAGTTAGGGGTGCACATATACTACTAAACTCCCTAATGAACTTCGTGTAAAAAATGGCTAGACCATGGAATGACCTCCCCTCAATGGTAGACCTTGGAGTAGGCCATTCCAAGATGACCTTCAACTAATACAACAAACCCCAAATAGACTAACTTCCTTTTGACAAAGCTATACTTCTTCAAATTAATCAACAATTTCTCTTCCCTCAACCTTTCAAGGACACTATGAATTTGCAATAAATGTTCATCCAAAGACTTACAATCTAAATATCATCCAGATAGACAATAAAAATTTTTCCCAAAAATTTCTTTAGTACCTCATTCATAAGCCACATGATGGTGCTTGGCACATTCGTTAGTCCAAAGGGCATGACTAACCACTCATATAGACCCTCCTTGGTCTTGAATGTAGTCTTCCCTCATCTCCCTCTCATATTCATATCTGGTAATAAGCACTCTTGAGATCTATCTTTATGAAGTACTAAGCTCCACTCAAGCAGTCCATAAGATCATCCATCCTTGGCAAAGGAAATCAGTACTTGATGGTTATTTTATTTATAGCTTGAGAGTTGTTACACATTCTCCACTATCCATCCTTCTTTGGTGCCAGCATTGCAGGTACTACACATGGAAACAGGCTTTGTCAAATCAAACCTTTCCTCAATAGCTCCTAAATTTTTCTATTTAGCTCTTTAATCTCAGTAGGAGTCATCCTTTGAGTAGCCTTGCTAGGAAAACTAGCTCCAGGGACAATCTATTTGATGACTGATTTTCCTTATTGGAGGTAACCCTTCTAGAACATTATCAGAGATGACATCTCCATACTCACTTAATAGACCTAAAAATTCAAGTGGAACTTGACTACTAGTTTTCTTAACCTTTCTAGTAATTAAAGCATAACAAATATGTTGATGTTTCATGCCATCTAGAAATTGTCTTCCATCAACAAGACATACCTTAGCACTACTGCATACCTTTTCACCCTCCTTTATCAAGGGCTTCAATTTGTGGCAAACTCCATCCTTTGTTAAAGAGTATGTATTTGCATGACCATCATGTATAACATGCCTATCAAACTTTCATGAGCTTCCCAATAATAAATGGCAGACATCCATTGGGATGATGTCATAGAGAGCCTCATCATGGTAACTCCTAATCTTGAACTTTTCCAAACATTGCTCACTAACTAGGACCTTATGATCATCCTGCACCTAAGCAGTCTGATAAGGATCAGGATGTTTCTCCGTCTTGAGCTTTAGCTTTGAGACCAGTTCTTTTGACACCAAGTTGTCAGTGCTCCCATCATCAATAATCACATCACAATATTTACCCTCACACGTGCACCTAGTACAAAACAAACTCCTCCTTTGTTCAAGTTTAGTCTCACCACTCAACAAGATTCTTTCATTAACTATAATCTCTCCTCTTTCTACATCCTCTAAATGTGATGACTGTGCATCATCATCCACATGAGAAACCCTTGCTTGACCATCAACTCTCCTATCTGCCCTTCCTTACTATTGAGGGCATTCGTAGGTACCATGGCCTTCTTCATTGCAATGAAAATAGGTAGCATGGAAGCCTCCTCTTCCTAAACCTTGTCCACATCCTCTACCTCTTCCTCTCTAATTTCTAAAGTTTTGATCACAAGAGTGGTTGAAACCCTCATTCCTCTAGTTTTGGCTAGTACCCACATCTTCATTTTTCTTCTCGTTCTCATTTTGGCCTCCAAATGAGCTACACCCCTTCCTCCTTGGCTGCACCCTCTTTGCCTTCCATCAAACTTTTTTTTTCAACTTCTCCTCAACTTGTAAGGAAAATTAGTGTACCTCTTTAGTACTAATCATTCTAACTAGACTTAACTCCTCCTGAATGCTAGGTCTTAATCCATTAAAGTAACAGGCAACCTTCTCCTTGTTTGCTTTCACATGCCCCACCCTAATAAGGACTATTCCTAGAGAGATTTTCTCGCTTGTTTTAACCCTTGCATCTTCTTGAAAAAATCAAGCTCATAATCAATAGGGATGAATTGCTTCTTTAGTTTTTTCACCATGCGATCCCATCTTGTGATTTTCTCCTTTCCTCTTCTACTTCTTTCCAATTGAACCTCTTGCCACCAAATTTTGGCATGGCCTTTCATTTTGGCCTTCGTAAAATCAGCCCTATCGAGGTCCTCAATATCCTCATACTCAAAATATTCCTCTAGCTCATTCATCCAGTCGATCAACTCATTCGGGTTTAGATTTTTCGAAAACATGCCAATGTCAATTTTAGGCCTTTTTCTTAGCTAGGCAATGGCCCTAAAAATCTTATCCTTTTCTTGTTTGAGGACTTCTCCATCTCCTTCCCCTTCCTACTTAATATTTTTTTCTTCTTCATTTTCATCCTCACTTTTGTCACCTACAATAATATTCATCCCTCTAAGGATCTCCTATTGCAATGCTTGAACTTGTCTCTGGAGGGCTCTAACCTTAGGAGGAACAACTCTAGCCCTTCCACCATGCTCCCTTCATGTAGGCGTGTTCTCACTATATCAAAACCCACAACCACACAGTCCTGATGCAAACTACCTCATAGTTGGAATTCTATCTACACACTCAGAAAAACCTACTCTGATACCACTGATGAAGGTATGTTAGAAATACTTTAGAATAATTGAGAGGGGGGGTGGGGGGGATGAATCAATTATTCAAGGTGCAAATGTCTAATTAAATTTTTTTTGCTAAGTGTATTGAGCCCATTCAACCATTCATTCATCCAAGCTTTAACATTCATTTTTAGCAAGTTAATGTAAATCAACATGCAAGCATAACACATAAAAGGATCAACACATAACACCGTGATTTATGTGGAAACCCAATTTGGGAAAAACCACTAGTAACATGCTACTCGATTCTCACTCTTATGAAGTGATGCCCTATGAAAGGCCTACCTTATTAAAGGCTTGCAACACACTATTAAATGTGACTTGGTTAAAGGATTTATCCACCCTATTAGAAGTGGGCCTAGTTAGAGGACTTTAGAACATTCACTTGGAATGCCGCCCTGTTAAAAAATTTACAAATGGCTATTAAACACAACCTAAGTCCATAGGATTTTCCTTTACCCTAACTAATACAATTGCTAGAGAGTAACTAGTACAATTGCTAGAGAGAAACTATCACCTTTGCATGCTTCCTTTGTCTGAAGGCTGGTCATAAGGCCTACCAGTGCCCCAGTGCAGCAAAGAAGATGCCCATGGAACTAGTCATCTCTGACCAAGCCAAGAAGTTATCATCCCACCCTTCTGGTAAGGGTAAGATGAAGTTGCTCTGGAGGCACAAAATTTCTGTGGCGCAGGGGAGGAAGGTCGTCAGTTAGAAGGATAAAGCCTTGAAGGATATCCCTAAGAAGGACATTCCCAAGGAGAAGGCAAGTGCTACCCCCCTTGAGAAGGGTCCTACCTTGGACATGCCAGTCTTAGCCTTGATGGAGGATCCAAAGATGTAGGCAAGTCCCCACTCCCAAGCCATGGGACCTGCAGAGGAGCAAGCTCCACCTTTGGATGCAACAAAGCAGCTTAGTTCTGCAGTGGAGCAAGCTCCACTTTTGGAAGCAACTAAGCAACTTAGTTTGGGGCAGGTAGCCCCGGCCTGGATTATTCCAAAAGAAAAGGAGAGCCAGGATAAGATTCTTTCCCAAAAGCTCACTAATTCCCAGACCCCTTTTGGGTCAAAGGGGGGAGAATCTTCTGTTTCGAAAGGGCTGGAGGCCAAGCTCCATCTTCTCATTAAAAACACAGATCCAGACCAGATTGCCCAGTGGGAAGGTTGGTTAGAAAGCAGTACGACGGTAAGCCTAGATGATTGGTGCATGGTAAAGAAGAAAAAAAAGAACCAAAAGAACTAGAACAAAGTCCTCCCTCCTTTATCTCTAGCATCTACCAAAAGTAGGGTTAAAGCTGACATTGGGATAACCCCCAAGGGGGCAGGAAGAAAGAGCTCAAATCAACTTCTACAAGAAGAAACAAAAAGGAACCTAGCAGATGGGAGCCAGAGAACCATCAAGGATTTCTTAGGAAGTAAGAAATGAAAGTCATTTCATGGAATATAAGGGGCCTCAATGGGCCTCATAAATAGGATCTAGTCAAAAATATGATTAGAGAACATAGACCCAATTTTCTGATGATACAGGAGACTAAGATGAAAAGGGACCTAGTTAAGAGGATATCCTTCAATAAAGCTTTTAGCTGCGAAGCCTCAGATTCAGAAGGTGCTTCTGGAGGAGTACTAATCCTGTATAACTCCAGGGCCTTCAAGTTATCTACTCTTTTCAACACTCACAATGCTCTTCTGTGTGAGGTTTCTCACATCCATAGCACTGATTCCTGGCTTATCCTAAACCTATATGCCCCCAACACCAAGAAGGAAAGAATTTGTTTCTGGATCAAGCTCTTCGACATCCTTTCTAACTGAAATGTTAACAAAGGGATTATCATGGCGGACTTCAACTCACCTCTCTCTGATGCTAACAAATGGGGGGGTCTTGCCCCAGATCAGGATAGTAAGCGTGACCTTACATTGTTCATTTAGAATCTTGCCTTCTTGGATATGGACCTTCAAGGGGGAAGTTTCACTTGGTCTAATAGGAGAGTTGGGGGAGATAGTATTCAGGTTCACCTTGACAAAGCTCTCATATCTCCTGAGTGGCTTCTTTCCCATTCTTGTAGATTATCCCTCCTCCCTAGGGTGGGTTTTGATCACTCCCCAATTTCTCTCTCTGTTTCCCCCCTGTCTAGCAAAAGGGCCTTCCCTTTTCACTTTGAGAAAATGTGGCTTTCCCATCTAGTGCTAGAAGGAAAAATCTCCTCTTGGTGGAACTTTGAGGTTGATGGTATTGCTATGTATAGAGTTGCCTAGAAGTTGAAAAATGTGAAAAGGAACATTAAATCTTGGAAAAAAACCGACTTTAGCCACATTTTCCAGGAGAAAGACGAGAAAATTGATCAGCTCAATTCTATCCAGGAAGAAATCTAGCTCTTCGAATATAATGTTCACAACAATCAGGACAAAAAGGAAATCCTCTTGGATTTGCATAACATCATATATAAGGAAGAGCTTTATTGGAAACGAAGATCTAGAGTCATTTGGTTGAAAGAAGGAGATCGTAACACCAAATTTTTTCACTTGACCACCCTTAAGCATCGGGCTAACAATAGGATATCTAATATCAAAAAGGGCCAGGTTTTGGTTTCTAAGGAAGAAGAGATAGCGAAGGAAGCTATTTGCTACTTCTCCTCTCTCCTCACAGCTGATCCCTCCCTCTCTATGTCTGATCAAGAGGATATCTTAGCAGCCATCCCCCCCCTATTGCAAGATCATCACAATTCCTTGCTGAAAGCTATCCCCTCCCTAGAGGAAATTCACCAGGCCTTCTTTTCCCTCTTGAGGGATAAAGCTCCTGGCCTGGATGGTTTCCCTACCTTCTTCTTTCAAACTTATTGGAATGTGGTTAAGAAGGATGTGGTAAAGGCAGTTCAAGAATTCTTTAGGGCTAGGAATCTGCTCAAAGAACTTAATGGTACTTTTCTAGTCCTCATCCCCAAGATTTTGGGAGTTGACTCTTTGGACAAATTCAGGCCCATTAGCCTCTACAACTCATTCTACAAGGTCATATCCAAGTTTCTCTCTTCCAGACTCCTCAGCATTTTTCCCCTGATCATCTCACCCCAGCAAACTGGCTTTGTCCCAAGTAGGCAGATCCTTGATTCCATCATATCAGTTCATGAAGTCATCCACTCTCTTGAGGTGGGCAATAAGGAAGGTTTCCTTCTCAAACTAGACATGTCTAAAGCTTATGATAGGGTCGACTGGAAGTTCCTATTTTCTGTCCTTCGGGCCTTTGGTCTCAATACTTAGGTATGCAAGCGCATCTCTCAGCTTGTGCCTTCTCCCTCTTTGTCTATTCCAGTTAATGGTCTCCCCACTCCCTTCTTCTCCCCCTCAAGGGGTTTAAGGTAGGGTGATCCCATATCTCCTGTCTTTTTTGTCATCTTGGCAGAATGCCTGGGTAGAATCATCCAGATGAAGATCCAGGACAGGAGTTTGAAAGGTCTAAGGCCTTCTTCGAGACCCTCTACTTTCACCCACCAGCAATTTGTGGATGACACTATCTTGGGGGGTGAAGCCTCTGTTTGGGAGGCCAGGACTTTTAAAAGCATTCTAAACTTCTACACCAAGGGCTCAAGATAGGCTATCAATTTGGATAAGAGTTCGGTTTTCTTCCTCAACACCCCTTTGGAGAGGTAGAGGAAAATTGCTTGCATCCTGGGATGTAGCATCGGGTCCCTGCCATCAACTTATCTTGGGCTACCTCTTGGAATGAAACCTCTGGATTCCTTTTGGAAAGAATGGAGAGGATTGAGAGGGATTTCCTTTGGATTGGGACTGATGACCATAAGAGATACCATCTAGTTGCATGGGACCTAGTCTGCCAGCCCAAAAGCCAAGGTGGTCTTGGTATTAGAAAAATTTCTCACCTCAATCAATCCCTTTTAGCTAAACATCCTTGTCGAATCTTCCAAAGCATAGGTGTTTGGAGGGATATTCTGACTTAGAAATATCTGGGTAGACTATCTCTTAACTCCATATTTCAAGGGGTTGAGCTGCCGATGGGATCTCATATATGGAATGGGATCTTGAAGGCCCTCCCCCTTGCTAAATCCAGAGCTAAATGGAAAGTTGGAATGGGAGACAAAATCCTTTTTTGGAAGGATAGCTGGCTATGTTAGGAACCCCTCATTAATCACCCCATATTTGGTAGGTGGATTGATTAGTGTATTGGTAGATATGGTTTGATGGTAAGGAACTACAAAAATGGTAATGAATGGCACAATCTGGCTGAACTTTTGTAGGACCTCAAGCCTTTAATGTCCTCTCTGAATGCCATCTTCATCAACTAGAATGGTGACTCTTTAGTTTGGGGAGATTGTTTAGGGGGCCTTTACTCTGTGGCCACCGGCTATCTATCCCTTATGAATAAAGAGGAGAAACCTATTTGGGCCAAAGCCTAGATCCCTAGGCTTACGCCTAAGATAAACATTTTCTTCTGGCTCCTCCTTCAAGATAAAATCCTTACCCAGGATAATTTAGCCAAGAGAGGCAAAATCTTAACTAATAGATGTTGCCTTTGTAAGCAAGATCTAAAAATGGTTAATCATATGTTCATCCACTACCCCTTCTCCTCCAGGGTGTGGAGCCATCTAACTACTAACTTGGACTTCAACTGGTGCCCTCTAGCTTGCACATAGGATTTCTTTAGTCAGTGGAGAAGCCACCACCAAGGTTTGAATTCTTAGTTATTAAGCGCTTGGATCCTCCCACACTTCTGCTAGGGAATCTGGAAGGAGTGCAACAACAGGATTTTCAAAGACAGAGAAGCCCCTAAGGTTATAATAGCTGAGAAAATTGAAAACCTTATGACAGAGAACTATGCCATAACTAGAGAAGGAGACATAAAAGTTGGAGGGAATAGTAAAGCCAAGAAAGAAGATAGGATCAAAAGAAGACAGGAGGCTACTTGGTCTTTTCCTCCTGAGAACTGGCATAAAGCCAATTTTAATGGGGCGGCCAAGGGGAATCCAGGTCCAGCTGGATGTAGAGGTATCATAAGAAACAATTTAGGAGGTGGCGTTACTGCTATCTCTTCCACTATTGGCCACCAAACTAATCATCTAACTAAAGCCAGTGTTGCTAGGTTCACTATTAAGTTGGCCCTGGCCTCAGGGATTGAGTAGTTGTGGCTTGAAGGTGACTCCTTAAATATAATAAATTGCATTTTAGGAGTCACAAAACCCTCTTCGACCATTGAAAGCATTATTGAGGACCTAAAATTGGACTTAAGGAAATTTAAAAATTACCACGTCAGCCACGTTTATCGTGAAGCAAACATGGTCACTGACTAGTTCGCCAACAAAGCGATTGCTAGCAACTCGGTGATGATGTGGGGAAGAAATAATGACTTTTTGGTGGCGATGACTGAGCTAATCTAAAAGGAGAAAATCCACGACATCAACGTAACATCCTTTTAATGATGTTAGGATTTGCAAAATCATACTTCAAAAAGGAAATTATTTGGAGTTATGTGGAACCCCCTCCACTCCATAATCATGTGTACGGAAGACATGAGCTGAAGGAAGCCAAAAATATACCCATAAACATGCACATAATTATTTTCACTCTCAGCGCTTTTTCTACTCTAAACTCAACAATACTGCTAGTGGTTTAGGGTTAGTTGAGCTGAAAAATGCAATGGTGGGTGAAAGGATTAGAAGAGAGCCATGGGACGAAGTGGAGAGATGGAAAGAGAAGAAGAAAGTCTGGAGAAAGCTCTAGAAGGGAGGTATAACCAAATTCATAGAGAAGCTTCATGGATTTGATGCGGAGGTTACTAAAACCATGGTTGATTCTTGGTAAAATGGTAGGGTCAAAATTGATGGTGTTTCCCACCGAATTAGTGAGGGTCTTATTGCGGAGGTGACTGGCTTTTCTTAGGATGGCTTGAACTTCTATAGGGACAAGAAGATGTCTACCAACACTATCAACGACTTTGTCAAGGATGATAAGGAGAAAAGAAAATTGGTCAAGATTAACACCTACTATGACATTGACTCCATAAAAAAATTCTGGAGGTATGTTCTCAGGATTATCATTGAATATGTCACTCTTGACCCCAGGTTTGATAGAATCAGGACCCATCATTTTGTTTTGTTAAATCATTTTAGACACAAAGTGAAAATTTATTTTCCTTTTTACATTTTCACCTCCATGGCCAATAATATAGAGGGTTTCAAGAAATGCCCTATCAAAAATCTTGCCCTCCATGAGGGTCTCCTGCTTCTAATTTATGAGTTCTTGAAAACCCAAACTAGAGGTAAAACCATTGGGGATTTGGGTAATGCCTCGGAGGACACTGCCATTTTTGATTCTATGGATGAGCTTGGAGTGAACTCAGAGAAAATTGACAACTCGAGCAAAGCTATCCCTGTTACCCATGATCCCCGCATCCCTAGCAGGAAGAGACCTAGATGTCTTCCCCCTATCCCCCCCTCTCCTCATCCTAAGGAGGTGAAAGAGGCTAGTGATGATGATGTGGAGTCTGATACGGAGTCTGAGGAGGAGGACTCAGAGACGGGGAAGGAAAGTGAGATGGAAGAAGATAAGGGGAGATAAAATGACAAGGAGGTGGTGACCCCTATGGACCCCAAGATTAACCCCAAGAAAAGAAAAGTGAACCAAGCCCTACCCCAGGATCATTCCAGTGACCTTGTTGATGTGCCCCCCAGCCCCACCCTGCCCAATTTGCCTCAGGAAGTTCCCATTTCACCCTCGGAGGTGATGATTGAAATCATGGTTGAAAAAGGGGGGGGAGGTAATTAGAAAGAATAAGAGGAGGGCCTGGAGGAACTTATATGGGGACAAGGTCAGTTTGGGTATTGTTAGAGAACCTACTAAAATCTAGGTGCTGGAGGACCTTGACAAAAGTACCCACTACGATGAGCTCATTGACCCGGCTCTTTTGGTCATCTCTGACAATATGCGAGAAATTGGCTTCAACTTCCTAAACAATGCAAAGAACAGCCTGATTGACAACTTTTGTTCCATCAAGTGGATTTTTTAGGAAATTGAGGCTCTGAAGGACAGGAGCAACCAGCCCAACAACCAAGATTTTGACAAGGACCAGGAAGCCAGAGGAAGCAAAGACTAGGTGGGGAGCCAAGATAAAGATAGAGGCTAGGTCTCTAGTGACCATCAAGATGACAGACTCACCCAGCTTGAGCAGAAGGTCCAAAGGCTGGATTCTATCCACCAGATTATCACCAAATAGATAGTGGACACCCTTCACACCTTGAATGAGAATATTGCCAATCTGGGGCACTATCTGACTACAACTGGCCTTGAAAGGGATGTAGAGAAGAACACATAGCAAGGATTCAACCGGGTTGAATTTCAGAAAGAGGCCAGTGACCAGGTGAATTAGGAGAACCAGATGAACACTCCTTACCAGGATTCAGGAGGGTGTGGCTAGTTAGAAGGACAATGATGCTGTAGAAACCCTATAGGCCATGGACACGAATGGACACTAGCCTATTCGCCTAGCTTTTCTTTTTTGTCTCTGGCCTTTGCACTTTGGCTTAGGGCCTTCTTTTTTCTCCAACCTTTTGTGGCAATTTTTTGTTTGTTTAGTCTGTTTCATCTTGCTCTTTTTGCTGTAAAAATTTGGGTTTTAGGATCCCTATAAAACCTATTTTACCTAATAAAACACAATAATAGGTTTTGACTTGATTGCAACATACAACTTGCAGATTTTAGATCACTCTTCAACTCTTCACATTGTCTAGCTTTCAGTCTCTGCAACTTTGACAGCTTGCCCTCCTTTCAAGATTTTCCTCCTTGAGTCTTCATGCTCAATGTACCAGTGTAATCATGTTTTTCTGACCACTTTATTGAAGTAGAGTCTCTATGCTCTGTTCTTCCTTCTCCTAGATGTCTTGTCCTTAACACCCTTCTAACCACTCCACAATTTGGCACTCTAGCTACTCTTACTTCTTGGTCTATGACTCCTTAAATAGAAGTCTAGAATTTCTTTTCCCACTTGATTCTTCCATCCTTTAATTTTTGTTTGAATGGATTAGGTAGGATTCATTGAATCTAACCCACATTTTGTTTCCGCTAGAAACATCATGAAGAATCCTCTTGAATTTGCTCAAAAATAGTTTACATAGAATTTTGTGCCACCAAATCATCATCTTTATCCTCCAACTAGTTCATAAAATTCAAGGTAACAACTCTGTCTACTCAGATTTGGTGAATCTTTGATATTTCCAATAATACAACAGCTCAACACTATTGAAATACTAGTGCTCGGCACATACTGTGTTACTCGGCATCAACTATGTTTTCCTGATGCTTGGCACCTACTAAGATTTTTTGATGCTTGGCACTTGTTACTTTACTCAGCACTTGAACTTCACTCGGCACCTGAATTTCACTCAGCATACACTAAGTTTTGCATTTTCTCGACTCCAACTAAAAATTTTCTCAGCTTGAACTAGCTTGCTTGGCACCCACTAATGAACTTAATTTAAGCTTTGTAGTCAACCTTGTTACAACTTATTCCTCCAATGTTTCTAAGTGTGGCCAACCTCTATGTCTTTGAGTATGTTAGCAATACATCATTTAACCATTGTCTTAACTGATCCTTGTACTTCATTACAAAATCATAACTCAACCTTACCCTTAGGTGTTTTTGTTACATCTTGTTGATTAAATCATCTTCATCAATCAATCAAGTGATAGTGCTTGGATCTTATAAGCAATTGTCATTCCTACAAATAGAAAGTTTGACATCAATGAAAAAAAAATGATTGAAAACATTCTTTTAACAACAATCTCCCTCTTTGATAGTAAACCTTTTCAATCAAATTTCCAACAAGGTACACTCTGATACTGTTGATGAAGGTACGCTTTGATACCACTTGATGAGGACACAACCCAAGATAAAATGAACACAACAGGAAAAGAGGAATATTATTATTAGAAGTGATATGCTATTAAATTTAGTATAACAAAAATATATTCCATAACATGCCCTATGGGCTTACAATGTTATTAGATTCTAGAGAAAACCCTTCTCACAGTACCTTCTCCCAAACTCCACCAAAAACTACGTTTATAATGCTAGAAATGACATTAAGTAACCTAAGTTAGGTTTAGGGCTAGCAGTAAATTTTAGAATATGCCATTTGGAATCCATTGCCAAAATAGAAGGTTCTAGAAAACACATCAAAAGTCATGCAAAAATTAGAAGAATCTATTAATGGTAGTCCAACTTCTAAGAGGCGTAACTTTTGATCCAGGATTCTGATTAACAAACTGTTTATATTTTTGGAAAGCTCTCCAAGCACTATATAGTCGTATAGACTAGCTTAGCTTGTCCCCCATTTTTTGGTCATGTATGAGGCTATTTAGTAGCTCAAATTTGACTTTAAAGTGCTCTTAGGGGGTCTCCAGGCAACTTAAAACAACAATAACTTTCAAACAGTAAATCCTTTTGACCTAATTCTTTTTTTTGGAGTTCTTTAAATTAAAAGTATAATCATCCCTTTAGCTTAAACTCTCTAACTCATCATAATAATGGCTCAATTACAAAATAACCTATTTTCTACATTAGCACAAACACTAACCTAGAAAACCAATAGTAGAATTATGAGACTTGGAATCCCTATTCAACCCAAATGGGTATCTAGAAATAAAAACACATTAAATAGAAACTAATAATAAGTACATTTTTGGGTGATACAAGATTGCCCTTACACCACTAGATGCTCTTGTATCAGATTAAAAGAACATATCCCCCTTTTAATTAAATAAAATACCTCATTCTTCTAACCCACTCTAATGTGCACACATAAAGTCTTTTTCCTATTTACAAATTAAAAGAAAATTTGTTTATCTCACATGAAAAGTCAGCTCTCTCTTATTGGTTGACTTGATCTTGAATGTAGATCATGCCAAAGGTCAATCCCCACATTTGATCCCACAATTCTTGATCTTGATCTCAACCATCTATACACCTTTAAAAGAGAGAGCTCTCCCTCTCTAAGGATCCCAATTTTGAGCTATTGTTATGCTACAATTTTTTTGACAAGTTTTCTTGGAGCACCTGTAGATAAATTCTTGCTTTTTGTCTCATTCTTGCATTCTCATCCTCATTTAGATTCATTTGCAATAGCTTAACTTTGCTTCTACATTATCTTAGATCACCTAGTTTAATTAGAATGGTTGTAATATTCTCATTTTTCTTAGTTGCATTCTTGCATTCCATTCTAGCATAGTTCATTTCTTCAACTGCATGTTTGAGATCTCTTTGACATTAGCACTCTTGCTCTTGTCTAAAGAGTCTCTCATTGCATAGTTTACTAGAAAGGGTTACATCTCTAAGGCTCAATTGAGAGCTCTTTTCATACTTATGCACACACCTTTGTACTCCATGGATAGGGAACTTTAAGTATTCATTCAAGCATTCCAGTCTATGGAATACCTTTGATAGAAGGGTTTAGGAAGGTGCACAATTTTAGTGTACATTTTTTGGTGCCCACTATGGGGTAGGACATCTTGGTTTTGCCTCTCTAATCTGAATTTTTCTCTGTATTTTCGCTTTTTGTCTTGTACTTTTTTTCTTTGTAGTCATAATTGTCATGTAGTACTTTATGAGTATTGTACGATATTTCTTAGTAGTCTAGTGCAATACATTACTAGTTAAAGCATCATACACCTATATAGAAGTCTATTGCACTGGTACATAAAATTCTACCATAGAAGTATGATGCAAAATATCGCACATAATAGAAGTATCATCTTTGTATACTAAAAAGTATCATACGATACTTTGTTAGCAAAAAAGTATCGCTTTTACCTAGAACTTATTGTTGTTTAAGTTATTTGGTCAATTTCAAGTCTTTGGTATTCTATCTTTTAGATTTCTCATGTTTATTACTGTCTGACAAGGGATTATTGTAGGTTTTAATCATATTTTGGACTAATCCTTTGTTGGACTAATCTTTTTGTTTGTAGGGTTTCTCTAAAAATGCTTGCAAAATTACCATAAAAGAACACATGTCAAAGATTCAATGCTAAGAGTCTACTAATCCTTGTTTTTAGGGCTGCCTAAAAGCATAAAAATAAACAAAAAAATGTGCTTGTATATCCTTTATTTTGTGTGCGGCAGTATACTAGTTATTCATTTTTGCAGTCACATAAAACTTGCAATTAGGATCTTTTGGTGGTAGGAAAGAATGCTCTTCACCTTTGGGTTGAATCAAAAATATGGACCCACCCTTAGATCTTGAAAGTAAGTGGCATAATTGAGCTTCATGGTGTGTTTGGGAGAAAAAAATTGTAATAGGAAAGTATGATCTTCACCCTTGTGGTGAATTAGAAATCTTGACCTCCAAAAGTAGATCCATTTTGTGTAGTCTAGAATCCTTTAGAAGGCCTGGTCTTGAACGATCAAAAGGAATGACCCAAGTGGGGACAAGAAAACCTAGCTATACCAACCCACTATAAACTTAAGGCTATCAAGGATGCAAAACCTTGGTAGATATAGTGGTTGTCTTTGCTTGGTGTGAGGACTTGTGGGATTGAGACCTTGAGGAAAATGTTAGGAAATAATGCTTAAGGAACTCTTGTAGCCACAAGGTTTATTATTTTCCACAAGTTAAAGTGTGTCCCATATTGGGAGAAAGGGGAGTACTATGAATGGAAGCCCTTTGTAAACACCATAGGATAGAAGCTATCATAATTTTCTGCTCATCATCTTGGTGCAAAGATTGGTTGTACCAATGACATCTCCATGATAAAACCAATATCTCTTGTGGGTAACCACTTGGTGTGAGGTGAAAGGGCATCAAGTGTGTGCCAAGGTGTTGAGTAATGAACTATGATATTAGGTAGTATTGCTTGGCATGTATCTTTGAATGTGAATAGACCTGTGTAAACATTCTTGAACATCATACATCTCATTAACATTCATAGGATTATTTTCTTTTTGAGATCCCAATTTCTTGTTTTGGCAATGTTGCTTTACCCCTTGTCCAACTATTTGATACATATGAATTTCCCTTATTATCTTCAAACCATGACATTTTCTACTACAAACTAAAATCCTACATTGTCAACACTATATTTTGGTTGGAAAAGTTCAAAAAATAAAACTAAAACATAGGTTTTTCAAGCTTCAAGTTTCATTTTTCATAGTTCATTGACCCTTTATTACACAACATTCTGAGAAATATCATGCAATGTTTCACACTTGCTAAAGTATCACATCACTATTGTAAACTCTATTGTATGCTGCTTGTCAAGTCTATCACACTACTTAAGTAGAACTATCACATGAGTAAGAAGTATCGTGTGATTATAAAAATAAATATTGCATGATATTATTTGTTGTCAAATTGTTGCCTGGTGTTGGTGTAAATAAGTATTTACTTATTACACTTACTTAAAGTTTACTAATGTTAATGCATTATTTAATCATTTTGCATTATTTTATTGTTTATTTAGGTGAAACACTTAGGAGTTTGTGTACTCTCATGATTTGTGCAACTCTAATTATGCACATGTTGTCTACACCACTGATTTGTGTGCTACACCATTGTAGGCTTATCCTCACATCATCACACTTAATTCTGTGCTTAATGGAGGATAACCCATATCTAGTGGACATGTGCCTAGTTGAATGACTTATCATGATGCTAATTTCTATGCAGTCTAGAAGCTCTCCTAAGGCCTTTATATACAAGCACTCCTAGTGTACTCTCAAGCTGGCATATTGAATTAATATCATCATTCTAATCATACTCTATCTATTTTGGTCTACTATGTGCTTGTGTTGAGATCATTAGTTCTTGGGTGAATTCTGGCCTAAGCCAAATTCTTACATAGTATCAAAGTTGAGGGAGATTCTCTACACATAGTCGTTCGAGACCATTCATGCTTCAACACCTCAACATGAATCTGGAGGATCCATAGAAATTGGGAGCGTCTAGAGCCAAATCTGACCTCACCATTGTGTTCGAAGTGTCAATTTGGTAAAGATGAACTATAAATTTTCCTATGCTAGGTGAAAGTTAATCGTGAGGCAATTTGTTTTCACAAATTGAAACCCAGAGGCCTCGATTTGCAGTTCGGGTATGATCATTTTTGGATCTAATTAATTGATTTTTCAAATCTAAATATTTTTCTTCTCTGCAATTTAATCCAAATTTGGTATTTTTGGAATTTTTTATATAGCCCAGGCAGAGAAAATTATTTTGCTGAACCGAGCATGACACCCTAGCTTGGCTCTATAGTTTGGTGGATTTTTTGTTATTATTTAGCTGCAGGGATTTATCCAAATCTACGCATGGGCCGTACTAGGCACTCTGCTACAAAATTTGGTGAGAAATCCAATGCCAACCATCTCTTCACATAATTTTGGCATTCGAAACTAGCCCAAAGAATAACCCAACACTACACTGCAGACATCTGACTTCTGGCTTGCCTTTGGTAAATTGTCTATGGCCTTTTCTTAATACACTGCGCATAAGGCTGATTTCCCATGCATGTGGGATCAAATTTTTTAAAACCCCAGTGGTATTAAAACTTAGAACCAGTGACATAAAAGATATTTCGATGCATATTTCCATTTCCAGCATTGCGATGGTAGATAGTTCAAAATTTGGTGAAGTTTGTTAAAATTTGGCAACATTTGTTGAAGTTTTGGTCATTGAAATTCAGTAGCCCCCTGCGCTCAGGCATTTATTGACACGCGATGCCTACGCATTGGTATCTCCTACCCACTAGTTCCACCATGAGGACAAAAAACACAGTGACATGCATCATAATTTGATTGCCCAGACTATGCTCGCTCAGGAACTTGCCTAGTCAGCTATCCACTTGTGCAATTGATGCAGCAGCTTGTTGACTAATACGTGGCACCTAATCATTGGGTCCATGTCACACCAACCCACCAAGTCAACACCTCAGTAGACCGTACACTGATATAGAGGACATGTCAATTTTTCCATACTATCTGTATAGGGCCGTACAATTTTGTACTGCCATGTCAACCACTGATGCCATTCTAAGTGTAAGGCATGCTGATGGCATCAATTCCACTAGCCTAAATTTGATGGTCATCTAGATGGCATTCTAGGGAAAAATAGAACTATTTTGACAACTGTATGATCATCAAATTTAACCTCATCATTCGCTGATGCAACCCCTCTCCAAATTGATTTTGGTTTTTGTAGTTTGACTTCGGGAGGCCATAACTTGGACATTTGAACTCCAAATTAGGTGCAATATTTTTTGAAATTGGGTAGAATTTCCTAAAAATTTTAGTGGTGCAGCTCTTTTCTAGTTTTACTACATAGATTGTTCAAAATTTTCTTTTCTGGTGACTATACCTACATAATCCTACATTTTGCAACTTGAAATGCTCCATTCGGGCACATCTGGAGTAAAAAAGAGGATCTGTTTTCTTTGAAAGTGCGTTATTTTTTGTCCACTTTCCAAATTTTCTATCAAATTGTAGGGTTGTGTGGATAAAAGTGTCACTTTTAGCATAAGGTCTTTCTTTGCTTTGTAATGCTTCAGAATTGTAGCACATTGTAAAGTTTCAGATTTGTAATTCATATAGAGGTTGTAACAAGAAAAATCAAAAGTCCATGAAGGCCAAAATTGACAAGTGGCCCATTGTAATCGCACTATTAATAAAGTGCCCAAAGCATCTATTTTGGGAGGGTTTCTTGATTTAGTGAAAAGTGGGGGTATTCTTGGTGTTGTATTCTCTCTTTTTTGCACTTTTCTTTCATTTTCTGCATTATGGGCAACTTTAAGTTTCCTAAATTAACTCCTCATAACTATGCTACATGGTCAATCAAAATGTGGTATCACTTAATGCATAATGGAGTTTCACAATATGTAGATGGTACTCTTCCTAAACTAGCAGGTGATAAGATATTAGAAAGTGATATTTCAACTTGGGTAGAAATGGATAGGAAAGCCCTAGGTGATATATGTTTGGGGGTAGATGACAAGATCATGTATCAAATCAAGAAGTGTTCTACATCCAAGGAAGCTTGGGATACCCTCGAAAGCCTTTATGGGAAAGTGTCTAAAGAGGATGTGTTCAAAATTGAAGATGAGCTTGTCTCCTTAGATCCTAAGTCATATGACTCCATATAGGACTTCATCATCAAGGTGAATGAACTAAGGACGAAGCTTACTGATTGTGGGAGTTCTATCAAAGATGACAAACTGATCTATCCCATTCATAACAAGCTGCCATTAGAATATTCCACATTTGTATCTTCTTTTAACACCTCAAAGATTACCTTAGGGTCTTCCTACAAAAAAGTCACTTTTGACTAATATGCTAAACTATTGGATGATGAAGAAAAGAAGTTGAAATCAATGGGGATTCTCAAAACACCTCAGTCTAAAGCATCGGTGGCCAACAATGAGGGTTCTCAAAATTCAGCTAGACAATCTTCAAAAAAAGGAAAGGGTAAGAAGAAATGGAAGAACAAATCTGAGGATGCAAAAAAGACAACACCACAATCCAATCAACAAGGCAAGTCCTTGAATTCCAACAAGAAGGGGGACAACAATAAGGAGAAGAAGAAGTGCACTTATTGCAAGAAATCAGGTCATGAAGAGCATGAGTGTTATCTTAAAAAGATTGATGAATTGAAAAACATCATGAAGAAACATAATGTTCCATTGCCTAATGCTTACAAGGAGAAAGGGTCTTCTTCTAATTCTAAGGGCAAAGGGAAAACACTCATGGCAAATTCAAACTCTTCAAAGGAATGGATATTTGACTCAAGTGCCTCATATCACATGGGTTCTTCAAAGGAGGATTTTTCTTCAATGAACCAGACTAGGGTACCACACATCTTCATGGGAGATGATAGAAAAATAGAATTTGAAGGAAAAGGAAATGTGGAGATGGAAAATGGAGAGTTTCAAGAGGTTCTCTATGTTCCAAACATAAGTTCAAACCTCCTATCAATCTACCAAATCACTCACCTGGGAGATGGACATAGAGTTGAGTTCCTTCCAAACTCATTAAAGGTGCACAGTCTTAAAGATGATTCCTTGGTTGCAGTGGAGACGGTGAATCATAACAAGAGGTTATACTCTTTCTCTCATTTTGTGCCCAGGTCTCCTTCAAAGGCCTTGTTAACACAATAAAATTCCAACATGCAATTATGGCATGAGCAATATGGTCATCTTGACTTTTGCTACCTTTAGCAACTTTGCACAAATAAAATGGTCAAAGGTCTACCTCAAATCAACTTTTTTAAGGGTGAATGTTCAATAGATTTAGAAGATATGCATCCAGAGGGGAAGTTACAAAGAGAGAAGTCTTCAAGAGCACTAGGTGTTCTACAGATGGTTCACATGGTATTAGCAGGTCCTTTTGCATTCAGCCAGGGTCACTAGATACTTACCTTTGTTGATGACTTTTCAAGGTTCACTTGGGTCTACTTTCTACATAGTAAGGATGAAGTGTTGGACAAGTTTCTAGACTTCAAGACTCATGTAGAATGAAAATCCAAGAAATCCATCAAAATTCTTTGAATGGAAAATGGAAGCATGTATGTGAACAGAAGACTTAAGAACTTTTGTAGACTTGAGGGCATTGATCTTTAGACTTTGTCAGCATTCAGTCCATATAAGACAGATGTTACAGCATTGAAGATCTGAAATCTTAAGTCTATGGCAAGTTGCATGATGCAAGCCAAGTCTCTAGATCTATCATTAGAATTTGAAGCAACTCTAGTGCCACTCACATTCTTAATCATTCTCCTCATCCAGCCTTAGATGTAAAAACTCCTTTTGAGGCATGGTGCAGTAGAAAACTTATTGTGACACACTTCAGAGTCTTCAATTGTCCTACATGGGCAAAGAGATCTTCCAAGGGATGCAAGGAATAGTCACCTTAGCCTTTTACCTTCATTGGTTATGAAGATAGTGTGAAGGCATACAAACTTCTAGATCCTAAGACACATCAAATATTTGTGGAGAAGGATGTTCATTTTGAGGAAAGTTCACCCAGCTTGTCCTCTAATCCTCTCTCCACATCATATAGTATGGAAACTAATAATGACACTAGAAATAGTTCTTCAATAGATTTAGAAACATGGGGTTCTATTGATAGTTACAATGAGAGGTCACTTCATCAGTTTAGTCCACATGCATACATAGCCACAGTGATAGGTCAAGAACATCAGGGTACATCTAGTCTTCTAGATACAGGTTTAGTGACAGATTTGGGGGATAGTATTGATGATCTGCCTCTTCTTCTTGATGCAAAATTACCTTCTTCAGTTGTCATGAGGGTTTTATCCAACTCTCTTGTTCATTCTCTACATGATCAATCCTCATAGTTGAAGTGATTGTGGATAGTTATGATCAACAGTTGCAATAGGGTTCTTCATCAGTTGCAGAGACTGACAATTCTTTGAGACAGGTTCTTCAGCCAATTGAGCAAGTTTCAGAGACATCACTTATCCATGGGATTCTTTCCATGCATAGTGGAAGCATCTCATCTATACCCTTAGCATTGTTTTTTCCTAAGGGGAGAAACACCATTCTGCAATCTTGGATCAACTTCTTCATCAGAGCAGTCATTGTTCGACATTCTTCTTTGGGGTGGGGGGGGGGGGGGTGGTCTTGATTACTCCATCCATCCATGCATCCCTATTTATCTCTCTTTTGGGGGGAGGGTTTTTCCCACGTGGTTTTCCCTCTTTCCTCACTTTATGAGAGATTGCATATCATTATGTACATGGGTACCTAACTTGGCCTAGTAGCCAGGACCCATTATGCATATCATCCTAGATTGCATAAGCTTAAGGGAATTCCCCTAAGTTGCACTTAAGAAGGGTTTTGGTGTAAATAAGTATTTACTTATTACACTTAAGTTTACTTAGGTTAATGCATTATTTAATCATTTTGCATTATTTTATTATTTATTTAGGTAAGACACTTAGGAGTTTGTGTTCTCTCATGAGTTATACAACTCTAATTATGCACATGTTGTCTACACCACTGATTTTCATGCTAGACCATTGTAGGCTTATCCTCACATCATCGCACTTAATTTTGTTCTTAATGGAGGATAACCCATATCTGGTGGACATGTTCCTAGTTGAATGATTTATCATGATGTTGACTTCTATGCATTCTAGAAGCTCTCCTGAGGCCTTTATATATAGGCACTCCTAGTGTACTCTCAAGCTAGCATATTGAATGAATATCATCATTTTGATCATACTCTATCTATTTTGGACTATTGTGTGCTTGTGTTGAGTTCTTTAGTTCTTGGGTGAATTTTGGCCTAAGCCAAATTCTTACACTTGGCTTACTGTGATGTCTCGCCTAGTTGCTAAACTTGATATTTCTTGCTTCAAATTTGTTCGTGGCTTATCTAGGGTGTTGATACCTGGTTTACCATGGTTCCTTGGGTTTGAAATCTACATGCTACAGTATGTTTTGTTGAAATGGATACCTTGATCTCTTGATTGCATTAATTGATTGGGAGAGTTGTTCACTTGTCTTTACTTATCTATCTACTTGGCTATTTGGCTATTTGGCTTCTTTCTTTGCTCTTGACTTGAGTCACATGTCATAATTTTCTTGGACACTTTGTCTAATAAGTCACTCATTCATTTCTAACTCTCTTTGACAAGTGAACACTCTACCCCTCTATTTTGAACATCAAGTTATCTTGTGTCACATTATTATATTCTTCTAGTCACTTTCATGCTTGGCTTTTCATCTAAAACGATTTGATTAAAATTGTGTGCTACCAAATCCCAACCAAGCCTTGATGATCTTGAGTTTATTGATCTCTTTAGGGAGTTTTAAATCCTACAAACTCAATATAATAAACTTGAAGAGACCCTTGACCTTGCTTACATTAGTCTCACTAAGGGTGTGATAAAAAAAGTACTCTAGATTTGAGAAAAAAGCAGAGGAACAAACAACATCATCATGCAATACTCTCTATATGCACACAAGTCACCTTCTTTAAGATCATCCTCTTCTTATATGTCTACATGCTCTACTCCAAGACATCAATTGTCTTAATCTACTAGACCTAAAGACCTCTTTAGAGAGCTAGCAAGTAAAACCTCCTTGAAGTCTATGCTAAACTTTCATTAAAAACATATCTTTGATGAAGATATTGATGCATCCTATGCACTTGATGAATAATGAGAAGAGCCTAGGCATACTTTTGAGATAAATTTTACTCCCTTAAAAGATTCTTATGATGACATTTTGCAAACACTTCTTGGCACTAATATCATCACATTGCCTAAGTCTAGCTCAAGTGGAAACCCATTCTTGGATATCTATCGTTCTCATCATCAACATAATGAGCATAGTACTTCAAACTACACTCAGCTAAAACATAAAATCCAAGATCTTATTGATAATGATATTATTGATACATGTAATGACTCGTGTGATGAGGATACTTCTCTTGAGCAAGATCATGTTTATGAACCCATTTCTAGTTACGATTTCCTTGATATCTTTACTTCTTCCAAAACTCATGCATCTCCCAACACTTCCAATCTTTCCAACATGCCTCCATCAAAAAAAGAACCTAATGCTTTCCATATTGACTACTATCCTCAAGGGCTACCTCTAAAAAACTCAAGCTAACCTTCACTTGGCTACAAATCTTTTCAATGCTGCCAAGGCTAAAGATCCTCAACCTTCATGCAATGCTATGCCTACTATGCCCACTCCAAATAATCCTTCACTATCTCTTCAAGAGCCTATCATGCAAACCTCATATTTTCCCATGTTCTTAGAAGTGGCTCCATGTTAGAGGACTCTCAAAAGGATAAATCTATAATTTTAAAGAAAGATCGAGATTAAGCACCCTTTTATTTCCTTCAAAATGTCACCTTTACATATCCTATGTCTTAGCCACCTCCTATGTATGATGAAGATACCACTTCCACTACTTCCATTGAGCTTATTAGAGATTAAGAAAAACTCACTATGCCTATGCTATCCAAAGAAATTTTTCAAGATCAAAGTATCTCCTCTGGTTATACTTCTCCATATCCACTTCTAAACTATGCTCAAGCTTCAAGTACTCCTATTAAAGTTATTGCTCCTATCAAAGATACTCATGAGTCTATTGATGGCTTTTGATCACATTTCTCTCCCTAAAAATGTCAAAATCCTTATCCACTATCCCTTTGCATCTTCTAAATCTATCCTTGGTCCTTATACATATAAGATAAAGTCTTCAAACCTTTCATCCATATTAGGGACTTATGTTCCTCTATCTCCAAATTTCACTCCTAGCTCATTTTCTACGTCTACTATACCTCAAGATCAACAAAGATACTCATCCTTGAACCCTTCACATTCACATTTTCATCTAAATCAATCACATCAGCCTTATTTATCCACAGATCCTAAGTATTTTGGAAGAAATTTGGATGATCAACTTAAGAACAAACACAAGAATCTATTTAAAAATCAAGATCACTATGTCCTATCTAATCTACATGTGAATAAAAAGAAAGAAAAATTATTCAAGAGACCAAAAAGGTCCACTAACTAAAGGGTTAAACCAAAGAAAATATGGGTTCCTAAATCCACTATAGAAGAAATACGCTCTAAAAGTTCTAAAGGAAAAGCAAAATCTAAAGCTATATGGATTCCCAAGTCTCTCTTGAAAGACTTAAATATTTAAAACAAATCGAGGTTGACATTCAAGCTTCCAAAGTCTTCCCTTCTATCTTCTTCAAAAAATCTTCCTAAAAATATTCCAAAGCCTTCCACTCCACCTTTTTCCAAATCTCTTCTACCACCTCATACAACTAAACCTCAAGCTATTTCCTCCATCATTCCTCCACCATTCCACCAAACTTTAAGGTGTGTATCAATATTGATCTTCCCCACTTTGTCACCTACCCTTATGCAATATTTTCAAAGCTACACTTACCTACTTTGTCACTTATACCATGGAGAAGAGAAGATATTGAGAGATATTGAGGAATTTGGTTTTATAAATGTAGTTTGTATTTTTTTTATGGTTACTACAAGGCACCTAGTGTTATCAACTTCTTGCAACAAATGTTTCAAAACTTTTAAAGGATTAACAAATGTCAAAAGTTACTGATTGAAAAAATATTTTGTGGAAAGTTAGGATTTGAAGTTAAAGATTATAAGTAGTTAAGTTTATGAATCTTAAGATGCAAAAAGTTGAGGTTTAAGAATTATTATCACAAAAAGTTTATTATTAGGTTTATGATTTGCAAAAACTTAAAATTTAAGGTTTGAGAAATTTTTTTGCAAAAAGTTAAGGTTTACAAAATACACTCATTAACAAGAGGTAAATGAGTTGGATTTTTTTTTTAAATTTTCCCCCTTAAAAGTCTAGGCAACAAATTTAATTACATTTACATTTAATTTTATAATTTTATTTTTTTTAACATTTAAAATATCAATAATTGTTAATATTATTTTAATATTAGTATTATAATATTCTCTCCCTTTCTTTCTCTACCCAACTCTCCCTTTCTCTTACAATAAATTTCTATCTAACTATCTTTATGTTCTCATATATCTATATCTCTCCTCTTTCTATCACAAGCCTATCATCTCCCTTATTTTTCTATATCTCTTTCCATCTCTATTTTTCTTTATCTGTTTATATATTTTTATTTCTCTCGTTCTCTTTATAGCTCAATACATCTCCCTTTCTATATTTTAAGATCTATGTCTCCCTTTCTATCTTTCAATTTTTCCTTCTGTATCTCAATCCTTGTTTCACTCTTCCTCTTTATATATCACAAGAAATCTTAATATTAATTGGAAAATAAATATATTCCTATAAAATTAAATGTAAATATAGTTAAATTATTAAATAAATTAAAATTTCACTTCAAATAAAAATATTATAAATAACTCTCCCTCTCACACACACACAACCTCTCTTTTAATCTCTCTCTCTCTCTCTCTTAATCTCTCTTCATATTTAATTTCTCTCTCTTTTAATGACATTCTAGTATTAAAGCTAGGTTACAACACTAGGAACCTAACCTATTATGTTTAACTAATGGAAACCTACAACCTTGTATAGGATGTCTGTAGTTACCTGCAATGGTCGACGAAGGGCTAGAGGCCCTAGAGCTTCACGTGTAGCACAAATTGAGGAAGAACAGGAGATTCATACACCTCCACCTGAGTAGCCTCAAAATCTTAACCAAGACCTTCTTAATAACATCTAGAATCTCATTAGGATAGTCTAAAAATGATTACTACCAATATCTTTGCAACCAAAGCAACAAGGTTACCAGGGCTTTGAGACCAAACAATGACAGTCGCAGGGTCATAGGCAAGATCAGAGGACATGGGTCCCATATACACACCCAAATAGGGTTCAATGATCCTCTAGGGGTGGATATGGGGAATATAGTAGGATTGGAGGTCACCAGTAGCCTAGGCCACATGGAATTTAGATTCAAAGTCATGATTCATGTTATACTTGTGGCAGATGGGTCATATAGCAAGAGAGTGCCCACAAGGCCTAACAATAAGTAGCTGGTTTGGAGTCATAGTGAGAAATATGGGTAGGCCCTAGGAAGTACTTGTAGTAGTTGATAA
This sequence comes from Cupressus sempervirens, assembly GCA_028749045.1. Taxonomy (NCBI): domain Eukaryota; kingdom Viridiplantae; phylum Streptophyta; class Pinopsida; order Cupressales; family Cupressaceae; genus Cupressus; species Cupressus sempervirens. Next base: position 511,790,634 of record CM053792.1, on the reverse strand, counting down.
CCACTAGGCATAGCACTAGGCCATAGTTATTGAGGCCATAGGTGGAGTTAGACAGACAGTTAGCATTGAAGCCCATTGTCATTTGGGCCTAACAAAACCTAACACTATAGGACAAAGAGTTGGATTAGGTTAGGATTTGATGGGTTTGATTTGATGAGGTCACAACTTCAAGGTAGGATGCAACACATATGAGATCATAGTAACCACACCTTTTTGATGAGCTCCAAGAGGAGGTTCAAGCCTAAGGGGAAGGATGTGTGGCCTCACCTAACCCATTATAGTAGAGATGATATATTTACATTCTAATGCTTTTGACTCAATTTTTGATACACTTTTGAGACTATATGGTTATGTTATTCTAAAATTTGCATTTTGATAATGCATACTTGTGTATTAGGACCTAATTGATATATTTTAATGATTCAATTTCATGTTCTTAATATTGCATTTATTTTGGTTTTGATAGAAACTAAATTGTATAAATGCTTGTGGGAATTAATTTTGATATGTGAAGAGAAAAAGAGCTTTAGAAATTAATCACAAATACTTGGTACACAGTACTAGTGAAATGATAGAGAGTATGGAAAGTGCTCAAGAAGATCTTTCTGACTTTTTTTTTCATAACAAAAAATAGAGCTATAAAGAAGAAGTCATCAATAGACTTTAAGCACCAAAAAAGGCACCAAAATGCATATCTTTATCTTAAAACTAGCTTTTCAGTGCTTCTTTCAGATTGATAAAAGACCCCTGTATGCTAGAGATATTGCAAAAAAAGGACAGGCACCTCTGAAAGCTTGAAAAATAATTTATTTAAAAAAATAAAAAAATAAACTAATAAAGTCTCCACCAAAGTGGAGCAGAGGCATGGTTCGATTGGTTGAGCAGAGTGAAGGTGGTGGCTAGTGGTTTCTCCATTGTCGGGCGTGGCAGACAGTTGTCAAAGCCACAACAATCTGCAAGACTGCTGGTGGTTACCGAAATCACTAATGGTTTCAATGACCACTAGCAAAATTTTGAAATTGCATCAGTCAAAAAATAGTGTTTTTGAAAATTTTTAATTAAAAAAATTCTTTATATAGTGTCTAGAGGTTGTATGACTTTGTTGTGCAAAATATTTTTTCCTTTTAGATTGATGTTGTCCAAAATCAACAAACTTTATATCAAAATGGGGGTTTTGATGCTTTCTGAATCCAACTGTGAGGTTTGTTTGGCCTCAAAGTGTTCCAAATTTCAAAGACCCCCCTATTTTCACAAGAAATACCCAAAAAAATCTAGATCTATTCTATCAAACCGTCATTCTCCATTCTCTCCAAATAGTGAACAAGCTACAATAGATCTGGCTCGGATACCATGAAGGATTTGATCAATACAAATCTACAAAGTCTGAAGTATACCTGCATGTAAAAACTTCTCATAGAGAAGAAAAATAGGTAAGGGTTTTTCTCTAAAAATATGCAAATTTTATTCTCAGAAATGAAAAGGATGTAAGATAATTACAAACAATCTATCCTTATAGAAGGAGATCGAAACTTGAAAAGGGTAACCTAAAAGATAAATGTTATTTAATAATTACTAAATAATTATTAAAATGAGAATGAAAAATGTGCATAAAGTGAAATCTTAAGAAGGGAATAAAGTTAATTTAATAAATGAAATTAAATTAACACTTTACTCTAACACCCCCCTTAAGATGAGAAACAATGCAGAAATAGAAAGGAAAGTACAATGCAATTTTAAAATAAAACTTGGGTCCCAGAAACAAGGCCTAATGAGGTACCCAATCACAACAAAATCTCTATGAAATAGAGAAATAGAACAAACCCAGTAGGAAAAAATCTACTCCAAAAAGAGATAGCAAAAAAAGAAGGAAGGAATCATCACTAAGACCCCCCAAGGAAAACTTCACCCCAAGCATAGAACATAGTTCAAGATACTATTGGGATGCAAAAGGTTTAGTGAAGATGTTTGCAACTTGTTAAGCAATAGGAATGTACTCCAAGATCAAAGTGCCATCATGAATCAGGTGGCTAATGAAGTGCATGCAAAGCTCGATGTGCTTGGTCTGCTAATGCTCATCTGGGTTGCATGAAATGTGTATGGCACTCTAATTGTCACACCATAGAAAGGTGGGACTATCAAGAGAAAATCCAAAATCTATCATCAACTGTCAAAGCCACAAAACCTCTTGGCTAGCCAATATAGCTCCCCTATATTTTTCCTTTGTAGATGATAATGCATGAGCATGTTAATTCTTGCAAGACCATGTGATAGGACCAAAACCAAGACATAATACAAAACCAAAAGTAGACTGGTGATCATCAATATCACTAGCCCAATCTGAATCTATGAAACCAACGATCTGAAGATCCCCTGATGTGTATTGAATATCATAAAATGTTGTAGCTCTAATAATGACTCTCATGAGGATCATGGGAGAATCAAGAGACAAGTCCAATCATAAAGAAAATATCAAGACATGTGTGTGTCAAGTACAATAAACTACCCACAAGTTATCTATATAAAGTGGAATCCACTATAGGAGTACAGCAAATGGTAGATAAAACAACACCTGACTAAAAATGTGTGGGAGTAGGCTTGCAATCAAGCATGTCAAATTTGTGAATCATATCAAGAGCATACTTCTGTTGGAGTATAGCTATCCCATCCAAAGACTGAACAACCTGTAGGTCCAAAAAATAGTGTAGAAGTCCAAGATCTATCATCTCAAACTGCTCTCTCAATACTTGCTAAACACTTTTTATCATGGAGACTGAGCTTCCTATGATGATGAGGTCATCAACATTAAGCACAATTATCAATAAGTCAACCTCATGACACTGAATGTAAACCATAGGATCAAAATGACACCAAGTGAACTATGAAGCAAGCAAGAAGGAATCCATTTTCTCATACCAAGCCCTAGGGGCCTGTTTGAGACTATATAAAGACCTCTGAGGCCAACAAACCAATGAAGAGTCCTAAACAAAATCATGAGGCTACTCCATGTAGATTTCTCATGAAGGTCTCAATGCAAAAAGGCACTCTTCACATCCATCTAAAAAATTGTCCATCCTTATGAAGTTGCAGGAGAAAGTACAAGGTGAATAGATTTCATCTTGGCAATAGGGGCAAAGTTCTCAGAGTAATCAATACCCTCAACCAATGAAAAACCCTTTGCAACAAGATGTGCCTTGTACCTATCAATAGAACCATCTACAACATACTTGGTATGGTACACTAATTAGCACCGAACCAACTTTCTTCATTTCAAAAGAGGGAAAATATTCCATGTGTGGTTCTTCATCAAAGAAGAGTACTCCTCATCCATAGCCCTATCCCACTCTAATTGTTATGTTGCCTATGAAAAACTTTGTGGATCATCTAAAATGACATGACTCAAAAAGCCACTACCTATAGTCTAAGCATGAGTGTAACACGCATCTATAGGATCAACTACCAAAGGTCCAACTACATCAATAATATCTCAAGCCCACTTGGGCACTCAGAGAACATCTAGTGGAGGTGGTGAAGGGGGGTCGATATCTATATCTTCCTCAGAGGATGCATAATCCTACAAATGAATAGAGGATGTACTGGGTAGTGAGGAAGAAGCTAGAGATGGAGGATCCATCGGAGGATAATTCTCATCAAGTTGAACATCTTTCTAAAATAAGACATCTTTGGAATTAGGATCAAATACCATGTATGCCTTCACATCCTTACAGTAGCCAACAAAAATGAGTGGTCAACTCTTCTTCCCCATGGCTTTTCACTGAGCATCTAGAGTAAATATTGCCCAAGCCTCACTACTCAAAATGTAGAAAGTAGAAAGATCAGGCTTGACATGAGTCCAAGCCTCCTTAGGAGTCATGTGTCGCAATACCTTGTGAGGCATCCAATTCTAACTATAGTTGGCACAATTGACAACTTTAGCCCAAAATGAAGAACTCATAGATCTAGAATGAATCATACAATTGGCCATATCTTGTAATGTCTTGTTCTTTCTCTCTACAACCCCAATTTTTTGAGGTGTATATGGAACAAAGAATGAATGTTGTACTATGCTTAGTGCAAAAATATCTAAAAGACTATTCACATATTCCTCCCATTGTCAATGTGTATATACCTAATAGAAAGACCAGACTACTTCTCCATAAATGTCTTAAAGATTTGAAATGAATCAAAGGCATCAAACTTGTACTTTTGATCGTACACCCATATGCATCTAGAGAAGTCATCTATGAAGGTTAGCACATATCTAGCACCTAAAAAAGATGGAGTGGGAAATGACATAAGATCAATTTATATCAACTCCAATGGTGCCTTAGCACATATGGATCTACCTATCAAAAAATGATCTCTATGATGTTTTCCAAGTGCACAACCTTGACACGCAACATTTGTACAAGATATCTAAGGCAACCCAATCACTAGCTTCTGTGTACTCATATGTTTTAGATATCTGTAGGTGACATGGCCAAAACACTCATGTCAATGCTTGCTCACTATATCCACATGAGCAATGAGATAAACACCTTTAGAATTTGAGCTCTCAAAGCCATCAAACTAATATAAATGAGATTGAAGATCAACACTCCTTGTATCAATAATCAAATCAGGATCACAGATGTTTCAAATAACCACATCATGTAGTGAGAACTCAACTATCTTTCCAAAGCCTGAAAGAAAAATATAAAAGATAGATAGGAGGTTTGTAGAAGTGGCCAAAACCAAGAGAAAATCCTATAATGAATCAACTTCTAAAGAGATAATTCCTGAACCTGTGACTAAAAGCTAAGAAGAATCACCAACTGCAATCTATGTAGTAACACTTTGAGCAAGTGAGTAAGCAAATCAAGTGAGTGTGTCATATGATGGGAAGCTCTAGAATCAAGAACCCAAGAAGCTATAGAATACAATGCTTGAGAAAAAGGAGAATTTCATTTTCCTGTAGAGGAGGTGGAGGCTTCAGAGAAGCATTGTTGGAATGTTGCATGGCCTCCTATAATGCCTCAAGATGTTTTACAACACCTAGAAGCTAGATGTCCTTCCTTGCCACAAAAAATAAAAGGTTCACTTGTATACTTATTAGTCTTCGAGGAAGACTCACCAAACTTAGAATAATCACCCTTTTGATAGGGTTTTTGAGCATTTTATTTGGGAGTAGGCTTGGAGGAACTGTCACTACCTATTGAATCTAACTTATGCTTTAGTTTTTACTTTGAATTTCCTATAGATGTCTAATATACCAATGCCTTCATCTTAAAACCAGTCATACTATCCAATTGTGTAAGCTTTGACTGCTCTCTAGTCAAGTGATCATAACAGACCTCAAAAGTAGGCACAAAAAATCTATTCCCCAAAGAATATTTGGTGGAATAGAAGGTGGAAGCAAAAATTTGAAAATTCCCTCGAAGCTTGGAGAGAATTAGAGAGATGCACTCAACATTAGCCTTTGTCTTTCCACAACCTAGCAACATGTATCTCTATTGATTAAAAGTCATCAAGAAGTCATCAATAGTTGGAAAGGAATGTAGTACAAGAGAGGTAATTTGTACCTCTATTTGAAATGCCCTAAAGTGAATAACAGTACTAAACAAGCCATGAAGCATGGTCCACATAGCTAGTGGAGTATTGCACCTGTCTAAATGAAACTATAGACTATTTGATACCTATAATGCAATCAATTTTATTGCCTCATCCATCTTGTTTTGGTGCTACATGATCTCTTAAGGCCTCTAAAAAATAGGCTACACAACATCTAAACATGACCACAACCCTTTTGATTAGAGAAGCTGAGTCATCAAGATTTTCCAAGTGTGGTAGTTGTGAGGGGTCAGAAGTTCTAGAAAAGAAGAGGTCTTAGCCATTATTTTAGGAGGGGTTTTTGATATTTTTTGATATGCTAATATAATAATAAAAATTAATATAAAAAAACCCCCTGCAATGCAAATAACTAAACCCCAGTTTATAGAAAAAATGTATAAATGAGTGAAGAGAAAGAAAGATTCACAAATGAATCACAAATACCTAGTACAAAATATTGGTGAAATGACAGAGAATCTAGAAAGTGCTCAAGAAGAAATTTCTAACACTTCTTTCAAAAATGGAGCTATAATGAAGAAGTTATGCCTCCCAGAAGATAGAATTCATCAACAGACTTCAAGCACCAAAAAAGGTACCAAACTGGAAAAAACTGCCAAAATTACGTGATCCATCATCTCTGTCTTGGAACCAGTTTTTTGATGATTCTTTTGACTCGATAAAAGACCCCTATATGCTTGAGATATTGCAAAAAAAGGATAGGCACCTCCAAAACCTTGATAAATAATTTATTTTAAAAAATAAACAAATAAAATCTCCACCAAAGCAGAGCAGCCGAAAGAGTGAAGTGGAGGTGGTGGCCAGTGGTTGCTCAGCTGTTGGAGGTGGAAAGCAGTCGCCAAAGCTGCATTGGTTTGTGAGACCATTGGCGTTTACCGTAACCACTAATAGTTTCAGTGATTGCTAACAAAATTTGAAACCATGTTGGCTGAAAAATAATGTTTTTGCAAATTTTCAATAAAAAAAACTTGCCTCAGATTATGTGTAGAGGTCATATGACCCTTTTGTGCATTTTTTTCCCTCCCAAATCAATGTTTTCCAAAATCAACAAACTTTATATGAAAATGGGGGTTTTGACACATATTAAATCCAATAATGAGGTTTGTTTGGCCTCAAAGTGCTCCAAATTTCATAAACCCCCCTATTTTCACAAAAAATTCTTGAACTTCAAATCTATTCTATCAAACCCTCGTTCTCCTTTTTCTCCAAATACCAAACAAGCTACAATAGATTTGGCTCTGACACCATGAAGGATTTGATTAATACAAGTCCACAAAGCCCGAAGAATACCTATATGTAAAAACCTATCACGGAGAAGAAAAAGACAAGAGGAGCCAAGGATTTTGCTTTGAAAATATGAAAATTGTATTTCATAAATGAAAAAGATGTAAGATAATTACAAACAATCTATCTTTAAGGAGGAGATCGAAACCCAAAAATGGTAACCTAAAAGGTAAATGCTATTTAATAATTACTAAATAATTATTAAATGAGAATGCAAAGGTGCATAAAGTGAAATCTTAAGAAGGGAATAAAGAGAATTTAATAAATGAAATGAAATTAATGGTTTACTCTAACATAGTTAACCCCTGATGAAAGAGTGCTAAGAGAAGTCTCCATCAAGGAAAATTCGAATTCCAACTTCCTATTGACTTAGAGGGACCTAAGAGTAACCCTAGGGTGTTATTTTGGTGAAAAATAAGTGCTCACATGATAATTGTATGTTTTGTGGGTCTAAATTTAACCTTTAGTGGGCCTAGATGACTTTGGAGAGCCTCCAAACAAGTCACTTTCTAAGAATTTCGAAATTTGAGTGTTCACATGTTTTCTTCCACCACCTCCTACTTGGTCAAGCTACAATTTTAAGAGGGGGCAAGGATGCAAGAAAAGGGAGGCTTCTTGTTAGGACTAGTTTTAGCTAGTGGGGAGTTAGAGGCCTTTTTAGAGGGCTTGGGGGAAATTAGTGAGTTGTCTACCCACTCTCTAACTTTAGAGACTCGTAGGGCTTTGGAGACTTGGAGGGAAGGAAAGGGAGCTCTTCCTCAACTTTTCAATACCATTTGCAAAGAACCAAGGTCAGTGCTTCTTGCCCATGTAGTTTTTTTTTCTTTCATTTTGAAGATGGATATTGGTGTTGCATTCATGAGCATGTAGGGAGTAATAATATCATTTCAAGTATATTTTATTGTGCTATATTGCATCATGTTGTGTTACATTGTGTTCTGTATGAAGATTGGTTGCACTTATTTCTTGCCTCTTATTTTCTTTGCTTTTGACATGAGTGTTGTTCATGGGTGTGAGGACTTCACTCGCCCTTATGGAAGGAACGAGAGGTCCAAGGTGAAGGGGTTAGTTGGGCTTGGTAATGTAGTTGAGAGCCTTGGAGTATGGTCTCCATTGTAGCCATAATCATTCATATCTTGCTTTGAGGATGATAAGGGAAGTATGTTGGAGAGAGGAAGTTTATGGAGTATGAGCTCCAAGAAAGATATAGTTGTTAGTAGTGTGTATGGGAATCTACTGTGAAGAGGAGGATGATTGTGAAAGCCCCGAAAGGGCTTATTTTAGATATTGTTTGATATGGAAAGTCTCCACTTTGAAAATCCCACCTTCACCCTATGTTCATGGTTCCATTTGTGAACCATTATAAAAATATCTTGGGTCGAGGTTGTTGAAGTGTTGCATTGTGACGTTTATGCATTTACAAGATTGTATGTGGCATCCTGTTTGAGCCTTGTATTCCCCTAGCTCGAGGGTGGTCTCTTTGGAGGCCTATGGTTGAAAGGAGAGTATCCATGGTTCTTGTTGTTTTTGTGTTTTGTAATTGCAGGTTTTGTGTTCTTTGGATCATAGAAGAAACTTGGGATTACCTTATGTAAAGATGTAGCAAGGGATGTGTCATTTTTGTAATGCATTTGAAAGATGAAACCTTCATTTATGTCATTGAGCATTGTATCTGCAAAGATGAGATCCTTGTTTATGGCATTAATGTATTACAATTATAGAAGTGAAATCTTCATCTTAGGTACAAAATTGTGAATAATGATTTCATGTAAGTAATGGAGAAATTGGAATATGTCCATATGTATTTCATTGTAGTTTTTGTCACATTCATTTAGCTATAATGAAATTGAAAGATTAGGGTAGCAATATAGTTATGGCTGGATGTAAAGGAGCTTTATGTCCAAAGGTAATCTATTGTTGACACTCAAGTATTGTACATGTAATGTAGAATCACACTCATCCTGAACCGTGAATCAATAAAAAGTATGCATTTCAAATTTTTCATACAAAGAAGTTCTATTTTGCATTGTTAAAAAAGAAAAGTCATTTAAGTTTCATTGATCATAGAAAAGATTAAGCTATTAGTTTCATGTTGATGTTGTCTCTGAATGCTTTACAAGTGATAAGTTTAATTTTAATGTGCAAATAATACTAGTTAGATTCATTAAACTAGATTTTTACAATGAAATATAGAAATAACATCAAAGGATTTATAACTTCATGGCTAATTGGAGAAGACAAATCTAATAGGTAATTTAGTATAAAATTTCCTTGGGAAATAAGTTTTTAAGTGCATATTTAACTCTCTTCTTTTTGTATGAGAATGGAAAAAAATAACTCTTATCCATTCCAATAGAGATCAATATAATAATCAGAGAGAATATGCCTAGAACCCCTTAAATAGAATACTAATAAAATGATATTCTTATCTAAGAGACAATGGAGAACTACACTAAGAAAATAACCTATGGAGAAAAAAGAAATTACTTAGTCTAAGTGGTCCTTGACATTACATGTAGTTCATGTGCCCATTGAAATTTTACCTTTTGGCATAAAGAGATTATAATATCTCATGTTGTTCATACAACACCATGTAAGAGGTCGATCCAAAGATTGAGGAAGAAGGACATTTAAAAGAAATATAATTAAATTTTCCCTTCACCCTCCCCAACTTTCCTCCACCTTAACACACCATCTACCCTTTCTCTGCATCTTGTTAAATGCACCCATTCCCTGCCTTCGAGCTGCCTTTTCTTTCTTTCATGCATTGGGGACAATATCTTACCTCCACCCAAGACGTGAAGCATACAAGAAGACTAGACATGTCGCCCTCCCCAATAAACTTAAAAAGGATTTTAATGGCATTAGATCTCCTTGGAAGTGCCTCATGTGCATTGGAATGTGATTGGACAAATGGGTTGTTGTTTGCTTAGGACAAGGAACAAGGGCTTAATGGTAATGGCCACAAGTTTTTTTGAGGGACACAAATATCCTCCTGATGAATTGTCCATCTGTACTTTTAAAAACTCTCATTATGCATCCATAGCATCCATCTTTGACATAAAAAATGGAGTTAACGAAGAATACTTTGTCACAAAAATCATGGTTGACTTCATCTTATATGATTTGATTGATGAAAACTCATCACACGGAATGCATAATTTAGTTATAAAAGACAATATTTCTTTTATAACTATATTATTATTCAAAATTTTCAATTACTATCATTTTATATTATTATTATTTTCTCATTTAAAAATTATTATCCTAAATTGTATTTCTTGACATTGAAGGAGTGGCTTAATCTATGAAGATTTTACTGTTCCTTCAATGCATGAAGCTGCACAACATCACGAGATCACAACAAGGAGTCCCTTCACTTCAAATAGTCCTATGATCCTACATAGGCAAAAAAATGCACCAAAATTTTCAACTTGTGAATGTCAAATGAGAAGAAAGATATTCATTCGATATTTGACTCATTCAATCTAGCTCCTTTGACGTGCAAAACTACACAACATCACAAGATTGCAACAAGGAGTCCCTTCACTTCAAACAATGTTGCAATCCTATGCAGGCACAAAATAAACCACAATTTTTGACTTTCTAATGTCAAATGAGAAGAAAGATATTCATGATAGTTGACTCATTCTATGTAGGTCCTTCAACACATGAAACTACACAACATCGTGAGATCGCGACAAGGAGTCCCTTCGCTTTTGTAGGACCAAAAAAATGAGTTAAAATGCATAACATACTATGAGAAAATCACAAAACTCAATAATCATACGTTAGCACCCACTAGTCTACCATGAAAGCCAAACTAATTAAGAAAGCAATAGAAACCCCCTTTTTCGTTTGTAGTTCCCATGTTCTTCTTTCTTCTCCAAATGATTGTAGCTCCAATTTTCCTATAGTGCACACAAGATTGAACCCAAAGCCTATGATGTGGATAATGCCATGGGAATACTTGAAGTTTTGATTTAATGTGAGAGAGAGAATGCAAAATGCAAATTAGTAGAGACTCAAAAACTCAAAGATTCAAGGACTCAAGACTTAAGCATTATCACCCTGAAATGAGAGGAAGGGTGTCCATTTTATAATTTTCATGTAGGGTGAGAGCACTGGATTTGTCACCCATAGACATGCGATGTGGCAAGAGATTCCTATGATGCATATGATGGACTATGCCAAAAGTAGGATTCTATGACACATGAGAGTCAAATTTGGAAGAGAATCTATGATGCGTCATAAGATTCCTCAACCCACTTAAAGCCAAGAATTTATGATGAATAAGCCAAATAGGGACATGCGTAAGAGGTAATAATATTTGATTATGACAAGTCTCAGCCAAGTGTCAAAGGAGAATCCATGAGGTGTCACATCCAAGTGTCATGATGATGAAATATTTTATGGAATATTTGAATTAAAAATCCTTTTATTCCACAAAATAAGAATTAGTAGAAAATGGAATTAATGATGGAAAATAGAACTTAGGAAATTGTAAATTTCCATGGTTTGCAGATAATGAATCAATTAATTAATAAAATTAATTAATTGAGGATGATAATCAGGAAGAATAATTAGTGAGAATAATATAATTAAATTATGGGTTATTTAATCCTATAGAGAAAATTAGTAGATGATTGGCCAAATTGATTAAATGAATGCGACCACATCTTTTGATGAAAATGTGATGATGATGGATATCGAATAAGATGATGAAAAGGTAGACCAAAGCCATGGTCAAATTAATTGATAGATAAAAATTGATAACATGCCAAGGACACATGACATGAATAAATTGATATGTAACATTTAACCGACATTGTAAATGCTATAGGATTAAAATTGATTGATAGGGTTTGATCATAATAACATCGACGAACATTGTCAATGTTATTAAAATGGTTGATGATGCCATGATCTGACATTGAAAGCCTCAACAACATCAAAGATTTAATGACATGAATGATATTTTGACCTAGCACTGAGAGCCATGACAGTACTAAGGTCAGACTGATAAGATTGATAAGTTGATAGGTTTCCAAGGCACTAAAAGCCACAAAAATGCCTAGGAGCGGATGAATGATGATTGATTTGAGATGTTTGATATGTTTTGGGTTGATTAAGATTGATTTTGAGTGATTCCAAGGTGATTTGGGGTGATTCTGAGTTGATTTGATATGATTCTGAGTTGATTTGATATGATTCTGAGTTGATATGAAATTGATGTGAAAGGGGATACAAATGACAAAATATGGTCAATCTGGCCAAAAGATCAAAGTTAGTAGAATGATAAAATGGGACAAATTAGTATGAAGAAGTGATGAGGTCTTAGATGCGAACCATTTTTTGAGCGTCTACATTTTTCCCCTCTTTGATACAATGTGATTTAGAGTGTTGTATCAAAGAATAACTGATGAGAAAGCCACAACATGCCCCAGTACGGATGATATATATGGGTGCCCCCTCAAAAAATTGACTAAGATAAGCATATGATAAGTCAATTTATCAACAACAAGAAGAAAAAACCATAGCAACTGACGAAATGAAAATCAGAGCTAAAATGTGAAAGTTATGAGGCCTAGAGTGTAGACCCGAAACTGTGCATGCATGCCCAAAATGATGGAAAGATGTCATAACATGAGGGAAATCATCAAAAATGGTCGTATTTGGTCAAATATGATGAGACAAATGTTAGACTGAGGTTGCACCAGGTGGAAAGTCATAGAAAGTTGATTGACAGTGTAGGATGATGCAAGAATGCATGAATGCAAGATGAAGATGATTTGGTGAATTAGAAGACATGATCATGGTGATGGAGAATGAGATGAAGAAGATAGATGAGATGAGAAGATGTTAGTATGATGGAAAGACTTTTTCTTCTAGAAAGTGCACTATATGTCAAATGGAGCTTTATTTTGATATGGCAAATGGAATGCAATGCATCATGGCATAAAGGGCCAGAGCGCAAATGCAAGCCTTTTGCGTAAACAAGCACAATGCAAACCTTGTCCTTCTTGAGGCATATGTACATGCCCCAGACTCTCAAAAGGTACATTGTAATAGACAGAAAAAAAAGATGACCATGAACCATCCTGGCCACTCTCATAGATCAATTTATATCATCGAGTAGCATAGGGACATGATCAAAGAAAAAACAAAGCAAAAATAAATCACTCACTAAATAGTGTGAGCCAACAGTTATTCTTGTCCATTATTACGTTCTTGTTAATGTTTTAGGTGTGTAGATAGTGTTCGACATGTTGATAATGTGATAGTTCTGGTTGTGGATTCAATTGATAAGTTCATAGTGACTAGTTGGATTGATTGTTGGTTCACGTTGCTCAGATATTGGGATTGGCATTGAAGCGTAGTGCTTTGATTTTCAGTCTGCAAAGTGCAAGTGTTTATGCAAAAGGGGTGGTTATCCATAGTGAAAATGTACAAGGTTTATTGCAAATTTTTGACGAGTTTTGTGATTTTTAGGGTTTTTGGGAATATTTGATTTTTTTGTGTGACTAATTTCTTCAGGTCATTTTGTGATTTTTAGGGTTTATCTCAGGACATTTTATGATTTTTAGTGCTTTTTTCAAGATCGTATTTGAATTTTTTTAAGGATTTTTTTAGGACATTATGTGATTTTTAGTGATTTTCTCAGGATCATATTTGAATTTATGTGATTTTTAGTGATTTTCTCAAGACATTTTATGATTTTTAGGGAATTTTTTCAGGACATTTTATGATTTTTAGGGATTTTTTCAGGACATTTATGTGATTTTTAGTGATTTTCTCAAGACATTTTATGATTTTTAGGGATTTTTTTAGGATCGTATAAGCATAGAGAAGTGTTAGTTCCAATCCATTATGCGATAGATTCAATGGATAAAAAGCACTTAGGGGTATGCCCCCAGTTCAAATTCAAACTCATGCACCATGTAGGTAATATGCCCCCAGACAAGACGCAGACTATGTACAAAGGCCAATGACAAAGTGTGTACAGACTGGTAATGCTTGGTAAGATAACAAAGGACATTAACCAGTTCATGAGCCATGATAAGGAACCAAGGATGTCTTGCAATATGAAGGATATGATCAAGGAATGATAGAGGGAAAAAAGACCAGATGGAATCTTGATAGATGGAGGAGCAACATTGATTACACATGGCGCCTATTTGCCAGGTTTTCACCATGGTACTTGCCCAAAGCGCCTGTTTGCCAAGTTTTCACTTTTGGACAGAATTTTTCTCTTGACTCAATTTTTTGTGCCAAGATGCCTGTTTGCCAGGTTTTCATCAAGGCATCCATTTTTTCATGACTTTTTTCACTTTTTTTCTTTTCTTTTTTCATGACTTTTTGCTATTTTTTTGATATTTTTTCAAGACTTTTGGACGAAATCAAGAATGTCACTGCCAAATGCTGAGAAGATATCTGTTGTTGGTGTTGCTAGCTGATGAGCTCTGGATCCATGATTGACCATAACTATGGAGGATTTTTTCTGAGTCTACAGCTAAAATCAAACCACTAGAAAGGCCTCCAGAGATACCATCGCGTACCATATGTAAGACAATGTCTATCTCTTTTGAATCAAGGCATCTAAGGATAATGGGGTCAATAGAAATGTCATGTGGGATGTCACTGATGATGACATATGCAAAGGCTTGTTGGATAAAGGATTGATTTTGGTTATTGTACAAAGTAGGTAGTTGGATTTGGGGATAAACAAAGGGATATAAGGGAGGGTTGGGAGGGTTGAGACCAATGACCTTCCACATGAACGCTGATTGAGAGAGCTCCAAAATACTTTGTGGCATGTTGAACACTGGATCACTAATATTCATGGCATCATATTTTTCATTTTGTATCAGTGGGAGCTGCTTAGCTTTTGATTTTTTATAGTCTAATGTCACCTTTTGATTTTCACCAAGAGACCTATGCTTGCTATATTTTTCTCTTTTTGCTTTGTAACTAGAAAGTGGAGTTGGCTCCCCAAAATATGCCAATGTGTTCTCTTTAGGAGAAACTACTTCTTTATGATCTTTAGTCATAATGCCTTCAAATTCTATTATAAGAGTGTCATCATTGTCGAATCGATCAAAAATTGGTGGTCCACGTTGGTCCCAATCCAAAGGTTCAAGATAAATTGAGGAGATGTCATCATCAGTGTTGAATGGGCTTTGGTTGAGGGTAGATATGTGGGTAACTGATTCAACTGGGTCATTGGGGTTATGCTTAGAGGCTAGGAGATTGTTGATTTCAAGTGGGATATCCTCATATGTCTTTTCATAGAGTATAGAATAATAATTTTTTATTTTATTTTATAAAATAATTTAAGAAAGGGATAATAAAATAATTTTCTATGAGAATGCATCTTTTTAATGTAATATATATTAAAAAGGTAATTTTTAGCATTGGGCCAACTGGGTACGTGAGTTAATTAAATTCATTAAATTTGAGTAGAAGGAGAAATTTGTTGAAAGTTATTTTCAAGGTTAAGAAAATAAGTTGGAACTTATTTAACAGATCACATTGATGAAAAAAAATGGTATACAGAATTAAAAAATTTGAAGCTGGATACTACAACTATCCTAACCATAATTCTTAAACCCC
This sequence comes from Cupressus sempervirens, assembly GCA_028749045.1. Classification (NCBI taxonomy): domain Eukaryota; kingdom Viridiplantae; phylum Streptophyta; class Pinopsida; order Cupressales; family Cupressaceae; genus Cupressus; species Cupressus sempervirens. The sequence continues at coordinate 511,775,133 of CM053792.1, read as the reverse complement.
AATCTTAAACTTAATCTCAAAAACTAAGTCTACAATCCTAAATCTCAAACTAAATCATAATCTTAATATAAAAAGCCTTAATCTTTAATACCAAACCCCAAATCATAAATCATAAACCAAAGGATTATGGTAAATCTCAATCCTAAATGTTAAACCCTACTATTAAGTACTGATATAATTTGTTGATCTAAAATATAATGTTTCTCTTTTAAAATAAACAAATTCAATAGATAAAAAATTAATTTTAAAATCAAACCAATTACATAAGAGTGTAATGAATTCAAAACTAAATGGTTGCCTTATTTTATTTAAATACATTAAAAATAAAAATAAAAATCCATGGTTAGCAAATAAGTCACTAATTTTTTTTTCATGATTTTCATGTTATTTTTATGCTCTCTTCATCTCTAACCTATAGTCATGATGAATCCAAAACTGATTGTTTCATTGATGCAAACTATTATAAAGAACATATATTAGAAAGAAACAAAGATTTTACATAATTTTTTTCAAAATAAAGTTTTCTTATTATATTTATATTGATAAATATGAAAAAGCAATGTTGATACTATCTTAATTTTTTAGTAATTGAGTTATATAAATTTAAAAAATATATGAATATGTTAATTCTCATTCTATTTTTGTATATTTATATTTATTAATTAAGAAATAATATTTTTTACATATTTCCAATTTTTTGTCATCAAAATTTAGAAATATAATAAAAGTTAAAACTTGATAGAAAATATAGAAACATCTTTGATCTACGGGGAGGCACCTATAAACAAGACAATGCTAAAAATGATAATGCCTTCTAAGAAACTTAATGATATAAATTAGAATGTTGATATTCAAATATCTTGAAAATTCAAATGAGAATTATAACTATAGAAAGATATTAGAATGAATAGTTTTTTCTGAGATCTAAAACTTCTCATTAGTAGGATAAAAAATCAAATATGATCTAGAATCTCTCATTAAATAAGATTTTTAAAAAATCAAATATATGTGTATCACAATTGTCTAAGATATCTCTATTTATCACATCTAACCTATGTAATTTGGTTTGAGCATGAAGTGTAGCTCCATAAAGGAATTCTGATCAAACCTTTTGACTTAATTTCATTCTTCTTCGCTTCTTTCACACAAAACAAATATTGCATAGATCTAACATTTCCTTGGGCTATCTGTTCTAGGGTGAGTTACCTCTATCCATCCTTTGAACTAACTTCAATCCCTTGCTTTCTCTTTAAAAGAGTTCACATTTCTTGTTTCCTTCTCTTGCTTTCTTACATGAATAAATAATAGAAATACATTGATCTAACGTGAAGGAGAATTTAGGCCAGCCATAAAACTCAAAACTAGAATGAATATCACCATTTTTGGTCCAAAAAAAATTTCTCACCTCATGCCCTTTTGTGGGCATTCTGATGGGTGTCAAGAGCTTGAGACATTAGAAAAAATCTCCAACAAAACTAGTATTCAAATTTTACTTCAGCACTGTCCTTCTCTTTCTTGATTTGTCTGTCTTCACTTGGGTTTTTGCTAATTGATGCAAAAGGATATTTGGGTCAAAGGATTTGGGAAGCTATGAAAATGTCATTTCACCATGCAAGAACTCTCTTCCATTGAACTCATGGAAATCCAATCCGCATCATTCAAACTGAATCCAAAGAATAGTCACTTCCTAAAAGCACTACCCACCACATGAAAATGTATCAAAAAATCACTATAAGAAAATGAAAATGGGAAATGCAGAAGCAAGGTGGAAGGGATTCAAAAATATATTTTAAAAATGTTTTGGGGGGAGTTTTATAAGCGGGAGTTTTTAAAATTTTAAATATTTGTTGTCATCACTTCTCTTCTCGTCACTTTTTTGTTTTCCTTCGTTTCATCTACTACTGTCAGTGTATGATATGATGAATGTCATATGTATGTATGGTATATTATATCTTACATCATAGCATGCACTTTTTGTTTGGAGATTAGCTTTTCCCTTTTTGTAGAGGGTTAAATTTTTTTGGGGAATGGGAAAAGAAAGTTAGGAAATTTTAGAAATTAGGGTGTTAGTTAGCATGTGACGTGTAGTGTTAAGGGGTGTTAGGTATTTAGGGATTATAGTGATTGGGTTAGTAGTATAGTATTAGTTCTACTAGTTGTTGTATTTAATATTTAGGTGTCATATTATGTATAAATCGCAAGGATGTGAGTTAGTATGGTTTAGGAGAGTAGTAGGAACTTGGGCATAAGAATAGGGTTAGAAATTGTAGGTTAACGTTACTTGAGTATGATTAGTGTTTAGAGAATATTCAGAGTAGATATAGTTAATATTTTGGGTTAGTGATTTAGTAAATAAGTTAATGCAGCTAGAATATTGAGTATGAGTTATGGGTAAACACATGGAAAATTTGTATAGGCATTATTGCATGATATTTATATAAAAGAATATATTCATGATATGTTAGTTAGTGTATGTAAGGACTATATATATATATATATGCCTTGTATGTTATTTAATAAGAATAATAAATAATCATTTTTTTTATTGTGAATTATGAGTTTAATATTTCATATTAATTAATTCAAGGTATTATAATAATTTGGTTGAAAATAGCTAGTTCTAAGAAATGAATTAATTTGCATAATTGATATTTAAATAATTCCAATAAAAAGTAAGTAAGTAAAAAAGAATTCATGGTAATTAAAGTGATTAGTCAATACCTAAGTTAATCAATTTAGTTATGGTTCAATGAAAATAATTAAGTTTAAAATAAGCAATGAGAATAGCTAAACCATGAGATGGTAACAAGATGTTGGAAATTAGATAAATTGAAGCTTGTAGTAATTTAACTAATATTTGAATTCCTTCATGAGATTGTTATTATGGGGGCTCAAGTATTGAATTATAATTGAATAACACTAAATTGTTATATATATCTTAGGGCTAATCATATAGTTTGGGAAGTTGTCAATCATGAAAAATGCATATACAATCCGACCTAATATATACTTCAATACAGATGCAATATAAAGTGATCAATGAGAGTCCAGTGTTATATTCATGTGTATATAGGAATGGATATAGAAGTGTATCGATAAGATAGTCATTGGTAGCTCATATTGAGGGGTCTATAGTCATATAATAACATAGGGTTATTATGTATACTTTATGGTGGGGTATGAACCTATGCACCCATATCATGACATTGAAATTTTATGTTAATACCCTACTTTCCAAGAACATATAAATTGCCTATCCAGTAATGTAAGAGATCTTTAAGATGTTTATTTTGAATTAGGAAATTGGGAATGGAAAGTATGGAACAAATTATATGTGACATCATATTTCAAATGCTTTCTCAACAAGGTCTTACCTAACAACCTATTGTCTTGAAAGTCGATAATACCTAACCAGGCATATTACTTGACCCTAATAAACCCTAATAAATACTAGGAATGTGAGTCTCATAATTATAGTTCATCTCCATCAAGTCTTCAATGATGTGGAAACTAGAGTTTTTAAACAAAACAAGTCATCAGATCATGACACCAACTAGAATAGAATATTTGATCAATCAACCTAAATAATCACTTTCAATTTAATGATTGGAGCATGTATAATCCTTTTGAATTCAATGGGTACTCAAAGACCTTGAAATGTTGCTTCTCGAATACCAAACTATTCGACAACCTTGTTGCAATATGCTCATGACATTGTGTACTCCCTTAAGTTTATCCCTTTCAAAAAAACAAAAAAAAAAGTGTGGTTGTGTTCTACCCTATAATTTCAGGTATGACATCCCCAATCATAAAAATGATCAAGAATGTAGCCAAGATTGATCCTAGGGTCCCAAGTCAACCCAAGATATTTGTAGTACCATCTTTTAAAAATATTATTGTCCAAGGTATTCAAATAATTGATCTCTTGAAAATCTCTCAAAATCAAATATTGCATAAAATCTATCAACTCTTCAGAAGACTTCTCTCCAAAAGAACTAAACTATAAAACCAAAGGAGTAAACTTTAATAAGTCATCATTGGCTTCCTCAACCTAAATTGCTAAATCATAATCCCAAGTGACCCCAGGGTTCCATATTAATCTCATAAAGGAATTGTCATGCTACTATTGCATTAGTACTCTAATAATAACTAGAAAAACAACGTGCTCAAAGTGTACTCTCCTCCTATGTAAATTTGAAAAGTAATCATCATTAAAGTCCATACTAAAAAACCTAAGAAGGATGAGCTCAATTCCATATAATATATCTTTCTAAGGCATCTCATTGAAAACCGCACCAACTAATTTATTATCAATCATGATCCTATGCAATAGAGAAAATAATTTTCTTTTCCAAAAAAAATAAAATCCAAGATATCTCTAAATGATGTCCCAAAAATGAAGGAAATCATATATCATCACAACTCTACAATCTGCTAACTAGGGAATCACTTTGTGGTTTCCAATTAATATCATAACATTGGACGTTGACCTCCAAGTATCAAATAAAGAGTTCCAAGCACAACACACCCAAATAATCAATGTGACACTATTCCAAACAATGTCCACCATCTCATTGTAGTGTATATAGTGATTTCACTTACTCAAGAGGAAGCAAAAAATATATAAATTATGTTTAAAAGGACACTCACAACCAACTTCCCTATAGCCTTTCAAGGCTTAACAACCATATGAAAGATTTAAAGATCTCTCTCTAACTAACATGGAGGTGTAAGGGAAGCAATAATAAATATGAAAACCCAATGAAAATATAAGAGCTATGAATATTATAAGAACTAAAGATACATCTCCTATGATCAAATCATCTTTACCAACAAGTCACAACCATAAAGTACTCAATTTATTATTTGATGAAGTCATCCAATTCATATTTATCCAAAGAATTAAAGTCATCTATGGATGGATCAGAAAGTGGATATTAGTATTAATTAACACTAAGATTTTTCCCACAGCTAGAATACTCAACGTAGCTCCTTAACGAGTCACATAGAATCATCCCAATGAATACAAGTTCCTCTACTTCCTAAAAGGAAAACAATCTTTTGTAAGAGTTCAACAAGTTGATCATCAAAGGACCTTAAAGATCTAACATACCTCCATTGTAATATCCCAATATAGTCATCAAGCCATACAAAAACCTTATTATTCCAAACCTAAGAACTTGCAATAGATCACCCAAATTATACATAATTATAATGCAAGAACATCTTATTTTAAGAGAAATCTTGCCTCAACAAAAAAATATTATGTTTCCATTTTGCTTCAATTTGACAATTTATTTTAGTTTGTTGATCATTTTAGTTTTCCTTATTTTGTTTGAGGAAACACTGGTGATGTTTGGAATATGATCTAGAACTAATCTAGTTCTTATTCCTAGGTTCACATCTTGTTTGAATCCTTTTTGCTTGAGTTGTAATTAATTCTCTCTTGGGTAGTGTGTTATTGCCAGTTTTTGTGATCATTGGTGGATTATGATCTTGCAATGGAAAACTACGAACATGAATCTTTGATGGCATATTTATCAATGCTCTTGGATCATATAAGGACCTAAATCTAGAACCATGAGTTTTCAAATAGTTTATTAATGTGTTCCTTGATTTAGGACCAAACTTATTTGGTTGTGATATATTTCATATCCTTGGGGAATATTTTAGATCTTGAGGTTGACCTGTGTCATGCCTATATATTGTAACTTGATGTATCTCTCAAGGAAATCAGTTCTTAAGATTGATATATTAGACATTTATATTAGATCTAAGTTCTATCACTAAATATTGAAAGCAAGGAATAATATATGAGCCTTATATGTTAGAAGGGTAGTTGTTGAACATTTATACATCTGATTTTCTATGAATCAGTGTTGATATCACTTGGTTTTATCTAAATACTCATAATTTTCATTGTGTTTAATCTTATTGCATGATTATATCAATCTATTTTGGGACTCTCTAACTCACGACTATGTAAAGTTCACTTTCATGAATGATCACCAAGAATAGGCCACCAAAGTTTACAACACAAAATTTCATAAGATGGGCTCTTGCAGTTTGGAAGATTTGAAGTAAATAGAAAGTATCATTTCTTAAAACTTAAATTTGTAAATTACAATATGATTTTGTGGTTCTAAAAAAAGAATAACAATAATACTAATGAATATTACAAGTATAAGAATGTGTGATAAAAATTGTGTTGTACCAAATTAACTCCAACATGCTACAAAAATACCTTTGAGAAACCATCAACTAGAAATCCTCACTACCTTGACAAAGTATAGTATGTCAATTCCTATGAAATGATGTGATTGGCCTAAAACCAAGCAAAAAGCTCCAAACTAACAATTTGATCTATTGAGTACTCTTATAAGTGGTCATGCTATCAATGATCTAATCTATGCTTAAAATCTATCCATGATCGATTTGTAAATGAACATATGGAATAACAAGATGGATGGTAAGGAAAAAAACACCACTATAAACTCTAAAATTTAGACCATCATCCTTCCAACACACTCTAACCATCTGTAATAAGCTCCATCATTTCTTGATGAGAATCCAAGGCATGGATACCCAACCAAGAATGGTTTCTAATTTTCTTAGAAAGGTATACAATGTAACTCCAAGTGCCTTCCAAAATAAAATACATATCATGGATTTTTTTAATTCTTTGTTAATCCCTTGTAGCTTCTACATGAAAGAATTCAAAAATGATGTACAATGAGAAAAAATAATCTTCCAATCCAATTTAGTATGGTATATAGCATCACTTAATGAAGAGGATGAATTGTCAAGTATGTAGATGTCATATTTATGTCCTCCTTTCCCAAAATGCACATAAGAAATTACTAGGGACTAGCAAAGAACATTATCAATGATAAGGATGGAAAATTTCTTAGTTGATTTTGGCAATAATTATTTCAACTAGATGGAACTAATTTCACTCCTAACACTAGTTATCATCCCCAAAAAGATGGGCAAACTAAGATTGTTAAGAAATGTATAGAGGGATACCAAATAAGTTATTTTATAGGTCAAAAAAATATATGGGTTGAATGGATACATCCAGGATAATATTTTCATAACACTATTCATTATACGTCCATTAAAATGAGCCCATCTAAGGTGTTATACATGTATGAGGCAACCACTTCCAAAGACTTGATCACTCAATGAAATAAGTACTTGGAGCTAAAGACTTCATACAACAAAGCATTGATATCATGAACATCCTTAAAAAAAATATATACCATGCTCATAACCAACACAAAATATATGTAGATTGAAAGTGCATAGAGAGATCATTTAAAGTTAACAACTTGGTATTTTTAAGATTACAACCCTACAAGAAATCATCTCTTATTTTTAAGATTACAACCCTATAAGAAATCATCTCTTAAGGAAAGTGGGGTACAAAAACTTAAAGCACATTTCTATGGACCATACAATGGTGTAAAGATGATAAAGGAAGTTGCATGTGAGATAGAGCTACCATATAATCCTAGAATCCACAACATCTTTCATCTATCTAAACTTTAAAAAGTCTTCAGGAAATAAATTAGTCCTTTCAATGAATTACCACAACTAGATGATGAAGGGAAACTTGTTTTAGAGATGAAAGTTATCCTTGATAAGAAGGAGAGGATATTAAGGAATATAATCATTTTAGAGTACTTGGTAAAATGGAAGAATCTATTGGAAGAAGATGCTATAGGGGTGGGAGAAGAAATCATCACTCATTCCAAATTTCTCGAGGATAAACAAATTTAGGAAGGGTGGATTGTTAGGGACCTTCATGATGTATATATGTCATGTCCCCATATTTATAAGATTTAATTATTTAAGTAAATTAATAATAGAATAAATAATAAATAAACAATATAATTTCTTATTATATTATATCAATTGATAAATTATTTATTTATAATTATATTGATAAATAAAAGATGATTAATTAATAATAATCATAAGAATAAGAACATTATTCAAAGTTCCATTATATCAATGGGCGAATGCACCAAGTTGTGGGGCCAAAAAGATGACACCCATATTATTATTTAAAATTTCCTATAGCATGCACGTGCTATGGTTTAGGTTGTAGGAGCATGCATGCGCTATGTGATATCACATAAAACATCTATAACTTGTAGCCCATTGCATTTTCTCTCATTTCTTTTGTTGGTTGTCTGCTCTATCCCCACCAACATGCATGCATTTTGTAGAAGGTGAAAGTTTTCCTCTCTCTCCTCCTCAAAATGCCTCCTTGTCACTAGAGATCAAGATCGGGTTCATCGAGTATGTCTTCTAACCATGTTTTTGTATTGTTTTGTATGTTTTAGCATTTTTTTTTATGTTTTTTTAGTTTTGCTTCAAATTTGTTTATTTTTTTAAAATGCAATTTATTTCTTATCAAGAAATGTACATAATCAACTGATAAACCCTACACCATAAAATGATCCAAATCTGTAGCTTGATCAACAAAATCCTCCACAAAATCAAAATGAAAACCCTTGTGAGGAAGAGAAAGAACCTCCATGATCTCCATTGATCGCAAGACCTCCTCCTAGCACTGAGGACAATATAATGAATGAAATAGAAAGAGGGAAAACTCAATTAGAAGAAATCATTGGTAGGTTAAAATCTTGTGGGAAAACTAATCCTATGAGAGCACAATTGGCATCCTCCCTTGAGTCCATCATAAGCCACGTAGCTTCTATTAGTGGTCAGTTGGATATTTGGCATGTTAAGAGAGAAGAAAAAAGAAGATATTATGCAAAAAAAATTATCCTATGAAGATGTAAAAAATAAGGACATAACTAAAGATGACATATGTGCATTGTTTAAAAAGCTAGGACAAGAAGATATTTTTAAAACTAAAACTAAAAAGCTCCCCATCAACTGGTGCATCCATGATGATATTAGAAATAACTTTTAGGATAGATGGTGGATGGTCTTTGATGCCCCTCCTTGCAATAATCATGAGGTTCCAATATATTTCTTAAGGAAATTTTATTTTGAATTTGTCCTCAGGGAGATCCCCAATAATTTTGACATGTTAGATTCTCAGGGTAGAGGTGGAAGGTTGTCATTTGAGAAGTCAAGGGCACATTGTGACCCTAATACAGTTAGGATGCCCGCTATCAAGCCATAGGGTGAGCATTCATTATTCCTTTAGTTGTGAAGGAACATGTAAAGACTGGTACTCTAGGGACTATCAATTCTTTGACATAGACCCTCATTCATTGTGTTAGTCCATTAGTTGAGGAGGAGCCTCCTTTGCACTGTGGTCACATGCGCACATCATGTGGATCCTTATGCACATTTGGCAGTCACGTTGGAGACACTATGGATGATGGGATAGTCATTGATGACTTCCTAAGTGGTACATTTGGCATTAACACATAGGTAAATTTTTACAATTATAATAAACTAATTTGATCATATTTTGTATGTACAATGAATGACTAATAATTTAGCATGTCTTGACATTGTTCAAAATTCAAGGTAAGAGCATTGATGGCCCTAGTACAAATTCCTTAGCCCCATTTTACGTCCTATCAATAGGTATGTATTGATTTAACTATTTTAATTAATACATACATTTATTAAGTAATCATATAAAAGATTGGCAATTTTTTTTTATCCATGTGCATTAGTTCTCTAGTAGACCATCGACATTCATAGCAGACTCTAACCCTAGGCATGAAGTGTGCTTCATAGAGGTACATTTGTTTCATGTTAATTTAATTCATTTGATTATATTATATTCTATAAAAAAAAATGTAAATTGTATTATATGATTTGTAGTTGTTGACATTAAAGACTCCTCATCTTTTTCGGTCCATCGATCATGGAGTTTGTGTTGTGATGGCTAGTTCAAAGCCATTAACTGAGGTATGAAAGAGTTTTTATAGTTTTAGTTGTTATTTATAATAGTTAGTATTGAAATTTCAAATGGTATTCATAAGTATGATTAAGTGATTATATTGATTGAATTATTGTAGGGCCTTGTTACTCTCGATCAACTGTGAGCCTTTGAGGTGGATGTACAGAGTAACTATTTGATGGAGGTAAGAAAATAATTAATTTTTTTTTATCTTAGGTTGGTTTTGACAAATGAATATCTATACACTTAAGTCATTTATAAGTTATTTATTGAGTTCATGTCGAACAAGTAATGCATGTTGAGCATAATATGTCAGATAGTGCATGTCGAGTCACTAAAGTGTTGAGCAACAGTATGTGTTGAGTGATTCAAGTGTTGAGTAACTAGTAAGTGTCGAATCACTCAAGTGACAAGCATATATTATGTGCTAGGTTATTCAGATGCCAAGTGATCAATGGATGCTGAGTCACTTAGAGACTGAGTTACAACATTAAAGTTGTAGTTGATGACGAGCATAAAGGACTTCAGATGTTGAGTTATACAATTTTGACATAGTTGTTTGTAATGGCACAAACTACTATGTAAATCATTTCTGAGCTAACTTAAGGATTGTTTTGCAATCTTAGATGATAAGGATGAATCTTAATTGATGATCCCTATGTAGTACATGCATCCAATCATAAAAAGGGAAGGATTAAGTGGCAATATGGGTGAATCATAGTCATTGATTCATACCGAACCCTAAGTCACATATGCCTTCTTAAGGAGGAAAAAACTTATAAATTTTTTATGAATATAGTAATGAGAAAAGAGAGAAGTTTGCATGCACAAATAGAGCATTCATGGTGACTAAGGAGTTGTGATACATAGCAGAATTAGTTAGAGGAGAACAGAGGAAAGGAATTAGAAGACAACAGAGATACATCTGATAAAAAGGATCAAGTACACATCAGGAAAGAGGTGATCTATCATCAAACAATAGAGTTCCAATCAAAGGATCATTGCTGAGACATTCTAATAGGTAAATCAGGTAAATCTCTTAACAGAGTAGTCTTAATAGGCTATTATAAATCCTTTAATAGGGTGCTTACTTCATTGTAAGTTGAAGTCCTCTAGTTAGGCACACTTCTAACAAGGTGTTGAAATCCTTTAACATGGTAAGATCTAACAATCTTGTAAGCCTTTAATAGGGTAGACCTTTCACAAGGTAGATCATGTTTCATGATCAAAATATTGTAACCTTCATTGGATGCACCTTATTACTGCAGTAGAGGAGAATTGTGGGTGTCATCTCCACCCCATTTTTACCTTCTCTTTGGAGGGTTTCTAGGTAATCAAATATCTTGTGTCATACATGTGTTGAATGTTTTTACTTTTATGCTATGGATGAATATGCTTAATTTGGTATTTCAGTTTACCTATATGAATTGTGAGATGAATGTGTGGTGAATGATTATAAGGTGGAAGTTTTAAGTGTTGATTCACCCCCCCTCCTCCTCTCAGAGTTTACTTTTCCTATTGTATTTCCAACAATTGGTATCAAAGCCTAATTTTGGAAAGATCTTGGAGATGGAATTCTACAAGTTGGGAAAGACTATTAAGAACCTAAAGATTGAAATATAGCTTTCCCTACATCAGCTAAATGAAGCAAGAAATAAGTTAAAGTGATCACTAAAGAGAAGAAAGGAAATAGCTATTTAAAAGAATGACACACATTACCAAGAGATTGACGCTACTAATTTTTTTGTAGATGGAAACATAAGTGAATTTGATACAAAAATTGTAGATCTGATGGAAAAGAATGGAGCCCTAATTGAAGAGGTCAAAAACCTCAAGATAGAACAAGAAGTCCAATTAATATTGTTGTGTAAGGTGACTGAGCAAAAGAAGAAAGTTGAAGAGCACAAAGTCATGGTTGAAGATGACAAAAGGATATTGACCAATAGACTATAAGAGAAAACATCAGAGGTAAATAGGATTTCTCACATTCAATTGGAAACATTGAATCAAATGATGATTGCAAATCATGAACTGAATAGAAAAGATATTGAGATCTCAACACTGCAGTTGTAAAATGAACAATTGAGAAATGATTTGAAAAGAGAAAAGAGTTTGCTAAAAGCTTCAACAAACCTAATGAAGCTATCAAGTACTTTGAGCAATTGATGAGATCTCCTAGATCCAACAATGATACTTTTGGATTGGGTTACAATAGTACTAAAGAAGGAGAATCATCCAAAAGTGGTGAAGAAAGAAGTAACAAAGGTAAGAACTCCAAACCTACTTGTCATAATTGTGGTAAGATAGGTCATACTACCAATGTTTGTAGGAGCAAGACTGTAAATCAGAATCCTAAGCAAAATTTCATGGGTCATTGCCACAAATGCAACAAACAAGGACATTAGGCACATGAATGTAGAATCAAAACCATAAGCACACAAAAATTTGAAGGATATTACTATAATTATTAGAAGTATGGACATAGAGCATATGAGTGCATATCCAAGCCTAAATGGTCATCAAACAAGCAAACAAAGGTAAAGTACAATGGAAACTATTACAATTGGGATTATAACACTAGGTATAGTTGTCACTATTTTCAAGATTATGGATATGTTGCTAAAAATTTCATAAAAACACATTTTACACGTGACTACAAAAGATGGTCGAGTCAAACTACATGTTTTATTTGTGTAAAGACTAGTCACATAAGTAGGAATTGTCCAACAAGGTCAAAGGCACCAAGTAGTGAGTTCAAAAAAGGAAAAGGAAAGGTAGATGTTGAAAATGTCAGAGATGAGATGAACAAGACATGGAAGATAAAGGAATATTACAACACATTAAGTTTAGATGGGATCACTTCACCCAATGGGTCAGGTGATCACACCACCTCCAATTAAGCAATCAAGAGCTATGTGTGGGACTGATATTTAAAATACATATTATACATCAATTCCAAGGATTTAGTTTTGAAAAGATTATATATATACATGAAGAAAGATGCAAAGTGTTGATTATAACTTGGAAGAAATCTTTAAGTTGTGATAGTTTTCATGTTATTGCAGAGCATAAAGAGTTTCACTTTAGCTATCAAGTGAAATGTTAGTTGATGCCAAGCTATCAAAGGTGATAGTGTTGGCCAAGCTCATAGTAGTTTTTGAGCGTGAGGAAAATCACATGGAAACTGAGTGATTTTAAATTTCTATCGAAGCTGAGCTTACAATTGTGTAAGCATTGAGCATTAAATGTGAGGTTTTAAGGTCTATATGATTGATTTCTACTCATTTGACATCATTTGAATTTAAAGAAGAGCAAAAAGAAGCTAAAGGAAAATTGAAAAGATCATTCCAAGAATTTGAAAATAGGATTCAATAGTTTCTGAACACCATCTCAACAGATTTACAAAGGTATTCATCATGTGCTGAGCTACACAGTTTGAATTTTTGCAAACACTACGTTTTTGTAATGGCATCTAGTTCTTTAGCTACTAAGGTTAAAGAGGGTAAGGAAGTTTTGAATGTACAATTGATAAGAAATAAGATCAAACAACTAAAATTTAGAGCTATTCCTAATATTGTTTACAAGAAAGATCCATCTAGTGCATTATCAATGATAGCACCACAAGTTTTAATGATTTAGGATGTGAGATGTTGCTACACATGCAAGGTGGGTAGCATAGGTGACATAGATATTAGAGGAACTTATGGGAAACTATGTAAAAATGGAGTATTGAAAGATGAATTCGAAACTTTAGAGACAAAAGGGTTAACCCATGCCCTAGATTTCCCCAATGTCTTCAAAATAGGATGGATAAAGATAGTCCTGAGCAAAATTCATGATAATTCTATATGGTTGGAAAATGGACTAGTGAAGATCACAAAGAAGATTGTACACAAAGTAATAGGGTATCCAACCCTAGACTGACCTAGAACCATGAGGAGTGAAACAAAATAAGTTATTGAGAAGAATACTAGGGTAGTGTTGAATAAAAGAGGAATGATAATTAACATTATCTTAGATCCCTTGTTTGATTTTGCAATAAGCATTATAGCACACAAATTCTATCAATATAGTAGGCTCAATAGTGTACCTTGTATTGATGTTAACATGGGCTAAAAAATAATTAAGAAGGATCATACTTATGACCTTGTCGAGTTGCAATTGCAAAAATTGATAGAAAATTTGGGAGCAATAAGGAAGACCAAGAGTGCACAATGTAAATTTGGTTCAATTATTGTATGTATATTCTTCTATGTATAGAATACATTCCCCATGTTTGATAAAGTTGCATAGAAGACAAACAAATCTATTGTAGTGCAAATAGGTGAATTTATTGAGCAACTTGGAGAAAATTTTGAGTCCGTAATGACTAGCTACTTTGAAGAGTTTAAGAAGTCAATGAAGAAAAGACTGAGGATACTAGTTTCACTATTGAGAAACATTTCAATGATGTTTTCTTTCTAGTTGACACTGATTTCACATATGTATAGGCTGCAGTCCCAAGAGTAAGATTGCTAAGACCACTAGGCTATGAGATTAATGTGGATGAAACCTCTACAACAATTACAACCTTTCTTGTAGAAGATGTAGATATTAAAGCTACTACCTTTGGAAATTATGATGTGGCTAAATCTAAAATTAAAATGGATTTAAAGACTTTCTCAGTTATGAGAAAGAAAAATAAAATTGTCAAGAAGCTTAAAAAGAAATTTGGTGAAGGAGTAGAGGAAAATGAAGAAGAAGATGATGATGAAGAAGAAGGTGAAGATGTACCTACCCAAACACCTTTGTCCATTACTCAAGGTCAAGGTGAAGACCAAGAAGAAGAGGTAGAAATTGAAGAAGGTGTCAAGGGAGAAGAAGCCAATGAAGCACCTACAACCGTTGATAAAAAGAAGAGAAATCTTAAGACTCTAGTAGTGAGCAAGCAAAAGAAGGTTGCAAAACCCACACAACCTAATCCTATAGTTCCTACTACTAGGGAAAGCACAAGAGCTACTACTAAAGAGACTCAAGAAGTAGAACAACCAAAAGTGAAGAGGGTTAGATCAGCTAGTAAAGAAGAAGAGTCTAAGAAGAGATCGAGGAGAAAATATATAGCTTCAACTAAATCTAATGAAGAGAGGACAAAATCTAATTAAAATAGCCAATTCAAAGTGGTAAGTCATAGTCCTTCCTTAGATTTAGACAATATATTTGAAAACATAAAGAATAATGTTGACTTATCTAGTTTCACACATATTGAGTTTGATAAACTTAGAAAAATTGAGATGAACCAAGTAGAGGAGTCAATATATGTCATGATGGAAACATTGAAAAAAACTCCAATTGAGATTGCCAACTCATTACCAAAAGATCTATATGATAGAGTTGAGAAAAAGTGGCAATATAGTCTCAATATAGAAAGATAAATTAGAGAGACTACACTTGTACAAGTCATGCTAGAATTGGATAGGGCAACAATGAAAAAGGCAATAAAGAAGCACACAGGGAAATTTGAACCTAAATATAGAGCATTTAGCATATTGTAGAATAATATTAAGGATGTTGTACAAAAGACCACCTAGTTGTGAAAGTTATTATATGGTTTGACAACACCCAAGGCAATGGAGTAGACACCTATTGAGGTAGGTGAGGACAAAGATGAACAACAACAAGTAACTAAGGTTACTACAATTGAAACTAAGGCAATTGTACATGTGGAAGGCATTGAGATAAATGAAGATGCATAGGCTACAGTTGAGGTTGAGCAGCAAATAGAATAGAGTGTACTAGATACACTGGTGTTGAGTGACAGTCCTCAACATGAGTTGAATATAGACATTGATATTGTAAAGATTAAGGATGTTTCTAATACTATCACTCATAACATCAACCCTCTTACAGAGGAAGACTTGAAGAAAAAACTGATAGAATCCACTACCTAGGAAAAACTTTGTGAAAATCTGATACTGGTAAGTGTTGATGAGATTGAGAAGGTAGACAAGGCATCTGCAAGGGAGGAAATTTAGACACAAGAGAAATTTACAACTCCTCCTCAATCCACCATGATACAATCTACATTACCCATTGTAGTGTATCAAAGAAAAGAGCCATCCATGGCCAATATCAGCAAATTGGCACACATTGTGTCTGTACCAAAAGTTGCTACAAAAGTATAGGATACAACACAAGTTCTAACAGGTCAAGTAGATACTCCTGCACCTCTAGCACAAATTCAAGGTGAAATTGAAGTTAAAATGCAAGAAGTAGATAGGATTGAAGAGCTATATTCATCTACAAAACTTGATGAGCAACTAGCAATACAAACACTAGTGACTTTTCCAGGAGCTGCTACTCCTCCAAGTCAAGCTCTTCATAGGTTGAGTATAGAATATATACCTTTACAATCATCAAGGTCAAGTCCAAGAACATCCAAGGTAGATGAAGTTACATCATTTGGTGATGTGAACTTGGATAAAGTGATTGAGTTGCCAAATTTTGACCTTGAAACCATCACTATTGAATATATGAGCATACTGCAGGATGCTCTTGCAAAGAGCAAAAACCAAGAACTACTCAGAAGGGGGCATAGGTAGAAGAACACTTTTCTAGATATCAAAGAAATTTTTCTTGATGCATTTAGCCTACCAACACTAGAAGAAACAAAGCCTATCATAGGGAAGTTAACCAGCTTAGTTAAGAAGGTTAATGACACAGACCTGGATTCAAATGTGAAATTACTTGAATGGTCATAAAGAAAGTTTTAGAATAAGATTAATGAAAAGATATCAAGTGTTATTACACTATCACAGGTTGAGTTAGCAACCAAAATTGACAATGTAAAGAAGGTACTAGAGAACATTTTCTCTTTATACAACAATTTGTGCAATCCAACACTTTTCACACAGGAAGTCAGAAGTCACATAATAATTTTAGAGAGCCATATGCAGTCAACTAGAATAACTCTACCAAGGCCTCTAGCCGAAAGTGAGAAACATTTTAGGAATATTCTGAATTCCTAGAGTTAGTTAGCAGTGTTACATGCAGATGAAGCAAACATAAAGGTTGAAGTGATTAGCATCCAATCCATGTTGACTCAACATATGGAGATATTGCACAAGGAACTAGCCTTTACTGAAACACTCATGAAGAAAGATCTACATCTTTTTACTCATGAAGGCTTAGTACACCTTGCTATTGAGCTGGCCATCCAAATCAAATCATTGGAGGTAGCTTGTGAAAATTGGGATGTTGCTTTGAAAATTATGCTTGAGGTCCATAAATTTTTTTTTGAAAAACACACTATAAGTGTATAACCCTTTGACATAAGTCTCAAAAAGGGGGAGAAATAAGAGATAAAGGGGGAGATAATATTTTTGGGGGAGCTACTATTTTGAGAAAGGGGGAGTCAATGATAGAAACAAAGTACACAAATCAGCTTCTACAAATCTACTCAATAGGATGAATGATTTTGGTTTAGATATAGAATAACATAATTAACTTAGGGGGACTTATTGAATTTTGAGATATGATTGATAAGTCATGTTTTTCAAAATTTCAAAATTTTGAAATTTTGTATGTAAGCCGAACATAGATATTGAATTTCTAAGTTATGCACGTAAGTAATGACCAAGTATTTTTGTCACTCATGTCAAAGGGGGAGATTTTTGATCTTAGATTGGTTTTGACAAATGAGTATCTATACACTTAAGTCATTTATAAGTTATGTACTAAGTTCATGTCAAGCATAACATGTCAGATAGTGCATGCCAAGTCACTAAAGTGTCAAGCAACAATATGTGTTGAGTGATTCAAGTGCCAAGTAACTAGTAGGTGTTGAGTCACTCAAGTCTCAAGTAGATAGTATGTGCCATGTTATTTAGATGTCAAGTGATCAAGTTAAAACATTGAAGTTGTAGTTGACACCGAGCATGAAGGACTTTAGATGCTGAGTTATACAGTTTTGACATAGTTGTTTGTAATGGCACAAACTACTATGTAACCATTTTTGAGTCAACTTAAGGAATTTTTTGTGATCTTAGATGATAAGGATGAATCTTAATTGATGATTACTATGTAGTACATGCATCTAATTAGAAAAAGGGAAGGATTAAGCAACAATATGGGTGAATTACAATTGTTGGTTCATACCTAACCTTGAGTCACCTAGGTCTTCTTAAGGAAGACAAACCCTAAACTTTTTATGAATGCAGTAATGAGAAAAGAGAGAAGTTTGCATGTGCAAATAGAGCATTCATGGTGACTAAGGAGTTTTGATACATAGAAAAATTAGTTAGAGGAGAACAGAGGAAAGGAGTTAGAAGACAACAAAGATACATCTGATCAGAAAGTATCAAGTACACATCAAGAAAGAGGTCATCTGTCATCAAGCAAAAGAGTGCTAATCAAAAGATCATTGCTAAGACATTCTAACAGGTGAATTAGTTAAATCTCTTAATAGAGTAGTCTTAATAGGTTGTTGTAAATCCTTTAACAGGGTCTTACTTCATTATAAGTTGAAGTCCTCTAATCAGACACACTTCTAACAAGGTGTTGAAATCCTTTAACAGGGTAAGATCTAACAATCTTGTAAGCCTTTAATAGGGCAGACCTTTCACAGGGTAGATCATGTTTCACAATCAAAACATTGTAACCTTCATTAGATACATTTTATAATTACTATAGTAGTGGAGATTTGTGGTTGTCATCCCCACCCCAATTTTACCTTCTCCTTATAGAATTTTTGGGTAACTAAATATTTTGTGTCATACATGTGTTGAATGTTTTTACTTTCATGCTATGGATGTATATGATTAACTTGATATTTTAGTTTACATATATGAATTATGAGATGGATGTGTGGTGAATGATTTTAAGGTTGAAGTTTTAAGTGTTGATTCATCCCCCCCAACCTCTTAGAGTTTACTTTTCCTATTGTATTTTCAACAATTTTGTGTATACATATATTTGATTTCAATGTATAATAATTATTGATTCATATATACTTTGTTTGTATCAACTCCAAGTAGAGAGGAGCCTAAACAAGAGGATGAGCGAGTGTGTGAGGAATACAATGGCATTGCCATCATCTCCCTCCACTCGGTGATCGAAGACCTCTATGGATTTTTTTCCTGCCCATCCTAGGAAGGAAAAGATATAGTAATGGACACATGTATAGGCATTAGTGGACATATATCTTGGATTTTATCTTAGTGGACATATTTGACATATATTTGATGTATGACATATATTTGATGCATGACATTACTAGACTTACAACTTTGATGCATCAGCTTGTTCGTGTATGACATTGTTGGCTATTGTAATATATATCTTATTTTTCTTGTTTACATTTTAAGTATTTCATATAATTTATTTTAATGTAATTTGCATCCAAAATAAGGGTAGGAATCATTATAATAAGCTTTGATATTATCTTTTGACATGTGAATAAGGCTACAATATTAATTTGTATTTAGATTGTACAAGTTATGAGTACTTTTGATTATGAGTGACTTATTTGGAGTTATTGTTGGGATGAAAATAAGGAAACTTGAATTCTTATTACTGTTATACAACTAACATTGAAATTTGAATCTTGATTTGGTTGCATTATGTAAATTTCTAAGCTTGAATCTTAGTATCATCATAAACATTTCAAGAGTTTATATATGCTTTATCTTCACAACACGAGAAGACTTGAAATAAAGTTTTTAATTTCTTAATGGAATTTAATATCAAGATTTCTTTCTTATCCATCTCTTTGAGAGCTTCATTCATGGAAACACATTATATATGCTCTTATTATTATTCATGTAGCTATAGTTGTTGCATTTTTTCTTACATACCTTTTGTGTGTCACTATCCACTATGCATTGACTACACTATTTTTGACTTCCTTTGTATGTTGATGGATTCTACACCCCTAGGATGTCATCTTCAACTTGTTGTATCTTTTTTATTCTTACAAGTATCAACACACAATGTTTAGGGATTCTTAGGGTCAATTTCGTCTGACGTGCTTGAGAATGTTCGAGTGGTCAATAGAACAAGATGAGCTTGGGAATATGGTTTACCCCACCACTTGGAGCTAACGGAGCAGAGAATTTAATCCCATGATGAATGGTTAGAGAGATTCACCAATTGGCAACTTTGTCCAACACTACAAGTTTCAACATCACCCAAGATGGGGCCACAAAATCAAAACAAAATTGAATCTTTAAAAAGAGAGAGAAAGGTTATTGTAGGTATTGAAAACATAATTTTGTAGCATCTAACATTGCATTGATACCTTGCACAAGCTTTGAGATATGCCCCATCAAAGATTGATGCCCTATGGCATTTAGTGACTCTCAGGGTCATTTCCATTTGGCATGCCTAAGAATTTTTGAGCAATCAATGGGATGAGACAAGCTTGGGACTAGGTTTTACTCAACCACTTGGGGCTAACAAAGTAGATAGTTTGATCCCATGATGAATAGTTAGAGAGATTCACCAATTGGCCACTTTGTACTAGCCAACACTACAAGTTTTAGCATCACCCAAGATGGGGCTGCAAAATCAAAATGGAATCAAATATCCAAAAAGAGTGACAAAGGTTATTGTATGTGTCAACAACATGATCTTGTAGCACCTAACATTGCATCCATACCTCATACAAGATCCATGATATGCCCCCATCAAAGATCATTTCCCTATGGAATTTAGTGACTCTTAGGGCCAATTTCATCTAGCATGCCCGAGAATGTTTGAGTGACCAACAAGATGGGATGAGCTTGGGACTAGGGTTTACTAGCCACTCAAAGCTAATGGAGCAGATAGTTTGATCCCATGATGAATGGTTAGAGAGATTCACCAATTGGTGACTTTGTACTAGCCAACACTACAAGTTTTAGCATCACTCGAGATGGGGCTACAAAATCAAAATAAAATTGAATCTCCAAAAAGTGAAAGGTTAATGTAGGTTTCAAAAAAATGATCTTGTAGCACCTGGCATTGCATCCATACCTTGCACAAGCTCTGAGATATGCCTAATTAAAGATCACTACCCTATGATTAGTGACTCTCAAGGTCAATTCCATTTGGTGTGCCTGAGAACATTCGAGCAGTCAATGGGATGAGATGAGGAAGTAACAAAGCAAAAATGTGTAGTTAAAAATGAAATATAAATTGAAGATCAAATAATCTAAAAAAATTTGATTGCAAGATTCAATCTAATTTAAGAAAAGTCAACAAATTTTTCAACTAGACAATAATGGATCTAATTTAAGACAAGTCAACAAATATTTCAAGTAGACAATAATATTCATATCCTATATTAATGATATTAATTTTTATGTATAACTTAGCTCTAAAAGGCATCAATAGAAAAGAGCTAAGAGAGAAAACCTCTATTCTTGCCCAAAAAAAAATATGAAATATAAATGTTACATCAAATGTTTTTGTAATTATATTCAATCTAATGAACCAACTGGATCTGCTCTACATTTTATTGTCTAAAGTATTGCCTCATGATCTAACTCGTGAACCTTCCAAAGAGTCTTATTATGTGGTTTTCCTCCATATTTGATAAAGTGGACATTTGATGTGACAAAAAGGTTCGAATAATGAAGAATCTTCCTTTCTTTTTGCCAATCCTTGAATAACCACAAGTTAGGGTTCTTCACAAAATATTGTCTAAGCCATGTACCAGTTATAGCCACCGCATCTACATGGTACTCTAAACCTTCACCATCTGTAATTGAGTGATCCAATCTTTTTTTGGCCTAGAAACAATGACAAAAATAGTAATATGTCCCTTCTTCATTGTCTTTAGGTACAATAAAAGCAAAAACATGGCCTGGAGTGATAAATGTACATAATGCGCTCATTAATTCAACAAATACTAGGTAAAAGTTATAAAATTACATATTGAAATTACATATATATATATATATATATATATATATTTTTATATTTATATTACCAGGTTGCACTAGATTAGACAAGTAGTCAAAGTCAATGGATGAATCTATCTCTACCATTTTCAGTGCTTATGGGGGGTGATAGGTGTCAATTGGGTACAAAACATGTATATCCTATTTTTCCACCCATTTAGTCGACTCACACTCATCCCAATTTTCCTCTGTACATGATGGAAAAAAGCATGCCATTTTTTGTGTGTGGATACTCTATGAACCTACATCAAAGCTTCTAAAAGAGTGCAACTCACTTGATCCTATTAGTGTGCAATAAGCCTCATATGGTGTAATGTTAGTATTATCTATCAACCAAAAAAATCTATGAACCGTAGACTCATCTTCCTTATGTGGACCCTTTGTAGAGTTACACCATTGGATGATGGATTTTGCATATGTCAATGTTGCTCCATCTTTGTACTTTAATTCTTCATGAGCTAAGACTCTTTTGATCCATGTGCTTGCACCATCATTCTCTCCCTTTCCATGACTAACCTATGTGAAATTTTGCATATATTGAATTCTAGACAATATGTGCATCCTACTCAACCAATAGAACATTCATGCATTCTTGAATTGAGATGCACAATTATCTGACCAAATAATGTGTTGGTGATATGGTATACCCTTGTTATCCAAATCTTCATAAAATAGTTGAAAACAATCGTGTACAAACTCTGTAGAATGTGATCGATGATCACTGATGTTAAAATGTTACTCCCTCAATATCTTCATGTCATCCTTTGTACTTGTAGGTGAATTCATGAATGTAATGTGAACAAATATGGAAAATTGTTGAGAAGTATAATACTTTTTTTGCACCTCATTTTGTGGTTGTAGTGTGTAGTTCTCTACGAAGTCTAAAACTGAAACAATGGTATCCAATGGAAATGTATCCTTGCACAACTTGAATTTTAAATCTAGCCATCGAGCTATATGTGTATGCCTTGACAAATACTATCATAATTATTTGTGAAACCATATATGTACAACCATTACAGTATAATTTAGGACTAACTCTAATGCATACTTGTAAATAATATTTTCATGAACTCATATACTACAATATTTTCAATGACTAAATCACATCTTTTACCTTATTTCCCATCTTTTAGAGCATATGTCACTATCTTATATTTTTTGTAATCTACTATTTAATTTCCAATTGCATGTGCACTATCCATATATTCACCAAGTTGATAAAAGTTGCAAAGAACTAAAAAATAAGCATGTACCATCCAAGCATGAAAACTTGTAAAATTGTTTATCATCCCCTATTTCACATAAAATATTGGATATGAATTCTCTTGAAGATCTAGATGGCTCATTTATGTCACAACTCTACAAAACAAATTTAGAATGCAAAAACACACATATATGCCTTAAAACATCAAAATGGTTAGAAAATTCAATATGTATCCTACACCAAAAAGTTGTCTGTGTGTGACTTATCTTCACATAAAAAGGTTTACCTATCTCAAAAAGTATTTGAATTATTCAAATTTGAGGATACATACCAATAAATTTTGCAAAAAATTGTGTCTGATTTGAGTCCAAAAAATGTTTCGCATGTGGATCACTATTTTGGCTACCAATCCTCCTTCGTACAACATCTCTTTGATTAGGGGAAACACGTGTGTTCTTTATCCAAAAATATTCAATCAACGATTTTAAAGCTTCACTAATTTCTTTATCCTTTCATGGTAGTCCACCACTAAATATCCATAGGTCATTTTTTGTTGGATTGTTCACTCTCTTATGCCTTACCATGGCTCTCCTTAGAGTACCTATACCAATTTTCAATTCTTTTCTTGTCTTTCTCATGAGTTGAGATTTCTTTATTTGGGTACTTACTATTGTTGATGTAAGTACGTGTCTTGTGATATTACTATCTCTGGTGTGTGATTTAGAACCCACTTTTTCATATGTACTCATTAGATTTTTTATAATATTTTTTTCCGTTTGACTCATCCGTCATTCTTAGCCCAAGAATCTTCATGATGGACCTAAATTTCAAATTCCTCATCATTTCAACAACTAATAGGCATTGACCTATCACATTTAATTCTTCAAAGAATAATCTCCATATATGATTAACTTTTTTTTGATAAGTAAGCTTGTTAATCTTGTCAAGCATTGATTTAAAAATGTTAGTATCAATATCAATAAAATATTTTGATCTTCTAAAATGAATTCTAGAAGGTATTATAATATCTTTCATTCCCTCAACATTTTTAAAATTAACATAAGGTTGAGTGAAGTGTGTACCTTGAACCAAAGATGATGTGCCTTGGTAATAAGATGCAAAAGATGGAATATCACCTGCTTGACATGTTGATGTTGTGCCTCCAACATGACATGATGGAGTGTGTACATCATTAGATGTAGAAGTTGGCATCTCTATAGCATGAGATGATGATATGACTCTGACATTGGAAGATGGTATAGCTTCACAATTCAATTTCCTTCTTGAGCATAAGAGTCTCATTCGTTCTCTTTGTCTTTCCAATTCTTCCTCTTTGTTTCTTTGTATTGGTGGTTCGTGTCCTCTTTGAAAGACAATTCTTCATTATTGCATTGCAATTTTCTTTGTTCACGTAGTAGTTTCATTTTATCTCTTTTAATTTCCAAATATCTCTCCCTCTCTTCCATTGTTCGAGTTTTTGATTTCTTCCTATTATGATGAATTATACATGTCAAATTATTCAAACATACAAATTACTTACAATTTGTAAATAACAAATCATTCAAATACATATATAAATTATAATTATTTCAATGAATACACAAGATATATTAAACAATTTATAAAATTATAATGAATCATTCATACATTAAAATTTCTAACCATTTCCAAATAACAATTCATTCAAACATACAAATTTCAATGAATTCTCTATATATTAAACAACTTGTCAAATTATAATGAAATTTGTCTCTATAGTAACAAAAAATATTTTAAAAGGAGCACACTAACCTTTTCTATACAAAAAAATGTTCAAAAACCCTTCAAATAGTGTATCCAATGATTGAATTTGGTGTTTTTTGGCTTCCAATACCATGACACCCATGTTCTTTGTCAAAACAACAGAACAAAAACAAAGAATATGGGTCAGTAGGGACCCAAACTTTCCTTGTAACCACTTTTTGGTGTTTTCATATAGCACATATGCACCATGTGAAAAATCTCTCTCTCTCTCTCTCTCTCTCTCTCTCTCTCTCTCTCTCTCTCTCTCTCTCTCTCTCTCTCTCTCTCGTTGTATCTCCATTTCTCTATCACTCCTCCCTTTCTCCCTCCCCATCCCCTACTCTCTCTTATTCTCTTAACTCTACCTTAATCCTTCTCTCTCTACATCCTATCCCATGTTCTTTCCCATCTCCTTCTCTCTCTCCATCCTCTCTCTCTCTTTTTCCCTGCTCTCTCCCCATCCTCTACTCTTTCTCACTCTCTACCCTATCTCCCTCTCTACCTCTCTCCTTCATCCTCTCCCTATCCATCCTCTCTATTAAAATACAAGGCTTACAAAGTGTGTGCATGTTATAGCATGTGCTCTCTATGTAAGCCTTGAATTTAACAATGTTTAACATTGCACATGTGCTATATAAAGCATTGGATTAAACCAAACCTAAGGGTTAGATTTTCCTTGGGGTTCCAACCCAAAGGTTCAGAGGCTCTAAATTGGTGTGAGACATGTTTTGCAGCAAGCATACAATTTTTTTTTGAGTTTTCTTCTATTCTCTCCTTCAAGTTTCCTTGCGGTTGAGTATTGATAAAATTAGGTTACATGATATTATAGATCTATGTGTTAGCTATACAACCATATAATTTACTTCTAATTCATACTATTTCAATCCTTTCAACTATAATTTCTTTTGAAAGTATGCTCATTTTCTCTCAAAAACCAACATGTACTAATTGGGGTGTAGATTTTAGCTCATTCATCAAATTTTGCAACAAGTTAGTTTTTTAGAAACTAGACTCCATTTTACACACTTTGAAAAAAAAAAATTGATTTTAGATTAGTTTTCAATAATTTTTAGTGGGAGCACATAAAAATTTCACATTTTTGGGATTTGCCTACTTACAAAATTCATTAAAAAAATTACACATTATAAAATTACCCAAAAAATCTTGAATAAACTACATAGTGTTAGGTAACTTTTGACCAGAGCAATTAAAGGATTTCAAAAAGAAGTTAGAATTTTACGGGGGCCACACTTTGCACTATGTTATATTTTTTTCTGAAAAAAATAGTACCACTTTCTATGGCCCCCTTTTTGAAGGCCTAAAACGAAACCATTTTGAAAAAAAGTTAGTAGTTTAGAAACTAGATTGAAAGGACTACTACTTTTGTTTTTCTCATATCTTACAATTTTGAGCAGAACTATCTTCAAATTATTGTCGAAGTTCAAAAATTGTTGATTTTAGGAAAAAAAAAGTGGCCACTTATACCCCCCTTTTGACACCACAACTTTGTGCACTTACCCCAATAGATTATTATTAATCAATAGTTATGGATTATAATTTTATAAATATAATATTTCATTAGAATTATTCAAAAGAAATTGCATGATACCTTGTAGCTATTTAAGAGGAATTGGATTTTAGCTCAATAACTTGAAACTTATCTCTTTACAAGGAAATCTCATCCATAACCTATTAGGGAATGAGAAATGAACCCCATCCACATTAGAATAAAATAAAAAGTTAAAATCATAAGCTCTACTACATGAAATCACAACCAAAATCAAATGAGTTTTCACCCAATG
Organism: Cupressus sempervirens; assembly: GCA_028749045.1. Lineage (NCBI taxonomy): Eukaryota > Viridiplantae > Streptophyta > Pinopsida > Cupressales > Cupressaceae > Cupressus > Cupressus sempervirens. The sequence goes on along the minus strand of CM053792.1, from coordinate 511,748,526 downwards.
GTTAGGTGTTTAAGGGAATGGTTGTCTTTGTTGTGTTTACTCAAATGCACCATGATGTTGAAGGCATCATGTTTCATTTTCTTCTCATTAAAAACATTGAGTACTAAAGCCACCATGAATTTCAAATTATTAGGGTCATCCAAAATAATATTCTCCATGCATTCAATCATTTCTTTGCCCCCACATTACATTCAATCAATTTAGTAGGTTCATTTTTATGAACATAGATCTTTTAGCTTAGAATACAATGTGTATGAGGCTCCCATAATCTCCCCTATGAATTAAAGCCTTATTGACTAAACATGAAACAAAATGATTTGCAAAGATCAAGTCAAACAATATGGCATTTCCATAATGCCATGTTTCTTTACAATTAGGGATTGATGGTTATTATTCAAGGGATAGAAGAGTAGGGTATGAAAATAGTACATATTGATGGAAAATATAGTTAAAGGAGTATAAGAATAAGCAAGGGTTTCAAAAATAGGAGAGATTTATGATAAATATAGTTAAGAAGTAGAAGAATAAGTAGGGGTCTTAAAAATACTAGGCATTCATAGTAAATTAAAAATTTGGGGAAAATCTAGAAGCCTATGAATACACATGAGATTTCTAAGAAAAAGTTGTAGGATTCCTTGCTATAATGTGTATTAAGTTACTAGTAAGAATTTTAATAGATGAGTATACTTTCAAAGAAATAAAGATTAAAAATATTTTCATTCAAAGCATGAGAAAAGGATGTCTATTTGAGATGTGCATTTGAAAAAAAAGTTGGAGGAATCATTAATTAGTGTAACAAGTAATTTTTTTTTGCAGTTAGACCATACTTTTAGAGAATGATATTATTGTTTGTTGTCATTTTTAGTATCATCCTAATGCATGTAAAGGAGAGAATTGTGTCGTAACTTTTCACAAGATAAATGAAGGCCTATTAGGCAACCCTTAACATTGAATTTTGTGACATACCTCTAAATTTTGTGTAATCCTTCCAATATTCTATGCTTGTAGCCTATACATGGTATTGTTATTTTTTTCTTATTTCTCTTTCTTTTATGGTGTTTGTCCAAATTGTGATGTCTACTTTGATGGTTAATTTTTCTTCCCTTTATGATGTTGGTCCATGTTGTGATGTGTGAAAAATCATTAGGATTGATAGTAGATATAGTTAAAGGAGGAGAAGAATACGAAAGGGTCTAAAAATTAGGGATTGATGGTAAATATAGGATTGTTTTGTTTTTCTATTTTTCCTTTCCTGTATTGTGTTGGTCTAGATTGTGATGTCTACTATGATTGTTATTTTTGTTTTTCTTTATGTTATTGGTCCAAATTATGATGTCTGAGAAAAATAATAAGGATTGGTGGCAAATATAGTTAAAGGAGTAGAAGTATAAGCAAGGGTTTAAAAGTTTGAAGAGGTTGATAATAAATATAGTTAAGAAATAAAAGAATAAGCAGGGGTCTATAAGATAAGAGGCATTGATGGTAATTTTTTTTTTTAAAAGGAGATAATATTTAGAAGCCTATGAATACACATGAGATTTCTAATACAAAGTTGCAGGGTTTCTTGATATATTGAGGGTTAAGTAACCACTAAAATCTTTGATTGATAGATTTCACTTCTTGAGAATTGAAGATTTAAAAAATTCTCATCCAAAGCATAAGAAATGTATATTTTTTTGAGATGTCCATTTGAAGACAAAGCTATAGGAATTATTAGAGAGTGTTTTAAGTAAGTATTTTGCAGTTAGCTTGTACTTTTAGAGAATGATCTTATTGTTTGTTGTCAATTTTAGTATCATCCTAATGATAGTAAAGGATTATTCTGGGGTAGCATTTTACAAGATCAATGAAGACCTATTAGGTAACCCTTAACATTAGAAGCATAATGGAAAATGCAATTTGTAATGCATAACTTAAAAAGAAAGACATGCTTTGGAGTTATTAACTTCTCCAAAAGATCTAGACGATCAACGAAAAGAATCCATTTAGAAAGGAAATAATATAAATGAAGTTTATGATCATTCCTATCATTGGCCAAAATTCATTACAGTATCTCACATGGAGGATGAAGATGTAATTATTTTCACACTCTCCAAAAGTATTAGACATGAGGGCAATAAGATGAGTTGGATTATTTTTATTTCAATCTTCATAATATACCTAAAATTATTTGGATTATATTTTTAATGCATTGAAAGTCCCTTAATACATATGCATTGAGAAGTAATGATGAATTAAATGAGAAATTTTACACAAATACTTTGTTTCAAGGTATTTTTTGATTTTTTTGGGTGTATATTCTACTATCATAACATTCCATGAGATTATATTTCTTTGAGGCACTAAGTTGTCAAATATTTTATGTGCCTTGTATATGCTTTAACATTTTTCATTCATGTCTACTGACATACTTGCAACAATATTTGACCAAAATTTACATTCAACCATGCATTGATAAATGTCCATCTACTGTTTCAAAGCTCTCAATTCAACACAATCTCTACATAATCCTCTAAGAGTGGGATTGGGAGTCGATGGAAGTGAAGATATGTGAATGTATCTCAAGTGTTAAAAAATATACAATGTTATTCAAAATATTTTTGTTGCAATAATGGAAATGAGACATAATCATCCTCTTTTGAATCAAAAATTATTACATTGGGATTTACTATGTTAATTATAGATACAGTTTAGTAAGAACACAATGATTAAGTTAATAATGAAATTCAATTTCTCTAAAAATATGTGTTGAAGTTGATGAAAGATCAACCCCTCAGCTCCCAATAATCTCTTTTATGCAAACACCTATCACAAAAAATAGGAGTAAAAGCTATGGAGGCTAGAATTCCTAGATCCACAAATGAGACATTCTTGTTGAGAAAAAAAAAATTTATATTATCAAAAGTGAATCAATAATTATAAAGAGATCAATCCTTATAAAGGAGATCAAAACCCTAAATGGTAAAACCTAGGTTGCATGATAATAATTAATAAAAGAATTAATTATTATAAGTCCAAAGTTTAGCTTAAGTAAACTAGAGATAAATAAATGACTTAAAATCAAATCAATATGATTTAATTAATAAGAAAATACTTTATTACTCTAACACCCTCCCTTAAGATAAACTTAGGGAATAGCTATAAACCTAGAAACTAGTACTAAAAGTAAATTTGGGTCTCGACAACAAACCCTAATGAGGTACCCAAGCACAAACAAATCTCTAAAAAGAGGAGAAATAGAGAAAACCACATGGGAAAAACCCTACTTCAAAAAGAGATGGAAATAATGCTGAAAATAACTAGTGAAAGATTGAAGAAGCCTCCAAACTAGGGAATGTCCTAGAAGATAGGAACAAAATATGATCATGAAGAACACTATTGAAACATGTAGAGGTTGCAAAGCTCTGTCAAAAAGTAATTGTTGATCTGAAGAACCTCCACTGAAATAGAAGCTCACCAGGTAGAGAAGACTATAATCTACATCAAATTAGGAGGCACACAAAGGAAAACAACTAAACTCAAAAATATAAATGACATGAAACACTAAAGCCTAAAGAGCTAATCAATCGAACATGGAAGGTTGCATCCAAAGTAGGAACGAAAAGAAGAGCATCTATATGGTAAATGATCTATCTCACCAAAATGCATAGGTACCGAGCCACTGCATCCACCTAGTACATAAGAACAAATATTGAATGGATAGCTCACTCCATCAAACCAATAGGAATGAAAAGAAAAATGTTTACATGGTAAATGATCCATCTCACCAAAATGCATAGGTACCCAACCATTGCATCCACCTAGTACATAGGAATAAATATTGAATACATAGATCACTCCATCAAACCAAGGAAGTATAAGAACCAACAAAAGAACCCCCCCAATGCAGACAAGGGTGAGGTGACAGACAACTAGAAGAGTGGGCTAAAAGAATTGCATGCCAAGGAACCATGATCAAGATGCACAAAAGAATACATATGTGTATATTGAGGTGATCAATCTCAGACACATTATGAGGCTATGTCATAGAAGGGACACTTACTAGACAAAGGAAGATGACAAACAAAAGAAAAAACACTACCCCCCATGACACTTTAATCAAAGTAGTGCATGTACAATAAGACACAAGATATGGTGAATCCCAAGAATACAATAATTTGTACAAGTGTCTTCAAATGACACTACTCAAATCAAAAGGCAAAACAAGGCAAAACTACTGAAATAAAAATACATTTGCAATATGACACTTTATCTTAGTGCATTTGTAAGAATGAATACAAATGATGTTTAAATAGACAAAAAGAGACATAAGACTAATACAATAGATAGTAAAACCCATGATGAATCATCTAAAGCAACAAAATTGATCCCCAAACCTGAAACAACCAAGATATCCACCAAAATGCAAAAAGTGTGGCCTTAAAAGTGAGAGATTATGCATGAGCCCCAAGAAAAAATGGGTATATCTCCCTCAAAATCAAGCACTTAAAAAATGTGGAACTCAAAATATTGCTGACCACAAGGTCCAAGGTGGTGCGATTGGTGGGAACTCCCATAAAAATATTGGGCCTGCATATGCCAATGAACAGAGCCGCCAACATGGATTAGGGGAGAGTCACCCAAGGAATTGCATAAAACAATGCATAACCCCAAAAAAATGTCACCACATGCTGATGGAGACAAATCAATACCCAATGTGAGTCGTAGACCAAGTGGGGGTGCCAATGTGGATTGGGCACATAAAACAAGTGCAACCCCAAGGAAAGAATACAATTCTAATGAGAAAAATGGCCAGTGTCTAGGTTCAAATGCCCAAAAATGTCAAATGCCCAAACTTATGGTCAAGAGGAGCCACATGGCAGATCCCAAACCTGTGCATGTGGCAAAAATGAGGGAACACAAATATGGGCATAAGGAAGGCCATACAAACTCCAAGTTGAACAAACACGTGATTGACTCAAGCATGTGAATGATGCCAATAGTGAAGGCACTAACGGCTCCTCAAAATAGTTGCAACCTTCATGAAAAAATTGCAAGGACGATTCAAATTGCACAGACCCAGGCTGACAACACTATCCACCAATAAAGACCACCTTTTTGTATAGGAACTATTGGTGTTTTTTCAAACTATTAAGTAACGAGATACTCAACACCAAGATAATGAAAGCACAAACAATCTAAGGAGTAGCTACTTCTATAGGATCTATAGAAGTTGCTTCTAAATTAGTAGGATCATCAAGATCTAAAAGATTAAGCTCTTCATATGGAGTTGTCCTAGGATCTTTCATGGCATTCCCATATCTTAGACTATGGTTCATATCTAATTTATGAAATGTATCTCCTACTAATGAAACATTCTTATCATGATAAACTTGGTCTTCTTGCAGTGGAGTACTAAATATCCCACCCAAAAGCCTAGTAGTTTCTGACTTAGAACTTAGTGAAGAAGACTCCCTTCATACCACTAGTTGATATTGAGGATATACTAATGTATTACTTCTAGGTTTCCAAGTAGGATTTGGATCTACCTTCTTTTTTCCTTGATTCTTCCTACCACCTTGGGGTAAATCAGTATATAAGGGTACATCAAGAATTGCCCTTCCATAAGCTCTTGCATTCTTCCTTTTATTAGCCATTATAAAGATTTTTATATTAAATAATCACTAGCTTCAAAACCTTGACTGAGTTGCCACCCTATTCTAGGGAAATATGATAGTAAAAAAAGCTTTTGACTTCACAGAAAAAGTGCAATGGAATACCAAAAAAAATTGTAACACAAAAGGGACCAATCACAAACAACCCATGACTATAACTCTTGCTTGACAGTTAAGACACTTCATAAAGGTTGTACACATTCTTGTAAGTCCATGATATTGGTGGTCACCAGTAATCTTTTCTCTTTCTTTTATAGAATTCTCAAGGTTTTTCTCTAAAAAGGTCCACTATGACCATGAGCAACACTAAATTGATTGACATACACGTATAAACCTAGACCAAAGAAATTGTAGTACATTTTACACACAAACATGTGTTAAACAAGTTCCCAGTAGAGTCACCATTTTGTTGGTGTTTTTTCAAACTATTAAGTAACAAGATACTCAACACCAAGATAATGAAAGCACAAACAATCTAAGGATTAGCTACTTCCTATAGACAATTGAAAGAGTTTCTTATCTAGACCCAACTACAACGAAGTCTAAACAGATCTCCTATACATGAGGGATGGTTCGAATGAATGCTACTGCATGAGAATCTTTTTATTTTCATTCTGATTCTCATCTCATATCTCTGACATATACATAGTTTGTTCATTTGATGACATTTTAAAATGACATACATCCCTTATAAGCAGATTTGGTCACAATTCTTCCTTGGGTTTACAAATATTTCTAGCAATAGTAGCTAACTAAGACTCAGAGATCAAATGTAAACGAGTGTTGACCGGCATTAATAATCTTCAATAGTAAAATAATATGGATTTTGAAATTAATTTTGATGGTTCTTCATGATTTTTCTTTCTACAGACTAAAATAATTAGATCAGTGCCTAATCTATTGAGATCCAGAGTCTATTCAATTCCTAGATCATACTAATTGTATTAGCAAATTGAATTAAAAGTAATAGAAAATTGACATACAATTTTATTTAATTGTATTCAATTGAATAAAAATTGCTCATACAATTTCAAGGCAACTAGATAACACAAATGGAGACAAGATTCGGCCAAAAAAATTGTGGTGATAGTTCATCTCTGCATTGATTTCATTTGAAAAGTTTGCATACAATTGAATAAAACTTAGAATAACTCAAGACCAAGAATTTAGATCCAATCACAATGATACAATTCTTATAAATTTTTAGAGAAAACATCATAAAGTATATACTAAGACCCTTTCTCTAGCCCTAGAATCTCACTTATATACTATGAGACGCAACAAGCTTCAGGCTAAGAGAAAATGACAGCTATCCCTTAAGACAAAAGATATTTACATTCTGCTATCAAAAAGGAAAAATTTTGTGTAACAAAATACTTAGATATCATAGTATTCCTTTGGTAGTGTTGGGTGATGCGACGCGCTCCCCTACCCATAGGTGGTTAATTATGTGGTGTTCCATGTTCACTAACAGTCATGGCTTTTGGTGCAACAACAAATGGGCCCAATAATTGGTATTAGAGCCTGATTTTGGCTTGGTCATGGGTTCAAATCTCCCCGGTTCCTTCCTGACCCGCGTAAGCACCTAGTATGCACGTCGAGGGGGAGATTTTTGGGTGATGCAACGTGCTCCCCTGCCCACAGGTGGTTAATTATGTGGTGTTCCATGTTCACTAACAGTCATGGCTTTTGGTGCAATGACAAATGGGCCCAACAGGTAGGTCTCATTTCTATTACACCTCCAAATGCTATTGATTCCATGATTGGCTCCTATGTTATTCTGGCTCTTCGAAATATGTAGCTATTAGACTGGCCAATGTTGTATCTTGTGCTGGTATTTGCAAATCAACCCCAACTTGAGGATTTTTTCTATTTTCATCATGAACTAATAAAACCACTTTCATTTCTACCTCTTCCTCTACCATGTCATCATTTTGGGCTTCTGCACCTACAACAACAATTGGTTGGTTATCTTTGTCCTCCTCTTTCTTCTGATCCCCTGAAAGTGCATCAATGATTTGTACTTCATCTTGATCCATCTCATCACCATTGCTTTCACCTTCTTCCCACTGCTCCTTAGAATTAATATCTGTCATCCACTTGTCAAAAAGTGTGTCATCTGGCCAGTTAAACTATAGGATATCATTTTTCTTCTTAATCACATATTCAGCCTCTTTATCAATGTTAACAAAATCTTGTTTTAAAGAATCAAAGAATAATTGGACCTTCACCATTTCTTCCATTGTAGTTGCCCAACATGCATGTCCTTTTTCATTTATAACTTTATTCATTCTTAAACAAAATAAGTCATCTAATTCCTTGGCCCACTCATCTTTACTTTTCAATTTATTCTTTCTATCCAGAGCACGTGGTAATAAGTCAAATTTTACTATTTTGTACTTATCCAAGTAACTTATAATTATTCCTTGTAACCCAACTCTTCTTTCATCAAAATCTGGGAGGTCACTAGTAATATCAAAAAAAAATTCAATGTAGTCATGAGAAAATTCTATAACAAAATAACATAACAATGTAAACTTTTTCCTCCTCTTATTCCACTTATTAACAATGGGTTTTAAAGTTCCTTCACTTGCTTTTATTTCTTCCCAAATTTTTATTATGCTTGCTAACTGATCATAGAATAATGGCCATTCAATTTTATCAACTAGGTACATAAGAGCATTCCTCAATTTATCTTCATACTACACATTAACTCTACATATAGTGCCCATAGTTTGTTCTTCTCTTCATCAAAATCTTCAGCCATATAGTATTGTGGCCTTTGTGGAGTATCTGGCATTTCAATAAGAGGAGAGGATTTAAAAGGCTCCACTAGTGGGTGAGGGTATGTAATCCTTGGCCTAGAAGACCATCCCATCACTTTGTTTTCAAGTTCAATCCCCTTTTGAACTTCTTTATTGTAAGCCTCCAAAACTATATCAAATTTAGCCTGTAATTCTAACCTTTCCCTTGCATCTCTCTTTGCATTTGCCAAAGCCAAGTTGGATGTGTCGACATTGAAATGTACAACTTTGACATTAGTTGTATCTGGTACCCTTTTGACAATTATATTTTCCATCAATCTAGTATCATCTAACTATGAGGAAATAGTCTCGGATCCCTTCCTTATGGACCAAATAACTAAGGAAACATGGTCTGCATTGAATGCAGTACCTTTGATTTCTTTCTTGTCTTGATCCTATAGGTCTAATTTATTAGAAACAAAATTGAAAACTAAAGCATCTACTATATCCCAATTGGGTAGCAACAAAACACCTGATGCTTTCACCAATTGTCTCCCTTCCTCAGGGGTTAGGTTTTGGAGTTCTTGCATCATTTCATCTATTTTTTGGCTTTGTATGGTTGCTTCATTTCTGGATGCTCGGTCCTCAACTAATTGCACCTTTTCTCATATCTATCTATATTTGATCTCCATGGAAATTGGTAAAAAGCTCTTGACTTAAATAAATTGCAATCTAACAAAAATTCATGGCTGGCTTGTTCTATTATAGGATCCAATTCCCTTCCTCTATAATTTGCCACTATCAAATCAAGGCTTGGCATCAGAGGCTCTTGAGGGTTTCCCTCATCTAGCTCTACTTGGGTAATAAATACTCCCCCTTGGGACCCTAGTTGTTCAACTTGCTCCCTAGTGAGCTACTCCTCTCCAATCTTCATAGGGGATTAGGTAGGTGAATGCTCCTCAATGTGAGGACCTTGTTCTTTTATTACTTTCTACCTCTTGGGGGACGGCTCATCGGGTCTTTTTTCCAAGACAGCACTAGTGGATCCTATTATTTGTTTGCCTTTATCCACGGTGACCCTTTTATTCTGAATCACATTATAACCTGACCTTTTTTAGACAAGCAATTGTCCTATTCCCATATTGGGAGTGAATGCCAATCTCTTCATAACCTCTTTGGCCTTATCCGGATATGCATTAATAAAGAATTGTTTTTTCTCATTCATGGTTTTCATTGTTTCAGGAAAGGTAATCATGAGTTTATTGATTCTATCTGCCTCTATTTTTGCATTACCAAGAGGCTTATAATTCTTGTCAAAAAAATGAATAAATTCCAAAACCCTTGAGAAAACCCTCCATTTTTATTTCTTGGTCTCTTGCTCCTACAAAGAGAACTCATTTCTAATTACATCCTCACAGTAATATGGTTCATGTTCTATGGAACCAAATTTTACCCTTACTCTAAAAAATTGGTCACAAAAGCCTTCTATATCACAAAAATGGGCATGAGACACTACCATCTTATACTGATCTAAAAATTTGTATAAAAATAACCAGCTTCCTTTTGTAATAACAAAATGATGGGCTACAGTACAAGTGGGGAAAACTGAGCTTCTTTGTCTTTTTACCAGATAGGTTTCTTCTGGTCCTCCTAGTTGCCACAACACCTCAACTATTCCTATTTTTAGCGGCACTTGGTAAGGAAAAACATGAGGATTCCCTTGAAAACCATAGAATCTAATAACAATAGAAATAGAGTATGGTATAATGTCTCCCTAGTTATGTGATACCTTCAAACCAGATGGGTTATCCATGGGTCTGATGAAATTTACTAGCGCCTTAGGAACTCTGGGATTGTCACTTAATAAGAGGCACCTTAACCTTGAGGAAAAATACCTATCAAACCTAACAAAACTAGCATTTTCTACATCCCAAGTCATGTATGTACTCCATAACTAAACTGGCAGAGCCTCTCCCTCATCTTCTCTATTCAAATTCTTTTCTTTACCAAAATATGTTGCTCCTTTGAACAAAAACATGTGCATTAGTAGAGAATAATGACCAAAAGTTTTTTCAATCTTGCCTTTGGCAATTCCAACCAAGCCTGTATGGATTTCTTCTACTAAGTAGGAGGCAAAATAAAAAATAACATCAACACCAAAGTAAATCTGAGCTATCATATACATGAAACTTATAGGCATAATATTCTATTCATCTTCACCAAAAACCCTACATAGAGTCATGTATATTTCTACAGCCCAGGAAGTGAAGTATTCTTCTTTAAAAGGTTCCCTAGAGGATGTTGTAATCACTGAAAAGTTCCCAATTGTGCCTATATGTGCCCACAGTGAACCTTGCCTGACCGTATCCCTTTTAGACAAATATTCTTTCTCTAGACCTTGTAGGTAAATGGGTGTATGATAATTTGATAGTGGCTCTAGAACAAATACTTCCCTAATTTCCTCAAGGCTTACTGTGATCAAACATTCACCATCTATTCTTCTTACTACTCTGATTGTTGGGTCATAGCTTTTGGCAGTACTCATTAATAAATCAACATCCATGAAGATACTGAAGGATTTGATCAAAACAAATCCACAAAGCCTTTGAATACTTGCATGCAAAAACCTATCATAGAAGAAAAAGATGAGAGGAGGCAAGGGCTTTTCTCTAAAAAATATTCTAATGTATTTTCAGAAATGGAAGAGATAAAAAAGATTACAAAAGATCAATCCTTATAAAAGCAGATCAAAACCTAAAAGGAAAAGCTAGGTTGCACATTATAATTAATATAAAATATTAATTATATGCACCTAAGAGATAGCTTAAGAAAACTAGAGTAATAGGAAACTTATCTAATTAAATCAAAGTGATTTAATTAACAAGTGTAAACACATAATTACTCTAACACACCCCCCCCCCTTAAGTGAAGCTTAGGAGGTAAGCTAACCTAGCACAACTACGAAAGTAGGAAAATGGGTCTCGACAACAAGGCCTAATTAGGTACCCAATACAAATAAATCTCTATAAACCAGAGACAAAGGAGAAAACCCAGTGGGAAAACTCCTCTACAAACAAAGATGAAAAAACAACAAAAAAATGGCTCAAGAGACTCTCCCAAAACCATAAGTACAACTAGCCCCCCCATGAGAGAGGAAAGAGACACCAAAGCCCCCCCAGAATGATGGAGCCCATATAAAAAAAATTGAACCAATGGAACTCCAATGTGGAAGAAACAAGGGAATAGAACATGGAAACCCCTGAATGACTGCAAGGCCTAATTGATGCTATAAGGAGAAAACATGAGGATTAGGAAAGGGAATCCCCAATGCAGGTGTGTTGACACTGTCATGAAGGAGGAGATGAATGTCTTATGTAGAATCCTTAACAAGTACACCTAGAGGCTTGATGAAAGGAACTAAGGGTTTAGGTAGAGATGAAGAAGAATCATGTTGAAGAGAAAAGACCTCAACTGGATGTGTTGTGGTAGTCAAAATAGGAATCTTGAGAACAATGCAAAGGTTCAAGTGTCCTGACTGCACCACATGATGCTCTCGTGAAAGAGAAGAGTTGTGCTCCGATAGTGGAGATGGTGGACCAAAGTGCAAGAAGGTGTAGATATGGGTGGTATGATCAACTATCCCTATAGTAATAAGGCCTCCTATTGCAATATCCTGAATGAAGACTGAATCTATAGTGAACTCAACTGTCTTCCTTGATCCACTGCATGTAATCTGAGAAATCGAGAGAAGGTTTGCAGACAGAGAGGGAACATATAATACATCATTGAATATGCCATCCTAAATGTGAACTAAACCTTTCCCGCAAACTGTTAGGGCAGTGTTATTCCCCATGAGAATATGAGGAATGGGAGAAGTCATAATAGAGGAGAAGACCCCTTGAGAAGATGCCATATGGTGAGAAGCACCTGAATCCAATAACCAAGAGACCTAGGAAAGGGATGCAATGGAAGCCCATAATGCATGATCCTATCCAAAATACAGTGTAGATGATGAAGAGATGGAAGAAGACTGAAGTAGAAGGGTCGATTCTAAAGTAAAAGGCAGAAAGGAAAAAAACCCCTCCACAATGTAATAAATCATTCACCAACTTACAAACTAATTGTGTAAAGGAGAGAAGAGCAAAAAAGCTTCAAATATGAATCAAAACTACCTAATACCAAATACTATGAAAAGACTAAGAATCTGGAAAGTGCTTGAAAAGAGCTTTTTGGCATTTTTTTTGGATCAAAAAATGAAGCTATAACTAAGAAGGTATTCCCCCTTAGAAGATAGAAATCATCAATAGACTTCAAGTGCCAAAACAAGTATCAATCTAGAAAAAAATCTCAAAAATTTCTTCTCCATCTCAAAACTAGCTTTCTGACACTTCTTTCGGATCGCAAAAATACCCCCATATGCAAGAGTTATTAGAAAAAAAGGGATAGGGCCCCCAAAAGAAATAAAAATTATTATTTTTAATTAAATAATAATAATAAAAAAACCACCAATGAGTGGCAGCAGAGCAGAGCATGGGTGGCTTGACATGTTGGTGGAGTGAAGTGTGGCTAGTGCAACACTCAAGCAGAGCACGGGTGGCTCGACTCAGCAGAGTGGCACCGAGCATAGAGGAGCGATGGTGGATCAGTGCTAGTTGTTGAAAAACTAAAAATGGCAATGAAATCTATCTGTTGCTAGTCATCGGCTGGAATTTGATAGCCCGTGCTGGAAAATATAAATCAGGTCAAAAAATAGCTTGCGGTCATTTTTTCAAATTTTCAATTTTTTTTTGAAAATGTAAGGTCCCTCCTCGTATTTATTAAATATGAATTTTCTTTGTTAAATCTATTATAGGAGATTAGAATGGATATGGAATAATTTTTTAAGGTTTAGATGTCCTGACTACATTATCTCGACTGTTTAAACATTAAAATTTCATTAACAATGATGCAAGATATTTTCACCTAATAATCAAAGTATTGATTTTGGTACCTCAATGATTAGGTTTTATGCTTTCAGATAGTTCAGTATGCCTTATTAACAATGTTTATGATGTTTAATTATATGCATGCCTAATGATGATTATTCTAGTAGTTTAATCTAAATTAATGGATAAGTTATGTTATATTGATTTTATGATTTTTGATGATTAAATGTGAGTAAAAATGAATTAAACAGTTAACTTATCTGAAAGATGGATATTTTAATTTATGTAATTTCCCTGATACGTTATATACATATATGCATTTGATTTTCTTGTGTTACTGATGTGTGCAATGAGTGTGTAGGATATTTTAGCCAAGAAATCTAATGGAGAAGCGGAACTAAACCCTATGTACCAATTGTGAAATCCAGGGTTGAATCTAACAAAAGATGCAAACCTCGTTGTTCATGTTATATTTGTATCATGGTTTGAATGAATGTATCATTTTGTATCTTTAAATGTTAATGATTCGTAACACTATTTTTATAGTGTCACTTGACACTCATGAATTGTATATGCATTCCAACATGATAGTTAGGATTACCCGAGTAACTTAAATATATAAGTTAGATTAGGTTAATTACCCTAATCAAGATTAGTGAGTAATCTATATTTTAGAAGGTTGTTATTAAATCTTAAAAATTTCCTAGCTTTTGATAGGTCCCTAATTAATCCTTAAGGCCTAAAATCATAAAATCTAAGTACCCAAAGGGTATGGGTATGGGTTGGGGACATTTTTCACCTCCATAGCCCCTTTTGTTGACTTTTATGGTCACTCAAAAACTCCATTTTTTCTTTAGTGTGAAAATTGAATGATTTCATCATGGGTTGAATGACTTTAACTCCACCTTGAGGTTAGCCTTAGGTATAGTTGAGCTAGAAGCCTCTAGAATTTTAGGCAAGTGGGGGAAGTTATTGCCCTTTTTAGTTGGTTGAGTTTTGATCTTATTTAGAAGCTTTTTTGAGAGGGTTTGGGGTGTTCACCCAATCTCTAGTTTTCGAGAGAAATTTTGAAGATTGAAGGAAGGAAGGAAAAGCTCATCTCAAACTAGTTCATTTGGCCATAACCTTGTTTTGAATGTAGGATTATTCAGCTCATTTGGTTTATGTTGTTCATGTTGTTCATGCTTTGTTCATGTGTATGTTATTGTGTTTTCATTGTTATGCTTGTATGGATGTTGGGTATGCTTGGGAGGGAATGAAACATGTTTTCTTGAATGTTTTTCCTTCATGTTTTAGTTGATTTTTGAAGGGATTTTGTGGTTTTTTTGGCATTACTCACCCTTGGATAGGGAAGAAGTGGCTATGTATGGGGGAAGGGCTTTAGTTGGACCCCAATAGTGTAGAGTCTCTTCTCATGACGAGAAGAGGGAAAGAGGGTAGGGTGTTATGGGGCCCTACTTGTTATCACATACCATGTTTTGGAATTTTGAAAATTGAAGAAATGGAAGAATGAAAATCCTTGTAATATTGGCCTCGAAAGGGCATTTGTGGAAGAACGAAAGTTCTTGAATTTTTAGCCTCAAAAGGGCTATGTTGTGGTATAGTGATTGATGTCTCGCATTGGGAAAATCCACATTCTCCCTAGTCTAGTTCAATGTTGAACCTATTGTGCAAATTGGGATGGGAATGCATGCTTGATTTGTTCTTCATGATATGTTTGATTTTTCGTCGAGTTAGTTTTCGTCTTCTCCATGATCACCATGATGTATTGAAGATATTGAAAAGGATCCCTTGTTAAGGGCCAAGAACATAATTCAGATTGTATTGTAATATTATGTAAAAATGTATTTATACTCTTGTTGAAGTGGCAAGGATGTCGGGTTTTCTTACTAGTTCTTTGCCGATGGAGCCTTGAACTGGGTTTATTAATAGAAGAGAAAAGATTGAGTAATATTATTGCATTGAGCCTTTAATATTTCAGTTCTTTACATATGTTTAATTGAAAATGGATAAAATGATGATGTTTCACTCTTCCTACGACATTCGTATGTTTTGTAATCATATTCGTTTGATTGAAGTTAATTAGATAGCATAGTGATATATATCAATTTATGCAATTTAAGATTAAAATATTTTAAGAAAATTCACATTTGATTTGTACTTAAATTTCATAATTATACATGAGTGTGAGGAAGTTAAGTAGTTCTATTCGAATACTTATGTATTACATTTAATTCGATTATCACTTTTAATTTTTTTTTAAAAAATTGTGTGTTTTAGCCTCGTATTTTGGGCATGACATTTTGGTATTAGAGCGCAGTGTCGTAACACTTGGGCAACAGTGGGTTCATGTAAAGTGTGGACGTTTAAAAAACTACATGAATTAAATCTCCTCTAGCATTTTTTGTATTTGATTGAAAGGGGAAATAATCCTATGTTATTATATTAACAAGACATTTAAACTCTATGTTATAATCAACTTTATAAAATAAAATATCCCTCTTGGCTAAATTAATAAATTTGAAAATCTATACTTAGACAAAAAAAAAAAAAATCTTGAAAAAAATTATCGTCTTAGTGCAAAAGACTCTCTGCCTTTTGTATGAGGAAATTTTAAATCCTCCTTGGAAAAGAGTATATTCTTTGTTAGATTCCTTTAAAAAAGAGAGGATACTAAGCAATTAAATGCTTTTGCATTTGACCACCTCCTTTACCTCCCACTTTAACTTTGGATTGGTGGAGGAATCTTCTTGACTTGATAGGCCTACACATTCCTCTTCCCACCGTACCATCTAAAAATTGCTTGGGACAGCGTGATGTAAGTTGGAGTGCATTTCATTGGATGAGGCTGACATCACCCATCACCATCTTTAGTGATCGCATGAGCCAAGGATGGGCTATTGCCTTTGGTCAAACAGGCCATTAAATGGGTATATGTTGGAAGAGGTGGTGGCAGGGGTATAAGACAGGTGCTTTTAAAGAGTTGAGGAAAGTATAGGCAGCATTTTGTTGATTGGTGGTCATCCTTCCAACAACCCCCTCATCCCTTCATTAGTGCCATGACTGTTTGGGATAGCGCACCCTAGTTTTTGAGTAAAGTTCATAATTTAATAGGTGCAAGTTATTATTTAAGATTTAATAGCTGCACAGCCGTTGCCTTTTGTAAGGGTTCAGACATTGTTTTTTCTTAATTACCTCTCTTTCAGTTAAAGTTATTGCTGTCATAAGTTTTTATTTATTTAACAAATAACATGAAAATTTCAATTTTTGAATGCTCCGTAGACATACGCCATACATCTTGTAATACGAACAAACTACCACGTGATCACATAGATTGTATATTGATTACGTACTGCTCAACATGTGCAAATGCATGGTACAGACTTGTATTTATTATAATTTAATGTGTAACAGATGAAAGTGAAATGTTGCAAACTTTCTTTAGAGAAATTATTAATGAAAGGGAGTCATGTGGGAGACAGAAAATTGTACAATCTCTGGTCTTCTAGATAACAAGATTTTATCTTTTTGTCTATTTGCAAAAAATATCTTCGTTACTGTGGCATAGCCATATATGAAATTTGATTTCTTTTCACTATAAAAAAAAATTGATGGATACGAGAATACGCTCAACAAATTTAATGACAAATAGAAATGATTAATTAGTTCAATAGCTATATCGAGATTTAAATGTGTAATGGGTTTATAGTTGTCTAGATAGCTTGAGAGAATGGTTCGGGTTTTGATTAGTGTAATGATAAATATTTAATATTTTAATTAGTTGTAAATATCCAAAATTAATTATTAGTATATCAATAGATTAGCCTTTGAATGCATAATTTGATTTTCCTTAGGGTTGATCTAGTATAGTGATAAAAAGGGTAGCATCACAGTCGACATGTAAACTTCTGAGTAGGGCTATGTGAATTTATTTATTTTAGCAGGCTTATTGTATAAGCATGAGAAATAAGTTTTTAACTATCAAGTGAATTCTCGTAGACTCTAACATTGAAATTTGTGGACCAGTTATAACCCTACAATATAGAGTAAGTAAAGTTGTGATGAGGTCATCAACCTCAGAGGAACTAAAGGTTCAGGTATCAAAGTTTTAAGAAATAAGAAAATTATAAGCCACGAGGCATGATAAGAACAATAATGATGACCAATATCATCAACAAGGAGATAGTTGTAAGAATGAATGAGTAAACATTGGCAACATCCTAATAATGGTTCTATACATACCTAGTTGTAAACCTACAACCTAAGGATGAATTTCATTAGTCATTTATGACTAGGAGACATGGAATATGGAATTATAGTTAATAAAAATAGCATTCATTACATTCTTGGATGATAATTAGAACTTGTGTAAATGATGGAATAACATGGATAGTAATATAATTATGAATACAAGATCATACCAAATTTGGTGAGATTGATAACACAACTGCAGTCGATATACTGTGATGAAATAGACCTGAGATCCCTCATTTTCCTTAGTGACACTGGTATGGCCACATTTTGTCAGTAATATAAATTTTGTGAGTAATTGGATTTATTTCTTTAATTGTCTGATTTCAAATGTCAGTATTTTAATGTTCTTCCTATTTGCTAACAGTGAAATGTGGGGCTATTTAGCCAACTGTATTATTGATGATTCTATTTTTCCTCTTGGTTATGTCTTTATTGCTTGATTTTAAAAAAAAAATTGTGGCCACTCTTTATTTCTTTTGTTTTAGACTTTTGCATTGGATGTTTCACCTTTGATGATTGAATTTAAATTTTGAGGCACTTTCTTTTGAATTTTGTTTGCGAAGTGACATATGATGGGCCTACCTGAGGGATTCCTCACAATCAAGTGGATGTATAATACTAGGGTATGGGATCATTAGTGAGAGTAGTTGTGCCCCAGGAGCAGTGAATTTGTGTTGACTATTATGAGTGATAGATTGCACCACAACATAAATTTGGTTTAAGGTTATAGGTTAACCAAAAAGACTTCTAGATAGAAAGGTGCATGTGAAGTGATGGACTTGTTGAATATCCTATCAAGATCAATGTGTCCTTGAAACTCTAAAGAGAAAGTATTTAACCTTGAATAAAGGGACAAATTGCTTAAAACCTCATTTGAGGGAGGCTCATATGGCTGTTACCCCTATGAGTGGGTATGTGGAATTTGGAATATATTAGGATATCATTATTATTAGAGGCTCTATAAGTATTTTAGTACTAGATTAGAATGTTGTTTGTATGTGACCAATATGCTTTAAGGAGTAATTAAGCCTGGAAAATGTAACCATGTCAGAGTTATGGATTGGACTTCACTTTTAGTAAGAATAATTAGGTAAATAGATTATTATCCCTAATTATGTATGTAAATTATTAATCATTCTTTTTACAAGAGTAAATTTTGGAATAAGTCTAGACAAGGTCTAGCATAGGATGAACATTTTAGTTGTGTGATTTCTAGGAGAAAGTCAAGAGCTAGTGGGGGAGGATGTAAGGTCCCTCCTCGTATGTAATTATTAAATATGAATTTTATGTATTAGATCTATTATAGGAGATTAGAACTGATATGGAATAATGTTTTAAGGTTTAGATGTCCTCATAAGAACTGAAATCAGCTAATACATTCATGTTTTAAATATTCAGTGATTCAAGAACAGACTACATTATCTCGACTATTTAAACATTAAAATTTCACTAACAATGATGCAAGGTATTTTCACCTAATAATGAGGGTATTGATTTTGGTACCTCGATGATTAGGTTTTATGCTTTCAGATAGTTTAGTATGCCTTATTAACAATGTTTATGATGTTTAGTTATATGCATGCCTAACGATGATTATTCTAGTAATTTAATCTGAATTAATGGATAAGTTATGTTATATTGATTTTGTGATTTCTGATGATTAAGTGTGAGTAGAAATGAATTAAACAATTAACTTATTTGAAAGATGGATGTTTTAATTTATGTAATTTCCTTGATATGTTATATACATATATGCATGTGATTTTCTTGTGTTACTGATGTGTGCAGGATATTTTAGCCAAGAAATCTAATGGAGAAACGAAACTGAACCCTAAGTACCAATTGTGAAATCTAGGGTTGAATCTAACAAAAGATGCAAACCCCATTGTTCGTGTTTTATTTGTATTGTGGTTTGAATGAATGTATCATTTTGTAATCTTTAAATGTTAATGATTCATAACAGTGTTTTTATAGTGTCGCTTGACACTCATGAATTGTATATGCATTCCAACATGATAGTTAGATTACTCGAGTAACCTAAATATATAACTTAGATTAGGTTAATTACCCTAATCAGGATTAGTGAGTAATCTGCATTTTAGAAGGTTTTTATTAAATCCTAAAATTTTCCTAGTTTTTGATAGGTCCCTAATTAATCCTTAAGGCCTAAAATCATGAAATCTAAGTACCCAAAGGGTATGGGTATGGGTTGGGGACATTTCCCACCTCCCTAGCCCCTTTTGTTGACTTTTATGGTCACTCAAAAACTCCATTTTTGCTTTAGTGCGAAAATTAAATGATTTCATCATGGGTTGAATGACTTTAACTCCACCTTGAGGTTAGCCTTAGGTATAGTTGAGCTAGAAGCCTCTAGAATTTTAGGCAAGTGGGGGAAGTTATTGCCCTTTTTAGGTGGTTGAGTTTTTATCTTATTTAGAGGCTTTTTTGAGAGGGTTTGAGGTGTTCACCCAATCT
Organism: Cupressus sempervirens; assembly: GCA_028749045.1. Lineage (NCBI taxonomy): Eukaryota > Viridiplantae > Streptophyta > Pinopsida > Cupressales > Cupressaceae > Cupressus > Cupressus sempervirens. The sequence continues at coordinate 511,728,474 of CM053792.1, read as the reverse complement.
CTAGTTTTAGAGAGAAATTTTGAAGATTGAAGGAAGGAAGGAAAAGCTCATCTCAAACTGGTTCATTTGGTCATAACCTTGTTGTGAAGGTAGGATTCTTCAGCTCATTTGGTTTATGTTGTTCATGTTTTTCATGCTTTGTTCATGCGTATGTTTTTGTGTTTTCATTGGTATGCTTGTATGGATGTTGGGTATGCTTGGGAGGGAATGAAACATGTTTTCTTGAATGCCTTTCTTTCATGTTTTACTTGATTTTTGAAGGGATTTTGTGGGTTGTTTTTGCATTACTCACCCTTGGATAGGGAAGAAGTGGCCATGTACGAGGGAAGGGCTTTAGTTGGACCCCAATAGTGTAGAGTCTCTTCTCATGATGAGAAGAGGGAAAGAGGGTAGTGTGTTATGGGCCCCTACTTGTCATCACATAGCATGTTTTAGAATTTTGAAAATTGAAGAAATGGAAGAATGAAAATTCTTGTAATATTGGCCTCGAAAGGGCATTTGTGGAAGAATGAAAGTTCTTGAATTTTTAGCCTCGAAAGGGCTATGTTGTGGTATAGTGATCGATGTCTCCTATTGAGAAAATCCACCTTCTCCTTAGTCTAGTTCAATGTTGAACCTATTGTGCAAATCAGGATGGGAATGCGTGCTTGATTTGTTCTTCATGATATGTTTGATTTGTCACTGGGTCAGTTTTCATCTTCTCCATGATCACTGTGATGTATTGAAGATATTGAAAAGGATCCCTTGTTAAGGGCCAAGAAGAGAATTCAAATTGTATTGTAATATTATGTAAAAATCTATTTATACTCTTGTTGAAGTGGCAAGAATGTCGGGTTTTCTTACTGGTTCTTTCCTGACAGACCCTTGAACCAAGTTGATTAATAGAAGAGAAAAGATTTGAGTAATATTCTTGCATTGAGCCTTTTAGTATTTCAGTTCTTTAAATATGTTTATTTGAAAATGGATAAAATGATGATGTTTCACTCTTCCTATGACATTCGTATGTTTTGTAATCATATTTGTTTGATTGAAGTTAATTAGATAACATAGTGATATATATCAATTTATGCAATTTAAGATTAAAATATGTTAAGAAAATTCACATTTGATTTATACTTAAATTTCATAATTATAGATGAGTATGAGGAAGTTAACTAATTCTATTCGAATACTTATGTATTACATTTAATTTGATTATCACTTTTAAATTTTTTAAAAAATATTGTGTGTTTTAGCCTCATATTTTGTGCATGACAGATAATTGCCTTGGACTGCGTGCAGGAGGTCGTATGGCCTTATGGACAATTTTTTTTAACTCCCAGATCAATGTTGTCCGAAACGGATAAAATTGATATGAAAATTGGGGTTTTGATGCCTTCTAGATCCATTTGTAATGTCCATTTGGCCTCTAGCAACTTCAAAAATTAGTAACCCCCCATTTTCTTAGAAAATGCCTGAAAATTTCTAGATCTATTATGTGAAACCCTCGTTCTCCTTTTTCTCCAAATAATGAACAAGCTACAACAGATCTAGCTTTGATACCATGAACGATTTGATCAAAACAAATCCACAAAACCTTCGAATACCTACATGCAAAAACCTGTCACAGAAGAAAAAGGTGAGAGGAGGCAAGGGTTTTTCTCTGAAAAATATGCTAATGTATTTTCAGAAATGGAAGAGATAAAAAAGATTACAAAAGATCAATCCTTATAAAAGGAGATCAAAACCTGAAAGGGTAACCTAAAAGGAAAAGCTAGGTTGCACATTATAATTAATATACAATATTAATTATATGCACCTAAGAGATAGCTTAAGAAAACTAGAGTAGTAGGCAACTTATTTAATTAAGTCAAAGTGATTTAATTAATAAGTATAAACAAATAATTACTCTAACAGATACTAGGGACCACTAGCTTTCCCAAGTCAAAGTTCCAGATATTTGCATGAGGGGCAAATAATTTCCTTTTTGAGGACCACTTTTGAAAAAGGAAAAGCCCTGTTTGAGAAGTTTTAGCATCCCTAACCCAATTTCCCTTATCAAACAATCTGTCAACAATCTTGAGTCTAGGGTTTAGGGAGATTAACTTTTTCACCTTGACAGTCTCGTTTGTGGATTTAGGCAATAATTCGAGAAGATCATCATGAACATTTCTAGCCAAATAATCCTCTTGACCCAATTAAACTTTCTTTAGAGGCATAGTGAATGACTATGCAAAAAACTAGAAAACTCTAATGTAAATGGTGAGAATAGAAACTTACTTTGACTCTCTGCTACCTTTGACAAATTCTACAATATTTTTTGGACAAGTTGCAAATCTTTCACCTTGTGGTCACCCAGTGCAAATTCTTAGTAGCTCTAAATTCTTTGAAAGCTTAGAGATTTGTTCGCATATGAAAGAAATGATGAGATTTTTTGCATTATACTTTGTTCCTGGTTCGCACAAGGAGTTTGAATCCTTCATAAATGATCTCTAAGGAGAATAGAGTGACATCACCTTCTAATTTTGAAAATACACCGTCAATCTAAGAAAAATCCGACGATCCAAGAATAAAACAAGAATGACTCATTTTCCACTCTCCAAGTTGGAAGTCAACCCAATTAGCTTTCTCCATATAAGCTTTTCTTTCAGTGCTAGCAATTTGGACTAGTCCCACTGGCACTTCATGGACACGTGTTGCCTTCTCACTATGTCTCCATGCTTTAAAAGTGAGTAGATTCTTTATGTGACATAATGACCATCATTGATTCCACTTCAATCTGACGATGTGTATTTGATCAATGATTTAATGCGACTATGGTGGGTCCCTCCTTTTCTTCCTTTGGTCACTACATCGCTAGCATTTAAAAACTTGCAATTCTGCATAACAAATTAGCACCTGGCATTGATGCAAATTTGATCTGATGGCGTGAAATCTGTTATTCTCTTATTTCAACCATGGTAGGCCTGTGCATTCCTTCCCTTGGTTGCCATGTCACATGGAATAAACATCACACAACTCTTGATAGTGACTTGGTGATAGTTGTTGATGGAACTTTAATCTGATGATCCAAAAAAAATTGTCTACCCTTTTCTAAGTGCTTTTCCATGTCATATGTGACTTGACAATACTCTGACAAGCTGACAAACCATATAATATTTTAATCCTTTCTGTAACACCATAAAATTGAGCCCCGCCATGTTTTGTCTTTTTCAGTATGGCGCTAAGTCGCTACTGACACTCAACATGGGTTTTTGGGTCATGACATAGCGACCTCCGGCATACACACTTCAACTTATGCCAACATGTCATGTTGGATACCTGACTCATCACTGAATAGGAGACTCTTGGGACCCACCCTATAAGTATTACCATATTTCCTTTTTCTATCAAGGTGCTATGTTGCTACTAGTGGGATTCCTTCATTTTTTGGTCGTGACATAGTGACCTCCTTTAGACTTTCAAAAATTTGGTACGGAGAAAATTGACCACATTTCTGCCATTATTGCTCCATTCAATGCTTCTGACAAAAAATCATAAGCATATATCCTCATTAAAAGAAAAATGACTTTACAGTGCCTGTCCATTTGTGAGTCTCACACTTTTTTATTTTCACAGCAAGGTGTTATATCACTACTAGTGGAATTCATTGATTTTTTAGTCGTGACATAGCGACCTCTCAAAATTTGCCCAAACTAGTGACGAAAAACAAAATGCCTTCCACTTAGTTTGTTTCTCTAATGTTGATGCTTATGACATCAACCTAACCACCACGAACTTTTAAAATAATGAAAAACTGGTGCCGCATTCTCTATTTTTGTCATCATCTTTTTATTTCGCAATGGTTGCCATGTTGCGTAGGATAAAACACTTGCAACTCTGCTATATGACATAACGACTACGATAGATTTAGGAAAAATTTGATGCTAGGAAAAACTCAGGACTGAAAAGTTTGAAATTAAAAAAGATATCCCGAAAAGATATTTTATTTTGAAAACAAATTGCCCTCCAAGAAAACATTTGAAAAATACAAGCAACAAACCTAACATGTTTATTTGGGACATAAGATTTTATTTTAGTACGGTTTCACCTAGGGTTAAAGTCATACAAAGAACCAAACCCTTATCTAATTTTTTACCCCTAAAATTAGAAAAAAATTGCCTTGTGAAAAATTAGACCACTAGGAACTTTATACAAAAAATTCATGCACTAGTTTTAGAAAAAAATCTCCATCATGTTTGAGAAACATGCCCACAAAAAAAATTGATAGAAGAATAAAAAAGAATTTGACATATATTTTTTAATAATTAAAAAAATATTATCGCCTCATTTTGCGTACCCAGGTCAATACAGCCTGGGTGTAATTTTTTTTAAAACTCAAAAGTCAAAAACATCCAAACTAGACATAGTTTATATGGAAATGGAAATTTTTTAGCACTATGAGCTCAATGATGATGTCTGTCTGGGCTGAAAGTGCTACCAAAAATAGGTCACCCCCAGATCTAATACAAAATCCTCTGAAAGCCACAAATTTGAAAATTGATGCCAAATCTCTCACAAATAGAACCCCTAGGGGCATGAAGATCTAGAGCTCTGACACCATGTTGAAGTTGATGAAAGATCAACCCCAAAACTCCCAAGAATCACATGCATGCAAACACCTGTCACAAGAAAGAGGAGCAAAAGCTATGGAGGCTAGAATTCCCAGATCCATAGATGAGACATTCTTGATAAGCAAAAAAGAGATTGCTAATATCAAGAGTGAATCAATAATTACAAAGAGACCAATCCTTATAAAGGAGATCAAAACCCTAAAAGATAAAACCTAGGTTGCATGATAATATTAATAAAAGAATTAATTACTATATGCCCAAAGTTTAGCTTAAGTAAACTAGAGATAATAATTGACTTAATAATTAAATCAATATGATTTAATTAATAAGAAAGTACTTTATTACTCTACCACATAAATTATAGAAATAAAATTATTCTTTATTTTTCCTTTTCTATTTTCATTGGATTCACTATATCGCATTTCCTTTTTTCCTCCCATATGCTCAGTCTTTTTAGGTTGCAATGTTTTAAAGTTATCCTTGTACTATTTATTTATTTACAATTCATGGTGGGGTTTATTATACATATGCGATTGCATTGCAAAGTATATACATTTACATTTAAGGTTCATCCAAAATGATATCAGATCGAAAATTGTTCAGAGAATTATATTTTTTTCGGTAAGTGGTTTCAAATTATTTAATTTCATGGCTTTTTATTATTTAGTTTCTTGAATGATTTCATTTGTAGTCTTAATTGTGAAATGATCTGACATTTTCCCTGCAATTGTTTTTACATGCCCTTATGAAGGATTGAATTGGGTATTTTTAGCTTAAACAAAAGAAGTAATATTAGATTTTCTGGGGAGGGGTTTCTCTAGATTTTAATTACTTAGCAGAGCAACAAACATTGGGAATTGTAACTTCCCAAATCCTACAGTCAATTTCCCACACATAAAAGATACTCACAACTAGAAAATGTCATAAATGTTGCTTTTAGAATTCACAAGACTATAAAGTGAAAGGATTCTTCATGTACATTAGTTGATTGATTGATTTTCAAAATATTTATGTCTTACAATATATAGAATTATTTATAGTTTTATAGAGGAATCAAGTGTTTTTGGTAAGATTGTCTGCTCACTAACGCATATCCAATTTTGTATAGAAATTCCAATGTCAAGTATGAAATTAGTTCTAAAAATTTAGCTTCTCTACTACTGTGTTCATTTTACCATTTACTTTAAATTTTACATCTTTAATCTATTTATAAATCTTCCATTTGAGCACGTGTAAGGCCTACTCATCAAAATCTTCTCCACATCTTATCATCATGTATTACGTAATTCGAAATGATGAGCTAATAGTTCTTATCCACTTCAACACTTATTTCTCAAACATGCTTAAGGAAGAAATTCTAATGAGATAATAAAATTACTTCAAATATGCCTTTAGGCTTGCTCAAGTTAAACATAAATAAAGTCTAGAAGTATAGGAAAAATTGTAAAGTTATTCTAGTCTGTGATATGTTGTTACATAAGCTCCATATAAAATATTGAGATTGTATTTTCCACAAGCATAGTACAAGCCTACCAAATTAGGCACATATATTATCATGCCAAGTCTTGCATCTAATAATCAAGGAGAAGGCTAGCTAGAAACCAAGTTCTTTTATTAAAACTTAAGAGAAGGTTAACCAACACTCTATTTTTATGCTAGGTATAATTGCTTGATGTTTATTAGGATATCATACAAATTAGTGCCAATGAATAATTAAATTCACAAATTATGATTCACTCAAGTTCCATCCTTAAGTTATCTAAGTCATCTGTTGATGTGGGATAAACTAATTGAATATCACATATATTCCACATTTCATGGTCTATATTCACTAAAATATGGATGCTAGATATCAAACAAACATGGATCCAAGCAACAACACTTTTTCTAGAAAGAGAATCCAACTAACCCAAGTTTTCCACTTTCAGATAGCTTGAAGCATACAACTAACATGTCTCTTATACTTATCAAAGAAAAGATTTATCCAACTACTATGAATATGCTTCTTGGATGTAGCATCTATCATTTGTTTCATGAATAAGTTCTTATCAATAAAGTTTCAATCCATTTCACGTTCTACCAAAAGTGTGAAGTACATGAAGGAAATATGCTTCTTATATATAGCATCTATCATTTGTTTCATGAATAAATTCTTATCAATAAAGTTTTAGTCCATGTCATGTTCTACCAAAAGTGTGAAGTACATGAAAGGTCACAGTTGACTGATATCAAGTCAAATTAATCCATAAAATACCCAACTAAAAAGAAATAGGATCATTGTGATTCATCAATTATAAAACCATATTTTGTGGAATATGAATAGTTCTAGACCTAACCAGTACTGTAAATTCTCATCTAAACCATTCCAATAAGTAAAATAGGGTAGATATCTTCTTCATCTTGGTCATTGCAAATGAAAACAACAGTTAAAGTAGTCAAATGACATGATGTTATAACATAGAATAAAATAAGTTTTCCTCCATTTTTAAAACTTATTTAATAAGAGTGAATAAATATATATATATATTCACTCTTATTAAATAAGTTTAAAAATTTACTGGCTTGTAGATAATATAGAATGTTTCATTACATCACTATGTATTCACCTTTCTCTGCAACATAAGGACCATGCATGCATCTCTTCATGGGTTAATATTCACATCTTCACAATCTTAATATTTTTGGATGTTGTACTAAAAGTACTAAAACTGATGTGGTAGATTATGCAATAGGTGTTTCATTCTTACACATGTACATCCATGATGGATCATGGAGTGTGATCCAAAACAAGACCTCACGTATAAGAGGTTCACAATTTACCATTCTGTTGTATGCTCTTAACTATAAATATTTTAATAATTATCCTAAATATAAAATATAATTTTTGATTCATTTAAATTATATATATTTATAATAATTACTTTGGAGTCAATCACCTAGTAGTATAGTAGTAAATTGGTTGCATTGTTCATATGGACAAGAATGTAACTCAACTTATTTGAATTCCACCCAAGAACTTAAAGCCTATGTTTACATACCAAAAAATTAAAGCATTTGAAAGGAAGACTAGTTGCTATCAATTTAATTAATGCTTTGTTGTTTTGTTAGTTCGTATTCATGTTAGTTCTAATATGACATTAACACTGACCAATTAGATCAAAGAATTTAAAATATTATATGAAACTTCAAATGTCTATATCTTTTTCTAATTTTTCATTATTTTATTAATCATATTTCTCATTCATTGTATTGGTCCATACTATTTTTGGTAGGGGAGAAAATTAATTTTCTTCAACAAAAATACTAATATTTTTTAACAACTTCATCATACATTAATTACAACTTTATCTTTTCCACATTTGTGACAAGTTGATAACATTTTTTTTTCAATCATTTTATCTTCCACCTCACACATGTCTAATCAATATTAATTCTCAATAGCAATATAATTTCAATATGTTATATTTTTGAATTTGAATTTCTAATTTTTTTAAAACTTTGATTTTTTAAATAAAAATAGTTAAATTATTACTATTATTTTACTTTTATAAAAATAAATGAAACAATATTATTTTTAATTATATTTTATAGTAGTATTTGTAATATGTATAATTGATAAGTGTTACAATTTATTAATATTTTTTATTAAAACAATTTATGATTTAGTTTAAATATATTTAGAACTTAAATATATATTTTAATATTAAATTAATAATTATCTTTTACATAAAAAAATACTAAGGGAAATAACCACAAAAAATAATAATTCAATTCTAAAAGATATATAAATTATTATTAAATTTTTATAAACTATGTATTAAAATTAAATAGTTATATTCTATTTCTTATTTATTATATCATATTTATTCATCAACATCAAATTTATGTGTATTACATCTATTTATTATTCACAAATGTACATATTAAATTACATAGATATTATTTCATAATTAAAAATTACTTAATTTTATGAAAAATTTAGAAATACAAAACATTAAATAGTAAACCTTATCTAATTGTGTAAAATTAAACAATCAATTTTACTTATAAAATATTTTTATATTTCAATACATTTTATTTTTTCTTATACAAATGTGAGTTTTAATATAAAAATTAAATTCTTAATTTCATTAATTAAAATATATTATATTTTAAATTTTTATTATAACCATGATTTTATTTTGACTATTTGTTTTACTAAGAAAAATAATTATATTTAATTCTCTTTCTCTCTCTATCACACACACCACTTATATTGGTATCACTATATCTTACTATTTTATCTTTCTTTCTCTTCCTCCTCTATATTATCTATCCTTTTTTCTTATGCATATATGTTTATGTTGTTATTGTTCTATACTGCTATTTATCTCTATCTAATGATTAAAAATAGTGTAACTTTCATTTAATAACCAAGATGAGAATAATACATAGTTGGGGGAGTCTAGTAGCATGCATAACATGCTTAAACATATAATGTGATACTCCAAATGCTTCATCACTTTTTCAAGTTCTATAATTCAAATATCAGTATGAATATCTTTCCTCATTGCACATATTTGAAGTTGTCAATGTAGAAGGTGCAAATTTGTCTAAAGCATATGTATTGATCGTAGTATGATATTAAGTACTTAGTGCTATATTGGGGACTTTGACATCTTATTCTTGGGCTTAAATGCTTAAAGATATAATAATATAACACGAAAATTTAACAACAAAATATTAGTCATCCTATCAGATTACAAGTGGATCTCTAGGATGAGAATTTGACAACAAAATATGAGCCATCCTATCAGATCACAAGTGCATTTCTAGGCAAAAATTAATGCATTCACAATGTTAATTTAGAACTATTTAACTTATTCTCACTCATCTACACCTCTACAACACAATTATGTGTTAGGCAGATCGCATCGTGTTTTGAAGACTATTTGTTATTATTATTATTATTATATATTTAGACTTTAAATTTTCTTCCGTATTTCATTCAATTTGAACTTAACAAATCTTCTTAATTGGACATAAACAACCAACTGTAAACTTAATTTCAAGATCTTGGGCAAAGGGAGAATGGCGCAGCGACAGGGCGATTTCTACAGCTAAAGGTTTGCAGTGTAGAACAAGGGTAATCCGAATGCAAGATTGCAATCAATCGGCCCGGGTTTGCAGGATTTTCGAAAGTTTTTTTAATTGGTAAAGCAATTGTGCAGCCTGCCAAACCGTTTTTTCTAAACCCTAGCTTCCATTGGAAACAATCGCGTCAGGATATAGTTTAGAATCAAAGAAATGGACGCAATCAACACAACTGGAAGAAAGGTTTTCGAACTGGCTGGAGGAACCATTTGGTATCAAAAGATCATGATCAGGGCATACGACCTTTTGAAAGAGGAGAGTCGTCAAAGGCTCAACAGGGTGCAGCTTTTCTAGATCGGTTACAATCTGTTCCGACAGCGAAGGTACAGTCATTGAAGGGTGTTCAAACAGGCAGTTGGAACTTTTCGGTATCACAAGATCTTGACCAGGGCATTCGATCATTTGAAATAGGAGAGTCATCAAAGGCTAGGCAGGGTGCACCTCATCAAGATCGGCTACTATCTGATCCAGCGGCGAAGGTACAAGCATGGAAAGGTGCTGGAAAGATAAGGTTCCAAACTGGATGGGGCAGGAAGATGTTCAAAATTACAGTCACAACAAGATTGACTATCATCGGCATAGGCAGCATCAAAGCAAGCTCGCTGTTGATAGGGATAGTGGAGGGTTGCATCTATTTCAGGGTAAACGGGGAAATTTCAATCAGACAGGGAGGTCTTATGTACCACAACGGAAGTTCGCTGTTGGTAGGGATAGAAGAGGGTTACATCTATTTAAGGGTAAATGGGGATACTAACCAGACAAAAAGGCCTCATTTAAAACAACCCATTTTTGATATCTGTTACGGATTACCCAGGATCCCCAATTATGATTTCTGGTGCTAGCGGTGACATGGCTTACATGGGAAATTGTTTAAACAGTATGGAATGCGTTGACGATCGAGGCAAGGCTCCAAATTGTGTTGCTTCCCCAAGCGCGGCTGAGCTAATCACGAATAAAAAATTGTCCATGGGAGAGCATGGAAATAGAGTGCCCTTAAATCCAGATCAGGGTCTTAAAATTTGGAGAGAAAGGGCGGTGTGTAATAACCCTGTTAGGGAGAGTAACATCAACATTTGACACTGTTGACAATGGATCTTTGCCTTGAGGACAGACAATCGTCTTCCTGATAGTGCTATTCTACCGCATGTAGACTTCTTAAGGCAAACGACATTAATAGGTAAATTCTCAAATTTGTCTTCACAAATATCAGATGTTTTGGATTGGCCGAAATCTCAATGGAAGGGTTTCAAAGATGTTTTTCTTCTAAAATATTTAGAGATGAAGCGCGTAAATTTAAAGGTTGGTTCTATCAAGGATCTGGCCTTACGACAATACCGTGGGTACCAAATTTTAAACCAGATCCTTCCTTGTTTCCATTCAAGCCACGGTGGATTACCTTTCCTTCCTTACCACTTGAGTACAGAGATCCGGATATCATTGAATTATTGCCTAATAAGCTAGGCATTTTTGTCAAGCATGATCTTACAGTTTATGAGATTCCAAATCATGTGGTGAGATTACGCCTTCTAGCTGGTGAGATTATGCCTTCGTGCTCGGGTACTTGGGAGCAGAGTATCATTGTTCAGGATGAGGAAACAGTTCAGAACTTAGCTGAAACAATAGGTCACTTCAATTCACAGTGTCAGAGTATTGATCAAGATAAGATCTTGGTTTGCAAAGATTTGTTGATCCTGCCAAGTATTCCTCCTTTAAGCAAAGACACGAGATGTCAGAATCCGTACACATTGATAATTCTTTGTTGCCTAATCAAATAGCTGTTGGAAATGATAATTTATATCAGGAGGCTGACTTTTTCTCTAAAGTGCAGGCGCTGGTATATAGGTTGTTTTTCATATTCAGAACAGTTGGGGATTCTACTACTTTTGATTTCCGAGCAGCAATAAGTTGTTGTCAGCCCAGCCAGGGGTGCTTCAACAATGCCATGGGGATACTAAGGATTTGGATGCGTTGGTCCACAAAATAATGTTTCATAATTCTCCCATTCAGATTTCGAAATTACAGACATACAGAAATGTGCCCAAGGTGTCTGAGAAACAATTGAATGCAATGACAGATGAAATGATAAAAGAATTGGCAACGTCTATGATTTATGAAATTGCAGATGAAGAGGGGGTTGGTTTGGAGGAAGAGAATCGACAAGTTATTGCGGAGGTTGCGGGTTTAGAAGAAAATTTGAGTCCTATCTTGAAAGCTCCCTTATTTTAGATAATGCCTCTGGTCTTCCTATTTTGGATACAAACGAGCAGGGTATTTGGGAAGAACATCTCAGGCATCATAATTCTTATATTCAATCCACTCATTTCAATACTCTATCTGAGTCGATTGATCATCTAGCTTTTCACATTTTAGAAGATCAATTTCCTCACAAGGCAGAACTTGAAGGCAATTATTTGGAAAGAGCTAGTAACTCATCGTTGGCCGTGGTGGACAATAAGGTATCTTTTGATTATTCTAAGATTTTGTCGTTAGCCAAAACTCCTTCAGAGGTAGCAGCAGGAGAAAAGACTCCTAAACCTAGATGAAGACCACCAAAAAGTGCAAAATCAAAGGCAGAAGTAGAAGCGGGCATTCGAACAACCCTAGATGAGAAGTTCTCATCGCCCAAAAGAATGACAAGGAGAACCTAGATTCTCTCTTGGAGTGTTAGAGGCATTGACTAAGGCATTGGCAAGAGATTTAGGATCAAGCAGCTGCTTGATTCTTTCCAAGCGGATATTGCTCTTTTGCAAGAAACAAATTTGTCTCAAGAATGTTTTGCCAAAACAGTGGGTAAGTAGCCTGCTTGGAAATCTGTTCAAATGCAAGGTCAAGGTGCATCGGGTGGTTTGGGGGTGTTATGGAATGTTAGGACAGGATGCCAATTGGCAGCTTTTGAAGATTGATAGTTTTGATATATCTTTCTATCTCATTAATGTTTATGGTCCAACACAAACGCTTGACAAGAAGAGATTATGGGATGAATTGATGCAAATCATCCAACGTCATCAGAATCTAAACTTCATTCTTGGAGGTGATTTTAATGCCATACTTAATGCAGCAGAAAAACAAGGAGGTATATGTCCACCAATCAGAACAATACAAGAATTTTCAGCTCTTTTGGAAGAAAACGAGTTTTGGACGTGGTGCCAGAATCAGGGACCTTCACATGACAAATAAACGAATGGGTTTCCTTAAAATTGCAGAAGGCTTGATCGGTTCTTAACGTATTTGCAGTGGAAAGTTCAGAGAGTCAATATTGAATCAGAGATCTTAACATTTGCTGATTCAGATTACTTTCCAATTTCTTTGTTTATTACATCAGTTCTAGCCTTGGATGTGCAAGGTTATAGATCATCCTTCAAATTCCAAAGAATGTTGTTTAGGCATCCATATTTTTTCCCTTCTTCTGTGACAATAGTGGGTGAGTGCATAGGAGACAATGGTCACAAGAGGAGATTTATCTCATGATCAAATGATACTATTCGATGCATGGGTTTCATATTGGGATTTTCATAACAAGAAGGAAGAAGCAAGGAAAAGACTAGAAGAGCAAAGGAAGAAAAGAGAAGAGGAAGCCAAAATAGATCAAGAGATAAAAGAATGAATGGAATTCCTAATGCAAGAACTGAGAAAGCACGAAGAAAAATTAGTGCAACTAAAAGAGGAATTGCAGAAAAATATGGAAAAAGAAAATACAGATTTGGAGCATCAACCAATTCAGAGTACAAAAGCTTGTACTGAGACATTGGAAGAGAAGAGTTGTCTGTTGAAAGAACAATTTGATCACATTGATGCTAATATACCAGATGAACAAATCGATGTTGACATACCAAATGAACACAGTGATGCAGATATACAAGGTGAGCAACAACATGTTTTTGATGAAACTTATGATCCAGAAGTTCTTAAAGATAGAAAAGAGATTGAAATGGTTGATGAACATTGTGATGGAATGGTTCATAAAGAGTTGGATGTGATGGTCCTTAATGCAACCAAGAAATGGCATTTGAAGTTAAGAAAGAAGGTGGTCTGGCCTATCAAAAGGATACTAGCAACAAGGAAGAAGATAGAGGATAGAGGATAGAGGAGGCTCCAATAGTGATGAATTTGTCTCCAAGCATGGAGATATTGCAGCATAAAAACATCACAACAAAGGATGCAACAGTTCTTGGGTATGTGCAAGATCATGGTGTACCAAACTATGGCCTTAAGTGGAAGTGAAAAATCAGCAAATCAGGTTTATGTCAACTTGACACATAATTTTGAAGTGGTCATGGACTTTATATCAAAAAGTTGTAAGAAAATAATTTGTAGAAAATTGAATGTAGTTTCTAAACTACTAGGCCTTATCAGGAGAAAAAAATAATTGATTGGTCAAAAGTTTGAATTTTAATGCAGTACTAAGAAAATTTCAGGGCAAAAATAAAAAGTAGGTGTATGTTTGACCACCTTAATCAAAATCAAATCATAATTTTTTTTTAATATAATTATAGATATGAAAACTAGACTCATGCACGGATGTGACGCATATTTTTTGATATTTTTATTCCAAATAAATAATTAAATATGAATTTTCTACCAAAACTTTTTCGGATTAAAAAAAGTCTCGTGTCTGACCACCCTAATTAATAGAAAATTTGATCAAATTTTTTTTTTTTTTTTTTCTTATACTAGGCGAAGTATAGAATGTGACGCAACTTTTAGATTTAAAAAATGTTATACCGTTTGAAAGTTATAGCTATTTTTCATTCAGTATGTCAATCAACACTTTACAATAATCTTCATTGATAATTAACTAATAAATACTTATCGAACTCAGAATTTGATAGAAATTATATTGATGGAATCTAGAGAGCGATATTAAAAAACTTATTTCGTTTCATTCAATTTTGATCAAAATAACATTGTCAGATGGCTACCCGAAGTCTGAGTATCACTAAAACTCTCTATAAACACGTCTTTGGGGTTGACCAGGCAGGCTTGGTAAATACCAAGCCTGATCGGATATCCAATTCGAAATCGGATATCCGATTCGAAATCGGATATCCGATTTTATCCGATATGGCTTGGATATCAAATTCTAAAAATCTTCAAATTTTGGAGGGAAATTCGATTTAAACGTTTTAGTTTTTTATTTTTAAATTATTTCACTTATATTAATATGTAAAGGCATATTTTAATATATTATATATATATATATATATATATATATATATATATATATATATATATATATATATATATATATATATATATATATATATATATATATATAATAACGTAATGTAAACATACAAGATATAATCTAATAATATATAATAATATCTTATGTAATCTTATTACAATCTATAAATATAATATATATTATTATTATTTTTACTAAATATAATAACGTAATTTATATATATATATAAAATACGTATTATATATTATTATATTAATATGTATAATAATATAATATATATATATAACAACGTAATATTTTTATTAAATATAATATATATTATAAATATTATTATATTAATATGTATGTTATTAATATATCTATATAATAATGTAATATTTTCATTAAATATAATAATGTAATATGTATATGTATATATATTATTATATTAATATGTATATTATTAATATATACGTATATTATTAATATATAAGAGTCAAAGGGGGTCATAGGGTGACCTATGACCCTCTTTGACCCATTAAACAACGATATATGTCTCTAGGGGTCTTAGGACCCCTAGGGACATATTCGAATGGGTATTATGGGTCAAAGGGGGTCATAGGGTGACCTATGATCCACTTTGACCTATTAAACGATGACATATGTCCCTAGGGGTCCTAGGACCCCTAGGGACATATTCGAATGGGTAATATGGGTCAAAGGGGGTCATAGGGTGACCTATGACCCTCTTTGACCAATTAAACGACAACATATGTCCCTAGGGGTCCTAAGACCCCTAGGGACATATTTCAATCGTTCATATGTGTCAAAGGGGGTCATAGGGTGACCTATGATCCCCTTTGACCCATTACACGACTACATATGTCCCTACGGGTCCTACGACCCCTAGGGACATAGTCGAATCGTTCATATGGGTCAAAGGGGCTCATAGGTCACTTTGACTCATTAAACGACGATATATGTCTCTAGGGGTCCTAGGACCCCTAGGGACATATTCGAATGGATAATATGGGTCAAAGGGGGTCATAGGTCACCCTATGACCCTCTTTGACCCATTAAACGGCGATAAATGTCTCTAGGGGTCCTAAGACCCCTAGAGACATATTCGAATGGGTAATATGGCTCAAAGGGGGTCATAGGGTGACCTATGACCCTCTTTGACCCATTAAACGATGACATATGTCCTTAGTGGTCCTCGAACCCCTAGGGACATATTCAAATGGGTAATATGGGTCAAAGGAGTCATAGGGTGACCTGTGACCCTCTTTGACCCATTAAACGACGACATATGTCCCTAGGGGTCTTCGGACCCCTAGGGACATATTTGAATTGTTCATATGGGTCAAAAGGGGTCATAGGGTGACCTATGACCCCTTTGACCCATTAAATGATGACATATGTCCCTAGGGGTCCTAGGACCCCTAGGGACATATTTGAATCGTTCATATGGGTCAAAGGAGGTCATAGGGTCACCTATGACCCCTTTTGACCCATTAAATGACGACATATGTTCCTAGGGGTCCTAGAACCCATAGAGACATATTCGAATGGGTAATATGGGTCAAATGGGGTCATAGGGTAACCTATGACCCTATTTGACCCATTAAAAGACGACATATGTCCCTAGGGGTCCTAGGACCCTTAGGGACATATTCGAATCGTTCATATGGGTCAAAGGGGGTCATAGGTCACCCTATGACCCTCTTGATCCATTAAATGACGATATGTCTCTAGGGTTCCTAAGACCCCTAGGGACATATTTGAATGGGTAATATGGGTCAAAGGGGGTCATAGGGTGAGCTATGACCCTCTTTGACCCATTAAACGACAACATATGTCCCTAGGGGTCCTCGGACCCCAAGGGACATATTCAAATGGGTAATATGGGTCAAAGGGGGTCATAGGTCTTTGACCCATTAAATGACGACATATGTCCCTAGGGGTCCTAAGACCCTAGGGACATATTCGAATCGTTCATATGGGTCACTCTATGACCCCCTTTGATCCATTAAACGACGACATATGTCCCTAGGGTAATATGGGTCAAATGGGGTCATAGGGTAACCTATGACCCTATTTGACCCATTAAATGATGACATATGTCCCTAGGGGTCCTAAGACCCCTAGGGACATATTCGAATCGTTCATATGGGTCAAAGGGGGTCATAGGGTGACCTACGACCCTCTTTGACCCATTAAACGACGAAATATGTCTCTAGGGGTCCTAGGACCCCTAGGGACATATTCGAATGGGTATTATGGGTCAAAGGGGGTCATAGGGTGATCTATGACCCTCTCTGACCCATTAAACGATGACATATGTCCCTAGGGGTCCTAGGACCCCTAGGGACATAGTTGAATCGTTCATATGGGTCAAAGGAGGTCATAGGGTGACCTATGACCCCCTTTGACCCATTAAACGACGAATGTTCATATGGATCAAAGGGGGTAATAGGGTGACCTATGACCCCCTTTGACGCATTAAATGACGACATATGTCCCTAGGGGTCCTCGGACCCCAAGGGACATATTCGAATGGGTAATATGGGTCAAAGGGGGTCATAGGGTGACGTATGACCCTCTTTAACCCATTAAATGATGACATATGTCCCTAGGGGTCCTAGGACCCCTAGGGACATATTTGAATCGTTCATATGGGTCAAAGGGGGTCATAGGGTGACTTATGACCCTCTTGGACCCATTAAACGACGATATATGTCTCTAGGGGTCCTAGAACCCCTAGGGACATATTCGAATGGGTATTATGGGTCAAAGGGGGTCATAGGGTGACCTATGACCCTCTTTGACCCAATAAATGATGACATATGTCCCTAGGGGTCCTAGGACCCCTAGGGACATAGTCGAATCATTCATATGGGTCAAAGGAGGTCATAGGGTGACCTATGACCCCCTTTGACCTATTAAACGATGACATATGTCCCTACGAGTCCTAGGACCCCTAGGGACATATTTGAATCTTTCATATGGGTTAAAGGGGGTCATAGGGTGACCTATGACCCCCTTTGACCCATTAAACGATGACATATGTCCCTAGGCGTCCTAGGACCCCTAGGGACATATTCGAATGGGTAATATGGGTCAAATGGGGTCATAGGGTAACCTATGACCCTCTTTGACCCATTAAACGATGACATATGTCCCTAGGGATCCTAGGACCCCTACGGACATATTCGAATCGTTCATATGGGTCAAATGGGGTCATAGGGTGACCTATGACCCCCTTTGACCTATGACCCCCTTTGACCCATTAAATGACGACATATGTCTCTAGAGGTCTTAAGACCCCTAGGGACATATTCGAATGGGTAATATGGGTCAAAGGGGGTCATAGGGTGACCTATGACCCTCTTTGACCCATTAAATGACGACATATGTCCCTAGGGGTCCTTGGACCCCAAGGGACATATTCGAATGGGTAATATGGGTCAAAGGGGCTCATAGGGTGACCTATGACCCTCTTTGACCCATTAAACGACGACATATGTCCCTAGGGGTCCTTCGACCCCTAGGGACATATTCGAATCGTTCATATGGGTCAAAGGGAGTCATAGGGTGACCTATGACCCCCTTTGACCCATTAAACGACAACATATGTCCCTATTCGAATCGTTCATATGGGTCAAAGGGGGTCATAGGTCACTTTGACCCATTAAACGACAATATATGTCCCTAGGGGTCTTAAGACCCCTAGGGACATATTTGAATGGGTAATATGGGTCAAATGGGGTCATAGGTTACTTGACCCATTAAACGACGACATATGTCCCAAGGGGTCTTAGGACCCCTAGGGACATATTCGAATCATTCATATGGGTCAAAGAGGGTCATAGGTCACATTAAACGACGATATATGTCTCTAGGGGTCCTAGGACCCCTAGGGACATATTCGAATGGGTATTATGGGTCAAAGGGGGTCATAGGGTGACCTATGACCCCCTTTAACCCATTAAATGACGACATATGTTCCTAGGGGTCCTCGGACCCCAAGGGACATATTCGAATGGGTAATATGGGTCAAAGGGGGTCATAGGGTGACCTATGACCCTCTTTGACCCATTAAACGATGACATATGTCCCTAGGGGTCCTAAGACCCCTAAGGACATAGTGAATCGTACATATGGGTCAACGGACATCATAGGGTGACCTATAACCCACTTTGACCCATTAAAGGATGACATATGTCCCTAGGGGTCCTAGGACCCCTAAGGACATAGTCGAATTGTTCATACGGGTCAAAGGGGGTCATAGGGTGACCTATGACCCCCTTTGACCCATTAAACGATGACATATGTCCCTAGGGGTCCTAGGACCCCAAGGGACATATTCGAATGGGTAATATGGGTCAAAGGGGGTCATAGGGTGACCTATGACCCTCTTTGACCCATTAAACGACGACATATGTTCCTAGGACCCCTAGGGACATAGTCGAATCATTCATATGGGTCAAAGGAGGTCATAGGGTGACCTATGACCCCCTTTGACCCATTAAACGATGACATATGTCCCTAGAGGTCCTAGGACCCCTAAGGACATAGTCGAATCGTTCATATGGGTCAAAGGAGGTCATTGGGTGACTTATGACCCCCTTTGACCCATTAAACGATGACATATGTCCCTAGGGGTCCTAGGACCCCTAGGGACATATTCGAATCGTTCATATGGGTCAAAGTGGGTCATAGGGTGACCTATGACCCTCTCTAACCCATTAAATGATGATATATGTCTCTAGGGGTCCTAGGACCCCTAAGGACATATTCAAATGGGTATTATGGGTCAAAGGGGGTCATAGGGTGACCTATGACCCTCTTTGACCCATTAAATGATGACATATGTCCTTAGGGGTCCTAGGACCCCTAGGGACATAGTCGAATCGTTCATATGGGTCAAAGGAGGTCATAGGTCACCCTATGACCCCCTTTGACCCATTAAACGATGACATATGTCTCTAGGGGTCCTAGGACCCCTAGGGACATAGTCGAATCGTTCATATGGGTCAAAGGGGGTCATAGGGTGACCTATGACCCCCTTTGACCCATTAAATGATGACATATGTCCCTAGGGGTCCTCGGACCCCAAGGGACATATTCGAATGGGTAATATGGGTCAAAAGGGGTCATAGGGTGACCTATGACCCTCTTTGACCCATTAAATGATGACATATGTCCCTAGGGGTCCTATGACCCCTAGGGACATAGTCGAATCGTTCATATGGGTCAAAGGAGGTCATAGGGTGACCTATGACCCCCTTTGACCCATTAAACGACGACATATGTCCCTAGGGGTCCTAGGACCCCAAGGGACATATTTGAATGGGTAATATGGGTCAAAGGGGGTCATAAGGTGACCTATGACCTCTTTGACCCATTAAACGACGACATATGTCAGTCGAATCGTTCATATGAGTCAAAGGAGGTCATAGGGTGACCTATGACCCCCTTTGACCCATTAAACGACGACATATGTCCCTAGGGGTCATAGGATCCCTAGGGACATAGTCGAATCGTTCATATGGGTCAAAGGGGGGACCCCCTTTTACCCATTAAACGACGACATATGTCCCTAGGAGTCCTCGGACCCCAATGGACATATTTGAATGGGTTATATGGGTCAAAGGGGGTCATAGGGTGACCTATGACCCTCTTTGACCCATTAAACAACGACATATGTCCCTAGGGGTCCTAGGACCCCTAGGGACATATTCAAATCGTTCATATGGGTCAAAGGGGGTCATAGGGTGACCTATGACCCTCTTTGACCCATTAAACGAAGACCCTCTTTGTATTATATATTATTATATTAATATGTATAATAATATAATATATATAACAACGTAATATTTTTATTAAATATAATATATATTATATATATTATTATATTATTATGTATGTTATTAATATATCTATATAATAACGTAATATTTTAGTATATATAATGTAATATTTTAGGGTATACTATTTATACTATTTTAGGATAATAATTATAATATAAATAAACACTAAATATTAATATTATTATATGTATAGTAATAATAATAATACTATTATAGCTATAATAATAATATATATTAATACTATATATTGTAGCTTAATATAAATAAACACTATTTATTTACACTATTATATCTATATTAATAATATTAATACTATTTTAGGTATAATAATAATATTGATACTATAGGTATATTAATATTATTGATATTTTATACTAATACTAATATACTATTAACTTAGTTATAAATTAAAGTCGTTTGCCTCCAAATATTTTCATAATATTAATATTATTGTGGCAAAGGAGGGAAACCTTAGCAAGTTTTCCCCCCAAAAGTCCTTTTCCTATATCGGATATCCGATTTTACTGGCTTCAATTTCAAATATTTGACTATCCCTACAGACCTGACAACATTACTCTTTTACCTCTTTTTTCACGGGATTTGTAAAAAGTCGCGTTTTGGGGCCTAACCAATCGAAAAGAATTCGAAAATATAACCTTAGGTGTTCGAATTTGTCATCTGAATGGGGAGTAGCAGTCATTGAAAGAAAAAATGTAAAAGGAAGATATCCAATGAAGACATTGCGACATATAGGGAAAAGGACAAAATGAAACACCGAAAAAAAAGACAATGTCTGCTAAATATCAATCAAGTTGATGATGAATTAATAGAAGGTGAAATCATAGAGTCAGATAATGAAAATGTACAGTTGGGGAATGAAAATGTACCTATTGAAAATGATAATGTGGAAATTGAAAATGTAGAGATTAAAAAATTTGAAGAAGAAATGCCACCAAGTCATAATCCAAATTGCATAATTGACCATGTCGAAGATGACAATGCACAGGAACCTAATGCACAAGAACCTTACATATCTTCTAATTATAATCGACATGAAGGTTCTAAAACACCAAAATGGATAATTGAAATTGATGAAACGATTATGACTAGTTTGGAAGGAAAAAAATCAGAAAGAACCATTCGGTTATGGGCTTCAAGACTATATCAGATGTTTTTCAGCAACAAGATAGTGGTAGAGCAATGTTAGCTTTTCATGCACTTATTAAAGATGCAAAAGATGAGACCTATGCTTTCCAAATTGAAAATTCGAGTCAATAAAAAGTTGGAAAGAAATGCCATTATTGTGAAGAATCTTTTTAGTGCTCTCAATAGCGTTGGGAAAAATAGTAGAGAGAAGGATAATAGAGTTGCTCAAAGGGTTATTACAACCTCTTTGGTAAGTCATCATTTGAGAAAGGGTAGATATATGAGACAAACTTGTATTGATTTGAATCTAAATCGTACTACTTTGAGAAGAGCACTTAGTCAACGAGAGAAAATTGATGATCCTCTTCAAAATGAAACATGGGCATTTGGTGGGAGACTTCCACGTTTTGATAAGAAGCTATCCGACGATGTGAAGGAAAAAATTATACAATTTTGGCACTCTAACTCATGAGTATCACCCAATGCTAAAGATGTCTTAAAGTTGAGAATTGGCATCAGAGACCGCATGACACATCCTAAACACTATTTGGAGGTAAGTCAAACTATGTTGTTCAAACAATTTAGAGAGAGTCATCCAAGTGTTCATATATCACAAAGGGCTTTTGAATCTTTGAAGCCATTTTATTGTGTGCCACTCAAAATTCGAAATACATGTTGTTGCAAATATCATGTTGAGTTTTCTATGCACCATGAACTATTACGCTCCATCCATTCTACTTTGCATAGTAAGGAAATGTTGGAGGATTGTGGGGCTAGTGGGCTTCCAAAATCATCAAGAGACTTGTTAGATCAACTCTTATGTCGTAGAGTTGATGGTTGTTCCTTTTATAAAAATGCTTGCTTAAATGAGAAGTGTTCAGAATGTGGTGGCTTATCCAAGTTTCACACATGTTTCCATGAGGGGTGTGAACAAGATCTTGGAAAGACAATAGTGAAAAAAAGGGTCTATGAAATGGTGAAATACACATTGAAGAGTGGGAGTGAGAGCTCTAGATGTGAATTGGTTGGAAAAGATATAACGTGGCTAATTTTATTTCAGATTTCAAGGCAAATATTTTTTACATGTATGCAAGACATAGTCACAAGTCTCAGTGGTTGGATCAACAATTTAGAACGTGTAAGGAGAATTTTTCCATTGGCACTATTATATTAGTTGTTGATTTTGTTGAGAACTACACATTGCAACCTCAAAATGAGACACAATCTCAGTATTAGAACTCTATTCAGATTGCAATTTTTGTTCACATAACATATAGACATGCCCCTGATAGTGCGGAAGATAATCGAAAGATTATTAGAAAGTATCATTTTTATATGAGTGATGATAGATCTCACTCTCACGAGTTTGTGCAACATTGTTTCGAGAATTTTTTTGATTTCTTACACGAGCATGCAATTGCTATGGATAGACATATCATTTGGTCAGATAATTGTACAAGTCAATTCAAGAATGCTCACATGTTTTATTGGTTGTGTAGGATGCACGTAGAGAGAGGGGTGCCTCATATTTGGAGTTTTTTTGAGTCCGGCCATGGAAAAGGGGAACATGATGGAGCATGGGCATGTGTGAAGAGAGCTCTAGTTAAGGAGCAACTGAAGATTTCAACAACAGAGCTTCTTGATGCTCGTAGCATTGTTGATTGGTGTAGTTTAGCATTATCATAGGGGGGGACTCTTAATTCAGTGGTACGCAGGTTCTTTTGGTTGGTTGAGGAAGGGTCCATAGGTGATAGATCAGATTGTGCTACAGTGAGAGACTCATAAAAAATGCATTCATTTTAGAGCTCTAATTTTAGTACATGGACCATTTGGACACAACAACTAGCTTGTTTTTGTCGTACTTGTTTTCAGTGTGATTGGGATCACTGTGAGTCAAGTGAGTGGGTGGACACATGGGCTCCACATTATCTTACTCCATTGTCTATCATAACCTCTATAAAAAATGATGACATGGAAAGTTCACTTGAGCATAACCATCTATCAGATCTACTTCAGCCAAGACATGTCTTTGCATTGGTTGCACCATAGGGGAATGATGAGAAATCTGATTATTGGTTAGCACGTTGTGTAAGAGGCAAACAAAAACTTGCACAACCGATCACAGATGATGATGGATTCACGTATCCTACTGGTTCAGTGGTTGTTGCTGGAACATGGCTGCGGACATACATGCTTAGAAGGAATGGAATTCCTGCATTCGAAGACTACCAGAAGCACAAAGTAATTCTCATATATTCGCATCTTATTATAGCAACAAATGTAAAGTTATTGAAGCATCAAGGAAGAACAAAAGTAAAAGAACTTTTTACTATTGCTAATGCTGATCATGAAGCCTTGTTGGAGATCCTAAAACAGAGAGAGGACCCTATTGGAATACTCGACTAGGTATATATACTTCTTATGTTATTTTCTTCATAATGATTTAATGAATTGATGATTATCTTGTTTAATACAATAAGTTACTAATTTTTGTATGATATTGGAATGTAGGTACATCATGAAGAGTTGGAGGGGGGTGGTATTGGGGAGAATTTCTAAAATTTATGATGTATTATGATGTAAAATGTGTAGTTTTTTGTATATGGTTTTTGTATTTTGGTAGGTTCTTTGTAAGGAATTATAAGAGGAAGATATTGAACAAGTTCTTCCAAATCATATTTGCATGTGATACAAGGCTATAACGACAATTTTAAGAGCATTTATAACTATATGAAAGATAATTGCATGCGGATATCTTATTACAAATTTGGTTTTTTCCTTATTTGACATAAAGCTGACATTATGATTATTAAAACTATTTTTATCAAACTAATCAAATAAGAAAAATCTAGAAAGTACGAATGAACAATTAGAATACTTGATTTTTTCCATTTTGCAACCAATCATAGCATTTGAAAGCATAAAGAGTCATAATATTGTATAATGTTTTGAAAGACTTTCATATTGAAAAGTTGTATGAAGCACATTTGGGATAAGCCATGAAATCCATGAAAGAAGATAGCATGTAGGATAAGCAATTAAAGCCAATAAGCAAGATAGCACATGCATAATGACATGATATGAAGTTGGATATGAAGGCTATGAGTGGATGAGTCATTAGAGGTATCAACAATCCCATCATAAATGAGATCTTGGATTTTATGTTTTAACACTATGGAATCTTTAGTTTTATGAAATTTCTTCCATGGAGATTAATTTAAGAATGCCCCGTGTGTATGTAAAGGTCTTAAGGGAGATTAATTTAAGAATGCAATATTCTCCTCTAACCTTTTCTCAAGTTTAGAATTGATTTCTATCATGTGCTTAGAGAGATGAAGGTAAGAAATATTATTTGTCTCTTCTAGCTCTTTGTATTGAACGTATAGAAAGAAAGATGACAAGTGAAAAAATTTAAGTGTAGTCAATAGATCAAGGAAACCATTTAGTGAAAGAAATTATTAGTACGCATATCATAGACCATGAAGTTAGAAAATACCAATAGCTCTAAGACCAAAGAGCCATTTTAAGCATGTTCAAGCACTAGAGACATAGAAAATCAAAGTCAATTTATGAAACTCCCCTTAGCAAAAAATGCAAACAAATATTTGCATTTGACGTTTTGACTTGGTTGAAAAAGTTTGACAATAATTGATAATATTGCAAGCTTGATGTTCAAAAGCAATTTTTTTTCCAAGAAAGATAGTGACACATGGAGTAGTCTTCAAACAATCATCCATCATTTGCGGCCACCCTGTACCGAGGAGTCTCTAAGGTGCTCTAAGTGCATTTGGAGGTCGATCTTTCAAGGGTCATAACTTAGATCTCGTGAGGGCTATTGATGAACTGTCAAATGCTACAGGACGATGATCCTAAGGCCTAAAATAACCTATCTCATTTTTGAGAGATCACATTCCGTTGGATTCAGCATAACGATCTCGCTCAATGCCAAAACTCGCAGTGTGCCTCAGTTCATAGGTGCACCATAGCGTAACTTTGAAACCGCTGATCTTGGCATCCAATTGTCAGTACCATTAGCTCCGGATGGGCAGCTGAACCTTAGTCACACCCTTGTTCTAGCCACGAAGACCATCCATCATTTGCGGCCACCCTGTACCGAGGAGTCTCCAATGTGCTCTAAGTGCATTTGGAGGTCGATCTTTCGAGGGTCATAAATCAGAGCTCGTGAGGGCTATCGATGAACTGTCAAATGCTACAGTACGGTGATCCTAAGGCCTAAAATAACCTATCTCATTTACGAGAGATCACATTCCTTTTGGATTCAGCACAACGATCTCGCTTGATGCCAAAACTCACAGTGTGCCTCAGTTCATAGGTGCACCACAGCGTAACTCTGAAACCACTGATCTTGGCATCAAATCGTCAGTGCCATTAGCTCCGGATGGGTGGGTGAACCCTAGTCACACCCTTGTTCTGGCCACGAAGACCATCCATCATTTGCGGCCACCCCGTATCGAGGAGTCTCCAATGTGCTCTAAGTGCATTTGGAGGTCGATCTTTCGAGGGTCATAACTTAGATCTCGTGAGGGCTATTGATGAAATGTAAAATGCTACAGGATAGTGATCCTAAGGCCTAAAATAACCTATCTCATTTTTGAGAGATCACATTCCATTGGATTCAGCATAACGATCTCGCTCGATGCCAAAACTCACAGTGTGCCTCAGTTCATAGGTGCACCACAGCGTAACTTTGAAATCGATGATCTTGGCATCGAATCGTCAGTGCCATTAGCTCCAGATGGGCAGGTGAACCCTAGTCACACCCTTGTTCTGGCCACGAAGACCATCCATCATTTGCGGCCACCCTGTACCGAGGAGTCTCTAAGGTGCTCTAAGTGCATTTGGAGGTCGATCTTTCGAGGGTCATAACTCAGAGCTTGTGAGGGCTATCAATGAACTGTCAAATGCTACAAGATGGTGATCCTGAGACCTAAAATAACCTATCTCATTTTCGAGAGATCACATTCTGTTTGGATTCAGCACAGCGATCTCGCTTGATGCCAAAACTCGCAGTGTGCCTCAGTTCATAGGTGCATCATAGCGTAACTTTGAAATCGCTGATCTTGGCATCGAATCATCAGTACCATTAGCTCTGGATGGGCGGGTGAACCCTAGTCACACCCTTTTTTTTGCCACGAAGACCATCCATCATTTGCGGCCATCCCGTACCGAGGAGTCTCCAAGGTGCTCTAAGTGCATTTGGAGGTCGATCTTTCGAGGGTCATAACTCAGAGCTCGTGAGGGCTATCGATGAACTATCAAATGCTACAGGACAGTGATCCTGAGGCCTAAAATAACCTATCTCATTTTTGAGAGATCACATTTCGTTTGGATTCAGCACAACAATCTCGCTCGATGCCAAAACTCGCAGTGTGCCTCAGTTCATAGGTGCACCACAACGTAACTTTGAAACCGCTGATCTTGGCATCGAATCGTCAGTGCCATTAGCTCCAAATGGGCGGGTGAACCCTAGTCACACCCTTGTTATGGCCATGAAGACCATCCATCATTTGCGGCCACCCCGTACCGAGGAGTCTTCAAGGTGCTCTAAGTGCATTTTGAGGTCGATCCTTCGAGGGTCATAACTCAGAGCTCGTGAGGGCTATCGATGAACCGTTAGAGGAGAAAAGTTCATAAGGATGGAGTGGCTTAGTGTTTTTGCTAAAATAAGTTAGTGGGAAGGCTTTATTAGAGGGTCTTGGCCAAACTAGTGGGGTGTTTGCCCACTCTCTAATTTTAGAGACACGTAGGTTTTGGAGGGAGATTAGGGGAGCTCTACTACAACTATCCTTACCCTAGCTTGGACCAAGGTTGGTATCTCAAACTTGCTTCTTTTCCATTTCTTTCTTTTAGCATGGTTAAGAAAATATGCAAGTGTGGAGTTTATCAATGGAGTATGCATTGCATTGCATTGTGGAGTAGCATTCATGTGAGTGCTTCAATGGTGTTCATTCCATGTAGATTAGTGTGACACCATTGTGCATCTTGTTGTATTGTGTGGAGTATTGTGAGTATGAGGTTTGGATTTCGTCTATTTCCTTGTTGTATTATGGGTGTTGATATTGTGTTGTGAAAATGTGATGTGCTCTTGAAAATTTCTTGTTTTATTTCTACTTGGTTTTGTTTTCTTGTTTTGTGCTAGAGTATTGTTATGGGCATGGGATTTACACTCACCCTTGTGGGAAGGGAAGAGAAGTCCAGGGTGAAGGGCTTAAGTTGGGTTCGAAAAATGTATTGAGAACCTTGGAGTATGGGCTCCATTGTATGCCATAACATTTCATATCTTACTGGGGGTGATAAGGAAAGTATGGTGTAGAAAGGAAGTTTGAGGAGTTACAGCTGATGGTAGTGGGTTTGGAGGAGGAAATGTGGAGGCCCCAAGAGGGCATTAAATGGTTCATTTATGATAGCCCCGAGAGGGCATGAAATTTGGTGAATTATGATAGCCCTGAGAGGGCATGAAAATTGTTTATTGCAAATATGGTTTGGTATGGCAAGTCTCCATTTTAGAACACACCTTCACCCTATGTTTATGGTTCCATCTGTGAAGCCATTGTGAAATAGTCTTGGGGGGAAATTGTTCAAGTTTGAAATGTAATTTTTATGCATTGAAAGATTGTATGTGTATCCCAGTTTGAGCCTTGTTCCCTAGCACAGGGGTGGTCTCTTTGAGGCCTATGGTTGGGTGGAAAGCACCCATGGTCCTTGTTATTTTGTTGTGTTGCATATGTAGATTTGTGTCCAAGGGAGCAATGGAAATGACTTGGAATGATAATCTTGCAGATTGATGTTGGATGAGAAAACTTGACATTGTGCCCTCATTTGTGAAGGAGGATTCACCAGCTTGTTCATGTTCTCAACGATCATGTTGGACAATGTTCATGCTACTCATTGTCCATATCTTTCAATGTCCATGTTTCTTATGATTTTGAAAAGTCCCTTATGTTGCCCCATTGTGATGGAAGGAGATTGTATCATTGTTACCTAATGTACGTGTAGAAGAAATAATTGATAAGGTTGTACATGCATGTTTCATTTGGAGTTTATATTGTTATGAAAGCATTGGTACGAGTCATAGATTTGCTTTGACATCATTGTTATCATTTGAAAATGTGAAAGAAAGTTTTCTCCTTGTGGTATTGTAAATGACTAGTTGATAATAACAATCCATAGATGTTATGTGATACCATTGATTGTATAAATTTAAAACTTAGTAGATTGCTTAGAATCTTGTTGTGCACTCAATAATTTGGAAGGAAATTTTTATGTTCATATCACATGCATGGATAACATTGATTTTAATTACCAAGCTTAATGCAATTCTAAGCAAGAAAATCATCAAATTAATTTTATGATATAAAAAAATGAAGTTTGTTGTAAGAGAAGACATAATAAAATCTATGAGATACATTGTTGTAGGCATGCATTTTCCTCTCTAGAAAATGTATGGTAAAGGCAAATAAATCCCTTCCTTAATACAGAGCAATAAAATATTAAAGAATATTCCCAGATTCTAGACTGCTATCCAATAAAAATAAAAATAATAATAGCATATAGAGACTAATGAGTGTCCTAGACTAATATATTTTCTAAGTGACAGAATGGTACACATTACAATCTTGTGACCTCTAAGTCACATCCAACACTCAAATAATAAATTAGTAATTAAATAAATAAAGGCATATTAGTGTGAATGTTAGAGAATATGAAAAATTTAAATATTTAACTCAAAAATAAAATAAAAGCCAAGATTGATTGGATGTACATATAATAGGGTTTTAATATGAAGTAAGTTGTCGGGATGATGGGATTGGAGAATCAAGGATAAGGATGGATGGTGGATTAAAATAATAACTCAAATCTAGTTTTATCTAGTCAATAAATAACATTGATACATTGATACATATATGTCAGAACAACAAGGTATGTTATATACAAACCTTATTTATACGCTTGCACCTAATCCTTGCATAAACAATTCATCTAACAAATTTAAATTGACACACTCAATACGATGGTGTAGTAGGATGTGTTTAAATACAGATCGTGAATTATTATTGAGTTAAGTACTTTGAATTGGCCCTTAGACTTACTAAGAGTTCCTCATTTTATGTGCTTACTAATTCATACTATGAAACTACTTTGAATTTTAACATGCTTTGATAATAATAATATTGATAGTGAGAAAGTGAGCTTATGGTGAATAGTTAGATGTAATTTAATGTAAAAAGTAAATGTAATAGTATAGTAATCATAGTAATTAAAATAGTAAATGTAAAAGCATGGCAATGTAGCTAGATTAGTTAGTAGTTGATGAGCTAGATAGTTAGTAATTGTCTTTTGTTAGAGTGAGTTTAATTTATGTGTTGAAATAGTAATTTTTGTGTTTAGAAAACTGTAGTGAGTGCTAGTTTGGTGAGGAAGCAATGTTGATAGATAATGAGGATATAGTAATATAGTAACTATCACATTAATATATATTTTAATGATTAATGAATGTGTGTACATTGGTAATGAGGATAATAAGTAATTATGATCCCCTTCCCTTACATGCTAGAATCACGACCTAGTCCATATGATACAACCGACAGACCCTAATAGAATATTAGTATCAGAGGCTTGTTAGGATATGAATTACCTCACTAATTTATGAGTGTTGTATCTTGAACTTTCTCGTTTGACTCGTGACTCTAACTTGAACTAGACTGTCATCCAATCTATTTGAAAACCACCTGTGACTAAAATGTTAACACCTTCACACTATTCACATGAGTCTTGAACTCCTATTCAATGATAACCTTGTTTTACAATATGTAATTTCTTATGCGACTTCATAAGCTACAAAAAAAATAAAAAATTGTTGTGTTTTTACTAGTAAAATTTAGTGCATGACACATGATCCACGATAAATTGAACAATACTAGATACTAAATTAATATGTATATCATTGTGCACGTAAATGACAAAAATATATATCAAAATACATGTATCCATAGACAAAATTTTACACAAATATATATCAAAGATCATGTATCCATAGACAAAATACTCAAATATATATATATCAAAATACATAGATCCATATACAAAATGTGGCTGATCCTGCCATCAGAATGTGTATAATATCAATGTTTCTGTATACAATGTGGCATATGCCATCTCAAAATGTCTCATGATGCATCCTACGAAAACTATACTACCCTAGGGTGCTGGTGGATGATCAAAATGCAGCCTCTTCACTGCACTAGGTGGATCGGATGCCTCCTACATAAACAAAAAAGGAAAACCCAAAGTTAGACTACTAAATTTATATGATTCTATGTATCTAACATTGAATTACTCAAATGCATAATGATATTTTCCGTATTGGAGATTAATACTATCAAAATTTCATAATAAATACCTCTCTCGTCGACCTCCTGCATCGGTCAGGAGTCCTCTCGTATGCCCTCGACAATGCTGGTACCTCTGTGATTGTGGGCTGTATATGTTCAAATACCTTTGTCAGATGAATCTAAAATTTAAACTATAACATTATAATTCATAGCATGCTAAATTTATAACATATTTAATCATGAATTCAAACTAAAACTTACTATTGTAGGCTCCTCCTCAGGAGTGAGTGGCCGCGTCATCAAATCTACATAACTGTCCCGTCGAACCTCATGTGCACTAGGAGTCTCCTATGAGATACAAAATAATAGTTGTTAATATCATGGAAATTAGTTTTGAATTTATTTATGAAGATAAGTGATGCAAGAGCATCCCATGCTCATCAGGGGAACATTGAAGATCCAAGGCATTACAAAGGTCATGGAACATCTCTTGAAGTCAATTGGGCAATCCTTGCACCAATTATGGATCATGGAAGCATACAAAGTTATAATGTTGGACTCATATGTGGAAGAAAGTTGTAATTGGGCATGAGATAGGATTTTAGGATTTCATATGGTAGATGAGTCATTTGATAGGTTCATGTAGGTTGTCATGATCATATCTTGTCATTAGACAAGTCAAAACGTTCTAGAATTGAGTTTTAGGGTTTGAACAAGCAGGCCTTGGTTTTTAAGCCATTTTAAGGAGGGTTTTGAAGTTTGGGTGCTTAGGAGTGTGACCAAGACCTATAATCTTGAAAATACTTAGTGTGCTGGTCCCTTTGTTGAAGCCTTGGTGTGTCTAATTCCTCCTTGTGTGTCCCAGAGTTGAAAGGTACATAAGTGGTGTCCAGAGATTTCTTGGTGAGGAAAGAAAGAGAATTAGTGAGTTGGCCCTTGGGAAGGAAGAAAACTTGTTGTGAAAATGCCTCCTAAAAATCAAATGGCTAGAGAACTTGAAGAATTAAGAGAAGAGTTGGAAAAAGATAAAAGAGAGAGGAGAGAACTTGGAGCATCTAGAGTGAGGGAAGAAAGACAGATAAGAAGAGAGAGGCTGAAGCTTATTGCAAGGATAGAATCCTTAGAAAAGGAAAGGCGAGAACCTAGAGGAGCAGAGGTTAGAGGAAGAAATCATGGAGAGAACCATGAAGAAGAAGAGGTTGGTAATGCAAGGCAAGAGCATGAGACAACAGATGATCCTGAAGAAAGGAGATTTATGAGAATCATTAAGGCAGTACAAGGTAATGGTGGGAAGAACCATATTGATTTTCCAATATACCAGGGTAAAATGGATAGTGAAGAAGTACTAGGGTGGATAGAGGCCCTTGAGAACTACTTTGATCTTGAAGACATAGAGGCAGATAAAAAGGTAAAAGTAGCAACAACAAGACTGAGAGGAACATCACTCACTTGGTGGACTAGTGTTCAGAATGAGAGAGATGAAAGGTGGTGCAGGGCACCTAACCTATGTGGCAGGGGGGAACAAGTATCTCTGTTGCCGGACACCTTGCCACTCCATGAAAGCAAGGATTCAAGTAGATTAGGAAGTTGGAATAAAGGTTTGGTCCATATTTTACAAGTTGGTCTATGTTTTGTAATAAAGGAACATGTAAGGCCCACAAGCATTTTGGTGTGGTTATAAACCAAGTGACTCCATGGGACCAAAAGGCCTTAGAATAGGGTATTTAGAGTCTAAACAGTATTAGCAAAAAGTGGTTGTTTGTTTGTTTTATGGTTGGGAACACCTATATGGTTGTTCCAATGGTCATGTAGACCTTTATATATGTCATATGTGATCTCAGTTGAAAGGGGGAGATCAGAGTGTATGGTGGTTTGGAGAAAAAATAATAAAAACTTCAATTTTTTGGAAATTTACTTAGTTGCATTTAATAAATCCATATGACCAATTTTGAGTCAATGGAATAGTTTAGAAAGTTAGGGAATGCATAAAAATTATAGTTTGAAATTTGAATTTCAAATTCAAATGGTCATATTAGTTTTGGAGGGAAAGTAGTAATTTGGTATTTGTTTGATTAAATAAACCTTTGTAACCAACTTGGTCGGTTGGACAGGTGCATATAAGCCTATTTAAGTTGTAATGAACATATGCAAGACATGAATCATTATTGGTACAGAAAAAATCACAGAAATTGTATAGAACAAAAATCATACTTTCCTCTGCATCAATAAAAAAAATAAAAAATAAATGATACTTATACATACAATGGGGCTCTCTGTGCGAATGAAAATCCCTGATGATCTAGGATGCCGAATCTGTACAGGCTCATCGCCAGTAGCCACACCCTATATACAATAAATAATGTAATTAAATGAGATTACCATAAATTTTTTACAAGAATGCATCAATATTTAATCAATTAGAAAACATCTAATTCCCTTTCCTTTTTCAATGCATGCTGGCTCACCCCCTGCACTTTGTCCCCCCGGGGCAGGTGGTATCTGCAAGATAAAAGAAAGATTAGCAACCATATATGCTACAATATCAAATAGAGAAAAGAAATGCGAACACAACATAATGTATCGTAGATGTCTCAAGGCCAAATGAAATGGCCGAGAGAGTAGCATCATCTATCTGTCTAAGCTCCTCCTCGGTCATCAACTAAACATGAATGAAGATCACATACATGTAAAAGTCAGTATGGCTTAAAAATTAAAATTACTCTATTATAAAAATTAACTTTAAATCACATATGTCATAACAAAAAAATGTATACATGTACCGACACCGAAGGAGTCCATGCCTCTGCATTCCCTCCTCTCTCGCATCAGGGTCTGTAGCCTCTGCACGTGCGTCTGGTGTATCCTCGTCTAATACAAAATGATACTCAGGAAGATCACCTATGGGACCCAGGAAAATATTCTTGCATTTAATGCAAGTGTGAGGCACACAAACATGTGATGATCTAGCCAATGATGAACTGGCACCAACATCATCAACACGAGGAGGTAGGATTGACCTAGCCTGAGATATCATTAGGCTACTTAGCCTATGAATGGCTTTGATGGTTTAAGAGCTAGCCTCTGCCATAATATCTGGATGCTACACTTGAGGAGGGGGGGAGATATCAGGGGGGGGGGGAACAAAAGTGCCAAGTTTCTTCCGTTGGGAAGAGGGTCTATCTTGAGGAGCTCCTAGTCCTAAGCCCATGTTGGGCTTCATGCTTGAATAGTTCACTTTAAGTTTCAACACAAATTCTGCATATAATTTTCTAAGGAAATAAAATGGTATGTCTAAATTGCCATGTGGAGGGATATCAAAGACCATCCACCAACGGTCCCAAAAATTTACACGTATGGCGTCATTTGTGCACCATTTAATCGATAGTTTGGTTTTTCTTGGGTCAACTGGTATACCCATTTTTGGGTTAGCAAAAAGGATTGCCAAATCGTCTTTGGTTATGTTGAGGGCCGTGACCTCATCATAATCCAAACCATCATCAAACATCTGGTGCATTTCATCACGCCAATGAAGAGCGGCATTTTGTTGGTTTTCAATGTTATCCACTATGGTGTTTAACGTGGATAACATAGGAGCCAGTGCAGGTACATTATTGTATGTTCTATGCAAACCTCTCAACCCAGTGAGATTTTCATTTATCAAATCCTCGATTCGAGGAGAGTTTTGAGGAGGTAGAGGATCATTTGGTGGACAATTTTGTGGGGATACTAGATCATTTGGTGGTGAGTTGCGAGGAATATTATTCCCTGCCACAGTGTCATCATTTTGATCAGCCATTCCTATTGAATTGCAAAACGTAATATATATTAAAAAAAAATCTAAATTTTAACCATTTTTGTCAAGAAAACCCTAGATTCAACTAAAACAAACAAAATCATGTTAAAATCTATTAAATTTTGGTTAACAATGAGTCAGGGGGGGGGAATACCCGATATCTGATATCCAATTTGCTATCTGATATCCGATCCGACTGGCCCAAATTTGCATGAAAATAAGGGCCGCGGGTCTGTGATTTTGTGTTTAATCCATGCACAGGTATCGGATATCCGATATGACAATATATATAATATAACATATATATTACATTTTATATATTTTTATATTATATTTTATATTTATTATATTAATTTACTATATATTATAATATAAAATATTATTGTTATAATTTATAATATATTATACTTTTTTATTATATATTATATTATAAGATATTACTTTTTATTATTATATTATATATATATATATATTATATTACATTACTATATATTATAATATATGAAATATTATATTATATTATTATAATATAATATGTTATTATAATAATATTATTATTATTTTATATCAATAATAATAATATTAAATAATATATCATACTATTATATGATTTTAATTATTAGTCGGATATTGGATTTAAAATCAGATATCCGATATGATATCAAATATCCGATAAGGCTCGGCTTAACCTTCCAGGTTTGGTTCCTGGATAGGTAAAAAAGAGTCAGAGTGGATTTTGAAGTGCTTTTAGGCATCTTCAAACTCTTTTTTTTTCACATTGCCACTTTTTGGCACACCATGATCCTGCACATACCCTCCTACAGTAACCCAAATTGGTGAAGTCATATTTAATGAGGTTCCATCTAATCCATTCATTGTAGGTTTGTAGGAGTTCCATTTGAATATGGCAAAAGTTAACACACATATGATAGTTGATTTGGATACTGGTCAAGAGTACAAGCAACAAATACCAAAGAATTGGAAGACACGAAAGAGGAAGACCAATCCAAGGGACTTGGATTCTATTGTCCCGAGAGTATGGTGCAGGAGCACCCACATAAAATATTTTGGATGTGATTTCTACATGAAGAATTTATCCCTTTTTTGTCATTACGATAAGATCTTTTCTTAGGATTCATATAGATCATTGTGGGGTCATTCTTCCCCATTCTATATCGATCTAGAGTATTCCGTAGGCTGTTCTTCCTATTTTGTAATAATCTAGAATGTTTCTTAGACCGTCTTAGCAAGTATAAATAGAGTTTTAGGTTTAGGTTTAGGGTAAGTTTTTGGAATATGAAATTACGGGGATAAGAAATTTGTAGGAGAACAAATGTATATACTATTCATTTGATGAATTAATTAGAAGAACAATTATTATCTATCTCTTTCTCTAGTGCTGGTTCCTTTTGTTTTTGCTTCCGTTGAGTTTATCTCTGCATTAGAATGGGAAGAATTGTGTAAGAGAGGAGGTGTATTGGAGACAAAAGTCTTGGTAATTATGGCTCAAGGAAGGTTATAAGAACACCAAGTCCTTTCATGCCTCTACCAAACAAAAACGAGTGGCCAACACCATTATTTCTATACAAGATGTAGAATTAGCTAATCTTATTTCAGATTTGATTAGTATTCAATTTGAGGGTGTTAGGTTTTTAAAAAAGTTTCTAGATCCTCCCACACCTTCTACTCAGGATCAAGCATATACAGATGTCTTGATGGCATTCCAAATTTAATTTCAGATTATGAAAATGGAAAATTAATAGCTCCCTTTACATTAGAGGAACTAAAACATGTGGTTTTCTCTCTTCCACCTAATAATGTGCCAGGGCCAAATGGGTTTACAACCTTTTTTGCCAAAAATGTTGAGATGTCATCTCTAGGGGTTAATTGTCTGCATTAGAGGAATCCAGGAAAGGCAAAGCCATGTTGAGGAATTTCAGTACTAGTAATATTACACTCACACCTAAAGTCAAGGACCCCAAAAAAATTCTAGATTAATACCCAATATTGCTTTGTAATAAAATTTACAAAAATATTACAAAAGCTATATATCTTAGATTGGAGCACTTGGTTCCTAACATAATATCAGCAAAGCAGGGTGATTTTGTTTTGGGTAGAGAAACAATATGAAGGTGAATTAGTAGCTCATGAAATAATGCATTTTATAAACGCTAGTCAATCCACAATTTTCATTATAAAATTGGATATGATGAAGATGTATGGTAGAGTGAATTGGGAGTTTTTATTCAAAGTTTTAGTAAAGTTTAGTTTTTCGGAAAGATGGGTTAAAGCATGCATCTCAAGAGCTTGGTTTTTGGTCGTTGTTAATGGAGTATCAGATGGCTTTTTCTCGTCACTATAGGGGCTTCGGCAAGGGGATCATTTATCTTCGATCCTCTTTATTATCATGTTCAAGGCTCTCCACATAACAATAAAGAACCACGAAGAATAGGGACTATGTGTCATGCCCAAAAACTTGAAGGCAAAAACACACACACACAATTTTTTTTTGAATTAATAATTAAACATTCCCTAGGTTTGAAATGATTGATAATAGTTTTAGTACAGGTTCTTTACTTTACGTCTTAAGGTTATAAACATGAGGGCGATTACATTGCTAAGATTTGAAACTTTTGTAAAGATTGATATCGATAAACTCATGTCCTACATTAACTTCCAACAATAAGAAACAATTATTTAAATGAAAATGTAATGTATTTGAGTTTAGATTCAAATATTAAACTTAATATCGATAATACTATTTTACTCAAAAAAAAAATTAATATTAAATTAATTTAACTTAAAACTATCATGCTAAAATCCAAAATAACTTACAATTTAAATAAAATAAACTAACAAACAACCCCAAGCTAAATTAAACATAAAATAAAACACAATTGTAAATTATATAGACACATAACTAACACTTACTACAAACCAACACTAATCTATACTAACAACAAACTTATGACTAAAATAATTAATACTAAACAAACAAAATTAACTAACTAAAATAAACACAACCTAACACCTATCTTTCTAACTTGACCCCAAAACACAAAGACTTTTTCCCACCTAAACATCTACACCCTATCCAACACACCCCAACACTCAAGCTAAGCCATGCGTTTAAAAAAAGCCTGCACGATGCCCAAGTGCTGGCCAAGCCTGCCTACTTGCAGTTCTGTCCCCCCCAACCTTCCCAAGGACACACAAAACCCAAGAAATAGGCGCCTAAGAGGGAAAGATGGATGAGTTTTAAACAATAAACTTGTACCAGCTTAAAGGCCACTTGAAACTACTTTCCTCCAATCCACGTGGTCCCTTTTGGGTTGCGAATTTCATGGGAGACTTCAAGGGGTCGAATCTCATTAATAGCATTGACATTGTTTAAAGCTCCAAACTGTTTTCCAACCACAACACTGACACCTAGGAAGGGGGATAAAAGGTATGAGAATAATTAAAAAGGTAAATTTAAATAGTGTCATGCCAAAGGAAATCAATCCATGGACAAGACAACCTGCGAAATTCTATGGAGGGGAAATAGGGTGATGTCACCCTGAGCAAAATTAATGCATTGATTAATTTAAAACTTTCCCAAGCCCATTTCAAGAGCTGGCGCCAACTAAGGAGGAGTTAAAGCAAAGTTAATTTGGTGAGGGATATGATACTAAGATATTATTATATTAGTTTAAAATTATGTTTACACCATTTCTAATATCATTATTATTCTAAATTAATTTTACAAGCCTTAACATATGTTTCAAAAGAGGATATTTAAAAGAATATTCTCTGCTCCAAAACAAGAATTATTACATTCTCTCATACAAACTCCAGCATCCTGTAGGTGGATTATTTGATAATTTGTCTACTCTCTCTCTCTCTCTCTCTCTCTCTCTCTTGAAACTCAATGTATATTTTTCTTTTGCAACTATATTACCACAATAGGTGTATGCATTCTCTTATAAATTTCTAGTTTATTGTTTCCATGGACCTCAAATGGCCATGCATTTCAATGAAACCACATTACATGAAATAACCATCTACATATTCATTTAACTATCTAATAAAACTGATGGATCAACATAATGACTAAACTAGTCTTAAGGCAATTGAGAAAATAAGAGATCAAAATGATAATGCTCCATTCCTTTTGAAAGGAGTATCAAAATACACAAAGTTATTTCTCTATCATGTTTCAATTTTAGCTTGGATCTCTTGACATAATTCTTCCTACATGTTCTTGCAAATTTATTTTCAACACAATCAACCATGAACTAAATCATTTCAAACTTGATAAAGACACCATACATTTACATGGATTAGCAACATCTCTCTCTACAGTCCATATGAATAGAGGCATCACCATACATCACAAATTGAATCATGTATAATTGAACATCATTGTTGCATCTTATCTTTGATACACATTCATATGACAACATAGAATACAAAATTTTTAAGAGAAGTAAATTTACTCAATCACTTATTTTATTATCAACCTGATTCAAGGCTCAGCCGGGAAAGAATCAGGAAGAAAACCCGGCTTCGTTGCCATATATAATAAGGTTTAAACAATACAATTTACAATAAGATCTCAATCCCAATTTTCAATAATTTTATCAAATTTTCTTCATGATCAAAATCAAGGAGTTTGTAATGTCTTCTAAATCTCATTTCAAGAACCATGGAGGAAACCAATAACTGATCGGGTGACAACCAAGCAGAACCAAAGAACATCAAGCATGCATAATAATACATGGTTTACACAATAAGATTCACAATGAATCAAGACTAGGGAGAGGTGGATTCTTCCAACTGGAGAAGTCAAGCACAACACCAATTCAGATGCCCAATCAGGGCCAATAACCAAGAACTTCCATTCTTCCATTTAACTTGCCATACTCATACCAGGTTTGTGCTGACGGGTAGGGGCCCATAACACCCTACCCTTTATCCCTCTTCTCATCCTAAGAAGAGACTCTACACAGGTTGGAGTCCAACTAAACAGACCTCTCCCAAAATTGGTCACTTCTGCCCTCTCCTAGGGTGAGTAATACCAAAACACCCATGCAAGGAAACTCAAAATTGCAAACATAAACAAGAAAGGAAAACAACCAAAATAACAAGGTTTACAAATCTTCCCAACATACCCACAACCATACAACAATAAAACAACAACAAGGTAACAGAACATAAAACAAAACATAAAAACTGAATAAGGGAGATGGGAGTTTCCTACCTCCACAAAGAGGTAATGGCAATGAAAAAATTTGAGTAGAGTATCCCTCCTTCCTTCAAGCTTCAAGAAATCTTCTCTAAATGTAGAGATTGGGTAACCAAACCACTAGACCAAGGAAGGCCTCTAAATAAGCCTCCAACTCAACCACCCAAAAGGAGCAATAACTATTTCCACCCACTAGCCACACTAGAACTCCTAACTCAACCTACACCATGGTTAAACCCTAAAAGGAGGTGGGGTAAGACAACTCATGACAACCACTTGCAATTTTCGCACAAAGGCAAAAAGAGGATTTTTGAGTGCCCTCAAAAGTCAAAGCTAGGGGCTTAGGGGTTGGAAAAGACCCCTAACCCATACCCATACCCTATGGTTAGAATAAAAACATGTTTTAAAGCATTAGGGAAGAGGTTAGAGTCAAATAAAAATCTAGAGATAAAATAGGTCTATCTAACAACTCTAACTTGCAATCTAGCACAAAATCGAATTAGGGATGACTAACCCTCATTAAGAATCTAATAGAAAATTGACACTAACTTGAAACCAAAGGTTAAAAAATTAACCCTAACCAGCATACCGAAGCACATAACATTTTACGAGTGTCAAGCGACACTGAAAGAACATAATTACAAACAATAGGGTTTCCAAATTTTAGCACATGGAGATCAGTTTTGTTCCTCTGTAGGGTTTCTTGGCTAAATATCTGCACACTCATTGCACACATCAGTAGTCTCGAAAATCACATGTACATATATATGTATCAGAAATTTACATAATTTGAAACATACATAAATCAGGGTTTTCTTGCATCCTACTTATATCCTTAATCATAAAGATTCCAACTCAATGTGTTAATCCCACATTTTACTGATTTCATCAACATACATATACATGAGCATTAAATGAAAATCATCAAATATATCTGGAAATAACATCACACAACATGAAATAATAAAATATGTTCTAAGCATCAGATAATGTCTCGACATCTCGAGTCGCGGATAACAAAATAAGAGTAATGTATCACTATGCTATGATGGGTCGGGGGCGAGGCCTCACACTATGGTTAGGGGCTTAAATTGTTGCACTAATATATCAGTGACACATTCATTATTTGTAGATGATACTTGTATTCAGTAAGGCTATGATTCAAGAGGCAAGGCAAGTTAAAAGGATTTTAGATATATATTCCTCTGCATCAGGACAAAAAGTTAATGCTCATAAATCCAAAATATATTTGGATCACTTTAGTGCTTTTCTAGCTAACAAAATTATTCACATCATGGGCTTTTCAATGGACCAACATTAACATATTTGGGCATTCCCATTTTCTGTTGGGGCAAATAAATCATCTTATTGGTCAACAGTTATTGAAAGAATTAAAAATAGACTTGCAGCTTGGAAAGCTAGGTGGCTATCATTGTCTTGGATAATTTTATTAACTAAGACTATCCTATCAGTGATTCCCAATTACTACGTAGCTGTCCTTAAGGCACTAGCAATTATCATTCATCAGATTGGAAAATTAATTAGGCATTTTCTATGGAAAGGTAATTTATCATATGCTAAAAAGATACCCCTTATATCTCGACAAGATATGGATAGTTCCAAGGTTATGGGAGCAATATTACATGATTTGAGTAAGAGAAGCATAGCTTTTAAGGGTAAGCTAGTGTGGCAATTATATTCTAAGTCAGATAGCAAGTAGTGTAAAAATTACATAGTAGAAGCATTTGGATAATGATGACCCAACTCATGTGTTTACCATTCTTGATCCTACTGAAGGTTTTACAGTTTGGAATTTTATGATGTGCTCTCGTGATATAGTTTCATATTACATTACATGAAAAGTGCATAATGGTTTCAAAGCTTTGTTTTGGATGGATTCATGGAATGATTATCCACCTTTGGTTGATTCAGCAATGAACATATGAGGTGATAAATTGATTCATTATGTTATTGCTATTGAAATATATACAAGAAAGGTAATATGGAAAGATCCTTCAAACCTACCCTTAGATGAGAATTCTTTTATCTTTGAAACAAATATTCTCAATTATATCAATGGAATCTTGAGAGTGTTATAAAAAAACCCTTTTTGTTTCATTGAATTTCAATGAAAATAATATTGTCAAATGGCTACTCGAAGTCTAAATGTCATTGAAACCTTTCTCAAAAATGTTTTTTGAGTTGACCAAATAGGTTTGGTAAATTCCAAGCCTAATTGGGTATCTGATATCAGATCCGATACCCGTTATGAAATCAGGTACCTAAAAAGTGGCGGCTGACATTCTGCCCCAAATTTTCCAATTTTTGAAATTTTGGAGGGAAACCACCCATATTGGAAATTTTGAAGGGAAACAATTTTTTTTTCTATTAGATATAGAGAGATCAAAAAAATAATTACACAATTTTTTGAGATTTACATAAGAGGCGTAGCTCAAACCATAACAACAGCAATGGAGGAGTAGCAAGAAAGTATCAGATACACCATAAAACCAAAAAGCACAAGGCTAGTGCAATATATCATAGTATAAATCTACCTAAGCGGTCCAACTGAGTGGGCCTTCCATCCATACAATACTCTTCTACTCTTGAGTCTGGGACAACATAAAGATTTCCTCCTTCCTA
Organism: Cupressus sempervirens; assembly: GCA_028749045.1. NCBI lineage: Eukaryota > Viridiplantae > Streptophyta > Pinopsida > Cupressales > Cupressaceae > Cupressus > Cupressus sempervirens. The sequence goes on along the minus strand of CM053792.1, from coordinate 511,685,550 downwards.
GCATTATGGCTCCTCTTAATAGCTTGGTTCAGCTTCCAACACGAGTGCTCAAATAACCGCAAATTGTCCATAGTCCTTCGCCACTGATACCCATACTTAACTTCATGAACAAAGAAGGTCATCTACCAATCTTTAAGGAATCAATTTGTCCTTCTCAATTATCATGGTGGTTTGCACCTGCAAAAAGATTTTGAAAAAAGTGAGTTTTCGAAAAAAACTCAGTAAGAACCCTCAGTAAGAACCCTTGGCTTACCTTGGTACTTTTCCTCATTCCTAAATTTCCAAATCTGCCATAGAATGTTAGAGGACAACATATTCAAAAAATAATTAGCATCCTTACTAAGCCCATTAATGTGACCAGTAGTAATATTGATAATGCTCACACTAATGGGATAGAAAATACCAAATAAATTTGAAATCTCTTTAGCAAAAAGGAAATAAAATAAAATATGTCTACTAGTTTCAGGTAACATGTAGATTTTACAAACATCAGATTGCTGATTATCTCTTCTAATAGGAAGTCTATCAATTAAAGCTAGCCATTTAAAACATTGAATTTTTGGTTCAATAAGACTTTTCCAAATACAATCTAGTAGCTTAAACCAAGCTTTACAATCAAAAGAACAGTACTAGCACTTATTTAAAATGAATAATAATATCCTCATTATGATCAATAACTTTGTAAATGTTTTTAGCTTTAAGCTTATCCAAAACAATACCATCAGGCCATTTACATTTAAGATGCCTATAAGAGTCCACATGACAAATGGAAGGCAAGTCTCTAGAAGCTTGCAAGATAAGATTATAAGTCTTCTTTTGGGAGTGAGAAAGATTATATTTATTCTTGAGATCATCCCAAGGAATAAGAACATCATGCTCAAATAAGTCAGCAAACTGAGTAATACTATTATTATTATTATTATAACACATGATTATGATTATGATTATTTTTATATATAGAAATATATTATTATTATTATATATAGACATATATATATAATAATTATTATAACCAAATAAATATAGTAATATATGTGATAATAATAATAATAATAATAATTAAATATATAGTAATATTATATGATTATTAAATTATTATATATAGTAAATTATATGGTTGCTATTATTATTAAATATAATATAGTAATATATATGATTATTATTGTTATATAATCTAGTAATATATTATTATTATATTAAAATATAGAGTATTATATTATTATTAAATATAATATTGTCATGAAATGCATCAAAAGGAGTCATAGGTTAACCTATGACCCCTTTCGATGCATTCGAACCAACCAAATGGGTCCCTAGGGGTCATAGGGCACCTAGGGAAATATGTTGTCATGAAATGCGTCAAAAGGGGTTGTAGGGCCCCTAGTGATATATGTTGTCATGAATGCGTGGAAAGGGGTTTCAATGTATTCGAACCATTCAAATGGGTCCCTAAGGGTTGTAAGGCCCCACCCCTAGGGGCATATGTTGTCATGAAATGCATCGAAAGGGGTCATAGGCTAACCTATGACTCCTTTTAATGCATTCAAACCAACTAAATGGGTCCCTAGGACATTTGAACCAACCAAATGGGTTCCTAGGGGTTGTAGGGACCCTAGGGACATATGTTGTCATGAAATGCGTCGAAAGGGGTCTCAACACATTTCATGACAACATATGTCCCTAGGGGCCCTACGATCCCTAGGGACTCATTTGGTTGGTTCCAATGCATCGAAAGAGGTCATAGGTAACCAACCAAATGGGTCCCTAAGGGTCGTAGGGCCCCTAGGGACACATGTTGGCATTAGAACCAACCAAATAGGTCCCTAGGGGTCATAGGGCCCTTAGGGACATATGTTGTCATGAAATGCATCGAAAGGGCCTTTAGATGCATTTGAACCATCCAAATGGGTCCCTAGGGGTCCTAGGGCCCCTAGGGACATATGTTGTCATGAAATGTGTCGAAAGGGGTCATAGGTTACCCCTTTCAATGCATTGGAATGAACCAAATGGGTCCTAGGGCCCTTAGGGACATATGTTGTCATGAAATGCATCAAAAACCTATGACCCCTTTCGATGCATTGGAATCGACAAAATAGGTCCCTAATGGTCTTAGGGCCCCTAGGGACATATGTTGTCATGAAATGCATCGAAAGGGTCATAGGTTAACCTATGAGCCCTTTTGACATATTCAAATCATCCAAATGGGTCCCTAGGGGTCCTAGGGCCCCTAGGGACATATGTTGTCATGAAATGCATCAAAAGGGTCATAGGTTAACCTATGACCCTTTTACGATGTGTTAGAACCATTCAAATGGGTCCTAAGGGGTCTTAAGGCCCCTAGGGACATATGTTGTCATGAAATGCATCAAAAGGGGTCATAGGTTAACCTATGACCCCATTTGACTTTCAATGCATTAGAACCAACCAAATGGGTCCTAGGGCCCCTAGAGACATATGTTGTCATGAAATGCATTGAATGGGATCATAGGTTAACTTATGACCCCTTTCAATGCATTGAAACAAACCAAATAGGTCCCTAGGGGTCCTAGGGCCCCTAGGGATATATGTTGTCATGAAATGTGTCAAAAGAGGTCATAGGTCATAGGTTAACCTATGGACCCTTTCGACGTATTGAAACCAACCAAATGGGTCCCTAGGGGTCCTAGGGCCCCTAGGGATATATATTGTCATGAAATGCGTTAAAAACCTATGACCCCTTTTGACGCATTGGAACCAACCAAATAGGTCCCTAGGGACATGTTGTCATGAAATGAATCGAAAGGGGTCATAGGTTAACCTGTGACCCCTTTCAATGCATTCGAATCATCTAAATGGATCCCTAGGGGTCTTAGGGCCCCTAGGGACATATGTTGTCATGAAATGCATTGAAAGGTGTCATAGGTTAACCTATGACCCCTTTCAACGCATTGAAACCAATCAAATTGGTCCCTAGGGGTCCTAGGGCCCCTAGGGATATATGTTGTCATGAAATACGTTGAAATACCTATGACCCCTTTTGACCAAAAAATGGGTCCCTAGGGGCATATGTTGTTATGAAATGCATCAAAAGGAGTTATAAGTTACCCTTGCGATGCATTCAAACCATCCAAATGGGTCCCTAGGGACATATGTTGTCATGAAAAGCATCCAAAGGGGTCATAGGTTAACCTATGACCCCTTTCGATGCATTTGAACCAACCAAATAGGTCCCTAGGGGTCCTAGGGCCCCTAGGGACATATGTTGTCATGAAATGCATCGTAACCTATGACCCCTTTTGACACATTGGAACTGACCAAATGGGTCTAGGACCCCTAGGGACATATGTTGTCATGAAATGCATCGAAAGGGATCATAGGTTAACCTATGATTCCTTTCAATGCATTAGAACTAATGAAATAGGTCCTTAGGGGTCCTACGACCCCTAACCAAATGGGTCCCTAGGGACATATGTTGTCGTGAAATGTGTTGAAACCAAATGAGTCCCCAGTGGTCCTAGGGAAGGGTCATAGGTCCTTTCGACGCATTGGAACCAACCAAATGAGTTCCTAGGGGTCCTAGGGCCCCTATAGACATATGTTGTCATGAAATGTGTCAATAGGGGTCATAGGTTAACCTATGACCCCTTTTGACGCATTAGAACCAACCAAATGGATCCCTAGGGGTCCTAGGGACCCTAGGGACATATGTTGTTAGTAATGCATTGAAGCACATCATAGGTTAACCTATGACCCCTTTCAACACATTGGAACCATCCAAATGGGTCCCTAAGGGTCCTAGGGCCCATAGGGACATATGTTGTCATGAAATGCATCGAAAGGGGTTATAGGTAATTGGAACCAACCAAATGGGTCTATGGTGGTCCTAGGGCCCCTAGGGACATATGTTGTCATGAAATGTGTCGAAAGGGGTCATAGGTTAACTTATGACCCCTTTCGACTCATTGGAACCATCCAAATGGTTCCTTAGGGATCCTAGGGCCCTAAGGACACATGTTCTCATGAAATGCATCGAAAGGGGTCTTAGCTTAACCTATGATCCCTTTTGATGCATTCAAACCATCCAAATGGGTCCATAGGGGTCATAGGGCCCCTAGGGGCATATGTTGTCATGAAATGCATCGAAAAGGGTCATAGGTTAAAGCATTTGAATCATCCAAATGAGTCCATCTATATATTAATATATTATATTTATAGGTCATAATAATAATAATATATATTACTATATTATATTTAATAATTATAGTAAAAATCATAATAATATAATATAATAATCATATATATTAATCATATATAATAATTAAATTTGTTCACATTGCCCACACTTTCCAAATTTTGACTTCCCTCCAAAATTTGGGCATCCATTTCGAGTACCTGATATCACATCGGGTATTTGATTTGGGATTAGATACCTGATATGGGGTTGGGTACCCGAAATACTGACATGCTTTTTCCAACATATTCCTTGTCACTGCAAACCCGACAATCACATTTTTTGAGGGCCATTTTCATAGATTTGGAGAAAATTAATTTTTTGGGGCCCATATGATCGAAAAAGGTTCTATAATGTATGATTAGATGTCCGATATTGTTTTCTGAATGGGGAGTAGTAGTCATCGAATGGCTAAACACAAAAGGATGGTATCGAATGAAGACATTGCAATATATAGGGAAAGGGACAAGGTAAATCACCAAAATAAGAGACAAGGTATGTTAAATGTGAGTCAAGTTGATGATGTATTGATTGAAGGTGGAATCATAGAGTTAGATAATGAATATGTGCAATTGGGGAATGAAAATGTACCAATTGATAATGATAATGTTGGGATTAAAAATTTTGAGAATGAAAATTAGGAGAATGAAATGCTACCAGTTCATAATGTAAATTTCATGATTGACCATGTTGAAAATGACAATGCTCAGGAACGTTACATATCTTCTAATTATAATTGACATGAACGTTACATATCTCCTAATTACACCAAAATGAATAATTGAAATTGATGAAACAATTATTACCAATTTGGAAGGGAAAAAATCAGAAAGAACCATTTGGTTATGGGCTTCAAGACTGTATAAGATTTTTTCGACAACAAGACAATGGTCGAGCAATGTCAACTTTTTATGCACTTATTAAAGATGCAAAAGATGAGACTTATGCTTTCCAAATTGAAGATTCATATCAATAAAAAATTAGAAAGAAATGCCATTATTGTGAAGAATCTTTTCAGTGCTCTCAATAGCGTTGGGAAAAATAGTAGGGAGAAGGATAAGACAACTGCTCGAAGGGTTATTACAACGTCTTTGGTAAGTCATCATTTGAGAAAGGGTAGATATATGAGACAAACTTGTATTGACTTGAATCTAAATTATACTACTTTGAGAAGACAACTTGGTAGATGAGAGAGAATTAATGATCTTCAAAATGAAACATAGGCTTTTGGTGGGAGGCTTCCATGTTTTGATAAGAAGTTATCCGATGATGTAAAGGAAGAAATTACACAATTTTGACACTCTAGCTCAAGACTATCATGCTAAAGGCATGTTAAAGTTGAGAATTGGCATCAGAGACCGCATGCTACATCCTAAACATTATTTGGTGATAAGTCAAACTATGTTGTTCAAAGAATTTAGAGAGAGTCATCCAAGATTACATATATCACAAAGAGATTTTGAATCTTTGAAGCTATTTTATTGTGTCCCACTTAAAATTTGAAATACAAGTTGTTGCAAATATCATGTCGAGTTTTCTATGCACCATGAACTATTATGCTCCATCCATTCTACTTTTCATGGTGAAGAAATGTTGGAGAATTGTGGTGCTAGTGGTCTTCCAAAATCATCAAGAGACTTGCTAGATCAATTTTTATGTCATAGAGTTGATGGTTGTTTCTTTTATAGAAATGCTTGCCTAAATGAGAAGTGTTCAAAATGTGGTGGCTTATCCAAGTTTGACACATGTTTCCATGAGGGGTGCAAACAAGATCTTGAAAAAAAATTGGTATATGAAATGGTGAAATACACATTAAAGAGTGGGTGTGAGGGCTCTAGATGGTTGCAAAAGAAATCAGTGTGGCTAGTTTTATTTCAGATTTCAAGACAAATCTATTCTACAAGTATGCAAGACATAGTCACAAGTCTCAATGGTTGGATTAACGATTTAGAATTTGTAAGGAGACTTTTTCCATTGACATTGTTATATTAGTTGTTGACTTTGCTAAGAACTACACATTGCAGCCTCAAAATGAGACACAATCTCAGTATTACAACTACATTCAGATTGCTATTTTTGTCCACATCACATATAGACATGCCTCTGATAGTGCGGAAGATAATTGGAAGATTATTAGAGAGTACCATTTTTATATGAGTGATGATAGATCTCACCCTCACAAGTTTGTGCAACATTATTTCAAGAATTATTTTGATTTCTTATAGGAGCATGCAATTGCTATGGATAGACATATCATTTGGCCAGATAATTGTATAGGTTAATTCAAGAATGCTTGCATATTTATTGGTTGCATAGGGTACATGTAGAGAGGGGGGTGCCTCGTATTTGGAGTTTTTTTGAGTCTGGCCATGGAAAAGGGGAACATTATGGGGTAGGGGCATGTGTGAAGAGAGCTCTAGTTAAGGAGCAATTGAATATTTCAAGAGTAGAGCTTCTTGATACTCATAGCATTGTTGATTGGTGTAGTTCAACATTATCATTAGGGGGACTCTTGATTCAATAGTACACAGGTTCTTTTGGTTGGTTGAGGAAGGGCCCATAGGTGATAGATCCAATTGTGCTATAGTGAGAGACTCATAAAAAATGCATTCATTCTGAAGCTTTGATTCTAGTACATGGAGCATTTGGATACGACAACTAGCTTGCTTTTGTCCTAGTTGTTTTTAGTGTGATTGGGATCACTATGAGTTGAGTGAGTGGGTGGACACATGGGCTTCAAATTATCTTACTCCATTATCTATCATATCCTCTATTAGAAATGATGACATGAAAAGTTCACTTGAGCATAACTATCTATCAAATCTTCATTAGCCAGGACATGTCTTTGCATTGGTTGCATCACACGGGAATGATGAGAAATTATATTATTGGTTAGAAAATTGTGTAAGAGGTAAAAAAAAGCTTGCACAACTAATCATAGATGATGATGGATTCACATATCCTATTGGTTCAGTGGTTGTCACTGGAACATGGCTATGAACGTACATGTGTAGAAGGAATGGAATTCCTACATTCGAAGACTATCAGAAGCACAAACCATTTCTCATATATTCACATCTTATTATAGAAACAAATATAAAGTTATAGAAGCATCAAAGAAGACCAAAAGTAAAAGAACTTTTTACTATTACTAATACTAATCATGAAGCCCTATTGGAGACCCTAAAATAGAGAGGACCCTACTGGAACACTCGACTAGGTATATTTACTTCTTATGTTATTTTGTTCACAATGATTTGGTGAATTGATGATTATCTTATTTAATACAATAAGTTATTAATATTATTTATGATATTGGAATGTAGGTACATCATGAAGAGTATACATGTATGAAGATAAAAAACTAAATAAAGAGCAGAATGAAGAAAAATCTATTCTATTTTTGACACTACTACTTTTGGCACTACAATTTTTGGTAGTTGTGCATTGATGTAATAATGATGAAATACTTGATATATTATAAATGTAAACTTGTTGATTTAATGTAAGAAACAAAGATGATTTTACTTAATCTAATTTATGTGGAGGGACCTAAGAAATGATGATTTTAATACATATTAACACCAAACTTGCACTGTGCCCAATGCCAAAACCCTGAGAGAGGTAAAAAATAATGTTTTTACTTAATACTAACCCTAGTGACACTCTTGTTCCAGCCACATAGAGCCTACATCGTTCGTGGCCACTCCGTACCGAAGAGTCTCCAAGGTGCTCTAAGTACGTGTCAAGGTCGATACTCTGAGGGTTGTAACTTGGAGCTCATGAGGGCTATCAATGAAACGTTAAATGCTATAGGATGCCCATGCCGAGGCCTAAAATAACCTATCTCATTTTTGAGAGATGGCATTTTGTTTGGATTCGGCACAATGATCTTGCTCAATGCCAAAACTCATAGTGTGCCTTAGTTCATAGGTGCATCACAATGTAACTTTGAAACTACTAATCTTGACATCAAATTGCCAGTGCCATTAGCTTCAGATAGGTGGGTGAACCCTAGTGACACCCTTGTTCTAACTGTGGAGAGCCTCCATCGTCCATGGCCACCCTGTACTGAAGAGTCTCTAAGGCGCTCTAAGTGCGTGTCAAGGTTGATCTTCTGAGGGTCATAACTCAAAGCTCGTGGGGGCTATCAATGAAACATTGAGTGCTACAAGATGGTCATGCCAAGGCCTAAAATAACCTATCTCATTTTTTAGAGATCACATTCCATTTGGATTCGATGCAATAATCTTGCTTGATGTCAAAACTCACAGTATGCCTCAGTTCCTAGGTGCATCACAATGTAACTTTGAAACCACTGATCTTGGCATCGAATCATCAGCGTCATTAGCTTTAGATGGGTAGGTGAACCTTAGAGACACCCTTTTTCTAACTGCATAGAGCCTCTATCATCCATGGCCACCCCGTACCGAAGAGTCTCCAAGGTGCTCTAATTAAAATTTTTAAGTTATAGCAAAAATTGCTCAAAATTGCAAATTTTGCAACTTTTGCAACTTTTTCTTGAAAATGAGTGCAAAGAGTTAGTTAGGGGTTTGAGCATGACCAAACAAGGTTGGAAACACCTATATAAGGTAAGAAATGACCTTGCTATGACTATGATTTTAATGTGCTAACAACAACTACTTGAAATTTGTTTAAGATATTGATTTTTAGTTATTGTAGAGTTGTTGGTTGATCCAAACTCATACATATCAATGTCATGATGTTGATGGAAACCTTGAATCTTTTTTGCATTTTCAAAATGTGATGTGGGCTTGGAAAATCGAATGTGTAGTAAAGTCTCATAATAGCATTTATTCTCATTTTTCTTTGTAAAGTTGATGCACCAGAGTGAAGGAGGTGGATCTTAGTTGGATCCAAAGTGGAAGAAGCAAGAAGAAAACAAAAAAGTCTTGAATTTGGCCTTTGGAAGTCCTAAGAAGGAATAGTCAGTGTGAGCAAGCATTGTAGTACATCACACCCCATACCAAAGAGTCTTAAGGTGCTCTAAGTGCATCTCAAGGTTGATCTTTTGAGGGTCGTAACTTAGAGCTCGTGGGGACTATTGATGGAATTTTAAATGCTACAGGACAGTCATGCCAAGGCCTACAATAACCTATCTCATTTTTGAGAGATCACATTCCATTTGGATTGGGCACAATGATCTTGCTCGATGCCCAAACTCGTAGTGTGTCTCAATTTGTAGGTGCATCACATCGTAACTTTGAAACCACTGATCTTGGCATCGAATTGTCAATGCTATTAGCTCTGGATGGGTGGGTGAACCCTAGTGACACCCTTGTTTTGGCCGTAGAGAGCCTCCATCATTCGCAACCACCCCGTACCAAAGAGTCTCCAAGGTGCTTTAAGTGTGTCTTGAGGTTATTCTTCCAAGGGTCGTAACTCATAGCTTGTGGGGGCTATTGATTAAATGTTGAATGCTACAAGATGGTCATGTTGAGGCCTACAATAAATTATCTCATTTCCAAGGTTCACTAAGTGCGTTTGGGTAGGTGAACCATAGTGACATCTTAAGGGATTGTAGAGATTATTTCAAATTAAACATATATGATAGCATTTCAAATTAAAAATTGCATCAAAATTTGATAATAAATGTTCTTAAAATGTTATTCACAAGTTATTGCATTTGAATCAAATATAACAAACATGATCAAAATAAATGATATTCCATAAACATGAACAATACACATGATCCACGATAAATTGAACAATACTATACTAAATTAATATGTATATCATTATGCACATAAATGATAAAAATATTTATCAAAATACATGTATCCATAGACAAATTAAACAAATATATATCAAAGTTCATGTATCCATAGACAAATTACACAAATATATATCAAAATACATAGATCCATATACAAAATGTGGTTGATCATGCCATCAGAATGTGTATAATATCAATGTTTCTCTATATAATTTGGCATATGCCATCTCAAAATTTCTCATGACACATCCTATGAAAACTATAATATTCTAGGCTACTAGTGGATGATCAAAATGTAGCCTCTTCACTGCATTAGGTGGATCAGATGCCTCCTACATAAACAAAAAAGGAAAACCCAAAGTTAAGCTACTAAATTTATAGGATTCTATTTATCTAACATTTAATTACTCAAATGCATAATGATCTTTTTTTAATGAAGATTTATAGTATTAAACTTTCATCATAAATACTTCTCTCATTGACCTCTTGTGCCGATCAGGAGTCCTCTGATATGTCCTCGACAATGCTTGAACCTCGTTGATTGTGGCCTGTGTATGTTTAAGTATGTTTGTCAGATGAATCTAAAACTTAAACTAGAACATTATAATTCATAACATACTAAATTTATAACATATAATTAAGAATTCAAACTACAACTTACCTATGTCGAATCATTTGGATATAATGGTTGCATCAACAAAGATACAAAACTCTAGTGTCCAACCTCCTGTGCACTAGGCGTTTCCTATGAGATACAAAATACTAGTTGTTAATATCACATAAATTAGTTTTAAATTTATTTATGAAAATAAGGAGAAAAATGATAGTTATACATACAATGGGGCTCTCACTTCGAATGGAAATGCCAGAGGGTCTGCAACATGGAATCTACCTAGACTCATCACCGGTAGCCACACCCTATACAATAAGAAATATAATTAAATTTCATTACCACAAGCATTTTACAAAAATGCATCGATATTTAATCAAATAGAAAACACCTAATTACCTTTCCCTTGTCAATGGGTCATGCCTCATCCCCTACACTCTGCCCCCATTGATAGGTGATACCTATAAGAGAAAAGAAATATTAGAAGCCATATATGCTCCAATATCAAATAGAAAAAATAATGAGAACACAACATAATGTACTGTAGATGTCTCAAGGCCAAATGAAATAGCTAAGAGTGTGACATTATCAACCTTTTTGAACTCCTCCTCGGTCATCAACTAAACATGAATGAAGATCACATATATGTATAACTTAGTATGGGTTAAAAATTAAAATTACTCTATTATAAAGATTAACTTTAAATCGCATATTTCATAACAAAAAAATGTATATATGTATCAACACAAAAGGACTCCATGCCTCTGCATGCCCCTCTTCTCTCATGTTAGGGTGTGTAGCTTCTGTACATGCATCTAGTATATCCTCCTCAAATACAAATTGATACTCAGAAAGATCACCTATGGGACCCAGACAAATATTCTTGCACGTTATGCAAGTATGGGGCACACAAACATGTGATGGGCTCATTGATGATGAACTCGCACCAACATCATCAACATGGGGAAGCAACACTAACCTAGCCTAGGATATCAATAGGATACTCAATCTATGGATGACTCTAATAGTTTGAGAGCTAGCCTCTATAATGATATTAGGATGTTGCACTCGAGGAGGGGGGGAGACATCAATAGGGGGGACACAAGTGCTAGCTTTCTTCTACTGGGCAAATGGTCTATCCCAAGGAGCTCCTCCTCCTAAACCCATGTTGGGCTTCATACTCCAATAGTTCACCCTGAGGCCCAACACAAATTCGGCATACAATTTTTTAATGACATAAAATGACACCTCTAAATTGCTGTGTGGAGGGATGTCAAAAACCATCCACCAACGATCCCAAAAGTTCACACACATAGCCTCATTTGTGCACCATTTGATTGATAGTTTGGGCTTTGTGCATTCAACTTCTTTACCAGTTCTTGGGTCTGCAAAAAGGCTAACCACATAAGCTTTAGTTATATTTAGGGCCACAACCTCATCATAGTCCAACCTATCATCAAACATGACATGCATTTGGTCACGCCTTTGAAGAGCAACATTTTGTTTATTGGTAAGTGTGTTTCAATATTATTCATTATGGTGTTTAATGTGGATACCATGGGAGCCAATGCGGGTATAGTATTATGTGTGGTTTGCAAAACCCTCAATTTGGCGAGATTTTTAAATATCAAATCTTCAATTTGAGGAGGGTTTTGATGGGGTAGGGGATCATTTGATGGACAGTTTTGATGGGGCACTAGATCATTTGGTGGAGGGTTACAAGGAACATTGTTTCTTGCCTCAATATCATCATTTGGGTCAACCATACCTATTAATTTACAAAACATAATTTCTATAAAAAATAACTTAAATTTCAACAATTTCTATTAAAAAAAACCTATTTTTTAACAAATTCAATTAAATTTAACTAATTTATAATAATATTCATTCAAAACATTAAAAAAAAAAAAAAAAAAACTTACCCTTATCGTATACCTATTCCAAAATCCAATACCCGAATAGAGGTCAACTCTTAAGCAAAAAAAAAACACAATGTGAAATGAGCTCTTAGGCTTTAAAAAAATAAAAATCAATGTTATAGGTTTCGGGTATCCGATTTCATATCGGATATCTGATATAATATTGGGTATCTGATATGAAATCCGATACCCAATAAGACTTGGTCCTAAGTTTTTAGCTTTGGTATATGGATGGGTGGAAAAAAGTTAAAGCACATTTTGAAATGCTTTTAGATGTTTTCAAACTCTATTTTTTTCACATCACCACTTTTTGGCACACCATGATCCTACACATGCCCTTAATTTAAAATATTATTTCTATTAGCAATTATTTTAGAATCATAATATTTAACTACAAAAATATTGAGGAATCTCAATATTAAAGAAGTTCATTAATCAACATAGTAAATACTATTTCCATTTTAAAGTAAAATGCTTATTGAAAATTATTAGCTATATGTAGAGATGGGTTTAAGGGACATAATATAAAATTAGTTGTTATATTTTTAAAAATGTAAATGAATGATCTTCATTGTATATAAATGTAATGATATTTTTAATTTTAATTGGACCCACAATTTCTTCAAGGCTATTGACTTCTATTGTGATCCATAATCCAAACTTTTTCTTAGCCCCAAAAATTAATTTTATTGGAGAATTAAATTTAATCATGTATCAAATGTTGTTCCTAATCTTTGAGTTTAAATTTTTAATAAAATATATTATTAGGTGTTTTAAATAATTTTAATAAAAATGTCTTCTTTTTTTTTCTAAAATTAGCCAATTGGCAAAGAGCCACTAAAATTTACTGCACATGTCAAATCTCAATTCTCAAAGGAATAAAGTCCCTTCCAAAATAAATATGATATTACAGTTGAAGTTTGATATTTGGTTGATCATAGGTTCTTTTGGTTAAAAAATATTAAATCATTTAATCTTTTACAAATTAATAATAAATATTTTCTTCATATTATTCAAAAGGCATGTGATATGGCTACTATATTCTACATGTAAGAGTTGCAACCATTAAAAACAATAAGTAATAGGTTCTCCTTTTTGCAATGACTTGTTTCAAAATGATATCTCTTGCCTTTATTTTTAAATAATTATTCATCTAGTTAACCCAACAAAACAACTCGTATTGATGAAAACATAAAAAATATTCAATATTTAATTCATATATCGCTCTTGTAAATTAACTATTAAGATCTTTTTCATATACCACTCCTTGATAAATGGAGAGTAGTTGTATAAGAAATGCATTACATGTGTGTGTGTGTGTGTGTGTGTGTGTGTGTGTGTGTGTGTGTGTGTGTGTGTGTGTGTGCGCGTGCGCGCGCGCGTGTGTGCGTGCATGTGTATCAGAGAGAGAAAATGATTTTATTGTTCCACAATATATTTGTCAATTCAACAATATTTTAATTTAATAATAAGATAAATATAATAGATAAATAAAAATTGAATACTATAGTTTATAAAATATAATATTTCACAAAGTTACAATCTACATATATGATCTCAAATGATCCATCCAAATTATAAAGTTAAAAGATGAGTAGGCTATTAGCCAAAGGAAAATAATGAAAATATCTCAACTTCTTATACAAATTTTCGTTATAATTTTGTGTTAAAATATGAATATTTCTCAAGCAATTGTGGATTTACACAAGTCAAGTTTTTTTATTTAATTTATTTTGTACAATTTTGAGGGCAATTTTATTTTTTTGGAATTAATTTCAATTTTATAATAGCATCTATAGATTCCTTGGTCTCATCTTCTATTGAATCAAGCATCTACAGCGATGGAGGTTCCCTAGCTTGGTTGCAGGTTTGCATGCGGGGGGTTCTGTGGAAGCGGTTCAACAACTAAGTAGTTTTTTGTTTACTGCAATGGGTTTTGCTTTTGTTTGGTGTCCGTGGGGTCTTTTTTCAGTTTGTTGGCAACTGTTCTAGTTTTTTTTTGCTTTCCTAGTTTCAATCTTTGCATGACAGAGATTTCTATGGCATTAGTTATGGATATTTATCGCATGGACAAGGCTTATAATGGGTCCTATTCAAGTATGCATGCACAACAAGCAGAGACATTTTATACAAGTGTTGGCCCTAATATGAAGAAGGTTAATGGGTGTCTTCCAAAAACCCGTGATCACCCAGTTTTGGTCATTCCTCTTGATTTGGTGGAAGAAGATGTCTCATATTGGAGTAGACATGCTCTAATCTATAAGTTTCTTGGTATTCACATTCCTTTGTCCACTCTCGAGGCTTGGATCTGGCGTTCCTAGCAAATTGAAGGAGATATGGACATTATGCTTGCAACAAATGGCTATTTTATGGTTATTTCCTCAAATATGGCAGATCCAATAGAGTTTTTGAAGGTGGCCCATATTTTTATAATAAGGTTAGATTATTTATTAAACCATAACATGCAGGTTTTAATTCAACTGAAGAGATGCCTTCTCAAGTTTTTTTTTGGGTTCATCTACCTTGCCTCCCCCTGGAGTTTTGGTGAGAAGACATTGTACATAAAATTGCTAGTCTCCTGGGAAAGCCTGCGACAGTTGCTACACAAACACTTGGTAAAAGGGTGATTTCTTTTGCCTAGATTTGTGTTCAGATAGATCTAAATAATCTCTTTCCAGATTTGATGGAAATATTTTTTGGATCTTCATCATGGATTCAATAGTTAGATTATGAATCTCTACCTTTTTAATGTCAATTTTGTCATGAGTATGGCCATCTCCTATGAAATTTCCATAAATTTTGTAAGGAAGCTCATTCCCCCTCTTTGGCACCTCCTCCTCCGAGTAAAGAGGACAAAGGGAAAGCTCCCATGATTTCTAAAGCTCAAGGAAAGGACAAGGAAGAATTTGTACCTATTAAAAATAAGGCTAAAGGGTGAGGTTAGAAGAGGCCATTCAAGGATAGATAGACATAGGGAAGCTTCAACAGGTTTGAGGTGCTAGAGAATTTAGCTTTGGAAGAAGGGGTCCTGCATGTGGTCACTTCTAATAGTGTTGGGTCAGTATGGAGGTTATACTAGCTCTTGAACTAGAACTAGTTCACGCTATTTAGGGACAACAAGTGGCTTAGGTGACTTTAAATAATACCATAGAGGATGACATTGTTTTGGTAGATTTAGCTAGAGAAGTTTTAGTTTCATCTCAAAATAAGGGTTCATCTCATAGATTGGGAGTGCAACAATGAAACCTTAAGAAAGGTCCTACTAAAGATAGACTTTGAAAAGATGAAAATGATTGGAGATTTGCTGATGGAATCTTGGTTTTTTAAACCTATTGATGCTCACTTTTCTCAAACACCTCAATGATCACTCTCTCTTGGAATGTGAGGGGTTTGAATAGCACCTGTCATCAAAAAAAATTCATGATTTGATTGCAATTCATTCTCCAGATGTCTTTTGTGTTCAAGAGACTAAGGTTTTTGTTGAGGTTGTGCATCAACATGCTCCACGTAGTTGGTAAGCTGGTCACTGTCAAAGTATTGATTCACAAGGAATTCTAGATGTTTGGCTTTGTTCTAGGACCCTCGTAAGATTTCTTCCCTTTGGTTGGATTTCTAGTTATTACTCAATCTCTATGATGGCTACTACCTTGGATTCTAGTGAGACTATTCTTGTGACAAATGTTTATGCCCCTATTAACATTTGTAGGAAGATTCATCTCTGGGATCACATTAGGTATGTGCGTTCTTGTGCTCCTCAATTTCCTTGGATTTTAGGAGGAAATTTTAATTCTATTTTAAGTCTTGAGGAGAAAAGAGGAGGTTGGCCTAGGCTTGGCCCTACTTCTAATCTTTTTCAAGCCTAGGTGGATGTTCTTTTTGTTATTGATGTTAAGCCTTCAAATGGGCTTTTCACTTGGAACAATAGATGGAGTGGTCAAGAAGCTATCTCAGAACATTTGGATAGCTTTCTTGTTTCATGTTATTGGGTTGCCGGTGGCCTAATTACAAGTTCTAAAATTCTTGATTGGAGAGGTTTTGATCATTGGCTAATTAAGTTCTCTTCTTCTCTTGTTGTACTCTCTAAGAACCCTTCTTTTAAATTTTAGCTTATGTGGCTCTAAGACTTGTCCCTTTGTGATTTAGTGGAAAAGTGGTGGAGAGAGGGTGGCCCAGCTTATGACATGGCTATGTTTGTCTTTGAGAAGAAACTTAAGTATGTCAAATATCATCTTAAGAGATGGAATACTTCTTGCTTTGGGAACCTTCATTCTAGAAAGAGGAATGCTCTAGATCATCTTGCAGTGATTACTTGCCAAATCAAGGACTCTGGGCTTACAAAGGCTCTTGGTAGGGAAGAATGCCAAGCTATGCGGGATGTGGAGGAATGGGAATTTCAGGAAGAGATTTATTGGAAACATAAGGCTTGCATTGATTGGCTGTAGGAAGGGGATAGAAATACTACTTTTTTCATCATTCTATTCAGGCTCATCACAATAAAGGGTATATTTCTTCTCTTGTTATTACAGAAGGACTTAAGATTTCTTCTCCAAGGAAGCCCTAAAATTTTATTCTAAACTTTTTACTAAGGTTTCTCAGCCTGCAACTAAAGAGGAGAACTTAATTCTTTTATGCATTCCTTGTCTTATCACCAATGCTATGCATGATTCTTTTCTTCATCCAGTTTTGATATTTGAACTTAAGAGGTTGTGTTTGGAATGAATACAGGTAAAGCTCCAGGTCCAAATGGCTTCCTTGTGGAATTCTTTCAAGAATTTTGGGAAATTATTAATATGGATCTCTTGGAGGCGGTGAAGGAATCCCTTCAGAATAAGCAAATGCTTCATGCATTGAACTGTAATTTACTGACTTTTATCCCTTTGAAAGAAGGTGCTGACAATCTTGACTCCTTTCATCCCATTTCTCTTTGTAATGTTGTGTACAAAATTATTGCCAAATTGATTGCTGATAGACTCAAGATATGCCTTCCAGTTGTTATTTCAGAGGAACAAAGCAGTTTTGTGGCTGGTAAGCAAATTCATGATGGAATTGTTATTGCTTTTGAAGTTATTAATTCTATGCATACATTAAAAGAGCGAGCTATGTTCATTAAGTTGGATATGACTAAGGTTTATGACAGAGTCAAATGGAGTTTTCTCTAAAAGATCCTCTTGGCCTTTAGTTTCTACCAATAGTGGGTGAACTAAATTATGAGTTGTTTTAGTTCAACTTCTTTTTTTGTTCTGGTGAATGGTGTTCCTTTAGAGTCCTTTGGTGCCTCTGGAGGACTTCGCCAAGGGGATCCTATTTCACCTTATCTCTTTATCATTCTAGCTGAGGGTTTGGGCCACTTTCTTAAGCTTTGTGCTTGCCAAGGTTTGATTCATGGGTAGAAATGGGGTGGTGGCTTGTCTCCTATTTCACATCTCCAGTTTGTAAATGATAC
This sequence comes from Cupressus sempervirens, assembly GCA_028749045.1. Classification (NCBI taxonomy): domain Eukaryota; kingdom Viridiplantae; phylum Streptophyta; class Pinopsida; order Cupressales; family Cupressaceae; genus Cupressus; species Cupressus sempervirens. The sequence goes on along the minus strand of CM053792.1, from coordinate 511,667,631 downwards.
TTCATTTATGGGACATGCCCATCTTTAGGAAGCTACTTCTTTTGGGCATGCTTTGGATGTCTATCTTGTAGGTTCTAGACAGAAAGTTAACAAGAACAAATCCTCCATTTTTTTCTTCAATACTCCCCAGGCTATTTAGAGGTGTATTGTTGCTATTTTGAGGTTTCAGATTGGGTCTCTTCCATTTGTTTATTTGGGTATTCCTATTACTATTGGTAGACATCCTATATCTTCCTAGCAAGTTTTTCTTGATAAACTACAGCAAAAGGTTAATCATTGGACTCGTTGATGGCTATCAATTTGGCTATCAATTGCTGCTTACCTAACTCTATTAAAAACGGTTATTCAAGCCCTTCCTATTTAAAGGTGTTTTGTTTAGGTTGCTCCTATGTATTTTCTTCAGGAATTTGATGCTTTGTCTTGTCAATTCCTTTAGAGTGGGAACCTTTCAACTTCTAAATGGATTCTAGTTAAATGGGAAACAATGTGTAGACCTTAGAAGGAGGGTGGCCCTGGCTTACGATCATCTATTTTAAATGGATAGGTTCTCACTGCAAAAATTTATTAGCATTGGTATACTAACCAACATCAACTTTGGGCTCATATTCTCAAGCATAAATATTTTCCAGATATTGATGTGGTTGAAGTTCACTACTTTCCTCTGGAAGGGAGAGGATCCATGACTTGGAATATGCTAAAGTTTGGAGCTTAGTTGGTTAAAGATGGTCTCTTTTGGATTTTTCATTCAGGATCACAAGCTTTATCTTGGCTTGACTCTTGGGATGGTTACCCTCCTATTCTTACCACTCATCGAATTTTTTGTGCTATTGGTTGGGATATAGTTGATTTTTATAAGATAGGGTGTGTTAGAGGTTTGGCTCCTTCCTTTCATTGGAAACACCCTTTTGAATGGCCTCGAGGAGGATAAGACAAAGTTGTTTCAAATTTTATAGTTTCATGAGTGTACTACTTTGGTTGGTAATGATGTTCTTGCTTGGGATAGCAAAGATTTGTCTAAAAAATTTTCAACATTTGTAGGATCTGTTGAGCTTATTCAACATACATTGGGGGACATTCAATTACCTTGGTGGAAGCAAGTCTGGTACAAGTTTTCTTGGCCCAAATGTAAGTTTTTTATGTGGTTGGTGGTCCATAGCCAATGTCTTACGTGGGATAATTTATGCAAGCGTAGCTTCCAAGGACCTTCAATGTGTGTTCTATGCTAGACTAGTGAAGAAAATATCTCTCATCTCTTTTTCCAATGCTCCTTCATTTGACATATTTGGCACTCTTGGTGGAATTTGTAGAACCAATCTTGTTGGCATGTTTCCTCACTAGCAAAATTCTTTGCTTGCTAGGATAAGGCTCCTGTCAAGACTTCATTTCTTCAAGTTGCTTGGACTCTCGTACCCTCCTTTATTATTTGGCATATCTGGTTGGAAAGGAACCATCGTATCTTAAGGATGAGTTTTTAGAGGTTCCTCACTTATGGTGGAAAATTCTCCATTCTTTGGGGGAAACTGTTTCTGCAAAATGTGACAATTCTGAGCCCATGGAACTAGGGGAGGATATTTTCAATAATCATCTAAATATTCCCCCCTCACATGGAAAACTGCTAAGAAAGATGTGTAGACATCCCTTGCAAAAGATAAATAGGGTGGGGAAGTGGAGTGCCCCTTCGCGGGGTATTCTTAAAATCAACACGGATGGGTCTTCCAAGGGAAATCTAGGCCCTGCTAACATTGGTGGTGTTGGTAGAGATAGTGAGGGGGATGTCCAGTTTGTGTTTCCTATTTATAAAGGTCATCACATTAACAACTTGGTGGAGACAATAGCTATTTTTTATGCTGTGAGGAATGTTTGGGACCTTGGTTGGAGAAGGCTTATCTGTGAATTTGACTCACAAGTGGTGATATGTCTATTGAATTAGCAACATTCTGAAGTTGTTAGTTGAAAGTTAGCTTTGATTGCAAACTAGATTTAAAATTTGTGTACTTCTTTGGAGTCTATTACTTTCACTCATATTCCCAGGGAATGGAATAGTGTTGTTGATTGTTTGGCATAGAAGGCTTCTCACCATATGTGTAATTGGAACATTGTTGATAAGACTCAACTTTCGACGGGCTTGTCCCATCAACTTGGTCACTTGGTTGATCTTGACAGGGCTGTCTGATGCCCTTTCTCTGTTTGTTCTTGTTTCTCTTTCAGCATGAATTTTTTTTCGCCCCTCCTTTATTTCAAGTTACAATTACTATTTCTCTAAGAAATAAAGGCAGTCCTTAAAGAATTAATACTATTGTGACAAATTTCTCCTATAAAAATCTGCTTATACCTATGACACTATCAATTAGAATAGTTCAATTTCAAGAATCCAACATGCATATTGACCTCTACTCAACAATATATCAAATTTCATCTATACTCCTTACTATATTACCTAATATGTCTTTCTATCGATGTAACCATTACACCATGTTAGAATGCAATTGTTAATAAATATACAAGTGAATTGTAACAAAGAGAAATGCAACTATAGCAGTGATCGGATGATAAGGGTAGTACAAGTGATCACAGTAAAAGGGTAGATTTTTTTGTGTGAAGTCACCCGTGGGACGAGTCCATTAAGTTTATTCACACAGTCACACGTAAACCGTCATTTTCTTCCATGCATAACGAAAATTGTACTACTAAATCGTCGTCTTATTGTTTTAACAGCGTATGGACGCTCCCTACACTTTTGATTAATTAATAATGACAAGCTCAATGCAAAGCTGTTCCACGATGAGGATGAATGGAGGAATAACTCGCAAACCTAACAGTTGCAGTCATTCTGTTTACTAATTGAAACAATGAAAGGACAATTGTCGTCCTACAGAAGGGAAAACATGCTACAGATAAATATGTTCCTTGCTCGTTTCATTCTACAAAACTTTCTTTTCAAACATATTTAATATGGCCCTTAAAACATGTGTTGAACTGCTTATACAAAAAGAGAAATCATATGTATACAATAAGAAATGAAATGAAAGAAGAGATGATCAAAACAAAAGAGAGATTTTAGGTATAAAAAAACCTTGTTTCAGGAGAGAGATTTCATCCTCAACATTTCGCTTCTGTCTCCCACCGAGAGGAAGGAGGAGATATTGGTGTTCTTTTCAGCTTGGGACGTCTTTATTTTCTTCTCTCCTCTTATTTTATACCTCTTATCAATCTATTAAATCCCACTTCACATATTTCTACGTGCGCAGAGGGCCAAAAACTGCTATCAATTTAATAGGCGCCCGATTTCCTGGTGGGCAAAACACTACATTGATTACATTTGCTGTCTCTGCCCCCTATCATTATGGGTCTTCAAAAATTAGATTTTTCGTTCATTTCATTTCATGCTTTTTCAGTCTGTCAAAAAGGAGAATGCATAATTTTTGAGTTTTCATTTATGGTTCCCCGTCATTGGTGGCGTGCGGTGCGGTTTGGATTACAAGGCGACATCTTTGAAGGTGGTAAGGTTGTACCTATAATTTGAATTTCGAATGTCAAAATTTGCCTTTTTTTGGGTGAATCTCTGTAGGTGAGTGAAGAGCTTAAAGCTAATCTTTCGTTTTTTTATGGAGCTCTTTGAAGAACTTGTAGAGTACGAGGTGGTTTAAAAGTTTCATTTTCAAATGTTTGCCCAATACTCACCACCACTAGACCCCCCGAAAAGTGTATTCTTTTGGACAAATGGACCAATCAGCAGTCAAGAAAACTAAAAAATGAAAATAAAAAATGAACGGGTATTGGTGTTCATGGTGATTTGTTTCGGTATTTGATGTAAGTGAGGAAGAAAGGTAATGATTAATGTGGCAACATTGCGTACATGGGCAACAACTGGCTTGTTTCCCCTAATCCTCTTAACTATTGAAGAAGAAAGTTGAAAAGTTTTCTTTGTTTTTTAAGGGCAGGAGGTAGAGTTACTGGAAAATAGTTTATATCTTTGTGGAGTTCTTAATTTTTTTTTTATGATGTTCTATATGTGTGAATTATGGGTTAGCAGCCATTTAGATTCAAAATGAAAATATAATTCTAAAGTACTGAAGTACAAGCAAGTTTAAAATAAGAAGCTCAAATTTATATAAGATTATGTTGAGTGGAATTGAGGAATCTACTATTTAAACAATATTTTTTATCTCACGAGTTATCTAGAAAGAATTGAAGAAATGGAAGTTAGTAGATAAGGTTTTGCAAGCATAGTGGAATTAACCTTGAAGGGAACTTCTTGGTTAAGTGTGCTTGGGATTGAGTTGTACTAAGGTGGGAGACCTCTCAAAAAGTCTATGTGCTTAAGCTCTATTGGCATCACCTAGATGCAATGAGTGTTTAAGTGTTCCATTCATTCTTATGAGAGAGGGGTTCATGCAAACCACTACTTGTGATATGTGTGGATCAATAAATGTGATTTAAAAACTACATAGTTGAATCCTGATAATAATATCCAATTAGTAGATGACTTTAGGTTTTTTTATGGACACATGCAGAAAATATAAAAAGATATAGACGTGACAAAGAAATAAATGGATATTATGATGGGATATATGCTTGAATGCTTGCTCCATGAATAAGAAAGAGTTGAAATCTTTTTTTTCACTCAAATTTTGTAGGTGTATATGGGATAATGTGCTAGGGAGAAAAAAAGAAGAAGGAATTATCTAAAATTTTAACCTAGTATGTTCTTATCAACAATAATGTATAGAACAACTAATATAACATGGAGAAATAAGATTCTTATTTCTCAATTATGAACCAACTTTGATCGATTTTGATGTGAGATGGGCAAGTCAAAAAGTTGTTAAAAACATGCAAAGAAAGAGTGATGCCTCCAAGGACATCAAAGAAAAATTGTCAATAAAGTGCCAATTGTTTATTGGTGCAACTTTGTTGGTAAGAATGTCCATTTATCTATATATAATTGACATAGCTCTTCCATAAATACAAGTTAAATGAGATGCAATACATCAAATTTGAAATATGTTTTTGATTAAAAAAGGTAGCCAAAAACTAGGGGGCTAACCCTTTACAACAATGGTGGAACAACCATCAAAACTAGCTGGAAACTAGCACAAAACCACACAGTCCCCCTAATGGATCATATCAAAAACATCATAAAAAATATACCAGAATATAGAGTTACAAGTATTCTTACTTTTAAAACCAACAAAGTTTAAGTTAACAAATTGCATGTAGGTGGTCATTGCATTATACCACCTATAGCCTATAAACAAGTTTAACATAAAAAAACAAAACCATCGACATAAAAAAACTAGCCTCCTTTTTCTTTCCCTTCTTAGCCCAGTCATCAGCAAGAAGTTGTAAAGAAGTTTTGTGTCCTCCTTTCCAAGGTTCTCTTCCTCCAAGTTATTAGCCGACAGCTGAAGAGTGGTGGCCATCACATGTGTCACTTTGAGGGTGAACTTGGAGAAAAGGTTGAATCCCTCTTCCACTGCCATGCACTTGTCCATCAATGCCTTGTGTTCCTTGTGGGACGTAATAGGTTCATTCTCCTTGGTTTCTAGCTTTAGGATCATTCTACAATTCACTAGGGGGCTTCGCTTAATCTGCACATTAGAAATATTAGCATGGCCTTTCAGGCTCTCCTGGCCCTCTTTACCAACCAAGGAGGAAATAGTTTCAGGGGAGGCATTAGTGATACTGGGGTGCTCCTGGTTGACATCATAAGGCAAGGTGATGGTGGTTGAGACATGTGTGTGGTCAGGGGAGGGGTCCTTAGTAGTATTGTCTACCTCAAAGTCCTAGGTACCATCAAGGGTATCATCTCATTTCTTACATCTTTTTCTGTCCCCTCTTTCCACTTATCCATACCATCCCTTGAATTCTTCACTCTCCTCAGAGTTGGTATCATCCTCCTCCTCTTCTTGACAGTGATTAGCCATTTGTTTGTACTGACCCAGGTCTTAGCAATTCTTCTTGACCTTCTTCTACCCCTGCAAATTTCTTCATTAGAATCACCAATTTCAACCTCCACCCTCTTGTCCATTTTAATTTTTTTATTGGTCTCTAGCTCAAGGGTCAAATTTTTTTTTTCCTTCCCTAGTAGGGGTTTGGCTAGGTGAGGGCTGAGGAGTCAGGCCTTGGCTACCACTAGTAAATTCCAAATGCAGGGGGGCCCTAGAGGGGAGGGTGTTATTAATGACAATCACACGAGGAGGGCTGAGGGCCAAGTGAAATTGGAAGAGGTGAAACATGAGTCCTTGGTGGAGAATGGTGAAATTTGCCCCTTTTTTTCTCTAACATCAATGATAGTGTCATCTAGAGAATGCAATAGGAAGAAAGGAATACTAAAAAATTTCTTATTGCAAAAATGGTTAAGCAGGGGGAAGTGATAAAAATAATACACACTGTGCCTACCCTCCAGTGTCAAATACTTCAACCTAGTACATTTGGCCTCTATTTTCGATGAGAGGCCAAACTGGCTTGTGAACTCTTTTTTTTTTTTGGTTTATGCTCCCAAAAACATTGAAATAGCGACGAACACAGATGTCAAAATAGAGATGAAAGCCAAATTGGCTTGTGAACTTTTTTTTCTTATTTATGCTCTTGAAAATGTTGAAATAATGATGAACATGAGATGTCAAAATAGCAATGAACACATGATTATATTAGAAAAAATGAAAATTGAAACACAATTTTTATTGTTTTGTTGTGCCGAAGCACTTTTGGGTAGGAGGAGGTGGGTTCGCATACAGATCTTTTGGCATCACAAAGGCAGTAAGTTCTTTTTAAGTTAATGTGCAGATTACAATGCATGAAATATGAGGCGCTCCTTGATCTGCACTAAATTTGAGGATTGAATTTGGAAAGTGCACTAGAGTAGTGATGCAAGAAGAACAAATTAAGATCCCATTTTCTCTATTGTTTCAAATTCCCTTCAATACTACCTTCGATGGACTTACTCAGCCACTGTTGAAACCATAGAGGTTTTTAAAATTAGGGTAAATAGTTCAAATTTGAATCTTGGCATTATCTTCACAAGCCACATGTTGAGGTTGAATCTCAACATTATCTGAAACCAAATATGGTTAAAAGTAGTAAACTCTTGCTAAAGCAGAATCCCCACAATAACTTACACCAGACTCAAAATTTCAAGTGGGGTGAGAATGAGAAAATGGGGGAAATGGGTTTTGGAAGTGAGAATGCCCAATCCAAGAGTTAGATAAACTAGGAGGAAAAATTGACCAGGTATGTTTCCCTATGATCATCTTTCCCTTATCATCACATGTTTCTTCCATCGTTCACAACCAATTCTTTTTCGTCACATAGGGATACCATATGTCAATTTGCACTTTTGGCCATGGGAACCATCAAATTTCTCTCTGTGAATTTTGGAATCTTAAACATATCCCCTAACTCTAGCATTTAACCAAAATTTAGAGTGTTTTAATGTCCAAACTCTAGCCTGTTAGGGCTTCGGACTTGCAGGCACTAATTTTCTTATAACTTCTACATATACGAAGAAAAAAAAATCTTCTTATTCATGTGCCAAATTTTTAAAAACTTGTGTGCCTCAACCAAAAAGAGGCTTACATAACCTTCATACAATTGTTCTAACAAAAATCAACCACTTTTTGAACGTAGTGACCATTGGATCTCCAAATTGCAACTTTTTGCAACATTTGATAACTTTTGTCATTTATTCACATGGTGACCTCCTAGGTCCCTAAAACTTTGTCAATATGCCAAGCTAGGTTTACAAATATGGAAAACATATAAAACACTCCATTTCCACATTTTTGGAGCCTTTGGCCATAGTTTGATCAACTATACAATTTGGCTAGGAAGCCTTACAAAGTGATTAAACAATATTTGGAAATGGTACAAGGGACCTTATGACATCAAAAGACAACTCCTATGAATGGCTAAAAAATTGTATTGAGTACTTTGTGGGTGCTCCTGCATCACCTTGAGATGATGTTTTATTTTCATTCTCAATGTTTGTCACCCAACTGTAAGCATTGGTGTATGAGGATGAAGGTGCTACTTTCACCTTTCTGTGCAACGAGAGAATCAACCCCTAATGAACCAATGCTTCATTTTCCTAATGGTTGGTTAGTTTTTAGACTTCATTTATAGTTCTTTGAGCCGATAATTCTAAGATTGTATGTTATTGTGTTTTCCTTGTTTGATATTATTGATCTTTGGCACAATCTCATAGTCATGTCGTAGCAATTTGATTTCTGCCTCATGCTTTCTTCAATGTGTCATAGGAGGTTGTTGTTTCTGCTTCAAGTTTCATGAACCAATGTATAGTTTCACCCTATGGCATTGCTAGAAATGCTCTTCTTGAAGCTCCAGGGACATCTTCTAGTTCCCAAGATATAACCTCTTGTAGCTGAGTTAATTTTTTGTTATCAATATTATTAGAAGAGACTTTTGATTTTCTTAAAATGAAGTTTAGTTTAATAGATTTTTGTTTTATTTTAATTATTACATTTTATTAGCTTTAGATGGTGATGTAAATTCATGTGCTTAGTTGTTGATGGTTGTGTACAGTATAACCAATAACCATAAGTTTTATCTTTGGGAAAGCAATTATGTGTCAGGGAAGTTATGATGATTTTAGCTTTCCCTATATTGAAAAATTAAATAAATTATAATACCAAACCTTTAAGAAAAGATACATTTATCAGTATTAACTGTGTTCAATTCCTATTATTATTTCTTTTGTTGTAATCTGGTAATGTAGAATCAATAGAAAACTAATGCATATCTTGTTGTCTCTTGATGTTTTTCAATGATAAGAATTACGTCACTTTGATATGGTTTATATATTGAAATGTTTCTGAACATATTTTAACATTTTAGTTGATTAGATCATAATGTACATTGATCAATTGGATAGAATCTTCTCATTCAATTTTGCATTTAAGTAATATTCTTAAGTTTCTCTTTAACCCAAAGAGTGCACATTTGTTTCTTCCATTGTTCATAGCCAATTCTTTTATCTCAAAGCTGACATACTTATACCTAAGGCTCAATTTTTTCTATTATGGTTCTATTATACTTATAATTTTTGCATGCTTCTTTAAACTTGCAATTTTTTTTTCTAATAGCTTAATCATTTTAACTTGACTTCTATGAATTTCCATAAGTTTATCTTGAAAAAGGTTTACCCTTCTTTTTGTCAAAATTTCCTCCATGATTCATAGGCTAGCAAGATTTGAGCTTTGATACCATTTTAATAACATAGTCTAAATGTGAACAAACAATAACTTATAAATGTTCATGAACACTATATTTTGTATATTATGTATTGTTTTGAAACATAACACAAGAAAATTGAGATTCATAAAACTATTACAACTTATCAAACATTTTTACTTTTAGGAATGGACACAATTGTTAGTCCAGATGTTAATCTAAATGGTGATCTACTCTTAAGGGTGTCCCCTTTCAAAAAGCTTGATCTCTACACAGAAAGGGATAATGTTCAGCCCATGAAAAAAATAATTTTTTCTTTTTAGATTTCAAGTGAATGCCTTCTCTTCCAAACATATTATATAACTCAAGCTCTCATTTCCTGGAACATCTCAATCAGGGAAGAAAACCCTCAAATGTTTTTGATTAGATAAACAGGTTTTACAGGGATCCTGAAACCCAATAGTTAAAACATATAAGGCTGATAATAAGTGTGACAGCCCAGCCAAAAAAGTATAAGTTCAGAGGCTGATAATAAGCATAAAGCCCAGCCAAAAAATAGAGTTCTGAGAAAAGACCAAGAAAAAAGACAAGTAATACCACGACCTAAAGCCAAAAAAAAAGCCAAAAGACAAAGAAAATAAAAGAACAGGTGAGAGTTATTCCTCACTCTTTCGCTCCAGCTCTTGCATAACCTGAGTAGCCTCGAAGGCCAGTTGATTCTCCTCCACTTCCAACTATTGCGCCCTTTGGTCCCCTTGGTCCTGATTAGGAATGGTGTTGTCCTTTGCAAAGTCATCCTCCATTCTGGCTTCATCCCTATCTTTTCCTTCCTCATCATCTTGCATTTCTTTGTCTTTGATCCAACCCATAAGAGAGATGATATTGTTGTTAATGAAGCTTAACAAAGAGAACATCTGATTCACAAGATTGTGATTGTAGTTCTCCAGGTTGTGTATCTTTCTTTCTGCCAAACTGAGCCTGTCAGCCGAATCTATCCTCCTGTTAGCATCTATCCCATTCCTTGTTGCCTCAATATGTCTCACCTATTCTTTGACCTACTCCAACTCGTGGAAAAGCCATTTGATTGATCTAAAATTGTCAATCATACTATTACAAGCATTATTCAAGAGGTTCATCCTTGTCTCCCTGGCTCTGTCCGAAATAGCCACTATCGTCGGGTCAATGAGTTCTTCCAGCCACTGTTCCTCTTGATTTTCCACAAAGATTTGGGGATTCATGGCCTCCCTGAAGATGCCCATCTTCAAAGTCTTGACATTAAAGTTTATCCAAGCTTTACTCCTATCATTGATCTGCACTTCCCCTTCTGCATACCCTGCATTCTCCTCTTTTTTCTCCTCAGGTTGGGCTTGGAGGTGGATAGGAGATAGGGGTAGCACAGATGCCTCCTCAAATTGAAAGCACACTTCCTCCAAACTCTCCCTCTTGTGTTTCTTCCTTCCACTTTCATCCTTAATTTCCTCCTGTGTCTCCTTAACCACCTCCTCAGACTTCGGCTCCTCCTCATCATTGTTATCTCCCTCCTCATCCTTCTTAGGAGGCTTTTGCCCAAAAGGGAGGCTTAACCCTCAAATGTTGACAATAACTAGGCAACGTAATTGAAAAGTACAAGTGTAGCTTCTCAAATTGTGCTATGAACTAACAAATAAATACTTTAAAATTAGGGTAGATCTAAAATTCTTCTTATTCCAATTTAATTAACTATAAGCAATAGAGAAAATAAACTGCAAGCTTGATGACCTCCTGCCATGCTCATAAAACATGTCAATATCCAAACTCAAACACCATACATCTAAACATTATGTATGAATTTTAAGGATTTTAAAATGATTTTTTTGTTGTTAAGAAGAAATTTAGGAAACTCCAATTGTTTCTCAATTTCTCCATTTTGGCTAAGTGTAATGTCCCCCTATCCAATCTTCTGCATATATAGACTCCCATGCTTCCATTGCTAATGCTTCTTCAAGATTCTTAATATCCTTAACACAAGACATATGCTTTCCTTCACCTATTTGTATGTTCTTTGACATTTCAATATGGCGCTACCATATGTCTGATTATTCTATCGTAATTTCTCATATTATGATTTCCAATTTTATTATATAGGAATTTGATATATTGAGGAAATATAAAAGGGCCCTTGCAAAGTGAATTAATATCCTTTGAGCTCAATATATAATATAGAGGTTATTATAACTTAACTACCCATTTGATTAACCTTTATATCTATTTATGACATCACCAAAAATGATATGTGGCACTTTAGAATATACCGGTTTGAAGTTGTGTGTTGTATCTATATATATGCAATGAAAGAGTGGGCTAACATCACATCAAAATTACACTAGCCAGTGATGAATTCAATTTCATATTCGACATGTATTATTAACAAGAGTATTGGATTACATGTTGACTTGGATTATTCAATGAACATATTAATGGTATTTCTTCTACACCGTAGAAATCCTATCACATACTATGATAGCCATGTATGATGACTGCTCCATTGTATAACCGCTCTTAGATTGTACTTGTATATGATAATTCTTACTTTTGGTGTATGCTAGAAGTTACAAGATAACAATGATCTCAAGTAGGGATATGCCATCTCTATTATTTTGATGTTATATATATGCAATTATCTCTATTATAGGAATGAACTTTGATGTGTATATGATGTTATATGCTCTTCAATGGATGTTGTCTTTGATATACAATTGTATTGCTTGCACCAACAATTGCTATTGCAACCTTGAATTCCCTATAGTTGAGAGATTCCACAAAGGGAATACATAATTTATAAAATCAATTCTTCTTATTTGCCTTTGGAGAGTCGATCAACTTGTATAAATATGTCACTAGTACATTTGACCCCATTTTTTTTATCAATATTATTCAAAATTTTGACTCAGGCTGGTCAAAATTTGAACCAACCAATTGGTTGAAGTTTTTCTCGTCAAAATTTTGACCAACTTATTGGTTGGTCAAAATTTTGACCAATCCTTGGTTGAGAACTTCCAGGCATTGGTTAAAATTTTGACCAATGCTTGGCAGGAAACTGCTAGGCATTGGTTGAAAATTCAACCACTGCTTGGTAGGAAACTACCAACAATTGGTCAAAATTTTAACCAATGGTTGGTCAATTTTTTTTTTAGGCATTCTATAAAATAGTTCATATGCCTTGCCTATGATTTGACATTTTGCATGCATCCTACACTCTCTCATCTTGATGATGGATTACAGAGAGTGATCTGAAATGATGATGCTAAAAAACACACACAATCAAATCCAAAATGAACTTTCATTACAAATGGATTGTGGAAATCCGATATTGTTAATTTTGCATGCATGTCTACAAGGACAATCACAACTTAAACATATATAATAAATATATTATATATGTTTAAGTTGTGATTGTCCTGGTAGACATGCATGCAAAATTAATTATTATATATGTTTAATTTGTGATTGTCTTGGTAGACATGCATGCAAAATTAACAATATCAAATTTCCACAATCCATTTGTAATGAAAGTTCATTTTGGATTTGATTGTGTGTGTTTTTTAGCATCATCATTTTAGATCACTCTTTGTAATCCATCATCAGCCAGATGAGAGAGTGCAGGATGCATGCAAAATGTCAAATCATAGGTAAGGCATGTGAACTATTTTATAGAATTCCTCAAAGAAGCTAAGAATATTGAAATACTTACAAGGGTGTGAGGCACTTCATATTTGTTGATCGCACAATATGGTCAAAAATTTTGGTCGAGAATTGTGGTCAAATGTACTAGTGAGATTGTGCATTTGCAACATTTGCAGTATGTCACATCTAATTGCACCAAGGCAAGGGGCATTAATGTAAATTTTAGTATTTGACCTAAAGGAAAAAAAATTAGAATCTCAATTCTTGAGAATGATGTTTCACTATATTTCAATATCTTAGCTGCATCCCCCTATTTTTTTTGGGTAAATGGCCTTTCAACCATGCACCTTTATGAGAATAAAATATAGTTAAAGGAATATTGTTACAAAATTGCCAAAAGCATTTATTTTCAAGATGAAAAATCTCATTATATAGCCCATATCTAGTCTTATTCTTTTCTTTATATCTCTACACAGATTAGTGCTTAGCAATGAGGATTGCAACCTTTAATGGTAAGTAAAATAAGTTACTTCCAAGTTGCTCATTTAGTAAAGTACTAAACATATGGAATTAAAGATGTGCATAACTATAAATATTTTCTCATCTTGAGAAAATAAAGCTATGAAAAACTACAATTCTTCCATTGTGTTCAATAAAGCTTGTATTCAATCCCCGTGGATAGTGTACCACTCCCACTTTTTGGTTGTATCGTATATCTAAATAATAAACCAAATTGATCATATTAGTGTCTCACTATAGAGAATCAAGTCTCTGTCATAAAATTAGGGTGAAATAACTAGGCACAAAAATTGTAAGGGTATGGGATAGAAGCATGCCTCCCATCTAGAGGTAGGAAACATGTGCTCATTCTTTTCATACCAATGTCGTTCAATGACCTTACCAGCATGGGACTGTAATAAAATATACCTTCAGCAGCTAGTAAAGAAAATTGTTCCATAAACATTTGATTGAAAGAATATGTATAGATATGAAAGAAAATACCTCGTCCTTCTCTATTGTAGCATTAGCAGTAGTCTGAATATCTTCATGAACATCAAAGTGGAAAAGTTGCAAAAGTCAATTGGTCATAATATCTGTTATAAAATCATTCAATATCTATAGCTTCTCTATAGGAAGTACATGTCAAACAATTTTAGAATACAAACAAATAAAGTAGGAAATCATGAGAGCATAGCACACAATGCAAATCATCAACTACTATAAGAAAATAAGAAAAATATAGTAGGAAAATTACCAGTCCACTTTTGCCTCTTGCTTTATTAATTATTAGTTCATAAAAGTTGTGTTGCTGCTATTAGATTGTGGTGACTGATCAGGAAAGTACTATAAATACTTCATAAATTCTTCGAAATTTTTTTTTTGGGCCCTATTTTATCAATATTGTGGGTTGACATGTAATTAGTAATTATAACTCTAAAGCGGTTAAAATACTTGTATAAAAGGGCTTAGGGTTAGGGATTGTTTCATAAGGTGTGATGTGAAATTGGTTCTTGCGACGGTATTGAGCTATAAGGGATTATAGATTGTAATCAAGTTGTAATCACTGGATCATAAAAATATTGGACTTGCTATTTGGTGGACATAGCCTAGGGATTGGGTGAACCACGTCAAATCTTGGTGCCTTATGTTCTTTTTTGTGTGATCTATTATTTTATGTTATTGGTTATATTTGCATGTAATTATTATTTTTGTTCGTGGTTTAATCCTAACAAGTGGTATTAGAGCCTAGTTGTTTTTTAGTAATCCTCTGTAGGAAAGTCTCACAGTTGAGTGGGAGCTATGGCAAATGAGGGTAAGATGAGGGTTGATAGGTTTAATGGGCAGAACTTCCAGTTATGGAAGATGCAAATGGAAGACTATCTATATCAGAAGGATTTATGGAAGCTGTTGGAAGGCAAATCCAAGAATTAGGGATCTATGTCAAATGATGAATGGGATCTTTTGGATAGAAAAACACTTGGAAGAATTCGATTATGCTTGGCACCATCAGTGGCATTTAATTTTAAAAAAGCAAAGACGATAGAAGAATTAGTGAAAACCCTAGCGACACTATATGAAAAGCCCTCGACTTCAAACAAGGTATTTCTCATGAAGCATTTATTTATTATGAAAATGACAAAAGGTGGATCTATTATAGATCATTTAAATGAGTTTAATACTATTACTAGTTAGTTATCTTCTATGGGTATCAATTTTGAAGAAAAAATTAGGGCTCTCTTGATTTTGTGTTCTTTGCCTGAAAGCTGGAATGACTTGGTAATGGTTGTGAGTAATTTTATTCCTGGCTCTAGTACTCTAAAATATGATGATGTGATTGGTGTTATTTTGAGTGAGGAAACTTGTAGAAAAACCTCAGGTGGATCTACATCAGGAAGTGCTTTGAATGCACAAAGTAGGGGTAGAATGACTAAGAGAGGAAGTAATTTTGGAAATAATGGGAAATCAAGAAAAAAGCCAAAGGGGAGGAGGCCTCAATCGAGAGGATCGAGCGACTATTGGTACTGTGGGAAACTAGGGCACAAAAAGAAAGATTGTTGGGATTGAAAGAAAAATTAAAGAGATAAATCAGATGGAGACAAGGAAGAAAATGTGGTAAGTAACAAATCCGAAGAGGACGCTTTGCTTCTATCTTTACAAAGTGTTGATGATTCATGGGTTTTAGATTTTGGTGCTTCATTTCATGCTACACCTCATAGAGGTTATTTCATTGATTACGTCCAAAGAGATTTTGGGCTTGTTTATTTGAGGGATAATGAGCCCTATCAGATTGTTGGAGAGGGAAAAATTAAGATTAAGTTGCAAAATGGGAATCACTAGCTACTACATGAGGTAAGACGTGTTCCAAGGTTGAGTAGGAATTTAATTTCAGTAGGGAAACACAGTTATGAGGGTTGTGTAATTACTTTTAATGATAAAAATTGAAAAGTTTCAAAAGGTTCCCTTGTAGTAGAAAAAGGTGTGAAAGTAGGCACCTTATATCTTTCTACATGTCATATTGTTCCTTCTACTTTAATTGTTTCAGAGAAAAATGAATGTTCAGGAACAATTGCTGCAGTTGAGTAGGGAGAACAAATAGCTATTGTAGATTCTAATATAACGTTGTGGCATAATAGACTTGGACACATAAGTGAGAAAGGTATGAAAGTACTTCATTAAAAAAAAATTTTACTAGGTTTGAAATGTGTTAATATGGATTTATGTGAAAGTTGTGTGTATGGAAAACAAAAGAGAGTGAGTTTTGCAAAGACTGGGAAGGAAAATAAAAGGGAGAAATTAGAGCTTGTGCATACTAATGTATGGGGATTGGCTTTGGTATCTTCCCTTGGTGGCTCTCATTACTATGTTACATTTATTGGTGAAGCAACTAGAAAAGTACGAGTTTATTTCCTTAGATAGAAATCTGATGTATTTCAAACTTTTAAGAAATGGAAATGCTTGGTTGAAAATGAGATTGGTAAAATATTAAAATGTCTCAAATCTAATAATGGTGGTGAGTATTGCAGTCATGAATTTGAAGATTATTGCTCCACTAATGGTATTCGTAGACAAAAAACTATTCCAAGGACTCCAAAGGAAAATGGAGTGGCTGAATGCATGAACAGGACTATAATGGAACGTGCAAGGAGCATGAGGTTGCATGTTGGATTTTCCTTATACATGTACATGGAGGCTGTCAATACTACTGTATATTTGATTAATAGAGGTCCCTCTACTCCTTTGGGTTGTGGTATTCCAGAGGAGGCATGGACTAGTAAGAAGGTGAGTTATTCTTTTCTCAAAACCTTCGATTGTGAAGTATTTACTCACATAGATTTTGAAAATAGAACCAAGCTAGAAGCTAAGTCAATGAAATGTGTATTTGTTGGATATGGCATTAATGAGTTTGGTTATAGGCTTTGGGATTTTAAAAATCATAAAATTGTAAGAAATAGGGATGTCATATTCAATGAGAAAGTGTTGTACAAAGATCTATTGCAGCAACATGAGAAGAAATAAGATGATTATGTAGTGCTATATAATACTCCAAAAGCTGATGTTCCAACCATTCCTCATGATGTGCAACAACCACAAAAAAAAATAGCACACACACCAATGAATGTTGGATGATCAACAAGGCAAATTAGACCTCCACAAAGATTTGCTCCCTCTTTGTATTCTATTTTACTTACTGATGTTGGTGAACCTAAAAGTTATGATGAAGCTATGCAGGTGGATACTAAGATTCAGTGGGAGTCTACAATGAAAGATGAAATAGACTCTTCACTAAAGAATAAGACATGGGATTTGTGCAAGTTGCCTGCAGATAAAAAGGCTTTACAAAATAAGTGGGTTTATAGGTTAAAAGAAGAGGAAGGAGGTAAAAAAAGATTTAAAACCAGGTTAGTTGTAAAAGGATTTTCACAAAAAAAGATAATTAATTTTGGTGAGATATTTTCTCCTATTGTTAAAATGACTTCTATCCATACTGTTTTAAGTCTAGTGGCTACTAAAGATTTGCATTTAGAGTAGCTAGATGTTAAAACAACCTTCCTTCATGGTGATTTGGATGAAGAGATATATATGGCTCAACCATAGGGATTTGTGGTAAAAGGTAAGGAGAACTCAATGTGCAAATTGAAGAAAAGTTTATATGGCTTGAAGCCACCTCGACAATGGTATCTAAAATTTGATAGTTTTATGCATGAGCATGGTTACAGTAGGTGTCATTTAGATAATTGTGTCTAATTTAAGAGGTTGGATGATGATAGCTACATTATTTTATGTTTATATGTTGATGATATGCTTGTAGCTAGGTCTAACATGGATCACATTAAGGGGCTAAAAAGCCAATTAGCACATGCATTTGCTATGAAAGATTTGGGGGCAGAAAAAAAAAAATCCTTGGTATGAAGATTTGTAGAGATAGGAAACATAGAACATCGACGCTATCTTAGGCTAATTATGTTGAGAAGGTGTTGCAATGTTTCTCTATTGAGAATACTAAAGCTGTTAGCACACCTTTACCTAGTCATTTGAAATTGACTAAGGAGATGGGTCCCAAGACACAAGAAGAGGAGGATAAGATGTCTAAGGTACACTATGATTTAGTTGTAGGAAGCTTGATGTATGCTATGGTATGTACTAGCTAGATATTGCACATGTAGTGGGAGTTGTTAGCAGGTATATGAGTAATCCAGGAATTGAGCATTGGAATGCAGTCAAATGGATTCTTCAATATTTGAGGGGAACATCCAACAAGTGTTTACATTTTCAGGGCTCTACTACTGATTTAAAAGGCTATTGTG
The DNA here is from genome assembly GCA_028749045.1 of Cupressus sempervirens. Classification (NCBI taxonomy): domain Eukaryota; kingdom Viridiplantae; phylum Streptophyta; class Pinopsida; order Cupressales; family Cupressaceae; genus Cupressus; species Cupressus sempervirens. The sequence goes on along the minus strand of CM053792.1, from coordinate 511,649,470 downwards.
ACTCATATTTGGTAGGGGATATTGATACTAGGTGGAGTACTATAGTTTAAATTTCTACTATTGGTGGGGCAGCTGTGAGCTAGGTTTCTACGTTACAAAAGGTTAATGCTTTATCCACTACAAAGGCAGAGTATGTAGCTGCTATAGAGGCAGCCAAGGAGATGATATGACTTCAGTTCTTCTTGTAAGAATTGGGACATTCTCAAAAGGAACATTATTTATTCACAGATAGTTAGAGTGCCATTCATCTTGCAAAGAATTCAGCTCTGCATTCAAAGACCAAACACATATAGTTGTGGTACCATTTCATTCGGTCAATTTTGGAGGATGGACAGTTAAAGCTAGAGAAGATACATACCAATGACAATCCAACATATATGTCGACAAAGGTAGTAACAAAGGAGAAGCTAAACTCCTCTTCAACTTTGGTTTGTCCTCTAGACTGAATATGAATAAAAGAATAGTAGAGTCAAGGGTGGTTTGATCCAGTGGGAGCCCCATGTGATAGCGGTATTGCTATAGGATTAGTCTCCAAGTGGGAGATTGTTAGATTGTGGTGACTGATAAGGAAAGTACTATAAATACTTCATAAATTCTTTGGAGTTCAGGGCATTGCCTCCAAAAAAATAATTTTGGGCCCTATTTTATCAAGATTTTAGGCCAATATGTAATTATTAATTATAATCCTAAAGCAGTTAAAATACTTGTATAAAAGGGCTTAGGGTTAGGGATTGTTTCATAGGGTGCGATGCAAAATTGGTTCTTGTGGTGGTATTGAGCTGTAAGGGATTATAGATTGTAATCACTGGATCATAAAAATATCGGACTTACTATTTGGTGGACGTAGCCTAGGGATTGGGTGAACCACATTAAATCTTGATGCCTTGTGTTCTTTTCTATGTGATCTATTATTTTCTATTATTGGTTATAGTTGCATGTAATTGTTATTTTTGTCTGTGGTTTAATCCTAATAGTTGCATTCCACAATATAAATATATTAGCATAATAAAACTAATTCTAAAGTTAAAAAAATGCTCTTGTTGCTTACCATTAGTAGTACATCAAAGAAACCAAAATGTAAGAGCCAAACTTTCTATTTGTAATCAATAGAGAGTATATCACCAATAGAAGACTTGTAGTAGATTTAACACTCTACAATTTTTGTGAGGGTCTCACGGGTGACATTATACTCTAGTTGATTAATACTCAATACCAAAGTGGCAATTTGATTCAGTGGAACCATATTGATGGTAAAGGAAAAGCAAGCATACATGAGGTAGAATTAGATCCTCCTTCACATATAGTAAGTTTTCTATCAAGGTAGTTCGGATCTCTCTAAACTTAGATGCAAGTTGTTGTTGAACAGCTCGTAGAAATTCAACTATTGTATCTCCTTCTTGAACCTACAAATGAGAATGCCAAAGTTGAGAATAAAATAAAATAGCTATTCTATAAGAAATATTTTCAAAAATTTATCTATATCTAGCCCTTGAAGTACTGAGGTAACAAGAAGAGGTAGTGGACCTAATAATGAAAACCCAGTCACCCATGTTTGCTGCAAATGAATTCACCATAGCCTAATAGAAAAAAGGTTTCTAGTATCATGAAACCAAAAAAAACTAGACATAAAATAACTTGAACCAAGCATAAAACACATAGAATGAATTAAAAGCTAAATCATGCTTGCACATGCTTCATTCACCAATAGAAATCTCCATAAAATATTGTGCATATGAAAATATTTATAACTTGATGAAATAAATGATTTTTAGGGAAGTGGAAAGTCAATCATGATGAAGTATGTAATATCTTAAAATAATCTTCTACAACCTTATGCACTTAAAGGCTTTATGATTTATCTCACCCAAACACTTCATAAGTCCCATTGAATCTTGTAGAAAGAAACATAAAAAATATCTGATGACATTCTTATGGGGTGAATTCAAATTCCATCTCATATTCTTGCAATTATCAAACACTTACATCTCTTGACAATAGAAGAGAGATGTAACTCTCTACATTATACCTCTTCAATCATTAATTGGTTTGTTATGCCATGCATCCTTCTTCATGTTATAGTCAATTATGTTTTTCAACTTAACTTAGTCAATTATGATATTCTAATTTATTGACTTGACTTAGTCAATGTAAGGGTAATGATGAACGTAGATGTATAATGCATGAAATATGGAAATTGTGTGTGATATGTTTGATGATGTGAGATGCATGAATGATGGAATTGAATTATAAGTTGGTGGGGGATATGCAATACATATGAAATATGGAGATCATCAACAAGTAGTGGTAATGTTGGTTATATAATGCAATGTGGATTGTGATGCATAAAGACATGTATGGCTATTGTGAAACATGTGAAATAGAATGAATATGAATGAAATTTTATAATTTCTTATTCAATCATCAATACTAGTTACATGATGATGGGTGGTTCTATCTAACCATCATGTCACTAGTCTTCCATGAAGTCGGCTTGTTTGTGGTAAGAGAGATCAAAGGATTGCTAGCTTTTAGATAGTATCATAACAACACTATCTACATGGAATATTGATGTACTTATGATGGACTGAGTGCATGAATCATCTTATAATCAGGAACCTTTCTATGGTTCACTTATTACTAGACGTATTATACAATTTTTGTATAAGCGACAAATTTTAACACCTCTTGTCATAATATTTACATTGTTCATGAAGAATGCAAGTATTTTGGAATCTGGGATATCACAGTGTGTCAAGTGACACATTTTTATCTATGATATGTTGAATCCTATGTTATTCAAGGATTTGGGTTTGTCGGCTCTCAAAAATCATAGTGGAAATTCAAAATATATTCTTAAGTGGTGATAAATAAACAAATCACTCATAGCCCTATCTTTTTTATTGAGCTAATCATAAATCAAATTTGATGCTTGCAATACTTGGTATGGATTTATTTATATAGTGTTCAATATGTAGCCAGTTGGATTTATAGATCTAAATATTTAAATCTTTTAAATAAATCACACATGCAATACATTTTTTGTATTTTGAGCATGACATAGTGGGTTTCACCTAGATACATCATACAGTTTTTATCATGTAATAGTATAAAAAGCTACCCCTGTTCTGACTATTTTACTTTTCCTCTCAGTGTAAATTTTTCAAATAGCTTGCTTGCTAAGTGCATGTCACAAATTTCATTGGTTTGAAAAGTTTTCCATGAAAGCTAATTACATAACTTAATGATAAAAAGAAACACTTAAACTAAATCAAATACAACTTAGTCCAATCTGCTATTACAAAATGCAGCACTTGCAAGGTATAAACTTCAAAAAAAAAACTATCAAGAATTCACAAACATGTCATGGATTTGTTATATGCATCTCAAAAAATGATACAAACTGAACTAAACTTACAATGTTTCTATTCAATGACAATCAGAAATCAATGATGGATCTGACCTTAAAATTTGTTATCTAGAGAAAATGTCAGCTTCCAGCATGAATTGTAGTCTTGAAGTGTGGTAGTAAGTTACTCTTCAAATACATCATCTCCATGCATAGCTGAAACACACAACAGTATTCATAAAAATATCTAGCAGGTGATGGAAGTATTATAATCTTAGACTTCTTGAAGTGTTACAACAAGGAAGTAAAATCTCACGTCCAACTCACGTACTATGAGTGCCTAGGAATTTATATCCACTTCAAAAGAGATTCAAGCAACTCTTATAATCTACTATAGAATTTTAGTTATGTTTCCAATTTGTATACTAGAAAGCAGTAGCCTAATCACTAGATACGCTAATAAAAATATATAAAAAGTTGTTAGGTGCATTAAATTTCCATAGTCCATAATAATGTGTCTTGATAAATTTTATGTGTTATCAATTTCTATCATCACCATTTCGGATCATGCTCCATGATCAATCATGAGGATGAGAAATCTTGAAAGGAGAACAAGAAAATATAAAAAGTCTATAGGGATATGATATTATAAGTTATTTAGGGGGTTGGAGATGTTCGCATGGCACATTTCCTTTAGTTAGTTATATTGGGTCATGTGAATAATTTGTCTAATTAATCATACCAAGAGTAGCATAGGCCTTCATTAGGATTTACTTTTCCATTCTACTATTAAGAGAAGGTATATATAAAGGAAGCTGGTTATCATTATAAGAGATATGTGTGAAGTATGATTGTGTGGAGTGTCTTCCTCCATAAGGAGTATTGTATGGTGCTAGCCTACCTCAAGAGTTTACTCTATTTTACATATATCGATTAATAGAGCATTTTGACACACAAACCTCTACTATGCTGCATGAGATCTATCAACAGTAATTTTATCAGCAATAATTTTAGGTTTTGTAGATGACTCCAACAAAGTCCTCTTCTTGCTAATAGTCTCAACATTTCATCAAGAAGGTCTTAAATGAGCTATAAGATAGAATAAAAAAATAGAATAATACCTTCCCAAAAGGAAACCTTCCAATCCATCATCATACCATGGGCGTCATTTGATTTGCATCCTTGTCACTTTCATCTTTAGAAATTCTTCTGAATCATTGTCACTTCTTCTTGTAAAAAAATACCGAAGTAAAAGGGATTCTAAATTAAATACCACCCACAGTATGTATCTCTACAAACAATAATAAGTAATGAAATGAATTTGTATATGTAAGTGGAACTGAATGTCTAGAACAAGTTGATCCAAATTGATCTTCATGATGGCTATATACAGATAAAAGAGAGAAGATTTTTTGAATTCAAAAGTTATAGGATGTCAAGAACACAAGGAAGAATACATGTCAGTCGTTATTTTTTGAATTAAAAATTTAGAGGATGCTAGGCACACAAGGAATCATACAAGTGAAATATTGACTCTAGCATACAAGCAATTAAGGAGGTCTTTGTGTTGGGCTGTGTGCGCTTTGTTGGCTTGAGTGGTGCATATGGTTTGATTGAGAGATGTTGTTTGTAGAGATGGAAAAAAACTAGGAATAAAGTCTCACATCCATATGATTTGAAGTCTATATCATGAAGGCCATCAATATTCACAAATTAAGAGGTCACATACTAAAGAAAAATGATGGAGAATAGGGCAGATCTAATAAGTGACAAATAGCTATTTGACTTCTAGTAAGCCTACTAAAAGACACATTTAATTAAGAAATAAGTCTTTGTGATGACAAACTATTCCAGATAGGCACCCACATATAAAGCGAAGACTATTATAAAATTGTTAAGACTAGTGATTATAGTTTTGCTAAATATTTTATATGTTGTCAACAATCCCTATTAAAATTGGTTGCAGTAAAAAAATAGTTAGACTCACGTTTGCAAAAATAGATCATTGTTTGAATAAATATGATATTAGCTAATATGAACTAATTAACTCCCAAGGACTATTGATAATTTGAGATGTCTATATATGTCTTATTCTATATCACAACACTGAGAGTTGTGTGTGAGACAGTGATATGAAGCCTATTGTCTAGGTATAATAAAGATGATTAATACATGGAATAGATATTGGAATGAGTATACACACTGTGTTTTGAGATGGACTTATACAAAAGGTGTGATGTAGAATGAGCATAGGCTTGCAATAGGTTTGATGATGACAAGCTCTTTGATTGGGAAGGTATAGATTTATCTTCAGATAATATTGCAAAATATTTTTACAAGTCTTAATTTTGCCTTAATATATAAATCTACAGATATTGGTTTCCTAAATGATATAGATTTTGATCGAAAAAGTTCTGATTAAAAGATAATAAACATGTTGTCCATCTAAGGTTGTTTTTCAAAAGTATACTAAACATTTCATATTGAATATATCTTTATAAAAATACTAGCAAAAGTATTGAAACTTTAGTTCAACCTAGTTTTAGAAAGAAAATCAAAAATACTTTGGTTATCATCAGTATATCTTCTGAGTTAATTATCAAATTAATAGCATGCATGCATATTAAATCATTTTGAATATTCCATTTTAAATATCCTAAGATTGAATCTTAATATTGTTGTTCATGTAAACCAAAGTTGGTGCTTGCATAATGCTAAGTAGGTTTGGAGCCCCAAACATTGTAGACTTCTTGCTGGATTTGTTTGAGTTGGTACTTGTGTAAGACTATGTAAGTTTATACTTGTGGTGTATAAGAGCTAGATTTCTCAAAGAGAGGGGTTGTCGCTCCTTAGGGTTAAAGCCCTTGAAAGTTTTAATTGGATTGAAGATTTGTGAGACTAGATTAGGATAGTAGATTGTAGCAGCTATTATCATCATTGCTTTCTCCCTCATTGGGTTTCCACATCACGTTATTGCATTTTGTGCTTATTCATTTCATAGTGTAATTTTCTATTGTTATGGTTAGTGTTCTAGAGTACAAAAATGATTAAAGTGAAGAAGCTTGAATTTGATTATAAAGTTTGTTCACTACTAATTAACCCTCCTCCACAAGGCCACCCCCCCACCCAAACTCTTAGTAGTGAACCTATCTTCTAGGAGACTAGTAGAGGGCCCTATGAGTTGCTTTTCATCCACTGTACACCAATGAAAGTGAGGGTGACTTGCTTATGACATGGATGATAATTTTGGTAAATAGCCTTACCATAGCATTACACCTCCTCTACAAAATTAGAGCTGGGAATCCTTCAATAATCCATTGCTTGAGATGGAAGTTGGGCAGTCATACCATTATATGAGATAGGTGGAATATCACTTGATTCTAGCATTGCACTTAAAAGATAATAGATGGTATTAGCTTAGATAGATGACTTAGGCAATGGGTTGAAACATGATTACAAACTTGAGGGTGATACCATTTCACATCATGGGATGATTAGTTACTCTCCAAGGACATCACCACTTGTGATATATACAAATAAAGAGGTAGACTAAGAGTGAATTGCACTTGTTGTGGTTCTTGGGAATGTAGTTTTTTCATGTGATGCATTGGTCTTGGGGATCAATCTCAGTTGGGTGTCAATGTTGGGATTTCTCAACAAGAAGTAATGGAATTGGTTGGGATTCATTGGACTGATGATGGAAGATATAAGGATGAAATTTTTAGATGTTTAGATGTTATTCACCATTTTACCAGTCACTTTGTGTCCCCATTTCATCTAGAGATTGATTGATTGGGACAAAATACTCAATAAGGATTGGAGCATTGATCAAATTGGTACGCTTGAGATTGCTACTTGGAAATCCTTGGAAAGGGAAGGCTCATTCCTTTAATTGTGAACTTATTGGTTGGTTGTAGATTAGCCACACCACTCTATGGTTTTCCCTAATACTAGAGAGTTGACAAGTTCTTCTTGGCCAAGGCAAGGAGAGTTCATAGTCTTAGACTTGTTCAGACTTCTTCCAACCACTTATGAGGCAATCTGGACTAAGGCATTACTTGAAATTGATGCTAAGACTATAGGCCACTCCTATGCTTCAAATAGAGTGTTGAAATGGGTGATATCAGAATGTATTTCACAAATTTATGTTATGGGAAGCACTAGTCCTAGATCATTTTAGACCTACCACATGCAAAGTGTCCATTTTATGTTAGTTTGAGCTTCACTTGGTTTCAAGAATACTATAATATTCTCTACTTTACAAGGTCAACCACGTGAAGGTGGAAGCTCATTTCACCTCACCCCCCTCCCCCTAACACCAATCTAAATTACCCATTATCATCTAATTACATACTTCATTCATTCCTTCATCCATTTATGAACTATAACATTCAATCAACATAATCACATAACATTCATTAATATGATATAAAATTCATTAATACACAATACTAATTAAGAATTCATTAAAATATAACAATATTCATTAACATAAAATAAAAATCAATATTAATATGTATCATTTATAGATAATTACTTAAAACAAAGTTCTTTCATTATCCAACAAGGTTGATCAAAGAGCATTTTTAAAACATCATTTTTTCTTTTTGTTTTTCTTAGCTCTCTTAAGAAAAACACTCATAGGAGCATCCATATCTTCCTCATTCTCCTCCTCTTCTAGCATGTGTAATGTCAAATTACGATGGTTCCTTCTCTTTGGAGGAGTAGGAGGTTGTTGCACTAAAGGGGGCTTTGTTGCAAGCATAAGTAAACGGGATAAATTGACATACTCTTTTTCTTCTTTTAACTATTACATGTCTGTAATTAAGTACTAGTACAACATAACATGCATTTTTCTTACTTGAAAATGCCACATCATGTACATTAACATTTTGATCCACCGCCACATCAACATGTTGAACACTTGGAACATGCTCCACTCCTTCACCTTGATGTTCGACATGCTCTGAAATATTCAAAAAAAGGATACACGTCAAATTGCAATTGAAGATGTTAAATTGTATTCATAATTGCATAATTAATTTCCAATAGCAAATTAATACCTCCACCACTATAATGTACATCATGGCCTTCATCATGAGCAGGTTCTATGGTAGGATATGAAGGCTATAGTAAAATGTTATGCACATTGTTATGCAGTCAATTTACATTCAAAACTAACCAAAAAAAGAATCTTCTCAACTATTCAATTTCATTTACTTTTCATCTGACCAATTTACATGTGAGATATCATTTGGTGCACTGGATTCTTGGGCAAGGCTTTCAAATTCTTTGCATAGGTATGCAACCACGACTTTACAACCTTCCTTCAAGGCAATTTTTCTATCTTCATCTGTGAGCTCCACATTCAATTCTATGCCCTATATTTTTTTCTTAATATCATTAGTTTTCCATGTATGGTTTCATTAAACAAAATTATTTGCAACATTATTTAAAAAAATTAATATGAAATTTCATTGCTCCTACTTACAAGTTGAGACTGGAGATTCATATAGCCACTAGAGAAAGTTCGTGTTGGCCAACCTTTTGTAGTCTTGCTTTTGTAGCCACAGATGTGTCCTGCAATCTATGAATAATTTCAAACATCTTAGATTATATATTTACAAATATCACTAATTAGTGCATGACTACAATGTACTTAATACTATCATGACATACCTTTTTTTGCCCTATGTTGGTTCATTTACTCTATTTTTACACAGCCTTTTCTCCCTTGCATCTTCTATTGTTTCATTCCACTCCATCGGTGGAATCATAGGAGGATGGTCGTACTTTGAATTCTCCTTAAGACCCCTTCTATATTGATCCCTCACAGTCTTTATATGCTTTGATGCTCTTTTGAGAAGTAGGCCAGTGTCAATTTTTTTTTTCCAAATTTCTCCTCAAAAGATTTAATCAACTAATTTTTTAATTCCATAGCTTGTAAATTCCACCTTTAAAAAAAAATAGATTGTTAAATAAATTACTTTAATATAGTACAATAAATGGAAGAAAAGAAAAATTATGTAGCAATGATATGAAACTACATACCTTTTACATATGTTGGGTCCAAATAGTCTCAATGTCATATCAAAAAGATGATCAAAGAAAGCATCATTACCTACAAAAACATAAAGGGATTATCAGTCCAAAACAAGTAATGTAAAAGTAAACTAAATTTACACTTTAAATAATAACAATTTTAAAGCACCTAGAAGCTTTTGTTCTTTTAATGGAAACATAGTTTTCTTGTTCAACAACAACATCCCTACATATGAACTAGTACTAATCACATAGACTGCTCTAGGAAATGGATCATCTTCAAAAGTACTACTCTCTGTTGCTCTATCAATTGAAGGTCTATCTATCAGTGCACAAAATAGGACTGTAGTAAGATCTATCTGGCATAACTTTTATCACTGGTTACATCCACTGATGAATTAGGCAAACATTTATAGACCATACTATTTTTTTACTACCATTCCTCATGACGAGTTTGAATATTTGAAATATTTTACTTCATGGTCATCCAATGACCCATAAAGTGGAATTGAATGACATGGTTTTGTAGCTAAAATGACATCTTAAAAGATAAAATGCATGGTTTTGTATCTAAAATAGCATGTGAAAAAATACATTCTACCCAACATTGTACCTGCACTGACATTTTTCCCCTACCTTTTAATTTTTTTTATAGTAATTTAATAGTTGCTCCTGCCAGTATGGACTGGTGCATTGGAGTAAATAACAAACAAGAGAAAACTATGATAGTTTTGGATTCAACCCACCATCTATACCTTTGATGGATTGAATGGAATAACATGTTCATATATTTTTGTAGATTTTTAAAATTAGTTTCTTGTGTAAATAATTGCAGTTTGTATGATAGGTTTTATTGCTAATTTGAAAACCATTTTGAAGTTTCCAATTTGCTGGCCTAAATAAGGAAATCAACCAAGAAGCAACCATAAGTTGAAATCCAATGGTAGAATCGTGATGAACTTTTGGAATCAAGTAATGGATCTGGTAACCTATGTAAATATTCATTTTGGTGGTGTGTTGAACAAGTTTCTATTTTTACCAAGGAGCCCTAGGTGAGTTTGAATACCTGGTTAGTCCTGATGATCAATAAAATAGAGTTAAGAAGGAGCTTTGAATGGATTGTTTGATGCAATCCAAGTTCTTGATAGGAAGGATGAATGAGTGAAGATAATGTGTTCTAGAGGAGAAGTCATTAGGAGTCCATTTGAGTGGTAATGTTTATTTTCTCTCTGTCAGAATGACATATTTATCTATGGAGAGAACTGCAAAAATGTGTCCCAAAGGTGATACAATGCAGTTCTAAAATGCATTAGTTCAGTCTGGTAAAATTAATGAACCTTCTGGTTAAGACTACCTAACTATGTTATCTTGGAAACACATTTAATCCTTCCAAGAAAACACATACACAAATGTTGATGCAGAATGATCAAAATATGAAGTTTATTAAATGTAAATGAAACATCATGACAATTAAAGCACACACCAAATGAAATGAAAGAAAGAGAAACACCACCAATCACACTTTCTTCATTGGTAAATGTGTACATAAAAACATACAAAAGTACTGCCACCAATCACAATATTGAAATTGTTGCCATATGAATTGTTTTACTTCAAACTAGAGTGTAGATATGTCAAATAGGATCTTAATAAAAAAGCTCAAGAAACAAATACTAGAATACATCTCTTACCAAACATATGCATTTCAGAGTTTCCAAAGCTTGTAAGCCAACATATATGCCTAAATGATTACAAGAGTTTTGTTAGTCATCTTGTATTTGAATAATGACAATTTGGATGAAGCATAAATGAGCATAGGGACATATGGTGGATTCTTTCCCAATAAGAGTTACAAATATCTGAAACCCACCACACTCTTTGGCATGATTTATGATTGATGAAAATGCAAACTTCACCCAAACTTGTACATGAAAAGCTGTAGAGATGTATCAATATAAACACTACAGGCATCATGGACACTTTTATCAAAACTACAATCTCTCCCAACAAACAAATAAGCAAAAACCAAGATCCAATAAATAAACAAGTTGATAATCAGCTTCAAGAATGAAGATGAATCACTTAATAGAGCCTTTCTTAAGCAATCAGAACTACTAAAATGTCCTTCTCTAAATAAATGGTAAACACAAAATAAATTCATAGTAACCAAATTTATTAAAAACCATTGCTAGCTAAACCACAGTTGATGATTGAATAAAAAAATCAAATTGGTTAGAAAGAACCTACATAATATATATTAGAGGTGACTTAAAAAAATACCAAAAATAATTCATCAAGCCATTGAGAGCTATCATATCAATAAAAGAAAAAGATGAAGATAAAATCTGGTATGTATGATAGGTACATGAGTACAAAATCCACCCAACAAAAAAAAAGTATGAGTAGCACATTTAAAAATATAGAAAAAGAAGGTTTTACTAGTTGTAGTGGGCATAGATGAGGATGTTTGCATGGACCTTGTTGCCAACAATGCACAAGGCAATACTAGACTGTCGACTGAAGGAGGTGTCTACACTTCATCATGAGCTAAAGAATACAATATTTTTAGCAAATAAATTTGCAATAGATAAAGATCAAATGAAATACTAGGTAGAAGCATCCACAAAAAAAAAAAGGTAAATGTTATAATGTTGATGAAAAAAAACAAAGAAAGAGTTACTTACACGAAGGTTGTGCACTACAATCCTCACCATGTTCACCATGTGATGTCACAACTATCACATAATTCTATACAAGAACACATAAAATTAGAGATCATGATCCATAAGATACTATCAAATATTAACATCTATTGAACTTTTGTTATTGCTTTAGTTGAATTATTGCTTACCTTCAAAGAGTGGACCCTACGGTCTAATTCTTTTCTCAGTGCCTCTTTCTCCTCGCTTGTGTCACCCTCAATGATAATGTTAACAATTTCATTAGTGTATCTTTTTTTGAGTTGCTGGGCCATGAACATAGGGTCAGCACTAAGGGCGATGTCATGTAGAAATGATGCCTGTATTTCAGATCGCATTTGATCAGCTGTCATTCTAGCTTTTTCCTATCATTTGTCACATAAAATATCAATAAAATTTCATCAAAATAACTCCAAAACCATCAAGAAAAGAACATAATAATACAACATTTATTTCTATATTAACATTAAAAATTACAATAAGTAATGTTTACCTCCACTGAAGGTTTGTGAGATGTTGCATCCATATTGCCCGACAAAAAATACTAGTAAGTCTTAGAAATCAACAACAAAATTAAAGTAATAGGCTTACCAAAATAAATATTAATAATAAAGTAGATCATATATGTAAATCATTTGTCTTAAGTTAGCCAAAAATTTGGTGTAACTAATGTGTATATCTAAAAAAATATTTGACATGTTCTATTTAATGTTTATATCTGCACATATGGTTTGGAAAGAAAAATTTGGTCGTACATGACCACATCATAGTTGACGTTGATCCTACCTAGATATTTCATTGATCATCATGATCTTCATCCATGTCATCATCATCATCATCATCATCATCATCACCACCACCACCACCATCGTACTTGTCACTTTGATCATCATCGTCATCACCACCATCATCATCATCTTCATTACCATCATCATCATGAGCATCATCACCATGATCATCATCATCTTCATCACCATGATCATGATCATTTTCAAAATAATAGAAGTTTTCATTTACTTGAATGGAAGCTCATAATTTCTTTATATAAGAAACTAATGGAGTGTTCCTTTTCACTTCGTGTATTTAAGAATCTAATTGGAGTGTTTCTTTTCACTTTGTAGCAATCAATATGTAGCACCTTAGAATTATTTATCCATCAATAGGCATAATTTAAAAATGAACAAGAAGATCATACATCATATGACAATGACATATTGCAAATGATAAACTTCTAACTTGAACAATGATAAAGTTTAATATTAATCATTATTGTATCAAAGTTTCAAACTCATTACATATTGAATTAAACCTGATAAACAACAAGTTGATACATAGACAAAAAATTGAAACATAAATCAAAATTCTTAATCAAGGCCCTGAGCTATGATGCTCTCCATAGAGTACCCAGTACTTGGGTATATGGCTATGCATCATAGGGGTGTGGCTATGCGTACCCATGCAACCTTGGTTCAAGACATCTGAGGACTAGTAGGACTATTTTCTGTTGAGTTAATAATATTATGGAGCCTTTATTTTTCTTTTCTTTTCTTTATTAATTTTCTATAGGGTTTAAGTAAATATTAATATTTGTGAATACCTCATGTTTCTTAGTGTTGTGTTACATTTATTTTATTATTATAGTACTAGCCAGTGTTTTGTCCATTCCATGCATAATTTTCAAGATCAAAGGAACATCTTAAGGGAGGTGTCTCTTGGATATACCATTGATGAATACTATGCTAGCTGTGCACCAGTTAAATCAAATCAACTTTTCTCAATCTTGTATTTGGATCAATCAAAATCTTTTCTTTTTAGTACTATTTTTCTTTTCTTATCCTTTACTTTCTAATCCCTCAACTTGCTACACCTACATCTATGATTGCATTTCTTACGTTGGGGTAGCTATACTCATTATTTCAAGAACTAATAAACTAGATTATACTCTATAACAAAATTCCTTAGATGTTTTCTCATAATTTGGCAAACATTGTAACTGGGGGAAATTAATGTGGTTGCTAGAAATGAACAAAAAAATAATTTTAGGCTATCTAGGGAGTTTTAGTAATAATATTTACTAATTGGATATAATGTTCTTTTTATGTACAAATATTTTCTATTGAAAATAAAGGGGCTCAAATTTTCACAAATAATATTTCTTTCCTTTAGGAATTTGCAATTTTTTGTATTACATCATATTAAACTTGGAAATGGAAACATAATTCTACATTATGACCAAATATTGTAATGTAAAACTTTGATATTGAAAAGATTCACTAGGATTTCTGAACTTCCTATGAATTTTTGAAAATTATTCCTAACACTAGTGATTGAGTTTTTTTAACAAGCATTAAAACTTGAGTTTCTCATAGTTTAACATAATATAATGTATCTGGATATATTTTTGTAATTGTTTAGGCCTTCAATGTTTATATGAATTTGACTGTAGAATACAACTACCATATTGATTTCCCTGCTACTCCAAATTTGATAGATATTGAAGGGTTTCAAAATTAAATGTGCCATGCAATGTAATTAACAGGCTCCCATAGTTGTTAATGCTACTTGTCTCTAAGGATTACTTTAGATGGAAATAAGCATTGCATCTATTTTTTGTTTGGATCATAATTGAATGCTATGTTGGATGCTTCCTATTAAAAAATGATAGGGCAACTTTTGAGTATTCAAGGTTGTGGTTGTGACAATTTTATTTTCATTCTCCTTTTAGGTATGCTATGATCAGTCAGTTAACTCAAAAGAGTGATGTATATAGTTTTGGGGTGGTGCTACTTATGCTTTTAATAGGAAGAAAACCAGTGGACCATACAATGCGTAGGGGACAACAAAGCCTTGTTACTTGGGTTAGTGTTATATTTTGGTTCCAAGTCTCCTCTTGGATGGGAAAAATAATAATCAGAACTTTTCTTAAGAAAGAATTCATATCGTGGAGAAGATATATTTCACCTTTTTTTCTTTCATTTTCAACAATTACAAAACACTATCAATGGTGATACATTACAATGATTTTGCAAATAATATATTCTAAAGTTTCTCTTCCCTATTGTAGTAAATCATTAACATACTTAATTCATCATACTGATGGCTTGTTGAGTATAGACAGTGGTTCCATTATATATAATTTTATATCACTTTTATGCAGTTGGGGATAATGATATATAATATATTCTATGCTTTTACCATGCATACAGGAAACTCCAAGGTTGAGTGAAGACAAAGTAAAGTAGTGTATTGACCCAAAGTTAAAGGTAAAATATCCTCCCAAGTCTATTGCTAAGGTGTGGAGCTTTTAAACTCATTCCTATTTGATAGATTTTTTACGAAGTTATTGAAGTTGAACATCAAGGTGTAGCAGTGGATGATCAATCCACTTGAGGCATACATTTTATGCTTTGGAACATTTGAGTATGGAGAATGAAAGGTGATTCAATCACCAATTGGGCCCAAAACTATGGAGAATTAGAAGATTGAGGAAGCCTTAGATTACATGGGTTTAAGGGCACAATTTGGGGATTTCTAGGTCTTAGAGTGTTGGAGTCTAATTACTTTTGGAATTAAGCATTTGAATACATAAGAAGACATTGTCTAGTAGTTAGGGTTGATAGAAGATCATCGCAGGGTACTTCCTTTGTAAATTGGGTCATTTCTATGCATTAAAAATAGGGCATCAGTCTTGAATAGGTGTGTTAGTCCAAAGTAACTATATGAAATTCATTAATATGTTTTAGAACATTGAAAAGGGTATCCATAAATACCATTACCTTGTCAGATATCTTGGAAGAAGTTTGAGTTATTTAGTTTTTTAAACTACTACTAGTCTACCAAACAACCTATTAGGTTCTTTGAATAGTTTAATGAAGAGTTATGTGGATTGGGGGTCTTTGAATTGAATTGAATTTGGCTAAGGTTGGATAGTCTAGAAGGGTCCATCATGTTGATTTGTATATTTATATGGTTATTTAGATCTAGCACCCTCACTTCAACACAAACTATAAATTTTCCCCATTTATTGCAAACCAATTTAATGAGGCTCTAGTGGAATTGGAAAAAACGAGAATGCAAACATTTCTACTAGTATTCTTTTCTAATTCACGTGTTTCTATTCAAGAATGCATATTAAGTCACTTACAAGTATTCTCTTCTTACAAAGGTCAATCTAACTTGTAATCGCTCTTTAAACACCATTCTAGAATTCATGAATTTTATTATAGCATCTTCCTATACCTTGGTCAATTCTATTTTAGTGTAGTGAGATCATTTACTACAATTCTCTCTATCACATTTTAGATAATAAATCTATCCCTCAATAGATATTTAACAACACTTCACTAGCAACCTCTTCTTTATGCAATATTCCACATATTATCATACACACACGACCAATCAAATCAAACCTTTATTCACCATTCTTACCAAGAACTAGATTGATGAAATCTAATACTCAAATATTCAAACCTCAAAAAAAAAAAAAACCATCATGATCATTCACACTTTCCACACATTACTTAGATACATCAAAAATACCTCAAGATCGTTAAAATATCCCTAAAATGTTTTGTTTATATCTCATAAACTATTTGATCAAATTTTCTTGACATGTTGGATAAGAAATTTAAGCCATCTTTGAATCCATTGTACTTGGTCACCTTGATCAATGCACTTTTCCAACTTATTAGGCACATAATCCTAGATCATTCATATAAGGCATCATGAAGCTTAAACAAAAAATAAAATCCATCATATAAATTGGATCTATCAACAATTTGTGCTAAACCTCAATAGCATTATTATCCCCAACTCAAACACTTGTAAATGCCTTGCTGACCCTTAGAATCACAAACATTTTGAATGATAGGTGCAATGATACATCATTAAACTTTTTCCAATGTCACAACTAAAGATATCATCTTAAGTACATGTGCAACTCAATTACACTTGCAAATAGTAAAATAACCAATCCCGATTTGTGATATTATATCTTGATCAATTATCATGTCAGAAACTATAACTTGACATAAACCATACATTCAACCTCTACATCATCCTATGAGGTGTATGATTCCCCATCTTTAGTAAACTTCCTTTTCTATTCTTCTAATCATCTTTTATAATTAGAAAGAATGCATAAATTCCATCCAACCTACATAATAGACATGTTGATGTCAATGATAACTCATCCAACTTGCCAACAATATCAAATTGTCTTAATCTCTCTCTATAACTCCTTATATAGTTCACATTCTTCCTCTTTGTGATTATATAAATGAAATCAATATTAAGCATAAAAGACACCAATATTTTCACTTTCTTATACCATAAGTTATATTTCATGCATATAGTTTCTAAAAATAGTTTCAGATCTTATAATTTTCAAACTTGGTTAAAAGTTAAATTCCATAATTTATAGGCTTTTGTCATCTTATAGTAGTCTAAGGGTAATTATTACTATTAAAAAAATATCACTAATATTTTCCTTAGAAATAGTAGGAACCCCCATTTTATAATAAACCAAAAAGTGGGAGGGGCAAGCCACATCACATCCCCGTCAAAACTATAATCTAAGCACAACTAAAACTAAAACCTCTATATCAATAAATAGTCAATCTTTATTAAAACCTACTTTGTGACCCCTCTCTTCCTCTCTCCCTATAGCTCTCTATATTAAGTCACTTATAGGTATTCTCTATATTCTCTTCTTTGTAGTTTATAGTCTTTATCAAAAATACTACTTTGTGACCCCTCTCTTCCTCTCTCTCTTCATCAAAAACTATAAATTTTCCCCATTTATTGCAAACCAATTTAATGAGGCTCTAGTGGATTTGGAAAAAGGAGAATGCAAACATTTCTACTACTATTCTTTTCTAATTCACGTGTTTCTATTCAAGAATACATATTAAGTCACTTATAGATATTCTCTTCTATAGGTAAGTGCCAAGCCTCATCAACACTGTGGATCTTTTGTGCCAAAAGTGGCCTTTTAGATGGAGCTTCACAAATGGCCCATCCATTAACTCTACAAGCTCTACCACACCTAAAAAACTTATGAATGGTTAAAACAATTTTATAAATGCAAAACCCTCTACATAAAATAAACCCTAAAATGGGGAAACAAAGAAAAAAGGAAAAAGAAATAACCTATAGTCTTTGATTTTGCCTCGACGAGTACTTGATTAACATTCTCTTTCATTAAATCTAGTAGTTGTAGCTACCTTGATGTAGCTAAAATTATATGTTGACAACATCCAACTCTACAAAAACCATGTGAAAACACAAAAAACCCATTAATTTTACTCGTTCGTATCTCTAAGAAAATTGTACCAAATGTCAGTAAAAGACAATCTCACAATTTTGGAGATTCACTACAACATTTTAAGGCCATACATTATTCCTACAAATATAACAAAGAAACAAGAGAATTCAAGAAAATATTTGGGCAAATTGAACCATTTCTAGTTTGAATCACTTAGAAAGAGCATAAAAGTTCAATAAAATTAAAAGTAAAACATGGTATATTTAAATTTTGAATTTTAGAAAAAAGGGATTAGAAAGAACATTAATTTTTTAAAAATAGTTGAACCTTATCTCTGTAAGTTTATGATTTAATAAGATCAGAGAAGAGAGGATTAGAAAGAAAAAGGTTGGTTATTAGAAAATTATCATACAATTATAGGAGCCAGTAATAGATTATAAAGAAATGTAATTAGAAAAAGGCTGTATAATTTGAAACATTTTCAGATGTTTTCAGTGGTATTCATATACTATTTATCAACAAAAACTCATATACAAAAATAGATCAAGAATTTATACGATATTAGATTATCCATACAAAAGCATTTAAATAATGTATTTCACTTAAGGAGCTCGCATATTATAAACCTCGATTCTTCTAGAGAGTTTGGAGTCCCTTGAAATAGCTATTTGAGATTCTTTACAAAAAATTAAAAAGAATGCTTTGGTTTAAAATCACATAATTACGATAGAGTGGAATTTAATTAAAAATCAGAGAAGGTTGATACATTTTTAGGATATAGTAGGATTTATATCAAATTCAACTCAAACAAAGACTAAATATCTTAAATTCAACAAACTGTTATCAGTCTGTACTTACAATTTTCTATTTTGCTTATATGTTGAAGAAAACCCTAAGTCAAGCTGAAGTCGAGTCAGTTACTTTTACCTTTGCCTCTGTAGGATCTACTTCTACTAGTGCATTTGGGATTTCCCTAAAGTACATGCAATTTCAAAAGCAAAGAGATCATCTCATATGCATAGGTTCACAAACTTCATGTGCTTTGGGATATGAAGAGACACAGTGGAAAGTTGTCACCTCTCATAACCAATTTATTTGTTCTTCATGATTATTATGAATAAATCATGGATGATTAACCAAAAATTATGAGTCATTAAGGACAATTGATAATGTAAGCCCCATAATGTTGGCTAGTATAACAACACAATAACAATGTATAATCTAGTACATGAATCAAAAGTGAGGCCCAATCATGGTGATGCATGGAAATACAAATAATGATGATATATACACTCAATAGCTTAATATCAAACATAGGTGTTTATGAATGTGGTGCTCAATTCAATATGCCATGGGTGCCTCTAGTCAATTTATATACTAGGGTATGTGTAGGGTCATAGTGTGCCAAAAAGTGACAATGTGAAAAAAATAGAGTTTGAAAACGTCTAAAAGCATTTCAAAATCTGCTCTAAGTTTTTTTCCACCCATCCTGATACCAAAGTTAAAAAGTTAGGACTAAACCATATCAGATATCTGATAAAATATCAGATACCTAATACCTGTACTGTGATTTTAAAAAAACCTGAGTGCTATTTGTTTCACATTGCATTTTTTGGCTTAGGCTTTGGTATCCGATCAACGAACTGATACACAATATAGGTTAGTGTTTTTTTGTTTTTTTTAATGTTTTTAGTGAATTTTATTATACATTTGTTAGTTTTAATTAAATTTGTTAAAAATTAGGTTTTTTTAATAGAAATTGTTGAAATTTAGGTTGTTTTTAATAGAAATTATGTTTTGTGAATTAATAGGTATGGCTAACCGAAATGATGATAATGAGGCAAGAAATACTGTTCCTTGTAACCCCCCACCAAATGATCCAGTGCCCCATTCAAAATCATCCACCAAATGATCCCCTAACCCCTCAAAGCCCTCCTTGAATCAAAGATTTGATATTTGAAAATCTCACCGAATTGAGGGCTTTGCGAACCACATATAATATTGAACCTGCATTGACTCCTATGTTATCCATGTTAAACACCATAGTGGATAATATTGAAACACTTAGCAATGAACAAAATGTTGCTCTTCATTGCCATGACAAAATGCATGCCATGTTTGATGATGGGTTGGATTATGATGAGGTTGCGGCCCTCAATATAAGAAAAGATGATTTGGTTGCCCTTTTTGCAAACCCAAAAACCAAGTTACAAGTCAATTGCAAAAATCCCAAACTATCAATTAAATGGTGCACAAATGATGCTATATGTGTGAACTTTTGGGATCGTTGGTGGATGTTTTTTGACATCCCTCCACATAGAAATTTGGAGGTGCAATGTTATTTCCTTAGAAAATTGTATTCATAATTTGTGTTGGGCCTGAAGGTGAACTATTGGAGCATGAAGCCCAACATGGGTGTAGGAGGAGCTCCTTAGGATAGACCCTCTTGCCAGTAGAAGAAATCTGGCACTTTTGTCCCCCCTACTAATGTCTCCCTCCCTCCTCGAGTGCAACATCCTAATATCATTGCAAAGGCTAGCTCTCAGACTATTAGAGTCATCCATAGATTGAGTAGCCTATTGATATCCCAAGCTAGGTCAGTACTACCTCCCCATGTTGATGATGTTGGCGTGAGTTCATCATCAATGAGCTCATCACATGTTTGTGTGCCCCATACTTGCATAACATGCAAGAATATTTGTCTGGGTCCCATAGGTGATCTTTCTGAGTATCAGGTTGTATTTGATGAGGATACACTAGACACACATATAGTGGCTATAGACCCTAATGTGAGAGAGGAGGGGCATGCAAAGGCATGGAATCCTTCTATGTCGGTACGTGTATACATTTTTTTGTTATGACATATGTGATTTAAAGTTAATCTTTATAATAGAGTAATTTCAATTTTTAAGCCATATTGACTTATACATGTTTGTGATCTTCATTCATGTTTAGTTGATGACTGAGGAGGAGCTCAAATAGGCTAATGATGCCATGCTCTCGACTATTTCATTTGGCCTTGAGACATCTACAATTCATTATGTTGTATTCTCATTATTTTTTCTATTTGATATTGTAGCATATATGGTTTCTAATCTATTTTTTTTCTTCCAGGTATCACTTGTCCCTGGGGGAAAAATTGTGAGGGATGAGGTAGAACCCATTGAGAAGGGAAAGGTAATTAGGTGCTTTCTATTTGATTAAATATCGATGCATTCTTGTAAAATGTTTGTGGTAATGAAATTTAATTACATTCTTTATTGTATAGGGCATGGTAACTGGAGATGAGCCCATGCAAATTACATGTTGTAGAAGCTCTGAAATTTCCATTTGCATTGAGAGCCCCATTGTGTGTATAAGTATCATTTATTTTTTATTTTCCTTATTTTCATAAATAAATTCAAAACTAATTTTTCATGATATTAACAACTAGTATTTTGTATCTCATAGGAAACACCTAGTGTACACAAGGTTGGACGATAGAGTTATGTATCTTTGCTAATGCAACCATTATATCTTGATGAGGAGTCCACACAAGTAAGTTGTAATTTTAATTCTTGATTATATGTTATAAATTTAGCATGCTATGAATTATAATGTTATAGTTGAAGTTGTAGATTCATCTGACAAACATATTTGAACATACACATGCCACAATTAGTGAGGTACAAGCATTGCAAAGGACATATGAGAGGACTTCTGACCGGTGCAGGAGATCGATGAGAGAGGTATTTATGATGAAATTTTAATACTATAAATCTTCATTTAAAAAAGATCATTATGCACTTGATTAATTCAATGTTAGATACAAAGAATCATATAAATTTAGTAGTCTAACTTTGGGTTTTCATTTTTTGTTTATGTAGGAGGCATCCGATCCACCTAGTGCAACAAAGAGGCTACATTTTGATCATCCATCAGTAGCCTAGGAGAGTATAGTTGTCATAGGATGCATCATGAGACATTTTGAGATGGCATATGCCACATTGTTCACAGAAACATTGATATTATACACATTCTGATGGCATGATCAACCACATTTTGTATATGGATCTATATATTTTGATATATATTTGTGTAATTTTTTTTAAGGATACATGAACTTTGATATATATTTGTGTAATTTTTCTATGTATACATGTATTTTGATATATTTTTTTCATTTATGTGCACAATGATATACATATTAATTTAGTATAGTAGTGTTCAATTTATCATGGATCATGTGTAGTGTTCATGTTTATGGAATATCATTCATTTTTATCATGTTTGTTATATTCGATTCAAATGCAATATTTTTTGAATAAAATTTTAACAAACTTTAGTATCAAATTTTGATGCAATGTTTAATTTGAAATTCTATCATATATGTTTAATTGAAAATAATCTCTGCAATCCACCTCCTTCACCTTGGTACATGAACTTTAGAAAGACAAATGAGAATAAGTGCTATTATGAGACTTTACTACACATTTGGTTTACCAAGCCCACATGACATTTTGGAAATGCAAGAAATATTCAAGGCTTCCATTAGCATCATGACATTGATATGTATGAGTTTGGATCAACCAACAACTCTAAAATAACTAAAAATCAATATCTCAAACAAATTTCAACTAGATGTTGTTGTTAGAACATTAAAATCATAGTCATAAAAAGGTCATTTCACACCTTATATAGGTGTTTCCAACCTTTTATGGTCATGCTCAAACCCCTAACTAACTATTTGCACTCATTTTCACTTTGCAAGAAAAAGTTGCAAAATTGCAATTTTGCAATTTTGAGCAATTTTTACTATAACTTAAAATTCTTAATTAGATGAGTTCACCAAACTTGGTAAGGGGTTATTTTAGGCCTCGACATGACTTCCTTGTAGCATTCAAAATTTTATTGATAGCTCTCACGAGCTCCAAGTTACGACCCTCAGAAGATCGACCTCGATACACACTTATAGCACCTTGGAGACTCTTCAGTACGAGGTGGCTACGAATGATAGAAGCTCTCCATGGATAGAACAAGGGTGTCACTAGAGTTCACCCACCCATATAGAGCTAATGGTGCTGATGATTCAAAGCCAAGATCAATGGTTTCAAAGTTACGTTGTGATGCACCTATGAACTGAGGCACACTATAAGTTTTGGCATCAAATGAGATTGCTGTGCTGAATCCAAATGAAATTTGATCTCTCAAAAATGAGATAGGTTATTTTAGGCCTTGGCATGACCATCATATAGCAGTTGATATTTCATCAATAGCCCTCACAAGCTCCAAGTTATGACCCTCAGAAGATTGACCTTGATACACACTTAGAGCACCTTGGAGACTCTTCGATATGAGGTGGCCACAGATGATGGAGGCTCTTTGTGGCTAGAAAAAGGGTGTCACTAGGGTTCACCCACCCATCCAAATCTAATGGCAGTGACAGTTCGATGCCAAGATCAGTGGTTTCAAAGTTATATTGTGATGCACCTATGAATTGAGGGACACTACAAGTTTTGGCATTGAGCGAGATCATTGTGCCGAATCCAAATGAAATGTGATCTCTAAAAAATGAGATAGGTTATTATAGAACTTGGCATGATTGTCTTGTATCATTTGACATTTCATCAATATCCCTCACAAGCTCTGAGTTACAACCCTTGGAAGATTGACCTCGATATGCACTTAGAGCACCTTGGAGACTCTTCAGTACAGGGTGGCTGCGAACAATGGAGGCTCTTTGTGACTGGAACAAGGGTGTCACTAGATTTCACCCATGAATTTAGAGCTAATGGTGCTAATGATTCAATCCCAATATTAGCAGTTTCAAAGTTACATTGTGGTGCACCTATGAACTGAGGTGTACTGCAAATTTTGGCATCGAGTGAGATCACTATGTTGAATCCAAATAGAATGTGATCTCTAAAAAATGAGATAGGTTATTTTAGGCCTCGACATGATCATCTTATAGAATTGTATATTTCATTGATAGTCCTCACAAGATCTAAGTTGCAACCCTTGAAAGATCAACCTCGATAAGCACTTAAAGCACCTTAGAGACTCTTCATTATAGGGTGGCCTTGGATGATGGAGGCTCTCTGTGGATGATGGAGGTTCTCTATGGCCAAAAAAATGGTGTCACTAGGGTTCAACTACCCATCTAGAGCTAATGGAACTGATGATTCGATGCCAAGACCAGAAATTTCAAAGTTACACTATGGTGCACCTATGAATTGAGGCACACTGCGAGTTTTCGCATTGAGCGAGATCATTGTGTTGAATCTAAATAGAATGTGATCTCTCAAAAATGAGATATTTTATTTTAGGCCTTGACATGACTATCATGTAGCATTCAACATTTCATCGATAACCCTCACGAGCTTTGAGTTATGACCCTAAAAAAATTGACCTCAATACGCACTTACTGCACCTTGGAGACTCTTCGATACAGGGTGACTGTCGATGATGGAGGCTCTCTGTGGCAAAAAAAGGATGTCAATAGGGTTCAAAAACCCATCCAAAGCTAATGGAACTAAAAATTTGATGCCAAGATCAGTGGTTTCAAAGTTATGCTATGGTGCACCTAATAACTGAGGCACACTACGAGATTTGGCATCGAGCGAGATCCCTGTGCTAAATCCAAATGGAATGTGATATCTCAAAAATGAGATAGCTTATTTTAGGCCTTGGCATGACCATCTTTTAGCATTCTAAATTTCATCAATAGCCCTCATGAACTCAAAGAGCTCTGAGTTATGACCCTCGAAAGATCAACCTCGATATGCACTTAGTGCACCTTGGAGACTCTTCGGTACAAGGTGACCACAGACAATGGAGGCTCTTTGAAACTGGAATAAGGATGTCACTAGGGTTCACCTACCCATCTAGAGCTAATGGTGTTGATGATTCAATGCCAAGATCAATAGTTTCAAATTTACACTATGGTGCACCTATGAATTG
The DNA here is from genome assembly GCA_028749045.1 of Cupressus sempervirens. Taxonomy (NCBI): domain Eukaryota; kingdom Viridiplantae; phylum Streptophyta; class Pinopsida; order Cupressales; family Cupressaceae; genus Cupressus; species Cupressus sempervirens. Next base: position 511,624,179 of record CM053792.1, on the reverse strand, counting down.
AGGCACATTGCGAGTTTTGGCATCAAGCAAGATCGTTGTGCCGAATGCAAAAAAAATGTGATCTCTTGAAAATGAGATAGGTTATTTTAGGCCTTGGCATGACCATCTTTTAGCATTTTACATTTAATTGATAGCTCCCATGAGCTCCAAGTTACGACCCTCAGAAGATCAACCTCGATACTCACTTAGAGCACCTTGGAGACTCTTCAGTACAGGGTGGCCGTGGATGATGGAGGCTCTTTGTGGCTAAAAAAAGGGTGTCAATAGGGTTTGCCCACCCATATGGAGCTAATTGAATTGATGATTTGATGACAAGATCAGTGGTTTCAAAGTTACGCTGTGGTTCACCTATGAACTGAGTCACACTGCGAGTTTTGGCATTGAGCAAGATTGTTGTGCCAAATCCAAACGAAATGTGATCTTTCAAAAATGAGATAGGTTATTTTAGGCCTCGATATGACCATCTTGTAACATTTGATGTTTTATCAATAGCCCCCACAAGCTCTGAGTTACGACCCTCAAAAGATTTACCTCGACAAGCACTTAGAGCACCTTGGAGACTCCTTAGTATGGGGTGGCTGTGGATGATGAAGGCTCTCCATGGCTGGAACAAAGGTGTTACTAGGATTATTATTAGGAAAAAAAATTATTTTTTACTTCTCTCAAGTTTTTGGCATTGGGAATAGTTTGGTGTTAGTATGCATTAAAATCATCATTTTTAGGTCCCTCCACGTAAATTGCATTAAGTAAAATCATCTTTGTTTCTTAAATTAAATCAACAAGTTTACATTTACAATATCTCAAGTGTTCCATCATTATTACATCAATACATAACTACCAAAAATTGTAGTGTCAAAAATAGAATAGATTTTTCTTCATTCTACTCCTTATTTAGTTTTTTATCTTCATGCATGGCTACTCTTCATGATGCACCTACATTCCAATATCATAAAAAATATTAGTAACTTATTGTATTAAACAAGATAATCATCGGTTCACTGAATCATTATGAAAAAAATAACATAAGTAAATATACCTAGTCGAGTGTTCCAGTAGAGTCCTCTCTCTATTTTAGGGTCTCCAATAGGGCTTCATGATCAACATTAGTAATAGTAAAAAGTTCTTTTACTATTGATCTTCCTTGATGCTTCAACAACTTTACATTTGTTTCTATAATAAGATGAAAATATATGAGAATTTGATTAGTTGTGCAAGCTTTTTTTAACCTCTTACACAACGTGGTAACCAATAATTTGATTTCTCATCATTCCCCTATGGTGCAACTAATTCAAAGACATGTCTTGGCTGAAGAAGATCTGATAGATGGTTATGCTCAAGTGAACTTTCCATGTCAACATTTCTAATAGAGGGTATGATTGACAATGAAGTAAGATAATGTGGAGCCAATGTGTCCACCCACTCACTTTACTCATAGTGATCCTAATCACACTAAAAATAACTAGGACAAAAGAAAGCTAGTTGTTGTGTCCAAATGGTCCATGTACTAGAATCAGAGCTCCATAATGAATGCATTTTTTATGAGTCTCTCACTATAGCACAATTTGATCTATCACCTATGGACCCTTCCTCAACCAACCAAAAGAACCTGTGTACTACTAAATCAAGAGTCCCCCCTATGATAATGTTGAACTACACCAATCAATAATGCTATGAGCATCAAGAAGCTCTGTTCCTAAAATATTCAATTGCTCCTTAACTAGAGCTCTCTCCACACATGCCCCTACTCTATCATGTTCCTCTTTCCTATGGTTAGACTCACAAAAACTCCAAATATTAGGCACCCCCCTCTCTACATGCATCCTACACAACCAATAAAACATGCAAGCATTCTTGAATTGACCTGTACAATTATTTGACCAAATGACATGTCTATCCATAGAAATTGCATTCTCTTGTAAGAAATCAAAATAATTCTTGAAACAATGTTGCATAAAATCGTGAGAGTGAGATCTATCATCACTCATAAAAATGGTACTCTCTAATAATCTTTCGATTATCTTCCACACTATTAAGGGCATGTCTATATGTTATGTGGATGAAAATAGCAATATGAATGGAGTTTTAATACTAATATTGTGTCTCATTTTGAGGCTACAATGTGTTTTTCTCAGCAAAGTCAACAATTGATATAATAGTGCCAATGGGAAAAATCTCCTTACACATTCTAAATTGTTGATCCAACCACTAAGACATGTGACTATGTCTTGCATACTTGTAGAAAAGATTCATCTTGAAATCTAGAATAAAACTAGGCACACTAATTTCTTTTGCAACCAATTCACATCTAGAGCCCTCATCCCCACTCTTCAATGTGTATTTCACCATTTCATATACCTTTTTTACACTATTTTCTTTCCAAGATCTTGTTCGCACCTGTCATGGAAACATATGTCAAACTTGGATAAGCCACCACATTTTGAACACTTCTCATTTAAGTAAGCATTTATATAAAAGAAACAACCATCAACTCTATGGCATAAAAATTGATCTAGCAAGTCTCTTGATGATTTTGGAAGACCGCTAGCACCATAATTCTCCAACATTTCTTGACTATGCAAAGTAGAATGGATGGAGTGTAATAGTTCATGGTGCATAGAAAACTCGACATGATATTTGCAACAACATGTGTTTCAAATTTTAAGTGGCACACAATAAAATGGCTTCAAAGATTCAAAAGTCCTTTGTGATATATGAAGACTTGGATGACTCTCTCTAAATTGTTTGAACAACATAGTTTGACTTACCTCCAAATAATGTATAGGATGTGGCATGCACTCTTTGATGCCAATTCTCAACTTTAAAATGTCTTTAGCATTGGGTGATACTCTTGAGCTAGAGTGCCAAAATTGTGTGATTTCTTTCTTCACATTATCAGATAGCTTCTTATCAAAATGTGCAAGTTTCCCACCAAAAGCCCATGTTTCATTTTGAAGAGGATCATCAATTCTCTCTCATCTACTAAGTTCTCTTCTGAAAATAGTACTATTTAAGTTCAAGTTAATACAATTTTGTCTCATATATCTACCCTTTCTCAAATGATGACTTACCAAAGAGGTTGTAATAACCCTTTGAGAAACTTTCTTATCCTTCTCCCTATTATTTTTCCCAATGCTATTGAGAGCACTGAAAAGATTCTTCACAATAATGACATTTCTTTCCATTTTTTTTATTGACACGAATCTTCAATTTGGAAAGCATAGGTATCATCTTTTGCATCTTTAATAAGTACATAAAAAGTTGACATTGCTCCACCATTGTCTTGTTGCTGAAAAATATCTTATATAGTCTTGAAGCCCATAACCGAATGGTTCTTTCTAAATTTTTTCTTCCAAATTGGTAATAATCATTTCATCAATTTCAATTATCTATTTTGGTGCTCTAGAACCTTCATGTCGATTACAATTAGGAGATATGTAAGGTTCTCATGCATTGTCATGTTCAACATGGTCAATCATGCAATTTACATTATGACCTGGTAGCATTTCATTCTCCAAATTTTCATTCTCTAAATTTTCAATCTTGACATTATCGTTATCAATTGGTACATTTTCATTCACCAAATACAAATATTCATTATTGTACTCTATGATTTCACTTTTGATCAATACATCAACAACTTGAATCACATTTAACATACCTTGTCTCTTCCTTCGGTGATTTAGCTTGTCCCTTTCCCTATATGTTGCAATGTCTTCATTCGATACTTTCCTTTTACATTTAGCCTTTTGACGACTACTACTCCCTATTTAGATGACAATATCAGACACCTAATGATCTATTATCGAACCTCTTTTGATCATATGGACCCCTAAAAGTCAATTTTTCCAAAACCCATGAAAATAGCTTGCAAAAAGCAATATTGTTGGTCTACAGTGATAGGGAATATGTTGGGAGAATCATGCTAGTATTATCGGGTATCTGATCTCATATTGAATACCTAATTTTAAATTAGATATCTGATATCAGATCTAGTACCCAATATTGATTCCAAACTTTGGAGGGAATCGTGCGCAATGTAAACAAATTTCATTACATGATTTATGTGTGTGTGTGTGTGTGTGTGTGTGTGTGTGTGTGTGTGTGTCTATGTGTGTGATTATTATTATATATGATTTATATACAATTACTATTATATATGATTTATATATGATTATTATTATATATGACCTATAAATATTATATATATTAATATATATATATATGATTATTATATTATATTATTATGATTCTTACTATTATTATTAAATATAATATAGTAATATATGTTATTATTCTTATTATGAAAATGAATGTCCCTAGGGGCCCTAGGACCCCTAGGGACACATTTGGTTGGTTCAAATGTGTCGAGAGGGGGTCATAGGCTTGACACATTTCATGACAACTTATGTCACTAGGGGTCCTAGGGGCCCTAGGGACCCATTTGGTTAGTTCAAATGCATCTAGAGGGGTCATAGGTTAACTTATGATCTATCTTGATGCATTTCATGACAATGTATGTCCCTAGGGGACCCATTTGGTTGGTTCGAATGCATCAAGAGGGGTCATAGGTTAACCTATGACCCCTCCTAACACATTTCATGACAACATATGTCCCAAGGTTGGTTTGAATGCATCAAGACCTATGACCCCTCTTGACACATTTCATGACAACATATGTCCCTAGGTTAGTTAGAATGCATCAAGAGGGGTCATAGGTTAACCTATGAACCCTCTTGATGCATTTCATGACAACATATTTCACTAGGGGCCCTAGGACCCCTAGGGATGCATTTGGTTGGTTCTAATGCATCGAGAGGGGTTATAGGTCCTCTTGATGATGTATGTCCATAGGGGCCCTAGGACCCCTAGGGATCGATTTGGTTGGTTTGAATGCATCGAGAGGGGTCATAGGTTAACCTATGACCCCTCTCGATGCATTTCATGACAAATTATGTCCCTAGGGGCCTAGGACCCCTAGGGATGCATTTGTTTGGTTCAAATGTATCGAGAGGGGTCATAGGTTAAACTATGACCCCTCTCAATGCATTTCATGACAACATATGATCCTAGGGGCCCTAGGGCCCCTAGGGACTAATTGGTTAGTTTGAATGCATAGGGGCCATAAGTTAACCTATGACCCCTCTCGAGACATTTCATGACAACGGGCTTGTAGGAACCCATTTGGTTGGATCAAATGCATTGAGAGGGGTCATAGGTTAACCTATGACCCCTCTCAATGCATTTAATGACAACATATGTCCCCATTTGGTTGGTTCACATGCATTGGGAGGGGTCATAGGTTAACTTATGACCCCTCTTGATGCATTTCATGATAACGTATGTCCCTAGGGGCCCTGCATTTGGTTGGTTCCAATGCATTGAGACAGGTCATAGGTTAACTTATTACCCCTCTCGATGTATTTCATGACAATGAATGTCTTGTTGTGGTCCCACAATGCATGCCCCATTCCCTACTAGGAATGGGGGCCCCCTACTTTTTTGAGTTCCTAAATTCATGGTTTGGGATTCGAGAAAATGATAGAGTTAGAAAATCAAGATAAAAAACCCAAAAAAATGAAAAATTCAAAAAAGATATATAATATATATATATAATTCAAAAATATAAAAATTGTAAATTTTTCAAAAAAAATAAAGTAATAATAATAAATATAATGTTGTACTTGCAAAAGCATGTAGTTTTGCATGGTTAGCACTAAATCATAGGATCTTGACCACTGATAGACTTAGTAGGTTGCACATAGCATCATCATTTAGTTGTCTATTTTGCAACGAATGTGAAGAGATTGTGGATCATCTACTCCTTACATGTTCTTTTGCTAATACATGTTGGACTTTCATACTAAACAAGCTGAATTACACTACTCCAATTCAAAATAATCTTTGGGATTTTATTCAAGCTTGGCTTGTCCTATATCCAAATTCATTATTTGAAAACATTTAGAAATGTATCCTGACATTAGTTATGTGGGCTATTTGGTGGGAAAGGAACAAACATATTTTCAGGAAAGAGGCTTCTACAGTTGACAAAATCTTAGAGGGGCTTGGGAGATTAATATCAAAAGTAAAAAATTTGAGTTTGCATCATTCAAAATTTAATCCTATTTTTATAGTACGGGACTAAAATCATTCAACAATGGAAGTAGTTCATTCCAAAATTAAACATCCAAACCACTCTTTGGTTCCTCGATCTACAATTCACTGGACATATCCTTCGGGGGGCTTTTTGAAACTGAATTTTGATGGGGCTTCTCAAGGAAATTTAGGTCCTTCTAGATTGGGTGCATGCATTTAGGATTCACAAGGTGTAGTAGTGGCTATTACTACTTCTCTGCTGCCATCTCAAACTAATTACATGGTAGAATTGCAAGCCCTCTTAGCTAGTCTTATTATTGCAAAGCAAGGGAAATATCAAAGATTACACATTGAAGGAGATTTGATAGTTATAATTAATGCTTGCATACATAGAAAAATATATTCATGGAAATTAAAATACATTTTCAACCAGGTATGGAAGAAATTAGATGAGTTTCAAGAAATATGTATCTCGTATATCTTTTGGGAAGGTAATCATGTGGTAGATCATCTCTCCAATCTGGGGTGTGATGGGGTACATTTCTCATCTTTCAATCCACGATCAATCATTGCAAAGTATGAGGACTTAAAAAAGATTATTTCTATGGATAAAAAATAATAAAAGCCACACCATATTATGATGCACAATTTCATTTAAGGAGGAGTTTGTCTGCATTATTGCAAAAATAAAGTACTATGGTAACATCATATTCATCGCATACGATTTAAGTTCAAATGTGTGGAGGATTGAAAGTACATTTGGTTGGCGATAGATAGGACATTTATTCTCTGACATTCACATAGCTTCATGCTGTGTGAATTTTTTTGAAATGTAGAGGTATTATTATTTTAGATGGTGGAAGATATGCAAAATCTGCACATTTATGTATCTATCATATCATAAAGATCAGTGCCCAATGAATATGTGATAGTCAATACATGGTTTTAACAATGTTAAAAGTGGAGGTAGACATTTCTATTCCATGCAAAGGTTTTCATCTGTAGCATCGATCAATGTTGCCCAAAAACTATCACATCTGGTTAGCATCGAGTGTTGGGGAAATAGTGCTACCCATGGATATTGATGGTTTAGTGCTGGATATTATGTTCATTATTCACTCACCAACAATTAGGAGGGCTATCAGACAAGTGATTGAGAACAAGTTTTTGATAGCCTATCAAAGGTATGATTTATGGAGTGGAAAGGCGCTGGTAGGGAGTTTATTCTCTCATTCTCAATTGTTGCATAGACATGAGTGTTTGGTGGTATTTGAAGAATTGAAAAAATCATATGAGCATTGAAGCCCTACCCACATCAAGATGGCACTTGGCTTTCACCTGGAGGAATGGGTAAAGAAAATGGTTTTTTCTCTATTGGATTTGTAAAGATTTTCAAATAGGTTTCCCACTTAGAACCTTGAAATCGAGCGAACTCAGCCGTCTAGAGTTATAGAGTGGAATGTTCGGAATTAGGGGACAAATTCAAAATTGCAACCATCTTCCTCATAGGCTCGAAGAGGTTTTGGATGGTCTCCAGATAAGTATCAATTTGAGCATGTTGGTTGGGGGTGTGATGCCATGACCAGTGTTCAAGAAGGTCTGATTGTTTCTAGTGGCAATGATTTTGAAGGTGCTGAAAATAGAGGTTTTCAAGGAAGTGACGCCATAGAGGAATAATCAGTGAAAGTGAATGTTTTGATTTTTGTGATATTTTGTTATTTTTAAATGTTTCTAAAATTGGTATATGCTTACCAAATACAAATTCATTTTTGGGATATTTTCTCAAGGGAGACAGTATATTCTCCACTTTGTAAAAACTTCTACTTCTATTTTGGAGTCAAAATTATAAGTTCGAAAACTATGATCGATGTAAATATAAGGGACGATGCTAGGTTTTCTTACTAGTTCTTTCCTAGTTGACCTTGTTTGAACCAAATTTATTAATATAATATAGTGGCTTGCCACTTTTTCCTAAAATAATAATGATAATAATACATACATACATATATATATATATATATATATATATAACACATTTGTGCACCACATATGTGTAGCAAAGCACGCACCTGTACACTTGCGCAAGGGACACACCGTGCACCCCGAGGGTGGGTGGGGCTATAAAGCCCCCCCACAACATACCATTTCACTATTTCTTTGACATTGTGTTTAAAGCACTTTAAACTCCTTTTGTTCTCAACACTTACACACTTAAGGTGCGTTCAAACCCTACTATGCTATACACACATCAAAGAGTGCGCACTCATGAGCGTCACACACCTATTTTAACTTTCCACTATGCGCGCTAGGCACTGTGCAACCATTTCTTTGTTTTTTGCTACATGCTTGTTTAACACCACCGTGTGCACTTGGCACTGCATGCCCATTTGCATTCTACACTCATTTACATCATGATGTGCACATTGCATACACATACCCATGCACATGTCCATACCCTAAAAAACTAAAAATAAAACTTTAAAACTTTAAAAAATACATAAAAATATTAAAAATATATATAAAATAAAAAATAAAAAATAAAAATAAAAGGACCCACCTTTTTTTTCAATTTTTATTTTTCATCAATAGTCAGTTAAAGAGTAATTGAGTGGTTTTAAGTTCTTTTAGGTTTTCATTATTTTGAGCTAATAAATGTTGTCCTTGTGTTATGCAGGTTAAATGGCATCCACATCTCGAGAGAAAATGGCACCAAAGCCCATTGTATTCAAGTTCCAAGGTATACCATCAAAATTGAGGTTCCATGATGATCATGTAGAAATCAAAGATTTTGATTTGGGGCATACAAACCTAGGAGAGTTTCTTAGAATCTGCAATAAACCCACTAAGAGATTTTCTCTGGTATCTACCTTGATCTGTTTCAGGTTGGTAAGCACAACTTCACATCCAGTATCAATGCAATCAACAGAATTGATTATGACACTGGCACAACACTTTATCTCAAAGGAGAGAGTGGTTAAGTGCATGACAGGAGAAGTGGTTCTTGACCTTTGATCTGATAACATTGAGAGGGTCTTCCATCTCCTGAGGGTGGATTAGTTTATTAGACTCTCCTATGAAGCTACAAAGAGATGGTATAGGGAGCACCCTAAAGAAGCATCTAAAATCCTCCAATCCTCATATCTCATTGAGAAGACTCCTTTGGGAAAGGTCACAGGGAAAGTGGACATGACTAGGGGATACATGAAGGATGACATTAGCTATTCCATCACCCTTTTGAGTAGAGTTATGGGTTTACTAGCAGCTGGCCACCTTAGCACTTTTATGGTCAACTTCATTGAGACAATCAAGATGATGAGGATGCCACTAGACTAGGCCACCATACTAAGTGAGAACTTGTGTGAGCAATTAGGGGCACTTAAGGAGAACAAGAAGTTCTATATGACTTCTTACATGATATATTTGCTTGCAGCAAGGGCAAAAAACTACCCTAGTTTTTACAAAAGAGGCAATATGTAGGATCCTAATGCCTAGCCCTACATTGTCTACCCTTAGCTAGTAAAGAAGAAGCTTTTAGCACAGAACAAGGAATATAGAATCGTGAATGAAACATTCATCTTTGTAGTCATCCAATTCATAGAAGGTGATTACACAAAGAGTCTATCTGATAAGCCAAAAGCACGCATAATAGATCTCGAGGCCTACTTCATCCAATTCAAGACATTCACATTTTCTTTGGTAGCTGGTGCCACTGTCAACCCCAAGAAGCTCCCCATATATCCAAGTGAAAAATTGGTGTTATTGGAGATTGCCTTGTAGATTGAGTCTACATATGAGAGGGTGAAGAGACAAAGGAGACCCTGTTGGACATGCCCTTGGTCATTGGACCATACCAGGTCAAGAAGAAGCAAGATATTCCATCTTTTGAGTGGGAATGAGATAATTATCACCTCAAGGAGTACAATTCCCCTAGGCTCTATTTTGATAATATCAAGAGAGTGGAGAGTCTAGCTAGCAAGGAGTTCCACCATGAATATGCCATTGAAGATAATTGGATGAATGCCACAAACAACTACAATGTCTGTATAAGGGACTATTGTAGGATGACTTTGTATCTAGTAGAGAAGGCTCTCAAACTAGATATTCTAGAGGAAGTAAGGAAATGAGATTTGTGGGAGTTGCTACACCCCCTATTCAACTCAAACATAATAGGAGAGAGACCCATCATGAATGCTGAGGTTGACATGGAGGAAGGTGGTGATATTAATCATTGGGCGAGGCATGTAGTCAGAATGACCAAGGATTGGATCAAGAAAAGTTTTCAACTTCATCCAATACCTGACATTGTGATCTTTCATGCTCAAGCCCACCTTGAGAAAGGTAGAGGGAGGAAAATTACAATTCCTACCTTTGTAGCCCAGTCTCCCATCAAGCCAGAGATAGTATACCAACTTGACCACCCGGTTGGATACTATCATCCTCTAGAGAGGAAGGGAAAGAAGAAAAGGAAGAGGACCTCTCCTCAAAGGATTCAAATAGAATAGTGTGAAGCACAAGTACCTCCCCAACAATAAGAAGAGAGTGTACAAGGATCTGAGGATATTGGTTCTTCCCAAGTCCAGGATGACCCTTAATTGCCTCCCTTTTGTGCCCAGGTAGTCAGGAGAGGGAGGGGGTCAGAAACATTCCATTCCTCCTTTGCAAGAAGAACCAGCAACCCCTTCTACCTCCAGAAAACAAAAGAGGATCAAGATCTAAATGAAGAAAAGGAAAAGTGTGACTAGGAGAATAGTTCCTTTTTTATCTTTTCTTGATACCATTCTGAGAGGAGAATAGGAGATAGATGAAGGGGAACAATTACCCTTGTAGAGAAGAACCCAACTAGCTAGAGCCACTAAGCAAGAAAGGAGAAGTACCACAGGTGTATTGCCATCCACCCCAATAGGACCCTTGGAAGTCTCTTCTTTGGAAGATGAAGTTAAACAATGGGTGGATGAGCAAAGTGAAGAAGGTGATGACATTTTGGAAATGTTAGATTTTGATTTTATGTGCGTCAGTATAGAACTAGTTAGGGATAAGATCACGGATACCCCTATAGGTGAACCTCAACAAGAAGACTAGATGCAGATGCCGCCAGATTCATAGGGTCCTGATCTTACTCCCCCATCTCCACCACAATTCATGATGGTAGATAAGGGTTTGATTACTCCTTTACCTTAGAGTTCAGAAGAAGAATATGTTTAGAAGGAACCATCACAAGGGGAGGAACCAAAACAAATGGCAACTGATGAAGTGTCAAAGGAGGGACAAAATAGTAGAGTATTCTCAATCACCTTCCCAAGACATTAAAGTGCAAGCTATAGGGTCCACTAAGATTAAGACCATAGAAGGAGAGCCCTCACAATAGCAAAAAACTTTGAGGAGGAGTGATAATGGGAAGGAAGTAATAGAATATACTCCTTCGTCCTTGAGAGGAAGGTCTTTAGTTGAGCATATCTCGAGATGGCTCTGGAAGGAAATAATGAGGAGTAAAAAACCTCAATTCTATGCTACTGAAGAAGAAATTTATGAGATTGCTAAGATTTTGAATAAACCTGAGTCCTTGTCAGATGAGGCAAGACTATATGCATTTGTCACCAATACACAAGACCAGGAATTATTTGTGGAAGTGGCCGTTCCTCCTAAAGACATTGATGTAGAAAGCCTTGGTCCCAAAGATTATCAATTGAAAGAGGTTATGTTGGGAAGACCCACACAGGATACAACTCAATTGATGGTGACAATGTGAATCAAAGAAGTCTTAAAGAGCATGGAGCAGGATGAGGTTGACCTTCAAACACTTCAAATGCAGATCGAGATCCTAAAGGGATACTTAGCTAAAGTAGTTGGTCCTCTGGATCCTAAGTACCCTAAGGAGACTTTGAATACTATACTCAAAGAAGGGGGAAGCGTACAAATAGACCTATTTTTTAAAGTCTATTAGTAGTGGTGGGAAAGTTTTGAGGAGAAAGGTATTCTGATTATTATAGGAAATTTGAAGTTACTGCATGCTACATAGGAGAATGTGAATAAAATCATAGCAATTTTGAAGCAGGACTTCAGTATTATGGATGAAGTAAGGGCTTGGAGTAAGGATTTACAAACTCTACAAGCCATAAAGGGGCAAAGGTACCAAATTTTGATTGATGTATATACAGGAGAAGAGTTAAATATGATTGATTATTGGATAGAGAAAATAGAAGATAGCAATAAATTAATGGAAACATTAGATGAGGAGATTCATCAACTCAAGGACCAAGCCTAAGAATGAAATTTGGAAGTAGAGAGACACTATAACGGTGCTTTCTTGGATACTTTTGAAGATGAGGAATGAGAAAATTTGTTTCCTATAGAGAAAGTGGTAGAGAATTTTAGGAAGATTTTTGTGGAAATTGCTAATGACAAAGACATCTGACAAGCCTTCAGGACTAAAGAAGCTTTGTTAGAATTGGATACCAAACTCAGAGATTTTGCTGACACTTAAATTAAGGTAGACAATTACAGAAAAAAGGTCAAGGACAAATATGATGCTTTAAATTTACCTGATACAGCTAAAATTACTAAGATTATAGAGAAATTCAAGGGAAAACATCCAAACATAGGTTTGGGATGAAGAAGAACAAAACCCAGGTGCCAAAATTTCAATTTTGACACTCAATAAAATTTTGAGATTTTGGACCATTTTGAGGTGCGTAGCTCCATAGGTATGTAGATCTGTAGATATGTAGCTCCTTAGTTGCACATTTTTGGAAAGGTTCCACTAATAGTTAACTACCAGTTCCAAAAATAGAGCTTTCCATGCATCAAAAATGCATTCTAATGGCAATATAACTCCGACAAATGCCTGTGAAGGATCAACTTCTAATTTTGGCAATTCCAAACACTTCCACTTCGACTCGAAGCTTTCTCATTCTTTCTTCTCTCATAATTTCTTTTTTTTTGACATGTAAAGGCTCATGCATCCAATTAATGAATATAAAATGGATGGAGTCCTACTAAAGAACAAGTTAGATAGTTAGTTTGTATATAATTAGTTTGTTTTATTGTTTAAAAGCATTTTATTGCAAGAAGATATCTCTCACTCTCAACACAAATTGAGGAGATGATTTCTTATAAATACTCCATTATAATATGTAATTGAGGCCACCATTATTTTGCAATAAAATTATGCTTTTGGTGCTTGCATTTGGAGTGTAGTGATTCTTGCTTGAATGTGTCATATTTTTGTGAATTTTGTTCGTGGAATTGTGATTGAGCCAAAGGTTTATTGATTTTTTTCTGATTGTGCAATCTTTTAGTTCTGGTGTTTGCTATAGTTTGACAAATTTTGCTGACGTATCTAGCTCGAGAAGAAATCATCAAATTGTGCCTGCATAACTTTTTGTCTCACATGAGTGCACTTTTTGTGGCCTTGCGATTTGAAGAAGGGTGAAATATTATACGATCATTAAAGTTTCTCATCGATGATTGCATCAATGGAATTGAGGAAGCACTGCTCCTACTTTCATTGGTTACCTACTAATTTCTTTGAAATCCTAACTCATGGACGTGTTATTTTTTGTAGCTTATGTCCATTAGGATTTCAATTTCATGTTATTCACTTTGAATTTCATGTTATTTTCAATAAAGTTCATGTTATTTTCTTTATTAACCCCCTTGTTAGAATAAGATTTCATACTAGCTACTTGGTTAGATTGCATTCATAAAAGCACAAAAAATACAAAAACTTAGTTCTTTTTTTTTAGTGTTATTTTTGAAATAGTGTGTAGATTCTTCATTTCATCCAAAATCAAAACAAACTAGGAAAGGCCTCCTCGTGAACACTCACATTTATCTTCAACTAAGTCGATTCTAGTAGGTTGCAAGATCACCTGGAACCTTGGAGTCAATTCAAAAAATCATCTTTTCAAGATAGGAGTTCAAAAGGATTCCTACCATTAAGCATCATTCAAAATGATAGCCCAATAGATGTGGCACTAGAACGAGGGCCGCACTTTTGATTCTTGAAAAAGGAAGGAAAATTTGCTAAAGTTTTTGAAATTCTACACTTTTAGCAAAAATTTGTGCTTCACACGAGTTCAAAAAAATTTCTAATTTTTTTAGAAATTTAGGTGCATAGGTGCATAGGTGCACAGGTCCGCAGTTACGTAGATCTGCAGCTACGCAAGTTTGCAGTTGTGAAAAACTCTATGGTGTGCCAAATTTAGTGAGGTGAGAAAGTGTACTTTTACAGAGGTGCACTTTTTCCAAAATTGATGCAAATTGGAGGGTTTTGATCCAAAATCCCCATTTTAGTGAGCATTAAGGTTGCCAAGTGCATGAGTTTTTTGAGGTTACCCACTTCTGCAAACCATGTAGTGATAAGGGAATACCCCAAGTTCAACCACTTCCATTTGAAATTTCATCATCTTCTTCAACTCCACCTCCACTCCAACCCCCTAGTGGACCACCACATATTCCAATAGCTACACCTCAACAGCCACTATTAGGTCTACCAAACCCTTGGATGGCCTTTTTCGTCAATGTTGTAGACTCACCTATAAACTTGAGAGGTGCACTCCATGACCTCCCCAAGAATCCTAAGAATTTTTTCCCAAGGTTAATCTATGGTGAGACACAAACTGCCAAAGATCACATCAAAGTATTCAAAGAAATTTGCAACTGCAAGCAGATTGCTAATGAGGATGTGGTTCTTAATTTATTCCCCTACTCCTTGGGGAAAATTTCCTTCAATTGGTATGTTAATTTTCCACTTGGATGTATTGGAGATTGGAATACTTTCAAAAAATTGTTCCTAGAATAATTCAAAACATTCACCAACCCAGCTAGGATACATCAACAATTCATATCAATCAAAAGGGATCCAACTGAGATAGTTTCTCGCTTCAACCATCGCTTTCATATGGCATATCACAAGCTAGAGGCACCATACGCTATACTAGTTAAAGCCGTTATTCAAATTTATCTAAATGTTATGGACCATCTTACTATCATCTTTCTGAGAAGACTTCCTACAATAAATATTGACACTTTGGATAAAGCCTTCGAAGAGGCAATTACCTTCACTAAGCAAGATAATCCTAATAGAGGAGGATTAATGCTTCCAACTCTAGCTATCACAATGATGCCAACATACCTTGCCAGAGTACCCATGATGCCTAGTCAATTTATACTTATGAACCCAGTTACATCACAATAGGCACCTACTCCACAAAATATTGCTCTAACATACCCAGGGTTTGAACCTCTAAAAGTTGCCTTCTTTGAGAAAAAGGCAACAGAACCCATTGAAGCAGACAATGGTTTTGTTTTTGAATTTGGTTAGATGAAAAAGACTATGTCCCAAATGAACAATGAATTAACTTGTCTAAGGTTATCACAAGGATAGAACAACAACTTCCAAAGGAACAATGTTGGTCCCTACAATAACAATTATGGCCAGAATTATAACAGGAACTTCAATGGAAACAACAACAATGATCTAGGAAACAACAATGGGGGGAAAAATCTCAATCCTCTTGATCATAATAGTGGCTTCCAAAGACAAAACTAATAGTGGAACACTTGGTCGAATAATGGAAGCATTCTTTTTGACAACAACAATAACAACATTCAGTATGCATATATTAATCAATTTGACGATAGTTAGAATGCATCCAATAATGATGGTTCGTATTATAAAGGGAATCAAGAGATGAATCAAAGCTCAGAAGTGACTGAAAAGACTCATCCTATACAATTTAATGCTATGCTACTAGAATTCTATAATTCTACATAGAATGAACCTGATATTTAGCATGATGAGGTGTTTTCTTTTCACAATGACAATCAAAATACATATAATCTAAGAAATAGAAAGGAACCTTTGACAGATGGAATTCCTCTAGCTTTACAACCAACTCCTCTTGATTTAAGAGCAAGTAACAATCTAGCACCAATTAGGCCACCATATGGAGGATAATAGAATCAGAATCAAGTGAATGTACCAATGATATTTATAAATCCCACTTGGTCTACTGAAAAGTATAGTGTTGTCGAAGACTTGAAGTGAACCAAAGAAAATATGTCCATGTTTGACATGTTTCAAAATTGTCCACAACAATGAGAAGTTCTCATGAAGACTCTGGATCATACAAAGGTACCCCATAATATGAATACTATTCCTCAAAAGATAGTATCTCAACAAGTCAATGTTGCACAAGCGATGCCCATTATGTTTAAAGATAATGTTGAAGTACCCCCATTTTTTCTTAGCATTAGGATATATGGGAAGAATCTCCACAATTGCTTGATTGATTCGAGAGCCTCATGTAATTTCATGCCATTATCAATAGCACAAAGGTTAGGGGTAAGTCCTCAACCTTCCAATCAGATAGTGATACAGTTACACAAAATGGAGGTGAAAGTCATCGGCATGTTGAAAGATGTTCAAATACAGTTGACAGTTGATCCTCAAATTCAAGATGTCATTAATATACATGTGGTGGACATTCCAGAGATGTATGGGTTGATCTTGAGTAGAGAATGGATGAAATGCCTAAGTGGATGATTTTCTACTGATTTCACTCAGTTATGGTTACCATGGAAAGGATTGAACAATCAAATCAAGATAGATGTAGAACTCAAATTGAAAATGATGGTTATAGAATACAATGCTCTGAATGAGGTGGCATTCCTCCAATCAGATTTGGGATCATAGAAAGTGATGGCATTTGACATGATTCCCACCAAAGCATCAAGTGATTAGGATAAAGAACTCAATATATCAATTCCAAAGGATGAGATTTAACACAATTCATAGATAGCATGGTCACTAATTTGTAATGCTTGGGAGAGGAAGCTGATCCTAGTATCTTACTCCTCCCAGGATTTTTTCAATTGCAAAAAGTTAGCCACTCTGAATTTGAATTCTCATCATGCCAAGAAGCAGTCACAAAGGTGTTAACACATATGATGCAAGGCAAGGATAACCAAATTCTAGAAAATGGACCCGTGGGAGATCAAAGCCATATAAATCCAATTGAGTTGATAGAAAAGGTCGAAGAGGAAATTGAAGATCTAAATTTATCATACAGTGATACCTCTTTAGATGGTGGAGGTTTGTCTTCTCCTCCCCTAGGAATGATCAAGATTTAGAGAAGAAGACAGTACATGAAAGGCCAAGGATGGACTTCAGTTTTTGTTCATCTTAAACCCAAAATAGATGAAATTGAGGAATTGATAGAGGAAATTCAAGACAAATAGGAAAAACATATGTTTCCTCTATCAACATGTTACAAAGGGGAATCATCAAGTCCACCCCACGAGAAGTTGCAATGGGTTCTCAAGAAATGATCTTTTAACTCTTAGGTGAAAGACAAGTTAAGAATGAACAAACACAAGGTTATAAAGCCTAAGGAAGATCAAATTTGGATGCTTCACTTTGATGGTTCTAGATGCAAATTAGGGGCTAGAGTGGGTATAGAATTGGTTAAACCAAAAGGTAAGTCTTTCTATGTAGCATATTGATTATAGTTCAGATGCACCAACAACGCTGCATAATATGAAGCATTGATCCAAGGACTTCTCTTTGCACTCGAGAAAGGAGTCATGACTCTCATAACCAAAGGAGATTCTTAGTTGGTTATTCAATAAGTAAAATTATTATACTCTTGCAACTACAAAAGGTTATTTTCTTATAGGAAAAGAGTATGGGATTTATTGGATGATTTTAAAGCTCTAAACATAAGGTCCATTCCAAGGAGGAAGAACATGGTGGTAAATGCTCTCACCATTTCAGCAAGTGCATTGCAACTAGTCAAAAGAATGAAGTTGAAAAGATTTTCAGTAGATTTGATTGCTGCCCCATCTATTTTGGACAATATTACAAACTTTCAAGTCTTTCAGGATGATCAACACATACTTCAATTTATCATGTGCAATGGTCACTCTAAAGGGCAAGAAATTGATGACAATCTGGATGACAAACCTAAGGATGATGAACTTGAAGATGAAAATGGGATCTTGAATTTAAAGACTAACACTACCCCCAAGTGGATGGTTGAGTTAGAATGCATTTTTGATCATGATGAATCATCACTTAATAAAAGAACAACCTGAGAAAAGGGAATCGCAGAGTGTGATGAATATAACTTAGGAATAGAAGAAGATCTGAGAATGGTCCAAATAGGGAAAGCATGCAATGCACAAGAAAGGGAAGAAATGCTCAAGTTACTTACTGAGTATAAAGATGTTATTGCTTGGAGCAACGAGGAGCTAAAAACATATGACCCTGAGATTATAACCCATGACATCCCATTAAAACCAGATGCCAAGCCTTTTTGACAAAGACAAAGGCCTATTAATTCTATCATTGAACCACTTATAATGAAAGAAATTAAGAAATTATTGGATGACAAGATCATATTTCCCATTCACCATTCTACATGGGTGGCTAATTTGATTCCTATGTGGAAGAAGACTAGAGATATTCACCTTTGTGTTGATTTTCGTAACTTGAACCTAGCATCTCAGAAGGATAGTTATCCTCTACCCTCACTTGATGAGGTCCTACAAATTGTAAATGGTTCAAAGATTATGTCTTTTCTAGATGTATATTTTGGTTACAATCAGGTAATGGTAGAAGAAGAGGACAGATTGAAACCTACCTTTACGACTAAATGGGGAATTTTTACCTATAGAGGAATGCATTTTAGACTGATTAACGCAGGGGCTACATTTTAGTGAGCCATGGATGAAGCTTTTAAGGGATTTGTAAATAAGTGTATAGTCATCTATATGGATGATTTAACTATCTTTTCAAAATATCGAAGCACTCACATTGCTGATTTGAGGTGGGTGTTCAATAGATGTCGTAGGTATGGCATATCCCTTCATCCCAAGAAATGTTCATTTGGGGTTACTAAAAGAAAGCTCCTAGTTCATATCATTTCTGAAGCTGAGATCTCTATCGATCTTGATAGAATTGAAGCTATTCTAAAGTTGTCACCTCCCCATAGTCAAAAAGAACTAAAGTCTTTCCTTAGGAAGATAAATTTCATGCAGAAATTCATAAGTGTATTTGAAGAAATAGTTCATCCCCTTAATGATTTACTCAAAAAGGGGGCTATGATAGAATGAGTTCCAGAGATTAAGAAATCATTTGAAGATATCAAAGTGGCCATTTCTATGACTCCAGTCTTAGTAAGTCCTGATTATGAGTTACCTTTTAAGATATATTCCTTTGCTTCAGAACACTCTTGTGCATGGATCCTAATGCAAAAAAAAGAAAAGGAAGATGAAAGACCAATTGCTTTCATGAGTTTCCCTTTGAAGAATTCCAAATTGAATTATTCAAACCTTGATAAGTAGTCTTTTGTGTTGATCAAAGCTATGAAGAAGTTTTGTTATTACATACTTATAAGAAGTAAGGTGTATGCAATTGTACCTGAACCAATAGTAAAGATGCTTTTGATGCAGAATGAACTCGGTGAAAGGAGAGCTAAATGGATGGCCATACTTCAAGAATTCAGTCTAGAAATTCAACCTATGAGATTAGTTAGAGGTCAAGGGTTGTCAAGAATGATAGCTAATAACCAGGATGAAAATGAAAAGGAATTCAAGTTTGATAGTGAAACAAATGAGGATGACTGAAATAAAATGATTGTATCTGAAGTTGATATCGGTTAAGGTGTGGCTATAGATGTTTGGTATCAAGACATTGTTTATTATCTTCTATAGGACCAATGTCCCAATTGGATGAATATTTCACAACGTAGGGGACTCAAAATGAAATGTGAATCCTACATGCTATGTGACAACAAGTTATATAAAAGGAACTATGAAGGATTTATCTAAAATTCTTAGGACATGAAGAAGCAAAGGAAATCTTAGAACATTTTCATGACAAGTATGGTACAGGACATGGTTCAGTAGAAGAAATGGATCACATGATTTTAAGATCAGGATATTTTTGGCCCTTGATATTCAAAGACACTTTTGACCATGTGCACTCCTACCATATCCATCAAACTAGTGCCAATAGGGAAAGGAATCTGGTGATGCCATTGCAACCAGTGTACAAGGTACACCCCGTTGCAAAGTGGGGGCTAGATTTTATCGATTTGGTTAATCCACCATCATCAACTGGGCATGCATTTATTCTCATAGCTATGGATTACTCTACATGGTGGACAGAAGCAAAAAAATTTAGAAACTACACTGCTAAGGTGGTAACAAAATTTTTGGAAGAACACATTGTTACTAGATTTGGGATGCCATTCACCCTTGTGTGTGATAACTAGTCTCCTTTCACATCAACATTATTGACCCAATGGGCATTTGAAAATTAAGTCATTATCAAGTTCTCTTCAAATTATTACCCACAAGGAAATGGGGTAGTAGAACCTACAAACAAGAACATGATTACAATAATAAGATGATTTTTGAAGGAGAATCCTAGGGATTGGCATACATAACTCGAATATGTCCTATGGATAGATTGAGTAAGAGTAAAAAAATGCTTTGGGGACTTCTCCATACTTGCTCATTTATGGACAAGAACCAGCGTTCCCACTTAACCTCAAGATTCCTATTCTGAAGTTCATGAGTGGATACACTGAAGATGCTAACAAAGTACAAATAAGATTAATGAATCTTTTGGAGATGGATGAGAAAAAGATAGCTACATTGGAGCACATGGCTAAACATCAAGCTATCGTGAAGAGATGGTTCAACAAGAGGGCCACCATAAAATCATTTAGGATTTATGACCTCGATCTATTATGGGATAAGGAGAAGGAAAATTTGGGTAGTCATACCAAGTTTCAACACTTGTGGATGGGTGCTTACAAGATCATGGAAATTCTCAGAGAAAACACTTTTAGGCTCAATTCCTTATAGGGGGATTTTCTTCCCTTGCCCATAAATGGGCAATTCCTGAAACATTATTTTGAAGCCTAGAAGAAACAAAAATTAGTTAGGTTTTATTTTTGCACTTAGTTAGATTTTACTTCTGCATTTAGTTAAGTTTTTTCTTTTTTAGCATGTATGTTTATTTTATGTAGGAGTGTTTACTTTCAGTTGTGTGTTTACTTCATGTCGCATGTTTTCTTTTAAAGTTGTGTTAGTCCCAAGGGGTAAGGTGCACTTTTGATTTTATCTTGAGATATTTCACAAACTAATCTTTGGTTTCAATTTTAGGGAGAGCTATTTCTTTGTCAAAATATTTGGACAACTGTGTGTTATATACAAACTGAACAATGGATGTTGCTTGTAGAAATAGGAAGGCTTTCAGTCCTAAGTTCAGGGTTCTAAACCAACGAGCTCTCAACACTTCAAAAAATTAAGAATTGACCATCTTAGGTGTTGTCAAATTAAGGTTCAAGGCACCAAGGGATGATTCAAGCTCCAATTGGTTCAAATAGAAGGGGTCTTCTCGAAGGGTTGCTAAGATTATTTTTTGGTGTGAGAGTTTCTGAAGTTTTAAAAACCCAAGGGATGTTCACAAAAGATCAAATCCAAGAAATGACACCAATGTCCTGGCTACATAGTCTAAGCATAGTTAGGATACATAAAAAAATTTAAAAATAAATAAATGAAAGAATGGTGTTAGGATTGAAGGATTCTAAAAGATCTAACATGGCAAAAGATATGTTTTCAAACCAAAGTATCGTGTATTCAAAAATTGCTTCATCAAATAGTGACATTGTGAACTACATGGAGTGATTATTCAAAAGTTGCTAGGAATCTAAAAGAATGTGATACCCTACCAAGAGCCCTCGAATTGATTCTCTCATATGGTTAAGCAAGTGATCGATGAATAACCTTTGTGAAGATTCTTAATGAATGAACTAGGAGGGGTGGAAGATTGTATTTGACTTGTCAGAAAACTTTGATATGTTGCATCTTGAAATGTCAAAGGGAATGAACACACGAATAGAACACTAAGCTTGAAAGTTTTGAATTCTAGATTTTTGATTAAATGGTCATCTGAAATATGCCCAAGGTGTTCAAAGTTTGGTTGGTGTTTGACACATGTTGAAAGGACATTAATTGGTGAAGAAATGCCTTGGACATTTCTTCCTTTTTTCGAGGCTATTTGTTGTGCTCCCACAACACACGCCCCATTCCCTACTAGGAATGGGGGCCCCCTACTTTTTCAATTTTTTGAATTCATGATTTGGGATTTGAGAAAATGTTAGAGTCAGAAAATTAGGAAAAAAACCCAAAAAATGAAAAAATTGAAAAAGATATAATATATATATATATATATATAAAATTCAAAAACTGTAAAATTTTCAAAAAAAATAAAAAAATAAATATAAAATATAAAATATAAAACACATTTGCACACCACATATGTGCAACAAAGCGCGCACCACCCACGGTGGGGTGGGTGGGGCTATAAAGCTCCCCCCCACAGCATACAATTTCACTATTTCTTTGACATTGTGTTTAAAGCACTTTAAACTCCTTTGCTCTCAGTTCTTACACACTTAAGGTGCATTCAAACCCTAGGGCACTGTACAGACATGGAAGCACACAAGCTTAGTGCTACGTGCCCATTTTTATTTTCCACCGCACATGCTCAACACTGTACAACCATTTCTTTATTTTCTACCACGTGCTTGTTTAACACCACCATGTGCACTTGGTTTTGCACACCCATTCACATTGTGCACTCATTTACATTGCACCGCGCACATTGCATACACATACCCGCATGCGTCCAAACATTGCGCCATGCCTCGCACCTGCGTACACACCCACTTCACCTCCACCACATTGCGTGCCTGTGTGCACACTGCACCTCACACCCACACATGCACCCACTTCACCTCCCTTGCTGCATGCCTGCATGTGTGCTATGCCTCATGCCGCTCATTTCCACCTCTCTGCACCAACAAAACCCTACTGCACCGCATGCGCCCAGCTTCACTTCCCCCATCATTTTTTATTAAACCCTAAAAAACTAAAAAAATAAAATATAAAAATATAAAAATTTAGAAATATAAAAAATAAAATATAAAATCAATAAATATAAAATATAAAATATAAAATAAAATAAAAATAAAAATAAAAGGACCCAATTTCTTTTTCAATTTTTATTTTTCGTCAATAGTCAATTAAAGAGTAATTGAGTGCTTTTACATTTTTTTTTAGGTTTTCATTATTTTGAGCTAATAAATGTTGTCCTTGTGTCATGAAGGTTAAATGGCATCCACATCCAGAGAGAAAATGGCTCCAAAGCCACTTGTATTCAAGTTCCAAGGTGTACCATCAAATCGAGGTTCCATGATGATCATGTAGAGATCAAAGATACTAATTTGGGGCATACAGTCCTGGGAGAGTTCCTTAGAATCTACAATAAACCCACTAAGAGATCTACTCTGGTATCCGCCTTGATCTGTTCTAGGTTGGTAAGCACAACTTCACATCCAGTATCAATGCAATTAGTAGAATTAATTATGGCACTGGCACAACATTTTGTCCTAAAGGAGAGAGTCGTTAAGAGATTGATAGGAGAAGTGGTCCTTGACCTCCAACCTAACAACATTGAGAGGGTCTCCCATCTCCTGATGGTGGATCAGTTTGTTAGACTCTCCTATGAAGCAACAAAGAGATGGTATAGGGAGCACCCTAAAGAAGCATCTAAAATCATCCAATCCTCATATCTCATTGAGAAGAATCCTTTGGATAGGGTCATAGAGAAAGTGAACATGGCTAGGGGATACATGAATGATGACATTGGATATTCCATCATCCTTTTGAGTAGAGTCATGGGTTTACTAGTAGCTAGCCACCTTAGTGCCTTCATGGTCAACTTCATCAAGACAATGAAGACAACGAGGATGCCACTAGAATGGGCCACCACACTAAGTGAGAACTTGTGTGAGCAATTGGTGGTAGTTAAGGAGAAGAATAAGTTCTATATGACTTTTGACATGATATATCTGCTTGCAACAAGGGTGACAAACTACATTAGTTTGTACAGAAGAGGCAATATGCAGGATCCTAATGCTTGGCCCTACATTGTCTACCCTAAGCTAGTAAAGAAGAAGCTCTCAGCATAGAACAAGGAATATAGAATCGTGAATGATGCATTCATCTTCATAGTCATCTAATTCATAGAAGGTGATTATGTAAAGAGGCTATCTGATGAGGAAAAAGAATAGATAACAGCTCTTGAGGCCTACTTTATCCAATTCAAGACATTCACATATTTGTGGGTAGCTGGTGCCACTGACAACCCCAAGAAGCTCCCCAGATATCCAAGCAAAAAATTGGTGTTATTGAAGATTTCTTGGCAAATTGAGTCTACACGTGAGAGGGTGAAGAGACAAAGGAGACCTTTTTGGACATGGCCCTTGGTTATTGGACCATACTAGGTCAAATAGAAGCAACATATTTCATATTTTGAGTGGGAATAGGAGAATTATCCCCTCAAGGAGTATAGTTTCCCTAAGCTGTATTTTGATAATATCTGAAGAGTGGAGAGTCTGGCTGGCAAGAAGTTCCACCATGAAGATGCCATTGAAGATCATTGGATGAATGCCACAAACAAGTACGATGTCTGCATAAGGGACTATTGTAGGATGACTTTGTATCTAGTAGAGAAGGCTCTCAAACTAGACATTCTAGAAGAAGTAAGGCAACGAGATTTGTGGGAGCTGCTACACCCCCTATTCAACTCAAAAAAAATAGGAGAGAGACCCATCATGAATGTCGAGGTTGACAGGGAGGAAGGCAGTGATATAAATCATCGAGCTAGGCATGTAGTCAGAATGACCAAGGATTAGATCAAGAAGCCTTTTTAACTTGATCCAATACCTGACACTATGATCGTCCATGCTCAAGCCCCCCCAGAGAAAGGTAGATGGAAGAAAATTTCAATTCCTAACTGTGTGGCCTAGTCTACCATCAGGCTAGAGATATTATACCAACTTGACTGACTAGTTGGATACTATCATCCTCCAGAGAGGAAGGGAAAGAAAAAAAGGAAGAGGACCTCTCCTTAAAGGATTCAAATAGAATAGGGTGAAGTGCAAGTACCTCCCTAGAAAGAGGAAGAGAGTGTAAAAGTATCTAAGGATACTGGTGCTTCCCAAGTTCAAGATGACCCTCAATTGCCTCCCTTTGTGCCCAGCTAGTCAGAAGAGGTAGAGGGTTAGAAAGTTTCCATTCCTCCTTCACAAGAAGAGCTAGCATCCCCTTTTTCCTCCACAAAACAAAAGAGGATCAAGATTTGAATGAAGAAAATGAAAAGGGTGACTAGGAGAATGGTGTCTTTTTCATCTATTCCTGACACCATTCTGGAAGGAGAAAAGGAGGAAGAAGAGGAGATAGATGAAGTGGAAAGACTACCCTTGCAGATAAGAACCCAACTAGCTAGAGCCACCAAGCAAGAAACAAGAAGAAGTACCACAAGCATATTGCCATCCACTACAACATAACCCTTGGAAGTCTCTTCTTCAGAAGATGAAGTACAACAATGGGAGGATGAGCAAAGTGAAGAAGGTGATGCTATTTTCAAAATGTTAGATTTTGAATTTATGCCTATTGGTACATAACTAGTTGGGGATAAGATCACAGATACCCCTACAAGTGAACTTCAATAAGAAGACTAGATGCAAATGCCACTAGATTCATAGGTCCTAATCTTACTCCCCCATCTCCACCACAAGTCACAGTGGTAGATAAGGGCTTGATTACTCCTCCACCTTAGAGTTTAAAAGAAGAATAGGTTTAGAAGGAACCATCACAAGGGGAGAAATTGGAACAAATAGTGAATCATGAAGTGTAAAAGGAGGGACAAATAGTAGAGTATTCTCAATCACCTTCCCAAGACATTAAGGTGCAAGCTATAGGGTCCATTGAGACTGAGACCATAGAAGGAGAGCCCTCACAATAGGAAACAACTTTGAGGAGGAATGATAAGGGGAAGGAGGTAGTATACTATACTCCTTTGTCTTCGAGAGGTAGGTCTTCAACTGAGTGCATCTCGAGATGGCTTCAAAAGGAAATAATGAGGAGTACAAAACCTCAATTCCATGCTACTCAGGAAGACATTTATGAGATTGCTAAGATTTTGAATAAACTTCAGTCCCTATCACATGAGGCAAGACCGTTGGCATTTGTCACCAATACATGAGACTAGGAATTATTTATCTTCAACTAAGTGGATTCTAGTAGGTCGTAAGATCACCCAGAACCTTAGAGTCGATTCACAAAATCAGCTTTTTAAGAGAGGAGTTTGAAAGGATTCTTGTCATTAAGCATCGTGCAAAACAATAGCCCAACTTGTCCTTAGGGGCCTTATAGCCCCTTCGACCCATTTGGTTCATTTGAATGCATCAAGAGGGGTCATAGGTTAAGGACCCCTCTCATAGCATTTCATGACAACAAATGCCCATAGGGGCTCTAGGGCCCTTAGGGACCCATTTGGTTGGTTCAAATATGTTGAGAGGGTTCATAGGTTAACCTATGGCTCCTCTTGACACATTTCATGACAACAAATGTCCCTAGGGGCTCTAGGGCCCTTAGGGACCCATTTGGTTGGTTTGAATGCATCGAGAGGTGTCATAGGTTAACCTATGTCCCCTCTCGACACATTTCATGACAACATATGTTCACCCTTAGGGATGCATTTGGTTGGTTTGAATATGTTGAGAGGGGTCATAGGTTAACCTATGATCCCTCTTGATGTATTTCATGGCAACAAATTTTTTTAGGGGCCCTAGGGCCCCTAGGGACCCATTTGGTTGGTTCAAATGCATCAAGAGGGATCATAGGTTAATCTATGATAACTCTCCATGCATTTCATGACAACATATGTCCCCAGGGGCCCTTGGACCCCTAGGGACACATTTGGTTGGCTTGAATGCATTGAGAGGGGTCATAGGTTAATCTATGACCGCTTTCAATGCATTTCATGACAAAATATGTCCCTAGGGTCCCTATGACACCTAGGGATGCATTTGGTTGGTTTAAATGCATCGATAGGTTAACCTATGACCCCTCTCGATGCATTTCATGACAACAAATGTCCCTAGGAGCCCTAAGGTCCCTAGGGATACATTTGGTTGGTTCTAATGCGTCGAAAGGCGTCATAGGTTAACCTATGACCCCTCTCAATGCATTTTATGACAACATATATCCTTAGGGGCCGTACGACCCCTAGGGATACATTTGGTTGGTTTTAATGTGTCAAGAGGGGTCATAGGTTCTCAATGCATTTCATGACAACGTATGTCCCTAGGGCCCCTAGGACCCCTAGGAACATATTTGGTTTGTTAAAATGTGTCAAAAAGGGTCATAGATTAACCTATGACCCCTCTCGATGCATTTAATGACACTGAATGTCCCTAGAGGCCCTAGCGCCCCTAGGGACCCATTTGGTTTTTTTGAATGTGTCGAAAGGGGTCATTGGTTAACCTATCACCCGTCTTGATGGTTTTTTTGACAATGAATGTCCCTAGGGGTACTAGGGCCCCTAGGGACCCATTTGGTTGGTTTGAATGCATCAAGAGGGGTCATAGGTTAACCTATGACCCCTCTTGATGCATTTCATGACAACATATGTCCTTAGGAGCCCTAGGATCCCTAGGGATGCATTTGGTTGGTTTGAATGTGTTTAGAGGGGTCATAGGTTAACCTATGACCCCTCTTGATGCATTTCATGAAAAAATATGTCCCTAAGGGCCTTAGGACCCCTAGGTATGTATTTGGTTGGTTCAAATGCATCAAGAGGGGTCATAGGTTAAGAGGGGTCATTGGTTAACCTATCACCCATCTTGATGGATTTTTTGACAACGAATGTCCCTAGGGGTCCTAGGGGCCCTAGGGACCCATTTGGTTGGTTTGAATGCATCAAGAGGGGTCATAGGTTAACCTATGACCCCTCTCGATGTATTTCGTGACAACATATGTCCTTAGGGGCCCCAAGATCCCTAGGGATGCATTTGGTTGGTTCGAATGTGTTTAAAGGGGTCATAGGTTAACCTATGACCCCTCTTGATGCATTTCATGACAACATATGTCCCTAGGGGCCTTAGGACCCCTAGGGACATATTTGGTTGGTTCGAATGCATCAAGAGGGGTCATAGGTTAACCTATTACCCCTCTCAATGCATTTCATGACAACAAATGTCCCTAGGGTCCCATTTGGTTGGTTCAAATGCATCGAGAGGGTTGATAGGTTAACCTATGACCCCTCTCAATGCATTTCATGACAAAAAATGTCCCTAAGGGCCCTAGGTCCCTTAGGGACCAATTTGGTTGGTTCAAATGCTTTCATGAAAACATATGTCCCTAGGAATGCATTTGGTTGGTTCCAATGCATCGAGAGGGGTCATAGTTTAATCTATGATCCCTTTCGATGCATTTCATGACAACATATGTCCTTAGGGGCCCTAGGACTCCTAGGGACACATTTGGTTGGTTCTAATTTGTTGAGAGGAGTCATAGGTTATCCTATGACCCCTCTCAATGAATTTCATGACAACATATGTCCGTAGGGGCCCTAGGGCCCCTAGGGATGCATTTGGTTGGTTCCAATGCCCCCTTTCGATGAATTTCATGACAACATATGTCCCCAAGGGCTCTAGGACCCCTTGGGATGCATTTGATTAGTTCGAATACATCAAGAGTGGTCATAGGTTAACCTATGACCCCTCTTGATGCATTTCAAGACAACTTATGTCCCTAATAGCCCTAAGACCCCTAGGGACACATTTGGTTGGTTTGAATGTGTTGAGAGCACTCATAGGTTGACCTATGAGCCTTCTCGATGCATTTCATGACAACTTATGTCCGTAAGGGCCCTAGGGCCCCTAGGGACCCATTTGGTTGGTTCAAATGCGTCAAGAGGGTCATAGGTTAAGCTATGACTCCTCTTGATGCATTTCATGATAACAAATGTCCCTAGGGGCCCTAGGGCCCTTAGGGACCCATTTGGTTGGTTTGAATGCATCGAGAGGGGTTAGGTTAACCTATGAACCCTCTTGAAGCATTTCATGACAACATGTGTCCTTAGGGGCCCCAAGGGATGCATTTGGTTGGTTCGAATGCATCAAGAGGGGTCATAGGTTCTTTTAATGCATTTCATGACAATATTATATTTAATAATAATAATAACCATATATATTATTATGTATAATAATAATCATATAATGTTACTATATATATTTAATAATAATATTTATCATATATATGACTATATTATATTTAGTTATAATAATAATTATATTTATAACTATATTATATTTAATAATAATAATCATAATCATATGTAATAATAATAATGCCTACACTTCCCAAAATTTTCAGATACCCAATTTCATATTGAGTATCCGATTAGGCTTGGTATTTACCAAACCTATTTGGTCAACCCAAAAAATGTGTTTAAGAAGAGTTTCATTGACACTTAGAATTCGAGTAGCCATTTAACAATATTATTTTTATTAAAATTAAATGAAATGAAAAGAGTTTTTTAATAACACTCTCAAGATTCCATCCATATAATTTCTGTCAAATTCTAAGTTTGATAAGTATTTATTAGTTAATTTTCAATGAAGATGATTGTATAGTGTTGATTGACATACTGATTGAAAGATAGCTCTAACTTTCAAATAGTATAACACTTTTTAAATCCAAAAGTTGTGTCACATTCTATGCTTTTCCTAGCATAAGGGAAAAAAAAAAATTTGGTAAAGTTTTCAATTAGTAAAGGTGGTTAGACATGGGAGTTTTTTTAGTCTAAAAAAGTTTTAGTAGAAAAATCATATTTAATTATTTATTTAGAATAAAAATACCCAAAAATATGCATCGCATCCAGGCATGAGTCTACTTTTTATATCTATAATTATATTTAAAAATATTATCATTTGATTTTGATTAAGGTGGTTAGACATACACCTACTTTTTTATTTTTTCCTTGAAATTTTTATAGTACTACATTAAAATCCAAACTTTTGACCAATCAAATAATTTTTTCTCTAGATAAGGCCTAGTAGTTTAGAAACTACATTAAATTTTCTACAAATTATTTTCTTACAACTTTTTGATATAAAGTCTAGAACTACTTTAAAATTATGTGTCAAGTTGAAATAACCCTAATTTGTTGGTTTTTCACTACCACTTAAGGCCATAGTTTGGTTGACCATGATCTTGCACATACCCACTAATCACCAATATTTTTGCTTTATAGATGTGTGCATGTCCTGTTCTTTCAGCAACCTCTATATAATCTTAAACTTGTTTTGGTATAGATGATTTTTATGTGAATTGAGATGCTTATAATTGGAGTATTTTCTTGTAGAGATGATTTTTATCATCGATAATGCTATTTATTAATATTTTCCCTATTCTCATTATAGATCTATTTGTTTCATGTATTTCTGATTGATATTGGTCCCTACCATAATCAATGATTATATTGTTACTGGTGATGTAAAGACATTCCTAACTGGTCTTGTAAAATAACCGAGGAGAAATAATGCAAGGTTAGATAATATATGATTAGTTTATAATGTGAATATTAACGAGTGTTAAATATTAATAGATTTATATATTGTTTTAAATCCAACTATCATGCTACCAAAAGACATCTTGATTATTAATGTTAGATGTTCTTTTAATACAATTGATATAGGATCTACAGCTTGTAAGCAAATCATCCTTCTTCCACCAACGAGTCATTCAATTCAAGAAAGACCATGTCTAATGATATCAACACACAAACATAATAGGGAGACAATTGCTAGACTGTGGTCTAACTTAAAAACAAAAGGTGATGGAAAATTTTATTGTCCTTGCAAAATTTTTAAGGGCTTAAAGACTCGAAGATATCTAATCAAAATAGCCAAGGAACATTGTAGGTAACATGGTCACATTGAAGGGGGAAACAAATTTCATCCATTACTATGTATTTTTAATAATTTATAAAATACATAAGACATGATTTGATGATAACATCATGGTCATGGTTAATATAAGGTCATCATTTTGATATAAGCCAACCACCCTGGGTTTCATGTTATGGACCATGACAATTTAGAGAATGTGGATTTCAAAATGAGGGAACATGGAGGTGTAAATATAGAAGTAGAAGGTAACAATCCAATTGAAGAAGATCACGATGATGAAGAAGATCATAATGATCAAGATAATGATGATGATGATGATATTAATGTAAACCTTGATGTACCTATACTTGAGAAGGCACACAAGCCCTTATATAAAGGCTCCCAAACAACTCTTCTTGTCGTTGTATTGTTGTTGGTGAACTTGAAGGTTATGAATGGTTTATCCAACATAGCAATGACATGCATGTCATCCTTTTTCATTTTTTTAGTTGTAATTCTCTTACAATTAACATTAGGTGAATTGTGTAGCAATTAAATATTCTTTATGCTAACAAATTATATTTTTTGTCATAGGTTGATAGGTGAGTGTTTGTTACCATCATCAAACATTCTACCTTTCTCGTACTGAGAATTAACTGCTATTATGAAAGATATTGGAATGGAGTATCAAACAATACATGCATGTTTGAATGATCATATTATATATCATAAATAGCATGAATTTGTCACACAATGCCTTGTTTGTCATATTAGTAGATATTGATCAGATCAAATAACAAAAAGGTGCCTCGTAAGGTTCTTTGAGTTATTCCCATTATTCCATGTCTGCAAGAATTATTCAGTTGCAATAACTTGGCCCATTTTATGGATTACCATGCATGCAATAGAAGTCAAGATGACATTATGAAAATGCCTATGGATGGTTCAAAATTTAAGGAAATAGAGGAAAAATGGCTACATTTTAAGGAAGAACCTCATAATCTCAAGCTTTCATTGGCAGTGCATGGTGTCAATCCATTTGGAGAGATGAGATCTACTTACCCGATGTGGCCTATTTTTGTTATCAACAATAACATTCCTCCTTGGATGACCATAAAGAGGGAGCACATAATGTTGGCACTAATTATTCCAGATATTTTTCATTTAATAGTCATCCAAATTACTTTATTATAAATAATATGTCAAAATGGTTATAATAATTATGTAATTTTTTTGTTCATTCAACTAGGTAAGTACCAAGTTAAAGATATCAATGTATATATTAAGCCCCTTGTCGATGA
The DNA here is from genome assembly GCA_028749045.1 of Cupressus sempervirens. Lineage (NCBI taxonomy): Eukaryota > Viridiplantae > Streptophyta > Pinopsida > Cupressales > Cupressaceae > Cupressus > Cupressus sempervirens. The sequence continues at coordinate 511,591,964 of CM053792.1, read as the reverse complement.
GTTGATGGTGTTATGGAATGGGATCACTATGTATGATGTCTCTAGACCAATAGGATAAAGAATTTTAATTCCATACAATGCTTGTATGGACAATAGATGATGCCCCTGGGCTAACACAATTTTGTGGTATGCTCTTTTCTTAACACCTCTTTTTTGGTATGTTATAGTGCTAACACAAAGTTACTATATTTAATCCAATTATACATGATCTTGTAGGTGTTTAGACAAAGGGAAAAATTTGCATGTCCAGTTTGTGGTCCAAAGATGAAATCTCATGATTCAAAAAGTTTAGGAAAGTAGGTGTTCGATGAGAATAGACACTTTCTCTATAGAAATCATAAGCACCAAATTACTAAAAAACATCTTTTCAATGGAAAAAAAGAGACTACATCAAAGCCACAGAGAATGACACCTTGCCTATGGAAGTTGGAATACAATAAAATAAATCATAGAGTTAATCTCATTCCATCTGATGGTTTTTTGTTTGAAATTCATATTTTGATTTTATTTACTAATGATGTAATTGATGCTCCTGAAGGTTGTTAAGGCATTAATATCCAACTTTCAAAAGAAGTAAAAAATTATCCTACGCAATTTAGTAGGTTTTTGTACTATGTGCAACTCTCAATTGTGCATTTGTTTGATCCTATGCATATTAGAAAGAATGTAACAGAGTCATTATGGAAAATCTTGGATGGAAGGTGTGACAAAGACAAAATTGTCAAAATTTGTAGTGACATTGAAGAATCCAACCATGCAATGAAAATTTTCATTTGATCAAATAACAATCAAGACCAAATTGATACAAGTGCCATTGGTTATTGTCGGAGCAACAGAGCAATGCTATAAAAGAAGTTATAAAAAAATATGATTTCCCACAAGATTTGTTGCAAATATAAATGATCTCATATCAAAGAAAAGTGAATTTGGGTCAGGGATGAAAAAACATGATTGGCATACATTTATTAAGGTAATTCATATTATTTTTTATTCACTATATATTTTGTATACTATGCATAGTTTTCATTGCATTCTTTTATAAAATATTGATAATCTCATTTTACAAATATTGCAGTACATTCTACCTCTATCTGTCCCACACCACTTCAAGAACAACATCTAACAAGTTATGTATGATCTTGGAAAATACACGAGGTGGTTGTCATCAAAAGAAATCAATAAATAAGATATTAAATATTGGAAGAGAAAAATTCCTCATCTTATGTGTGAAATGCAAAAGTGTCTACCTCTAGCTTTTTTCAATGCACAAGAACACTACCTCATACATCAAGTTGAAGAGATTGAATTGTGTGGACTTGCACCAACTTGGTCAATGTGGATGGTTGAGAGGCACTTGAAATTTTTGAAAGGCTTGGTTTGACAAAGAGCACATCTTCAAGGTTCTATGGTGGAGAGATATATGGTATACCGGACCATGGTGTACATTAGTGAATATCTTCCTAAGTTTGTAGCAAAGATCTATGTAGATCGTATTTGAGATCTGAATTCCATTAACAAATTCAAAGGGGAGTACTTGATGGGAAAAGGTAGATTGAGGAAAGTGAAAGGTAAATATAAGATGTTATTATAGTTAATTAATTGCAAATCGTCAATATAAGTTATTTATAATTGGTGTATTTTTTTAATACAGTTGGTTGAGAGTGGGACGTAATACATTTGTGTATAGTGAATAATCTTGATTGGATGAAAGTATGGATTGAATGATGTCAAAAAAATTGTTGATCATTAACATGGGAAGGTGTTGCTTCATTGGTTACAGAAGCTCATTGTAATGGAGATTCCAATGTTACACTGATGGTAGTTGTCTAGTAAAGGGTTTAGGAGCTGGATAGGTATGTATAAATTTATTAAAATGATCATCATTCATATGTTTCATATCAACTCATGATGCAAATAATTTTCACATGCTTCAAAATTGCAAGTCAAGCATGACAAAGCTATGTACTATCATGGCCACAAATTTTGCATAAAAAAGATGGATGACACTAAGAAAACTTGTGATTTTGGGATAACTGCTATTTTCAAGGTCACTAATATATCGATAATCTAGGAATGACATACATCCTCAATAATCTAAAAATTGATATTATGGAATCTTGGATGATATAATTGAGTGTGACTTTAACTCCTTCAAAGCAGTTCTATTCATCATCAAATGGTACAAGCTATGACTAAATCAAAATGATCCAAATAGAACTAATATTCAACATGATAATGAATTTACAATGAGTGATACAAGGTCATTTGAGCCAGTTGGAGATGAGCCCTATGTTCTTCTAAGCCAATGTGAGCAAGTGTTTTATTTAGAGGTTCCACATAAATAGGGTTGATCATTTATTGTTAGACATGAACCAAGAGGAAGACCGATAAAGTATAATGTTATGGAAGAAGATGTTGAAGATGATGAAAAAGACAATGATGTTGAAGATCAAGATGATGGTGATGATGATGATGATGATGATGATGGTGATGGTGATTGTGATGATGATAATGGTGATGATGATAATGGTGTCGATGATGACGATGATGATTGTGATGATGATGATGATGATAGTGGTGATGATGATGATGACGATGATGATGATGTTGATGCTGATGAGATAGATGAAGAAGATTATCAGTGACATAATTGAAATGTACAAGGTATGTGATCAATGATTCCTACTATGCTTTGATCGCTAAGCACATCATACACCAATTTTTTTTTTCAAAACCATATGTGCAGATATAAACATTAAGTACAACATGTCCAAATTTTTCAAGATATACATGACTCCTAATAAGCTCTAATTGTTAAGTACAACATGCACCAAATTTTTCTTTAAAAACCATATGTGCAGATATAAACATTAAGTATAACATGTCAAAAAAATTTAAGATATACATGACTCCTAGTAAGCTCTGATCATTTCAGATGCAGGTGTCCTGAAATAAATTGAGTTAAATGTTCATGTTTTCTTCTAAGTTATTTGTAGCTAACTTAAGATAAATGATTATCATATGTAGGAAATTTAAAACCTTTGGCAAGGATCGTGCACAATGACATGGATCAGCAGGTATAAGTCAATAAATAGACATAATTTTCTTATATTCTTCTATTTTAAATAGATAAAGAAGAACCATTTAGATATGTAATTATATAATCACTTTAGACTTAGTACATTTTATATCTCTCACATATAGACAAAGAAGAATCGTATGCATGGGTCATGACTTGATTATTCTATGTATACTATTTAATTATTATCAAAATTCTCTAGTAGTTGAAGCATGCACATGACAATATCTCATTTGATGGATAAAGGGACCACCAAATAGGTACTTGTTAGATCTATCTACATTGAATGAGGGAAATGAGGGAATGGTAGATGAAAGTTCTACATGTACTACGACTAAAATGGGGAGATCAACTAGAGATCAAAAGATTAGAAACAAATTCAATAAATGCATGCAATTGTTCCTTGCTAAAGTAGTGTCATTTTATTATGATGATGAGAGAAAAGGTAACATCAAGGTGCCATTTTGGTACACAAATATTGAGAAAGAATGGGTACCTAATAATCTACCTCCAATTAACACTGATTTTTGTGTTAATGAGAGGTATATCACATAGCTCCATCCTCATTACATTGTTTGGACCTATTTTCTATGGTTTTTACAAAAAATTTGTTGAATTCATGAAGTATGTCAATCCTTGTTACAATTACAATGATTAGATGCAGATTGTTCAATATAAAAAAAGTATGCCTAGGTATGCACTATCAACAAATTATATACAATGGAAAGAAAATGATCAAATTAAAAGATTTGATATATACATTGATGGGAGACCAAAAGAAATAGGTAATATTGTGGGTTTTATAAATAGTAAGTGAACTTCCGCAACTAATAAGCAACCCAAATTCATTTTTGAGGCATGTGAGGGGAATCAAGTTTTTGTATGTGTAATAAAATCAATAAGTGTAGGGGAAGAATTGCTAATAGATTACCATTTAAATCACATAGTTACTATCATGAGGGTGGTAAGTACTATATACCATTTTATTAATAAGTTTTTTTTTGCTAAGATTACTTGGCTGAAGTTTTTATATTTAATCTTTGTCACAAGATGATATGGATCAAACATGGGATAGAGGCCATGAGGATGCTCCTTCTAACCATTCTTTGGCCATAGTAAACCTTATTGAAATTTTACAAATTAGATGGTTGAAGAATGATATATTATTATCAAGGTTGCACAGGGATGTGGGGTACTTTGGGTACTTAGGGTATTGGTACAACTATTTTTCATAATAGGGGAAGGGGATACATGGTTATCAAACTTAATTTTTAATTATACTTTTATATTCATAGAAAATCTGAAATTATGAGTCATGAAAAGTTTTTTTTAAACAAGAACAGTGATAAAGTTTGCTAATGTAATTTATTGTTTTCAATTTCAGATTGTTGTAGGTTTGTAATATAATATATGATAACTATTTACATGCATAATAGAGAAGGCAAACTTAAAACATGAACAAGAAGATCATAAATCATATGATAATGACATATTGTAAATGATAAACTTCTGACTTGAACAGTGATAAAGTTTATTGTTAATGAATATTGTATCAAAGTTTCAAACTGATTAGGTATTGAATTAAGCTTGATAAACAACAAGTTGATACACAAACAAAAAACTAAAAAAATAATCAGAAATCTTAATCAATATCCTTAGCTATGATGTTCTCCATCAAGTACCCAGTACTTGGGTATGTGGGTATGAGTACCAGGGGTGTGGGTATGAGTACCCATGCAACCTTTATTATTAGGTTATTTATTTAGGGTTTTGGATTTTTCATGAAAGTTTTACTGATATTTCTGTCACAAATTGATGTTCAAGATCAGGGAAGAACACTTACAAGAATAGAGGCAACTACTACCCCTTCTGATGAGGATATCATAGATGTCCCTAATTTAACATACAAGATGAAAAAAAACTAAAAAATGTGAATATAGAAATAATGAGCATTTTTGATGATCTCTGAAGTTTTTATATTTAATCTTTGTCACAAAAAAATATGGATCTCCCATAGGATAGAGGCCACAAGGATGCTCCAGCTTCCCCCATTCCTTAGTGATGGTAAACCTTATTGAAATTGTACAAATTAGATTGTTGAAAAATGTTATATTATTATTTTATTTTATTTAGGGTTTTGGAGCTTTTATGAAAGTTTTATTGATATTTCTATCACAATTCCATGCTTAGGATAGGGGAAAAGCGCTTGCAACAACAGAGGCACCTACCCCTTTTGATGATGATATCATATAGGTGCCTAATTTAACATATATGATGAGGAAAAAATTGAAAAAAATCAATTTAGAAATTATGAGCATTTTCAAATATCCAAATCCAACGAAGGATGTGCTAAAGAGGCAGCAAAAATTGATGGCCACAACACACCATTTTGAAGTAAGTAGTAATGAATCTTTAATTATAACAAAAGTTCAATAAAGGTTAATTTAATGTTGTGGACTAAAATATGTATGTGTTCTTGTTACAAGATTTTTTGCAAACTCAAGTGCTTGGTCTAGGACATTGAGATGAGGCTAGTACTAATAGAGCTCCGACTACCTCAGGTAAAATAATCCTTAAAGTTGACAAGTTACAAGGAATTTTTTCTTTGATCAAACATTCAAAAACTTCTTAAGTTAACTCTTAATTTTATTATATCAGAATGTCTTTGCTAACAATGTATTATTCACTAGGTCATCAAGTGTAGGAGACTCCTAGGAGGTCAACAGAGGTCTATCAAAGATTGCCAACTGTAATGTCGGCAACAAGGGCCATGCAAATATTGATGCCTTCATAGTCTATGCCTGGTAAATCCTTGTTTTGCTATATTTGGTTTTGCATTAGTTATGATTTAATAAATTTGTACTTTAATCATGGGTGCATCTAGTAGCAGATACATTACTGATGTCTGCAATGCTAGATACAGATCATAGTACATGTATTGGTGATAATTCACCACCATTTCTGAGATCTACCTGTGTTTCTAGCATAGGAGCTATGTTGACATCATCATTGATTGGCAACAATGAATTGAGGCCTTTGAAATGTCCTAAGCTTCTAAGTACTTTAAAATTATTATTTTTTATATTGTAATATGCATTTACCTATTCATAACAAGTTTTGGATTGACGATCCCATGACATTTTTTGTTGTAAATAATTGCTTTTATAAGATGCTTTATGACCATGCACTGAAGATATTCAGGCCCACCATACATATAAGGTACAAAAAATTTCTTTTGGTATATTCAAGGTACACAACTTTAGTTAATTTTTCTATCTAACAATTTTGTGTGTTTTCTTAAAAGGTGGAACTTGCAAGAAAATAATTAAAAGATCAGTTCATTAAAGATTTAGAGCATGAGTTTGATAATACTTTTAAGGAGGAGAAATTTTTGGAAAAAGCTGCAAAACATGTAAACACTGTGAGGGACTCCTATAGAAGGAGTCTTGTCCACAATCCAGAGTATGAGCGTCCTCCCTCTATTTTAGTGAGGGATTGGAATTACTTCATTTTGGATGCAAAGGAAAAAAATGGATGTTAAAAGAGAAGTTAGACCTGCAAATGAGAGAAGAAGGTGTGCAATTGTATTAACTACTAGCACAATGCAATAATGCACTGATTAGACATCTTTATATCTATATCATCTAACATATTTCAAACTTTTCATAGGTTGTAGCATACGTCAAAGGAAACAAAGGCCAAGTTGCAAAAGATTAGGTAGCACAAACTTGGCTCTGGTGGATATTTGAAAATTAAAACATGAAATGTAAGTAGGAGTAAATAAATTCCTAAAGAAGTTATTTATAAAATGGAAATAATTTTGTTTGATCAAAAAATGTAGGGCTCTGAATTTAATTTAGAGGCCATGAGAGAACACCAAAAAATTGCCTTCAAGGAAGGCTATCAAGCCATGGTTGAATGCCTATGCCAAGCTTTCATTGGCCCAACTCAAGAGCCCCTTGCATCATGTGAATAGGTAAATATACAAAAAAATATATATGAGAAATTCAATACTTGAGCAACAATCTATTTGATAATAATGTGTGCATGACATTGCAATGCAGCCTCCTAATAGTAACAGATATCCTACGCCACATGATAAAGCCCTTGATGTGCATCATAGTGCCAATGGAGGTGTTCATTTTCTATTTAAAAATAAGTATGTAATTACTAATACAATTTAACAACTTAAATTGAACTTGGTGTAAAAAATTTTGTGTATATTTTAGAGGATACAAAATGTCATGTTGAATGAGTGACATAGGATGTTTAGACTAATCACCATGTAGATCATGTGGCACATTCAAGTAAAGAAAATCTATGTTTTTCTCATTTAAATATTTTTTGATTTATAGTTCTTTTTCTTAATTAAATACATGTAATTCACTAATATAAATGGTTTGAATTTAACTCATGATGCAATTGTTTTTGCAGCAAACTTCCCTTTGGTGGAACAACCACCTATTCTTGAATATATGAGGAGGAGACATGCATTGGCATTAGAATTAGTAGAGGAGGGGAATATGAGGACATTGATATTCCTCTTACAAGATTCTTTAAAAAAAAGAACATTAAGAAGCCCAAAAGGAATTGATGTTAATGAATTTTATGTGTTGATGAATGTTGACCTGTGATTATAATTATTGAATTTTATATTTCAAAAATGGTCGAATGAATGAATGTTATTAGATGTTACTGGGGAATTTAGAGTGATGTTGGGGGGGCAGGCGGAGGAAAATGAGCTTTTTAAGTAGAGAATATTAAACTATTCTTGAAACCAAGTGAAGCTCAAACTAAACTAAATAGAAATCAAATTTCTAAGGCCAGCTATCCATGGAAAATATCTCGCACCAAATTCTTTAACACATGAGAAATGGCTTACTTGTCCAAAATGGGCTAGGTGATAGTTACTCTAGCAAAAAGAATAGCTAGTCACAACATTGTTTGGAATATGGTTGGTGTCTGGTTTGGGATATCTCAAGACTTTCTCTATCCTCCCCTAAGTGTTGAATGTAGTGTTCTAATAATTGAAGGCCATGAGTTTGAAGAATATGCCATTGAGGACATTGAGGAATCGTTGCCATCTACTATCAGATTGGCCATTGGAGGTCTATCCATTGCCTTCCATGCCAGTTAAAAAGTCATAACATTTTTGAAGGACTAGAATATCTATCTCTCTCCTAGTTTTTAGTAGATTAGGGATGAGGAAGATGTAAAGTGTTGTAGTTACTTTCAGTTTTAATATTTTTGACTTTGTTAGACATCCTTTATATCAAGCTATTAGCCATTAGGATTCCACATGATGATGAGGTTTTCTACTCATTTGCATTCAAATCAATAAAACTTAGTACAAAATGAAAACACTTGTGTAATAATTTAAGGACTTTTTGGATACTTCTTGTCATCAAATTTTGCAGAGAATAAAAGATGTTTGTAAAGACATTCAAGAATTTTTTTAAGTTACCCAATTATTTTCCAAGTCAATTTTTTTAAGTCTGTCAAGGTTTTGCCAAGACTAAGTTTCCCAACTATGATTGGAAGATAAGTGTCATACATGAACACCAATTGCTAAAACATCTAAAACAACCTCCATTGTCATCATTAGGTAGACTTTAAATGCACATTTGTAATGGACATTTGTAAAATAATAGATGCAGGTTTCCATAATAGATCAAGATAATCATACTACTATTCCGCTAACAAGGGTACTATATCCATTTTGAGAACTATATATTCCACTATGAAAATACATTTGAATTTTCAACCCAAGGATTTAGGACTTGAAATGGTTCAGAATAGTATGTGCATCAAGTTCCTTTAAGAGTCTTAACACCTATGTAGTAGGAAAGTAAAATGCATGAAAGGAATCTATACTAGTGATATAGAATAGTAAACATACTTAGATTATCAATAGAGAACTATAGAAACTATAGAAAAGGGAACTCTAAACTATGACAATTTTCAACAAGTGTTGCAAGAAATTTCATAGTGACTATGTTGCAGTACTAATACAGTAAATCTATCTTAAATAGAAAATTGCAAGAAACAAATCTACTCTACCTAAATCTATTCCACCTCCCAAGTGGGCCCTCTTGGTTGGATTCAACTAATTAAGTACACAATAGGTTATCTAAAATCACTCTCTCATTAGAATTTTTCTTTTGTTACATGATTGAACAATTTGTAGAGAGCAGAGAAAACAACTTTAGAATCTCTAAATCCCCTCACTAACTCTAACTTTCCATATTTATAGAGGATTGGAACTTATTGCAAAACATAACATAAAAACTTGTGAGCAAACATCATTAGTAGAAAAATGGTAGGATGTCAACTGTGACTTTTAGAAAATTGATTAAGTAATAGAATAATGGTCTACAAATAATGTAGCAAGTTAGCTTTCTGAAATAACTCCTTTCACGGATGCAGCTTATCACCTAGAACAGACCTTACTTTCTTTGTGCCACTTTTACATTTCCTAAAGATTAGAAACATTCAAATACATACAACAAAATTTCTACTCTCATTTAATTATTAAAACATAGCTTAAAACATTTATATGAAATAGTGCACTTTATATATAATATTAAGCAAGGTATGTCATATCCCCTATCCATAGGTTTAATAGGTTCTAGCTACATTCAACATAAATTCACAAGACATTTAAAACAAGTATTTTAGAAATGTTTTTCTCATGGCTCAAAGAGTAAGTTCAGACTATGTAACAACTATATCAACTTTGAGACATTAATATGCCTCATCAATAGATATAGAGATTTAGCATGAGAGCATGACACTATGAGAATGCCCTATATGAAACATATAGATTAATTAAAATGGTTCTATTCTTGGTATTCTTCTTTGCCTAACACTTAATATCCATATTGTTTTTGCATTCTTACATCACGTCTTCTATCTAGGCCTTAGTTTCTTGTGTTGTCCATTGGACTACCTAGGATCCATGTCACCTATCATCTATGCCTTATGTCCAAAGAATCCATGACTCTTTTCTTTTAAAATTGGGAATTGTCTTCTTTGCAATGTTGCATGGTACTCATTCCCATACCCCTATAATGTGCACTTAGATACTTAGTGGGTACTCAATGGAGAGCATCATAGCTAAGGACTTTGATCAAGATTTCTTATTTTTGTTTGCATATTAGGTTGTCATTTATCAAGATTAATTCAATATATAATAAATTTGAAAATTTGATATAGTACTAATTAACAGTAGGCTTTATCACTGTTTGAGTCAGAAGTTTATCAGTTACAATATGTCATTGTTATATGATTTATGATCTTCTTCTTCATGTTTAATTTTTAAAGTTTTCCTTCTATGTTATGCATCTAAACATTTAACATATATTATTAGTAAAAATATATTGTAAATCTCAAACCAAAAAAAAAACATTACATCTACAAATTTTATCATTGTTCTTGTTTTGAAAATTCATTGTCATGACACATATTCTCAAATTTTTTATAAAATATTAAGTTATATAACCCCTATCCCCTATAGTGAAAATAGCCCTAGGTGTACCTGTACTCGAATTACCCAAGTACTCCCATCCCTATGCAACCTTCCTCTTTTTACTTCTTTGCTAGGTAGCAATGTCCTTATATGCTAGAACAAAGGGTTCATGCACATGATTTGATTTTCCTTGTTCAATTTAGTTGGATCCATATTTTTGTTGTTCCCTAAATAATTAGATGCAAACTTTTTTTGAGATTGGTTATGTTGAAAATGTATGCCAACTCACCCATTATAAGAAAAAATCATTCAATAACTGACCAATTACTAAATTTATTTAGAATCTAGATGGTTTTTAAATAGGTTGTAATGGTCAACCAAACAAGTTGGAGCAAACTTGGATTTCATAGGTGTAATAAGCTATGGCATTGACAAGGCCTACTGTAGGAATCAACAAGAGGATGTAGTCACACCATTTATAATGAAAGGTTGGGAAGAAAGGGACGTCATATCTGCCTTGTCTTTGGACATATTTATTTTAGTTTGTACCCTTTAATTCCTTTTTGAGGTTTTCCAATAATTCCTATCATTTATCATTTTTTTTATTCTACCTTATGTGTGCCTTAAGTATATGAGTTGTCGTACTTGAAACTAAGAACCTATCTCAAAGTTTTATTTGAAATGAACAAGTATTGCAATTAGATGCAATCATGTTGTCTTTGCATGTAGCATATGGAGATCCTTAGTGTGCACTTGAAGATCCTTTAGTCCTATAAATGTCTAAGGGGTACTTGTTTGTAATCCATGGTCAAATTTTGTGGCACTCAAAGAATTTTTTAGTTCAATATTAACTAGCTTTTTTTCACTTTAGAAAGAAAGATTTCCAGTTCGATTATTTTCTTTCATGATAGTTTTTATACCTTTGGATTTTGTTCAGGAAGCTTTGAGATCATATGATCTTATTTTTGCTCCACTTAAATGAGAGGTTTGATTTAGTAGGTTTTTTTTAGGAAGCTTTGAAGTCATATGATCTTGTTTTTTAAAGCTATTTACACACCAAAAGTTACACAACTTCTGTGAGAAGAAGATGAGATAGGGGTCACTGCTATAAGTGGATTGGAAATCTTCATAAGGTAGGCCATGGGAAAATTTGAACTCTTTACTAGCTGTCCAAGTAAGGTTTCTCAATTTCACAGCACAAGCAATTGTATGGGGTACATTTGCTACTAAATTTATTTCTCTGTTGGTTTTAATATGGTGTTTGAACTAATTGCAACACTTGAGAAAGTAATGAGGGAAATAGTTTTTAGAAATACTTTATCACATAATGGAGATTGTGAGCTGCTATTATATTTAGCTTGTCTATCATATTGTGCCATTTGGATAAGTTATATTAGACAATCTTTTTGGAGTTTTCCATATAAATATTAACATATCATATTATAAGAGAATGTTAATGTTATCAATTCTTTCATTGAGAATGTTGTGAGTATAAAAGGAGCACTAGATCAAGATTGGATCTTATATGTAACATGTTCAAATGGGGAGGATATAGCAATAGGCTATTGAAGTGGGTAGTCTATTTGAAAGTATTCAAGCTTAGTTTGTCTGCTACTTTATAAAAATCAGCAAATATTTCTAATTGAATGAAGATTTTTGCAACTAAGTTTATTCTTAGCATATTTAAGTGTTATAACTCATTTGATTGACTTTGTTATAATGGTTATAATTATATCATGTAGGGAGTTTCCAATATGAAGCTTATCTTGAGACTAAAATAGCTAGTGCCTAAGAACAATATTGTTATCTATGAGGGGAATTAGAAAGCTTTTGCTCATTCTCTTCGATGATGTGGTAGTATGATATTAACTATTGCACATAAAGGTAACAGATTAGGAGGACAATATAGACTCTCTATAAAGAGAAATAATTTACAAATATTTTCTTATATATTATTTTATAGCACTGGAAAAGTTGTGTAAACAAACAAGATGGAGATACCTTTATCAATTTCTCACTATTGTTTGAATGGGAAATAGAACTTCCAAATCTTGAATGACACACATCATTCATGCCAAAAAGGAAAGTATAAAATAAATCTAGTGAATGTTAGGGTGATCATTTTATGGGAAGAAATTCATTGTTCAAATGAAATTGTTTATAATTTGAATCTTCTTAACTCCTTTTTGTAATACTAGGCTAAACTTAAATTGGGATTCTGACAAAAACATGGCATGATAGTAGATTTAGAATATTGATATTTTGTTGATTTACTTGAATTTGGAATCTCTTATTTGGGTCTCATGATTCTATCACTTCATTGTCAAAGATATATGCAGTAGTTGTTGGACCACAAAGATACTATGAGAACCTAATTTAGAGTTGACATTACAATGTAACAGTTTCTTTTGCAAGATAATTATGTGTAATGAATCGATACATGATCTGAAGACACCAAAATTGCTACCATTATCAAGGTGAAAATATGTCTATGTATTTCACATCATGCAACCATGTAGAGCTAATATTATTGTTCAGTGAATTGTATCCTAGAAAGAATATGTACATGGTCACAAAGCCAAGTTCAGCAAAGCACAAGGGTTGGATGAGATTGATGTTTATAGAAGTGTATTTAGATTACTATCCACATAAGACAAACCATGATAATGAAAGAGCTATCAATAGAGCATTTCTCAAATTTGCAACAATATTGTATGTGTAGTATATGTTTTCTTTATAAGCTTTTTATCAATCCATGTTTGAATTTTTTGCTATTGATTGTAGCAACATAGAAATTAAGAGGAGAAATAATTGCTAGATATATTTGAGCATGTAATAGAGATTTTTGTGTTGTTATTATGTTTAACCTAGGTATCATGTTGTAGTCAAGGAATTTCTTTGAAATTTGTCTTTTGAAAATTCCTCAAATCAATAACTTTTTGTGCTATAAGGGGGCATACCACTTTGACCTCTCTGTCCTTGCCTAGCAATATTCTTGGTATGTCAATATACCAATGTCCCTTCACTAAAGAAAATTTGTTAAATACACATGGGATACCATTCAAAAAAGGGAAAGGCCATTGGGGGAAAGTAGTGTCATCAATGAGCTCTAGAGCAGGGCTAATATTCATCAAGCTTCTCTAGACTCATATAATACCTTGCTTGATATAATTGTTCAACACAACAATCCATGAATGGAAACACTCAAGAAATATACATGATAGAGAGTCTATGGGTAACATCATTAAGAAATTAACTTGCAATCAACCATGCAAGTCTAGATTCTAGACTCAATGTATCTAACCTAAGAACTCACAAGCACAATTATATATATATATATAAACAGAACTGAATGTCGCAATTTTGATGCAAAGGAGCATAGCATTTTGACAAGGATGTTATACGTGCAACATGAGTTTTGACCAGTATTCATGGCAATTTTGACACAAAAGAGCATAGCATTCAATGAGGATGCTATACATGAAACATTAGGTTTGACCAGTATTATGTTGCAATTTTGACGCACAAATGCAAAGCATTTTGATGGGGTTTTCATCAACAACCATTGGTTGCATAGGTGGAAAGTGTAGTACACAATGCTTGCAAGTTGAGGTAGATATCTTGACAATAGTTCCATCAATATATCTACCATAATAATGTCCTAATTTTGACAAATGTTTAGGGTGTTATAAAATTGAGAAAAAAAGATTGATGATAATGTTCATCATTTTGTCGACATATTGGCATCAAAATTGCAACAAACCCTCATCAAAAATTAGGTCTAAATTTTCTAGTGTCATTATCATCAAACAGATGTCATCCCATGGCTTTGAAAGTTTATCTCTCCTAAATCCTCCCCGGTACCAATCAGGCACCTCATGCTCTCTAAAGAAACTGGACATGCTCACCTCATCTACCACCTTTGTGATTTCTTTCCATTTCCTTCCCTTCATCTCTAAACCTGTTTCCATAGCAATAGATCCTTCATTCACCTAAAAAGAGATGCCATTAATGGTCACCCGACTATCCTTCTAGATAGTGACAAACTATTGTGAACAATTTTCATCGTACCCCACCATGGCCTATATGTAGGGGACAAAACCTCCTTCGTTAACCAAAATCCAAGTGACCAGCCTCTTTGAGAAGTCCTCCACTTTTGTGGGCTCCAACCTATTTAGGTCCCCACCCATGACCGCTTTCTCCTTAACCAAATCTCCTTCCACAATCTTAGTAATTCTAATTTTCACCCATAAAATTGCCAAGCCAATCCTAAACATAGAACAACCAATGGATAAAAACTTGAAATAAGAATGTTGTTATGGATATTGAGAGAATGTTGTTTATTTATCAACTTATATTGATATTTTTAAATCTTGAATACAATTTAATCTAGAAAATCTATATATTATGAAATGTAGATAACATAGAGAAATAAGATTCTTATTACTCAATTATGAACCAATATTGATCAATTTTGATGCGAGATGGGTAAGTCAAAAAGTCCTAAAAGACATGCAAAGAAAGAATGATGCCTCCAAGGACATTGAAGATAAATTTCCAATAAAGTGTCAATTTTTTATTGGTGCAACTTTGTTAGTAAGAATGCCCATTCATGTATATATTATTGACATAGCTCTTCCATAAATACAAGTTAAATGAGATGCAATACATCAAATTTGAAATATGTTATGGGTATTGAGAGGATGATGTTTCTTTGTCAAATTATATTCATATTTTTAAATCTTTAATACAATTTAATCTAGAAACATCTATATATTATGCAATGTAAATTTTTTGTATGATTAGGATATTTATTGATAATTTGTTACTTAATTAGCAATCTAAATCTAATGATTTCATTTACCAAATTTTCCTTCAATTTTAATTAAAGTCTATGACAAAAGAAAAAGTTGAAAAGTTTGTTAACATTTCACTATTTTCATATATTTTAAAATGTGATTAATAAAGGCTTAAAAATAGGCAAGCGCCTACAACACAACAATAACTTCTAAACCTCTTATGTGGGAGGTCTTGGGTTCAAGTCTACTTGAGATAAACACTCAATAATAATGATTTTTTCTTTTATTAAAGTGTTGAAAAGAAATACAAAAATATAATAACAAGAAAATAGTTAAACATAATAATAGAATCATATCTTAATAATAATATAATAATATTAATTAGAATATCATGATAAAATAATGATTAATCTAATATTAGTTACAAAATAATAGTATACTTTTTAAGTGGAATAATAAACATGTATGATATCTTTGGGCTTGTTTTACTATATTTCTCTAAAGTAGATATGCTAGTATTTAAATATCTTAAATTGAGATATCACATGGATCTTATAGTTTATATAATTTACAAATACATATTCTAATATTAAGTGAAGTATATGTTTTAACAAACAAATTTAGCACAAAAAAATGAGGTCCTCACATTTATATTAAGGGGTTTAATATTGCCCCAAAAAAGGGGCTTTTAATTGTGTTAATACTTAATGCTAAAGATTTGCACCAAATACAATGCAATGGATGTTAAAGTGACCTATTAGGAGAGCTAAGGGTTTATTTGTTGCTGTAAAGGTTGAAGTATGTAATGGAAATGACTAAATTATGAAGGATGTAGATCACTTGTGATATATAAATTATGTTCGAATTGTCTTAATGATGAGTCTAGTACGGGTTAAGCTCCAAATGACCTTGGAATGGTGTCATTGCATACACATCTTGGACACACAATTTTAATGTTTTGACATTGGAAACAATATAAATAAACTAGATAGAGGTAAGTTGATTTGGTCCAAGATTTTTTTATTGAAAATACTAAAGTATTATTCCTCAACTAGTATTTTCATTTAAAACACTATAAAAAATCTTTAACTACAATTTTGAAAGCATTTTCACTTAAAATACTATAAAAATATAATCTCCTACTAGAAAAATGATATTTTTTGATTTATTGATGAAGGGTGCTTGCCTTAATACAATAAACACATAGCAAAAAACAAAGAAACAACAACAATTGGTGAGAAAAAAATATAGGATTTTTATTATTGCTGCAAATGCAAAATTATATAATTTTGAAATACAACATGCAAACCCACATGAGAACCTTCATTACAATAATCTATAAGATAGAGTTGCGAACTATCACCCAAAGCTATCCTAGACAATCTATGTGCCTTCCTTATATAGGCAATTTGATGTCGCATGGGAAGTTTCTACACATCAAATACTAACCCTTGAGGGCAACCAACCCTAAAAATACATATAGAGTTGGCCTAATACAATCTTGACATTTATTTTTGAAATTTTGGTTGGCCCAACTTCAAAAGACCATAACTTGTGAACTGTTGACCCGATTGGCTATTATAAACCCATTTTGAAATTGTCAACTTCTAATTGAAAGGGCCTTAACTAGGCAAGCTCTAAACAACCTCATTTTAGAGCCCATCCAGAGCCTCTAAAGCCTTCAAAATTGAGCCTGAGATTTTTATACAAAATTTTCATGCAAAATTTTCATACCAAAATATTGCAATAACTTCACAAATACTCATGATATGAAACTGAGCCTCATTTGATCACTAATATATCCAAGATGAATTTCCACCTCTAAAATTAGGAAATTTCAAGCTTGTATGACCGACTTACTAAGTAGCAAGCCTCCATAGACAACATCTCTGCATTGGGACAACCCTTATTAAATAAATATATATAAAATATTTTTGGGTGATGTAAGATTTCTCTTACACTTAGGATGCTCCTACATCAAATTTACTTTCACATGTTCTAAATAGATTGAAGTGACAATGAAAGATAGACCAATATTTTTCTTATAACACATTTTTTCTCTACTAGGGATCTTTAATATTTTTCATCAATAGTTTAAATAAGAAATTGATTGATGTAACTAGAAAAGTAATGGCCTCCATCCATGTACACAAAATCACTTCCACCCAAGAGTGGGTAACATTATATGTTTGAGTCACAACTTGACATAAATGACAATGATTACAATGAACAAAGAAATACCTTTTATTTGAAAACCCAAGAGTATTATCCACTCTTGATACATTAGAGCCTATTTATAAGTATGTTGTGTTGTCACAACAACACTATTTGTGTAAAATTATGAAGTAACTTGCCATAAGAGAGTTTATCTTTTTTGAATCTATACTTAATGAATCATTTTTTGTCATGTTTTATATTTCTTTTAGATTAAATGAAGTCAATATTGTATTTTCATCACCAATCCTCAACTTGTATAGAATAAATGACACTTTTAAAAATGGGGGATAAAAGCAGTGTTCCATAACTTGCGATGAGTCATGCAAATTTAGGTTAGTCATGGGAAGTGCAGTTGCTAGTGGGTTTTCATGACCCATTTCCATGACCTAGCAAGTCATATTATGACTCACTGGGTCCAATTGTCACGACCTATACATATTACACAAAGAGGTTTCTTTATGTTAAAGCTACAATAGTTTATAGTAATGCCCCTAACTTTAACAATATACGAAATTAATGTAGTAAATTTGCATCAATTACTAAGCTATAACTAGTGCAAGATGCAAAACATAGCTGAAAAAAAAATGCATTACAAGTTCAATCAACTACAATACTATAGAGATTGTCTCAGTGTTATTTTGTATACAATTTTCAATATTATTTTCGCATGATTTTTTACTCCTAAACATGGATCTTGTATTTTCTGAAGGAAGATATATAGATTTCATACAATAGTAACTATCACATGTATACATATATATATATAGACACACACACACACACACACACACACACACACACACACACAAATATCTATGTGTGTGTGTGTGTGTGTGTGTGTGTGTGTGTGTGTGTACATCTACGCACACACATATGTATATACTATATTCCTTGACTTTTGTGATGGATGCATGTTTATTTATGTGATCAAATTAGCTTTTTATTGATGACATTATAGTGTCTTTAAGTTGTATTCAATAATGGGTACACAAGACAAGTTTTTAGTCATTAAAAAATATGATTTTTCATTGTGCTAAGTCATATTTGAGTCATTAGCGAGTCACAAGTTGAGTTGACCTTGTCAAGTCATAGACAAGTTTGAATCATGAAACTTTGGTCAATAGTAACATGAATGATCAAGCCTCCACACCTAATATTAGGTAAAATTGGACATTTAAATCCCACTTCCACCCACTTCTAGGGCCAAATGTTTATGAAAAGTAAAAATATACTTCTAACATTTTCCTATTCAATAACACCCATCCAAAATTTCCTCATGAAGCATTTATATTTGTTTTGTCTTATTTTCAACATAAGGTTAGGTTTACTATGTTAAATATCTAAAAAATATCAGGGTTTCTAAGTTGCTAGATTTTTTAACACACAACATGTTTGCACTTTTAAACAAAAATGTGTGAGGAGAAATAAAATATTTATAATCCGGTTTTTGGGGTTTAAATCTAACTGCACATCTTTAAAGCTTGGACATGCTTACAAGAATGTATTTTTGACAAAGAGATTAGATGACTCCAAATTCATGAACTAGATAGCTCTATTTGTAGTTTGAATGTGTGGTGGACCATAGTGGTGTGGTATGCAACTCAAGATAAAATTATGCAAGACATCATCCTTCAAACAAGAGACATGTTGGAGTAAATGAATATCAAAAGTTATATTATGCTTAGATGGCTTGAAATCTATTTATGTTTCACATTATTGAAATTGGACATGGCTTTCATAATAATTTGACTCTCAATAGTTTTACCTTGTAGTTGAGACAAATGTGACCATATTTCACCAATTGAAATACACACACACACACACACACACACACACACACACACACACACACACACACACACACACACACACACACACACACACACACACACACACACACACACACACACACACACACACACACACACACACACACACACACACACACACACACACACACACACATATAATTAGTAAAACTTGTCTTATTTAGGAAATACAATCATTTCTCCATTAAAATATCATGGAAGAACTCAATAATTATCCAAGTGTAATTATCCAAAGCATTGATTTGTGTAATTATCCAGAGCATTGCTTGTCACACTTAAACTGATTTTTTTTGGCCTTCCATCTCTTATTACTTTTACTTGGAAAATTTGTGTTATTTTCATAGGTGGTGGACCCATCTTGTCAATAGTCACCATAGGCCTTCAAGGATAGTCATTTTGTTATGTTTAGGAGTCAAGAATCAATCAAAATCTATTTTAAATATTAAAGAAATAAAAATATTAATAATGTCATTAGCATTAATATAACCCTAGATATTTATTCTCAAATCACTTAATTCATCTTTATTGAATATTATATAGTTTATTTGAATCTAAGGTATATGTATTCATATAACTTGCTAATGTTTATTTGACAATGATTTGACACATGAAACCTTTTTTGAGTGATATGTTTTTATATTGCTAAAAATATCATTATTCTGCTTATCTAACATTTTGTTTAACTAGGAGATGAGCTTTTGCATATCATTAATTAATTTAAAAAGATCTGATCATTGTCATGACTATAGAATAAAAGCTAGGTCTAGTTTAATTGTAGTTATCTGAAGTTTAATTCCTTTGATTCTCAAATACTTATTTTATTTATCTAACATTTTGTTTAAAATTGTTGATACTCACAATGGCCCACCTTGGAACCAAGACACCCAAAAATTTTACCTATAACACCTATATCTCTCAACAATCATAATTAAATACCACTATCCATGACATGTGAAATCACTTTCCATAAGTCCCAAGGTAGGAAGACAAGGGTTGACTTGTACAAACTATATCAAGAGTCAAATCATTAAATGAACTTCATATAGAGCCATTATTTTCTTTTGAACAATATGGAGAATGTAAAATAATCCATACACAATTATTGAAAAAGGAAGAGACTCAACTACAACATCCCTTATTATAGTGTGAAATTATAACTTTTTGAAAATTTTTAGTTTGTAGTGTCTACAACATTGAACAACTCTATAAGGTGGCTTCAAATCAATTTTTTTATAGAAAAGGTAGTATCAGTTTACACATAAAAATTTTGTACTATTCAATGATTATTATTTTAATTATAAAAAAGAAATCGTATAGACTAAAAATAATAATAAATCAATTTCTTTTCACTTAAAAATAATATAGTATTTAACTATTATTTACAAATTTGTAAAATATTGGATTACAAGTGTATCCGTTACACCTCCTTCTAAGTACAAGTGATAGTGTATGTTTAGGTAGGACAGTTTTACACATCTCTAACAAATATTCTATTGATTAAATAAATTATAGAAATTGAAAAAAATAATATTTAAAGGAAAAACTAAACTAGTATAAAAATTATAATTTAAAGTAATTTGAAAGCTAAAATCTAAGTCAATTTAAAAAATCAAAAGTTTAATAAATAGAGATCACAACATAATCTAATGTGGAGATCACAACTATTTTTTAAATAAATAAGAAAAGAAAAACAATAGTTAAAAGTGGATATTTAAAATATAATCTTATGTGAACAAATTAGATTATTAATAATTTTAAATTTAAATAACATAATATTTACTAAAATCTTTTAAATAGATTCATAAATATTATTTATTTAAATTAAATTTATCAAATATGAAAAAAAATATTTAAATAAAATCCATCAAAAAATCTATTATGAAAAATTAATAAGATAAATACAAAAATATAATTTTTTTAATCTCATCTCTTATCAGTGCAAAAACATGTGAATTTTAGTTTAATACCTTTAAACTAAAAAAAAAAAAACTAAACTGCAATGTTAAGAGTCCTCCTTCTTAGTCCTCATTAATGGAGAAATTTCAACATTGTTTGGTGCTTCTCAGGGAATTTGGTAAGGGGACCCTTTATCTCCCTATTTATTCATTAACATGGTGGAGGGTCTTGGCAAATTTATAAAATCTCAGGTGAGGCAAGGTCTTATCCAAGGTTGAAGCTAGAAAAATAATCATCCTTCCTACTCTCATCTACAGTTTGTGGATGACACGATATTGATGGGCATGGTTAGAATCAACGAGGCAGTGAATTTTAGAAAAGCTTTGGATATCTATTTGAAAGCCTCAAGTCAGAGAACTAATAATGATAAGTCTTCTATTTATTTCTTTAATACTCCTCAACTTATTCAGAGTAGGATTGCTAGAATTCTTAGATTTCAAATCGGTTCCCTTCCTTTGATGTACCTTGGGGTTCCTTTGTCCTTGGGATCTCATTGTAGAGGCTACTGGCAGGGGATTTCGGTTAAATTTTGGAGTAAGGTTAGTCATTAGACTTATAGATGATTATCTTCTGTTGGGAGAGTGGTTCTCTTAAAGACTATGGTGTAGTCTCTCCCCATTTATAGGTGTTGTTTTCAGGTCCCCCCTTCCAACTTTGTGAGGGATTTTGATGCTTTATCTCAAAAATTCCTTTGGTCTGGCATCCTTCTATCCTCAAAGTGGAGCCTTCTCAAGTGGGAGTTTGTGTGTAGGTTGAAGCATGCTAGAGGCCTAGGTCTTAGATTGATGGCTCTTGTTGTCACGACTTTGGCTGCCAAGTTGTACTGGTGGTGCTGCAACAACCAGGATCAAGATTGGGCCAAGATTCTTGCCCACAAGTATTTTCCTGGTGTTGATTGCCTTGATGTGCCATGACTTTCTTTGGTGGGTAAACGCTCTTGTATTTGGGACACTCTTAAGAAGGGAGCCCAAGTTATTAAGGAGGGTCTCTTTTTGATTTGTAACAGAGGCTCGGATGCTCTATTTGGTAGGACTCTTGGGATGACCATCCTCCCATTCTCTCTAGCTTTCCCCAACTTCAGCCTCTTTGCCATACTTTTACTAATGCTCGATGGTTTAAGGTGGAGCATTTTAAGACTACCAAGCATTTGGGTCAAGCAGAGGTGACTTGCTGGAAGGACCCTTAGGAGTGGCCTGTGGGTGGCTCTGATGAGGATCATGTTCTTCTTTCTAAAGCTTTGAAGAGTAGGTTTTGTAGCTCCATTAATGTGAGGAACATTTTGGCTTGGAGTCTTAGCCTAAAAGGTAAATTTAGTTGAAGTGCACTGGTGGAAGAAGGTTTGGAATAACTTTTCTTGGCCCAAATGTTATTTTTTCTTATGGTTGTTGGCTCAAAAGAAATGCCTGACTTGGGAGAATCTTCACAAATGAGGTTTTCAAGGACCTTCTGCTTACTTCCTTTGTTCACACAATGAGGAGTGTACCTCTCACTTTTTTTTTCTTTGCCCTTTTTTGAGAGAGATATGGTATAAATGGTGGGAGGCTTGGTGTTAGGTTTTTATTCATGCTACCTCTCTAATTGATTTTTGAGAAAGCTTGGGAAGACCTCTAGCGAAGACTTCTTTCTTGTAGGTTGTTTGGATGGTTGGGCCAAGTTTCATTCTTTGGAACCTTTGGCTAGAAAGGAACCACAATTTTTTTTGTAACTCCAAATTAGGAAGTTTTCAATTGTGGAAGATGATTCTTAGTAGGC
The DNA here is from genome assembly GCA_028749045.1 of Cupressus sempervirens. Classification (NCBI taxonomy): domain Eukaryota; kingdom Viridiplantae; phylum Streptophyta; class Pinopsida; order Cupressales; family Cupressaceae; genus Cupressus; species Cupressus sempervirens. The sequence goes on along the minus strand of CM053792.1, from coordinate 511,568,864 downwards.
TTTAGGAGACAATTTTTGCAAAGTGTGATATATTTGAAAGTATTGATCCTACTAATCAAGCTATTGTGAGGAATTTGAACTTGGGTGATAATAGACAGGGATGCCTATAAAGACTAGAAAGAACTAGAAAGAAAGGAACAAAGGGATTTGGCCATATCCCTTGTGAATGGAACAAAGTGGCTATTTTTTTGGTGAAGTGGGCTTTAGAGAATGTGGTTGGTTGGGATATTAGTGGTAGGGATGAGTTAACTTCTGAGTATTGTGGGATCATTGAGCAATTTTTATTGGAAGACAAGAATATGTAGTGTTGTTGTGGGTCTTTGGCCTTTGCTCGATAATTTGGATTTGATTGAAAAAAAATTTACCCCTTTTTCCAAAAAAAAAAGTGATTGGGAGAGAGTAAAGTGAAGTGTGGAGTTGGTGCATGTTGCATCAAAGTGATGGTTTTAAAAAATAGGGAAAAGGAAAGAAATTAACAAGGCATTCTAAATTTAGACAACCAACATACCTAATTATATATATTTCCTTTCATTCAAAATAGCTACATTCATTCTGCATTCAACATATTTTAGCACTCACTCCAATTGGATTGGTAGAAGAACCTTGTTCAAATTTCTATTTCATCTATTACCATTTCAATTTTAGCCTAGTTGAAGTATTAAGTTCCTGGTGAAATTAGTACTTACCGTAACTTTTCTACCGTGCATAAAATGGAATTATTGAAAAATTTAAACAAATCATTTTCACATCCAAATTTTTTTGTTTGATTTTTATGTGCTTGAATAACACTTCACTTATTTCTTGATAATCAATTAGTAGATTTAATGATTATATCAGTAGAATATTTAAGTTTCTAATAAAGAAAATCAACAAGCAATATAAGGCCTCTAAGTAATTGGGGAAAATTCAAATGAAAAATTGGCCAAAATGGGTGTGAAAGTGACCTATGGTTGGGTTATATTTAAGTATTTTTTGCGCATACCCTATAATTAAAGCATTCTATGAAACCACATTTCTGATGCATGATATCAAATAGTTGTCATGAGCACCCAAATTCAAAAAAGGCAACCCGCACTTATGATTTTTCTTCTTATGGTTTTAATTTCAATAATTTATCAAATCTCCAATTGAAATCTTATTATTATGGCTACAACATATTTTTCCCTAAAAAACAAGTTAATTTGAGGGCCACAAAAAACATGAAGTCTTTATTATTAAGAAAGCATTTGGAGAGCAGAGATGATGATTTGTAAAAGGATGGCAAGATGGACTCTTATGAGGATAAGTAGTGTGGGATGTCTGAGAAAATATGATGATGTGGATAGGGATCAAATTTTATTGAGAAAATGAAAGAAGTTTTTCAGTGTTTTATAGATTAAGTAGTCTACGGAATCTTAATTGGAGGACAATTCAAAGATAAATTTCTTATTTCTTACTTTTGTAATTTCTTTTTTGTTAATTCATTACAGAAGAGTGTTCTTAATTTGAAAATAATATTTTCTTCATTAAGTAATAATAATAATGATATAAATTTTATAATTAAAGAGCCTTTTATATATTTAATTAAGTCTATAGGCTTTTTAAATTATGACACACAATGATTGAAAATTTGTGAAATAAACTAAAAAGGGTGGAATGGCCAAATTTTTTTTGCATGGAGCATGCAGTTTTGATTCTTCACACATCAATGTTAGCTATGGTTGCAATCTAGTTTCAATTATTTGATGTATTGGGTGATGTTCTTGGGCCGTTACATGTTAAATTATGGGAAATATGCCTCAAGCATGTTGTTGAATTTTTTTTCATGTTCTTAAAGGATTTTCTACCTGTAAAGGTTATTGCAATGATATTTAATTGTAATTGTCAAAATGATGATGGAAGTGGAGAATGTGAGAAATAAAGAGTGTTCTATAGTAGAAGTGAATTATTTTAAGTCTTCTACTCCTAGATATGTGATAAATGTAATGTTCTTTTGAAGGACCATGAGGTTTCAGTAATTTCCTCATGTTGATCATCTATCTATAATTTCTTTTCTACAACTCTACATGTGTGTGTCTGAAGGGAGGAAATTGTATGGCTCATACAAAGAAGACTGAAAATGCATTATTTATCCTACAACATTGATAGTACAATATGAGGATCAACCTATGGCTTCAACCTCTAAAAAATAATCATTAGCCAAAGCCATAAACCCCTAGCAATTTGTCACAACCCACTTTGTATGACTCTTCGTATGTAGCATAATGTTGTTAGTTTTTGACTTAGTCGATTAGGTTGGTTGACCTTAATTGGAGAATTTTATCTTTGCATCAATTTTTGTGAGCTAGACATTAAGTCGCTATGTGTTTGACTTAAAGCTATGGTTGATATATACTTAGTTCATATGTGTTCTAACTATATGGTGAAGACCTTATTTGATTTTGAGTATTGATTGACTATGTATGACTCAACTTAGTCGAATATATTTTGGTACATTGTTTAAACTTTCATTTGTTAATGTTTTGGATGAATAATTTCATTTGACTATCACTATGATAGTTATTACTTAGTTTTTCGATTAGATTGCATAACGATTTTTGCCATCAACGTTTTGAATCACACTACATGATCCATCATCAAGATGAAAGAGCAAGAGATGTAAAACACTATTTTACATCTCTTGCTCTTTCATCCTGATGATGGATCATGTAGTGTGATTCAAAACATTGATGGCAAAAATCATTACACAATGTAATTCAAAAACTAAGTAATAACTACTATGGATTGTGGAAATCTAATTGCATTAATATCATTATGATAGTCATAATATGTTTGATCTTATGAGATTTCGACATGACAGTTAAAATTGTGATTTTAATTACATGTTTATATTTGATGATGCATGTTGAATGTTTGAAATGCATATGTAAGATGTTATTTATTTATTATGATGATGACATTATTGACACAATGGGTGATGTTTAGTTTGTGAGTGTGCAGGTACTGAAGGCAGAAGGGTGGTTGAGGTAGAGGAGTTTAACTCCTCAATAAGGTTGGCCTGAAATTTGCATGGTGTAGTCATGTGCACACACACATATTTATTTTATTTTGTATTAAACATGTTCTCTTGTGATTTTAAAGTTAGTTTGAATTAGTAATTAATAGTTTTCAAATTCTAAAACTTTTTCATGAATTAAATAGAAACATTTGATTTTACTAAGTAAATGTTAATTTATTATTGTTCTACTATTTTGACATGTGTTGTGGGAAATGAACTATTAGTCTATTTAAATTTTTTACCACATTTAGCACCTTTTCATTTAGCTTCTCCAACTAAATTATGATAGGAATTAAAAACTTACTTGTTTGTGGCATAAAAATGGGGAAAAAGGGGAGAACTATGAATATTTTTAGGAGGAGGAAGTGTTGCTTGCAAGAGAAGTAGATCATGAAAGCCAATTGGAAGGAGACAGACAGAATATGAGTTTATCTACCAATGGAATTGTTCATGATTGTTTGAATTGTTATTACATACTATCTGCGGTATAGAGAAATATTTCTGAATATGAAATCTATTACTATCTTGTAACCCCAATAGGCAATGAAACTACACCACATTTTTGCATCACTATTTTTTTTGCATGCTAAGAAATTTTCCCTCAAAGCCTTTTTCATCTAAGTGTACCATTCAATCTTTTAGATTTAAACATTAGTACCCCTTTCTCTTATCTGCATTGAGTCATTATTTTTCTTTTTCCTAATTCTATCTTTATTAAGCACATTTTAGATATAAGTGTTGCTATATATCACTTTGAGAGAGTGACTTCTTTCCTTATATTACTCTTTCATAAATTTTGGTTTGCATATAACAATGTTTTGGCATGTCTATTCATTGCATCTGAAATTAATTAGAAAGAGCTCCTTTGAATCTATGATGTCCATTATCATCTGAATAGCAATAAAACCATTGAAATAAAAATTTCCTTTGATTATAAGAATCCATTAACTTTCTTGGTGTAGTCTGAGGTAGAATTTGGAATTTTTGAAGCTTATGGTGGAGTGATCAACAAGCCCCTTTACAACTTAAAGAGCTTGTGCTAAATGAAATAAAATTAACAACCTTTCCACTTTCACTGGAAATGATAATGTCTTTTGGAAAAATCTTTTCATTGCAGGAATAGGATGTGATAATTCAATTATGTTTGATGGGGATTCCTTCTCTAAGTTAGTCAGGCAACTCACTAATCTTAGGATCTTGGTATTGCACAATTTGATGTTCTTAAGATGATAATCTAAGATAATGATTGAAGTTTATAAGATTAGAAAACATCTAAGATACGAAGTATTATTTTACAATCCAATTGAGACATTAATAAGATAGAAATCTTGATGAATTGTGGTTAAAATCTTTTAAATGAAATCTTAACTCTGAATGTAAAGAAGTTTGGAAGTAGTGATATTTGAACTTTACTTCTTATTCTTTAAAGAAATTGTGTTAAAATTTGACTTTTGGGAAGGGTGTTGAATGTGGGATCAAAGAGGAGGGTAATTATTGGAAATCCTATATTGTTTTCCCTAGAAATTACCTACCAATCTTTTACACTTAACTGGTTCATGATGGCCAAGTTTAGTAAAACAATTATGCATATGTTTGAAATGCAAGATTAAATATTTTGTTTTTCCTTCCACATCCATGTGTATGCTTTCTACAAGGCATATGTCTAAAGTAGAATTAGGCACTTGGCTACACTAGATCCTTTTGATCCAATTGTGTTGAGTTGCTAGCATTCTTGTGCCAGGGTCAGGTAGTTCTTTTTAACTAGAGAACCTCAGGGAGCTAACCACTCCATGGTTGGGTGCTAAGCACATCTAGACCACTCTTTTGTCTCATGATAGTAGATGGAAAACATTCCAATGGCTTTGAGATAGGACTACATGAAAATGGACACTAAGGTTCAATGGATTGATATTTTATGCATTTTATGTTATTGTACATTTATCTCATTGACCTACTCATGATTCTTTATGTTTGGCATACAGGTCAACATACTTATGACAGATGTTTGATGTGTAGACTTTATGACTTTTGTTAATTTATGATATCGACATGTGGTCGACAATGTAATATCAAATGTATAAAAATATTACGACGTTATGTAATGATGATATGTGATATCAATTTCAACTTGACTAAATATTGTTATGTAATTTCCAACTTTAATTTGAATTTGGAATAAGTAATTATGCTTATGAAGTCAACATTTGACTTTTCAACTTTATATTTCTGCAATTTATGTTTGTTTTGCATATGTGGCAATGTTAGTGGTTTTCGGTTCTTACACAATTAAAGAGTCCAACTTCTTAAAATAGGGTTTTATTGGACAATATATTTCTGGAATCAAAATAGAAAAAGGTTTCAATTTATCCCTTTTTCCATATCTTTAACTTTGGACAATTTAAAAGTAACGCAACTTAGTGTTGGGGCTCAATGAAAACTGGACAAGTCTAAAAAATATCTTTTAATAAAGAACCCAGTAATGAATTGACTGAATCATGGTAGAAACCATTAAATTGAACAAAATTTAAAATTTCATAATCTATTTGAAATTTGGTAGCAACTTGGCAAAGAGTTGATTCCATTATTATTTTATCTAAATAAATAAAATTCTAACATTATTGAACAACCAATGCATCTCTCCCCAGATAGTGTACCTTAAAACTATTTAGTCAGTTTGATTTATAATGTGCAAGAGCTTGTGGATTGGAAATATAAGAGTGTAAATGGTTGGAGAATACATGCTTGGGGCATGATTCCCATGTCACCGTGCTTCTAGGGGCCACCAAATTACTCCTTTAGCAACAAGATAAATTGAAGGTATTCTCCAATCCCATCTTTTTAGATTATAGGATAGTATCACTAGGGTTTTGGGCAGATTGGCAATGAATGACTTACTTCAAACTCTGTCAGGAATCAAAACCAAAATATATTGAAAGTTTCTAGGCTTGTAATGTTGGAACCCATAAAGTTAGCTTTATCTTTATATCATCTTAAATGGATCACAATGCAAGAATATGCATAGTTTAAGGAAAGCACAATAAATACTTTTACATATGGCACAATTTATATGCTGGATAAACCTTCGTGACTTGAGGCTCTATACTTCCCCTTTGGCTAATGGAAGTGTCTTGTGAACCTTGTAAGGGTACTATAAGACTTATCTTTCAACCAAAAAAAGGAAGGGAAAGTGTTTCTCATATGATTATTGAAGTTGCACTTGGCAATGTAGAAGCTATATTTGGAATCTATGTTGCACATGGAATAACAAAAGATACAATATCTTCAAGCTTGGGTCCACTTTTAGATGGTTCATGTATTTTTGAAGCTATTATAAATATTGGGCTACTTACAAGGATAAATCAAACACAAAAACTCTTTCTGGCAAAGAATTAGTGTTTTTCATTTATCATCGTCTCCTTTACACAAATTCTTATTTGCAAAGACATTGATTTCCCATAGAAAATTTCTTAATAAATGCCATTTGAACTTAAAACATGTTGATAATGTTGTCCTTGACTCTAGTTTTTAATGGAAAGTTTCCTCCCATCTTTTATGTAATTTCTTGTGGGATATTTATGTCTTTTTACTCAAGAATTTGTGGAGAGGAGATGAGGATGAAAAAATGTTATAAGATTACTATCTAGGAAATGGTTTCCAACATGCCTAGGGATTTTATTAATAACTTTTGTATGTGCTATGTGTTGATCTTAGAATGGTTTTGACAATTGAGTATCAACACACTTAAGCTATTTGCTAAGTTCATGCTAAGCTAGTAACATATGTTGAGTAAAATATGTACAAGTACCGAGTTGCAATATGTGCCAAGCCAAAAATATAGTAAGTGTTGAGTCACTTAGGTGCCAAGAAAATAGACATTGTTGAGTGAGTATATGTGTCGAGTGAACAATAGATGTTGACCATGTTCAGGTGCTGAGCAAGATAGAATTTTAGTAAGTGTCAAGCATCAGTAATCAGCAAGCACCGAGCAACACAAAATCAACATAAGAGTCTGTGCCTTCACAAAATAAGATGTAAACCATTTTGCATGCTAGCTAATGGATAAGACCAAATCTATTTAATTCCCTATGTAATCAAAATGCAACCAATCAAATAATTGGAATGTTAAAGAGGCAAAATGGATGAATCTTAGCCATAGATTCATACTTAACCCTAAGTCATGAAATCTTTTAAAGGAAATCAAAGCCCCATAATTCATATGCCCTAAATGATGAGAGTGTGATGCATGTGAGAAAAGTATAGAAGGAGTAAAAGGGGTGAAGTGATAAGAGGACATTCAAGGTGACTTGGTAGAGTAGGAATATTGCAAGATAAATTAGTAGAATAGATAATCAACAATATAAGAGCTTCATATAAGATCAGTGAGGATAAAATTAGATAGAACAAGAATCTGAAATCTGAAATATCATATTGTAAGTGATTAGGTCAAACATTCTATTATACTCTCTAACAATTGTTGTAGCAGAATGAAATCCTATGGACTTAAGTTGGTTTAATAGCCATTGTATAAATCCTTTAACAGAGTGGCATTCCAAGTGAATGTCTTGTAAATCCTTTAGATAGGTGCACTTCTAACAAGGTGTAAAAGCCTTTAATAGGGAAGGCCTCTCATAGGGTAGACCATTGCTAATGGTCAAACATTCTAACCTTGACAAGTTACATTATTACTATAGTAGTAAGTTGTGGGTGTCATTCCCACCCTAGTTTTGCATTCTCATTTTGGAGGGTTTCTAGGTGATCAAATCTGGTGTCAAATGTTTTTCATGCATGCTTTTACTTTCATGTTATTTCAATATGTTTTCATGCATGTATTGATTTAAGTTAAGAAGCTTTAAAGGTTAAATTCTACTACTTTTTATTCACCCACCCCACCCCCCCACCCCCCCCACCCCCCCCCCCCCCCCCCCACCCCCCGCGCCCCAAAAGAAGTATACTTCCCACCTGTAAATTCCAACAATTTGTATCAAAGCTAAGTTCTCATCAAGAGAAGCTTTACAACTTAGAGAAAATATCTTGAGATGGAAGTTTACAAGTTGGGAAAGACTATTGAGAATCAGGAGATTGAGATACATCTCTTACTGCAACAACTAAATGAAGCTAGAGATGCCTTAAGGAGTTTTCTAAAGAGAAGGAAAGAGATTGCCATGGCAAAGAATGACACCCAATACAAAGAGATTGACACCTCAGAGTTATTTGTAGATAGTAACTCTTGTAAATTTGATGAAGCAATTGTAGATCTCATGGACAAGAATAGAGCACAAGCTAAAGAGATCAAAAATCTCAAGTTGGAGCAAGAATAACAAGCAATATTTCTATGTGATGTGACTGAGCAAAAGAAGAAAGCTATAGAAGACAAGGTCATGATTGAAGAAGACAAAAGAATCTTGGCAAATAGATTGGAAGAAAAATTGGTGGAGCTATCTAGGATCTCAAATATGCAGTTGGACACCCTAAGCCATATGATGAATGCTCATCATGAGTTGAATGTCAAGGACATTGAGATAACTACATTGAAGTTACAACATGAACAGCTGCAAAATGACCTAAAAAAAGAGGAGTTTGCTGGAAGTTTCAACAAGCCAAATGAAGCCATCAAGTACTTTGAGCAACTGCTAAAATCCCCTAGATCTAGTAAAGACAGATCAAGATTGGACTATACAAGCACTGAAGAAGGAAAATCATCCAAGACTACTGAAAAAAGGAATAACAAAGGTAAGAATTCCAAACCCACTTGTCATTTTTGTGGTAAGAAAGGGCATACTACTAATGTGTGCAGGACCAAGACTACAAATTAGCATGAAAAACCTAAAAACATGGGTCACTGTCATAATTGTAATAAGCAAGGTCATTAGGCACATGACTTCAGGACACAAAGGTTTAAAGGGCACTATTACAATTGTCAAAATTATGGACATAGAGCCTTTAAATGTAGATCTAAGCTTATGTGGTCAACAAATAAACCAGAAAAGGTAGGAAGTCATGGACACCACTATAAATGGGATTACAAGACTAGGTAGAGCTACCACTACTGTCAAGAGTATGGACACATCCCTAAGAACTGCATAAGAAACACATTTTAGTGGTAACTATAGTAGATGGTAAATTCAAACCACCTATTTCAACTATGTAAAGATAGGTCACATTAGCAAGTATTGCCCAACGAGGTCAAAAGCACCCAACTCTGAGTTCAACAAAGGAAAATGAAAAGTAGATGTTGAACACATAAGAGGAGAGACGAATAAGACATGGAAGAGAAAAGATGGAAGCAGCTCATCAAATGGAGGGATCACTTCACCTAAAAGGTCAAGTGGTCATACTTCATCCAACTAAGCAAGAGAAGGTATGTGGGACTGATACTTAAAAGCTTTATCATACATCAGTTCCAAAACAAATTAGTACTAAAAAGAATTCATCTTAAATGTGAAAAGTTTTCTTCTAAAGTTGAGTAAAATCCTAGTGTGCGCCAAGTTGTTAGCCAAGACTAGTTGGAGCCGAGTGAGTTATAGTTGTTGAATAAAAGAAATGATAGTTGCTGCCAAGTAAAGATAATTTCTATTGAAGCTGAGTAAGGGTAATTCCTATAGCTTTCGAGTGAAGTTGAATTTGAATAGATGTCAAGTCAAGCAAAAATCACATAAGGAGTTGAGTGTACAACTATATACGCACTAAGCATTAAATGCTACGTATTGAAGGGTATAAGGTTGATTTTTTGATAATTTTTCATCATTCAAACAATAGAGAAAAGATCAAGCAGAGCAGAAAAGAAATTTCCAAGCAAAGATAAAATATTTGTGAAGATTCTAGCAAAGATTCAACATCACCTCATCGATATAAGGTACTGAGCTATGCTATTTCAAAGTTTGTTGAAACCCTAGGTTACAAAATAGCTTTTAGCTCTAAAAACCCTAAGGATAAGGAAGCTTTTGAGGTTTAATTAGTTAGCAATGAGGTTAAGAAACTAGATTTTAGGGCAATTCCAGAAGTTGCATATAAGAATGACCCTGTTGGTGCTTTATTAGTTATCCCACCAAAAGTTGTAATGGTTCAAGATGTTAGGAAATGCTACAATTGCAAGGTTGGAGGGATTGGTGACATGGAGATTTTCTAGGTCTACAACAAACTATGTGAGAATGGGGTATTGAAAGAAGAATTCAACATTGTTGAGAGGAAGGGACTAACGCATGCCCTAGATTTCCCTGCGATCTTTAAAATAGAATGGATTAGAATAGTTTTGAGTAGAATTCATGGTGGATGCCTATTGTTGGAAGGTGTTCCTATCAAGTTATCAAAGAGAATCATACATAGGGTCATAGGTTATCCAACCCTAGATCGGCCAAAGACCCTAAGAAGTGACTCCAAGGAAGTCATTAAGAAGACATAGTGGCACAATGGAATAAGAGGGTATGACCATAGAAACCATCAAAGATCCACTCATAGAGTTTGTAGTGAGGGTCATATCACACAAATTCTACTGGTGAAGCCAACTGAATAGTGTGCCATGCATTGCAGTGGATATAGGCTACAAAATTGTTAAGAAAGACCATACATATAATCTAGCAAAACTACAATTGTAGTAAATTATGGAGAACTTGGGAGCAATAAGAAGATCCAAAAGTGCTCAATGTAAGTTTGGCTCAATTTTGATATCTATCTTTTTCTATGTTTGAGATGAATTTTCCTCATTTGGTAAGATAGGATGGAAGACCAATAGGTCTATAGCTATATAGATAAATGAGTACATAGAGTAGATGGGAGCCAATTTTGAAACCATCATGACAAGCTATTTTGAGGACTTTAACAAGTCCATGAAGCAAAGACTAAGAATTCCAGTTTCCCTAGTAGAGTAGCACATCAATGATATTTGTTTCTTAATTGATATTTATTATACTTATATTTAAGCAACAATACCAAGAGTTAGATGGCTAGGCCATTAGGATATGAGATAAAAATTGATGAGGCATTAGCAGCAATCACATCATTACTTGCAGAGGAAATTGATAAAAGTGCAAAAACTTTTGGCACTTATGATGTTGTTAGATCAAAAGTTGACAACTTGACATGGATCTAAAGACAACATCTATATTGAAAAAGAATGATAATTTGGTCAAGAAACTTAAGACCAAATTCAGAGAAGGAACTACAAAACTAGAAGAGGAAGATGATGAAGAAGAAGAAGAAGAAGAACAGGCCTAGGAACCACTTGCCTTGACACAAGGAATGGGTGAAGATGAAGAGGAAGAAGGTTCCAAGGAGGAAAAGGCTAAGGAAGCACCAACTAAGCTAGGACCCAAGAAGAAGAAAGCAAGCACATGGCTTACAACACAAACAAAGAGAAAGAAGGTTTCTTAGCCAAGCCTTGCAAAGCCTACTACAAGAGCAAGAACAAGATCCACAACTCGAAAGGCTAAGGAGAAAGAAAAGAAGAAGGAAACAGAACAACAAGGTCCAACAAAGAAGAAATTAAGAAGAAAGTATGTTGCTCAACCTAACTCTAATGAAGAAAAGACTGAATCAGAAGACACAAGCCAATTTAAAGTGGTAAATCATGCCACAAAGTCTGATTTAGAGAATATTTGTGATAATATTAAAGATAATGCAGACTTAATTGGCTTGAAGAACATTGATTTACATAGGTTAAGTAGGAAAGAACAAAACATGGTTGAGGAATCAACCTATACCATTATGGCTAAGTTCAAGAACACCCCACTTGAACTTGATAATTCAATGACTAAAAATTTATATCTTATTGTTGAAAATAAATGGCATTATTGCCTTAACAAGGAGAAGGAAATAAGAGAGTCTACATTGGCTCAAGTAATGCTAAAGCTTACAAAAGGAAAAATAACTAAGGCTACCAAGAAGCATGGGAGAAAATTTGCACTCAAATACAGAGCCTTCAACATTCTCCAAAACATCATTGAAGATGTTGTTAATAAATCCACTAAAATGTAGAAGTTGATATATGGTTTAACAACTAGTAAGCAAGAAGAAGAGGATCCCTTTGTAGGAAAGAATGATGAGGAAGAGGAGGAGAATGACAAAGAAGAAAAAGATGAGAAAGAAAAAGGAGATAACACAGTGGAGGAGACACAACAAAGAAAATATGAACTGGCAATAGTTGAGGAGTAGCAAACAGAACAGAATGTGTTAGACACACAACTACCACCTTTGAGCCCTCCACATGACACCTCTACACCTATAAACACAGTGACAATAAAGGATGTTCCTGACAACTCTGGTCAAAATATCAATCCATTAACTACAGAGGATCTCAAGAAGATCCTTAACCAATCAACACTACAAGCTCAACTATGCAATAATCCTATATTGGTTAGTGTAGATGAGTTGTAGAAAGTTGTAGCTAATTTAACAAAGGATAAGGTGAATCCACAAGAACCACCTTCTATTATCCCTACAGCTACTAGTGGACAACCTACAATGCAAATATCCATAGACACATTTGCAAAGGTTGACTCCATAGTCAAATTAATGATGATTGAGCATAAGACTCAGACTGCAAAGGAGAAAGAGCCTACAAAGGAACAAATAGGATGGATGGATACTTCTACCTCTATTGCACAAACATAGGGTGCACCGCCACAAATAATTGTTATTGATAAAGACAAATCAGAAGAGGACAAGGAAAGTCCAAAGGAAAAAGAGTAGGAACTGATTCAAACATTGGTAAATCTACCAACTAATGGGACTCCTACAAGAACACTTCAAAAGCTAAGCACTGATGTTATGCCACTACAAATCTCATCACCAAGCTTGAGCTCCACAAAAGTTGCAAGGGTACTTCACTATGGATACCCTACTATTACACTTGATCAGATAAATCTAATGCATGAGGCATTAAAAATAAAGAAGTAGGAGATACTCAAAAATGAGTATAAAAAAAAGAAAGCATTCCATGAGATTAAGGACATCTTCTTAGATGCCTTCAGCTTGCAATCACCTAATGAAAAAAAGCCCATTTTGGAGCAATTCTCAGAAATAGTGGATCACATGCAAAGTGAAGACCATGACACCAATAAAAACTAATGGAATGGTCAGAGAAAAAATTTCAAGCAAAGGTCAATGAAAAGATATCTAGTGAATAGCACTATCACAGGTAAAGCTAGCAAACAAAATTGAGAAGGTAAAGACAATGCTTGAGAACATATTCTCACTGTACACAAAAATGTGTGATCCTTCAATCTTCACACAAGAAACCAGCCAAAGTATAATGAGCTTGGAAAGAAATTTGAAAGTATCCAGCATGTAATTGCCAAAAGATCCAACTCAAAGTGAGAAACACTTTCATACAACACTTCACACACAGAAGGAACTATCTGTATTAACAATAGAATAGGCTAATACTAGAGCCAAATTAGTTCAAATACAAGTTGCCCTAACCCCTCACATGGAGATTCTACAAAAGGAACTATCCTATGTAGAAAATGTATTGAAGAAAGATCCTAATCTGTCAACATTAGATGGCTTAGTTCACCTTGCTACAAAGACAACAACACTGATCAAATCCCTAGAAGTTGCAATACAAAATTGGGATATTGCTTTGAGAATTGTGATGAAAGTAAACAAGACCTTCTTGGAAAAATACTCAGTCAACATATAGACCCTTTGACATAAGTGTCAAAAAGGGGGAGATAAATCAAAAGGCCAGAAGGAGACTTAATCTACAAGGGGAGACATGTGAAAGGGGGAGACAAAACAAATAGAGAAGAGAAAATAAAGGGGGAGTACAAAGTAGAAAAGAAAAAATAGGGCATATCAAACCATATCAGATAAAGAGTATCAAAATGAATCACCATGAGGTGAATCTAATTAGAGAGAGTTTGGTGTAGTGCCTGCCCCTAGTTTACATTTTTTTCGTGCTACATTTATGATATGATTGCCAAACTCTTTTAGGCCAATTTATGTTTGTTGAGTAGTATTATTATTTTAGAGATTATCAGAGGATGTTTACACTCAGTTTATTATATGATGAGATTACTTGGTACTCTATATTTCGTACATGTATGATGATTATTCAATGGTTTTAGTTATCGATGATGATTAGTTAGATGGCTTATTATTTCATGTGCCTCTTATGGATACTTACCCCATACTGCATGTGTATGGTGTGCGTGTTGTTTTAATTATGTATGGTGTTTCTGATATGGTTAAGGAAGGGAGTCGTAGTCACCTGCTAGTCGAGATCTACACGATGCACCACTTCCTGCCATTGCCTGTTTAGCTTAGAATATTGTGTTTGTACATGCGTGGATTTTATGCAGGTTGCAGGTACCGGGTATCGACTTCCCTGAATTGTCAGGATGAGCGTACCCTATCGCACTGTCTCAATGGTAAGAGAGGGGAGATAAACTCTTAAGTCCAAATCCTAAACCCTTTAGCCAATTGTCCTAATTGATAATTAGGACAAGTATCTGAGTTAAGTACTCTCCGAATGCATCAAATGATGTAATTTGGTGATTATAACCCTTCTGTTTGATTTGGTATGTAATTTTTCTATGATGGGTTTTTGTATGTTGCTTTATGAGTCCTTGGTGTATTTTCTATTAATTAAGTCTAATTAAAAAGACTAATTAATGATTTCATTTAATAAGGAATTATTATGATATCTTTATATTTAATTAATTAATTAATTAATTAAATAAAAGAATTAAAATTGGAAATTAAAGTTTAAGATATATTTAGAACAGGATAATATTTATTTAATTTAATAATAATATATTTGAAGTTCATTTTTAAATAAATGCTAAATATTATTGTTATTTAAATTAATTAAATATGTTATCAATTAAGTTCTAAAATAAATTAAAAAGTTGAAAGATATAAATTTATTAAAAAATTCTAGATCGCATGATCTAATCATGAGTTAAATATAAGAATTAAATTAAAAGATTAAATTATAAAAATTAATAATGTTATTTTAATTTCTTAAAAGTGCACATAAGATTTAAAGTAATAAATTAATTAAGAATTGAAGTCAAGTGAAATTTTAAATAAAGTTATTTAATAATTCAACTTAATGTGCATGAAAGTTGAATGCAAAAGAATTAGAAAAGATAATAAAAGTTAATTTGGAGTTAACTGAGTTGTGAAAAGAGTCTTCTCGGGTAAACGCACAATTAGTGCCCCGAATTGAGGAGAATTTGCTTATCACAACTTTGGGGGGGTTCATTTTTGAGGAATAGGAATTTGGACGGGAATTTTTAGGGAGACAACTTTTGGAAGAAAATTTCAGAAGGCGAATTCTAAAGAAGATTTTCAGAAGAAGGTTATTGAAGAGGAGCGAATTCTCGTACAGATTTCGGAGATTGCATAATAGCATCAGATTGAGGTAGGGCCTTGTGTTTGATCACGGGTTGAATTATGCAATTTGATAATCTTGTCTTCTTCGTGCTTGTGGATTATCAATCCGAATTGTCTGGATTTCACTGTTTGATTCTTTCGCTCTCTTATGAACCTTATGATACTATATTGTATTTCACCTATATAATAGAATTGGTAAAATAAATCAATTTGAAACCCTCGTTTCTAGATTAAGGAATTATTGTATTTATTTTGGGTGGGATCTGTTTTTTTTTTTAAATAATAAAAATGATAATAATAAATAAAATAGATTGAATTGGTTAATAAAATTTGTTTGATTGTAATATTTTGTTACTTAAATAAATAGAATTCTTTATAAAAAAAAAATTGTTAATATTATAAAAAAAAAATAATAATAATAATAATAATTTTAAAAAAAAAAATTTAAAAAAAAAATTTTAAAAAAAAAAAAATTAATTGGTGGGGGAATTACCCCCACCCGTGCCCTTTTTTTTGATGGCAGGCCGACTGCTGTGCAGTCGTACCTGCTGACGCAGGCCGACTGCAGCAGCAGTCGTGCGCTGCAGCAGTGGAAGGCAGGCCGACTGCTGTGCAGTCGTACCTGCTTACGCAGGCCGACTGCGGCAGCAGTCGTGCTCTGCGACCCTGCACGGAGCTAACGACGGCCTAATTAATTTGGGCATACTTTAAAGTTTGTAAAGTTTTTTTAAATTATTAAAAATTGTTAATAATTATTATTTTTAAAAATAGATTACTTTTTTAATCATTATTTTAATTAATAATAATTATGAAAAGTTTTATATTATTGGTAATTTTTATTAATAATATAATTAATGGATTTTAGTATTAAATTCAATATTATTTAATAATAGTTCATTAATATGTTTTATAATGTAAACTTCAACATTATTTAATAATATTGATAAGTTTAATCATTATTTATTAATTTAAATAATAATGCATTTGAAAATAGTTATTAATTAATGGAATTATTTTATTTATGATTGATAATTACTAAGAAATTAATATAGGTATTTATGTAATTATTAATTAATTTAATTTAATTAAGTTAATTGATAATTGAAGTTACTCAAGGAAATTTTAATTTATTTAAATTATCAACAATATTGATCTTAATAAATTGTAAATCATTTTAGTTTAAATCAATATAATTATCCCTCTAATTATTTTTAATTACTTTTAAGTTGTGTTATGATTAATTATGAGAACGGGTTAATTCGTTGGGGTAAGCTGTGAAACTTAGTTGTTGAAATATACGTTAATCTACAAACTAAAACCTTTATGATATACTTTCGAAGTCAAATTCAATTTGTGAGACTGTGACGTTTTCTTTGTGTTCTCTGTATTTTGGGGTTGCTTTAGTATTGACTAGTTTAGGTTGTTACCAGAGGCTCGGGGTCTTGAATGTGATGTCATGATGATTTGGTCTCGATCTTTCTTAACCTGACCATGGTAATGTGATGAAGTGCTCTATGACATGATTGTGTTTATTGTTTGTGATTGCTTTCCAGTTCCTTGTGTGAAGCTGAGATGTATGTGTTTGAGAACACCTAACTTAACCATTTTTGAGTCTCGATCAGTTATATTTGATAACCATTTCTGAGTCTCGAACAGTTATACTTGTATTGCTTTCTGGTTGCTCATTAGAGAACCATTGGATTTTGTGACTTATCATTGATGCCTTCAGTTGCTGATAGAGAACTGTCGTGATTACTTGATTACTATTTGATGTTATCTGTTGCTCATGAAGAACTGATATATTTTGTGGATTATCTTTTTATGATATTTTCAGTTGCTCGCATAGGACTGAGATGGTTTTATTATGATTCTTGATTTATGAGTTCATGAGCTAGGGTAGGTTATCTATGTGTAGAGTCGGGAAGTGGCTTGCAATGGGGGTCGGAGCCCTAAGAGGCTGCGTAGAGAAACCCATTGTAAGTCATTTTTAATAAGTGAAAACATTTACACTAAATGAGAGAAAATGAACCTAACAAGATAATTGTATGTTCTCTCCCATGCCATGAGTGCTAGTACAGACTAGGATGGGGTAGAGAGGACACTTGGTTACGACCTTGCATACCATAGTATGCCTCGTCAGTACGAGAGGATACTAGTGGCCGCAGGATCAGTAGGGACCCGGGATTCCTAAGGGATTGCTCGGGTAACTTCTACATGACTTTTGCGATGACACTTTCCCGCTTGCATATTAGGTTTCCTACGTGTCTTGTGGTACCCCTGGGTTTTAGATGTCGATCTTTTTAGGAACCCTTGAGTTAGTATACTTATAGGATTTCCTGGACTTAGAGAGTATTTATGATTATAGGTTTTGTTATCCTATTTGGGACTTGAGACTATCTCCTCAGCGCGGTGGGAGTGGACCATTTAGGTTCCACGCGGTTGGGTGGTAGTGCTTTTACTCTTACCATTGAGATCCGTTCCGTGATCACCGTGGCTGGAGTTTTCGTGATTGGCATTTACCTACACTATGTTCTTGGATTAGTATGATGGATGATTAGATTTTATGATAGATGTTTTATCATTATGGATGTATGGATGTATCATGTATGGTGAATAATTTTCATATATTTTTACTGTACTTTGTATCATGGATTTGAGGATGTTGTATCTTGATCTTTACAGATGTATATTCTTTTAAGCCTTTCATACCCTGTGACATGTACAGTGGATGAATGAGCATTCCGAATTAATTTGCCAAGGAGCATTCGGAACAAATGTATATTATGGACATTGGAGTTTCTGATTATTCTTCTATATGTATGTGTTAGTTGTTAGACTTAGAATTAATTAAATTTAAACGTGACTCAACGTCATGGGATCTTTAAGAAATGTAACTTGCAATGTATGTTTGTCGATGATTACATGTTATTGCTTCCGCTACTATTTGTTTGATGTGTATGTCATACTTTCTTTCTTAAAAAAAAAAAATGTTTAGCAAACTTAGTGAAACTTTAGGTTAATTCTTTTGGATCCCTTGGCGGGGCGTTACATCTGGTATCAGAGCCCAAGTTTCTACATTGGGAGCTTTGGGTATATTGGAACGCCACTAGTGTTAACTAGTTGAATAAAAATGCAAACCTTAAACTAAGACTTGAAGCTAGTTGAACTGAAACTGTATATAAACTATTAGTTACCTATTTTATTCATACTTCAACACTCAAAACTTCAAAACTGAAATTATACTTAAACTGAAATTATAGGTAAACTGAAAACTGAAAATATCTTGTTTGCAAAACATGTGTCTTTTATCTATGTATTTCAGTAGTATGTTTCATGATTATTTTAGCATCTTGTGTCTTGGATATTATTGTAGGATGGTATCTGGGACGAGATCTTCCGTTAGGGGCCGTAGCCTTGGCCGTGGTAGAGGTCGTGGACGAGGTAAAGATGTTAGTGTTCATGAGTCTATCCATGAGAGCCCCATTCAGGAAGAGAATAGGGAAGAGCATGTCAGTGAGCATCAGGAAGAGAACCACAATGAGGGACATGCCGACTCTGAGGAGGTTGATCTGAGGCAAATGATGCGGACCCTTATTGATCGCTTACCTCCTGTTCTTGAGCAGGATAGAGCACACCAGGATGGACATGAGCATAGACGCAGATCTAGGAGTCCTCAGAAGGACCAACATAGATTCATAGTATCTTCTCAGATGAAGGATCTTCAGAGGTCCAAGATCAAACCCTTTAATGGGCAAGGTTCTGGGTATGTAGCTGAGCAGTGGCTTATTGCCCTTGACAGGATTTTTGCTATGCAGGACTTTGACAGTAATGTCAAAGCGAGGTTTGCCATTACCAATCTGGAGTTATATGGAGCCACCTGGTGGAGTATTGAGGAGAAGAAGTAGGGCATTGACATGGGTAGTGTCACTTGGGAGATTTTCTTGGAGAGTTTTCATGAGCGATTCCTACCAGAGGAATGGAAGCAGCATAGAGCAGATGAGTTCCATAACCTGAGACAGTTCACTATGACCGTTGTAGAGTATGAGCGCAAGTTCTATGAGCTCATGCCTTTTTCGGGATTCAGTGACAACCCAGCACAGTTGGCACAACATTTCATTCGAGGCTTGAACAACCATTTTATTGGGGGTGTTAAGGTATTTGAGCCTAAGACCCTCAAGGATGCGGTACATCGAGCTATCCTGGTAGAGCAGAGTGTCAACTTTGGGCAAGGAGGATTTGTGGGAGCGCCTACTATAGCAGGATCTAAGGGCAACCACAATTCCGGTGGAACCAGGAAGCCTCCCTTCCCTAGGAGGAATCAGTATTCTCAGCCACATTCTCAGCAGCAGCCTCAGCAGCATAAGGGATTTTACCCTCAGGCATAGAGTGGTGGCGGTGGATCCAACCCTAGGATCAATCGCAATGCTCAACGTAATAGGCAGAATCAGCAATCTCGGCCTGCACAGAGAAAGCAGTCTTTTGCTAGCAGGGGTAGCCAACAGCAGTCGAATGCACCACCTATAGGGAGAGGATCTGGCAGAGGCACGGGATGTTATTCGTGTGGACAGATTGGTCATATTGCAGCATACTGCCCACAACGAGCATCTCAGTATTCAGGACCCAGGCCAGCAGCATCTGAGCCTACAGTCAGAAATACAGGTGGACCTCATAGAGTTTTTGCAGCGGTGGATCACCGTCAGGCAGACCATCAGGGGACAGTAGTTGAGACTACAGGAGCTATCTGAGGTACACCTCTCTCTGTATTATTTGATTCAGGTGCTACAGATTCTTTCATTTCTCCATCTCTAGTTGATAAGTGTAAGTTGGAGTCGGTTAAGCAAGACCATGGTTGGCAAGTGGAACTAGCCTCAGGTGCTAAAGTTTCCACAGATTCGGTGGTTCACAAGTGTGGACTTAGCATAGGAGGGTTCGAGACTTCAGTCGATTTTCGAGTTATTCCTCTTGGCTCCTACGATGTGGTCTTAGGTATGGATTGGCTTGGCTCTCATAGGGCTAGTATTGACTGCAGAAAGAAGACCATTTTGTGTCAGGATGACCAAGGGAAGGATGTGGAGATTGTGGGGATACCGAGGCCTATATCCCTACGGATGATCTCTGCTATGCAACTTAAGCGAAGCTTTCGTAAGGGGTGTCAGGTATTTTTCGTTTCGGTAAATGAGCTTGATGAGGAAGAATCTACAAGGAAGGCCCTAGATCACCCTATTTTACAGGAGTATGTTGATGTCTTTCCGAGTGAGATTCCAGGCATGCCTCCGAAGAGAGACATTGATTTTAGCATTGAGCTCACTCCAGGAGCGGAACCTATCTCTAGAGCGCCTTACCGTATGACCACTCAGGAGCTAAGTGAGTTGCGTTTGCAGTTAGAGGAACTTTTGGCCAAGGGTAGTATTCGACCTAGTGTATCACCATGGGGAGCTCCAGTGCTCTTTGTGAAGAAGAAGGATGGTTCTTTGCGCCTTTGCATCGATTACAGACAACTGAATAAGGTGACAATAAAGAACAGATATCCTTTACCAATGATTGATGATTTATTTGATCAGATCAAGGGAGCTACAGTGTTCTCTAAGATTGATCTTAAGTCAGGATACCATCAACTTCGCATCAAGGAGGCTGATATTCATAAGACCGCCTTCCGAACTCGCTACGGGCATTATGAGTTCACAGTGGTACCCTTTGGGCTGACAAACGCTCCATCAGTTTTCATGTGCTTAATGAATGGGGTGTTCTGTTCCTATCTTGATAGATTTGTTCTTGTGTTCCTCGATGATATTCTGATATATTCTAAGTCCCAAAAGGAACATGAGGAACATTTGAGTTTAGTTTTGCAGTGCTTGAGAGATAATCAACTTTATGCCAATGCGGCAAAGTGTGATTTCTTTCAATCAGAGATACAGTATTTGGGACACGTTATTTCAGGCGAAGGTATCTCTGTAGACCCTGCAAAGATCCAGGCAATAGTAGATTGGCCTGCACCCACTACTGTGTCGGAGATTCGTAGTTTCATGGGTCTAGCTGGGTATTATCGCAGATTTGTTCAAAACTTCTCCAGAATAGCACACCCTATTACCTCCCTTCAGAGGAAAGGAAAGAAGTTTCTTTGGACAGAAAAGTGTGTAGAAGCATTTCAGAAACTCAAAGAGCTTCTGACCAGTGCACCGATCTTAGCTGTACCTGATCCAGAAGGTGAGTTCATGGTGTGTACAGATGCTTCCCTCGAGGGTATTGGAGCAGTTCTAATGCAGAATGGTCGAGTGATTGCATATGAGTCACGCAAACTCAAGGATCATGAGTTGAATTATCCTACACATGACCTTGAGTTAACAGCAGTAGTTCATGCCTTAGTGAGATGGAGACATTTCTTGTTGGGACACAGATTTGAACTACATAGCGATCATCGTAGTCTTCAGTACATATTCACGCAGCCTAATCTGAATGCTAGGCAAAGGCATTGGATGGAGTTTTTGTGCGAGTATGACTTTGAGGTGAAGTATATCCAGGGGAAGGAGAATGTCGTAGCTGATGCTTTGAGTCGCAGGAAGCATGTGATATCATCTATGACTCTTAGTGTCAATTTGAGATGTCAGATACTTCAGACACTCCCCACTGATTCATGGTATTTGGAGGTGTGCAGTGAGATCAATTCAGGGAGATCCTTGGAGGGTAAGTTTTCAGGCTATGTCCTAGAGTCAGATGGCCTTTTGAGACTTTCAGGAAGGATCTATGTGCCGCTACTGGATGAACTTCGCATATTGATCCTATCAAAGGCCCATCGTGCACCTTACTCGGCACATCCAGGTGTCAAGAAGATGCATGCAGATTTGCGACGTTTATTCTATTGGTCCGGGATGAAGCGCGACATTGCTGATTTTGTGGCTAGATGTCTTGAGTGTTAGAGAGTCAAGGCAGAACACCAACATCCGGCAGGACTCTTGCAACCGAATCTCGTTCCTTCATGGAAGTGGGACATCATCTCTATGGATTTCATAGTAGGATTACCTATGACTCTTCGTCGTCATGATGCTATCATGGTCACCGTTGATCGGTTGACCAAGGTGGCACATTTTGCACCAATCAGGTCTTCCTACACTGCAGCTTCAATAGCTAATGTCTTCATGCGTGACATTGTGAGACTACATGGTATTCCCTGAAAGATCATTTCGGATAGGGATCATGTTTTCACTTCCGCATTTTGGACATCACTACAGCATGATCTTGGAGCACAGTTGAACTTCAGTTTAGCATATCACCCAGAGACAGATGGGCAGACAGAGAGAGTGAATCAGGTTCTCGAGGATATGTTGAGGATGTACGTGATGGATAGGCAGACTCATTGGGAGGACTATCTCTACCTAGTGGAGTTTGCTTACAACAACGGTTATCACAGTTCTATTGGCATGGCACCTTTCCAAGCCTTATATGGTCGCCCTTGTCGTACACCTTTGAGTTGGGATAGCCTTGAGGATCGCATCCTGTTGGGCCCAGAGATGCTTCGTGACATGGAGCAACAGGTGGTGCGTATCCGAGAGCACTTGACAATGGCACAGGATAGATAGAAGAAGTATGCCGATGCTCATAGGTCAGATAAGCAGTTTGCTGTGGGTGAGAAGGTTTTCTTGAGAGTGCGTCCGCGGAAGAGTCCGATCCGTTATGGAAAGGGCTCGAAGCTAGCACCTCGCTTTGTGGGACCATTCGATATTCTTGAGAGGATTGGTCCAGTTGCCTATCGTCTTGCTTTACCACCCAGCCTTGCTCGCATTCACGATGTTTTCCATGTTTCGGTACTTAGACAGTATATTCCTGATGTTGTACATATTCTTGATTGGAATGCTTTACAGGTAGAGGACGGGCAGCTGGCTTTGGAGCCAATACGTATTCTGGAGCAGCGGGAGTTGACCCTCAGGGGTCGAACCATAGAGCAGGTAAGGGTCCAATGGGACCCTACTGATGACTCTTCAGCTACATGGGAGGATGCATCTAGATTACGGGATTTATATCCCTATTTGTTTATAGGCTTCCAGGAGTAAGCCTAAGTCTAGGGGGGGTGGATGTAGTGCCTGCCCCTAGTTTACATTTTTTTCGTGCTACATTTATGATATGATTGCCAAACTCTTTTAGGCCAATTTATGTTTGTTGAGTAGTATTATTATTTTAGAGATTATCAGAGGATGTTTACACTCAGTTTATTATATGATGAGATTACTTGGTACTCTATATTTCGTACATGTATGATGATTATTCAATGGTTTTAGTTATCGATGATGATTAGTTAGATGGCTTATTATTTCATGTGCCTCTTATGGATACTTACCCCATACTGCATGTGTATGGTGTGCGTGTTGTTTTAATTATGTATGGTGTTTCTGATATGGTTAAGGAAGGGAGTCGTAGTCACCTGCTAGTCAGGATCTACACGATGCACCACTTCTTGCCATTGCCTGTTTAGCTTAGAATATTGTGTTTGTACATGCGTGGATTTTATGCAGGTTGCAGGTACCGGGTATCGACTTCCCTAAATTGTCAGGATGAGCGTACCCTATCGCACTGTCTCAATGGTAAGAGAGGGGAGATAAACTCTTAAGTCCAAATCCTAAACCCTTTAGCCAATTGTCCTAATTGATAATTAGGACAAGTATCTGAGTTAAGTACTCTCCGAATGCATCAAATGATGTAATTTGGTGATTATAACCTTTCTGTTTGATTTGGTATGTAATTTTTCAATGATGGGTTTTCGTATGTTGCTTTATGAGTCCTTGGTGTATTTTCTATTAATTAAGTCTAATTAAAAAGACTAATTAATGATTTAATTTAATAAGGAATTATTATGATATCTTTATATTTAATTAATTAATTAATTAATTAAATAAAAGAATCAAAATTGGAAATTAAAGTTTAAGATATATTTAGAACAGGATAATATTTATTTAATTTAATAATAATATATTTGAAGTTCATTTTTAAATAAATGCTAAATATTATTGTTATTTAAATTAATTAAATATGTTATCAATTAAGTTCTAAAATAAATTAAAAAGTTGAAAGATATAAATTTATTAAAAAATTCTAGATCGCATGATCTAATCATGAGTTAAATATAAGAATTAAATTAAAAGATTAAATTATAAAAATTAATAATGTTATTTTAATTTCTTAAAAGTGCACATAAGATTTAAAGTAATAAATTAATTAAGAATTGAAGTCAAGTGAAATTTTAAATAAAGTTATTTAATAATTCAACTTAATGTGCATGAAAGTTGAATGCAAAAGAATTAGAAAAGATAATAAAAGTTAATTTGGAGTTAACTGAGTTGTGAAAAGAGTCTTCTCGGGTAAACGCACAATTAGTGCCCCGAATTGAGGAGAATTTGCTTATCACAACTTTGGGGGGGTTCATTTTTGAGGAATAGGAATTTGGACGGGAATTTTTAGGGAGACAACTTTTGGAAGAAAATTTCAGAAGGCGAATTCTAAAGAAGATTTTCAGAAGAAGGTTATTGAAGAGGAGCGAATTCTCGTACAGCTTTCGGAGATTGCATAATAGCATCAGATTGAGGTAGGGCCTTGTGTTTGATCACGGGTTGAATTATGCAATTTGATAATCTTGTCTTCTTCGTGCTTGTGGATTATCAATCCGAATTGTCTAGATTTCACTATTTGATTCTTTCGCTCTCTTATGAACCTTATGATACTATATTGTATTTCACCTATATAATAGAATTGGTAAAATAAATCAATTTGAAACCCTCGTTTCTAGATTAAGGAATTATTGTATTTATTTTGGGTGGGATCTGTTTTTTTTTTTAAATAATAAAAATGATAATAATAAATAAAATAGAGTGAATTGGTTAATAAAATTTGTTTGATTGTAATATTTTGTTACTTAAATAAATAGAATTCTTTATAAAAAAAAAATTGTTAATATTATAAAAAAATAATAATAATAATAATAATAATTTAAAAAAAAAAAAAAAAAAAAAATTAATTGGTGGGGGAATTACCCCCACCCGTGCCCTTTTTTTTGATGGCAGGCCGACTGCTGTGCAGTCGTACCTGCTGACGCAGGCCGACTGCAGCAGCAGTCGTGCGCTGCAGCAATGGAAGGCAGGCCGACTGCTGTGCAGTCGTACCTGCTTACGCAGGCCGACTGCGGCAGCAGTCGTGCTCTGCGACCCTGCACGGAGCTAACGACGGCCTAATTAATTTGGGCATACTTTAAAGTTTGTAAAGTTTTTTTAAATTATTAAAAATTGTTAATAATTATTATTTTTAAAAATAGATTACTTTTTTAATCATTATTTTAATTAATAATAATTATGAAAAGTTTTATATTATTGGTAATTTTTATTAATAATATAATTAATGGATTTTAGTATTAAATTCAATATTATTTAATAATAGTTCATTAATATGTTTTATAATGTAAACTTCAACATTATTTAATAATATTGATAAGTTTTATCATTATTTATTAATTTAAATAATAATGCATTTGAAAATAGTTATTAATTAATGGAATTATTTTATTTATGATTGATAATTACTAAGAAATTAATATAGGTATTTATGTAATTATTAATTAATTTAATTTAATTAAGTTAATTGATAATTGAAGTTACTCAAGGAAATTTTAATTTATTTAAATTATCAACAATATTGATCTTAATAAATTGTAAATCATTTTAGTTTAAATCAATATAATTATCCCTCTAATTATTTTTAATTACTTTTAAGTTGCGTTATGATTAATTATGGGAACGGGTTAATTCGTTGGGGTAAGCTGTGAAACTTAGTTGTTGAAATATACGTTAATCTACAAACTGAAACCTTTATGATATACTTTCGAAGTCAAATTCAATTTGTGAGACTGTGACGTTTTCTTTGTGTTCTCTGTATTTTGGGGTTGCTTTAGTATTGACCAGTTTAGGTTGTTACCAGAGGCTCGGGGTCTTGAATGTGATGTCATGATGATTTGGTCTCGATCTTTCTTAACCTGACCATGGTAATGTGATGAAGTGCTCTATGACATGATTGTGTTTACTGTTTGTGATTGCTTTCCAGTTCCTTGTGTGAAGCTGAGATGTATGTGTTTGAGAACACCTAACTTAACCATTTTTGAGTCTCGATCAGTTATATTTGATAACCATTTCTGAGTCTCGAACAGTTATACTTGTATTGCTTTCTGGTTGCTCATTAGAGAACCATTGGATTTTGTGACTTATCATTGATGCCTTCAGTTGCTAATAGAGAACTGTCGTGATTACTTGATTACTATTTGATGTTATCTGTTGCTCATGAAGAACTGATATATTTTGTGGATTATCTTTTTATGATATTTTCAGTTGCTCGCATAGGATTGAGATGGTTTTATTATGATTCTTGATTTATGAGTTCATGAGCTAGGGTAGGTTATCTATGTGTAGAGTCGGGAAGTGGCTTGCAATGGGGGTCGGAGCCCTAAGAGGCTGCCTAGAGAAACCCATTGTAAGTCATTTTTAATAAGTGAAAACATTTACACTAAATGAGAGAAAATGAACCTAACAAGATAATTGTATGTTCTCTCCCATGCCATGAGTGCTAGTACAGACTAGGATGGGGTAGAGAGGACGCTTGGTTACGACCTTGCATACCATAGTATGCCTCGTCAGTACGAGAGGATACTAGTGGCCGCAGGATCAGTAGGGACCCGGGATTCCTAAGGGATTGCTCGGGTAACTTCTACATGACTTTTGCGATGACACTTTCCCGCTTGCATATTAGGTTTCCTACGTGTCTTGTGGTACCCCTGGGTTTTAGATGTCGATCTTTTTAGGAACCCTTGAGTTAGTATACTTATAGGATTTCCTGGACTTAGAGAGTATTTATGATTATAGGTTTTGTTATCCTATTTGGGACTTGAGACTATCTCCTCAGCGCGGTGGGAGTGGACCATTTAGGTTCCACGCGGTCGGGTGGTAGTGCTTTTACTCTTACCATTCAGATCCATTCCGTGGTCACCGTGGCTGGAGTTTTCGTGATTGGCATTTACCTACACTATGTTCTTGGATTAGTATGATGGATGATTAGATTTTATGATAGATGTTTTATCATTATGGATGTATGGATGTATCATGTATGGTGAATAATTTTCATATATTTTTACTGTACTTTGTATCATGGATTTGAGGATGTTGTATCTTGATCTTTACAGATGTATATTCTTTTAAGCCTTTCATACCCTGTGACATGTACAGTGGATGAATGAGCATTCCGAATTAATTTGCCAAGGAGCATTCGGAACAAATGTATATTATGGACATTGGAGTTTCTGATTATTCTTCTATATGTATGTGTTAGTTGTTAGACTTAGAATTAATTAAATTTAAACGTGACTCAACGTCATGGGATCTTTAAGAAATGTAACTTGCAATGTATGTTTGTCGATGATTACATGTTATTGCTTCCGCTACTATTTGTTTGATGTGTATGTCATACTTTCTTTCTTAAAAAAAAAAAAATGTTTAGCAAACTTAGTGAAACTTTAGGTTAATTCTTTTGGATCCCTTGGCGGGGCGTTACATTTGGATACAAAAAATGGCACATAAACTCGGGGGGAGTTACAACAATTTTAAGGTATATAGTCCTTCAAAAAAATTTGAACAGTTTTGAAGTTTTATATATATGTCAAACTTTAATAGTATTATACTTAAGGGAGATAGACTCATCATGCATACTTAAGTTTTTTTGACACTCATGTCAAAGGGGGTGATTGTTGATCTTAGAATGCTTTTGACAATTGAGTGTCAACACACTTAAGCTATTTTCTAAGTTCATACCTAGCTAGCAACTTATGCCAAGTATAATATATACAAGTGTCGAGTTGCAATATGTGTTGAGCTAGAAATACAGTAAGTATTGAGTCACTTAGGTGTTGAGAAAATAGACAGTGTCGAGTGAGTATATGTGTTGAGTGAAAAATAGGTGCTGAGCATGTTTAGGTGCTGAGAAAAATAGAATTTTAGTAAGTGTTGAGCATCAATAATCAGCAAGTGTCGAGCAACACAGAATCAACATAAGAGTTTGTGCCTTCTCAAACTAAGATGTAAACCATTTTGCATGCCAACTAATGGATAAGATCGA
Source organism: Cupressus sempervirens (assembly GCA_028749045.1). Lineage (NCBI taxonomy): Eukaryota > Viridiplantae > Streptophyta > Pinopsida > Cupressales > Cupressaceae > Cupressus > Cupressus sempervirens. The sequence continues at coordinate 511,540,357 of CM053792.1, read as the reverse complement.
ATCTATTTGATTCCCTATGTAATCAACATGCAACCAATCAAATAATTGGAATGCTAAATAGGAAAAATTGATGAATCTTAGCCATAGATTCATACTAAACCCTAAGTCACAAAATATTTTTAAGGAGATCGAAGCCCCATAATTCATATGCATTAAATGATGAGAGTGTGATGCATGTGAGCGAAGAACAAAAGGAGTAAAAGGGGTGAAGTGATAAGAGGACATTCAAGGTTACTTGGTAGAGCAAGAGTATTGCAAGATCAATTAGTAGAATAGAGAATCAACATTATAAAAGTTTCATATTAGATTAGTGGGGATCAGATTAGATAGAACAAGAATGTGAAATCAGCAATATCAAATTGTAAGTGATCAGGTCAAACATTCTACTATACTCTGTAATAATTGTTGTAGTAGAATGAAATCCTATAGACTTAGGTTGGTTTAAAAATCATTGTATAAATCCTTTAATAGGGTGGCATTCCAAGTGAATGTCTTGTAAATCCTTTAGATAGGTGCACTTCTAACAAGGTGTACAAGCCTTTAACAAGGCAGGCCTCTCATAGGGTAGACCATTGTTAATGGTCAAACATTGTAACCTTGACAAGTTACATTATTGCTACAGTAGTAAGTTGTGGGTGTCATCCACACCCCATTTTTACCTTCTCATTTTGGAGGGTTTCTAGGTGATTAAATCTGGTGTCAAATTTTTTTCATGCATGCTTTTACTTTCATGTTATTTCAATATGTTTTAATGCATGTATTGATTTAAGTTAAGAAGTTTTAAAGGTTAAAGTTTAGTACTTATGATTCACCCCCCGCCCCCCCACCCCCCCTCCTCACAAAAGTATACTTCCCACTTGTAAATTTCAACACCATGACATAGATTTGGAATGAATATAATCTATTTTCAACTTTGGGTTACTAGCACAAACCCTATTGAATATAAATTGGGTCAATATAACCCAAGATTTTGGTGCATTCAAATACCCTTGAACCTTTATGCCCTGCCTTTTCATCTAAACATGAAACAACAAATTTTACTAAATTTACATTTACACAAACCTAATACACAAATATTTCTCCTATAAAAGTTTATTTAATGAAATATTCTTGTAACCACAACACATTACATGGAGTTTTTATGTGAAGGTAATCAAACTAAGATGGTAATTTGATTTTAAAACTACTCATGAAAAGCCACAATCATTGGCCTAAATTTTAGCATACAACACAACGATAACTTGTGAGCCTTTAATGTGAGAGGTCATGAGTTCAAATTTTCTTAAAATATTAAAAAAATTGTGGTTAATATTGTGACAAAAGAATATGTTTAGAATAAGGTTGAGCCCTTCTCATATTTTATTTGATAATAAATCACGACTTCTCTATGATTTTGCATATTATTTTTTTATGGATCTCACATGTTCTTTTGAGATATTGTAAGCATGTCAAGGTTTTGGATTGCACTTGCATCAGATGGCTTTCTAACATCATGGTCTCAATTGAAGTTTTGGATGTAGATCAATGATGGTAATCTTTATGATAGTTTTTGGTTGGGTTCTTGGCTTTGTCTCTAGCACCAAACAATGAATTGTATTCATATGAGTTTTGGGCTCTTTGTAATCACTATATTCTCAATTTGGGAATCTATAGGACAAGGTTCATTAGTGTTGATAGATACTCTCTCTTGATGCAGTATTTCTTCTTCTACTTTTTTTTTGTATCAGGCAATGACTAGAGTTTTTCTTTTCTAGTTCTTTTCTCTGGGATCTATTTTGAACCAGTTATTATTAATATAAATATAATGTTTTGCCAAAAAAAAGAAAAAAAGTGACTTAATAATTAAATAAATATGATTTAATAAATAAATGAATACCTTATTACTCTAATAGTAAATCTTTTTGAAGTGTGTTATTTTTGTGAATGCATGTGTATAAATAATAATGGAGCTAATGGTTTTATTGTGTTGTGATAATTGTGAGATCTTTTAGTTTTGGTGTTTGACTTATATTAACAAATTTCATTGTTGTGATGAATTGGAGAAAAGATCACTATTTTTCTTACACAATGTTTGTCTCATGTGAGTATACTTTTTGTGGCCTCGTGATTTGATGAAATGTGAAACATCTTTCAGTTTTCATTAAAGTTTCCATCAATAATTGTTTCAGTGGAGTTAAGGAATATTTTCTCCTAATTTAATTGGTTTCCTACCATGATCCTTTTGATAATTAAATTCAAAAACATGTTATTACTTTGGTTTATGTCTGTTAGAAATTTCCCTTTTAGTACATTGCTTTAATTTCTCGTTACTCTATCTTTGTTATTTTCTTTTCAAACATTTGGGTAAAATAGGAATTCATATATTTGCATTGGTTGGAAATTACATTCATCATAAAATAGAAAATATAAAAATATATTTTTTTTGTAGTTACATTTCAGCAAAGTTGTGCAAAATTGATAGATACCAGAAAAGGCCTCCCTATGAACACTCACATTTATCTTCAATTGAGTTACCCAATAGGTTAAAAAATAGTCATTTGAAACCTTGGAGTTGGTCATTGAATAACTTTTCAAGGGAGAGATTTGAAATAATTTATACCATTAGCATCATTCAAAATAATTGCTTAGTAGAAGTGGCATTAGAAGGAGGGCCAGAAAACCATTTTGCCTAAAAAACCAAGTTGTTGTTTGACAATTCTATAGTTTTTAAAGTTCTATATTTTTTGAGGTCAGTAACCATTAGAAGATGTGCTTTACAGAGGTGTTCTTTTTGAAGGTGCACTTTTCAGATGTGTGCATTTCTAAGGTGAGTTTTTCAAATGTGTGATTTTTAGAGTAAACACAAATTGGAAGATCTCGACCCACCATCTCTATTTCAGTGAGCTTTAAGGTCTTCACCTAGTGGACACAAGTTCTAAGAAATTAGTCATTTTTACAAACTCATAGTGGTAAAGGGATACCTAGGCTCCATCGACTCACATTACAAATTCCATCATCATCCACTCTACATTCTACTTGACACATTCCCATCATTATGTGCATTGTCTTTTTTCATTGCCCAAAGTTCACCTTTGAACCTAACTAGTCCATTACACAACTTGGCCAAAAATCCTGAAACATTTTTCCTATGGTTCATCTAGGGAGAATCACGAACAAAAAAAGATGATATTAAAAATTTCAAGGAAATTTGTAATCGAAACCAAATTCAACATATGGGCATGGTATGTCACCTTTTCCCTTACACTTTGGAGGAAATGTCATTCATTTGGTACATCAATCTTCCACCAACATCAATAAGAGATTGGAAATCTTTTGGGAGAAAGTTTTTGGCACAATTCAAGGTCTACATTGATCCAACTATCCTACATCATCAATTCATCTCAATTAACAGGGATCCCCATGAGACTATTTCATAGTTTAATCATCATTTCTATGTGATGTATAAAAGAATGGGGTTTCCTTACACTGTAGTACAAGAGGTTGTCATCTAGATCTATTTTGGAACAATGAATTCATTAACTTATATTTTTCTACAAAGGCTCCCACCTAGATACATTAATACAATTGAAAAGAACTTCAAAGAGGTTGTTACATTGATGAGGCAAGTAGATCCCTATGGTGGAGGGACCCTTGTATCTTCCTTCACTTTGAATAATACAGTAGCCATACAACCATTTCTAGCAAGAGCATCTACTATGCCCAATAAAATGCCCCTCTTAAATCCAGTACCTTTACTATAATAGGTTATTACTGCTCCAATGCCAACAATTACATATTCAGGGTATGAACCCCAAAATATTGTATTCTTTGAGAAAAAGAATTCTCCACCTGCTAAACTCAAGAAAAATATGGCTAGTGAGTTTGAGGCCATGAAGAAGACAATGTCTCTTTTATCTAATGAACTCATCATAATAAAGTTGAATTCTTCAAGAAACCAAGGCAATCATCCAAGACAACTTTTTGCCTAAAACAATTATTCTCAAAATTAGAGCATAAATTATGGACTCTATGATAACATAAACAATGAGAATAATGGTATTGCATGTATGTTTCCAAGTGAAAATGGATATGGGTATAATGATGTTTCACATCAACATCCCCAAATCATGGAGGAACAACCTTTATAGTTTAGTGCAATGGTGTTTGAATCATATGATAAATCTATAGAAGGAAAAAATGATGAAGATGATCAAGAGGAATTTGTTTTCCCATTCAATGAAGAGAAAGAGCATGGACACTCTAAGATACATATTTATTGCAAAAATAATATGAACACACAAAGTTTGAAAAGTAGAGAAGAATCTCTAATGGATTATGTCTCTTTATGGTTACATCCTACTTCTCCAAACATGCAAGTTTGTAACACTCCAATGCATTATGAGGCTCCAACCAACAGTACCCTAATAAATCATAAGGAACTACATGTAAAGGATGAGGTTTTGAAAGGTTTTATGGATAACATAACAAGAAATTTGAAGTATCTTGGAGAAGATCAAAATCCAAATTTCCTTTTTGTTCCTAACTATTGTCACCTCCATTAAAGGATTTATTCAGAGTTGAAATGTGCTATTTGACAAGATGTAATATTTAATGCGTTAGCATAGATAGATCAACCTATTGAAATTGCTAGAAGAAATCAAATTGTTTCAAGTTCTAATGTTGCAATAAGTGTGGATATCCTAGGAAATTTTGAGGATGCAGAAAATTTTGAAGTTCCAAAACTCCACAGAGTTACAAAAATTGTCAAAGTTGTAAAAAGTGATGGAAATGCAAAAGATCTTGAGGTTGATGATATTTTTGAATCATGAAGTCATCAAGAATAAGATATCAATGCTTCCTATTGTGATTTTGATCCCCCATTGGATAATGATAAGATAACTCCCTCAAAACAAGATGTGTCATTAGAAGAGATGGATAAAGTGCTTAATTTGGTCTCAAGATTGACTAAGGAAATGTCTATTTATGGGTGTTCTACACATATATCAAACTATGCAATAACTAAGTCATGTAGAATTCATTCATTTGGGTTTTATTCATAAGTTGTCTTGGTTTCTTGTTAGCCTAGGAGATCGCAATGGAGGGTAATTATGATTTTGAACATGGTTCATTGGGATATTAGGGAGAAAAAACCTTGATTAATGATATTAATGAACCTTATAATTCAAAAGGAAGGCTTATGATTGATTTTCTATTCTGAAAAATCCTAAAAGTGACAATTCATGGTTTAGGGCTAATGATGGTGAAAATAAGAAACACAAACACAATGTTCTATCTTTCCAGTCTTGTTTTGATAGCTATATTACATCATTAGTGCTAATGTTTCCTTGTGCATGTGGAGTTGTGTACCATGAGATAAGACCACTAGAAGGAGAAATTATAATGTGTGAGTGTAACCCTATGGTGGGGGACTTGCTAGAATAGGTAATATATTTCCATTATTCTTCTCAGTTTGAATATGATGTCAAAGGAAAAAGAACTTGTTTATGGATTAATCATGGCCATGGATAGTTACCACAACTTATAATTTTGTGTGATTTGTGTCCTACAACCAAGATTGTCCAAATTTTATTTTTTGACTACAAAGACAAATCAACATTTTCTAAAACTATATGTGGTTGATTATTAGTTAGTACTACACATAATGATAAATTCACTAACAAACACCCCCATGTTCTTATTATTCAGGTTTTTTTTTTTTTTTTGTGTGTGTGTAGATATATAGTATTTTTTAGTCTTTTTGGTTAGGTGTTAGTTTTCTTTGTGTTGAGTCTATTTTGTTTGGGTTTTTTTTTCTTTGCATCTTTTTGCTTCTTTTTATTTTTTAGTTTTTGAGTCAGGGAATCACTATGTTTTGTTGGGGTTGTTCCCAACACGTGGTCCATCCCAATTGCTCTCAAATTCTAGAAGAGATGTTTCTTCATCAAAGTATTTAGATAAATTTGTTTCTTGTACAAACTAATTACAGATCTATTTAGGAAATGTATAAGGTCATTTAAGATCATTTCACGTCATTTAGGATCATCCTATAAGTGTTTAGGTGACTAGAGCTAGAAATTACAAAAATGTCAAAATGCAAACAACTTGTAAAAGTATAATTGCTATTAAACAAGATGTTGTGGTTGGTTGAGGTAGTGAATGGTTGTGTTGTGCTAAATATGTAATGTATTTTTGAGCATAGGGGTTAGAAAAAAATGGAAAGAAGGAAGGTTGGGTATGTGCAGGATCATGGCATACCAAATTATGGCCTTAAGTGGAAGTGAAAAATAAACAACTCAAGGTTATGTCATTTACTTGTTATGAACTTAATATCAAAAAGTTGTAAGAACAGAATCTATAGAAAATTGAATGTAGTTTTTAGCCATATCTCAAAAAATAGCCAATTTAATTGGTCAAATTTTTTAATTTTAATAGAGAATTACAAAACTTTTAGGACAAAAATGAAAAGTAGGTGTATATCTGACCACCTTAATCGTAATCATTTGATAATATTATTTATAAGATTACAAATATAAGAAATAGACTCATACTTGGATGTGACACTTTTTTTTGGTATTTTTATTCCAAGAAAATAATTAATTATGATTTTTTGCTATATTTTTAGAATAAAAAATGCTCGTGTTTGACCAACTTAACTGATTCAAAACATTACCAAATTTTTCAAAAAAATCATTGTAGTAGGTGAAGCATAGAATGTGACACATCTTTTGAATGTCAAAAATATTTTACAATTTGAAAGTTATATATGTTTTTTAGTCAGGATGTCAATCACTTTATAGGTATCTCCATTTAAAAATAAGTAATAATTACTTACTGAACTCATCTATTTACAAAAAATATATCATTAGAAAGTTGAGAATGTCCTTACAAAACCCTTTTCGTTTCAACAAATTCGATTAGATTAAAAGTTGTTAGATACCTCTTCAAAATCTAGAAGTCACCTAAATAGGGAAAAATCACATTTTTTGAGTTAACCAACTGTGCATGGTAATTACCAAGCCTAATTAGATTCTCGATTAATCAATTACCTGAAGTGTTGTGCATAATTTCTAAATTTCAAATTTTCATCTTAAATTCCCCAATGTTTCCCTCCTAATTTTGATATATATATTTAACAACATATCAATTAGCTTTTTAGCTTTTATATTAATTGAAACATTTTAATAATCTTAAAGATAATACAATATTTTACATTAGTTAATAATATGTAAGTAATAATAATCTTTAATCTTATAATGTGTATTAATATAAAATATTATATTATCTATAATTACATAATCTTCTAATAAAATAGATTTCCTAATATCACATTATATATTATTAAATACATTAATATATTAGATAATATATGATGTCTTATTATACTATAATATTATATAGTTTATTAAATACAATATTTAATATGGTAAACATAATGTGCTTGAAACATATGTAAACATATTTAATTTATTAAATATAATAATTAATGATGGTAAACATTTGTTCCTAGGGGTCCTAGGACATCTCTCATTTGTTCATATGGGTCGAAAGGGGCTATAGGGTGGTACCCTATAACTCCTCTCAACCTATTCAATGACAAGATATGTTCCTAGGGTTCCTAGGATCCCTAGGGACATATTGCATATGTTCAAATGGGTTGAAAGAGGTAATAGGGTACCCTATGACCCCTTATGACCCATTTGATAAAAACATGTGTTCAACCCATTCGAACATATTAGATATGTTCATAGGGGTCAATACCCTATGACCCCGTTTGACCCATTCAATGAAAACATATGTTCCTAAGGGTCCTAGGACTCCTAGGGACATATCTCATTTGTTCATATGGATCAAAAGGGGTCATAAGATACCCTATGACCCCTTTCAACCTATTCGATGTCAGAATATTTTCATAAGGGTCCTTGGAGCCTTATGAACATATCTAATATGTTTGCATTTGATTATAGGATATGTTCAATGCCTATAAGAACATATCTAATATGTTTGAATGGGTCAAAATGGGTCACAGGGTACCCTATGACCCCTTTTGACCCATTCAATGACAACATGTGTTATTAGGGGTCCTATGACCCTTAGGAACATATGTCATTTTTTCTTATGGGGTCGTCAAGTAGCTCCTACATCAAGGTCATAAAAATAAAAGTATATAATTGAATTGCCTAACTCCCTAACCCAAATCAATCCAATTTCAAAGGATTTGGGTTATAAATAAGTCTCATTTTAGGAGAAGCTAAATATGGTGTACGATGAATAGAAAGAAGTGAAAGATTTTAATTCCAATATTAACAAGTAATTTGTTAATTGGTCCCTTATTGGTTATTGATATTTTTTGTATTTTGAATATTTTGTTCTCAAGACTCTTTACATTGTGTTTTGAAAACCTCACTACTATTGAGATTCACCCTAATTTTCCTTTATGGATATTTTTAATGAGTTCAAGCTCTTTCTTATTATATTATAGTCATAACTCCCAAAAATATATGTCAAAATTTTGAAACATAATATGATGATTTTCATAAACTATGCATAATTTAGTATTTAACATTTGCATACAAAAAATATAAATTAAAAATTGGGATATGATTTTTATGCACAAATGCTATAATAAGAATAAGGTCTTCTATGATAGTAAAGGTGTTGTACCTAGATAATTCATAGTAAGGGGAAAGTATTTAAATGAATTAATTTTTCTTAGGCCCTATGTGCCCTAGAAGTTTCAAACACATAGATAGTATATTATCATATCTCATCTGTTTGACTTTTATTCAATTTTTGACCTAATTCATTTTATAATTCTTTGATTTGGCTATCTTTGTTGGAAAAATTGATGTTGATAAGATGAAACAACGTGTTGATACTATGATCTATCAATTATGTTAATTTTTATTGATTTTAACTTATGTGTACTTAGTTTCCTATGTTCTTGATTTACTTAGTCTTTATAGAATTGGTGAAGTGAAGGTTATAATTTGAATTGTGGTGTGCATGTTAGAAAGTAAAGTCCACCAAGATAATTGGGGGGGAGTGAATCAGTTATTAGATCAATAAAACTATTATCAACCTTATTACATTAAATCTTTTAAATCATATCACCAATTAATAAAAGTTTATTTTGTCTGATTCCAAATGTGATTAAGAAAATAAAAAATATGAACGGTATAAAAAAATTTGAATCTACCTTCCTAGGTGACTTAACCTATGAGAAGCTTTTCAACACTTGATTTGACCTCTTGGAGATCCTTACAATTGAATGTACTATGTAGATATTTTTCTTGCTTTTTAAAGAAAAGCTCTCATGCACTCCTTATAATTTCCTTTAATTTTCTTGGGTAGGATAATTCGATCACATGGATAGCTTCCACTAGAGAAATAACCTCAATCAAAACCTAGAATGAAATTCTACCAATTGTCAGCAACCTCTTCTTCCATGATCTAGAGGAAATTCCAACAACTAAATCAGGTCAGAGCTTTACATAGACAAGTTATACGGCATAATTATGTCAACCTTCAAAATTTTCTAAGCTTCCTAATCATTTTCTACCCTTGAATTCACTTTTGGATCAATTTTAACCAATTTATCTATCATTTTAGCTTTCTTGCAAACTTAGCATAGAGAAAACCCAACACCAAAGCTAGAAGAAAAAGGAAAAGATAAGTTATAGAAATATAGTGATAAAAATAAAATAATATAGACTTCATGTGAATTTAAATTTTCTGACCTTAACCTATGATTAAAAAACTTAAACTAAAGTTTCACTCTTGTCTAGGTGTAATCTTTCGACAATATTAGTCAGTAGAGAGGACATGTCCTTCCATTCTAAAATTATTAATTTGGGTTGCTAGGTTCACTAGAAAGTTTGCAACCTTATTTCCTTATCTAAAGGAATGAAAAAACACATAATTGTGAAATGAAAATATATTAGTGTACTAAGTCAATCAAACCTTTCACTCTCCCATTAGAACTATCTCTATTGCTCAATAGATTGACAACATCTATCAAGTTTCCCTTGATTGACAAAATTCATCGAGTCACCCTTAATATTGTTATTGTATATCATTTTGATTTGGATGCATGTCCAATAAAGTGAGAAGGTTACATTAACATCATTGAAATGATTCTCTACTAGTGACACTGGAATTCTCAGTCTTTTTTTCATTGACTTCTTAAAGTCTTCAAAATAGCTAGTCATCATAGTCTCAAAATTATCTCCAAGTTGCTCTATGAATTCACCAATATGCACTACAACTAACATGTTAGTCTTCCAAGCTACTTTCCCAAATGTGGGGAAAGTATTCTACACATAGAAAAATATATGAACAAGTATTGAGTTGAATTTTCATTGTGCGCTTTTTGTCTTTCTTATGACTCCCAAGTTTTTTGATAATTATTGGAGTTGTAACTCAACAAGGTCATAAGAATGATCTTTCTATATTATCTTGTGACCCAAATCCACAACCATATATGGTACACTATTCAACCTTCTAGATTGAAAGAATTTTTGTGCAATAACTCTCACTAAAAATTCAATTAGGGGATTAGTAATTGTGTTTATGGTCATCCCTCTCTTATTCCATAGTGTCCTTATATTCTTCTCAATTGTCTCTTTTGCATCACTCCTCATAGTCTTTGTTCTGTCTAGGGTTAGATACCTTGTCACTCTATGAATAATCCTCTTTGTGATTTTGTTAGGTCCATCCTCCAACCATACAGAATTGTCATGTATTCTACTAAGCACAATCTTAATCCACTCTGTCTTGAATATGCTTTAAAAATCTAGGGCACAATTTAACCCTTTTCTCTCTAGAACCTTGTTTTCTTCTTTTAGTACTCTGTTCTCACACAATTTTCCATATAAGTCTCTTATTCCAATGTCTCTAATGCTTCCTACCTTATAATTGTAGCAACACCTTACATCTTGTATCATTAAAACTTGTGGTGGTATTGTAGATAATGCACCAGATGGGTCTTCTTTATAAGAAATACCATGAATAACTCTAAAAATTGGTTGTTTGATCTCATTGCTTATCAATTGAACATTTGAAAATATGTTTCCTTCCTTAACCATAGTAGCAAAAGAGCTAGATGCCATAACAACTAACTAGGGTTTAGGTAAATTTAAATAGCATAGCTCGGCAGACAATAAATACCTTGAAAAATATAATGTTTGGTGTCTAGTAGCAGTTGAATTTAGTATGCAAATTCTTGAATCAATTTCTCCAATTTCTCCAATTCTCCTTATGCTCTTCGTGCTCTCTTCAACCTTGAATAATTGAAAATAAGTCAAAAATTGACCATATAGCCCTTGAAACTTTGTAATAAATGCTTAGTGCTTACACAACTATAAGCTTAGCTCCAATAGCAATTTTGACTCACTCAGCTTCCATGTAATTCCAACCACACTGAAGAACCATAGTGATCTCGGTCAACACTATCACCTTTGATAGATCGTAAAAAACTAAACTTTCATTTGGAAACAACATGAAACTTTTCAAGCTCGGTAGTAACATGAAAACTTATAGATTTCTTCTTAGTTCTAACCAATACTTTGCATCTTACTTCATGCATATATGATCTTTTCAAAAGTAAATCCTTGGAACTAATGTATAATTGAACTTTGAAATATCAGTCCCATACACACCTCTTTATTGCCTAGTTGGGGGTAGTGTGATCACCTTATCCATTTGATGAAGTCATCCCATCTAAAAAAAGTGTACTACAATATTCCTTTTTCTTCCATGTCTTGTTCATCTACACTTTCAACATCAATCTTTCCTTTTCCTTTATTAAATTCACTTCTAGGTGCTTTTGACCTTGTTGGACAATTTCTCCTTATGTGATTAGTCTTGAAACAACTAAAACATGTAGTTTAACTCAACCATCTACTATAGTCACTTCCAAAATGTGTTCTAATGCAATTCTCAGTAACATGTCCATACTCTTGACATTAGTGATGACTATACCTTGTATTGTAATCCCAATTATAGGATCTGTCAATATGGTTTACCTTAGCTTACTTGTTTGATGACTAGTTGGGCTTTGATCTACACTTATATGCTCTATGTCCATACTTCTTATAGTTGTAGCATTAACCTTCAAATCTTTTTGTACTTGATGACTTGGTCTTGCATGCATGTGCCTAATGTCCTTAATTGTTTCACTTATAATAGTTACCCATGAATTTCTTCTCAAAGTTCTGATTTGCATTGTTGGTCCTGCAAACATTTGTTGTATGACCTATCTTTCCACAATTATGACAAGTAGTTTTGTAGTTTTTACCTTTGTTACTTCTTTGTTCACCACTTTTGGATGATCCTCCTTCTTTAGTAATGATGTAACCCAATTCAGTAATATCACTGTTAGATCTATGAGATATCATCAATTGCTCAAAATACTTGATGGCTTCACTAGGTCTGTTGAAACTTTCAACAAATTCTTTTTCTCTTTTCAGATCATTTCTTAGTTGTTCATTTTGCAACATCAGTTTTGTGATTTAAATATCCTTTCCATTCAATTCATGCTTCACAATCATCATTTGATTCATTGTTTTCAATTTCATGTGAGAAATCATATTCACCTTTGATGTCTTCTCTTCCAATTTGTTGGTCAATATCCTTTACTCATCTTCAATCATGACTTTGTCTTCTTCAACTCTTTTTTTTCTTGGTCACTTCACATAGCAATGTTGATTGGACTTCTTGTTCTATCTTAATATTTTTGACCTCTTCATTTAGGGCTCCATTCTTTTCCATCAGATCTGTAACTGTTGCATCAAATTCATTTGAATTTCCTTTTATAAATAATTTAGTAGTGTCAATCTCTTAGTAATGTGTGACATTCTCTTCAATAGCTATCTCTTTCCTTCTCTTCAATGAGTGCTTCAACTCATCTCTTTCTTCATTCAACTAATGTAGGGAAACTTGGATCTCAATCTTCTGATTCTCAATAGTATTTCCCAATTTGAAGACTTCCATCTTCAAGATCTTTCCTCAAAGCTACAAATATTTCCTTTCTAGAGAATTGTGCTTTGATACCAATTGTTGGAAATACAATAGGGAAAGTAAACTCTGAGGTGGGGGAGTTGAATCAGTCCTTCAAAACTTTAACCATAGAATCTTCACCACACGTCCATCTCATGATTTTCATGTAAACTAAACTAGCTAGCTAAACATATTCATCCATAGCATAAAAATAAATAACATTCAACACACATATGAAAAAAAATATTTGGTTATCCAAAAACCCTCCAATGAGAAGCTAAAAATGGGATGGGGATGACACCCACAAATCTTCACTACTGCAATAATAAAGTGTATCTATTGAAGGCTATAATGTTTGATGATAAACTATGATCTACCCTATGAAAGGTCTTCCCTATTAAAGGCTTACAATATTGTTAGATATTACCTTGTTAGTAGTGTGTTTGATTAAAGGACTTAAAACTTACAGTGTAGTAAGCACCATATTAAAGGATATACAACAACCTATTAGGACTACTCTGTTAAGAGATTTAATGGATTCACCTGATAGAATGTCTCAACAATGATCTTAAGATTAGCACTCTACTACTAGATAATAGATCACCTCTTTCCTATTATGTGTTTGATCCTCTTTGATTGTATGTATCATTTTTGTCCTCTAACTTCTTTCTTCTATTCCTCTTTAACTAATTTTGCAATGTATCTCAATTCACAACTCCTTAGCCACCATGAATGCTCTATTTACACATGCAAACTTCTCTCTATGCTCCTTAATCATTCTCTTTCTTTTAGGGGTTTTCCTCCTTATGAAGACTTAGGTGACTTAGGGTTAAGTATTGTAATCACCTAAAAATGGTCATCTAGACTATTAGCCCCCTTTTCAACATTTTGGCTAAATTAATTTAATCATTTACCTAGACCAAATTGCTAATAATCAATTTATTTGATTATAACTTATAGTTTGACTATGCTATCCTAAGTTCATTATTTGATTAAAAGAACATGTCCCCTTTTAATTATATAAAACACCCCATTCTTCTAACCCACTTAAAGTGCACACATAAAGTCCTTTTTCTATTCTGTAATTAAAAGAAAAGGCTTTGTGACTTTTGTCTTATATGACAAGTCAACTTATATTCTATTGGTTGACTTTTGTGTGTACATGGATCAGTCCTCTTTTTGAATTCCACCATTGATCATCCACCATCTTCATCTTGATCTCTACCATCCATACATCTTTAAAAGGGAGAGAGCTTTCCCCCTCAATCCATCCTCATTTTTTGAATATTGTTATGCTGCAGGTTTTCTAACAGGTTTCTTTCGAGCTTTGTGGAGAACTTCTATTTCTTGTCTACATTCTCTCATACCATAGCATTTTAGCTTAGATTCATGTTGCATGTTAGTTTAACTTCTATTTTGCAATAATCTATCTCACATAGCTTAATAATGGTATTGTAATACTCTCATACATGTTTTAGCATAGCTCCACTTTGCATCTCATTCTAGCTTAATTTTTATTTGCATTGCATTCTTGAAGAACTCCTTGGGACATTTGCATTCTTGCATCTTGTCTTTGGAACCTCCCATTGCATGGTTTACTAGCAAGACGAGTATCTCTAAGGCTCATCTGAGAGCTTTCTTATTTTTGAAATATACTCTCTTGCACTCCGTGTATAGGGAGCTCTAAGCCGGCATCCCAGCATTCTGAACTCATGGAATTGTTTGGATAGAAGGGTTTAGAGTGTGACACAAATCAAGTGTACATTTTTGGCGCCCACCGTGGGGCATGAATCAAGTTTCTAGCTCCATTTTATTTCATTTCTCATCTCTATTTTTTTTTTACAGCAGCATATTGGATCTAATCAAGTGCTTTTGTAGAATTATCACTTGGATTTTAAGGCCAACTCATAAGTAGATTGGTTTGAAGGCCAAAAATCTAGTTGGTTTAAATATTTAATCATATCTTTTAAACCACTTCGAGTTTGGTTCTGAAATTTTTTTTTCAGGTTTCTTATGTGTTCAAAATTTCTTAGTCCAATTTTTAGAGCATTTTGATGTGATTTACGAAAGTTATGATATTTTCTTTTATTTTCATAAAAAGTCATTTTTGGTTGCACATTAGCGTAGTTTTTAGAAAAACTTACATTTATAGAAAGAGTTTTCAATTCTAATAGGGGTTCTTTCTTTGTGTTTTGAATTTTGAGGTCATATTAAGGATTAAAAACTCAATTTGAAAAATTTGGCCTATTTTGAGAAAATCAATCTCTAGAGCGCAAATGAAGAGATTTTTTTAAATTTCTTATATTTTTGGAAAGCTCTCTGATTTTTGATAGGGGTCTCTTCTTTTTATTTTTATTTTTGGATACAAAATCATAGCAAACAAGTCCAATCTTGTTGACTAGGTAAAAACCAAAGAGTAAAAATGAGAGCATTTGTGATTAACTTGCACTTTCTTTCCATGTACTTGGTTGGAAGATAAATTAGATTTTTGAGGCAACTCACCACTTTTTATTGCAGATTTTTATGTTATTTCACACTAATTTTTGGTGCTAACAAGTTGTGATTACAGGTTGCCATCCTTATGAAAAAAAATTGAAACATTGCATAAAAGGAACGCATGTCAAAGCTTCAAATGCGCAAGGGCTACTAACATTGTTTGCAGGGCTGTCCAAAGCATAAAAACTCAAACTTGCTTGATTTTTATTTTCATGTGCGGCATTGAATAATTGTTCATTTTTTATAGGCACATAAAACTTGTGATTGAAGTCTTTTGGTAATAGGAGAGTATGCTCTTCACCCTCGTGGTGAATCAAAAATCTTAACTTGCCATTTGGTTTCAAAAGAAAGGGGTAACTAAATCTTCCTGGTGTGTTTGGGAGAAAACGATTGGAATAGGAGAGTATGCTCTTTACCCTTGTGGTGAACCAGAAATCTTGACTTTCGAAAGTTGATCCACTTTGTGTAGTTAGAATCCTTTAGAGGGCCTACTCTCGGACAACCTGAGAGGAACAACCCAATTGGGGACAAGCCGATTACCTGGCTCTTCCAACCCACTATAAACGCAAGGCTACCAAGGACACAAAACTTTGGTAGACGTAGTGTTTGTCTTCGCCTAGTGTGATCACTTATGGGATTTCGACCATAGGGAGATCACTAAGAAAGAATGCTTAAGGTACTTTTGTGGTCGCGAGATCGATTACTCATCACAAGGTGAGGTGTCCCATAATTGGAAGCAAGAGGAACACTATGAACGGAAGCCTGATCTAAAAACTCTAAGTTAGTAACTACCCTTTTTTAGCTGCTCAACTTCTTGGTGCAAGGATTGATCCCAGTGGACTACTCGGATCATCCCAAGATTTACACTCACCATATGTGTTCCCTTGGTTGTGCTTATGGCACTTCCATGACAAAGCCAATATCTCTTGTGGAAAATCACTTGGTGTGAGGCGAAGGAGCATCAAGCATGGGCCAAGTTGTTGAGTAATGAACCATGTCTTCTAGGTAGATATTGCTTGATGTATTCTCGAATGTGCTAGACCTATGAAAATATTTTAAACATACACATGATGATAGTTCTAGGGATTTCTTTTAAGACATCACATATGCTTGTATCATGCAAGGTTGCTTTGTCCCTTGCTTGATTGTTTGAAGACTACTCTATGTGTCACTATCTTGCTTGGAAAGAAATTGCTTTTGAACATCAAACTTGCTATGCTATCAATTATTGTCAAACTTTGTCAACCAAGTCAAAGCATCATGTCTTAACATTTTTCTTGTGTTGCTTGCTAAGGGGAGTTTCATCATTTGGCTGTGATTTGTTATGTCTCTAGTGCTTAAACATTCTTAAAGTGGCTCTTTGGTCTTAGTGCTCTTGGTCTTTTTGTCTTCATGGTCTATGCATGCTTGCTAGTTATCCTTTTGCTAAAATGGTTACCTTGATTTCTTGACTACACTCTTGGGTTGGGAAAGTTGTTCACTTGTCACCCTGCTTGCTCTATCTATTTGGCTATTTTGGCATCTTGCTTAGCTATTGACTTGATTCATTCATGCCATAAGTTTCTTGGACGTATTGTTTGACAAGTCACTTTAATCTCTATCTACTATCTTGGCAAGTGAACACTCTACCTCCTATAGTTTCAACATCAAGTTATCTTCTAGGCTCTTTCATGCTTGATTATCTATCTATCACTATGGAATCTAAACCTTGTGCTACCAAAATTCAACCAAATCTAGATGATCATGATATCCTCCATGTCACTAAAGAGTTTCAAGATCTATATGCACAATACAAAGAACTAGAAGAGACAAATGATCTTTCTTACCTTCATCTCTCTAAGCGCATGACAGAAATGAAGTCTAAACTTGGGAAAAGGTTAGAGGAGAAGATTGCATCATTACATGAATCTTCCTTAAGGTCTTTACATACATGTGAGTCACCTTCTTTGAGGTCATCCTCTTCTTCTAGGTCTGCATGCTCTACTTCAAGACATCAAATGTCTTCATCTTCTAGATCTAAAGACCTTTGTAGAGAACAAGCACTTGAGCCTATGCCAAAATTTCATAATGGACCTAGCTTTGATGAAGATAATGATGGAGACATGAACGCATTCTATTCACTTGAGAAACAACAAGAAGATCCTAGACATACTTCTAATAGAACTTTTTCTCCCTTGGAAGATTCTTATGATGACACTTTGCAAAAACTTCTTAGCAATAAGATCATCATGTTACCAAAGTCTAGCTCATATGGAAACCCATTCTTGGATATCTATTGTTCTTATCATCAACATAATGAGCATAGTACTTCTGATTGTATAGAGCTAAAACATAAAATCCAAGATCTCATTGATGATGAGATTGTTGATCTTGGAACCTCTAGTGACTCATGTGTTGAGGATACTTCTCTTGAGCAAGATTACATTGATGAACCTATGTCTAGTAGTGGCTCCATTACATCTTCCACTTCTTCCAACACTCGTGCATCTCCCAACACTTCAAATCTTTCCAACATGCCTCCATCAAATAAAGAACCTAATGCTTTCCACATTGACTACGTGTATCCTCAAGGGCTACATCTAAAAGAAACTCAAGCTAACCTTCACTTGTTTGCAAACCTTTTCCATGCTACTAATCCTAAATATCCTCAACCTTCATGCACTACTATGCCTAATCCAAGCACTACTCCATTCATTCTTCATTCTCCCTTGTCCTTAGAAGTGGCTCCATGTCAAGAGGGCTCTCAAAATGAAAAAGCTATAAATGTTAAGAAAGATCAAGATCAAGCACCCTTTCATCTCTTTCAAGATTTTTCCCCTCCATATCCTATATCTTGTCCACCTCCTAAGTATGATGAAGATACCACTTCCATTATCTCCCTTGAGCTTACTGAAAATTATGAGAAAAGTTCTCTTCATATGCTATCCAAAGCTACTTGTCAAGATCAAAGCATCCCCTCATGTTCTACTTCTCCACATCCACTTCAAAATTGTGCTCAAGCTTCAAGTGCTTCTATTAAAAATGTTGTTCCTATCAAAGGTACTTATGAGTCTATTGATGGCTTTGACCATGTTGCTCATTCTAAAGATGTTGATATCCCTTCCCACTATCCCTTTGCATCTTCTAAATCTATCCTTGGTCCTCATCCATCAAAGCTAAAGCTTTCAAACCTTCCATCCATATTGGGGCCTTATGTTCCTCCATCTCCTACATTCACTCATAGCTCATTCCCTTGTTCTCCTATAATACCTAAAGATCAACAAAAACACTCATCCTTGATGACTTTTCACCCATCTATACATCTAAACCAGTCATATCATCCTTATTCATCCACAAATCCCAAGTCCTTTGGAAGTGAGAATAAACATAAGAATCCATTGAAAAAGAAAGATCACTATGTCCCATCTAATCAACATATGAATGCTTAGAAGGAGAATACACAAAAGAGACCGCAAAGGTCCACTACCCAAAGAGCTAAATTAAAGAAAATGTGGGTTCCTAAATCCATCATTGAAGAAATGCACTCTCAAGCACCCAAAGAACAAGGAAAATCTAAAGCTATGTGGATTCCCAAGTCTCTTTTAAAAGACTTGAATATTGAAAATACTTCAAAGTTGACATTCAAGTTTCCAAAGGCTTCCATTCCATCTTCTTCCAAAAATCTTCCTAAAATTATTCCAAAGCCTTCCACTCCACTTTTTTCCAAATCTCTTCTACCACCACATGCATCTAAACCTCAAGCTATTTCATCCATGATTCCTCCATCATTCCAATACCCTTCAAGGTGTGTTTCAATGTTGATCTTGTCCAATATTTTAGCTACCCACATGAAATCCTCTAAAGCTTACACCTCCTTTCTATACATGAACTCTTATCCTCAATATATTCTTCCTACTACCATTTCTCTTTCATCACCCTATCAACATCTTTGAGCATACCTTTCTATAGTCTTGGCTTATCATGACTTATCTTTTCTATAGGAACATTATCTACATTCAAACAACTTCAGCTCTTTCTAAAAATTCAAAAAAAAAAAAGAAGAAAAAAAAGAAAAAAAGAAAAAAATGAAAATGTGCCTTAGTGAAAACCACATCTTGTGGCACCTTGGTAGCAAAAGTAAAGATAAATAAATTTATCCTATGGTGAAAAATACTTCTTGTGGCACCTTAAATAAGTACCATGATTAAAACCTAGCAAACAGGTATCATGCGTAATTCTTCCACCATCCATCTATCCCCTCTTCTCTCTTTGATCTTCACAATGTTAAGCTATCTTTGCATATTGGCTATCTTATCCATGAGATTCTCTATTTGTGCTTTCTCATTCCCTCATAGCCTCCATCTTGAGCTTTATTTTTATTGCTCTATCCCATCGCTATCCTATCTAGTTGACCCCTTGGTCTTGATCATAATAAATGAAACATGGTTCTCATAGGCCTCTTGACATGTCTACTCTCTTGGATTACACGCTTTCATGCTATCTTACTCATTGGCTTCCATCACTTATCTTATATGCTATCACACTTGTTGGCTTCATCGCTTATCCTACATGCTATCTTTCTCATTACTTCTATTTCTTATCCAAAATATGCTTCATATGACTATTTCACCTCTTTCCCTAGCTTGGGTACTCTTGAGGAGTGCATCCTTGAGGATCACTTTCACTTGCTTCATACTCCTTTCTTATCCATCTTTGCTTATCCACTGGGTCGTTGCTCCATCATATCCTATACCTTGCTAGACATTGGGAGAAAATAATGTGATCTTGCTCGAGAACTAGTGATATCTAAAACCTTCTTAAAATATCCAAAAAATTATATATGATGCTGAAAAATCCTAAAAATGAAAAAATGCCCTAGAAAAAATGATCATATTAGTGAAAACCTAGCAATAGGTGCTTTGATGTATCACCAAAAAAAACAAATTTGAAAATTTGAAAAATACAAAAAAAATTGAAAAAAGTCCTGAGGAAATCTATCAAGTGGTGAAAACTTGGAAACAGGCGCTACTTGAAACCCTCGCACCTATGTCTATCAGTCTCAATCATCCACTTCGCTACACATTTCCTGGCTTGGAATTGTTTCTTGTCCTCATCTCGAGGACATAGCTACTTAGCCTATTGAGGTATTCTTGTGCATTAGGGTTTCTTTGACAACTCACAAAATAGTGTTTCTCAACACTACCCCCACCCACTTTGACATCAAGTGTTTTTCAACACTTGACAGATAGTTTACCTATGGTTTCTGATGTCGCGATATTTCTCACTATTAGAATCAAGTCTAGAAGAAATGGCCAAGTGACTTACACACACGCACTTTAACACTTAAAAGACTGACCTATGCTGATCTTTATCTACTTTGTGTGTTGTCTATGATGATTTCTTTGCCATGTGTTCCCTCCCTAATAGTCTTTCGAGGATGTCGTTGACTAGAAGACTAGGGGCATGGGACATACTTTCTTGATTTCTGCTTGTGGGTATACTTTGTTTGTCTATAGTGTTGCAAGCATTTATGCTTGTCCTATCCAACATGTTGACTTACAAATGTATCATCCTTGACTGTTTTGCAAGACCGCACTCAGGGTTTATCCTAGCGCTTATGCCTTGATACAGGTGTAATCTTGCTAAATTAAACTTAGGGAATCTAGTCATGTAGTTATCTTGACTTACATGTCTCTGATGCTTAGATTTGATTTCCACATACCTATCTAATATCAATCATATTCATATCCTCATAGTTATACTAGTGATGGTTGTATGATCTCATGATGTCCCTAATAAATGCTTAATGATGAAATTAAGAGTCTAAATGTTATGCACTTCTTGCTGGTAAACCACTTTTCATATTAGCTTGCATTTTAGGTTCATTTTCTAGCTCAGTCTTCCATTCTTGCATATGGGGAGAGCTCTCTCTTCATCTTTTCATAGATATATCGGCTAAATCCTTTCATATATTTCTTTGCTTTCTTCTTGCTCATGTCTTTTTTCCTTCTTAATCTTTCGCTTCATCTCTTTTCTATCTTGTCATCACATTATATAAAGTTTTAACCTCTTAAATAATTTTGAGGTCTTGGATTCATTTTCGAGATTGAAATCCAAATTCGAGTTCATCTTGATGGTCAAAATTGTCTTTTAAAATTCTACTTTCCTCTAAGCAGTTAGCTGACCTTTTGAGGTCTAATCTCTGAATCATCACTGGGGCATCTTCATGTCTTCATCATTTCCATACTTCATATCTACTTCAATTCACTATTTCATGTCTAAATCATCTTTCTACTAGATTTGACCTTTTTTTATGCTATATCCTTCAAGGTCAACTCTAGTCAAACTGGGGCATTTTATCAGTTTCTTATAGTCATTCTTGGGTTCTAATCATTTATCTGTCATATTAGACATTGCTATATTCTAATTTTCTCATTTCTAGCCAGTTTTTGCATCCTCTTACCTCATTTCAATTTTGATCCCAAGGGGGCAGAAATACTCTATCACTGCTTTGGATCACTTGTTTGATCTTTTCACTTTCTCTTGATCTATCTACTTTGCTAGGTGTTAGCATTCTTCTTGAATTTTGACATCATCTTTTCCTAGTGTTTAGTACTACCACTATCAGGCTATACATTTAGGACTTGCTATCTTTTTCTACATTTCATTCTGAAAAATTAGATATCTATATCTATCACCGCCTACTTGGCTTTCTATTTTCTTTGACATAATGTGTTCCCAGATCGATCACACATTAGTCAAAGAGGGGCAATGTAATCACCTAAAAATGGTCATCTAGACTATTAGCCCCCTTTTCAACATTTTGGCTAAATTAATTTAATCATTTACCTAGACCAAATTGCTAATAATCAATTTATTTGATTATAACCTATAGTTTGACTATGCTATCCTAAGTTCATTTTTTGATTAAAAGAACATGTCCCCTTTTAATTATATAAAACACCCCATTCTTCTAACCCACTTAAAGTGCACACATAAAGTCCTTTTTCTATTTTTTAATTAAAAGAAAAGGCTTTGTGACTTTTGTCTTATATGACAAGTCAACTTATATTCTATTGGTTGACTTGTGCGTGCACGTGGATCACTCCTCTTTTTGAATTCCACCATTGATCATCCACCATCTTCATCTTGATCTCTATCGTCCATGCATCTTTAAAAGGGAGAGAGTTTTCCCCCTCGATCCATCCTCATTTTTTGAATATTGTTATGCTGCAGGTTTTCTAGCAGGTTTCTTTGGAGCTTTGTGGAGAACTTCTATTTCTTGTCTACATTCTCTCATACCATAGCATTTTAGCTTAGATTCATGTTGCATGTTAGTTTAACTTCTATTTTGCAATAATCTATCTCACATAGCTTAATAATGGTATTGTAATAATCTCATACATGTTTTAGCATAGCTCCACTTTGCATCTCATTCTAGCTTAATTTTTATTTACATTGCATTCTTGAAGAACTCCTTGGGACATTTGCATTCTTGCATCTTGTCTTTGGAACCTCCCATTGCATGGTTTACTAGCAAGAAGAGTATCTATAAGGCTCATCTGAGAGCTTTCTTATTTTTGAAATATACTCTCTTGCACTCCGTGGATAGGGAGCTCTAAGCCGGCATCCCAGCATTCTGAACTTGTGGAATTGTTTGGATAGAAGGGTTTAGAGTGTGACACAAATCAAGTGTACAAGTATGAATCAATGATTGTGTTTCACCTATTTTTCCTCTTAGTCCATCTCTTCAAATGATTGGTTGCATGTAATACATCAGGATCCTCAATATAGATTTTTCCTTATCATCTACAATTGCAGAACTATGTCCAAAACTATTTACTCAACACTTGAAGTGTTTGATGCTCAACATCCATTGTATCTTCAATTTTGTAACTCAACCTCTGAATTACTCAACATCCATTGATCTCTCGACATCTAAATGACTTGACATCTACTATTTGTTTGACACTTGAGTTACTCGACACGTATTGCTTACTCAACATAAACTATATAACTCACTTGACATACACTATCTGACATCTTATGTTTGACATACATTACTTGTTTGACATGAACTAAGCAAATGACTTAAGTGTATTGTCACTCACATATAAAAATAAATATTAGATTAACAATTTGTGAGATAAATCCTGAGATTTAGAGGTTCTTCTTTAAAGTATGGCCACTTTTCCTCTATGTCCCTAAATGTTGAACCATCCATAGGAGTTTGAATAATGTCATCTCAAATTCTATTGTGTGCATGGTAATCCATTAATTGTGCCAAGCTACTGCACCCAAATAATCATTTAAGATGTAGAATAATGGGGATGTAATGAATAACCTTGAAATGTACCTTTTTTGTCATATGATCATCTTGATATCTGCTCATATGGCATTCAGGGTTTTCTATTACATTTTCATGTTCTTTATGATAAATTAAATTGTCTTGAGGAAAAGCATCTATTGTTTGATACTCCATTCCAATATGTTTCATAGTGGCACATAATTATCGATATGAGAAAGGGAGAACATTTGATGGTGGTAACAAATAGTCACCTATCAATTTACAACAACAAAAATAGTCATTAGTATAAACAATTTTAATGGTACATATTTCACCTTTTATAGACTATAATGATGTATATCACAAACCTTAGTAGATGTGACATTTTTATGTTGGATGAACCATTCATAATCTTCAAATTCACAAACAACAATACAAAATAGAGAAGAGTTGATTGGGATCCTTTCTAAAGGGTCATGTTTGACTTCTCAAGTAGAGGTATATCATGGATAACCTCAATGTCATCATCATCATCATCAGCAGCACTAGTACCAAATGTGTCATGGATCAATAAATTCATACCATCATCTTCAAATGTGTTTTCTAGCACATGATCATCATCTTCCATGGGATCATGATCTTCTTCTTTAATACTCACACTTCCATGTTCCTCCATATTCACACCTCCATGTTCCTCCATATTCACACCTCTGTGTTCCTTTGAGATGTGTTGGTCCATATCACATACTACCCTAGGGAGATTGACCTATATAAAAATGTTGATAATCAAATCCCCATTCAATGGTTCATAAGTACATTAATTGTGAAAAAATACAGCAAACAACTTACCAATTGATGATAATCAGACCCCCCTTCAGTGTGACCATTCTCCCAACAATGTCTCTTAGTTGTTTTGATTTTGATTCTTCTTGCCTTTAAGTTGTTACAACACTTGCAATGAAAATAACATTTGTCATCACTTGGTTTTTGAAAGTTAGACAACAATCTAGCCACTATCACCCTATTTTGATCAAACTTCCCTATATTATTTGATATGATCCTTCTCCGTAGGAATAACTTATTTGTGTACCCTTATTGAGTTGGTTGTAGTTAATGCTTATATATGCACATATGGTTTTGAAATAAACATTTGGTGTAATTAATGTGTATATCTAGAAAAATATTGGACATGTTGTACTTAATGTTTATATCTACACATATGGTTTTCAAACAAAAATTTGGTGTAATTTATTCTATATCTGCAAAAATATTGGACATGTTGTACTTAATGTTTATATATGTACATATGGTTTTGAAAGAAACATTTAGTGTAATTAATGTTTATATCTGTAAAAAATATTGGACATGTACTTAATGTTTATATCTGCACATATGGTTTTGAAATAAAACTTTGGTGTAATTAATGTGTATATCTACAAAAATATTTGACATGTTGCACTTAATGTTTATATCTACACATATGGTTTTGAAAGAAACATTTGGTGTAATTAATGTGTATATTTGCAAAAATATTGGACGTGTTGTACTTAATGCTTATATCTGCAAATATGGTTTTGAAATAAAAATTTGGTGTAATTAATGTGTATATCAACAAAAATATTGGAGATGTTATACTTCATTTTTATATATGTACATATGATTTAAAAAGAAACATTTGGTGTAATTAATGTGTATATCTACAAAAATATTGGACATGTTGTACTTAATATTTACATATGCACATATGGTTTTGAAAGAAACATTTGGTGTTGAAACAATATAGAAAGTTTTACAAAATTAATGTTTTATAAGAAAATGCACGTGAAGAACTATTAGCTCAGAAGCAAGAACATGGTTTTGAAATAGTACAAAAAGTACTTGACATGAGAGGTTCACAAGTGAGGGTGTTGACCAATCTTGAAAACTTGAATGTTGAAATGAAAGCAATCGAGGATCAAACACTTATGCCAGAGTTACAACATAATGTGAAGTTGAAAGCTATTGAGGATCAAACACCTATGCCCCTTTCCCTCTATCCCCTTCCTCTCATCTATAACTCCTTGTCACTCCCTCCATTCTTCTTCTTGTTTTGGCCTTCTTGTTTTCTTGAACATTCAGGGAGTTGTTCACATGATTCCTTATTAGTTCATATTTCAATCAAATTATTTTTTCCTTCACTTAGCCATCTATTGATTTATCCATGTGCAAGTGAATGGTGTTAAACATAAGTCATTATTGTGTCAAAACTTTATCTTTGTTTGACCAAACTATAGCAGAAATTACATTCTTCCTTGTTTTTTCATGATCACCTTGGAAATAGCGTCTTCATTTGCTTAAATCAACATATACTAATATGTTAAATGTTGGTTTCTTAGATTTTTTCACTTGAAACATTTTTTTGGTTTTTGTGTATGTTATTTATCTGCTTTCTCCTTTCAAAGTTTGTGTGCATGGGATCTTTAAAGAAAATAAACTTCTCACAAAATTATTACCCTCCAATTTATTGCATTTAAGATATTAAGATATTAGGACTTGTCATGATCACCCTGGAATTTGTCATGTATTGCATCTACATTTTCTTTGCCATTGCTTATAAGAGTGTTTCAAGGTTGGCAACCACTTCAACATCCTTTGCATGGTTTAGAGGTAATGTCATTGTGGTAGAGGCTTCTACAAGGGAATGAGCCTCCTGATTATGGCATTTACATAGAAGTAGAACTTTCTTCTTCAATTCCTTCCACTCAACTTTTCACTGAAGCTATTCTTCCAGCAATGAGAATAGCTGCTACCAATTCTTGGGAGCCAAGGGACCCTGAACCTATATTACATTTTCTAAAGAGGCGAGAGATGTTATTAATAGATTCAATACTTCATAATATTTTGGATCATATAGTGAAACCAAAATTAATAGTAATAATAGATACTTGGGATCCTTGCAGGTAGACTATGTGAATACATGCATGGTTACATCCTTGGCTTCCATTGTTGGGCCTAAATGTTGGGGAATGCACTTCATGCCCTGCATGCAATTGATGCATCTACATATGCAATTTTATCACCTTGAAAATTTTTATTTGATCTTGCTAGCTTGGAAAAACTGATTGTTTAAATTATCTTAAATTGAAAAATTATTTCTCCATCTTATATTAACCTAAATCCTTACTTCTCCTAGCTATATTGTTTCTCTATTATTATATATTCTATAATTTTTCAATTTCTTTCTCCATGTTTTTATGATGCATGGAAAAGCCCATATCATCTTAGGAAAACACTAAGGAAAGTGGTTACAAATAGATGAATAAAGAACTCAAAAATGAGTTTAATTAAATAAATAATTTGTGTGTCCAACACTATTTAATGAAATACTAAACCAACTAATCATCATATACTTATAACGATCAATGTATGCAGAAAGTAAGATTTTGGAACATAAAATTTCAACAAAAAATAGAGTGAACACAATTCAAATAGGGAGTCATATAGTATCTAACTAAAATTATTAATTAAACATATTATCAAATGCAACTTTATTTACAATGTCATATCATTCTGTGTATTTTGTTAGTCCACACCAAAATAACCTTGTTTTTACTATACAAACTTTTTGTTAGTCAATAACCTTTTTCTTTTTTTAATTTGGGAAGTAATCCCCTTAAACTGGGCATACCATGTTTTCTATCCAAGTAATATAATGACAAGCATAAACAACTCCTAGAATTGTTGTTCATAGACTCAGTGGATATTCATGCACACCCAGTTCAAAAGTTGCTACCATTAGATCTCTCTATTTCAGATAATCATATAAGAATTTGGGTTATGGTGCTCAACCCATGAGCACTCTAAGCCTTATGTTATCCCAGATATCAGCCAGGTACATTCTATTTCTTCTTTGATCAAATCAGAAAAAAGATTTAATCCCCACATGCCTTTCAAGAATAAATTACATTCAGTGTTGAGATCATTGAAATTCTTTTAATTAATGGTGGAATTTAGTTTTTATGACTACAACGGAAACTATTGGAGTGGATTTATTTCTTGATCAACATCAATAAGCTAGAGAGTAAAAACTCATCCATATGCCAAAATGACCAAGGAAAACAAAGGCTTAAGAAAACAAAAAATGGAGTATATCTTAGAAGTAGAAGATCACCTAGTATTTGGTGGAGCTAACAAAAGAGTCTAGGGTTGATAAAATTGAACTAATATTGCATAGCTCATGCTTTCAACTCTATCTATTTTTCTATTCAACAAAATAGGAAGAGTTTGTATAGTAAAAAAATTATTTGTATTTTTTAATATCTACTATGATATGTTTTTATAAAATTTCTTGTGATCTCTGCCCATCTTTTGTGATCTACATTATTTTTGTGCAAGATCTTGAGGTAAGTCACTTAGCACAAGTTGAGTGAGTTCTATTGTTTTATTATTTGGATTTTGGAATATGTATGTAGTTGGATCATTTTTCTATTGTGTAGATAATATGTAATAAGTACCTTTAAAAGATCTCTCTGAATAGATAAAGATATCTGCTATGATATGTTTTTGTAAAATTTCTTGCAAACTCTGCCCATTTTTCTTGGTTTGCATTATTTGTACAAGATCTTGAAGTAAGTCACTTAGCATGGGTTTAGTGAGTTTTATTGTTTTATTATTTGGATTTTGGAATATGTATGCATCTAGATCATTTTTTCTATTGTGTAGATAATATGTAATAAGCACCTTTAAAAAGATCTCTCTAAATATATAAAGATATTTGCTATGATATGTTTTTATAAAATTTCTTGCCAACTCTACCTGTTTTTCATGGTTTGCATTATTTTTGTGCAGGATCTTTAGGTAAGTCACTTAGCATGAGTTGAGTGAGTTTTATTGTTTTATTATTTGGATTTTTGAATATGTATGCAGCTGGATCATTTTTTCTATTTTGTAGATAATATGTAATAAGAACCTTACAAAAGATCTCTCTGAATATATAAAGAGATACATGTTTAAAAGGAAATATAAAGACATACATATTTATAAGGAAAGGAAAAGAACACTTACATACATACCTCTTCTTTCCCTAGAAGAAAATCACAGAGAAAAGGTGTGTAGATCACAAGGGCATGACATGACAATGAAACTAAAGAGCAAGTGCACAACATGAAAATGAAATCATAGAGGAAGGGAATGACATGACAATGAAATTGTAGAGCAAGGGAACATAAATGAAATACAGAGATTATGAGGGCACAACAACCAAATGCACTAATCACAAGGGCCATGACAACATTCACACCACTATACCTCTTTTGCGCCCAACTCAATCCATCTCTTTCATGCACAACTCTCCATGATCAAAATTAAATGGAAAATGATTTTCATGTTTTTTTTTTTTGTTTATGCTCATGACATCATCGTAGTTACGATGCCAATGTCAATATTGTGATGACGTCAGGGAAAATTGCAAAAGAAATCCATAAAAATCACCACAAATTACACCATTGTCACAAATTATCATTGCAATTTGACCCCAAATATTGTAGTGAGTTCATCAATCTAATCCCAAAATACACAAATCAATCCTTGCTTAAACTCAAAAATCCCATGAAGATTAAAAACCAATAGAATGCTATAAGGAAGGAGCTTTGCTCTTTATCATTCAAAGGCCAAATAGATACAATCATACAAGTCAAAGAATGGAGGAAATGCATTAGCAAAAGGTAAAATTTATTGCACAATGTATTAATGGAAGAAAGAGATACAACAAAGAATTATATTCACATAGAGGCAAAGGAAATTATAGTAGCAGACTATACAATAAAATTGATGTAGAGTCAAATAAAAGACTGACCCTTGAAAGAGTCACAAAATTTTCTTTTATAGCTTAAGCATAACTGAGAAGACTTCTACCAAAAGCCAAAGCTCAAGTACAGCCTTCAAGTTGTAGAGAGTAGTAACTATTGATCCTAGGAAGATTTGATCAAGGTACACATCCATATGTAGAAATCAAATCTTTGCATGTAAACTCAGGTCTTGAAGAGACATAAATGGTGATCATAACTACTCTGGTTGGGTAGATGGATAAACAAGGTGGTAGAAGGATGAAAACTACATTTAATAGGCATGAAGAACACCAATAGGTGGTTGCAAACAATCAAAAGGAGCTATTTACCATTAAAGAGCTTTATCATTAGGTCAACCTATTCAAACATCTAACCTTCCATGTAGCTTTATATCCTTTAAAAAAAATTCCAAGTCATCCATCTTTCTCTCTATTATGTTGACCTACGTTTGCTCCTATTTCCCACTTCACAATTCATTTTCCTCATTAACTATTTAGCCATGTAAAATGGTGGCATCTTCATTTCATGTCTTATCATTGCCTTGTAGCTTGAAATAATTTTAGCTTACTAACTATAACAACCTTGCGAACATCATAAAATGGACTACTTTGCACCCTCATGATGGTTATGACCTAACTATTGTTTAACTGTTTGATGTTGTGAAGCCTTCATCTTTTCCTTTGTCACCCTTTCGTGACTACCAATCATGAAGCTTGTCTGGAACATGTGATGGCATGATCACTATTTTGATGACTTCCATCTCTAATTTTGTAGTTTTGCAACCAAAACTCATAACCACATATGAATCCTTGTGATGTTGCATCAAAGGGAAATTGTCACTTCACTACCTAAACCAAGGTTTAGCATTAACTCCTTGTGATACTAGGAAAACTGCACAACTGACTACCATCACACCTTCACAGCTTAAGCTTGACTATCTTTTTGATGGACTGATAATTGATTGAAAGTAAGCTACATTTATCAATAAGACATCTCTTCAAAATGATAAATATTAAACTGCCTCCTAACCTTGCAATGATGTGAACAATGCATTTTGTAGCTTTACTACCTTAACCCTAGGGTACTCTTAATCATGTGTGATGGTGCAAACAAATTATCCTCACAACCTTTCCACCTTGATCTCAGATTATCCTCAACTACACACAAAGATTTGAAAGCATTAAACTCAACTTTTGTCATGGATTGTGGCTTAGCAACTTAGAGATCCCATAGTACATAATTGATCCATGATCATACAATTGACAGTGAGTCACTCCTTCATGACCTAGATTTGAATGCTAGCATTATTAGTTGCAAAGCTACACTAATAATGAACTTGATTGTTTCATACTTTCACAACCCATCACATGGTTAAGACATAAACTAGCATGACAAGGCAATGATTGGGCTTTGCATTGTCGTAAGTTGAAACCTTTCATTTGATGTGAAGAATTTAAAAGACCTAGGGATAAAAAGAAAGAATAAAGTTTTTATGTATCCCTTATATACTTGCATGGAAAATATGAATAATTCAATGAATGTGAGACATGACCATCACCCTGGATGTTAACAAACACGACAACATTGGAATTTTAGTAAGGGGGCCAAAATAGCTAACATTTTTGGTGACTCAGAAGAGATGTTTTTCTACTAAACATGGACCAATGGCCTTAAGCTATCCATTGGGTTGGAGTCACAAAAAATGAGACCTATTCTACAACAAAGTTGTAACCTTTACAACTAGCAAAACTTTAAAATTTTTCTATCTTGATGCACTTCTTGAAAAGCATAAAAGTATTCTATTATGTATAAAAAACCGTAACCTTTTGTAGAAGCAAGGCATAAGGAAAATTCCATTGACTAGAATTGGCAGAATATCACCATTATGCCTGGACAACTAAAAAAAATTGGCCTCTTTGCAGCTAGTGATAACATATGGTCCACTTCACATAGCCTAGCTTTAGCTTTTATGTCAAAACTCCTTTTGACTTGTTGTTGATGTGCCTCTAGTTTTTGCATAACTTGTTGTCTTTTTTCTTCTAGATTAATCAATTATGTCATCCTAACTATCGTGGCATTATCTTCAATTAGCTCTAATTGATGAGCTAATTCAAGAGAGGGGAACTCAATTGAAATAGGAATCCTAGCTTCCCTTCCATATACTAGCATGAAAGGTAATTACCCAATTGCTTTCTTAGGTGTAATCCTATTGGCCCAAATGGCTGTTCTTAACTTGGAATGCCAACACCTATGATTGTCCTCAATTGTCCTCTTGATAATCCTAATCATATTCTTTTTGGAGGACTCACCCAAGCCATTTCCTTGGGGATAATAATTTGAGGAAGTTTTCAAATAGATACCATGGTCAACTTCCTAGGAGAAAATGTGAGTCCCAGCAAAGGATTTGGCATTATCCGATATTATTGTTGAAGGGACACCAAACCTGGTAACAATTCCATCTAGGAAATCCACTACTAAAGTCTTTGTGGCATCCTTCAAAGCTACTACTTCTATCCACCTTGTAAAATAATCTATTGTAGCTAAGATCCACTTATGACTAGAGCTAGAAGGTGGATTGATTGGACCAATAAAATCTAGCCCCAACTAGGCAAATGGTTGATCAACCTGAATAGGATGAAGGGGAATAGTTACAAACCTTTGTTTACTTGAAAAGAAAGCACACTTGTCACATTTTCTCACATGTTTATGACAGTCATGGAATAGATTTGGCTGATAATAACCAACTCTAATGATCTTCATGGTTGTCATTCTAGCTAAGAAGTGACCACCATTAGGGTCATCATGAAAATCTTTAATCGTTCTAGCCCCCACTAGGAAAAATGGTTGATCAACCTAAATAGGATGAAGGGGAAGAGTTGCAAACCTTTGTTTACCTTAAAAGAAAGAACACTTCTCACATTTTCTCACATGTTTATGATAGTCATGGAATAGAGTTGGCCAATAATAATCAGCTCTCATGATCTTCATGGTTGTCGTTCTAGCTAAGAAGTGACCACCATTAGGGTCATCATGAAAGTCTTTCATCATTCTATCTATTTGATCAAGATTAATGCATCTTAGTAGGACTCCATTAAGATCTCTCCTAAAAAGAATCCCATCCACTCGGAGAAAAGGAATAGACTATAATCTAAACTATCTTCTTTCAGCTCTATCTAATCCTTGTGAATATCCTCCTCCTAACAAGAAGGTTTTCATGTCATGTATCCAACTATTCATATTTTTATCCCCTATTGGTTCTCCATATACTAATACTAGTACAACCTCCTTAGTCATTTCCTAGGATGAAATCATCTGCTCACATAATCCTTTACCTCTCACAAGGTTTTTGATCTTAATGTCAATGTCATATTCCATGACCTTGGTGGTACATCTAGCTCTTTTCAAATTGATATCTTTGTTCAAGAGGAACTCCTTCACACTTGCATGTGGAACTAATAGCTAGACCTTGTTATGTGATAACAAATATTTGAATTTATTTAAAGTTCTTATGATAACAAGAACTTTCTTTTCTACATAATTGTATTTTTCCTCATAATTCTTTAGTCATTCACTGAAAAAGGCTATAGGTTTCTCTTCATCTACATCATTCAACTATGTCAAGATAGCTAATATGCCTGATCGCCCCAAAGGGTATAGAGAATTAAATCCTTATCAAGTTGGGGTTGATAAGGGTAGGAGTCGATGCTATTGTTTCTTTTATTTCTTCAAAATTGTCGCTCCCTTCCTTTGTCCAAGTGAAAACCATATTCTTTTTTAGCATGGTTGTAAGGGGCTCAATCATTGTAGCAAGGCTAGGAATGAACCTTTTTGCAAATTTGATTCTACCAAGGAAGCTTTGCAGCCTTTTCTTGTGACTAGGGAGTGGAAGAGCAAGGATTGTTTTTTTTCTCTCTAGATCAATTTTCAAACCATCCATAGACACAATATGTCCTTGAAACCTTTCTTGACTGGTAGTAAACACACACTTGCTTGGATTTAAGGACACACCATATTCCTTGCATTTGATGAACACCTGCCTTAGATTACCAAAGTGGTCTTCCACATTCTTCAAGTAGACTATTATGTCATCAAGATAGACCAACACAAACTTCTCAAGAATACTCTTGAAAGCCATCTCCATTGCTTTTTGAAAGGTAGAACCTACATTGGTTAGTCCACAAGATGTTTTTCTATAGGCATAATTTAGTAGTGAAGTTTGTTTTGTATCTATCAGACTCTTGGACTAAGAATTGGTTGTAACCTAAAAACCCATCTAGGAAAGAAAATCTTTTAGAACCACTAACCTTGGATAATATTTGTTTCATGGAAGGGAGAGGATAGTAATCTTTGAGGGAGGTCCTTTTTAGTTCTCTAAAATCTACACATAATCTGATTTCCCTAGTCTTCTTCCTAACAGGAACAAGGTTGGCTACCCAAGAGGAATGCTTAATAGGAAAAATAATATTAGCTTCTATCAGCTTGGATAGCTCCTTTCTCATCATAGGCTCAATCTTAGGATTGACCGGTCTTTTCTTTTTCCTAATAGGCTTTGCATCACTATTTGAATCTATGGCATGTTGAATCAAACTTGGATCAAAACCCTTTAAATCATCATATGCCCATGCAAATACATCGTTAAATTCTTGACATAAATGAACAAAGTTTTCTTGTTCATCTATAGAGCACATCTTTCCCAAATTGAGAACCTTTCCATTAGCAATGACAAATAGTATGTAATCATCCTTATTCATAGCTAGGTTCAGACCTCTACTCCTTACTTGATCACCATGATTGAAAACACTTTATAAAGTCATTAAACCCTTAGGAAACTTTTTGGAGCTAAAGTTCATGATTTTATCACCATATTGACCTTTTAGCTTGGACTAATTCCTATTAGAGAATTTTGGCTCACTTTGTAGAAAGTTGACAATGTGCACATCAGAGTCAAACATCTATCAATTGGCATGATTATCTAGAACTATAGGTCTTACAACCAGTCTGATATGTTGCTCTCTATTGTCCTCAACGTGCTTTAGTACAATAAAGTGAGCACCTATTGCTACAAGTCCATCATCATTTTTATTATCTCTTCTAGGAATAATTTGGATATTGAATGTCTAGAAGCCCTCAAAAAAATCCTAAACTCTGTGTTCATATGATCTGATTAGATTATTGTTGTGATGTTTTGGCTCCTTACTTGGTTAACAACTAGCTCACTCCCCCAAAGTCCTTTAAGGATTTGATCTCTCTCCTTTACACAAGTTGGAGGCCTTGAATCAATAATTCATATTCAGCTATGTTGTTAGTACAACTAAACTGGAACTTATAAGAGAAGTAAAGCTTCTTCAAACTAGGGGAGGCAAGAATTACACAAGCTCTTGAACCATTCTTATTTCTTGAACCATCAAAAAACATGCTTCATAATCTATCAAGGTCCTCTTCTATTTTTATGAGATTAGTAATAGGAGTATTCCTTTCCAATATACAATAAGTACGAAGGTTTGTCTCTATAGCTTCTTGTACTTGATCAAATTGATAAGCAGCGGCCCACTCATCCAAAATATAATCAGGCACCCCTATTAAGGAAGTGGCAGGCTCATGTATTATATCTCTCTCATTTGTCTCATGAATTCCACAATTCATGTTCGCAAGACTAGGTGTGTAGGTCTCTATGTGATTATGGGCTAGAGCTTTTTCCTTTATGGAAGCTTTTGTCCCATATTTTTCCTAAAGAACATATATGACCAATCTTATGCAATATAACCACCTATCTATGTTTTGAAGTCTCTAGAAAGACATATGGAAAATGTGGATCGACCTTGGCTATTGATATGTCTTGAGTGACAGTACAACTAGTGCATGCATGTAATTTCATTTCCACATTCTATAGGATTCCTACCATTTTGATAAAGCTACCATCTAATTGGATTACATCCCTAAACATTGACTCATACTTAATACCAAGGATTTTAGCTATGCACTTAGGCATCACAGAATTGCTAGCCCCAAAATCAATCATGCAATTATGAGCTAGTTTGTCCCCTATAATCAAAGAGACATAAAAATGAGGAGGCTTGTTTTTCTTACTTGTGTCTCTTTCTTTTGTTGGGTTCACCAAACTTGTTGCATCATTTAAGGTGGCTGGCTTATTTGACACCTTTATATTCTTTAACTCCTATTGTAGTAAGTCTAACTGTGATGGCATAGTGATAACATCCCACAGAGGAATATTAACACTAGTCATCTTCATCTGATCTATAATGTTGAGAGAAGTGCCAACTGCCTTGACTGGAGCCTTGGGGGTATAGGAGCCGATGACTAAATTTGAGCCATTTGAGGCTTGGCATAACTTTTTTTCTTATATCTTGCTTCTATTAGGGAGTGACATTTGGTTGTACATGGTAGAAAAATGGGTTTGTTTCGGGTAGATAGATCTTGGATTCCATTATCTTAGTTCATGAAAATATACATTCTCTTGTGGTGTCAAAGAAGGAAGGGTTTCTTCTTAAGCTTGATCTCTCAAAAGCCTATGACAAAGTTGACTAGAATTTTCTCCTTAGGGGCTTGGAAGTGTTTGGCTTTAATAAGAGATTCTAGGATCTTATCTTTATGTTAGTTTTGTCAGCTTCTTTCTCGGTGCTTGTTAATGGATCCCCTACTTCCTTCTTTAAGGCTTCTAGGGGTCTTATACAAGGGGACCTGATCTCTCCTATTCTATTTGTTATATTGACTGAATGCTTGGGGAGATTTGTGAATAATATGGTGGTGAAAGGAGACTTTATGGGCCTCAACTCTTCCTCTTCTGCTCTTGTGTGTTCTCATCAACAATTTTTTGATGATCCTATTGTCATGGGAGAGGATTCAGTGAGGAATGCTAGGAACATCAAGAAGGTGCTAACTGACTATGGAATGGCCACTGGTCAAATCATTAACTAGAGTAAAAATGTGATTTACTTTATCAATGTTAGTGAGGCAAGACAAATTAAGATTAAAAAGATGATTGGTTGTGAGAGTGGCTCCTTGCCAAGAACCTATCTAGGTTTATCTTTGGGATTGACCTCTCTTGACAACTTTTGGAACTCGTTGATTGATAAAATCCACTTAAAAATTGCTAGTTGGAAAGGCTCTCTACTCAGTCAGGTTGGTAAGCTTATTGTTTTGAAGTCTATCCTTCAAAGTTTCCCACTTTATGCCTTGAGTGTTTTCAAAATTTTGAGAAAGTTTGCCCTTGCTATTGAGAAAATTTAGAAGACTTTCTTGTGGATTGGTATGGAGACTAAAAAAAGACTCCCTCTTATTGCTTGCGAGAATGTTTGTATTCCTTTGGGGAAGGGAGGGCTCATCTTGCGAAGGATTTCAACAATGAATGAACTCTTACTGGCTAAATTAATTTGGAGATGGCACAAGGAAGAGGGGGAATGGAGGAATATTTAGACTGACAAATATTATAGGGACTACTTTGATTTTTAGAATTTCCTTTCTTCTGATGTTGATCAAGGGGGTTCTCTAATTTGGAAGAATGCTCAAAAATTTAAAGATATTTTAAGGAAAGGGGTCAAATGGAAGGTGAGAAATGGTAGGAAAGTTCTTTTTTGGGAAGAGATTTGGATCTTGGACTACCCTCTTGGTGTTGATCCAAGATGGAACAAGTATATGGAGCAGTGCAAGATTCAGTATGGTACATTTGTGAGTGATTATTGGAAGGATGATTTGT
The DNA here is from genome assembly GCA_028749045.1 of Cupressus sempervirens. Taxonomy (NCBI): domain Eukaryota; kingdom Viridiplantae; phylum Streptophyta; class Pinopsida; order Cupressales; family Cupressaceae; genus Cupressus; species Cupressus sempervirens. Next base: position 511,503,081 of record CM053792.1, on the reverse strand, counting down.
GGGTGAATCTTCATAGGGTGGGCCAAAATTTGATTGAGTTTGGTAAGATTTTGAATGCATGCTTTCTTAACCATGAAGAGGATGTTTTGATTTGGAAATCTAATCTTAGTTGTATGTACTCTATTGCTTCGGCCTTTGCTAACTCTTTCGTTGATCATGATGAACCTTGTTGGGCTATGGCTTGGGTGAAAGGTTTGACCCCCAAAATTAATATCTTCTTTTGGATTCTTCTACAAAATAAAATATTAACTCTTGACAATCTTAAGAAGAGAGGTTTCATCATTGTTAATCGATGTGTTCTTTGTAAGAAGGATGGGGAATCAGTGAATCATTTTATGCTACATTGTCCCTTTAGTAAGAAGGTTTGGGATAAAATTTGGAGCTTAATGAATGTGGATTGGGTTTTCCATGCTACCATCCAACTATTTTTTTCTAGTTGGAAGGCTCCATCCAAGAATGCTTTGATTATTAAGTTTTGGGACTTTATTCTTCCATACCTATGTTGGGGCATTTGGAAGGAGCGTAATAATAGGATCTTTAGAGCAGAGGATTCTAGTCCTACTCAGGTTTTCTATAAAGTCAAGGTCCTTATGATTGAAAACATTAAAATTTGTGGTTCTAGACAACAATCTTGTAATGAGTGGGAGGATGGGGTGCTTAATAATTGGAACATAAGGAGTCTTGGTATGAATGTTAAGAATCCTAACCCAAGGGAGAATGCTAGATGGGATTGTCCTCCAATGAATTGGTTTAAGATAAACTTTGACGGGGCCTTGAAAGGGAACCCAGGTAAAGTAGGTTGCAGAGTGGTTATTATAAATTCTAATGGTGAATTTGTGGGAGGCATGGCTATACCATTAGGGAATCAAACTAATCACATTGTTGAAGCTTCTGCTACTCTTCATGGTCTTATCTATGCCAAAAGTATGAATTTGAAGAATATATGGGTTGAAGTTGACTCCCTCAATATCATTAATTGTTTAAATAATATAAATCCACCTTCATGGACTATCAGTAATATTATTTCCAAGGCTATTAACATTATTAATTCTTTCCAAAATTGCATTATATCTCATATCTTTAGAGAAGCCAATTGTTTAGCTGACTAGGCTTTTAATGTGGCTTGTGCTAATGATCATAAAATCATTTGGGAGTCATATGATACCTTACCTCCAGATGGCCACCATCATATCAAATATGATAAATGGAGATCTCAACAAAAATACTTTAATTATGATGGTGTTAGTGAAGTCCAATTATGAGTTTGAATCCTTTAAAGTAAGGTGGGTTATAATTTTTAGAAAGGTGGGCTTTTCGCACAGATTCTGGGCAATTTTTTCCTTTCCTCTTTTTGGTAGTGGTGTAGTTTTTAGTTGTAGAGTGTTTGGGGGTTTTCAAAGAATGAAAATTAGTAAATTCAGTGCAAAGATTATGGGAGGAAAGAGAAAAAGGGTGGAGCCACCTAGCTACTTTGAGTGGAAGAATAAGCCAGAGGTGTGGGACATTCTGAGGTGTGGCAATTTCATAGGGTACATGGAAAGGCTTATAGGCAATAATTTGACAATTACACAACTATTCATTAAATCATGGAAGGATGGCTCTATGATGGTTGGGAACCAGAGTATGGAGGTCACCGAAGAAGTCATTGCGAAGGCTACGGGGTTGGACATGGATGGATTATTTTTTATTGGGAAAAGAATCTTTCGAACAAGGCTATTGATGACTTTGTAGAGATAGAACAGGAGAGAAATTGTTTGGTCAAAATAGGTAACTTGTATTATAACTCGACCTCTATTTCTCATCCATGGCATTTTGTGCTCTTTGTGATTATGGAATATCTGACTTTGGATGGGAGATTCACTAAGCTATATAGGTATCATTTTGTGTTGGAAAATCATTTCCAACATGATGTTAGGATCAATTTTCCTTTTTATCTTCTGCAGTCTCTTAGTATTTCTACCCAGGCCATTCAAAAAGACCCGAATAGAGAGCATGTTTTCCATGAGGGTCTCATGGTCTTGATTATGAATTTGCTAAAGTCCAAAAAAAATTTGAAACCCAGGAGTTTGAAAGAGGCTGATCAAGACACAGAAGGGAGTATCCCGGATAAGGGCTATGATTCTGAGACTCAAGATGAAGATGAAGGGGGTTTGGGTAGCTTGAAAAAGGGCTCAAGTGGAAGTTCAAAAAAGAAGAAAAAACTATTGAGGATGATGACTTTGACCAAGACCAGGGAACTGACTTCGTGGAGGAAATTGTGAGAGACCATTATAATAAGAGGAGTGGAGGCAAAGGAAAGAGTAAAGGTTTTCATGATGATCGGGTCTCTCCTCCTTTTGATGAAAAGCCTTTGTCTCAATAGCTGGAGAGGAAAAGAAAATCCTTAAGGTGGTAGGAGGATAGGTATAAAACTAAGAAGGATGGGGAATTGAACAATGAGGATGATGGAGAATAGGGGCATATGTTAGATTTGGGTGATAAAGCTAAAGGTGGGCTTGGGTCTTCCAAGGGTTTATTTGGTAACCCAAGTTCAATTCTAAAGGAGATTGGTATCCTCAAGCATCAAATGCAGTTATTGGGCAAGGAAATGGAGCAACTCAGCAAAAATTCTAGAGGGGAGCAGACATTGGGCCAATATTTTGACAAACTTTCAAAGGTTATTGGGAATGCAGAAGAAGTGAAAAATCTCATGCATAAGATACCAATGCTTGAAGCTAAACAAAGGGTCATGGATAAAGATATTAGCAGCATTCAGGGGAAGGTGTTGAAACTAGAAACCAAGCTGGGCAATTTGGATAGATTGTTCAAATAGCTGGAAGACAATGTGAGTAACCTCTTGAAGAGGAATGAGTGTGACAAGGGCCAAGACTCCTCATCGGGGGTAGAGATTCAGGGACCAAGAAAACATACCCATGCTCACTCTAAAAAGAATGAGGAAGTCAGTAAGAAGGATGAGGTGAAGGCTTTTGCTGAAAATATGCAAACTCTGGTGGATCAGGTTGTTGACCTGATAAAGACTTCTTAGCTAGTTGATTGTTCTTTTGTTGTACTTTTGCTATTTTTTCGAGCTGTGTCTTGTGTGACCTCATGAATGTTTTTGTTTGAGTTCTATTTCATGTTGTTCTATGCTTCCTTTCTTTGATGTTTTTTTCTCTTAGACTTTTGTTGTTGTAAAGGTTTCGGATCCTTTAAAACCTATTTTTACTTAATCAAAACATTTGGTTGTGCACTTGTAACTAGATTATGAGATGAAACACTTGAAGTTGAAGCCTGATTTAATGGAGGAGGTGCCAAATTCTTAGTAGCTCTTCCTTTTCTTCTGGTATTATGAGCTATAGCATCATAGTTATGATGATTGGCATGATAATATTCCTTTGGCTGATGGTTCATAAAAGAACAATCCCCTTGTTGTTGATGATGAGAACCCTTAGTAGGTTGGTTGGTACCATATTTCTATCATGTTTCTTAATCCTATGTGGTTAGTTCTTGGGATGGTTCTTACCTATAGTACATACAATGCTCATATGAATAACTGCAAGAAGGAAAAAAAATCTTGCTCTTGAGAAAAAAATCTTGGAATCTATAAATAAAATCAATCATATATTCATGAGGTGCTCTCTTAATGGTAGTTAGCCTCTATAAAAGTGATAGGTGGTCAGTTTTATCTTCAAAATATTTGCATAATCTTTCTCCTAACTCATCCTATTTATTGATAGAATTATGTGGTAATCCCCTATACCATTGTAAAACTTTTCCCTTTAATGATGATGCTAAAAGTCTAATAGTGACATCATCCTCTATAATACCAGGTATATTTTAGATGTTCAAAACTTCTTGAATGTGCTCTATAAGAGAAATGGAGCTTTCACCAGTAAAATCAAGTAGACTATTAAGAGTGCTCTATAAGAGAAAAGTCTTTGGGCTAAAATGAGAGGATTTCCACAATTAAAAGTAGCAAAAACTTAATTCCTAGGGAGGGCCATGCAAAATAAAGATCTATTCAGATGGAAAGATGGTACCCTAGGTTGTGATCTATCAACAAGAGGAGTAGAAAGAGATCTAGTAGGTGTATGTGCTACTTCTGAACTCCTAACTGGTGATAGAGAGGGTCTATTTCTTTTTCTTTTAGGATTTGAAAATGAAAGTTCAATATACTGAATAGTACCTCTAGAAGATGCCCTTGTGTGAGCCTTGGGCATGAATTTAAAAAAAATTGGTATGAAACCAAGATATAGAGATGGAGTTGCCAAGCACTTGAATGAGAGCCTCTTGAAGGCTTGAAATTCTAAGAGTAACACTATCTCCTTAGCATAAGCTTGAAGTTATTTTCTTTGAACTAGTATACTTAAGAAATGCTTCAATATTTTTCGCACTGGGCATGCCAAAAGTAGTTGTTACAAAATTTTGTACCCTCACCTAAAGTTTGACCTAAATGCAAGCTTGTGAAACATGGAAACAATCTCCAAGTTGTGGGACTTGAACAATGAGATTGAGTCTCTAGAGAATGTCAGCTTCCTTATTATTAGGATGCACCTAACTACTTCTTGAGAGGAAAAGGGAGAAGAAAATGCATGAAAAGAAAACTACCTAATCTAATCTAGAGGGGTGATACACCAAATAGTATGTTTAGCCTTATCACTACCTAGAAATGTAGAGTTCATCAGTATAATCCCAAAATACATAGATTTAATCCTTGCTTAAACTCAACAATCCCATGAAGATTAAAAACCAATAGAATGCTATAAGGAGTTTCACTCTATATCATTCAAAGGCAAAATAGATACAATCATACAAGTCGAAGAATGGAGGCAATGCATTAACAAAAGGCAAAAGATATTGCACAATGTATTAATGGAAGAAAGATATGCAACAAAGAATTATATTCACTCAGAGGAAAAGGAAATTACACTAGTAGAGTATACAATACAATTGATGTAGAATTAGAGAAAAGACCTACCCTTGAAAGAGTCATAAAATTTTCTTTTATAGCTTAAGCATAACTGAAAAAATTTCCACCAAAAGCTAAAGCTTAACTACTACCTTCAAGTTGTAGAGAGAAATCACTACTAATCCTAGGAAGATTTGATCAAGGTACACGTCCATATGTAGAAATTAGATCTTTGCTTGCAAACTCTGGTCTTGAAGAGACAAAAATGACGATCATAACTACTCTGGTTGGGTAGATGGATAAACGAGGTGGCAAAAGCATGAAAAATAGGTTTAACGAGCATGGAGAACACTAATAGGTGGTTGTAGATGATCAAAAGGACATGTTCACCATCAAAGAGCTACTTTGGATAGTATTCACGACACACCAAGTTAGCCATATCATCAGGTCAACCAATTCAAACATCTGACCCACCATGTGGCTCTATATCCTTTAAATATTTTTCTAGATCATCCAACTTTCTCTCTATTATGTTGACCTATGCCTATTGTTTAGCTATGTAATGTTATGAAGCCTTCATCTTTTCCTTTGTCACCCTTTCATGATTGCCAGCCATGAAGCCTGTCTAGAACATGTGATGTCGGGATCACTATTTTGATGACTGTTATCTCTGATTTCATAATTTCACAACCAAAACTCATAACCACAGATGAATCCTTGTAATGTTGCACCAAAGGGAAATCGATGTTTTATTGTCTAAACTAGGGTTTAGCATTAACTCCTTGTGACATTGTGATAACCACACAACTGACTACCATCACACCTTTGTAACTTAAGCTTGACTATCTTTTCAATGAGGTGATAATGGATTGAAATTAAGCTGCATTTATCGATAAGACATCTCTTCAAAATGATAAATATTAAATTGCATCCTAACCCTATGACAATGTGAACAATGCATTTCATAGCTTCGTTGCCTTAACCCTGGGGTACTCTTAACCATGTGTGATGGTACAAAAAAATCATCCTCACAACCTTGCCACATTGATCTTAGGTTAACCTCAACTGCACATGAAGATGTAAAAGCCATTAAACCTAACTATTGTCATAGATCGTGACTTCACAACTTAGAGATCTTATAGTGCATAACTAATCTGTGATCATGCAATTGAAAGTGAGTCACTCATTCATGACTAGGATTTAAATCATTTATCATCTACAAATCCATGCTAATGGTGAACTTTGACTATTTCACACTTTTGTAACCCATCTCACGATTAAGGCATAACCTAGAGCAACAGGGCAATGAAGCAGTTTTGCATCGTTGCAGCTTGAAACCTTTCATTCGATGCAAAGAATTTAAAATACCTTGGGATAAAAAGAAAGAATAAGGTTTTTATGTATCTCTTATATACTTGCATTGAAAATATGAATAATTCAATGAATGTGAGACATGGCCATCACCCTAGATGTTCATGAAGGCAACAACATTGGAATTTTAGGAAGGGGCCCAAAATGGCTAACAATTACAATATACATCATTAGGTGTGACCCTATTAAAGGATTTAATCACCCTATTAGGAGTGTCCTTGTTAGAGGTCTTAAGATCATCCCATTAGAATGTCACATTGATTAAAGGATTTACAAATGATTGTTAGGTCAACCTTGATTAAAGGATTTTAACTCATATATTGGTCAAAAAGTAATAACAGGTTGATCTAATAAATACAACTCACTCTAAAAATATTGATCATAATGTAGCTCATTTTTTGATCCTTTGACTAGCCTTTATTAATATTTCCATCACTAAGTTTCTTGAAATCCCTTCAAGCAATCACAATACACCTCTTCTCAACTCTTCACAGGATTCTTCTCTAGTTCTCCAATCAATAGAATCAACAATTGCTACCTCTCTAGGTTATCCTCATGCCTCCTTAAATAGGTAGCTTTGATCTTTTTTCATTTAAACATCACTGTTGATCTTATGGTTAGGTTAGATTCATTGATTTCTTCCATCATTTTATTTCCTCCTTCTAGATACTTCTCAAGACTTCTCTATGAATCCATACTTAGGAATGCTCAAACATGGTTCATCATGCATTGAATGCTCCAACTCATCAATATTTATCCTTCACACACTTTTGCCAATCCAAAAATTGAACTATCTTAGGTGGGAATTTGAATTCCTTCACAATAATCAAATGTTGCCGCTCGGTCAATATTTTGTTCCTTGACCTCCGTCATCATGTTAGTAGCCCTAAGGAACTCTTTAAAATTTAATTCTTTTTGTTTTCCTTGGTTCCCTTGGTCCTTTTATTTCACATTATAATATTTTGGTTTAGTGGAAGGCCTTGAACCATCTTGAACAATTTCAATATGGTTTGAATGGTTCAAAATAGTTCAGCAAGTTCCAACTAGTTCAACAAATTCAAATTGTTTCAAAAAGGATTCACAAGTCCAAGATCATAAGTTCAAAGTTCAGATCTTTACTTATCAGTTTAGAGGAATAGTTTCATAATTCAAATTGGTTCATTTAGGTTCATGCAAGTACAACCAAGTTTAGAACAATTTGAAAAGGTTCATAGGTTCATCAATTCAACAAACTCTATGTGGTTCAACAATTCAATCAAGTTCATCAATTCAAGAATATGACATGGTTATAGCAAAGAAGAGTTACAAAAAAAATTATTTTGGAAACCCAAAAATGAGAATATGGCTGGAATAAATCATAAATCCATCAAATGGATGGAAGCAAAGATGGTAAATATAAGGTTGATGTTGGTAACATTATTTCAATTTTGATTTATGACAATTTGATAGACCTTCAAACAGTAGTGAATAAATTTTTACTCGAATATTCTTTTCAAAATTTCTTCTATCAAAAAGTGGAGAATTAGGATTGTGACAACATATCCAAAAATGAAAGATATCCAACGGTGGGATAAGTAGTTATGCCCCTCGTACTAAGACCCAATCTGATTGTCATAATTGTTTCAGTCCCTCCAACATCAAGAATATTTTTATTTTAGATTAATACATTCACATGTCACCTATCCAAATATCATTTAAAATATAGAAGTATATCCTTATAAACTTTGGATAAATATTTTATGAAGATATCAAATTAAGAATGTGGTGAATGTTATCAGAAGGAAGGAAAATGATTAAAGAGTCTAAGTAGAGATAGTTTCAAAAATTCATTACTATAACTGACAAACATCATTAGGTGAGGAAGATAAAAACACAAAAGAAAGCCAAGACAGTTTCAAAAATTCATTACTATAACTGACAAACATCATTAGGTGAGGAAGATAAAAACACAAAAGAAAGCCAAGAAAGAGGTCCCAAATTCTGTCTTTTGGCTGAAGACTTTGTGTTATAGGTAGAAGATTTTCTTTTTGTTTGTAATTGTAGTGGCAAGGGGGAAAGAGATATTTTTATTTTCTAGATTGTAATTTGTGATTGTAGAAGTCATTAGATCTTTGTTATCTTTTTGTGTATTCAAAGAAAAAAAAATTGTATGCCAAATCTTTGAGTATATATATATTAGATCAATCTATGAATTGATCTAGTCTTCCATGAGTATAATTTTTTATCAAGTGATTAGATGCATGATAATCATTTGGTCTTTGAGCCTTAGTTATTTGTGCATTCAAAAGATAATGGTATGCTTTCCTTCTTGCATTTTCTCTATATGTAAGGTTTGAATAAATGGACTTTGTGTCATTTTGTTTGTTGTTCATTTTATGTCGCATCTAATCCATGTTTATGGATAGATGTTTGTTTACCTTTTTTTTTCTTTTAGGTTGAAAGCATCTCTATAATTAGTCTTGTAAATTCATTGCAAATCTTACAAGGGGAGTTTACCTGAATAATTTAGAGGAAGATTATCAATCTCATGATATCTACTGGTAGTGCAATTTGGACTTCATTGTGGATAGTCAAAGTCAATTTACATATTTGTATTTGAAGGACAAATCTGTTCACTAACACATCACTAGACAACTTAGTCAATACAAACTATTTTTCTCGACATACTCTATCTTTTCTGATACTCAGTTGACACTATATTTGGTGATAACAATTGTTCAATTATATATTGTCTTTAATGATACACAAAATATCAAATCTTTACCAATTAGTATCTACCAAGCTCACTCAAGCAATGAAGATAGTTTCTAGTATTTGTCAAGCATTCTAGAGATAATCATGTTCGAAGATGGTATCTGTCGAGTTCACTCAAACATCAAAGAAAGTTTGCAGGAAGATAATTTCTGCTGAGTTCACACAGGCACCAAAGAGAAGTTGGCATGAAACCAGTGTCAACCGAGCTCACTCTATTACTAAATGAATTTCAATTTAGGATGCAGTGTTAACCAAGTTCATGTGGTTAACAAAGGAAGTCTAAAGAAATTCTTTTTTGAATTGGTATTGATCGAGTTGGGTTGGCTAACAAAGAATTTTCTTGAATCAACATATTTAGTTTGATGAATTTATTTGTTAAACATGTCTGACTTAAGGGAAAATATTGAATATTTGTTAGTATATCCAAGCTAACTTGACTAGGAAAAAGATATAAGTATAAGGTCAAGTTATGGGATTGATTATGAGAAGCATGGGATTGAAAAGACAAACCAAGGAAGTGAATTGGAAGGATAGTAGATTATCCTAAGTTGAATGAGCTACACAGTTTTATCTGATCAAGAAGGATCAAATATATAAGGCAAAATAGAGATCTAAAATCAGCAATATAGTTGCATTAGCAATCAGGTCATATCATTGTTACTCTAATAATTGTAGTAGTGTATCAAATCTCTTAATAGAGTTAGCTTAACAACTATTTTCCAAATCTTCTAACAAGGTGGCATTTCTTGATTGAAGTGTCTAAAGACCTTTAACAAGGCCACTCCTAATAGGTTGATTAAATCCTTTAACGGAGTCACACCTAATAGTGTGTTTTGTAACTATTAACAGGGTTGGCTCCTAACAAGGCTCACTTCAGAGAGTTAAAAATAGTAACTAGTTACAATTGGTGATTTTTCTTGAATTGGGTTTCCACGTTAAATCCTGATGTCATATGTGTTCATGGTATTTGATTTCTATTTCATAAACTAAGTTAATTATGGTTAATAACATTAAACATCTTAAGAAGTTTTTATTTTAGTAATTGTCAAATAACAGAGATTCTTAGTGTTTGTCAAGTGATTTAGTGCTAACCGAGTCGCAATAGTATTTTTAGTTTCAACAGAGTTTGGTTTTGATTTTTATTAACATCTAAGGGATCTGAGATTTATTTTTGTGGTAACTAATTCACCCCTCCCCTCTAATTTACTCCTCTTATATTTCTAACAATTGGTATCAGAGTTTTTGGTACTTGTAAAAAAGGTTTCAAGGACCTAAGCTACAGATCAGGATGTTTTACAAAAGGAAGATCCCTAAGATGAATAAAGATAACTTCAAGGCATGGTAGGAACTCATGAGATTGCATTTGGAAACCATTGAAGACTCATAACTAAAGTACCTAAATGCTAAGTATGTGGCACCTACTAGAACCATGACTATTGAAGAGATTACCAAAAAGAAGAATCATAACATTATGATGATTGATATTGCTTCAACTCTCAACTATGTTGAATTTAATGAAGTAAAAAACTATGATACTACTAATGAGATGTGGATCAATTTGAAAGCCATTTATGGAGGAGATGATAATGTGAAGAGAGCTTAGGTAGAAATTATCAGAGGTCAATTATCAAATGAGGATAAGAGAAGATGAGAACATTGCAAAATACAATAAAAGAATCAAAGACAGTGTGTGTGCAATCAAAGCCTCAAGAGGAAAGATAGAAGATGAGATAGTTGTAAGCAAGGTTCTCAAGGCACTTCTTCCTATATATGTAATTATAGTTTCAGCAATTCAAGCGATGAGATGCAATCTCAAGAATTATATAACATTGGATGCAGTAGTGGGAAGGTTAACAACATTTGAGTTAGATAACTATGCTAACTATGTTCTTGACTCTAGCAACCTTGAGTCTACATTTCCAGCCAAGCTATCACTCAAGAAAAAAGCTACAAAATGTAAAAGGCAATCTATTAGTGAGGATGAAGATGGTTCTGATGAAGATCTTTAAGTCATTAAAGCATTACTTGAAAGAAGATTTCCCAAGGGAAAAGTAAAGTATAAAGGTAAAATTCATTTGATCTATTTTTCTTGTGAAGAAGTTGGTCACATTGTTGCAAGGTGTCCAAATAAAAAATGAAAAGAAGGAAAGAAGAAAGACAAGTACAAGGGAAAGAATGACTTCAAAAGCTACAAGGACTACAAAGACAAAGGTAAGAAATCTTGTTACATCGCTAAAGATTCTAATGGTAGTGAAGAAGAAGATGAAATAGTCTACATTGTTGTTAAGGATGAGTCAGATGATGAGAATGATAAGATGGCACTTATCTCACATATTAGTAAGAATGATACATGGATTATTAATTGTGGTTGTTCTCACCATATGACTGGTGACAAATATAAATTTGAGAACTTGGTACACTATAATGGTGGAAGTATTAGATTTGGTAATGATGAACCATGTTATGTGAAAGGTAAAGGTTGTATTGCATTGAACAATGATCTCAGATGTGATAATGCTTATTGGGTTGAATGACTGAAGCATAATCTACTTAGTGTGGCTCAATTAAATAACATTGGATTCAAGGTAGAATTCATGAATGGAAAGGCCAATCTGATGGATGGGAAAGGAAATTTGGTTGGGAATGGCAAGCAAACAAAAGGTAATCTATTCTACCTATATCTTAATGAAAAATCATGTTTCATTTCTCAAGTAGAAGAAATTTGGTTATGGCATAAGAGGTTATGTCATGTGAATTTTGACAACCTAGTAAACATAAGCAAGAACAAAATGGTTAGAGGCATTCCAGGCTTGAAGAAACTTGACATGAGCATGTGAAAGAATTGTCAAATTGGAAATATGGGCAAGACAAGTTTTAAAAGAAAGAACTATCATTCTAAAGAAGTGTTGGAGTTGGTTCATACAGACCTTTGTGGACCTATTAGCATAGAAATTTATATAGGAGATAAGTAATTTATTTTATTTGTTGATGATTATTCAAGAATGATGATTGTTATGTATTTGAAGGATAAGTCAGAATCTTTTCAAAAGTTCAAATGGTATTTGGTTAGAGTGGAGAAAGAAACATGAAAGAAACTAAAATGTTTAAGATCGGACAAAGGAGGAGAGTTCATTTCTAATGAAGTCAATGAATTTTTGTAATAAAAGAGGAATAAAAAGACAAGTGTCTGCACTTGGCACACCTCAACAAAATGGCATTGTTGAAAAAGTAATAGATCAATCATGGACTATGTAAGGACCCTAATGATAGAGGATAATGTTGCTATCAAATACAAGAAGGAAGCAATCAAAACTACAATCCATACATTGAACCGAGTCCAATTGATGAAGGATTCAAATCAAACATCTTTTGAATTATGGTATGATGATAAACCTAATGTGTGTTACTTCAAAGTATTTGACAGTAAATGTTATATTCTGAAGGAGTCTAGAAAAGAAAATTTTAATGTGAAAAGTGATGAAGGCATATTTCTAGGATATTCCAATAAGAGCAAAGCATATAAATTTATGAATCTATCTACTCATAAAGTTATAGAAAGTGCACATGTGAAGATTGATGAGTTTGTAGAAAACAGTGAAGAACAAAGTAGTAAGGAACCTAAAGACTACATAAACTTTGTTTACTATGAGCCTGACACTGTACCTAATGTTCAAACAAGTGGAAATTAGTAGCCTTCACCACCCAAGTCCCCAAAATCTCCAGTTTAACCCGAGTTGCAGCAAGTGCAACCCGAGTCATCAGAAGGACCTGAGTCACAGTCAAAAGGACTCGAGTTTCAAAAAGAGAAAATTGAGTCACAGTTTGATGGAACTAAGTCATAGACAGTGGGACCTGAGCATGATTCACAAGATCATGGTGAACCTAGTGATTTCAAAAAGGAGCCCAGACTTGTTGGATATGTCAAAAGGCATTATATACCCAAGCAAATCATTAGAGATCAGTCAGTTGGTACAATGACAAGGAACAAATTAAAAGGTACGTGTTTGCTTACTGAATTTGAACCTAGATCTATAAAAGATGCATTAGAGAATGAAAGCAGGATTGAAGCAATGAATGAAGAAATTGATCAGATTGAAAGGAATAAGACTTGGACTCATGTTCCTAGACCCAAGGATAAGAATGTAACTGACACAAAATAGGTATTCATAAATTATGACTAATGTGCTTAATAAAAACATAGTTCCCAAAAATATAAACAAAAAAATCAATGACTTGAGCTTCATAAGCCTCATATCAGGCAATATTCTTCCATACCTAAGGACGTGCTAATACATATAAAACCAGATGGTACCATTAGAATAGAAAAACTTGAAAATTACTCACAAATTCAGGACTAAGATAATAAAACAGCCTATATCTGCAGCACGTGCTGGCGATCCAGGTCCTGGTGAAATGACAATATTATCAAATGCATGTTCTTCGTACAGAAGATAGCAAAGATACTCCCATGTTATTTGATCATTCTTGATAACAGTAGGTGCCACTGAAAACATTCATCAACGAAATATGACATAAGCTACCATCAAGAATCAGAAGCCAATGCAAGGAAAACTTGACCTTCAGGCAAGTATGATATCCACATGTGTAGATACAAAATTCTTTGCTTGAAAAAGAAAGGTTCGCATTACCAGGCAGGCATTTGATACTAACAACTTGAAGCATTTGGAAATTTCAACATATCTTAAAATCGACAAATTCTGATATTTCATCAAGGAAAACAGAAGAAACCTAAGGTATGATGAGGCATGAACTTTTCATGCTTTAAGTTCGATGCTTTTCATTTGTTTGATATTTTGATGAGCTAGCGATGGTACTAGTAACTAATGTCTCCTTTTTTGAACTATTATCAACTAAATTTTGAGTGAATTTTGAGATATCATCTTTGCAAACATTACTAGCTTATTGTATGCAAAAGATGCTATGGAAAAATAAATCATATGGTTTAGAATTGGTTTATCTAATCGGTAATCCTCTTCAAAGTGTATGTATTTCAGTTCAGATTGCTCTAAGTCTTGGCAACGTATGAATATGGGCGATTCATGTTTGAATCATTGTTTTGCTACATGTTTATTTCTGGGGAACTGCTCCTCTGCGCTCTGAGTTCATGATTCTCTATTCCCACTGTGTTTTCAGTTCGACTGCACTGTTTCCTTTGGCTGGCAGCAGGAACTTTCGCTCCAGCAGTTCTGTTTTGTTTCCTATCCTCCCTGTTCCCTCTGATCAAATTACTTTACTCCACTCAATAAATTGAGTCAGCTATCTTTGTTTATGTTTGAAATAAGGGCATAAATGTTTGCCCATGAACCTTGCTGCACTCACTGTTTGGAGCAACTTGAATGAAAATAAAGAGCTGATTTGAGTAAGAATTGTGTTGAGAATAAGAGATCCCTCCGAAAGCAGAGCAAGGCCCGCTCCTCTGAAGGGAGGTGATCTGTGTTTTGTTTTTCTTTTGTTCTCTACATTTGTTTCACTTATTCGATAGTTCTCAAATTTAGATGAGTTAAGAGTAAATGATTTGTCTCAGAAATAGGAAACTGGTTCTTTTCTTTATGTTTTGAGATCTTATTTGCTAATAGGTTAGATCCTTCATTTAAGTCCAGTTTGTTTTCGAACTCCTGTTAAGATAAATCTTTCATTTTATTTTTGTTGTTTAGAATGAATATTTTGATAAATGAGTCAGGAAAACAAAAGTGAATGTTGGAGCATTGTAATGGGATGTAGTTTCTTCAATTTCTGCAAGTGTGCTTTTGATTTACGCAAGTCTGTTTCAATCCCTGCTATAGTAGAATGGATGGATTTCGTGCAATATTAGCTGAGATTTGAATTTCAGCAGATCTGTGCAGAAGATTAATTTTAGCTTCTGGTAGATACGTCAACCCCGTCCTCAGAACCCTCAGCGAGCTGAAACCTTCATTTACCTGTTTAGTAGTTAAGATACATTGCTTTAAATGTTGGGATCAAGATTTTTCCTTTTGACAAAAAAAAATCATCCAAATATGGTACAAACAACCGCATTGTTGAATCTAAACATATCTAGAGGAATAGAAAATTTGCCCTAATTTTGGGTACGAGTGAGATTAGTACCTGATCCATATAGTTCATGTATCCATATTGGGTGCACCAACACACATACCAAGGGGAGAAGTCGTATATTTCATAAACCTGATTCACAGAGGTTATACAGATTTTACCATCCAGCAGATGGAAGCATAGAGAAATTCAAGGCTAGATTTTTCGCATGTGGGTAGAAATTACCACAAATTTAGAATCTATTTTGGTAGAAAAGTTTGTAATAGGCAACAGACAGACTTTCTTGTGTGAATAGTAAATACTTCACTTGACAAGTGTTTTGTATTAAGTTGGTTTATGGTTAAGGGTACTAAATTATTGGCCGCCACGAATATGGTAATGTGGAATACTTCACACAAAATAGTTAGCCTTTGTCAATCTCCATGTTCCAACCTCCAACAAACCTGTGGTAAGATCGGATGAAGCTACAATAACTCAAACCAACCCTAAGTCAATGCAAGCCATTGGAGTTGCAAAATTTCCCTTCCCAGCATCACTTTCCTCCCAAGTCCCCATGCAAGTTTTGGACTCATCCATTCAAGCATATCTCATAATCATCCCCTATCTCCATTCCCTTATCCTCATAGGATATCAGAATTGTACATCCTGATACCTCTCCATCAAACCATGTTGGTATGGGTACCCTATATGTCTACTCCAATTTCTCAATAGTCTCCACATTCACTTTTGCCTCTTAGTGGATGGTATTTCTAGTTTGGAAGCCTAACAAGAAAATAATCTTAAAACGTACACCAAACCTCAACCAAAATTGTCTCAAGCACTGTTTAGACAAACTAGTTCAAGAATGAAAACTTACTAGTTTGTGAGCAACCAAGGACACAACCCCTATTGGCTAAAGGAGCAATCCTCATCCAAAGGTGGCATTGAGCTTTATTAGCAGTCGTTAGTGGCAATAGAAAGATGGCTAGACACTTGAAGTTGTCAAGAGAAAAGTTATTCCATGGTTATCTAAGGTGATGGCTACCCACTAGGTTGGGCTAGACCTGTGTACAAAAGAGAGTGAATGTCAATTGGAGTCCTCCTAGTCCATGAATGTTGTTGAAAGAAGCATTTGTAAAGTACTTATTGATTCTGTGGATGTAAGAAATGGATCATGACTATCGTGTGTGTGTGTGTTTAAATCAAGTTAGTCAAAGCATAGTTCAAAATCTCGTTCTCGGCCACTTCTCGGCAAGGCCAAAAAAAAATTTTCGACAAATATCGGAGAGAAATCGACAACTTCTCGAGAAAATATCAAGAATTTTTTTAATGAGTTAAATTTAATTTAAAATACATTTTTTTCACAAAATTCAATAAGTAGATGCATGTAATGAGTCAGTAAATGAGTAAACACACCAAACAAGCTTTTATATGTGTGTGTGTGTGTGTGTGTGTGTGTGCAGTAATTAACAAAATTGCATCCTCATGTGGAATGCTGATATAGTTAGAGACTCTGAACTCTGAAGCAAACTACAAATACCGAATTGTCTTTGTAAAAATATAAGCAAATACAAATGTCAAGTGCAATATGCAACTAGTCTACATCTTCCTCTTCCCCTTCGCAGTAGGTCTAGTAAAAACTATGGGAGAGGGAGGCGGTTTAGCAGCTCTAGCCTAGCAGTTGTCTATGGTGGTGGTGCTGGTGGCTCTGGCAATGACTCCTCATCCTCACTATCACTTTGCTCACTATCAATGTCCTCACTCTCATTGCCCTCCTCCTAAATTTCATCTAGTCTCATTGCAAAACCACCCTCCATAGCCTGCCTCTCCAACTCATATATGTCCCACTGCAAAACCTTTCTCCCACACCTAACAAACTCAATGTTGGAAAAAGGCACAAGTGATGTCATTTTTGGGCATGATTGTCACTTAACTGGAAACTTCACATGCTGCCCATGAGAACTTAACAATTTTTTCACAAGAAGTTGTCGAGATATCACCATTTTCTCATGGCAAGAAGTTGAACTTCTCAGTTCAGAGACTTGGCAAGAAAAGGATGACTTTTCACACCATCTGCAATTTCTCGCGAGAAGTATGCTTCTTGCCGCTATCTCAACGATATTTTGAACTATGAGTCAAAGTATCCGGGAATGTAAACCATGATTTGTGATTTAGGGTTCTTAGAGTTGTCAACATATTGAAGTCTAAAGTACAATCTTGAGCATAAATGTTATGTAAACATAAATGAATTTTAGGGGAATATAAAAAAGTTTGAAGCATACTTAGGATTTGTTAAATTGTGCAAATATTAATATAATCTAGGGTTTTATAAGGTCGTTAGTATTGTAGGTAAATGTTGGTACAAATTTAAGGTTTGTATGGTGTCCACTTAATAAAATTAAATCTATAGATTATTTCTTGAATTTTGGTCGTGACATTGGAAGTTGGAAGGTGTCAATGCCATTATTTTAATTTATTTCCTAAATTTTGGTCATGACATTGGAAGGTGTCAATGCCATAATTTAAATTAATACGATAGAGAAGTTTTTAATAATATTTACATAACATTTTTTAGGGGCACTACAATTGCACCATAAATGAGGATAGCTTCAATGGCTCTTTTTATAGGTCGATAGTGTTGGGAGGTCAGTGCCTCCATCCCCTCTAGGTTGGTGCCTCTATCCAACATAGACCAACAGATTTGTGACATGTGTTTAGCCACCTCTCGTGGATCCTTGTATTTGGTTGTTGTAACATTCATTGACAGCTCAAACTTTTAGTGTAACGACAACAATGATTCCAACAAGTGGTATTTAATTTTTTTTTATATTAGTTTAATTTTTTCTTTAAATATTATTTTTTAGTTTTGTATAATTTATTTAGCTAATAGAATATTTGTTAGACATTTCTTTTTGTTTTTCTCTTATTAATTTTTCATAATAGATTTTTTGATGGGTTTTTTTAAATGATTATTTTTTCATATTTGATAAATTTTAATGTGTAGCACAAAATTTTGGGTTGTTAAATGCTCACTACTTTTTCCAATGCTTTATGTTCTCTTAATCTCCGCTCACAAATTGGCATTTCTCACATTGTTAGTGATAGCAGTAACACATTCTTATCAGGATCTTGTCATTGCAACATCTGGATTTGACAAGTCCTCCTTGCTTCGAGTGGAGTGGGTAACTTTGGATCTGTCTACAAAGGTATCTTTGCCATCGAGACTCTTAATTTTCAAAATAAGAAGTTCTAAAGAGTTTTAAGGGAGTACAAATTAATCTTATCAGATTTCCACAATCTATTAGAAATGTGAACCTATGTTTCTAAATTCGATTGTGTATGTTTTTTTATCATCAATGTTTCATATCACCCTATGTGATCTATCATCAGGATGAGAGAAAAAAAAAATACTTTGATGATCCATATCTTACTATTTTTGCTTTCTCTCATTTTGATGATCCATCATAGAGGATGATCTGAAACATTGATGATAAAAAGACATACACTATCAAATACAGAAACATAGTTTCACAGAGTACTGTAAAATGTTAGGAAGGATTCGACACCATAACCTCATCAGAGTCATAAGTGCATTTTTTGACCCTGACTTATGGGAGTTTGGATAAATATTTGCAACCTAATACGAATGATCAAGGCTTTTGTAAATTGGGATTGAGAGAGTGTTTGAGCATTGCTATAGTATTGATAGTTTCCTCTTCCAGCACAAGCTATAGTATTGATTCTTGTCAAATCCATTTCTTGAAATGTAGTTCTACAAACTTGTAAGTAGATCCAATGTGTGTGTTTTACTTTTCTTTAAAGTAGTTTGGAAAAGTATGATGCTGCCAATTAGTATTTTCTCATGGTTGGAGAACACCATACATATACATGTTTTTTTATGGATGTACTGTTCTTATGGAGTTGTTTCATATTACGCTTGTGATACTCTTCCAACTGTTCATGAATTGTTACCTTTTTTAGTTTCTTGTTTCAATTATTCATTTTATGTATCTCCCTCTCAACTACTATATTGATATTTTTGTTTCAATTGTTGTATTAAATGTTCAATGGTTTTAATTCATCTTACAATTTTTCTACTCTTGGTCGCCATCTGGAAATAGAGGACTTTGTCCCACTTTCCTAAAAACTTGTCCCGACGTCCCATCATCCTAACATACACCACTAGTGGTGTTACATTGTTTTTAACTCTCTCTCTCTCTCTCTCTCTCTCTCTCTCTCTCTCTGTGTGTGTGTGTGTGTGTGTGTGTGTGTGTGTGTGTGTGTATCTATTCATGCCTCTGCTATTGTGGTCTTTCTACCATGTTTTATCAGTTATATTTAAATTCAATTTTGCATTTTTAAGTATTTTGTAATGATGCATTTACTTCTAGTTTGGCATAAACTATTTACTATTTTGCTTCCTACCATCAACATTCCCCACGAGAAAGTGACTTTGTACCCACTTTACGTTTATATATATCTAAAATTTTCTTGTTTCTTTTGTGCTCTCATTAGTTAACACATTGGATGCATCTTCTCATTGAATTTTGCAAAAAAAAAAAAAAGATTTTTTAGTTAAATTTAAGTTATTTTTTAATTTCCCAAGATTTTCTCGAAATTTTTTTAGAAAACTGGATGAATTTTTTTGGAGCTTATTTTTTTGAGCTTAGTGAGTTTTTGTGAGTATTCCATCTATGTGAATCTCTCACACACAAATAATAACATAAAGAAGGCAAATATTTTGCAATAAATTACCTTTATATTGACATAGTTGAAAGCATTTTTTTACATAATCTTAAGGCCAATATTGGAGATATATAAAAAAGAAAACATCTAAATGCATCTTTTCACACACAATAGACTTATTTAATGGAAAATATTAAAGACTAATTAAAAAGAGTCATGAAGAAATATTTGGATTATTTATTTTCACTTGGAACATTTTTTTTTCACCATTGCTGGTTCATTTAAAGACAAACACCACATAATCATAAAAGAAGTGGAACAATTGCCTCATTGATACATTTGAGGATATTTTCACAAACATACAAAACCCAACAAATATCACAAACTCAAGTAAGGAAAAGTACATTGGATGAACTACCTCCTTGGCCACACATTTGGAGAATTTTTATTTACAAAAAGATGGGTTTTTTAGGGAAATAGTGTAGAGACACTAACATGTAAAATATGGAATAAGTACTTCACCTTAAATTAAGATTTAAAATGTTAAATATGGAATAATTACTTCATCTTAAATTAAGATTTAAAATGTTAAATATGGAATAATTACTTCACCTTCTAGTGTTAATTAGGGACAGGCTAATCTCCATCCAAAATGCATTAAAGACAAAACAAAATAGTATTTTTTTTCCAAATTTTTTGTTGTTACAATCAAAGACTGAATTTTTTTGAAAAATCCATGAATAGCTGCCAGTTAAGATTGGGGATCACAACAGCACATGACAAAATAAATAATGACCTTAGCTTGAATCGAAATAGGAGTCATGAGTTTGAATTTCAAATTAACAAAAATCTCAAAACAAAAAATTATTAATCTGGGCTTCCGAGCTCAAAGTTGAGAGAAAAACAACTGCATCGTCTGAACTCTCCCCAAAATTGATTTTTGAAAAAAAAACAAAAGAATTTTTTTTTTTAACCACTGGCAAGTTTGCATCTTTGTTACTCTTTAAGATCTATTTAAAAAAATCTCTCGGCCCCTATCCCATCTCCAACTACAAATCAGCCAAAAATTAGGGCCTTGAAAGACATTAATTGAGAGTGTATTTAAGTATTTTTCCTATCTCCTTATCCATTCTCGACATCAGTGCCAAACCTGAAGCAATAATGTTCAAGGATGAGAGTACGCAGGAATTGGTAGGGGAGTTTGGCAGGTACAGAAGTGCATTTTTGGGTAAAAGCACAAACCTGTGTCACCTTTTATAAAGGAAAAGTGATATCAGAATTTAAAGTCTTCAACTTTAACGGCATAAAAGTGGCACTTGTGCTTAGAATTTGAACATGATGTAAACTATTAAAATGTGTAAAATTAGATGAAGTTTATGTCTGTAATTTTTTTTTAAAAAAATTAGTGGAATTTTATCTATTTTTTAATTTTTAAAGTCTATTTTTAAATTTTTTTAAAATGCTGAAAATATAGAGTTTTTTTTCCATCAAACAAATATATGCAAATATTCATATTTTGGTCAGATTTTTGAATATGTTAGAGTCGACATGTATACCTAGTGCACCAAAAAAGAAAAAAATTGAAATTCAGCTAATATTTTTCAAGCTATAACTGGTCAAAGTCAAAGTTATCAAAAATTGACAGTTTTTTTCTCCCGTCAAACTTTTTCTATCAAATCTACATTTTTTTTTTTAAATCACATATTCTTGAAGAAGACTCTCTCCTCTAGTGTAACATTAAAAAATAATAATTTTTGAACATCATTTACTGTTTTTTTCTTATTTTTGAATAGACATCTTCATGAATCTTAAAATACCTATTTGTAATATTTTCAAATTATAACATATTATCCGTAATCAAAATAATAAAAAAATAATATGATCATAATCTTGACTCTGAGATCTACAAAATTATATATATATATATATATATATATATATATATATATATATATATATATATATATATATATATATATATATATATATATAACTTAAATTTAGCAGGTCAAATTGGCCTTCAAAGTGAGAAGTTGCAGAAGTTCTTATTTTTGCTTGTGTGGCTGCTACCTAAGATGCCACATAGGCAGTTCCGGGTGAAACACTTTCGACCGGAACCCATGTCGGCCCAAAAAATTGCAAGCGGTTAGTTTGGCAGTTTCATGTATAAAATAAGTTAGTTTCCAAGTTGTTTCATGTAACAAATAAGATTTGTGTTTTCTTTATTTTAATAAATATAGAAAACAACGAAAAGTAGAAGAGCATTTTTAGAAGACAATTTTTGAAGCCATTTTCAACAACTATTTCGTGGAAATCCTCAAAATCGCAAAGGATCAAATATTGTTAAGGTGTTTTTTCCCGTATACTTATTTTTATTTTTATGTATTCTAAATTGAAGCATTAACTGGTATTTAGTGTTCAAAATCTAAATTTATTTATTTGTTTCTATAGATAAAAGTATTCAATGGGCAGTAAAAGGAAAAGATCAAGGAAATATGATAGGAAAAGAGATGAAAAAATGAAAGGTCATACTAAACGTAACCAAAACCAGCCTATTGAAATTCCTAAACAGGATTGGATTCATGAAAAGAATGAAAGTAATGAAGAGGAAGAAATTGGCAGTTCTACCGATAGAAACAAATTAGAAGACATAACAAATTTGATGGATTTGGATGAGGAACTACTTTTTAACCAAATTCCATCTAAAGATATGATAAATGATAACACTATTAGAAAGCATTGTTAGAACATGTGGGATGAATATTTCAAAGATAAAAGTATATTTGGATAGGCACAATTATTTGTCAAGTTATTTAGGAGAAAAGATATGAGACCCGTGTTAGAGTTGTTGGGTTTTGATAACAGGAAAAATCATACACATAATATTAATAAAACAATAGTTGAAAACTTGCAAAATGCTGATAAAAAAATTGACAACACAACTCAAAGAGGTGATTTGAGTAATGCATGTAGAGCATTGATGACTACTATATCTAGTAGAAAATTGACACATAGAAAACATGCACGTGCAATTTTTGATGTACTACATATATCCAGAAGAAATGTTCAGAGATACATCAAGAGGAGAAATATGCTAGATGATAACATTGAGAATATCTGGGTGAATATTTGTAAAGTTCCTCAAAAAGACATAGTTTCTGAAGATGTGAAAAGACAAGTTATTAAATTTTGGACCACACATTCTCGTGTTTCTTCAAACAAGCATGATACTATACAAATTAAAGATCAAGAGACAAGGGCCAAAATTGAACATCCAAAATATTTCATAGATATAACTCAAAGTGAATTATTTCAAACATTCAAGCAAGAATTTTCAAATATCAAAATATGTCAGAGAATATTTGAGAGTTTGCGTCCTTCCTTTGTACACATAAATAAGATGTGTGAAACTTTTTGTTGTCGAAATCATGTTGAATTTGGTCTACACTTGTAATCATATAAAAAAGTTATGGTAGTACTTGATCCTAATTTGGTCATCCCTAGAAATACAACACAATTTGTGAAGTCCATATTATGTGATAAATTAGAAGATTGAGATGAGTTCAAAGTGCAGTGCATCAAAAATCAGTGTGAAGATTGTGGAGATTTATGCAAATTTTCTGCAATGCAAATTGAGAATTTTAATGAATCCACACTAGTTTCATGGATGAGATATGAATATGAGACATACCAAAATAAGACATGAGATGAATCCAGAAATATTGTATTGAAGGAGAGTGAATTGCGTTATGATGAGTTTATGACCAAGTGTTGTCCATTCATATATCCACATATCCAACATTGTCATGGTGCACAATGGCAAGCTAAACAGTTTCATGATTCCAAAAATTATTTTCCACCTGGTTGTATACTTTCAGTTGTAGATTTTTCTGATAATTATATATTTGCACTTCAAATAGAGCTTCAAGGGCAATATTATAATTCTAAACAAGTTGCAATATTTGTGCAAGTGACCTATAGACATGCATAATTTAAGGTGGATCAGATAGAAAGGTTGGATGAAAATGAATGCATCATCATCAAAGAGGTTCATTTCTATATTAGTGATGATAGAGTTCATGATAGGTGTTATGTGGCTCATTATTTTGCTATGTTCTCTAAAGATCTCAGAAATCATGGAATAAATATTTTAGAGCACTGGATTTGGTTTGATGGATGTGCAAGTTAGTATACACAAACTTACACATTTATTTAACTTTATTTTAACTTGCATTTATTTGTACATGCATATTTTGATTTGATACATGTACACATATAATTATAGATACTTATCATGTTTCATGTTCACAGGACAATTCAAATTTGCAAAAGTATTTAATTGGTTAGCAATGCAACATGCTAAAACCAATGTTACGTTTTTATGAAATTTCTTTGAAAGTGGACACAGAAAAATGGAGCATGATGGAGCAGGAGCATGTATAAAATGTGTTCTTTGACAACATGAACTTACAAGTAAATATATGCATTTAATGTGCATGTTTAATACTAGTAACATATATACTTTTAAGTTTTATATATATGCATATTGTATGTACATATATAGAATAGGATAGAGAGTGCAAATCAAATTGTTGAATGGTGCAAAGTTCATTTTGCTACTCGAGATACTGAATACAATAAGAGTTGTTTTTGGGAAGTGAAAGGTGAACTAAGTTATATTTATTTTTAATTTATTTTTCAAATTTTTCAATTTCATATTAAATATGAATATTTTGAAATATGACAATTATTTTTAATGTATTTGTAACATATATAGATCGATCTAATCCTTACAATTGTCAAAAGATCCCTGGTATTAGAAGTTTGCATCAAGTGATGACTATAGGAAACCATAAACCTCCAGTAATTAAAGTAAGAGAGAAAACATATTTTTTGTAATGACTACATTAAGGACAATCTAGTGAGTGCATGTGAAAATATTGTGAATGGATATGTTTCACATTGGGATTTGAAGGAGATAGTTAGAAAGCCTCCTTTTGAAGATGCTAACATTGACATTGACATTCACGATCTTGTATATTCAGCTGATTATGAGTGCATTTCTGATTTAGTTATGGCAAGTTTGTGTGTGTGTGTGTGTGTGTGTGTGTGTGTGTGTGTTTATATATATGTATGTATGTATGTATGTATATATGTATTTATATTCATTTTTAAATTAATTTATATTTATCTATATTTTTATATACATGCAGGAGATATTTTTGTAGTTCAAGCCTTACCAGATAATGTGGAAAATGTGGACTATTATCTTTTAAGATGCACAAAAGCAAAACACAAGTTGCTAGAAGGAACTATAGATGTTGATCAACAGTCATATCCAATTGGATCAGTTGTTATTGAAGGAACATATTATCAACAAACAAGGGTAACTGATAGTGGTATTGAATTTATTGAATACAAGCCTAGAGGAAAGGTTTTACATTATAGTAACCATGTTATAGCAACCAATTTACAATTTGAAGCAATACAAAGAAAAGGACATTGTGGAAATCAAAAATGGAAACTATCTATTGAAGAACATGAAAAACTTCTAGAGATAATAAAAACTAGAGAGGATCCTAACAATACATTGTTTGTGGAGCTCTAGTTTACCTATGTATTTATTGTGGAGCTTTAGTTCAGCTATGTCTATATAGCTCTTATACTTTCATATTTAACATTGACAGGATATTTGTTTTATAAATTTGTATACATTGGATCATTTATCTTGGATATGTGAAATTAGACATGTTTTGTTATTTTTATTTAAATTGGACATGGATATCTCATTTAAGACAACCTCTTAGGACCTCCCCTTAAGACCACCTTTTAGGACCTCTCCTTAAGACAACCCCTTTAGTATTTGTATGTATTTATATACATTGTTTATGTTTTCTTATATATGATTGTTAATGTTGTTATGTATTTATGTTATATTCTATGCTATACTCTTTATATTCTTTATATGTTCGTACATGTATATGTTATATTCTATGTTATACTTTTTATATGTTACATGTACATGTATATGTTGCCCTTAAGACATGTCATTAAATATAGTTAATTATACTTAGATTAAGGCATTAAAACAATAGCATATACATATTTACATAAATATTGAAAACATACATGTCTATATTTAACACATGAACATAGTTACATAAATCTATGAAATAAAATATACATGAATATATTGAATTTATGTATTAAATTTACTGAATTTATATATTAAATTTATTGAAATATATATTGAATTTAATTTCTAGTACTCAAGTTATGTTCTCAAATATGTATTAAATTTATTGATTAAATATTGAAAACATGAATAAGGTATTAAGATGAATAACATATACATAAACATGAATAACACATACATAAACATAAAACATTAAGACATTAAAAGATCAATTTAACATGTGTACACATAAGACATTAAGTTCTAGTACTCAAGTTATGTTCTTATATATGTATTAAATTTATTGATTAAATATTGAAAACATACATATATTCAACATGAACATAATATGTACATCTATGTAAAATAACACATCTATGAAATAATGTATACATACCCATGTAAAATGTATCCAAAATATCATATAAAATGTCTTCAAAATATGACATCAAATATCTCTAAAATACCACATGCATCAAATGTATCTGAAATAACATACATATATCAATATAAAAGTATCTATAAAATAACACATGTATCTGAGATAACATACATCTCTAGATATAAAAGTATCTAAAATATATATATATATATATATATATATATATATATATATATATATATATATATATATATATATATATATATATATATATATATATATATATATATATATATATATATATATATATATATCTTGGCAACATCAATGAAATAGACACATGTGTAAACTAACATCAATCACATCCCCCTCTTGATCCTTGACCCCAAAAGGCTCTACGATCTGGATTTGCGCCCTATGTCAAATGAAAGAAATTTGTAAAATTATAAAATTATACATATTCATGTATATACATGCATGTATTAAATATCATATGTGTACAATATATATATATATATATATATATATATATATATATATATATATATATATATATATATATATATATATATATATATATATATATATATATATTCATCAAATATATAATAAAAAATAAACAACATACCTGTGACTCATGCCATGGAGGATCTGTTGGGGTCTGAAGATCTCCAAAAAGCAACAAATTATCACTAAGACCCTATAGAACACACATGTACATGTGTACACAAGTTAAACATATGTACATGTGTAAATTATCGTAACAAATAAATATAAACATATATAAATTTAAAATATTTACCATAGCATCATGTAATGCTCTGCCAATCTAACTAGTATCTGAGTCATGTAGTGATAGAGTGATCTCTAAATCATGGAATGTAGGTGCTCTAAGGCTAGGTTGTGCAAGAGTAGGAGCAGGAGCAAGAGCAGGTGCTACAGGATCCCAAGTAGGTGTGGGGACAGGAGCTATATGGCCCTCTCTAGGAGAAAGTTTTGTAGAATGTTGAGGGATATCCTCTTGTCTCTGTGAGGGCCGTGGTCTTGTTGTACGTGACAAAATATGGCTGATGTGTCCACCAATGTCACGAAGAGGAATCCCCGTGACCATTGACAATGCTTGATATGCTCCAAGAAGATTAGATACTAAATAAGATGTCATACAGCACATGCATCCATATCTGATATGGTCGAAACCTCTAGTGGTGATGGTAGATCTGCCATCTCATATAGATCATCAACTCCTGTGCTAGAGGATGCACCTGTTAAAATGAGACCATGAGATCGTAACATGTATTTGCCACATCTATCTGAAGATATCTCCTATAACTGTGTGACAATTGTGGCAATGCTAGAATATATCTGAGTCCTGACTGTATCATCAGGAACACTCAAACCCACAGTAATCATCTGTGGACCTCTCGGCATGACCAAAAGGTTTGGACCCACCATTGCCCATTTATTAATGGGTGCAGGGGTGTCTGTAGGTCTAAATCTCTCTGACAGTCAGCCTTGCCCTATCCAACATGACCTAGAAAATTTGTATAGTTGACATCTTGATGTAAATGAAATTTTGCAAATAATTGTTTGCAGAAATAAAGGGGAAACTCATCCTTATGTGGCCACCTGTGATGCATGGCTAACCACAGAGGATATATAAATGGAGTGACAAGCTGATCTGTACACTTCATCACTAAATAACCTCTAATCCTAGCCCTATCTATATAAAAGGGAAACATGTTCTTCACCATAGTAGTGGAGACCTGACAATCAATCTATGAATACTTCACAGTTCCAGTGACACTGTGAGAAAGGGAAGAGTAAAATGTCTCAATACTAATATCATCAAATGAGTTGCACCTAGAGATCATCTTGATCATCTAGCACAACTCATCTCTAATAGAAACAACCTTCTCCATATTAGGGAGAGTGGTAGAAGCTAACAATGTAGAATCAAGATACTCGAGAGCACGAGATAATCTAGCAATAGTATCTATAAATAAACACTGTCTCTCCTTAGTAGATGATGTCGGTCTACGTGTTGTGCCCGACTCAGCACTAGGACCCCCTCCATGAGCACTAGCCTCCCCTAAGGACGTAGGTGCTCCACTAGTACTGGATGCCATAATGATATATGCAAAGATCTAGATATCTATAAATGTAGAGTTAAGATATACATACATAAGTACATATAAAATTGAAAGTTAAATTTAATTTTAAAAATGTATGTATATGTTAGTGAACAGATTGTCTTCCAAGAAAACATGTGCAAATCTGACCCTGAATGCCCAAGTGAGAGGACAAACTAACACCAACAGTTGGATAGGTTATCATGGACTGATAACCTTCCTTTGAATTTTTATCGGGTACAACTCCCCATGTGAAATATTCAATGAATCAAATGTGAATGCTTTTACTAGAAAGCATAAAAGGATATCAAACATCTACCTATAAATACAGTGTAGATGCGGGAAAAACTAAACAACTACAAGAAATTAAATGGTAAATGACACAAAGTCCATTCACCCTAACAAAAAATAGAATCAAGAAACACATTATCCATCTTCTTGAGAAAGTGCAGAAATGAAGATATGGAGATATAACAGCATATTATAGAGAAAACTAAAGCGACACAAAGATCACAATTAGTGGAAAGTAGGTTTCTCAAACTCAAAGTTTTGATAAACAACTAACTTTCAAGTCTCCATCCTCTAAAAGCGTAAAGATGCACTTGCTATCACAATCACCATTAATGAAACCCAAAGTTTTTCTCTGCATTTCAAACAAACACAACTCTCTTATTTTCTAACATGCACAGTTCAAAAAGCAAGAAAGGAAAACTCTAGCTCTGCTCCTCGTGGCCTTCACAAGAAAATGGGCTAATGCTAGAAATAATCTAGAAAATTTTCTCTCTTTGCTATAGCACCAAGTCTACAGTCTTGGAGAGAAAGATCTGTGTAAAAAAAACCCCTGTGAATACCTCCTATCACTTATTTATTCTTCTCTTTTGTCAATCTCCATTCACCTTCCCATAACTGATTCTTGGATATCAATATTATTTAAAATCATTTCTGTGGAGACTTCTTAATTTTTCCCCCACCATTGGTTTTCCTTGGTGAACTTTATTTAAAATTTATGTTCTTTTCCTTCTTTAGGTATTTATATCATTATAAAAATAGTCTTATATCTTAGCAAATTTGTGGCCCCTATGGTATACTCATGTTGGCAGGTGGCATTTGCTGGAGATGTGGTTCTATTATAATTATGTGACTGTGATTGAAAGTTTTGATAGTGATCTACTCTGTTAACTATAACTCGTGAACCAAGAACAATTTCAAAGATCGCTCCAATCAGATTGTGCGTAACTTACTTTTCAACAACATATTTAAAATTGAGCCAAATCCAACAGTTCAATTAGAAGTTATCCCCCCCGCACTGAGACCCAATTTTGTGATCTGCATTTTATAATTATTATTGTTGAGCCGATAGAGGTGCAAACAATGATGCATATCTCATGATTTTGCATACATTTTGGAAATCGCTCTGGTGAGAACGTAGACAACTAGGATTGCAAACACATATCCAAAATTGAGCTTGATCCAACGGTTAAATTGTGAAATACGACCTCCGAAATATGACTATTTTTAGGTCATCAGAGAATCTGAGATTTCTTCTGCTTGTATATATTTATTCCACTTTAAGATGGATGCATTCTAATGTAAGCTCATTGTATGTATGTTGCATGAAATCAATGCTATTCCTATCAACTATTCAATTCAGTTAAACTTCATACAAATCCATATCACCAATATAAGGTTAATGCTCATCACCTCTATCAAGCAGATCAGTCTCTTCGAGCTGGAAATTGATTTGTTTTAATGCATAGACAAATGATAGCTCTTGATCTTTCTCAACCTTAACCATGATTCCATGTTCAATATGTGTGTGGACTTCTTTCACATCTAAAATCCACAAATTGATTATGCCTGAATCTGCATTTAGACTCTGGATCTAAGCTTGATTCTAAAACTGAGCCGTTGTTCTCGTTAATCTGGATCTCAAAACCTTACAAGCTGGAGCTCCAGATTTGAACTAATTTGAACTGTCTTAAACCCCCACATCACATGAACTTTTCTTAACATAAAATAAGCCATATTGAATCAACAAGCTCGTAGGATCATTTTGAAGGCATTGAACCTAAAACTTGTTTTTGCATCTGCATATTAAAATTTCTGAACCACTTTGCATTTTTAAACCATTCAACTGCTTTGAAGTACTTCGAACTTCAGTTCGAAAGTTTGAAGTGGTTCAAAAACCCTAAACTTGAAATTAAAATGAACGTGATGGTCTTTTATGTTAATCAACTACATCAATTGAATCAGATGAAACCAATCATATCAGAGCAGAGTCTCTATGCTTGCCTTTAAACTCAAACTTTGAATTACTGAACCTTTGAACTATCAAATTCATTGAACCCTTCATTTCTAATAACTATTCTCTGAATACATTTGCTATGCCACTTTAAACTGATGAAACTGTATAGCCATTGAACCGATGAAGTCTGAGCCTGAAATGTGAATTGAGATGGAATTTTGAACCTTTCTAAATTAACAAATCTGCAATTTCCAACCGAGAGTCTGAATTTTGTTTCTATTGAACCTGTAGGACAGATCAGCTAAACTATTGAACCACTTCGAACTACTTTGAACTTAGGTTCAAAGTGGTTCGAAGCTATGAATTACAAGTTTTAAAACTGTGGCTATATTGGGTACTAACAATATATAAATATGTACAAAGTTGAATGTAACTAAAAATATGCACATGTTATTTAATACATCAAGCTCATGTATGTGAACATCTAGCTCAAATATGCACATCTAGCTCATGTGTGTGAATAAAAAATATGCATGTATGTTATTTAGTACATCTAGGTTTACTATGTTAATGTTTTCTAAAATGCAACTAATAGGTTTGTAAAATGTAATGTTATTTAGGACATATAGGTTTACTATATTAATGTTTTGTAAAATGTAACTAATAGGTTTGTTGAACTAATGTTCACTATGTTAATATTTTGTAAAATGTAACCAATAGGTTTGTTGTTAATCTATACTATGTTAATATTTTCTATTTAATGTAACTAATAGGTTTACTATGTTTACTATGTTAATTTTTTCTAAAATGTAACTAATAGGTTTGTTAAACATTAATGTTTACTATGTTAATGTTTTCTAAAATGTAACTAATAGATTTCTTGAACATTAATGTTTACTATGTTAATGTTTTCTAAAATGTAACTAATAAGTTTTTTGTTAATTTTTACTATGTTAATGTTTTGTAAAATGTAACTAATATTTTATTATCAACTACTAAACTCTATGATAATTTTTTGTAAAATGTTTACTATGTTAATGTTTTGTAAAATGTAACTAATGTTTTATTATCAACTACTAAAAAAAATTTAAAATAT
This sequence comes from Cupressus sempervirens, assembly GCA_028749045.1. Lineage (NCBI taxonomy): Eukaryota > Viridiplantae > Streptophyta > Pinopsida > Cupressales > Cupressaceae > Cupressus > Cupressus sempervirens. Next base: position 511,471,325 of record CM053792.1, on the reverse strand, counting down.
AATTAATTTAATTAATAAAACACTTTAAAATAATTTATTTAATTAATATTATCATGTAATAACTAAAAAACATTTTTAAAAAATTCACCTACCTGTTACGACCGAAACACTCTAATTGCCTAGTAACTGCTATAGTGAAATCATTAGTGAAAATGACTGTTGAGAAAAATTTTCAATTATTTGTAAAACCATACAGATTACGGCCAAAACACTTCCAACCAAAAGGGTTTTGGCCGAAAATCTCGCTACCACGTCAACACCGAAAAGCACCACGTCTGTATGGCCAAAAACATTTCGGCTAAAACCGTTCTGGTCAAAACCCCTATAGATATCACCAAAGGTGACACAGGTTTGTGCTTCCACCCAATCACATCTTCCTCATCTCAGCTCTACTAGCATAAAAGGGAGAAGGTCTCATCTTAGAAGAGGAACCCCACACTAAGTGTGGTTGTGCCTCCTCGCTTGGTATCCCTTTTGACTCGCTCTCCATTTTGGACGTATCTCCTTCTGCATTTGGCTTTTAAGGTATTGACTCCTCATCTAGTTCCTCATCATCCTCCTCAATGTCATCAAATGTTAAATCCAACCCACCCCCTCCTCCTCCATGGCTTGCATCCCTAAATCAATGATGTCATCCTCTAAACAATAATGGACCATGTTCCTATGATGTCTAATTAGAATAAGGATATATATCATCCAAATCAAGTGGACCAAGTACTGCATGCTATGCCTTTTTAATGCCCAACTTAAGATAATATTGCATATTATGAATAAGGTCATTAAGTCATTTTTGAGTCGATTTGTTTCTCTTTTTTGTGTGGATGGACTCAAATAAGCTCCAATTGCACTTACAATGGTATGAGCTACAAAGCTAACACAAGATTCTAAGAGAAAATTTCTTGAGATTGGGGATATTGCCAACTCAACTTCTCCACCAGGCATATGCAAAATAAATATTAAGAAGTTATAAAGCATTGTGAGAAGTGAACACATAACTTATCAAGTGGAAAAATTGCATTTTTTTCAAAACTTTTAGGGTTTATTTGGGGTTTGAGTGTCTCTTGTTCTCTTTGCTAGCTCAGAAGAGAACAAATTACCCTTTGATTCCAAATAGATTTGTTGTTTGGTCACAACAAGGTCTCTCTGTGCAACATCAAATATCATTCTCAATGCATACAAAGAGGCCCTCTATGACCTATCTATTAGGATCTAAAAAAGAATAGCCATGCCTAAAAGAAATAGAAAGTGAAATCAAGTCTTAGTACACAACCTATAAAAATGAAGTAAAATGAAGTCTTTATAAAATCTGAAGAAGAATCGTAGTACTTGAAATGGGGGTTGAGGAAGTAACCTGATGTATGAATGTATTGGTGGAGCTAATTGTACCACCTATTATGAATTATATCAAATTTGTGTTTGATCCCCTTGTAGTAATTTTTCAACAGACTCATTGGCCATATCCATGGCCTCATAAAGACATCCCACTAGGGTTTGTTCCAATCAACTAAGTGCATAATTTTAATCAGGGGCTCAAACATATACAATTGGAATTTGAAAAATAAAAATTAGTTTACATAAAGATTAATTAATGAAGTTACTAACACAATAAGTTACAAATTAATAATCATATATTTGAATACAAAATACTTAAAAATTAATGTTTTGAATTTACCTTCAAAATCCTAGTAGCCTTGTCCAATTTTCTTTTCTCAAAGACTATGCATGTCATAGCCTCTCCTTAAAACTTCTTTGAATAAGGTGAGTCAAGCCATTATGGACACACAAACATTTGTTTCAAAAGAGATGTTGGTTTGATAATACTTTGCAACGTTAAGTAAACAATTGCAAGCCTCAAGACAATGAGTTTCACCAAATCTCTCCCTTTACCGAAGAATTTCATCAAATTTAGAACCCAAGGGTGATCTTAGATTTACTTGTTGATTTACCTAGCACCTTCCACAACTGAGTCACCCAATCAAATTTTCCTATGTCTTTGAAAAGAAGGTCAAGGACATGTGTTGTACAAGGTGACCAAAAAAGAGTGGGGTGCCTCTCTTAGTGGATTCTACTTGGCATATTTGTTACGTCCCTATTTTTGATTGATTATAAAATATTCTTTATAACCATTGAGACTTCAAGCAAAGTTGAGTTGATTGGTTAAATTAGTTAATTGTTATGGTTTAATGTGAAATGGAAGTATTGGTTATTCATTATAATTTTGTGGGACTTGGAATAGTGGTTAATCGATATGGTATTATATGATTTAGAAATAATTATTTTTTATAGTAATTTTTATTTTATTTAATGTTGGGAAATATGTTATTACCATGATAATTTTCTTTTGCAGGAATGCGGGGAAGGGGAAAAATATTGCTAGAGAGGGAATTGGGCATAGGGCACCACCTACCATTGAGCTAATAGGTATAAGTCCTAAACCATCATGGTCAAGGGAATAATAGACTAGGCAAGCAAAGTATACCAAGAGGTCACCATGAGCTAACTAAATCAACACACTTAAAAAAATAAAAGTAATTACTTGAACATAAATCAAAACTAATAATAATTGTTACCTTTAAGGAATTGGTATGATAGAAATATTCTCATATAATTGTACCCACAATACCTACAAACATTTATACATGTATATGTGTGTGTGTGTATTCAAATATAACATACACAAATACATACATAAACTTAAATGTGCAATTTATACACAAAATATGTATATGTGTGTATGTGTACATACACATACGTATATATGTAACTATAATAGACACCACTTTAATAAAACATGAAGAATAAGTTATTATTTTTCTCCATCGGCCTTTATATATATTTTTGAAGCCCATATTTCTATTTCTTCCATCAAACCTTTTAGTTTTTCGGCAGTCTATAATGATATTGCTTCATCAACAATGTGTTAATATCAGTCTTCTTGTTGTGACCCTTAAACGTAACTCACATTTTTGCCACCTTTCCTCTATCTTTCTCATAACTCCCTTTGAGAGAGCATATGTTTGTATCATGCATGCATTTAAATGACAAGCATTCTCTATACCTATGAATAGCCTTCATAGAAGTGAGTATTTCCATATCTATGATTGTATTTTCCATTGTTTCATATAAGTGATTTGTATTCATAGTGTTGTTGATTCATATCTGTGATTGTATTCATTTTTTCCATTATTTCATATTATTGATTTTCATTCATAGTGTACTTGATCTATATCTATGAATTACATCCATATTGTGGTTAATTCTTATCTGTGATTGCCCTATATTGGTGATTACTTTCCTACCTATGATTTTATTATTGGTGATTGTTATCATACCTATAATTGCTATAGGCTTGATATTCTACAAGGAGTCATGCCAGGAATTACAAGTTCCTACAAGAAATTAAGGGTGACCAAACCTCTATTTGCAAGTCATGTTGTGCATTCTCTCCACACATCTATGAATTTGAATCTTATGACTACATAGTTGATTGTTTAAGTACATAAAATCAATCTGAATTCTTCTATTGTATATGATTTCTTCTTTAGAATTTAAAATAAAAGAATAATATTTTAGTATTGTGCAATTCATATAGAGGGGCATAATCCGTGTATGTCTCTGAGATAAGGAGAGGCACCCTTAGAGAGTTAAAGATAAAACTTTATGAATTGCCAATGAACCTTTCTTTATATATATATATATATATATATATATATATATATATATATATATATATATATATATATATATATATATATATATATATATATATATATATATATATATATATATATATATAATAAGCCCAAGTTAGGCAAAGAAAAAATGGTCAATAGTAATCAGAGTTTAATGGACAACCACACCGAGATTCATCAAGGATGACCAGCAAGGTAAAGATGAAGGGTGTAGACTAATAACAAAGGAATTATGTGAATATAACCTACAAGATAAAAGGTAGATAATCAGTTTTAAACTAAAAAATAAATGCATATAAATAAATAAATAAACCAAACTAAGTCAGCTCATGGTGGTCTAAGGGTATAATTATTTTTATCAAGTCATGCGGTGGGTGATCGGACACATAATGTCCATGTAAATCCTTGGACAAGGTATATTTAGTGGCTCAATGTGCTACTATGATCACTGGAGATCCGAATAGCTTGCATTCAGATGAATGGGTTGATGAAAGGTATTAATAGCTTAATTGATTGTGAGTTGATGCTCTAACACCAAGATGCTCAGTGGCAAGACAAGGGTGTCCCATGCCTGATTTGGTGCAGGGAGGGCCTTTCTTAGTAGAGATTGTGTGGGGATACTAAAGGTCCACAATTGGGAGATTAAGCCTCCGACATTACATGTCACCTTCACCTAATGCAAGGACTTTCTCAACACAAAAGGATTTGCATTCATGCCACTATCTTTTACCAAGTATTTTATTTTTGTTTATATTTTTTGAAAGTTTAGTTGAAGTTATGATTAGTTAGTTGTTATTCCATATTTTCAAATAGTTTAACTAAGTAATTGAATTGAAATGTCTTTCATTCTGATGATATGAGTAGTTAACTAGAATACAATTAATTTCTTTTGTAATCGTTAATCCTTTTCACATGATTATATAAAGTAGTTGTTATAACTATCTTTCATGCATATAAATTATAAAAAGTGGTGTATTTCTCATGTACATTAAATTGTTAAATTATGGTCGAGAATTTAGCAAGTTACATATAGTATCACAGCTCTGGGTTCGACATTATACCTTGGGCCACTACTAAATTTGGACCTAAATTGGGATGGCAGCCATCATAATTGTAACAGCTACCTGTTGCTCAAGCAATAGTACTAAGAATCATGGTGGACGAGTGTCAGACTTTTGGAATCGCAAATTGTCATCAAAAGCTTGTTAGTCACAATTTTGATGACTTTTGGCATTTCAATTTGACAGAAGGCAAGGCCAAGAGTTCATTATCACATTGTCCTAATTGCAACAGGCCACCATCACAATTATGACATTTGACATTTTCAGTCCTCCGTTGCAATAGCGACACCCTCTCTGTATGATCGACGATCATCTGTCAGAATGGCCATCAAAAGTGAGATAGATTGCAACAACAATGGCTATTGGTCAGATTTATCTATCGTATTTGTGATAGGTATGAGACAACAATGCTACTAGTGTGATAGCCAAGCCATCACAATTGTGACAAATTGCTGGAATATTCAAAAAAAATTCAATATGCAATGATTCCAAAACATCCACTACATTTGATTTCAAGCTTCATGGTTGTTGGAAGAGGAAGTGGAATTTGGCTTTATGACACACAAATTTGTTTGTGAATTGCTACTATCATTGTCCTTCCATTAAAGGTCCATGCACCTTCTTTTTGATTGATTGTTTATGCACAGACACATGACCTTCCATCTTTTCACTCCACCATAAAATATACATCTATTTCTTTTAGGCATTCTTCCCATGTGTTCTTCCACATTTTGCACACATAGATACAAGAGCAACTGCAACTAAATCAACTGACAAAACTATTCAATCTAGTGTTTTGATGGATATCCATGTCCATCATCCATCCACATTGAACATTGGACCAACTTTTGGACTAAAAAATTAGGTGAGCACATAGTTGTAAAGTTAAAACTTGAAGCAAACAAAATGAGATTTAATTTTGGTTGATGTTGATTTCCATGCTTCCACTTCATCTAATCATCTTGTAGTAGGTAGAACTTATTTCTAGAATGTATTTTGTAAGGCTTTTCAAAACTTATTATCCTAAGAAATTCTTGAAGGATTGATATTCTTAACCATATTATGTTTACTTTAATTTCATTTCAGGTAAAGTGTGAGAATACTTTGAGAGTACGCTTTAGTGCTTATGCATTGTGCAAGGTAATCTATGGTAATCTGGACCTCTCACTGGATGGACTTAGAACCAATGTTTGTGATCTCTTTCAGTTGAATACAAACGTGCAATATCTCATAACATATGTAGATAAAGATAATGACATTTTAGAGGAGGACCCTTCAAACCTTGTTGCTCACGAAGAGGGAAAACCAAAAAATTGGGCAGAGAATTAGATGGTTCCACTATTCTTCCACTAGGAAAGGGAGTATTTATAGGAGGAAAAGGAATCAGGCAACCCATGAGAAGGAGACTCAGTGGAGAGATTGCTAGAATATAATTCATGATGTGTGGAACATAATTTATTTGTGGTTGAAATGGAACATAATTTAATTGGTTGCTTAGCCATTGGTGTATCCTCAAGAGTTAGTGAAATATTTGTAGCGTGATAAGTTCTTCAGATGTTCCCCTTGTGGTATCATTCAATATTTGTTATATCTCATGTCTTGACACATGATGAGATATTGTGTTGTATTTTCTTATCTACACATCTCCCAAGGGATTTACCACTCCTTTTTATTGTTTAACATTGCTTTTATAAGGTCCTTTCAATGTGATGTAGCTTCATTCATGTAGCACAAATTTTCTCCTTCTGAAGCACACTCCATTTTCTCTCTTGCAAGTCTGCCTAATAATGCAAATGTCCTCAATTGCACAAGGTCTACTTTAACTTTTTTCTTCTAAATATATCTGAGGTACTAAATATACTAACATATTGTGAGTATGATCTTAAAATCATGCTTAATAACTTATAACATTATGTAGAAGATCACATGATTCATGAACCCATTGCAATGGTTCCAGTCACTTCCATCGTGGTTTGAGTTCCTATTGTTTTTGTTGATGGTGTTGCTAGAGCTCCTTTCCTTAGTCCTTGCAATGACATGTCCACTCTACATGTTGGTGTTTCGATGGGGGATGTGTGTCTTCCTTTCTCATCTCTTGCTTGGTGGTTCCTCTTTCTCACATGGTTTTGGTCACAACTTCTATTGGTATGGTTGTCCCTGTGGTTGCTAAGATTTGAACTCTATTTGAACTCTATTTGGTCACAACTTCTATTGGTGTGGTTGTCCCTGTGGTGCCTTAGGGCCCTATTTGATCATCATTTGAAAGGCCTCAATGTTGACCACAAAATATCTCTCAATATGTTTAGAGGTTTAGAGGTAATGTCATTGTGGCAGAGGCTTCTACAAGGTAATGAGCCTCGTGATTATGGCATTTACACAGAAGCATAACTTGCTTCTTCGGCTCCTTTCACTCAACTCTTCACTGAAGCTTGATTAGAGATAGAAAGCAATAGAGAATGATATAAAATATATGGAGAAGAAGGATAGGATGTAAATTTGGATTCTAACTTCATGAATTCCTTGCATATGGTCAAAACCTAGAAGGCCTCATAGTCAAGAATATTGACAAACTTCTTTTAATTATTACATCGGTGTGGCTGCCAATTGCCTAGTCTTATATGCATCTTGTTTCCATTGTTTCATGTGATATTTATACTACTTCTATGTGTAACTTTAGGTAGGGCTTTTTCTATGGTTAAGTTTGAGTTTTCAATTTCAATATACACATTCTAAAGTTTCTAAATACACGTTCTAAAAAATTATCTTGCATAAAAGTTTTATGATGTATTTTTTCTCCCATCATATAGACCATTGCAATTAATATTGATGAAATGTCAAAAGGGAACTCTTTATTCATCAAGATTAAAAATGAACTCCTTTTGTAGTTTTTGATAATACTCTAAGGACCAAAAAATGCATAGACAACAACATTCCTTGATTATGAATTCTACTATATGCCCATCAAATACTATTTCATATGTAGGTCCATGAAGCTTAATGATTATTTCCATACTTGGAACTAATTTAAATTGATCCTATATTATACTGATATATCGATTTACATTATAAATATATCTTGTCCAAAATGGAAAAAAATGTGAAACAAATCCAAAAGAATTGAAAGGTTGAAAGTGACTAAGGATTATTTTGTTTAAAGAATTCCCTTTCTAGTGTATATTGAGGGTTTTCACCCTCATTATGGACCAAAAAAAGGGAATGGTTTCCAGTCTAGGATGCAAAAATCCCCATGTACTATCCAAATTGAGCTATTACGAATATTGATCTTTTTATCATTCGGTTGATATGGTCCATGATGAAGAAAGGACAATATGTATGATTAAAATAATAATAGAAAAATATCATCTAACTCTAAAAAGAATCAAACATCAAAGAGACTAAACTTATAATCTATACCAGAAGATAAGCTAGAAACATAGAAAAACTGACTCTCAGTGAGAGAGAATACATTGAGATATAATGAGAAATATCCAAGGGCAATCATTTTTGGGGATATAGTTATGTTTGGGATTACTAGTCTCAAACATACTATATCACTAAAAATAATTACCCATAACTATAATGCACAAGATTACGTTGTTTCTTCTAAATAAAGGAAATATAATGCTTATCTTAGAAATCAAAGCCATGTGGTTTCAACCATATATAGTAAATATGTTGTAAATAGAAAATTAATCATATTACTATCCAAATCCTTTATCTTAGAAAATAATATTGTATACAAAAAAATCTTCAGAGGTAAGAAGAGGTATCCAATGAAAATCAAGAGTTTCTATAGGAACAAGTCATGAAGATAAGATTCCTAATCTAATATGAAGTTTTCTCTATCAATAATAGTATTAATCCTTCAAATTGAGAGTTTCAAATTAGAAATAATTATTTTCCAATCTGAATTAGAATAGAACCTACCAAAACTTAGATTATGTGTTAAAAACTATAATACACATGATCTGAATTATGCCCTTTATTGTTCATTTTATTATACCTAATTTGATGACAGTTTTAAAGGAATTTGTAATCAACCCATCTAATTTGCAACTACACTAATTTAATTGGGTTATGGCTTATTTCTTTCTAAAAATATCTATTATGATAGGTTTTTGTAAAATTTCTTGTGAACTCTGGCTATTTTTCGTGGTTTGCATTATTTTTGTTCAGGATCTTGAGGTAAGTCACTTAGTACAAGTTGAGTGAATTTTATTGTTTTATTATTTGGATTCTGGAATATGTATGTAGTTGGATCATTTTTGGTAAAGTTGATTTTTCATTTTATTGTACCTAATCTAATGACAGTTCTATAAGAATTTGTAATCAACCCAACTAATCAACAACTAGACCAATTTAACTAGGTTATGGCTTGTTTTTTTCTAAAAATATTTGCTATGATATTTTTTGTAAAATTTCTTACAAACTCTATAGATTTTTCATGGTCTACATTATTTATGTGTAGGATCTTGAGGTAAGTCACTTAGCACAGGTTGAGTGAGTTTTATTGTTTTATTATTCAGATTCTGGAATATGTATGCAACTGGATCATTTTTGGTAAAACTGATTGTTCATTTTATTTTACCTAATCTAATGATAGTTCTACAGGAATTTGTAATCAACCTAGCTAATCAGCAACTAGACCAATTTAACTGGGTTATGGCTTGTTTCTTTCTTAAAATATCTACTATGATATGTTTTTGTAAAATTTCTTGCGAACTCTACCCTTTTTTGTGGTCTGCATTATTTTTGTGCAAGATCTTGAGGTAAGTCACTTAGCATAGGTTGAGAGAGTTTTATTGTTTTATTATTTGGATTCTAGAATATGCATGCAATTGGATCATTTTTGGTAAAGTTGATTGTTCATTTTATTGTACCTAATCTGATGACAATTCTACATGAATTTGTAATCAACCCACCTAATCAACAACTAGACCAATTTAATAGGGTTATGGCTTGTTTCTTTCTAAAATTATCTACTATGGTATGTTTTTGTTAAATTTCTTATGAACTTTGCCCATTTTTCATGGTTTGCATTATTTTTGTGCAAGATATTGACGTAAGTCACTTAGCACAAGTTGAGTGAGTTTTCTTGTTTTATTATTTGGATTTTGGAGTATGTATGCAGCTGGATCATTTTTCTGTTGTGAGATAATATGTAATAAGCACCTTAAAAGAGATCTCTCTGACTATATAAATAGATACATGTTTAGAAGGAAATATAAAGACATACATATTTACAAGGAAAAGAAAAAAAAATTTACATACGTACCTCTTCTTGCCCTTGAAGAAAATCATAGAGCAAGGGTACGTAGGTCACAAGGGCATGACACGATAATGAAATCATAGAGCAAGGGGACAAGATGATAATGAAATCATAGAGCAAGGGCACGACATGAAAATAAAATCACAGAGCAAGGGCACAACAACAAAATGCAAAGATCATGAGGGCACAACAACCAAATGCACCTATCACAAGGGCATGACAATGTTCACAACTCTCCACCCTCATTTGGAGTTCTCCACCTCTTTTAGGCCTAGCTCTCCATAATCAAAACAAATTGATAATGATTTATGTCATTATTATTTTTATTTATGCTCGTGGGGGTGTCACAATTATGACTCAAACGTTAATATTGTGGCAATGTCAAGGAGAATTGCAAAATAAAAATATGAAAATCACCACAAATTACACTGTCGTCACAAATTGCCATCATAATTTGACCCAAATGTTGTAGTGGGCTCATCACTATCCTTTCAAGAAAACTAAAAGTTTAATGTTAAATAGAACAAGATGAAAACCCAACTTACTCCTCAAAAGAAACCTTTCCATCATGTATTCTTCTTTCTGATTAAGAACATGGAAAAATTTAATTACTCCTATTGTTATGTACCTAAAGATGATGAAATTATAGCCCATGCCTTGCTCCAAATCAAGAAGGAGAGAGTTGAAGGAATCATGCTAGATAGACAGTTGTGAGAAACAAACTTATTCAAACATAGAATGCAAAACAAAAAAATCCACTTATGATCTATCATGTACATTGTAAAGGGCAAGATAAGGCCAAGGAGAGAAATGAATAGGATACCTAGAAATAGGGTGTCTAGTTTCCTTAAGAATTTATGTGAAACTATCTTTTATACCCTCAAATGTGGGAGAATTTTGTAAATAAGTATGGTTGTAGTTGCAACAAAAAAAATATCTCTATTTTTGTTTATTGAAAATTAATGAGAACAAATGGAATTGTATTCAATTCATTTTGAGCAAGCAATTGCATCTTCCCTCTTTTAGATAATAAACGTGTCTATGTAAACATAATTTATTGATAAAGGAACTAACAATGTATTTTAGGAAACAAAAAAAACACTATGGAAAACAACATAAGAAATATGGAGAATGAGGTGTCCAGTAGGAGCAACCCTTAGAATTCCTTGGACCTGGTAGTCCAAGTCTTGCAAGACACTCAAACCAGGATGGAAAATATGATGAAAAGAATTAATGATTTAGCAGACCAACCTAGGCGAGGACAGGAGGATACTCAGTCCTCCCCTCCTAAAATTGAGAAAGAGTTATCTACTCATGGTGCAAAAACCAAATCTCCTTTAACATTGTCTAAAAAGAAAAAGAAATAAGAGATATTCAACAACTTGTGCACTAACATCAAGAAGATTAAATCCCCTAGATATTTAGGATCTAAATCCGATGAAGCCATCGAGGCTTGGTTAATGTAAATGGAACAACACTTTGAGTTTAGAAGTTCTTCTAAGTCCTCCAAGGAGGTTTAAGGAATATACTGCCTTTCTATGGAAGCAACTACTTGGTGGAGAAAAAATAGAATATAAAAGAACATTAAGACCATTGATATCACATGGGATAGGTTTGTCACCATCTTCAAGAATCGATGGTTACCAAAAAAAAATTATGATCAAAAGTTGTTAGACTTCCAGAAGCTTAAAGAAGGGTACCTAGTAGTGCAATGGTACTAGGAATATTTACTCGACTCTTGGAATATGTTCCTACATATCAACAAGATATGAATCTAAAGGTGAGGAAATTTGTCATGGGATTAAATAACATGACTGGGGGAGCAATGGATGTACTAGATCCATGAACCGTGGAGGAAGCTCTTGAAAGATTCACTCGCCAGGAACATAAGGTAAGAAGATGGGGAGATTAGAGGGAGAATGAAAGAACCCTTTGAAGAAAGATACACTTATCTTAGGAATTATTAGGATGTGTTTCCAAAGGAATTGCCTCGATTACCCCTTTCTAGGATATTTGATTTTACAATATATTTGGTACCTGGAGCAAAACCCATATCAAGAGTGCCATACAGGATGACCACTAACAAACTAATGGAATTACAATTCTTGTTACAAGAATTATTGTGTAAGAAGCTCATTTGACCTAGTGTTTCACCTTGGGGAGCCCTAATGTTATTTGATAAGAAAAAAGATGGAACTATACGACTATGTATAGACTATAGAATTCTTAACAAGGTTACCATCAAGAAAAAATATCCACTCTCCTTGATTGACAATCTATTTGATCAAATGAGAGGAGAAACCCTATTTTCAAAATTTGATCTTAGATCAAGGTACCATCAACTTCAAACTAAGGAGGAAGACATTCATAAAACTACTTTTAGAACCTACTATGGACTTTATAAATTCATAGTTATACCCTTCATAATGACTAATTCCTTTGTATCTTTTATGAATCTCATGAATAATATATTCCAAGATTGTTTAGACAAGTTTGTGTTGGCTTTCATCGATGATATTCTCATCTACTCTTACAATGAGGAGGAGCAATAGAAACACCTCAAGATAGTTTTATAGAGATTGCGTGAGCATAAGTTGTATGGAAAGCTATCTATGTATTCCTTTACTAGAAGGAATTCCAATATCTAGGGCATATTATTTTAGCTAATGGAATAACAGTAGACCCCCCATGCTCAAGACAATCAAAGAGTGGTTGATACCTAGAAATGTGTCAAACGTTATAAGTTTCATGGGTTTGGTTGGTTTCTACGAGAAATTTGTTAGACTTCTCTCAGATAGCACATCCCATTACTACACTACAAAGGAAGGGGAAAATGGTTATCTAGTCTAAAAAATGTCAAACATCATGAGTATTTAAAGGAAAATCTAACTTCCACACCAATACTTAGAGTATCAGGCTTGAGGGTCACTTTGTGGTCATTGGAGATGTGTTGAGAGGACTAGGGGGTTTTGATGCAAGAAGACTAGGCCAGTGCATTTGAATCCAAGAAATTGAAGAATTGCGAGTATAATTATGCACCACATGACAGAGTTAGTAGCTATTATCCATGCTGTACAAATGTGGAGACATTATGTTTCTATGAAACTAGTTAAGCTCATATCAGAACATCATGGATTGAAGTACATAATCACTCAACACAATCTTAATGCACATAAAAAAAGGTGGTAAGAGTTTTTAGCATATTATTATTTTGAGATTAGTTATATCAAGGGAGAATAAAATAGATTAGCTAACACCTTGAGTAGCCAAAGACATATTTTGATGATGGTAGTAATAACTACTATGCTTAGAGAGAAAATACTTTAGTGGTTACTGAAAGATGGGTTTTATAATAAAGTGTGATGAACACTCCAAAGGGATCCTCAAGATACTAGATACAAAGGATATCAACTGGAAAAAGATGGACTTCTAAGATATAAAGGTAAGATGTACATACCTAAAGATTTAGAGATTCAGAAAATCATTTTAGGGGAAATCCACACCATTCCTTACTCAGGGTACCTTGGAGTAACTAAGATGATGGTTGACATGAAACCATTATATTTCTGGAAACACATGAACAAGGAAACAATTGAGTATGTAGCAGGTTGCCTTGAGTGTTAAAGGATCAAGGTTGAATAGTGGTACCTAGCTAGGTCGTTACACCCTAATTTAGTTCAAGAACGGAAATAAAAAATAATCACTATGGTTTTCATCTAAGGGTTACATGTGACTTGAAATAGACATAATATACCATCCTAGTGGTAGTGGATCAATTAAAAAAGGTAGCACATTTTATCTTAGGGAACTTAATTGATGTGGCACCAGAGATTGCCCATAAGTTTTTGAGAGAGATTTTCAGACTTGACAGAGCTCCAAAAAAGATCATATTGAACAGAGATGCCAAGATAATATCTAGATTTTGTCAAACTCTATTTTTGGCCTTGAGAACAAAACTAAATATTTTTTTAGCTTAGCATTCAAAAGCTGATGGCCAAATAGGAATAAACTAGTTATTAGAAGATATCTTGAGAGTATATAACATGGATCAACAATATTGATGAGAGATGTATCTTCCTGTGGTCAATTTGCTCATAACAACTCATAATAGTCTCCTATTAAGATGACACCTTTTGAAGCTCTATATGGGCACAAGTGCAAAACCCCTATAAGTTTGGACTTGAGATGCTTCTAGAGATGGAGGAAGAATTAGTTAAAATCCATCAGAGGATGAAGAAGGGTAATAACTGATAGAAGAGTTATGCAAATGCAAAGAGGACCCCAAAAGAATTTTCAATGGGAGAAAAGGTTCTCTTAAAAGTTAAACTTCAGAAAAATACTACCAAGTTTAATAGAACACCAAGTTTTCCTTGAGATATGTGGGACCCTTAGAGGTTTTGGAAGTCATAAATCCTATGGCCTATAGAATTTCCCTACCTCTAGCCCTTAATAGAATGCATAATGTGTTTCACGTTTCTTATCTTAAGGAATATATAGCTAGAGATGAACATGTTATTGATTGGAATCTCTTGCAAGTGTGAGATCTACGGGTGATGAAAATATAACCACTTAGAATACTCAATCTATGGAAGGTTCACTTGTGAATTTGAGATATCATTCCGTGCAAGGTCTAGTGGGACTAGTATGCTGAATAGAATGCTACTTCGGAAGACTATGATGAAATCCTCCATAAATTTCCACATCTTTTTCCAAGAACATGAAATATGGTTTGAAATATTTTTTTAAAAAAATTGTGAATTCAATTTGAACTATGATGATTTCATACTTATATAGATCTTGTATTTTGAATATTCTTTGAATGTTTTAAATTGTAAAGTTCATAGAGGACAATGAAACACAAGGGGAGGGTATGTTAAAAACCTTTTTTTGCTTGATTATAAAATATTCTTTATAGTCACTAAGACTTCATGCAAAGTTGACTTGATTGGTTAGATTAGTTAATCATTATAGTTTCATGTGAAATGAAAGTATTAGTTATTCACTATAGTTTTGTGGGACTTGGAGTAGTGGTTAATTTTTATGGTGCTATATTAATTTTATTGTAATTTTGATTTTATTAAATGATGGGAAATATGTTATTACCATGGTAATTTTCTTTTGCATGAACATGACAAAGGGGGAAACAATTGCCAGAGAGGGAATTGGGCATGAAGGCACCACCTACCATCAAGTTAACAAGTATGAGTCCTAAACTGCCATGGTCAAGGGAAAATTGGTCTAGGAAAGAAAGGGTATACCAAGAGGTCATCATGAGATAACTGGGTTAATGCACTTAATAAAATAAAAGTATTTACTTGAACATAAATCAAAACTAAGAATAATGGTTACCTTTAAAGAATTGGTATGGTAGACATGTTCCAGTACAATGGTACCCATGATACTTACATACATTCATACATGTACATACATCTATATATATGTATGCATATATTCAGATATGATGTACACAAATGCATACGTAAACTTAAAACACAACCTATACACAAAATGCATATATTTAAAATAATAGGTTTATTTATACATTTATGTATGTATGTATGTATATGTATGTATGTATGTACATACACATACAAATATATGTAACTATAATGGACACCACTATAATAAAACATGAAGAATAAGTTATTATTTTTCTCCATCCACATTTATTTCTTCCATAGGGCCTTTTTATTTTTCCAACATTTTATAATTTTATTACTTCATTGGCCATGTGTTAATATTGACCTTGTTGTGACTCTTGAACATAACTCACATTTTGGCCACCTTCCTTATACCTTTCTCATAACTTCCTTCAGTAAAGCATATGTATCTAATGTGCATGCATTTGAATGGAAATATTTCTCTATACCTACAAATTACTGTATACGCGAAAACCTAACCTGTTTGGAGCACACGTAAACAAGAAAATTTTAGTTGCACATATATATATATATATATATATATATATATATATATATATATATATATATATATATATATATATATATATATATAATATCCAAAATAAAGCAAAATAAAACTAACACTATGCTTGAGTTTTACAACTCAATGCAACCGAAAAGAAACGTCCTCATGCAACCTCAAAGTAGCTCAACAAGGGTACCCATAAGAGGCCTTGTTGGTGTACTTTAGATTAGAGTGATGTGAATTTTCTCTCCCAAACACAACTATTGAATCCCAATATGTCCAAGAATGAAATGCAAAGTGTATGAACTAACTAGATATGAAGAGAGTGTTTCAAACAATGTCTATGGATACAACCATGTTTAAAGCACTCAAGGAAGGTGAATGTGGATGCAAGAAATAAATTAAGTTAATAATGCAAATGAAAATGAACTAGCAACTACCAAAGGTTAGTAACAATTCATAAAGTCTCTAAAAGCTCTAGAACTATACTAACATGACAACAATGCAAAGAAGGGAGATGATCAAATGCTTGAGAAAAGGGCTCTATTTATAGATTTGAGAGAGACCTTGGAGAGGTGGAATCTATGTGGCATCCACATAGGTGCCACAAGGGAGACACATGAGCTAAAGGAAAAGCCATGCAAAAGTCAAAAAGAGCCTTTATGGTTGGGAGGCTCAAGGTGTGCTCACACATATGTGAGCAACCTTGGGGAAAGGAGTGGGAGACAAAGGTGTAAGAGTAAAATTTTGGAGAGTTTAATGAAAGGAGGCTCCTTGAGCCTTGTGTTTCTCACATAAGAAATCATTTAGTTGCTAAAGAGGTGATTAAAAGAGGATTAGGATAATAAAGTGGGATTAATTAATGGATAGGCTTAGAAGGATGAGAGTGATGGGTGTAGACTAGGTTTTAGGATGGGATTAGGATTAAATTAAATAAAATTTAACTTAATCATAGGATTAAATAATTTAATAAAGTGGAGGGAATTAAATAAATTAGAATTTATTTAAAAGGGGATTTATGGAGCACTGTGTATTAAATAAATTTAATTAAATAAGTAGAAGAATATGACAAATATAATTAATTAATAAATAAATAATTATAATGTCAAAGGAAATATTAAATGAATTAATATAGTGTTTAAGACAATTTTGAGTGTCTACATTTTACCCCTCTTTGATGTGATGTTTGGACGATATTATATCAAAGAAAAGGAAATATAGGTTGCCCCAAAGAGGATAGGAGTCCTAGGAGATGTGTTGTAGTGATGACAGGGGAGGAGGGTGCCCCCTCAAGGTAATGGGGTGAAAAAGGAATTTATTTTGCCCCATTTTCTCAAAAATAGACACGAGAAGGAAAAGGGAAAGAAAAAGGCTTAAGAGAAGGCCTCGCATGACTTGTTGGTAAGAGTGGAATGAAGCAGGGTGAAGTGGATAATGATTAATCTAAATGCATCTTAACTACATGAATGCATGGGATTCAATTGTGTTCATATGGGAGAGCACACCCTAGTTTGATATTGCAAGAGGAGTTATGCATCAAATGCTATAGTAGCATAGATGGCAAGGTTCCTTTGTTTGGAATAGACTCTCAACAAAATAAAGACTTTAGGAACATTGGTGTAGGCTTCATAGTCATGATGGAACAAATGACATATATGTACTAGAGAGGTCTAGGCATACCAAAATTATTTTTAGGGACCTTGGTGGAAAGTGTGCTAACCTATTGCCCCCAATGAGTAATGCATAACCATAACTCAAAAACTGACAAAGATGTGCTAAAGAATCATGAAAATAGATCATATCACAAAATGACCTGTGTAATTAGGTTAAGCCATTCAAATGATACCAAGATGTTGAAGATCGAGGCACATATGGGAAGGCTATCACTAACACACAAACATAAAATCAACAAAAGACCTTATGACAAAGTAGTCATTTGGTCCACAATTCTTGCCATGAACTTTATTTAGATGGTGAATTTGTAAAGCCTATGTAGGAAGGATTCATCCTGTAAGGAAAAAATTGATTGTTTGATTGAATTGTATTGAAATTTTTTTAATTGTTCACTGGCAATTGTGTGAAATGAACAAGGTTCTCAAATCATTTAGTTAGTGTGAATTTGTGTAAGTTTGTTTGCAATCACTATTTTGATAAGCTCAGTTTGATGGGTTGCAGCTCAGTGTCATGAGATAAATAGAAGAATTTGGATAAGATATGATAAGATAATGGATAAATTGAATTGGAATGGAAAGGGAATGCAAGAGAGCAATTGATAAATATCCTCTAGAGGAAAGTGTGCTTAATGGAAGACTAGAAATTTGATCAAGGTATATGCAAATAGATGGAAAAATGAAGGAGTTGATTATGGAAATTGATTAGTATGAAATGATTAGAAGAATGGAATATGATTAGAGGAGAGGAGAAATGAATTGATTGAATTGATGAAAATGATGAGAGTGAGACCATTGACAAGGGAGATCCAAGGAATGGTAAATGGATGAGAAGGGTGGGGATATTGGAAAGGTGGAATAATATGGTGAACCAAAGGATCCGATATAGGATAATGGGGAGCCAAGGACCATGTTTCAAAGGAGTGACCAAAAATGTCCCATACCAAGGATACTCAAATGGAATGAAATATGGTGGGAAAGGATGTGTGAACATGGAAAGATGGTTTGAAGGCTATTGTATGGAGGAAGTGAAGGCATGTGTATTTCCAAAGCATGTATGGGCACTAGTATTGATTAAGAGCATAAGCATGAAAGTGGAATGAATATGAGATATGGGAGGGAGGGTATGAATATGATATGGATAATGATATGAAGGATATGGATAAAATATGGAACATGAAATGGAGGAAATGGATGGGATAATCAAGACCAAGGACATATGAAAGAAGGGATGGAATTATGTAGGATAATGTATAGATAATGAGAAATGGATATGGAAAGTGAGCATGAATGGATGGAAAGAATAGGATAGTCAATATCAAAGATGAACAAGGATGATGAATGGTAGATAGGAATATGGAAGATATATAAAGCAATGCGGTATGGATGGAGCTTGCCCCCAGTGTAGAGTGCAAGTGGAAGGATAAGTGAATGGTTGGATAAGTGGATTGGAAGATGGATTCATGGTAGGAAAATAAAGGGAGGACTCAAGAATCTATATACATGGATGGTATCCCTTGATATTTATTTCTCTTTCTTTTTTATTTTCAAGGAACTTTTATTATTTTCGCATAGAGGTTGGTAGGATAGGGAAACAAAGGACGAAATGGGTTGGAAAATGGAGGAAAATGACTTAAGAAAAAGTTTGGATTAAGGGGGTGGAGTGGTTTGGAGGAAGACATGGTTTATGGATGTTGGGTTGGAAGACTTGTGAATGAGTGGATGAAGGAGGTGGAAAGATCATCATTGACACACACCTTGAAGGGTGATGGAAAGGAGGAAATTTTGGAGGATATGTAGGAGAAAGTTTGAATTTTGGGATATAGGGACCTAGAATATGGATGAAGGAGATGATGGATTTAGGATGGTGGATTTGGGTATATAAGGAACCAAAATGGATTTGGAAAATAGAAGCTTGGATGATTTATGAATGAGGGAAGTCTTTGGATTAGCAAAATTGGATGCCATTTTGAATCTTTCTTTCAGATTCATTGCTTCATTAAGTAGTTTTGGAATCCACATAATTTTTGCACTTTTTATTTTTAGCCTTTGTGGCCTTTTGATTTTTTTTTGGATCATATTTTTCTTATCTTGAACATGTCTTTTAGAGGGGACATGTTGATCCTTGGATTTTTGCATATTTTTAGCTTGATTCACTTTATCTTTGGCATCTATTTTCTTCCATTGGCCATGGTACAATAGCATGAGGGAAAATGAGATGGAGAGCTTGTGGATGGAGAACACTAGAAGGAATTCAAGGATGTGTGCCTTTATTGATATTTATTAGGAGCATGAGGGAATGATGTGTAATAATTGGATATGGTAGATGGATGTATGTAAGGACCCAAAATGGATAGAAGAGATGAAGGGTTTAGCTTTGGAACATAAGGACCCAAAATGGATGGAAATGAGGAAGAAATGGGAATATGGATATAAGGGCCCAAAATGGACTTGGAATATGGATGATGGGAACATTTAGGTTTGAATGGAGGAATTTCAAATTTGGAAGGAGTGGAAGGTGTACTAACATCTTGAGATATTATTTCTTCAAATAGATACTTATCATTTTCAATACAAGATGCAAGTCCATGTATACGAGGTTCATGAATAGATTGGATAGGTGTGATAGGATCATGTGGAGGATTAGGATTATGAGGGGGATTATGAGGGATAATAGGATCTTGATATGAATTGGGATCATGAAATGCAAATGAAGGGGTACTTTGATCTTGACTTAAAGGAGGATCATGTAGTGGGATGGAAGGAATTATTGGATCATCTAGTGGAATAGGATCATATAATGGAGTGGATGGGATGGAACTATGAGATGGAGTGATTTGATCTTGACATGAAGGAGAGCTAGTGGATTTTGTAGAAGGAACATCTCCATGATGTGGAGAATCTATGGATGCTAACTCTTGAGATGGAATGGAATTAATAATGTGCATAGTAAATGGAATGTCTTAATCTTGATTAGGAAGGGGATCATGAGATGGAATAAGAGGGATCTTGAGGGATAAGGGAATAATGGGATGGAGAAATGCTCAGATCTAGAGGAGAAGAGGAATCTATAATGGCATGCTTTGGAGGAAGGTCTTGAGATGGAATTGGGTGTATGACTTTGGGTGATTGGATCACTTTATTTTTAGTTTTTTTACTTAGACAAGGTTTCTAGTGAGATAAACCTATTAAAAGGTGAGGATGATGTTGATTTTGGAGGATTAGGATTGTGTGAAGGTGGAGGTATGGGCAGGGGATTGGGATGATGGTTTTTGATATTAAGCTCAAAGTATGGGGAATTACATGGAATATTTGGGTTAGATGGGACATGAGGACTATTGGAATTCATCAAGGTACTGCACCCCTGTATCACCAATGGAAGCCAGATGAAGACTCATCAATCCTTGCCATGCTGAGAAGTTGTCCCTGTTAAGTCTTGGAATTTCCCTTTTGTAAGACATCCTGATCTTTAGCTTAGATCCTTGAAATCTTTTCCTATAAGCACCAATAGCTCTGATACCAATTGTTGGAATTAAGGATAGTGTAACTGAGAGGGGGGTGAATCAGTTACTCACAAAAATTAATCCACAAATCCCTTAGATGTCTTAATGATTTAGTTATTGCTTTTACTCGGTAAATAACTATTGTAACTTGGTAAATTATAACTATTACTTTCTTTTCAAGCATTCATGCATGTAACTAAAAATAAAGTGAACACAAGAGACACCAAATTTAATGTGGAAACCCAATATGGAAAAAACCGCCAAGTAACTAGTTACTAATTTTTCACTCTTTTGAAGTGAGCCCTATTAGGAGCCAACCTTGTTAAAGGTTACAATACACACTGTTAAGTTTGACCCTGTAAGAGGATTTAATCACCCTGTTAGGAGTGGCCTTGCTAGAGGTCTTTAAAACAATTCAAATGAATTGTCACCTTGTT
This sequence comes from Cupressus sempervirens, assembly GCA_028749045.1. NCBI lineage: Eukaryota > Viridiplantae > Streptophyta > Pinopsida > Cupressales > Cupressaceae > Cupressus > Cupressus sempervirens. The sequence continues at coordinate 511,449,765 of CM053792.1, read as the reverse complement.
AGAGGATTTACAAAATGGCTATTAAACCAACTCTATTAAGAGATTTGAAATCACTGCTACAATGGTTAGAAAGAAACAATGAATTGACTTGAACAATATGCAACTAAATTTGCTGAATACAGGTCTCTATTCAGCATCATTAGATCCTCCTTGATCAAATATGGTTCTGTTGCTTCTCAATGATCTCTGATCATCATTCGAATCTACTTCCACAACAATAAATCTTTATATCATATTTATTCCACATTCTTTTACATCCTTTGAATTCACAACTTGACTTCTTACTTATATCATTCAGGTTGTCAAGTCGGCTCATTTACATGTTACATTTATCAATAAACCATTCAACAATTGGCTATAGATATTATTCTTAAACAAATAAATGTCCTTTACTGGCCAACCCTGCTCGGTAAATACTGCTTCCTAGAATTTCTAGAGTTAACATTCTTGACTCGATTAACATTACAATATCTTAAAATCCTTTGGCTACCGAGTTTACTCGGTAAGAACTGCTTTTACCAAATTACCTTTGATGACCAAGTGAACTCGATAAGAACTGTTTCTAACATATTTTCTTTCATTACTGAGTGACCTTGGTAAGAACTACTTTTTTCATGTTTTCTTCAATTACCGAGTGAGCTCGGTAAGAACTAAATTTCTTTGATTACCTTGAAGGCTCAGTAACCAGCTATCTACTCGGTAGACACTGCAAGCTATCTTTACTAACCTTTTGGGCTCGGGAGACACTGTCTATTGCCTTTATGACCTTCTGAGCTCGGTAGACACTGTCCTTTGCTTTGCTGACCTTCTGAGTTTGGTAGACACTGTCTGATGATTGATATGACATTTTTATGACATCAAAGACAACACACAATTGAACAATTGTATCCAACAGAGGACTATGGTCTTCAAAACATGGGAGAAGAGGACATACATCTTGTAAGGTAGATTTTTGCTTTTGATTTTCTCTAGGCTCAAGATAGAATTCTTGAGTTCCTCAATTTCTTTGGCAATGACATTTATATTTGAGGAATTTTGTGGGATATGAATAGAATCATATGTGGTTGAAGGATAATGAGGCAGATTTCCCTTGTCAAAGGTAGAAAAAGAAGGAATGTGAGATGGATTAGGATTGGGCATTCAATTTTGAGGATTGATTTGGTACGTAGGTTGAAAGGGAGGTGTAACTCCATATTTTATTTGAAGATCTTCAACCATTTGGTTAAGCCAAATCTTATTCATGGAGCTTAGATGAAGAGTGATGAAAGATTTGATGATGGATGAAATATAACCTTAGGACTAGGAGCAATTTTGGTTTTCATGTTTGATTTGATTTGATTCGATTTGATTTGATTTGATTTGATATTGGATGAAGGTATGATATAAATTTGATGTAAATAAAAACCTTATGATATTGCAAACAAGTGAATGTTGGATTTGAATTAAAGTCCAAGGTTTATGATGGTACTCCTATGTCCAAAGTAGAAGATTTGATAAAAAATTGAAATAGAAGAATATTTGAATAGATGAAATTAGAAAGATTGATTTTGGATGAAGATGTAAATGGATTGAATTAGTAATTGATTTGAAAGAAATGAATTTGACATGAGATTAGATTATGAATCATAGTATGAAGCATTGGATGAGGAAATTGGATCTCGATGTGGATTATGAATCATGACTAGGATGAAGGTTAGGAATTTGATTGAATGATTAACAAGATGAGGAAATGATTAGGATGAACAAAGATGATTAGGACTTTGAGGAATGATTTGAATGATTAAGAAAAGAGATGTATGATGGTGATGAATTTGATGGATAGAAGAAGTGATGTGGAAAACAAGAGCTTCTTTTTGTTATTTTTTTATTTTGAAATGTTTTTGGATTTTGAACTTTTATGATGTTTTTCAATTTTTTAAAACATAACATGCAAAGAATACAATGAAATATATGCAAGAAAAGTTTAGATGATGCGTCCCCTTCAAATGGGGAGGTTTTTGAACACTTAGCACATCAAACACACCAACAATCCTATAAGGTGTTGACTAGGATATACAAGCTCAACTAGGGGTCTCCTTGATATATGCAAGGTATGTGAGGCCTAAATCTATAGATGAGAGAAAATAATGCCACCCAGTTGGGAGGAGACAATAACCTAAATCTCCTCCTTCACTTCCCAAAGGTATAAAGTTCTTTGGGGCTTAGCCAAGAGTGACAAAAAATTTCTTCCAAGAGAGGTGTCTTTTGATTCACCTCTTGATATTTATACTCCACCAGGATGCTAGAGTTGAGGTCATCCTGAGGGGTGATGAAATCCCCAAGCAGGCCTCCTAAAAAAGTGAAAAATAAGGCCACTTATTTCTTGTGCACTCAAAATTACTGCAAGGCACAAGAAGAATGAATACGTAAGTAGTCTTGGGATTAAAAGACACTTGTTCTTTGCCAATTGAAGCTTAGCTTTTCTAATCTATTCTTGAAGACGCTCGTGTTTAAGCATACAATGTTCTTTCCAACTTGACAACATTGTCAACATAATAAAAATTGAAAGTTCGCCAACATAAGAAAATCAAACGTCATCAACATAAGAAATTTGATAAGGAAAGAGTCAATTCCTTTATGCATTCAAGATTGAGTGAGTATTTGTTTTAGGCACCAAATGCTAATGTTCTTTCAACCTTAAGCATTCAAGATTTGATGAGATTCATTTTTAAACCCAAATTGAAATGTGTATCATAGAATTGTTCTTTGGCCTTTATGCATTCAACAGTGTATTTGACTTCTAAGCATCAATTCCAAAAAAATGTTTGACTTTCCTTAAGGCATTCAAGATTTTGTTTTACCAACATTCATCCAAATAAAAGGTTTTATTCAATTAATTATATATTCAAGATTGGATTTTTCTTTTTTTAAGTTTAGTCATTCTAGAGTGTGTTTGATTTATCCCATTAAGTGCAACACTCATTCAAAGACAAATGATTAAGCATTCAAGTTCATTCCCAAGAGCAATAAAATATTAAGGAAGACCTGCAAGAAAACATGGTTAGTTTTTTCTAGAATGCTCCAATCTACAAATTTTGCAATGAACAACTTGATTAGTCTCACAAAAAATCTCCAAAATGAAGGCTTTACTATGGGAAAATTCATTTTAACTTTTTTTGTTATTTTTTCTATATGTAAATTAGCTTAGAATAGTAGGTAGAGATGACAAATAACACAAATTACAGAATAAAAGAAAGTATGATATACCTAATACTTACACTTGTAGATCACAGCCAATAGTAGCAAAACAGAGATACCAAACCACGCAGATGATAGAACACCAAATATCGAAGATGACTGTTAACAAATATTAGAGATGTTTGGCCACCTGCAAGGTAGAAAATAGAATAGGTTAAACAGTGGAGATGACAGAATGAGAAAAAATGTAGAGACGACAGGCAAAAAATGCTACTGGTTTATATTTTTGGTTGCCCACAATAGGGAAAATAGCAGAGATGATAATGTAACTTTTGGGGATGTCAAATTTAATATGAGATGAAAAAATAGTAAATGCTAGCAGTATGAAGCAGTTTTTTTTTTAAATTGTCACTAGCGGAGATGCCAAACTTCAAAGACGTTGGTCTATGAAGATGACAATGCATCTTCACAAACGACACTGTGTCCTAATAGAGACAACAGTACACGATTTTTACAAAAACCTCTGAGTTTTTGACCGATTTTGGAAATGGAAAAGGGACATGGGTCCCACCAAGCATGCCAAAATGTATATGTGAAAACCTAACCTATTGGGAGCATGCATAAACAAGCAAATGTTAGTTGTGCATATATATCAAATATCCAAAAAAAAGCAAAATACAACCAGAACTATGCTTGAGTTTTACAATTCAATGCAACTGAAAATAAATGTCCTCATGCAACCTCAAAGTAGCTCAACAAGGGCACCTATAAGAGGCCTTGTTGGTGTGCTTTAGATTGGAAGGATGTGAATGTGCTCTCCCAAACACAACTATTAAATACCAATATGTCCAAGAATGAAATGCAAAGTGTATGAACTAACTAGATATGAAGAGAGTGTTTCAAACAATGGCTATGGATACAACCATATTCAAAACACTCAAGGAAGGTGAATGTGGATGCAAGAAATAAACTAAGTTAACAATACAAATGCAAATGAACTAGCAACTACCAAAGGTTAGTAACAACGCATAGAGTCTCTAAAAGCTCTAGAACTATACTAACATGATAACAATGCAAATGAAAAAGATGATCAAATGCTTGATATAAGGACTCTATTTATAGGTTTGAGATAGGCCTTGGGGATGTGGCATCTATGCGGCATCCACATAGGTGCCACAAGGGAGACACATGGACTAAAGGAAAAGCCATGCAAAATTCAAAAAGAGTCTTTATGGTTGGGAGGCTCAAGGTGTGCTCACACATGTGTGAGCAGCCTTGGAGAAAGGAGTGGGGGAAAAAGTGTAAGAGTACCTTTTTGAAGAGTTTAATTAAAGGAGGCTCATTGAGCCTTGTGTTGCTCACACATGTGTGAGCAACCACTTAGTTGCTAAACAAATGATTAAAAGAGGTTTAGGAAAATAAAGTGGGATTAATTAATGGATAGGCTCAGAAGGATGAGAGTGATAGGTGTAGACTAGGTTTTAGGATGGGATAAGGATTAAATTAATTAAAATTTAACTTAATCATAAGATTAAACAATTTAATAAAGTGGAGGGAATTAAATAAATTAGAATTTATTTAAAAGGGGATTTACGAAGCACTATGTATTAAATAAATTTAATACATTAGAGGGGATGTATTCAAATTAAATTTAAATATAGATTAGGGAAATGAACCTATTTAATTAAATAAGTAGAAAAATATGAAAAATATAATTAATTAATTATAATGTCAAAAGAAATATTAAATGAATTAACATAGTGTTTAGGACAATTTTAAGTGTCTATAATTACCTTCATAGTAGTGATCACTTCCATATATATGATTGTATTTTCCATTGTTTCATATTAGTGATTTGCATTCATAGTGTCATTGATTCATATCCACGATTGCATTCATTTTTTCCATTATTTTGTATCAGTGATTTGCATTCAGTGTCGTTGATCTATATCCACGAATTGCATCCATATTGTCGTTGATTCCTATCTACAATTGTCCCATATTAGTGATCATTTTTTGACCTATGATTTTCTTACTGGTGATTGTTATCATACATATGATTGCTAGAGGCTTGATACTCTACAGGTAAGGAGTCATGCTAGGCATTACAAGTTCCTACAAGCAATTGAGGGTGACTAAACCTCTATTTGCAAGCCAGCCCGTGCATTCTCTTTGCACATCTCCTTTCTTTATTTCCGATTATAGGCTCTGAGTTTAAGCACATAGCATAAATAAATGTCAATGATATGAATAGAGCTAGATAGACTATGGTCCAAATTTGGATGTTATACATAGTTGATTGTTTAAGTACACAAAATCAATCTGAATTCTTCTTACGTATACGATTTATTTTTTAGAATTTAATATAAAAGAGGAATGTTTGAATATTGTGCAATTCTTATGCATGGCTATAATCTATGTGTCTTTGAGATATGGAAGGGCACCCTTAGAGATTTATAGATCTAAGTTTATGAATTTCCCATGAACCTTTTTTTTTATATCTATTATAAGCCCGATTTGGGCAGAGAAAAAATTATCTATAATAATTAGAGTTTAATGGACAACCACACTGAGATTCATCAAGGATGACTAGTAAGCTTGAGATGAACAGTGTAGGTTGATAACAAATGAATTATTGTAAATATAACCTACAAGATAAAAGATGGATAACTTGTAGTCAACTAAATAGGAAATGTATTGTAGAAGTTGATGAAAGATCAACCCCACATCTCCCAAAGATCACTTGCATGCAAACACCTATCAGAGAAAGAGAGAGGCAAAAGCTATGGAAGCTTAAATTCCCAAATCCAAAGATGAGACATTCTTGATGAAAAAAAAGAGAAATTTCTATCATCAAAAGTGAATGAATAAATTACAAAGAGAGATCATCCTTATAAAAAGATCAAAACCCTAATAGGTAACTAACCTAGGTTGCATTATAATAATTAATAAAAGAATTAATTATTATATGTCAAAGTTTAACTTAAGTAAATTAGAGATAATAAGTGACTTAATAATTAAATAAACATGATTTAATTAATAAGAAAAAAAATTTACACTAACATGCATATAAGTAAAAGGACCAAACCAAGTCAACTCATGGTTGTCTAAGAGTATAATTCTTATTGTCAAGTCAAGTAGTGGGTGATTAAGCACATAGTATCCATATAAATCCCTAGCTAAGGTAGGTTTCTTGGCTTTATATGCTACTATGGTTAGTAGAGGTCAAGATAGCTTGCATTTAGATAGATGGTTGATAAAAGACATTCGCAACTTAGTTGGTTGTGAGTTCACACTCTAACATCAAGATGCTCAGTGATAGCATAGGGGTGTCTCATGCCTGATTACATGTAGGGAGGGCCTTTCTCAATAGAGATTGTGCAGGGATACTTAGGGTCTATGATTGGAAGTTTAAGCCTCTAACAATGCTTCTCCTCTCCACCTGATGCCAAGACTTGCTCAACACAAAAGAATGTGCATTCATGTCACCATCTTTTACTGGGTATTTTAATTTTGTTTATATTTTTCAAAAGTTCAATTAAAGTTATGACTAGTTAGTTATTTCATATTTTCAAATAGTTTAATTAAGTAATTGATTTAAAATGTCTTTCATTCTGATGATATGAGTAGTTAATCAGAATACAATTGATTTATGTTGTAACCATTAATCATTTTCATATGATTATGTAAAGTAGTTGTTATAACTATCTTTCATGCATATAAATTTTTGAAAGTTATGTATTTTTCATCTATATTAAATGGTAAATTATGGTTGGAAATTTAGCTTGTTACAATATTATTAAAAATTCAATAATTAGTTTCCAACTTTCTATTGACCCTAAAATCAATCTAGTATTGTTAGTTAGTGGAAAAAACTTAGTCGTTTACAAGGTAGATTTATTTAGTCATCACTCGATCGAGCCACTCTATATAGGTCAAGCTATGTTATGAAGAAGATGCACATAATTAGTTATTGTCAAGCAGTATTTACTACCGAGTAATCCTTGAAGATTTTTTGAGTACTCTACTAGTTGCCAAGTTGTTTAGGAGGTAACATAACTTGAGTGATACAAAGACTAATAAAAAATAGTTAAAGACAAGTACAGTTGTGTGCTAGAAGAAATGACCTATTGGGAGCATGAATAAACAAGAAAACATTAGTTCAAATCAAAACATGTAACAAGAACTCATCAAAATGAAGGAAAACTAAACTAATGTTTGCTTGAGTTTTGCAACTCAAAGTAGCCAACAAATCAAATCCTCTAGCCACCTCTATAGCTCAACAAAGACATGCATGAGAGGCCGTGTTGGTGTGTTAAGATGGGGGGGTATGTTTGGTGTGCTCTTCCAAACACAAAAAAGTATTGAATCTCTTGAGTGGATGTGCAAATATGAGAATAATGATGAAATATGTACCTAAGCTACATGGAATGAAGAACACCTCAAGAAATGGATATGGAGAAAGCCATACTTGAAGGTATTCAATGATGATGATATGAAATGCAATAAAGAAAGCTAACCAAGTATGCAAGCTACACTAATATGTAAATGCAATGGAAATGAGAATGTGCAAGTAAACTAGATGAACAATGCAAATGCAAAGCTAAACAGTTACCAAATGGTTAGTATGCATCTACAAAATCACCATGAAAACTATCATGAAAGCTACTATGAAAACTCAAATAGCATACAAGCTCAACTAAAAACTCAAATCTCAAAACAACATGATAACAATGCAATAATGAGAGATATGAAAATGCCTGAGACAAGGGCTCTATTTATAGTCTTGAGGGAGGGCTTGGTGAGGTGGCATCCATGTAGGTTCCACATAAGGTGACATGCAAGCCATGAAAGTGGTCAAAATTCAAATTTTGCTCACACATGTGTGAGAAAACTTGAGAGGAAGAGTGGGAGATAAGAGTGCATGGCTTCTCACACATGTGTGAGCACACACTTAGGCTAATAAGGGGGATTAGGAAGGAGATTAGGATGATTAAGTGGGATTAAAAGAGGAAGTAGGCTTAAGAGGATGAAAATGATGGGTGTAGGTTAGGTTTAAGATTAAATTAAAAAGGATTTAATTTAATCACAGGTTTAGAAGAATTAATGGGATGTGGGGATTTTAAATAAATAAAATTTATTTAAAAAGAGGGGATGATGGAGGATCATGTGTTAATTTAATTTAACACATTAAGGCTAGAAGTATTTAAATTAGATTTAAATACTTAGGAGAATGAACTTATTTAATTAAAATAATTTAATTAAATAAGTAGAATAATGTGACAACTATAATTAATTAAAATGTCACAAAAAATATTAAAATTAATTAATATAGTCTTTAGGGATGATTTTAAGCATCTACAACAGTAAAGGCCGAGGGTAAACATGAAGAACTAGTTTGTACCAAGTGTCAAGAAGCTATTAGTATTGAGTAACACAGCTTTGAATGAATATTTTGAATGGAAAAAAATATTGATGTAAACCATTTTTATCGAGTTGGAAGAGTTTTATTAAGATCAAGGAGTTAATCAAGTAGTCAATTACACATGTAATTGGGGATCATCAATCCCTATGAAAGGTGATCAACCAATCAGAAAAATAGGACTAAGCGGAAAAAAAGATGAATCTAGATCATTGATCATGATCTAGAAGCTTCATCAAATAGTTATGTAAGGAGGGTTTTAGACCTAATTATTGTAGTGTTGCAAGTTAGAAGTCTAGATGCGAAGATTAAGGTGAATTAAATGAAGTTAAGGATTAGTAAGGTGATCGAGCAGTGCATAGAGTAACTATTGAAGATCTAACATAAAGAGGTGACATGTCATTAGCATTCAGAGTGTAGATGGAAAGATTAAGGTATTGATACATTTTAATAGGTGTTTAAGAGTAAATCTCTTAACATAGTGGTACTAATAGACCTATGTAAATCTCCTAACAGATTGCTCACTTAATTGTGTAGTTGAAATTATATAATCAAGGTAGACTTAATAAGTCTTGTAAGCTCTTAATAGGGAAGACCCCTCACAAGGTACATCATTAAAAGTGATCAAATTATGTAGCCCTAACAAACACACTTGATTGTGCAGTAGTGAAGATTTTGTGGGTATCATCCCCACTGCAATTTTACCTTCACTTTGGAGGGATTCGGTGTTACCAAATCATTGTGTTATGTGATGATTCATTGCTTGTATGTTTTATTAATGCAAGTAGATACTAGAACTGCTATTAAAATTTGAAATAGATTGTTCACCATGATTGGGAGGTTCTAAAAACCAATGCAATCCTTCTCATGTCATAATATGAGATAGCTTTGTTGTTTTTGAATTTTCTTCTCCATAATATAATAAGTTATGAATGCATCTTTCCACCAAGAAGATGTTTTATACAATTTTTGTTTGGTTTATCTATCAATGATATCTCTATTTGAAAACATTTTCTAAATCTAAAGAGGTCCCCTTCATAATCCAAAGGTTTTCTCTAACAAACTTCTAAAGATTTGAGTGTTAATACTTCAGACAAAACTTTGGAGACATCCATCTCCATGAATATATGAGCAAAAGTAAAATGTAACAAGTTTGAAGGCCCATCATCAACCACCGAAAAGTTTCCCAATGAGTTTCTTATATTCTCAAGGCACGAGCCAAACCAAAAATGCAAGGGAAGATTAGGATGTCTTATCCAAATTGGCACCCTATTAAAAAAATCAATGGTAGGATAAAAGATAGGATGCCAGAGCTTTATCATTAAGAGGTATTTGTCCTCCCAACACAATTGGAAATCATACAAAATATTTTTTTTCATGTATATTTTCAAAGACTATAATATAAAACCTTCAACAAGAGGATATATGTGTCAATAATTGATCAAATAGGGCTCCCAAAGTTTAGTTATACACTTGTAAAGATCTTGTAAAGGCAAACATGCTTGCCCGTCCCCTGCATGCAATTAAGAGCTAATTCATCCAAGCCACCATTCACACACATAGATAGACCACCATCTTCAAAACCCCAAAAATTGACCCTTCCCATTCATTGTGTTAAGCAATCACCTGCCCTATTGAGAGGTATTACCCTCAAAAGTCCCGAGACCAAGACTACTTAGAGCGATCATCTCAACAATGGTCGACCCTATATGTCTTCATGAAATGTGCTTTTGGAAAACACTAAACACCATTAATTTCCCTTTGCCTTGGAGCTAAGCATAACTAACTAACTAGTGGTTGTTCAAACCAAGGAAAGAAATGGAAGTTTTTAGCAATGTTACTAGGTCATTGGTGAGAAATCCTAGCCCCAACGACTAAAGATTAAAAAATGCTCTGCAACTCCATTCACCTCTATTCAATTCTTGAATTAATAATTTTCTTATTATTTAAATCATCATGAACAATCTTCAACTATTACCCTTAGAGGATGCAACTATTCTCCATACAAAATGTACTTTTGAAAATGTTGAAAATACAACATTTTTCAAAAAAAAATCATCATATAATCTTCATGATTTTTATCCACTATTGGAAATTGACAAAACATCTATACAAAAGAAAACAGTGGTTTCAACATTTGTAAATTTTTCTTCAAAATAAATTTTCTTTTAGTACATTATATACTAAGATTAGCCAACACTCTCTTTATATATGTCACATAGAAATATGATCTTTATTAGCACAACCTCTTATTAATAATGACTATCCTACTTGTATTCTTAGACTTCAGCATGATCACAAACTTCAAGGATGAAATTACTATGCATAATTGTCATGTATTTTCTTATAGTTTCCATTTTCCTTTGCCAGTTAGCTTGGTTAACAATTTCATTTAGCTTGTCTAATATTCATTGTTGATTCTTTTTACAATTTTGTGTTTTCAAAGATTTTATAAAATTGAGATTCTTTGTTGTCCTATAATTATTTTATATCATAATTATTATTTTCATTTGTTTGTTTATTTATTTTTCTTATTTTTCTTATTTATTTATTGTTAAATTCCATTTATGTAGGATGTAGGACTTGCTAAATACTCAAATTTTTCTTATCCAGAATAATAAAGAATAGAGTCCTAAAAATAATAATGTGTACACTATTAAAAGAAATATCTAATCAATAGTGCAATTATCAAACTTAATTGTTAAATTGTTGTTTGCCAAGTCATTAATTTTTTATTTAATTATCTTGTGAATTGAATAAAATCTTATAAGGGTTCACAATATGAAGTGAAGGACCTGATTTTAAAAATTGATGGTTGAAAATTCAAGACAAGGCTCGATGACCATCAAAGAAATCGCAGGTGTTCAACCATCATAAATGGAAAGCATAGAAATTTGCTCCACATTTTGGGCCCGCCTAAGAGATTAATAGACCCATCATAGAGTCGGCAAAACATATTGCTAACAAACAATAGTATAAGTAGGAGATAATTTCCACAGCTAGTCAAATTGTGATATGAATATCAGGATTTAACTGTGTGATTTTGAGTCAAACTCGATGACCCATATTTCATGAGTAGTGATTCAACATGAATCCACCTCTCATGAGAATAAATGGAACACTTAGCACTCATTGGATCTAGGTGATGCTCACAGGGGTGAAGCACCGGGACTTCCCGGGAGGTCACCCATCCCAGTACTACTCCAGCCTGAGCGCGCTTAACTACAGAGTTTCCTCCTTAGTTAAACCCAAAGCTTGCAACCCCATTTAAATCACTACTCATGAAATATGGGTCATCGAGTTTGACTCAAAATCACACAGTTAAATCCTGATATTCATATCACAAACAATAGTATGTTAGTATTAATACAATTAGCTAACATAATTGCTAACATACTATTATTTGTTAGCAATATGTTTTTTACCAAGGTGCAAATAAGTTGTTGCATAGACAGTCCCCGCCATGTGTATAATCAATGATGCTAGTGTCAGTTGTCCCCACCTTACCCACACAATAACAATTTGTGCAGTTTGCAAATGTGACCCAACTCAAATTCAAAATTAAAATCTATTTCAAATCTATATATGTACGAAAAGAAAATATGATCACTTGAAACCCAATTGACCATCTTATTTAAAAACCTCCATTATTATATTTTTTTGCTACAAATTATCTATTGTGTATTGCAATATTAGGCTTGGTGTCAATTTGTATAGTACGTCTGGTGTGTAGTCAAACATGAGATTCTTTCACTATCATCCCTTTTCTTTCTCAGTGTTATGTTTCTGGCATTGCTCATTTAATATAATTGCTTGTGTTATGTGGGGTAAAGGTCATTCATAGATTTTTAAATAAAAACAAGAGACACAATGTGCCAAAGTTCTTGCCAATAATTGGAAAAGAAGGAAAATGTAGATTTATAGGTAGAAAGGAAGGATATGAAGAGAGAGTTAAAAAAAGAGAATGATATGTTATTATATGGACAATTAAAGGTAGAATGATAGAGAGAGTTGAAGGGAAATTAAAAAAATATTAATAATTATATTATTTTAAGAAATATATAAATAACAATAGAAATTATATTATATGAATGAACTAGTCATTTCTACCAATTTAGTTATAAGTTGAAATATTTGATTTAAGAAAATAAATTGTTGATTACATAATTCAAACTACCAAAATATCTAATTAGTTTGAGGGGTAGTATTAGTTTTACAATTTGTAAAATGGTATAAAAAGAATTAGAATTAGATTTTAAAATAGTAGCTAGTAAAATATAGTGTAAACTTAAAGAAATAACATTTTAGATTGGTCTTTGGATTCTACTGTCCTGTCTTCTGGTGATTTGATGGAGAATCCTCCTTTGGCTCCTTTTGTGGATGCAGTTGGTCTGTCTTTGGATTCCACTATCTTGATTTATGGTGATTCGAGGGCAGCCCCCTCTCTAGTTCCTTCTCAAGTTAATGTTCCTTCTCATGTTTCTATTGTAACTTCATCTGCTGCAATTTTTTCCCTGGCTTAGGGGGTTTCAAGGTCTAGTTGTGGCTTTGCTGATTCACAAAGCCAGAAGGCTACTAGTTTGGTGGGGGTTGGAAGGACCATAGTAAAAGGAAATAAGGTCATGCTCTCCACTTCTATTTTATCGAGGAAAGACCCTCATGTGGCTCCTTCTCAGGTTGCAAATGTTCCAGTTGCAGTCTCTTCCTTGGTCTTAGGGATTTCTGGGATTGGCTCTGGTGTTGTTGATTTACAGTGGTAGGAGGCTGTTGGTTTGGTCGAGGATGGATGGACCACAGTAAAAGGAAAAAAGATCAAGCCCTCCACTTCCTCTTTTGATATGGCATTATGTTCTCAAAATAAGGGATCAAAAGGCAAAGCCTAACTGATTTTTTTGGCCTGTTGTTCTTTGTTGTGTGTCATGGTTGGAGAATTTTTTCCCTTTTCTTCATTGGGTTTCAAGAGCCCAGTCAAAACATGTGTTTATGGCTGTTGTAATGCCACAGTGGTCACCTTTTGTTTGGTGATCTATTGTACTGGCCTCTTGCTTGGCTGTTGTCCTTTGGTTGGGCTTTAATTGCTTATTTTTAGCCTTTTGTAATGTTCTAACTTGGGTTTTGAGACCCCTGTAAAACCTATTTATCTTATCAAAAACATTTTACAAGTGACAAAAATAAACAAGAGCTCTCAAGGAGCTTGAGTTCCTGCCTTGTGGCAAAATTTTGTTAATGGAGTTCTTTATAATTTTTTCCTCTTTAATAATTTTGATAAAAGAATGAGTAGAAATAATTTTAAATGACAATAAAATATTTGAGTTTACATATTTTTTGGGTCAAATTTATAGAAAAATGTTACAAAGGTTTGTTTTTCCAACTAAATTTGTTATTAAACATTTTGAAAATTATAATATCTTTGGTGAAGATATTAGTTTTTTTAAATAAATAAAAGTTGGAATGTAAAGTAAAATTTGGACAATAAACATACAAGAAAAATATATTAGAAATTATAAATTAATTTCAACCTTACTTCATAAGAAGTGACAATATTTTCTACAAAATTTATTTGTAAGATCTCTTTAACACAAATTAGCCACCATTAAGCCAACTCAACATAAATCCATTTTACTTTAACAAAAAAAAAATTCGCATATACACAATAATTATTTTATTTTTCTAATATTAAATATCCATTTAACTCTAATATTGTAACAAGAATTCTAAAACATATCAACTTTCAAAGAAATATGGACAAATGCACGCGTTGAAATGTTATTAAAAATATTTAATTAGAAAAATTAATGAAGCTAAAGTAAAGTAAATAGCCTTAAAACTTACTATTATCAATCTTCCCCAATTTAGAAATGTTATTAAAAATATTTAATTAGAAAAATTAATGAAGCTAAAGTAAAGAAAATAGCCTTAAAACTTACTATTATCAATCTTCCCCAATTTAGATATAATCAATTAACAAAGTAAAGTAAAGCATAAGGAATATAAATGGTTGTGCAAATAATGGTCTATTAAAAGATACAAATTAATGCACTAAGCTCCCAAAAAGTGAACTAAACCCATACTATGCTGATGACAGGGACTAGAATTACCAATTTTATGATAAACAATGTCTTCCACTACAAGCCTCATGCATGAGCATTTGTTTGTTTTCTTGAAGCTTCAGTGTACTTCAATAAAATACTATACATCATTGATAATGTATTATGTCAGTAGTTGTAGTCTTTCACAAGTCACTGTTCTTTAATTATATTTTTCTGGGGTCTCCTTGTCTTTTTTGGGATTCGTGCTCCCTCCATCAATGCTACCTTTTATGCCAGTGGTCTGACGTACATCTGACAATCTAATAAATACATATTTATCTTTTCAATTTTTTTTTTGTTAAAAAAGAAAAATAACTCTAGCAAAATTTGATTCAACCAATAAGAAATAAGAAATTATGTATCAAAAATAGATTTAAAAATATATATATTCCCAGAAGATTAAATTTTTAAGAAAAAATTTGTCATGCAAATTAATTGGAGGGGGTCTAATGAAAACATTAGTTCCCTACCTATGTATAGGTAGGGACCAATAATAATAAATATAAGTGTAAAACTAATCAATATATTTAAACAAAAGCTCTAGTAGAGCTAGAGTCCCTGCATTTTGTTAAAAATGAAGGATATGCTTGTTTTATAATTAAAGAATACACACTAAACATAAGAGAAGCAAGGGTAGGAACATACTCTAAACCAAAAAAAAAAATCATCCTACTTCACATACAAATTGTCAATGGGTTTCCTAAAAAGAAGGCAAATTAATAGAGTCCTAGTTATGTTTCCAAATATTTTTTGTGTTGAATAGATGAATTAGTTAATCAATGACATGGTTAATCTAGAATTATGATACATAAGTCATTGTGTCTCATTTTTCTTAATAATGTTCAAAAGAAATAAATCAATAATTCAATTAATTTTTTAAGAATTTATTTCAATAATTATGAAATATTTACTTTCTTCTATTGAAGATTTTGAACTTTTTAATTATAAATTTTCTAAATTTATGTTAGATCCACTAAATTGATTTAAAAAACATATTTTTTTGATGATTTTTACTGTATACTTTTATTGGAATATTAAATAGTTAATAAAAAACATTAATTTATAAAATTACATAAAGATGATTATTAGATTTAATTAATAATTATATTTAATTTAATTTTAGCAAAATTATAAATTTTACATTGAAATATAATTAATATTTTTAAAGAAAATATTTACAAAATTTGTCTACTTTTTTTTATAAATTAATGAATCTCAAACTACTCCAAAATAATTTAAAGAGATAAAATGACGATCTCAATATGTAAGATAAATTATATAATTATATCAATAGAAATTTCATAATAAAAAAATTGATAAATGTGAAAAATAGCATAAACACATGGAGACCAAAGCATAGATAAATATCATACTATAAAGCGAAGTAGATACAAATGTATTGAACTCAATATGCTACTGAATTTAAGAGATTTCTTCATTGTTTTGCAATTCTTTTTGTATTTACATTACTTAAAGACCTAAATATTTCCAATGCCTCTGTAAAATATAATCACCTACCAATGTAGTTTCTGATCTTAAGAAAATTCAATATTGTTAGATGCGAATTTAATGCTAAAATATATAAGATATTTGTACCAAACTGAGAGAAGTTTCACGAAGATTACGCATAGGTTATTGAAGGGTGTTAAGCGACTAGTCACATTGGTGTGTTGTAGTTGAAAATGTTATTTTTTATTTTGTCTACTGCTCCAGATGTTGGTGAATGTAAAATACATGGTAATATTTTTACTGATTGTCAGCCAGATGATGATAGTTGGGTTGTTAAAATTGGATAAATATGAGAAATTTAGCTCAGCTAAACGACATTGTTTCTCCTGGTTTAACTCAGTTGAAAATCCTCAAATTTATGGATTTAATCTATAGTAAGTTCTCAGATGGCATGCCCTCAATTTTTTGCTGAAATATAAAATATTTAACTCTATATTTAGAAAAATAGATAGTTATAATTAATATTGTTTAGACATTTTAAAAGTTAATACACTTGTCACAAATGTGGAAAAGGTAAAGTTGTAATTAATGCATGATAGATTTGTTAGAAAATATTTGTATTTTCTTACAAATGACAAAAACAAACATCAATGTGAAACTTGAAAAGTTAATCTATTTGTCACAAACGTGGAAAAGATAAAGTTGTAATTAATGTATTCATTAATGCATGATAGACTTATTAGAAAATATTTGTATTTTTGTTGGAGAAAATTGAATTTTCTCCCTACGAAAAATAGTATGGTTCAATAGAATGAATGAAAAATGTGATTTAGAAAATAATGAAAAATTAGAAAAATATATAAACATTTGAAGTTTCTTTTAATCTTTTAAATCCTATGAGTTGATTGGTCAATTGAATTGAATGATTCCAATATTTTCCTACCAAAGGAAGGAACTAATAAAGTGTATGAGGTTCTCTTGTTAAATATAGCTTAATTTTAGCACCCGTTGTTATTTTGTTGCTAATGACATGTCTTATGGAAAAGGAATAAATCTTCTATTTAAATTAAAATTTTCCATAAAAGTATGTGAATGTGTGTGGGTTTATATTTTATTAGTCCTTAAGGCAGGAACTAATGTTTTCATTAGCCCCTGTCAGAATTAGTTTATATTAAAAAAAAATACAGTAATCTAAAGTTTTTAAGGTTAGATTTTTAAAATCAATTATGATATGCAAATTCTTATTTTCTCATTGGTTGATAGCTAATTTGCTAGGGTTTATTTCATTTTTTTGGTCCCAAAAAAAAGGGGAAAAAAGAGGCGGTGCTCTGACAAACAATTAATTGTCGATAAGCTTTACTCAAACCTTCCTTCCGAACCCATTATTAAGGTATCTTCTTCTTACCCATTGTATTGTGTGCTATTTGGGCATATTGAATTGGAAATCTGACTTGAGGCATAGAATCAACAGAACAATAGAATCTGTTAGCATTTCACAATCTGTTTCACAAAATTGTAAGCTTTTTAAGTTTCACAAAATTGTAATTTTTTTAAGTATGTTTTTTTAAATGTTTTTAATAGCTTGAAATCCAGCCAAGCATTTTAACATGATTTTACTTTCTACTTTTGGGTGTTTGCCCACAATTCAGAAAAAAATAACAATTTTTTTTTACAAATACCTATGTAACGCACAATTGCACTTACTAGGAAAAATCAAATCTTATTCTAATACTGTCATATACTAATGATAGTAATACTTAACAAAAATGATGAAGCTATAAGCTCATGTTTCTGGATTCCTCATAAACTTTGGAAAACTCATAAATTAAAGGACACATTTCTTCCTTCCCCAACTAATAGGCATGCATAATCTGGCCCAAAACCCACCAATAATTCTTGAAGATTCAAGGCACTGAATCTTTTATGGTCGTCATCCATGGCTGATAGAATTTTTTCTCCACCTAACTTTTGCACATCAAATTTGTGTCAAAGATGATTTTTCTTAATGTTGAGACAATGACTTGGCTCTGGTGCTCGACTATACTTAATGTATTGCAAAGGAGGGTAGGCTCTGAGACTTGACTAGAATGTGTTCTAAATTCATTGGGTTACTCATAATGGTTTCGGTATTTGAGGGGCAAATCTATTGAAGGAACAAAAAGAATTGTATTCTTAAAGTGGAAGAGGAATTATTTATATATCAAACCCTTAATCAAGCCAGACGTGTGAAAAAATAAACAAAATACAAACCTTCTTTGTGCAATAAATAGTCCTGCAACTTGCAACCCTTCAACAAGAAAAACAAAATCAAAATCGTAGAAAATGAGATAAGATGTCATTTCTATTTGATTTGATAGAAAAACATGCAAAGTTTGGAAGCACAGAGAAGGCACGTGTAATGTTTGCTAGCTTGCCTCCAACATATATGGCTTTTGTTTAGTGTGTCTCTTTTAGAGAGTGAATGATTGTAATTTGTAATAAGGGACTAGTCCTGCTCATTGAATCAATTAAAAAATTCTAAAATTGAAAACGTCTTCAAAAAAAACAATAGGAGTTAGATGCATAGTTTTTCCTTCTTATGTTGTCCAAGCTTGAATTTGGGAGGCACTCCATATCATATTTCAACATTAGAAGCTCTACTTCTCTATTTTGAACAATAAACAAACAAAGAAAAAGCCTCTAAGGAAAAAAACATTTTTAAAAACTCTCTCACATAAAACTAAGGGGAAGCTACGAATATATTTTTAAAAATGATTTAAGAGAGACAATTTGAGTTATTAAGATCTTTACAAAAGGCATTCCATTTCTACATTATTATTTATAAAGAATGAGATTCAAAACACACACACACACACACACACACACACACACATACACATGTGTGTGTGTGTGTGTGTGTGTGTGTGTGTGTGTGTGTGTGTGTGTGTGTGAGTGTGTGTGTGTGTGTGTGTAGTTAATGTTATTAATATAATAAATTGGATGTATACTTTCCTTGTTAAAATTTTATATGTATAAGAATTAATATAATAAATTAAGATGAAAATTTATAAATAAGAACTTTAGATATATGGATATTTTTTATAATAGGTCCTTTTTTCAAAAAAATTTTATAATAATATTATTAAAAAAGGTACTTATATTTTGGCTAATAAGCAAAATTCTCTTTTCATATCTTAATTTCAAGCACTAATTTTGTTAATTGTATATAATGTTGGAATATCATATATCTACAAAGACATGGTGATAGAAGACTACAACGCAAGATTATGACACAAAAGTGTCTTTGGACAAAGACATGGTGATAGAAGACTACAACACAAGATTGTCACACAAAAGTGTGTCTTTGGACGGTTTCTATTCAAGCAAATTCCAGGTTACATCATAGTATTAAAACATACTTAACAATTTTGTACTATTATACAAAATATGTTTCATGTTTACAACTTATTACCTTGTACTTGATCTATTCTATATAATAAAACATTTATTTTTTGTTCTCAAGTCTTTATTTCACCTTCAATTTCCTTTACAAATACCAAATTCTTGGTTGCTCTCACTTCTTCAGAAGGTATGCTTGATCGATTTCATGTGAAATTTCTCAAGATGATTTTTTTCAAAACAAAGAAAAGGGAAATAAAGACTAGAATGATTCACAGTCGATTGGAATTTTTTTCTCAAAAGCATAGATTTTTCTTTTGAAGATATGAAGGTTTTTTTTGTGTAAAAATAAAAAGGGGTTTCATTTACAAACCCTAATAGCACTGTTTCAAAAGAGGATTATGAGAAGATTTGAAGATCTACTAGTTCGTTTTCTATTTTAAAAGACTTATGTTGGTTTGGTGGTTTAACTATTAAAAGGTTGGTTTAAACTACATATATATCATGAGGGCATTTTTTAAATGGACCTAACTAGTTCAATTTGTTTTAAAATTGATTCTCTATGTACAAATCACATCTCTATTTAAAGAGATTGTTGTAAAACTTGAAGTTGTGTGTGTGATTCAATGTGGTAAAAAAAAAAGCATAGATACAAAAAAATATATTGAAATTGTGTAAAGGTGATCTGAAAGGTTGATTATAAACTTATCTACATGTATAGGTGTATGGTGCATTACATATAGTTATATGTGTATGTAAGGTTGTAATACAAATAGCAAAGAGACAAATAGGGTTGAATCCCTAAGTAGTAGTTGTTGTTGATTGTAAAGAGTTGAAGCTCAATAAATATTATAGGTTCATGGAGTGGTTTTTCTCCCTATGATGAAACCATAAGGATTTTTTAAGGTTTCTCATTTGGCACAAAATTTGTCTCTCTATCTTCTATGAGTTAATATTTTTCTTATTCTTGCATGGTGAATTATTATTATGAGCAAAATTTGAATGCATTCAGTTTATGGATTGCTAAAGCTGAAATTTGTAACTTGTTTAAATCAAAGCAATAAGTAATGATTCACCATCCCACCCCCCCCCCCCCCCCCCCCCCCCAAGAACTTCAATACTTCCAACAAGTGGTATTAGAGCATAGGATTCCTTTTAGGAATTGTTCCAAGGATTTTTATTGGAAGTAAAATAGTACAGGCTAAAGGAGCTTCCCTTAACGAGGCCCTATTATTTGATGGTAATGACTATGTTTTTTGGAAAGTTATGATGGAGGCATTAATACATTCTTTAGATGTTAGAATGCGGGATGTTGTTATTGTGAAGTATATTGTTTGACCAACAGTAACTACTTATGCTAATGATAAAATGACATATGAACTAGATAAAAAGTCAAGATATGCTCTTCTGTGTGGTCTCAGCAAAGATGTGTTTGCAAAAGAAGTCTACCGTAAATCAGCAAATGATATTTGGAAAAAATTGGAAACTATTTATCAAGGAGATGAGAAGGTTAAAGAGTCAAAATTTTTAACTCTCAAAACACGGTTTGATAACTTAAAGATGAATGAAGAAGAAAATATTTCAACATACTTCTTGAAAATTGATGAAATAGTCAATGCTAGAAAAGGTCTAGGTGAACAAATTGAAGAACATGATATAGTTTCAAAAGTTATATGGTCGGTTCTACCTAAATTTGAAACTAAAATTTCCACTTTAGAAGAAAAGAAAAGGTTTTTTCTAAAATGACTTTGCACCAATTACAAGGAACCCTAACTACTTATGAAATGAGAATTAGCAATCAAGCTAGTTTTACATCAAAAGAGACAACCTTTAAGGTTGAAGAAAGTGATTCAGATTTAAAAGATGCTTTAGAAGTATTATTAGTTAGGAAAATGAGAAAGAAATACAAAGGAAAACCAAAATGTTTCAGTTGTGGTCAATTACGACATTTTGCAACAAAATGTCCAAATGTAGAACTAGAAGACAATGATGAGAAAACTGAAAATTTTTCAAAAAGGAAACCTTGGAATCAAAACAAAAGATTCAAGGATTTCAAAAAGAAAAGTCTTCTATCAAAATACTCAAATGAAGAGTCAAGTGATCCTAATGAAGAAGGGGAAAGGTTGTTCATGGCTGAAATAGTTGTTAGATTGTGGTGACTGATCAGGAAAGTACTGTACATACTTCATAAATAGTGGGGTTCAGGGCATCGCCCCGAAATTTTTTTTTTTTGGGAAGTAGCCGACATGGTAGCCGACATATTATGGCCGACATATGGACGACATGTTATAACCCTAAAGCGGTTTAATACTTGTATAAAAAGGGCTTAGGGTTGGGTATTTTTCATATGTGGTGATACGAAATTGGTTCTTGCAGCGGTATTGAGCTGTAAGGGATTACGGATTGTAATCAGGTTGTAATCACTGGATTGTAATAAGATCGGACTTGCTGTTTGGTGGATGTAGCCCAGGGATTGGGTGAACCATGTTAAATCTTGGTGCCTTGTGTTCATTTCTGTGTGTTCTATTATTTTTTGTTATTGGTTATATTTGCATGTAGTTTCTATTTCTGTCTGTGGTTTATCCTAACAATAGTCAACACTCCTAAATTTGAATCTTCATCTGATTCAGATGAAGAAATTGATCTTCAAGAAGAACTTCTCAAATCTCTACAAGAGCTTAAGAGGTTAAATAAGTTAATTTTAAATCATGAAATAACAATAAAAGACTTCAAGAAGAATTAGAAGAAGCAAATTAGATCATTGAAAATCACAAAATTTTACTTGTTGAAAAGGATTAAAAATTGAATACTTTACAATGCTTATCTGAAGAGTTTTCTAAATAGAAAAGTAAATCCTTTTTTAAGGGTTACTGCTTTAACTGTAATGTTTTTGGGCATAAGGAAACTTTTTGTGAAAATAGTACTAGTCAAGGTAAGAGAAGAATCATCAGATGTTTCAGATGTTTTCATTATGGTCACTTTGCAAATCAGTACAAACTAAACATAAAACCTAAGTAGATATGAAAACAAGTTAAGACATCTAAAAAGTCTTTAATAGTTGAAACAACCCTATTAGCTCAAAAGCCTACAAGATGGGTTTTGGATAATGGTTGCTCACATTATATGACTGGATGTAAAAGTAAGTTCAAAACCCTAGAAGATTTTGATGGAGGGTTTGTTCGCTTTGGTGATAATTCAGGAGCCTATATAACAGGAAAAGACTCAATAATTTTAAACAAAGATACACCTATTCATGATGTAAACTTTGTAGAAGGTTTGAAACACAGTATTTTGAGTGTTAGTCAAATTTGTGATAGTGGCTATTCTATCTCCTTTAATGCTAAAGGATGCTTCACCAAAAATGGAAGGGATAAAGTCATTGATGGTGGCTTAAGGACAAGTGGAAACCTTTATAATCTGATTGATTCTACAGTTTAGGAAACATCATTAATCAACACTTGTCTTATGAGTCAAGTAGAAGAAAATTGGTTGTGGCACAAAAGATTGGGACATCTTAGCTTTGACAATCTTGCTAGAATTAGTAAGAATAAAAAGGTTAGAGGATTACCACAAATCAGAAAACTAGTGAATATTTGTGAAGAATGTGTGAAAGAAAAATAAACGAGGGTATATTTTAAAACAAAAGAATACTTATCTAACATACCACTTGAACTTTTGCATACTGATCTATGTGGACCTACTAAAACTGCATCATTAAATGGTGAGAAATATTTTATGCTATTCATAGATGACTATTCAAAAATAGTTTGGGTAACTTTTCTAAAACACAAATCAAAAGCTTTTGATCATTTCAAAAAAAAATTTAAAATGGTTGAAACGGAAACTGATTTAAAGTTAAAATATTTAAGGTTAGATAGGGGTGGAGAATTCACTTCTCAAGAATTCATTGAGTATTGTGAGAAACATGGCATTAAAAGACAATACTCAACTGCTCAAACACTACAAAAAAATGGTGTTGTGGAAAGGAAAAATAGAACGGTTAAAGAGATGGCTAGAACTATGCTAAATGAAGCAAAATTACCTGATAAATTCTAGAAAGAAGTTGTTCATATAGTTGTCTACATTTTAAATCAAGCTCAAATAAGAGTAAGAATAGCTCATACTCCATATGAATTATGGAATGGTAAAATAGCTAATGTTAAAAAATTTAAAATTTTTGGTTGTAAATGCTTCATCAAAAAGAATGATGATTCTTTAGAAAATTTCAATTCAAGATCTGATGAAGGAATTTTTCTTGGATACTCTACACATAGCAAAGCTTTTAAATGCTATAACAAGATGTTGAATAAGATAGTGGAAGCCATAAATGTTGTATTTGATGAAAACTCTTTATCTTGCAATAATAAAGAGGATCCTGAAGAATTATCATTTCAAAAACCAAAAAAATTGCATGATGATGAAAACTTTGAAAATGTTGAGTCTGAAGTTGCTGATGAAACTAAACAAGAAAACTGTACAAATTCCAAAATAACAAATATTGGTTTAAGAATAACAAAAACCCCATCTAGAATTATTGCTAAAAGACACCCTAAATCTCAAGTCATTGGAGATGTTGAAAAGGGAATTTTGACTAGAAGAAAGGCCAAAATAGATGAACAAGCAAATATTGTTGAACATTTCTATTTGATATCAAATTTTGAACCCAAAATAGTAACTACAACTTTATCAAATCCCTGCTTAAAAAATGCTATGCAAGATGAAATAAATCAAATTGAGAAAAAAAAAAACCTAGGAACTTGTTCCTAGACCTAATAACAAAAATTTCATAGGTGGAAAATGAGTGTTTCACAATAAACTGAATGAAGATGGCAAAGTAATAAGGAACAAAGCTAGATTTGTATGCAAAGGATATGCTCAGTAGGAAGGAATTGATTTTGGTGAAACATTTGCACCAGTTGCAAGGTCCAATTAGAATCTTTCTTGCATATGCAAGTTATAAAAGGTTTATTTTTTGCCAAATGGATGTTGAAACTGCATTTTTTAATGGGTATCTTGAAGAGGAAGTTTATATGGAACAACCAAAAGGTTTTGAATCTTATAACAAACCTGATTATGTATTCTGACTCAAAAAGGCATTATATGGTCTAAAGCAAGCTCCTAGAGCTTAGTATTCCAGGTTGGATAAACATCTGATTGCAAATGGATTATCTTGTGGGAAAGGAGATAGTACTCTGTTTATCAAAGTCATAAATGATGATATGTTGGTAGTTGAAATCTATGTGGATGATATTATCTTTGGGTCTACTAGTGATGAATCAGAAAAACATTTTTCAAATATTATGGAATTTGAGTTTGAAATATCTTTATTGGGTGTGCTCACATATTTCCTTGGACTGCAAGTCTCACAGCTTGAACATAGTCTTTTTCTTTCTCAAACAAAATATGAAAAGAAAATGTTGAGGAAGTTTAATATGACTGATTGTAAACTAGTAAGTACTCCTATGAAAACAGGTTACAAGCTATTAAAGAATGATTACTCACCTTCTGTAAATCAAATTGTATATAGATCTATGATTGGAAGTCTATTATATCTTACAACATCTAGACCTGATATAATGCAAGCAGTGTGCATGGTTTCAAGATTCCAGTCTGATCCAAAACAATCTCATCTCAATGCAATAAATCAAATTTTAAAGTACATTCAAGGTACACTTGACTTTGGTTTATGGTATCCTCACAGTAATGATTTTATGCTTTATGGTTATACTGATGCAGATTGGGGTGGATTCGATGATAAAAAGAGTACTAGTGGTGCAACATTCTTCCTTGGTGATTGTTTAGTTGCTTGGCATAGCAAAAAACAAGAATGTGATACATTATCTACCTATGAATCTAAGTATGTTGCTGCTACTACCTATTGTATTCAGCTGATTTGGATGGATTATCAATTGTCTATTTTAGGTATTCAAGTCTCAAAGCCTATCTCCATCATGTGTGATACAATGAGTGCTATTCAACTAAGTAAAATTCTAGTAATGCACTCTCGTACAAAACATATGGCTATTAAACTTCACTTCTTGCATGATAAAGTTCTTAATAATGAATTCAAGGTGATCTATGTTCCCACTCAAGGACAGGTAGCAGATATTTTCACTAAATCTCTACCTAGGGAATCCTTTGAATGCTTAAGAACTCAATTGGGAGTTTTCTCTCAATCAATGCTGATATAAAGTTTTGCAAACAAATATTCTGTGTTAGGTTTCTGCTCCTATTCACATAAATTTGCTTCTACATCAAAAGAAAATGGTCCAATTTTTTTGATGCAAAAATTTTGGGGGACATATTAGAGTTATGTTTGGTGATTAATCAGCATCAACATGTAGTAGTAATCAACATTTTTTATTTTTTTTGTTGTTCTGTAACAATGATCAGCATGTTAGTGATCAACATCTGTGTTCAGCATCTATGTTTTGTAATAGTGATTAGTACATTTTTTGTTCTATGACAATGATCTACTTGTATATAGCATACTTGTTCCTTATTCAGCATATTTGTCCTTCCTTCTTAGAACATCTGTACATTATCTTGTATATATTAGATGCTATATGAAGAGGAGATTGAATTTATATTTTGTATATGATCATGTATATATTAGATGATGAAAGTCAAAAAAATTGCCTCAAAAAATGGGGGAGATTGTTGACCATACTGATCTCAACTTATGCAAGGTGGAAAATTGTTGAAACTTGTTTTAAAATAAAAGTGGCAAATTGAAAAGGTTTACATGGTATGAGACATGACAAAATTGTGGCATCGTAAATATTTTTAAAACAACTTGGGTAAATATCAAGCACAAGTTGTATGTGGCATTAATAAGAACTGTCAATGCATGCAGTAAGATAAATATGTTTTAAAAAGAGCTTGTCAGATGTCAATCTCGTATGGCAAATTTGAAAGGGTTCTTAAAATCATTTTCAGTTGTGGGCATTTCTTTTGTAAAAATGGTTGTTAGCTCTATGAAAATGAAAGAGACTATTTCTTTGCTCTATGAAAATGAAATATGGAAAGGTTTTCTTTGCTCTACAAAAATGAGATGTGGAATGGTAAAGTATGGAACATGTTGATAAATTTCTTCTTTGGTTTTTTTATCGATACTCATTTCTTAGATCTCTCTGTGCATGATAATGAACAGCCAAGGCAAAACAAAGAAAAGAAGTTTTGACAAAGAATAGAGGTAAAAGGGTTCCAATGAAAATAGAGAAAAGATGGAAGCAAAACAAAAAGTGGTAAACATCCATTTGCAGGTATGCATAACAAGGTATGCCTGATCGGTTTCATGAGAAATTGCTCAAAATGAACAAAGAAAAGGGAAATAAAGACTGAAATGATTCACAATCAATTGGAATTTTTTTCTCAAAAGCATAGATTTTTCTTTTGAAGATATGAAGTTTTTTTTTGTAAAAATAAAAAGGGGTTTCATTTATGAACCCTAATAGCACTATTTCAAAAGAGGATTATGAGAAGATTTGAAGATCTACTAGTTCGTTTTCTATTTTAAAAGACTTATGCTAGTTTGGTGGTTTAACTGTGAAAAGGTTGTTTTAAATTGCATATATATCATGAGGACATTTTTTAAATGGCCCTAACTAGTTTAGTTTGTTTTAAAATTGATTCTTTTTGTACAAATCGCATCTCTATTTAAAGATATTTTTTTAAAACTTGAAGGTGTGTGTGTGATTCAATGTGGTAAAAAAAAAAGGCAAAGACACAAAAAAATATTGAAATTGTGTAAAGGTGATCTGAAAGGTTGATTATAAACTTATCTACATGTATAGGTGTATGGTGCATTACATACAATTATATGTGTATGTAAGGTTGTAATACAAATAACAAAGAGACAAATAGGGTTGAATCGCTGAGCAATTGTTGCTGGTGATTGTAAAGAGTTGAAGCTCAATAAAAATTACAAGTTCATGGAGTGGTTTTTCTCTCTATGACGAAACCATAAGGATTTTTGAGGGTTTCCCACTCAGCACAAAATTCGTGTCTCTATCTTCTATGAGTTAATATTTTTCTTATTCTTGCATGGTGAATGATTATTATAATGAGCAAAATTTGAATGCATACAGTTTACGGATTGTTAAAGCTTAAATCTGTAACTTGTTTAAATAAAAGCAATAAGTTTTGATTCACGCCCCCCCCCCCCCTCACAACTTCAATACTTCCAACACTACTAAGCACAAAATAATTTTTCATAATGGTCGTTACTATGAATGGATAGATATATGCACTCATCCAAACTGTTCATACCCACCACCTATCCCAACCTAGTTTTAATCAACCAAATTTCCCAATGTACTTGAGCTTAGATCAATTATTTAGGAATTCATACTACTTTCCCAATTAGAATTGCAAGAAATTTAGGTGGGAAAGATGTAGAACGAACCAAATAATATACCTTACAATTAATATAATCACATCTTCATCATGTAGCAAGACCTTCATTTGGGAACCTTGCACCATAAAAAAAAACTCTTGAGAATTGTTTGACTGCAAATGTAACAAACAAATAAGCTACACAGTTTACCAAAACAAATGAAGCACACCTCCTGTGACCACATTTTACAATGCATGAAGTTGTTCTCGCCCTTTCAGAGTTAAAGGAACAAATAATGTCGACAAAGAAATGGTGATGTGGACGTCATGCCTCAGGTGAAGTTTTCCCATCTTATGATTTCTTTGAATCATTTGACTGACAAATGAGGCCCTTAGAATACGGCATTGGCTATCTAGCCCAAAATATGTACCACCTAAATTAAAGGAATGTGTAAAGATTATTTTTTTAAAATTAAAACTGCTTGTATAAAATGTATTTTTTTTTAAATTGCTCCAATTTCAAAAAAATATAAATGTTTTCTAAGTATGAAAATGAGTAATATCTTAATAGTTTTTAATTTTATATCAATAAAATTCAATACTAATAAAGCAATTTTCATTTATGTTTGTGCTATATTTAGTTAAGTTTAAAAAAATAAAATTTGATGAAATATTAAGAATCTTATTACTATTATTTGAAAAATATGAATAGACATATTTCAAAATTAATTTAAAACTAAATATATTTTTTAATCTTTAATAATGAGTTATACTTTAACACTTTAAGCACAAGGATTTAAAATGTGCAAAATCAATTTCATATTTTTTAGACATGTGATTTTAAGATATGCAAAATTGAAAATATAGACATAGCAAGTTTTTTTTTAAATTTAAAAATCAAAATAATATACATACAAAAATGTTTAATGTTATTAATAATTTCAATTTTTATTCCATTTAAATATATATTATTTTGGTGAAGTTAAGAATATTAGTTGTATTTGAATTTATGGTTGTTTAATTTCAAAAAAATTAAAATTAAATATAATTGATTAAGAATATTTTAATAAATATAAATAATGATAATGAGTTTAAGTGAAAATATATATATTAAAAAAAATTAGAAATGTAATTTTCATTCAAGTATTAAAAAAAAATTCAAAATATTTGTTTCAATTAAATGTATTATATAGATATAATAATCTTTAAAACTAATTCAAATATTTTTATTTTAATATAATACATTTACTTTAATAAATTTGTAACAAAATTTAGATTTTGGAATAGTTAAAACAATTTTGAAAAAGTTAAAATATGTAAATTAATTTTAAAGATTACTGTTTAATAAATCCCTAATTAATTTTTTTTTAATGAAATTCAAATTTTAAATAATAAGCATAAATTAGATGAATATATTATTATTATTGAATTATTGATTAATATTTTATTTTAAAAGTACTTATATTTTTCATACTATTTATAAATTATTTTATTTCTTTTTTAAAAAAATAATATAATTCATATTAATATTTTTTTTTAAATACTGTATAAAAAATAAGATAATTTATTAGGTATATGTTTATTAATATTTTTGAATTATTTTTAAATTTATTTTTATGTTTCTATTTTCATATTTGTACTTTAAATTTTTCCTAATAACTAGTTTCAAATATTCATTACTAGCAAAATAAAATAAAATTAAAGTAATTAAAAAATACTTATATAATATATGATTGAAAGAGGAATTAAACAGGGGGTGGTTGATCGATTGTGTGGGGTGGGGAGCTACGGCTTTTGCTGTAGAAGATACTAGTTTAATTGTTCTTTTTGGCCATCGTTCTGTGCTAAGATTGCTTTTTGGATGTTGTTCTATGCTAAGATTGATCGGGTCTATGGAGGTGCCTAGACAGATCCAATTGTTGTGGATTGTCCAAGGCCGGGCATGGTTATGGCTAAGGGTGAGCCTTCTAGGGCTGCGCCTGGTATAATTTTTCATGAAGCGGTGGGTTTGAATATGTCGGGACAAGAAGCAGGGGTTTTTGAAAATGCCCTCTTTTCTTAGACTACAAGTGCTATGGATATGAGCTCGCCTGGGGGATCTCGGATCACAAAGATTAATGGTTGCCTTGAGCGGTGCAAAGAAAGACCCAAAGTGGTAATCCCTTTTGAAATGATCGATGAAGATGTCAAAAACTACTCTAAGCATTCATTGTATTGCAAGTTTTTTGGATTAAGAGTTTCTCTTCAATTTCTGGAGAATTGGGCTCAAAGAGTGTGGGAACTAGAGGGTGAAATAGAGGTCACATTGCTTGCAAACAACTTTTTCATGGTTACATTTATCTTCCTGGCTTATCGCTATAGGTTTTTTGAGGGTGGGCCCTATTTTTATAATCAGCTTGGGCTATTCGTCAAACCATGGCATGCAGGATTTAATCCTTCTGAGGAGCTTCCAAATTGGGTTTCAGTGTTGGTTCAGTTACCCAAGTTTCCAATAGAATGTTTTCGAGAGGATGTTCTTCATATGCTTGCATTGATGCTCGAAAAGTCGGTGGGGTCTTCAACACAAACCTTGGGTAAGAAAGTTATTACTTTTTCTCAAATTTGTGTGGAACTTGATTTGAGTAGACCACTGTCATATGTGGTGGAGATGTGTGCGGGCTCACATTCCTGGGTGTAACAACTAGATTATGAGACCCTTCCTTTTCGATGTCACCTTTGTCATGAATATGACCACCTGTTGCGAAGATGCTCGAAGGCCAAGTCAGTGGAGCAGTAACCTCTGCCTCCTCCCTGTAACACTCCTAGTGCTAATAAAGGGAAGAAGCCTATTGCTAGTGAGGGCAAGAATGTTGAGGGTTTTGTTCAAGTTAAGGCTCAAAATCAAAATAGAGGTCAGAAGAGGACTATAATGGAGCGACAGGATGAGGATACCTTTAACAAATTTGAGGTCTTGGATGGATTAGGTTAGCAAGAAGTTAATCCTGGATTAATTAGTGTAGATCAACTTGTGGTGGATTCTAGACAAGAGATTAGTTCTTCCATTCCTCCTTCTGCTTCTCATGTGGAATTTGCCATGCCTATGGTCATGGATGGGAAGACAAGGGTTTAGATGATTTTAGAACCAAATGTTGATCTGGGACAGGGTGTAGAGGACATTGCTCTTCCTGCATAAACTGCAGTTTCAGATATAGATAAGCGAGGTAAATCTTCTCCTCATGTAGGTATTCTTCAAAAGGATGGTAAGAAGGGGGTATCAGAGAAAAATGTTAAAATGAGATGAAAGAAGTACTTGGAGAAGATTAAGACGATAAGGGAGACTTTGATGGAGTCAAGATCTATTAAGACCTTAGATTCCCACTTCTTGACTCATCTAAAATCATCATTATTTCTTGGAATGTAAGGGGATTGAACATCATCCCTAGACAAAAAGTTGTTCAGGAATTAGTTAGAGGTCATTCTCCTGATGTTCTCTTTCTTAAGGAGACTAAGGTTTCTATGGTATGTATGATGAGTATCACACCTAAGTTGCAGAGGAATGGTCAATGTTAGTGCATTGAAGCTCAGGGATCTTCGAGGGGTGTGGCATGTCTCTAGAACCCACAAAAGATCCGACATGTGTCCTGGATTTCCTTTAAGTCCTCCTTATCCATGGTTTCTTTGTGCATTGATTCGGGGGAATCTGTCCTTTTATCTAATGTCTATGCTCCTATTGATTTCCAAGGTAAACTTCTTGTATGGAATAATATTCATTTGGTTCATAGTTTATTTCCTTACTTGCCATGGATTATTGTTGGAGACTTTAATGTTATTCTTGATTTAACTGAAAAATGGGAAGGTAATGCAAGATCAGAGCTCTCTTCTATCTTTCTTCGGGATAATATTTTGGCACTCAATCTCATGGATATCAAGCCTAGCAATGACCACTTCACTTGGAACAATAGAAGGGTGGGTGGCAAGTGCATTGCTAAATGATTAGACCACTTCATGGTTTCCTATTTTTGGGTGGGTAGATTGTGGTCTTCCAATTCTTAGATATTAGATTGGAGAGGTTCGGATCATTGGCCCATAAAGCTTGTCATTTCTTCAGCCTATTTTCCTTAGAAGATGCCTTTCAAGTTCTAGCTCATGTGGCTTAGGGACCAGGACTTGTATGGATGTGTTGTTGAATGGTGGAAGGTTGGTAGGCTTGCTTTTGGTACAGCAATGTATATTTTTGGTAAACTCCTCCAATATGTTAAGTATCATCTCAAACGGTGGAATTGACAATGCCTTGGGAACATTTACCAGGCAAAAAATGAGGCTCAAGTGGAGTTGAATGATATTACCAAGTTGATTAGGGAAGAGGGGGTGTCTGAGTATTTGTTGTGGGAGGAACCTAGGGCTTTAAAAACATTGGAGGAATGGGAGTTGAGAGAGGAAATCTTTTGGAAACAAAAAGCTCGAATTGACTAGCTTCAAGAGGGGGATAAGAACACTGCCTTCTTCTTAAATTCAGTGAAAGCTAGACAACATGGTAATTCTATATCATCTTTGGTGACTGATAGGGGGGAGGTTATGTCTTCTACTCAGGATATCTCTAATGAAGTTGTCCATTATTTTGCTTCTTTATTTAGGGAGGAATTGTAGGGGGACTCGGTTGCAAAGGCTCAGGTCCTCTCTTGTATTCCTTCTTTGGTTTCTTTGGAAATGAAAGAGCATCTTATGAGTGCCACATCTTTGGAGGTGTTAGAGAAGATTGTTTTTCAGATGAAAAAAGGAAAGGCTCCTGGTCCAGATGGCTTCCTGATTGAGTTCTTCCAAGAATTTTGGAACATTATCAAATTAGATTTATTGGTAGTTGTTCAAGAATCCCAGAAGAATAAGAAAATGCTCTGAGCCCTGAACTCTACCTTCCTAGCTCTCATTCCCAAGGGGGGGGAGGGGGTTGATCAGTTAAGTCAATTTTTCCTTGTTTCTATTTTCAATGTAACTTATAAAACTATATCTAAGTTGATTGCTGAAAGGTTAAAAAAGTGGCTTACATTGCTAATCTCTGAAGAGAAAAATGGCTTTGTGGAGGACCATTAGATTTTGGATGGGGTGGTTGTGGCTACACAGATTATCCATTCTATGGCCAATTCCAAATACAAGGCTATGTTCATCAAGTTGGACATGGCCAAGGCTTATGACAAAGTTCATTGGTCCTTCCTCCAGAAGGTTTTGGGTGCCTTTGGTTTTGAGGAGGAATGGATTTGCTAGGTTATGAGTTGTGTGAATTCAACTTCTTTCTCATTTTTGATTAATGGGGAAAATTCTAATCTCTTTGGGGCCTCTCGAGGTTTGCGGCAAGGTGACCCTCTCTCTCCTTACCTATTTCTTCTTTTGGTGGAAGGTTTGGGACAGTTGATTAAAAGGAATGTTGAAGGGGGCTTTATTTAGGGCTAGCAATGGGGAGGGGGCCTTCCTGTACAATCTCACCTATAGTTTGTGGATGATACAGATTTGATGGGCATGGCTACCATTAGGGAGGCTTCTAATATGTGCAAGGTGTTGGATGTTTATCTTGCTGCTTTAGGGAAGTTAATTAATGAGGGCAAGTCTTCAATTTTTTTCTTCAACACTCCACCTTCCATTCAACAAAGAGTTTCTCATATTCTCAAGTTCCAAATTGGGAGTCTTCCATTGCTATACCTTGGGATCCCTATCTCTACTGGTAGGCAGTCTAGGGATTCATGGCAGGTTATTCTAGAAAAGTTTCATTTCAAAGTGAATCATTAGACCCATCGTTGGCTATCCTTTGTTGGTCGGGTCCAGCTGCTTCAATCTGTGGTGTAGGCTCTTCCTCTCTATAGGTGTATGATTCAGGTGGTGCCGATGAGCTTTGTTAGGGGCCTTGATTCCTTAGTAAGATAGTTTTTATGGGCTGGTAATTTATCATCAACTAAGTGGAGCCTTATTAAGTGGCAGGTTGTTTGTAGCCCAAAACGGTTTGGTGGTCTTGGATTACAGCAGTCATTGCTATCTAGTATTGCTCTGGCAGCTAAATTGTATTGATGATGGTGTGTGGAACAGGACCAAGTGTGGGCCAAAATCTTATCTCATAAGTACTTTTTTGGGATCCCCTAGAAAGATATCCCTCGATATGATAGGGAAAGGCTCGGTGATTTGGACTACTCTCAAGAAAGGGGTTGAGCTCATTAAGGGTGGCCTATTCTGGATCTACAAGAGTGGGATAGAGGCACATTTTTGGCATGATTCTTGGGAGGGCTACCCTCCCATAGTTACCAATATCCTCACTTGAGTATATTTTCCTAGAGGTTTTGTGAAGCTGGATGGACTAGGGGTGTGTGACTTTAAGTCCTTTTCCCTTCATGGGCAGGTGGTGGAAGCAAGATGGAAGACCCAAGGGGAGTGGCCTATTTTTGGGTTGGAGGTAGAGTGTGTTGAGATTCATTACATTCTTTTTTGTCATAGTTGTAGCACCCTTATGGATAGTGATGTGTTGGCCTAGTCCCCTAATTCCAAGGGTACATGCACTGCGTCTTCTGGTTATCAGGAGTTGCTCGCTTAGTAATTTGTGAGGGTGGGGGGAGTTCATTGGTGGAAGAAAGTCTGGAATAAATTCTCTTGGCCAAAGTGTAATTTCTTAATTTGGACTTTGGTCTGGAATAGATGCTTTACTTGGAACAATATTGTGAAGAGGGGCTTTGCTAGCCCTTCGAGGTGTGTTCTCTGTAGTGGTGGGGTGGAAGATTCTTTGCACTTATTCTTCTGTTGCCCCTTCACACTACAACTATGGCATTTTTGGTGGGATGTTTGGAAATGTTAGTGCATTCATGCATCCTCCCTGGTAGAGTTTTCAATGAGATTGGGAAGGCCCCCCTCCTCGACTCCCTTCTTACAGGATGTTTGGTATGCTGGTCCTATCTTTCTGCTATGGCAAGTTTGGTTGGAAAGGAATCATAGAATCTATCGGGGCAAAAAATTGGGGATTTAATAGGTTTAGATTAGAATAATGGGAATGATCCAAGAAACTGTTGAAGCTAAGAGTGAGATTATTTTGCCACTGGAGAAAGGTGACGCTGAGATGGTTGATAGGTTTGGCATACAAGGGATATCTTCGACCTCAGCTTGCATCAGGAGAGGTAGACATGGGAAACATAAAGTTCAAAGGATGGGGAAATGGCTGCCCCCTTCTACTAGTTTTTTGAAAATTAATATGGATGGTTCTTCCAGGCGTAATCCAAGTTCGGGTGGGATTGGTGGGATTGGTAGGGATTCTTCTAGATCAGTGGTTTTAATTTTTTCGGCTAATAAAGGGGTGCAGACTGTCAATAGGATGGAAGGTTTGGCTATCCTATATGCTTTGAAGCGAGCTTATGCTCTAGGGTGGAGGAAGGTGATTTGTGAAGTTGACTCTCAGGTCCTAGTCAATCTACTCCTTGAGAGGAAGATTTTTTATGTTAGCTAGCAACTATCTACGTTAGTGCAGCAGATATTATAGGTTAGCTCTTTAATGGATTTAATGTCTTATGCCCATATTCCAAGGGAATGGAATAGGGCGGCCGATTGTCTGGCAAAATGGTTATCAAAAGATATAGATGGCCAAAAGATTGATGAGTGGGAGCAAATGCCCTACAAGTTATGTCAGGACTTGGAGAGGATTCTTGTAGAAGAGGAAAGTGGTATTGGGGAGTGATGTTCTAGTTCTTGTTTTTTCTGTGGTCTCTAGTGGTTCTTGGGGCTTTGGCCCTTTGTTGTTTTGTATTCAACTGTTCTAAGTTTCAATAAAGTTTTTACCCCTATTTTTTCAAAAAAAGAGGAATTAAACTAGTCTACTATTGACTATTAAGTAACTTGAGTGTGTATATATATGTATATATATAATTTTTAATTTTTTTTAATATCTTAATAATAAAGGAATTCTTAATACTCCAATAAATTTAACTTTTATAAAATTATCTAAATAGGACACAAACATAAATGAAAAATGTTTAAATATATTTACTAATATTTTTAAAAGTATAATTTTAAAATTAATTTAAAATTGCAAACAACTAAAGATTACTCATAACAATTAAAGATTATTCATACGTCCAAAAGTTTATTATATTTTCTCAAATTGAAAAGTGAATAATTTTGCCAAACAATATAGCATTCTTTAGGGCAGCATTAATTTTTTTAAAATGTTGACAGTTTATATTTTTTTTAAATTATCTTTACACATTAGTTAATCTCATTTGGGACCCACCCATGGTACTTTTCTGAACTATCTGATTACATCTATGACGGATGGATATGGTAAATGTGGGGACATGCATAATCATGAAGAGCACGAGAATTTATGCAGTGCATATTTTTGGCTAGATAGCTAGTGCCCTCAAAATACATGTGCCTCCATTGTTAACACATGCACAATATGATGGTTGTGTTAACAATACACATGCTAGACATTCAGATGCATGCTTACATTGTTGACCTGTTACTTCCTTTCATTGTCTTGGTGGGCCGACCTGGTGGGGTGACTTGATGAACGAACTTAAAGAGTTGACTTGGTGAGAGTACTTGGTGGGCCGACTTGGCCGGGTGACTTGATGAACGAACTTACAGAGTCAACTTGGTGGATCGAACTGGCGGGGTGACTTGATGAATGAGCTTAAAGAGTCAACTTGGTGAGAGTACTTGGTGGGCTGACCTAGCCGGGTGACTTGATGAACGAACTTAGAGAGTCAGAGCTCCAAGCTCACAAAGCTCACATGTGGCATATCAATCAATTACGTAACTGAAACTCTACCAAATACTCTATAGAGTTTGCTCCATATATAGTGTTTTTGTGTTTTGATTCATATTGTTGTTCAGAAGGCCAATTGTAGCATTAACACCTCATTGAATACTACGTCATGAGGCTTAGAGCACCTTTGAGCTTAACAACCATTTTTGAGGAAGTTTCTATTTCTTGGCTATACCATTGATCATTGTCATTGGGCTTGTCAATTAATATTTCAATTTCTCTTAAGGCTCATTTGGCTATGGGAATAGGAATAGGGGAATAGGAATAGCTATTCTGGAATAGAAAATGGGGGTATGTATTCCTATTCTCTATTTGGTTCAGCCAAAATTTGATGGGGAATTCATGGACCTAAAATTTTATGTTTTCTAAAATAAATAAAACTGGAATAGGAATACGTATTCCAATTCCACCTATTTGAGTGGAATTACAAAACCTCATTTTTGGGCCAAAATTGGAATATGTATTCCTATTTTACTTCATATTCCAATTCCAATTTGGTGCATCCAAATGAAGAATCCAAAATTTTAAGAATTTACATATGCCTATTCTGCTTGTATTCTCGTTGCCAAATAGGCCCTTAATGACTTGTGTTTGAGAGGCATGTTATCTTTGACCATTAAATTGCAATGCTTAGATTCACTATCTGTAAGGAAACTTGGCAATAAAGAATATAACCGTTTCCACATAACCCATAATAGATCTGAAATAAATACGAAATTAAAATCCACATGCAAGAGAATAGACAACATACCCACAAAATTGTGACACAATATATACCCTAGGAAACCCTCATTGAGGGAAAAACCCAGCCTCCAAAAGCATCCATCATCATGTATTATTCAGCAAAAATACCATTGCCATACAACCGTGGAAGCCTTCATGGCCATAGCCACAACTGAGCAAACTATATGAACAAGCATGAATCCACACATCCCATGCCATGCTTTCAACCTTCACAAATGCTCCCTTGGCTAACTTGTCAAGCCTTGTCCCGCTCGACTCTTGCCTTTTGTCTTCTCCTTGTCACTCTCTCTTCAACAACTACCCTTGTGGCTGCTTATATAGTAGCAAGTCCCACAAAACCACCAAGTGGTATTACATAAACCATGTGCTACCTAACCCACTGACCCCACATTTAATATTGGGCATTTAATTCTTTTCCCCAATATTAAATAATTACATGAAATATTTTCATAATGTTACAATACAACTCATCAACAATATTCCATGGTAATCGTTACATGTTGCACGTCCATCTAGGCACAACATTACATAACAAAATAATAAAATAATCAAATAACAATATTATGGAATGTGTGCAACACCCATTATCTCAACACTATCTAGAAGCAATAGCTTTGGCTTGAGAAATTATGTGCAAAAGGTTTCTTTTAGGCCTCTTTAATATGAGAATCAGATCAATTAATCTTTATTTTTTCATCATCACCTTTAATATTGGAACATATCATCTTGGGCTTAATGCATCATATTAGAAGTAGTTTTAGAAAAAAAGTCAACTTTGACTATTTAACATTATTAATTTAAAAATCAAGTCTTAGGATGTAATACCAATAATAACACAAAGAAATGAGACAGATGAACTCCCCAACTACACAAAACTATGAAATAAGTTATAACTAGCACTTGCACCTATAAGATGTTCAAGGGATAAGTCGATAGAGTATTTTATGAATATTATCATTGTCTGAAATTGCATATATCACTAAAGGGTTCAACATATTTTTCTTATGATTTCTGAGATTTTTGGTCATGAAACAATAATGGCTATGGTGGTATGAAAGTGCTTCACAACAAAGGTATTTTTCAACTCCTCAAGTTATCTCTACCTATGAGATTTTTACAACACTTATATTTTCAACTTCCCAAGTCATCATTTTCACAAACCATGTATTGTTGATTTGATTAACTTTTGCATTTTAGGTGAGTTTTTGACATGTTTTTGAAGTGGTGTAAAAGTCATTATAATTTTGTTGATTAAGTTATGAATGTGATTGTGTAAAATGAATTTATCAATGATATTTTCCATTTTAATAATATTGATTAACTTATGGATATGATTGTGTAAAATAATTTTACTAGAAATATTTGGAAATATATTTCATGATTCATCATCAGTGTGAAAGCTTTCAAATTTTAGGGTTACTTTTTTTAAGTTTTTCACCCTATGATGAATTACCAAGTGTCATTCCAAATCATTGATTATAATAAAAACAACATAAGATAAACAAGTAAATGGTGTGCTAATGACTTGCATAATGTTGATCTCTATGACCTCAAAGGCCTTCAGTTAAGCTTGTTGGCATGTTGAGATAGGGTCATGATGGGGCAACACTAAAAACCCTACAAGAGATGCTACCTTACCCTCCACTGAGTAGAAAGTTAGAACCACCATTGAGTTTGGTAAATCTTGTAACTATATTGTTGAATATTTTTCCAATAGAACATGTTTTAAAGGACACATATTTATTTTGAAAGAAACTAAATTATTTTCAAATCATTTTATCTTTCTTAGCTTTATAAAATTTTAAGTTAAAATTAATTTTCCAATTTTCAAAAATGTTTTCATTATATACTATTTATTCTTTCTTATTAAGTAGAATTAAGAGTGAACTTTTATGTTGGTTAATAGTATTTATTATGAACTTTTAAAATAAACTTGTTTTGTATTTGTCCAAACATAGATTTAAGCAACAGAATATTTCAAATATTTTTTCTAAATAAGTCACCTTAAATCATTAATATATTAAAATAATTTGTATTTATATTTAAAACTTTATTGGATATTGTTATTAATTTCAATTAAAATAATTTCAATAAACTAGTTTTTTAATCTTGTATAAGTTATAAAAAAATCATTATTTTTTTAATTTTTAATTTTTAAAATTTAATTTAAAATACTTGAGAATATTTCTATTAATAATCATATAAAAAATAAAAGATAAGTTACATGAGGTTTTTTTTTTTGTTAAAAGCTTTCAATAGTAATTTTATATACTAGAAGTTGACTTCCCATATAAGACAAAAGTCACAAAGCCTTTTCTTTTAATTTGAAAAATAGAAAAAGGACTTTACGTGTGCACTTTAAGTGGGTTAGAAGAAAGGGGGCTTTTATTTAATTAAAAGGGGACATGTTCTTTTAATCAAATAATGAACTTAAGATGGCATAGTTAAAACTTTATGTTATAATCAAATTAATTGATTTTAGCAACTTGGTCTAGGCAAATGATAAATTAATTTAGCCAAAATGTTGAGAAGGAGGCTAATAGTCTAGGAGGTCATTTTAGGTGATTACATTCGCCCCTCTTTGACTAATGTGTGATCAATCTGGGAACACATTACGTCAAAGAAAACAGAAGCCAAGTAGGCAACAATAGATAGAGATATCTGACTCTGAAGAACGAAATGCAAAAAGAGATAGCAAATCCTAAATGTACAGCTTGATAGCAATAATATTGAACACTAGGAAAGAGATGATGCCAGAATTCAAGAAGAATGCTAACACTAAGAAAAGCAGATAGATCGAGAGCAAATGAAAGGATCAAACATATGCTCCTAAGAAATAAATAGTTATAGCAAGGGATGTAGAGTATTTTTGTCCCCTAGGGATCAAAATAAAAAATGAGGTAAGGGAGATGTAGAAATGAGCTAGATATGAGTAAATCAAGATATAGCAAAGTCCATAATGATAGACAAATGATTAGGACCAAAGAGTGACCTTAAGGAAATGATAGAATGCCCCAGTTTGACTAGAGTTGACCATGAAAGATTAAGCATGAAAATTAGGCCAAATCAAGTAGAAAGGTGATTTTAGACATGAAAATGTGAATTAGATTAGATATGAAGTGTAAAAATGATGAAGACATGAAGAAATGAAGATGTCGCATCGAAGATTCAAAGGTTTGACCTCAAGAGGTCGGCTAACTGCATAAAAGAAGGTAGAATTTTAAAATGTGATTTTGACTATCAAGATGAACTCAAATTTTGATTTCGATCCCAAAAATGGATCCAAGACGTCAAAATTATGTAAGAATTCAAAATTTTATATACATGTGATGATAGGATAGCAAAGAGATGAAGCAAAAGATCAAGAAGGTGATAAGCAATGATGAAGAAGAAAGCAAAGAAGGTATAAAAGTAGTTAACTGACATGTCTAAAAAAAAGATGAAGAAAGAGCTCTCCTCATATGCAAGAATGCAAGACTAAGCTAGAAAATGAACCTAAAATGCAAGCTAATATGAAAAGTGGTTTACTAGCAAGAAACACATAACATTTAGACTCTAATTTCATCATTGAACATTTATTAGAGACATCATGAGATCATACAACCATCACTAGTATAACTATGAGGATATGAATATGATTGATATTAGATAGGAATGTGAAAATCTAATCTAAGTGTCAAAGATATGTAAGTCAAGATGGCTACACGATTAGATTCCCTAAGTTTGATATAGCAAGATTACACCTGTATCAAGGCATAAGCGTTGGGATAACCCTCGAGTGCAGTCTTGCAAAAAAAAGTCAAGGATGATACATTTGTAAGTCAAAGTGTCAAATAGGGAAAGTATGAATGCTTTTAAACACTATTAGATGAACAAAGTATACCCACAAACAAAAGCAAGAAAACATGCCCCATGCCCCAAGTCTTCTAGTCCATGACATCCTTGAAAGACTATTAGGAAGGGAACACATAGCAAAGAAAACATCATAAACAACACACAAAGTAGATAAAGTTCATCATAGCTCAATCGTTTAAATGTTTAAGAGTGTGTGTGTGTAAGTCGCTTGGCCACTTCTTCAAGACTTGAATCTAATAGTGAGAAATATCACGAGACATTCAAGGTTGTAGGTAAACTATTTGAAAAGTGTTGAGAAACACTTGATGTCAAGTTTGGGGGGTGGGGTAGTGTTGAGAAACAATGTTTTGTGATTTGTCAAAGAAACTCTAATGCACAAGGAAACCTCAATAGGCTAAGCAGTTGTGTCCCTGAGACGAGGACAAGAAACAATTCTAAGCTAAGAAATGTGTTGCAGAGTGAGTGATTGAGACTAATAGACATAGTTGCAAGGGTCTCAAGTAGTGCCTATTTAAAGGTTTTCACCACTTAATAGATTTTTTCTAGATTTTTAGAAATCACTAATTCTCAAGCAAGATCAAACTTTTTGTCCCAATGTCTAGTGAGGTGTAGGATATGATGGAGCAGAAAGTTGGTGGATAAGTAAAGATGGATAAGAAAGGAGTATGAGGCAAGTGAAAGTGATCCTCAAGGACACACTCCTCAAGAGTACCCAAGCTAGGGAAAGATAGCCATATAAAATAGGTTTTGGATAAGAAGTGGAAGTAATGAGCAAGATAGCATGTAGGATAAGTAGTGAAGCTAACAAGTGAGATAGCATATGGAATAAGTAGTGGAAGACAATAAGTGAGATAGCATGAAAGTGTGTAATCCAAGAGAGTAGACATGTCAAGAGGCCTAAGAAGCATATTCTTCTTTATTGTGATCAAGACCAAGGAGTGAACTAGATAGGATAGTGATGGGATAGGGTAATAAGAATGAAGGTAGATATGAAGGTTATGAATGAATGAGAAAGCACAATAGGAAGCTAATGGATAAGATAGCCTATGCACTTGGATAACTCAACAATGTCAAGATCAAAGAGGAAGAGGGAATGGATGGATTATGAAAGAATTATGCATGATGCCTATTTGTAGGTTTTCATCATGGTACTTAACTAAGGTGCCACAAGAAGTGGTTTTCACCAAGGAACATTTTCATTTTTTTTTTTGAATTTTTTCTAGAAAGAGCTCAATTTTTTTTCTAAGTTAGATAACACTCTTATAGGAAGAATAAGTCATGATAAGCAAAGACCATAGAAAGGTATGCTCAAAGACACTGATAGGGTAATGGAAGGGAGATTGTAGGAAGAAGAGAGGTAGATGGAGGACAAGGTTGTAGGGTTTTCAATAGATAGGCAGAGGATGGATAATAGGAAAGTGTAGGCTT
Source organism: Cupressus sempervirens (assembly GCA_028749045.1). NCBI lineage: Eukaryota > Viridiplantae > Streptophyta > Pinopsida > Cupressales > Cupressaceae > Cupressus > Cupressus sempervirens. The sequence continues at coordinate 511,407,116 of CM053792.1, read as the reverse complement.
CAAAAGATTGTAGAAGGGTAGGTGTGAAAGTGGGAAAGGTCATCAAAGACACACACCTTGAAGGGTAGTGGAATGATTAAGAAGTTATGGATGAAATAGCTTGAGGTTGAGATATATGAAGTAGCAGAGTAATTTTGGAGGAAGACGGAATGGAAAGCTTCAAAAGATTGTTATGAACATTTTTAGAAGAAGATGAAGTGGAAACTTTTGGAAGCATGAATGTCAACTTTGAATTATTTTCAATATTCAATTCATTTAAGAAAGACTTGGGAATCCATATAGATTTAGAGTCTTCATTGGATGTTTTAGAGCACATTTCTTTAGTAATGGATTAGGAACTCATACTTTCTTTGGTTTAGCTCTTTGAGTAGTGGACCTTTGCAGTCTCTTTTGTGCATTTTATTTCTTAGCATTCACATGTTGATTAGAGGAGACATAGTGAACTTTTGAAGATGGATTCATGCATTTTTGTTTGAGTTGATCATCCAAATTACTTCCAAAAGACTTGGGACTTGTGGATAAATAAAGCCAATATGACTGGTTTAGATGGAAAGGTGGATGTGAAGAGTTCAAGTATGTGTGTCTTTATTGACCTTGAGGTGTAAGATGAGAGGTGGGAAATGATAAGATAGGAGAAATGGGTGATGAACTAGGAGTGGAAAATGGAGATGAAGGAACATAAGGTCCTAATATGGAAGGAAGTTCTTAAGGCATTAGCTTAGATGGATAAGGACCAAGCATTGACTTAAGAGATGCAAATGGATATTGGAAAGGGATATCAACATCTTTAGAGTGAGCAACATGGTCAAAGTCATCAATAGCCTCATGAGTAGCTTTGATAGGAACAACATTTTTAATAGGAGAACTTGAAGCTTGAACACAATTTTGAAGTGGAAAAGTAGCTTTGGATAGCATAGGAAGAGAACTTTTATCATAATTTTCAGTAAGCTCAAGGGAAATAGTGGAAGTGGTGTCTTCATTATATTTAGGAGGTGGATAAGATATAGGATATGGAGGGGAAAAATCTTGAAAGAGATGAACGGGTGCTTGATCTTGATCTTTCTTGACATTTATAGCTTTTTCTTTTTGAGAGTCCTCATGACATGGAGCCACTTCTAAGAATAAGGGACTATGAAGAGAGAATGGAGTAGTTCTCAAAGTAGGTATAGTAGCACATGACTATTGGGGGTCTTTAGGCTTAGTAGCATGGAGAAGATTTGCAGCCAAGTGAAGGTTAGCTTGAATTTCTTTTAGAGGCAGCCCTTGAGGGTACACATATTGCATATGGAAGCACTAGGTTCTTTTTTTGATGGAGACATGCTAGAAATATTTGAAGTGTTGGGAGATGAATTAGTGTTGGAAGAAATAGGGGTGTCAAGGAGACCATCACTAGACATAGGTTCATCAACATTATCTTGCTCAAGAGAAGTATCCTCATCACATGAGTCATTAGAGGTATCAACAATCCCATCATCAATAAGATCTTGGATTTTATGTTTCAACTCTATGTAATCTAAAGTATTATGCTTATTATGTCGATGATAAGCACAATAGCTATCCAAGAATGGGTTTCCATATGAGCTAGACTTAGATAACGTGATGAGCTTGGTGCCAAGAAGTGTTTGCAAAATGACATCATAAGAATCTCCCAAGGGAGTAAAAGTTCTCTCAAAAGTATGTCTAGAGTCCTTTTGTTGTTTCTCAAGCAAATAAAAAGCTTTCATGTCTTCATCATATTGGTCAAAGCTAGGCTTGTCATGAAATTTTAGCATATACTCCAAGGATGTATCATTTTCTAGCTATCTAAAAAGGCCTTTAGATCTAGTAGGCAAAGACAATTGATGTCTTGAAGTAGAGCATGTAGACCTAGAAGAAGAGGATGACCTTAAAGAGGGTGAATTGTGTACATATAGAGAAATAGAAAGAGAATCATCTGATGATGTTGTTTGTTCCTTGACCATTTTCTCAAATCTAGCAAATGTTCTCATCATGCCCTTAGTGAGACTAGTGTAAGCAGGGTCAGGGGTCTCTTCAAGTTCATTGTATTGAGTGTGTAGGGTTTGTAATTCCCTAAAGAGCTCAAGCAACTCAGGATCATCTAGAATTGGTTTAAATTTGATAGTACAAGATTTAGATCCCATAGTTGGATAAAAGCGCAAACCTATGTCACCTTTTATGAAGAAACGTGATATCAGAATGCGATAGTTCAACATTAATGACAAAAAAAATGGTATTTGTGTTTAGAATTTGAAAATGATGTAAGCTGATGAAATGTGTAGAATTGGATGAAATTTATGCCTATCATTTTTTTTTAAAAATTTGAGTAAGAATTTATTCATTTATTTTATTTTGAAGTCCCTTTTTTAACTATAAAAAATATAGGGTGTAGTTCCCATAAAAAAAAATGCAAAACATATTTTTTTGTTTTGATTTGAAAATATCTTATAGATGACATGTATATCTAGTGCACAAAAAAAGAAATAATTATTTTTTATCTATATTTTCTTTGTTATAAGTACTCAAGCTCGACCTTCTCAGAAGCCAACATTTTCTTCCTGTCAAAACTTCCCAATCAAATCTACACCTTCTTGAGAAAAAATTACATATTCATGAAGAGGACTCTCTCCTCTAGAGATAAATATATATTTTTAATTTTTTTGGTATGATTTACTATTTTTTTTCCTTTTTAAAGTGAGCATCTTCTGAAATGTTGAAATATCGACTTATAATATTTTGAAATTCTATCATATTATAACTAATCAAAAGAATCAAAAATTTATATAATGATGATATTGAATCTGAGATCTATAAAAGGGTATTTTTAGTTTTTGAATAAAATTGAGTTTTGATAGAAAAATGAAATTTGACTAAAACAGGTTTTGATATCACAAATGGTGACACAGATCTGTGCTTTTACCCAGTTGTAGATGAAAAGCCAAGCATGAAAGAGACTAGAAGATAACTTCATGTTCAAATTATAGGAGGTAGAGTTTTCACTTGTCAAATAGAGGGTAGCAATGAGAAAATGACTTGTCAAACAACGTGTCCAAGAAACTTAGGACATGAATGACTCAAGTCAATAGCTAGGAAAGAAGCCCAAATAGCTAACAAATAGAACAAGTGAACAAACTTCCCAACCCAAGAGTGAATTCAAGAAATCAAGGTAACCATTTCATCAAAAAGATAACTAGTAAGCGGACATAGACCATGAAGATACAAAGACCAATAGCACTAAGACCAAAGAGCCACTTTAAGCATGTTCAAAAACTAGAGACATAGAAAATCAAAGTCAAATAATGAAACTCCCCTTAGTAAGCAACACAAGAAAATGTTTGCACTTGATGTTTTGACTTGGTTGACAAAGTTTGACAATAGTTGAGAGCATAGAAAGTTTGATGTGCAAAAGCAAGTTTTTCCAAGAAAGATAGTGACACATAGAGTAGTCTTCAAGAAATCAAGCAAGGGACAAAGCAACCTTGCATGATACAAGCATATGTGACATCTCAAAAGAAATCCCTAGAACTATTGTCATGTGTATATTCAAAAGATTTCCACGTGTCTAGAACATTCAAGAACACATCAAGCAATATCTACCTAAAAGTCAAGGTTCATTACTCAACAACTTGGCCCACACTAATTGCTCTTTCGCTTCACACCAAGTGGTTTCCTATAAGAGATATTGGCTTTCTCATGGAAATGTCATGAGAATAACCAAGGGAACACAAATGGTGAGTGTAAAATCTTGGGGTGATCCGGGTAATCCACTAGGATCGATCCTTGCACCAAGAAGTTGAGTGGAAAAATAAGGTAGCTACTAACCTAGGGTGTTTTTAGAAAGGATTTATGTTCATAGAACTCATCTTGCTCTTGATATAGGACACCTCATCTTGTGGTGAGTAACCGGTCTCTTGACTACAAGAGTACCTAAAGCATTCCTCCCTAGTGATCTCATGGTTGCAATCCCACAAGAAATCACACTAGGTAAGACAAGTTTTATGTCTACCAAGGTTTTCTATCCTTGATAGCCTTGAGATTATAGTGGGTTAGAATAGCCGGGTTCACTTGTACCCACCTGGGTCATTCCTCTTGATAGATCAAGAGCAGGCCCACTAAAGGATTGTAACTACCACAGATTGCATCCACTTTCAAGAGTCAAGATTTTTTATTCACCATGCAAGTGAAGAGCATACTCTCCTATCTTGACTATTTCCCCCAAACATGCCAAAAAGTTTCAATGACCCCCTTTCTTTTGAAGTCCAAAGGTGAGTCAAAATTTATGATTCACCACAAGGGTGAAGAACATACTCTCCTATCACCAAAGAATCCAAATCACAAGTTTAAGGAAATGAAAGAAACTAGTGGAATGTCACACATGGAATAAAAGAAATACAATAAATTTTGGTTTTTATGCTTTAGGCAGCCCTTGCAAACAAGTGTTAGTATCCCTTGTGTGTTTGAAGCTCTAACATGTGTTCTTTTTTTTGCTTTGTTTTGGCAATTAAGTGTGCAAACCATACAAAACAACAAGGTTAGGACATCAAAAATAAGTAAGCGCAGCAACATAAAGTGGTTAGTTGCCAAATTAAAAAAACCAAGTTATCTTCCAACCAAGTGTATGCAAAGAAAGTGCAAGCTAATCACAAAATGATCTCTTTTTACTCTTTTTTTACTTAGTCATCAAGATTTGATTTGTTTGTTATTAATTCGGCTCCAAAAATAGAAATGAAAAGAAGAGACCCCTGCTCAAAACTACAGAGATTTCCAAAAATGCAAGAAATTTAGCAATATCTCTTGCCCTAGAGACCCATTTTGTCAAAACAAACCAGATTTTCAAAACATGTTATTGATCTTTAATATAACCTCTAAATTCAAAACACAAAGAACTAACCCCCTATAGAATTCAAAGACCTTTCTGAAAATGAAATTTTTCCTGCAAAAGTTGTTGATTTGCAACCAAAAATGACTTTTTATGAAAAAAAAGAAAAAATCATAGTGGATGCAAATAAAATCAAAATGATTTTTAAATTGGACTGAGACATCTTAGATGTATCCCCAACCTACCAAAAAAAAATTTAGAACTGAACTCCAAGCAGTTTAGGAGATATGATCAAATCTTTGAAAACCTAAGGTTTTAGCCTTCAAACCAATCTGCATATGGGTTAGCCTTAAAGCCAAAGTGAGAGCTCTACAAAACCACTTGATTAGATCCAATATGTTGCTGTAAAAAGCCATAAATGAGAAATGAAAGAAAATGGAGCTAGAAACTTGATTCAAGCCCCATGGTCACTCAATTCAAGCCAAAAATGTACACTCGATTTGTGTCACACTCTAAACCTTTCTATCCAAGTGATTCCATGAGTTTGGAATGCTTGGATGCTAGCTTAGAGCTCCCTATCCATGAAATGCAAGAGAGTATGATTCAAGCACGAAGGCTCTCAATTGAGCCTTAGAGATACTCTTATTACTAGTAAACCATGCAACGAGAGGTTCCAAAGATGAGCTGCAAGAATGCAAATTTCCACAAGGAGTTCCTCAAGGCCGATGCAATGCAAATGTAGATTAAACTATATGAATATGCAAAGTGCAGCTATGTTAAACAAGATGAGAGTATTACAAACCAACCTAACTACTATGTGATTTAAGCTATTGCAAAGAAGCTAAACTACTATACAATATGATTCTAAGCTAGTATGTGATAGATGAGAGAATGAGATGAGAAGTAGAAGTTCTTCACAATAGCTCTTTAAGCATTCGAATGATAAACCAACAACATAACAGTATTCAAGAGTGTGGCTCCTTTAACAAGGGGATAACATTTTCTTTTAAAGTTGTATGAATGGTAGAGATCAAGGTCAAGATGATGGAAGATCAAAGGTGGAGTTTGAAAATAGGAGTGATCCATGTGCACAAGTAAGTCAACTAATAAAATAGAAGTTTACTTCCCATATAAGACAAAAGTCATAAAGCCTTTTCTTTTAATTTGAAAAATAGAAAAAGGACTTTGTGTGTGCACTTAAAGTGGGTTAGAAGAAAGGGGGTTTTTATTTAATTAAAAGGGGACATGTTATTTTAGTCAAATAGTGAACTTAGGAAAGCATAGTCAAAGCTATAGGTTATAATCAAATTAATTGATTTTAGCAATTTGGTCTAGGCAAATGATGAATTAATTTAGCCAAAATGCTGAGAAGGGGGCTAATAGTCTAGGTGACGATTATATATGTCACCTCACATGGTATGATAGACGTGTTTTATATTGGTTTGTTGAAATAATTTTGCCAAGAAAAAATTGCGTGAGATAAAACAATACCACCAATTTGGACGTGAGACATGATTTGAGCATGAGACACTAAATTGCATTTATGGTAGGAAGTTCCCTCCAAAGGAGAAGCCTATCGGCTTAATTACAAAGTACAAAGCTCAGTAATATTAACAAAAAATAATGCTATATTTTTTTTATTAATTGATCATAGAAAGATAAATTACAATCTACCAAATGAACTTCCAACATGCCACATTTTAATCATGTGATTACAAACATGTATTTATAATATTCAATTTATAATGTAACACACTCTAATCATATCTCAGTTTGTATCTACCTTCATGCTCTCGTTCTTCCTTATTTCTCTCTTTCAAATGATTACAAATAGAATTATATGTTATCCTTAAACTTTTGTGAATGATTTATATTGGTTATAAGTTGGTGTGAATCTCATGTAAATTGATGAATTGTGTAGCCAACTCAGCATGCAGCCAATATCTACCAAATTAAATCCAATAAGAAACTTCATTCTTAATAATAAAATAAAAATTTATCATAAATAAATGTACAAACAATTTGGACTTTGGTGTAATATAGAAAGGAAGAAGATATCGTATGGGGTAAGACGTTAATAAAAATATATTATACACACATATTCATAAGAAACATAAGATGGAACATTTACTTTTTAGATCTTGTGATGGCTTCTCACTTGCTTTATCCCAAAATTCAAAACCATGTCTCTTGTTGTTAGAGACTACAAGAAACAACTCATCTCATAAGGGCTTCTAACAAACAACTCTTCTATATGTGGGCTACATTTTGACAGGTGAATACATAGAAGAAATACATTTTTAATTTCTTTAATCTACATTTCTCTACTTCATCTTAATTCTTTGAGCATGATGCTAGTGGCAGGAACTATGACATTGTGTGTATCTTGTTTTACTTATACCTTTCTTTTTACGAATCAAATGTTTTAATATTTAAAGTTTTTTTTTTTTAAATTTTCTAATATCTATCTTATACAAGATAGAGGAGGTGAGGAAGAGGGAGAGGGATAATTAGAAATGGAGACATATAAATATATAAATAATGTGATATAGATAGATAGCTCAAAAGATGGGGAGATTGAATATGATTTTGGGTGTGTGAGAGAGGGGGGAGTACGTTGGACAAGATAGATGAGGTGAGAGAGTAAGAGGGAGAGTGTAAGAAGGAGAGAGATAAAAAAGATATAAATAAAGGAGAATTAAGAGAGTTTGAGAGATAGAGACATTTAAAGATAGAGATAGTGGGATATAAAAAGAGAGGCCAAGAGATAGGAAAATAGAGATAGAAGTGTCATGAGATGGATAAAGAAGATGAAGAGAAGTCATAAAGAAATATAGCCAATGAAAGATAAATAATATTTAATTTTAATGGTTTTAAATATAGAAGATATACAGTAAAAATAAAAATAATTTAATATACAAATAAAATAATATTTAAGTACTTAAATTTAATATCATATAAGAAATAAAAAACTAAGATTTTTTTTATCGATAAGAGGTCAAACCATGATTAATTATTTATTATGTGTTGTGATTAATTATTATTAGTACTTATTAAGCTTGAGTAGAGTTGAACCTAAGACCTCCCATATAAGAGGCTCACAATTTACTATTGTGTTGTAGGCTCTTGCCTAAAAAAAAACTAAGATATTGGTTGTTTGCAAGAAATCAAATAAAATGGGAGCCAAAGAAAATAGTAAAAAACTTGGACAAATGATCATTACCATTATAAACATTACAAACTTCTTGCAATGTCTATCATTTATAAATAGTGCTTAACAGTCAATAGAATCAATTCAATTTCAAAATATTTATCTCTCCAAGTTTAACTATATTTAGTTTTCCATCTCTAATGGATTTTTAGTATATGTATCTATTCCATCTCCATCTACATCTCTTTCATATTTCTCTTCTCCCTATTATCCTTCTCTCTTTGTACCTCCCCCAATCTCTATTGTAAATCTAACATGAACTTGTTGCTTGTGGTGTAAGGAGTCTTATTTTCTTTCAAACCTAATTTTCTCCTACATTTAGAGGTTTTGTTAAGAGATATTTGGATCGTTCAAAGTAGGTGTATAATTGATTTGAAGCTATCACATACTACAAGTAGCAATTGCATGTTTTTGTACATGCAACGATAAGCCATTAGGAATGATATATTTGACACGAAGAAAATTAATCAAAAGAATCCTTTCAAAAATTAATTGTATGAATTTTGGGCTAACTTATCCTTATACCATCCAAATATTTGTATGAATTATTAGGCTCAACTTATCCTAATACTATTGCCTTGAAAATATTTAAATTGAAAACTTGACCACCTCAACTGTTATATTTTTGAAGTACATATTTTATAAAATGTGATCTTATGTGTAATATTTAGTTTACTTTTATGAAGAGAAAAATCAAATTTATAATATATAAATAATTATAATTATAATTTTTAAAAAAATCAATTTCATTATGTAACATTTCATTTTACAATATATTCATATAAAAATAATTATTTTTAATCTAAAATAATTTATATTTACTAGTATTTCTAAAGGTGCAATAATTATGTTGATAACAAAAATATACTTTCACATATTTGTAATATTATATCAACTAACATCTTCTAGATATGGTTGATAATGTTAAGTTCTTGTTTCTATTTGTTATTTTTTCAGGTCTTCTCTTATATGATTTTTTAATCATTTGTTGGTTTTATTTCACTTATTTTTAAGTTTAATTTTTAAATTAGTGTGCATTAGTTTTTTTTTTAAATATCAGTTATATAAAATAATAATTTTATTCTTTATAACTTTAAAATGATTCATTTTGATTTTTGTTTCTTTTTCTTTTATTGTCTACTTGCTATTTTAAATGCTTTTATATTTATCAATAAATTGAAATTTTAATAATAAATTTAATATCAAATAATAAAAATAATGAAATATTTAATTCTTAACTATAAATAGAACATTATTATTATTATAAATTTACTAATTAACATATTTTTATATAATAATAAATATAAAATACTATAAGATTGTAGGTTGAATTAATCTCTAAGAAAACAAAATAAATTTATAAACTTAATTAGAACAATCCTAAATTTCTCAAAATACTTATTTGACTCTATAGTAAGTGTGAGGATAGGTTAAAATATGTAAATAAATATATACAAATAATCCTATATACACAATAAGTGGAAAATGAAAAATTGTAATTACTATTTGCTACCATATTAGTACAATTTAGAATCAATACATCTGTAGCAATGGACACGTATAACTAATAAAGTAGACTACTATGTAGAAATGAAACAAAATCAATCTATTAATATAGATTATAAAATTTTCTTACGTATTTTGAATATAATAAGATAACATTCAAAAATTCTCCAATGTAAAGCTAAACCCAATTCATCAATCATTGAACTCTTCTCCATCAAAGAAATTTTTAGAATTATCATAATAATGTGTTCACAAATTTCATTATCTAAAGAAAATATATAAAAAATTGATTAAAAAATATTCAAGCTTTGTGTTCATAATATTGTAAAGAATCTGTCATGATTATTTAATTAATGAACAATTTAAGATAAGCTCTATGAAATCTACTAAGGCCTTACAGTTTGGTTGTTTCATAAATACAAAAAAAAAAAAAAATTAAATCTCAAAAATTTGGCTTTATCTTTTATACAAACAAATTCTCCCATAATGAGTTTTTTCCTAACATGAGTTGATAATACTATTATGAAAAATTGGTTTACCAACACTGTTATAAAAGATTTTTTTATTATAAATAAATCGTAAAAAAAATCTTTTAGAAATAGAAGATATAGTTTAAATTAAAAATATAGAGAATATAAGATAAAAAATATAGATTATTATTTATTGGCTTACTTAGTTTCTTTGAATATTTCATTTTAAATTAGATTCTAATATATACTTTCTATTTTTTAAATAAATGTTTCTATTTAAATATTATTATTATTATATTTTCTCTTGACAATTGATATCAACCATCAAAATAAATATTTTAAAATTAGTTTTCATTATTTTTAATTTTTAATTTAATAACAAATGTTTCTATTATAAAGTCTTAAAAAATTTAAGTATATATAACAATATATAAAAAATTGTTTCTATTGTAGTATATATAACAATGAAGATTGTCAGCATAAATTTAATAGTTATTTATTTATTTATTTCATTTTCAATTTTTTAGTTAAGACTATTTATGTTAAGTTTTCTACAAGATATATCATTGTCCTTAAAATTAAAAGTCTCAAACAATTATATGATTAATTAGATGATAAATTGTATGTGACATTCAAATATTTATCATTTTAGAGTAATTTTGTTTTTGTTTTATTCTAATTATTAAAAATAGTGAAAATAAAATTCATAAAATAGATTTTATATTTTCCACCTTATTCAAATATCATTCACATCTTGTTTTAACATATCAAGCTCTTCTTATTTCTCAAAATTTCTAGCGGCTAAAACCATTCCCTATAGTTCCAAATGTAATAACCCAAAATTGGCTCATTGCCATTATACCAATTCTGGTCTATTCCTAATAATTTCAAAGTCCTATTCTAATAGGCAATTCTCATTCTGCTATTCACTACTTGACTTAATTGTCAGATGCAGAAAACCTAAATCTGCATTCATCATGCTTATTATTTAATTCCTATAGTATTTACTCGTATTAGTCACATTAAACCTATTGATTAATATTTAATTTAATTATTAAGTATTTATACTTTGATTAATATTTAATTTAATTATTAAGTATTTATACTTTAATTAAATTATAATTATATCCTAAGGCTAATGTACTATGAAATTAAATTTATTTAATTTAATAAATACGCCTATCTTAATTAATTAAATGTAATTATTTAATTAAATGGGAAAGGTATTTCTAATTAATTAAAAGAAATTATTTAATTAAATGGAGTACTTACTTCTAAATAATTAAACAAAGTTATTTAATTGAATGGGAAGACATTCCTAATTAATTAAATGAAGTTATTTAATTAAACAAAAGTGTCTCTAATTAATTAAAGATTATTTAATTAAATAGAAAAAGTAATTATGAGAGCATATTTCATTTTATTAAATTAAATATCTCAACAAAATCTCTCTTCAGTTCAAAAAGGGAAATTTCTAGTTCACTATTGATCAAAAATGAGTTAACTCAGTTAACTCCTTTTTCTACTCAAATTAAAACAGTTAACTCCTTATTTTACTCAAATTAAGTCTATTAACTCCCTTTAATTTGGGAATCTCCCTTTATGACTGAAACTCATCTTCAATCCTGACCGTTGATCTGAATCGATCTCAACCGTTGATGGATTCCAGGAGACTCTATTTAAGAGACCCTCATCTCTTCATTTTAGAAGGATGAATTGATTTGCTATCGAATTGCTGTTGAAATTCATGCTCATATTTACTTACATTTCTTGCATACATTCTCATTCTTAGTTTAATCTCATTTTAGTTTAATCATGCATATGCTTAATCTAGTTTGCTTCATTTGTTCTTAGATTACATTGCATCTTTCATTTTTTAGATTAATCTGTATACTCATTCTTAGCTTAATTTCATTGTCAAATCCTTCGTTCTTAGAGGGTCTAGTTGCCTGCACCTTGATTCTGAGGATATTAACAGGCAAAATCCCTTTAGATAAAAGGCAACAGGTCGCTTTGCAAGGCAAATTTCAGATGAACAATTCAATGTTCATTCCGCGATGAATCCGCAAATAAGGACCGTGTTGAAGTGTGTGTGTTAGCATAGGCCGCATTTTCACATATACACCAAAAAGTCTAGACCATGAACTAATGAAAATAAAAAACAAATAAAAAGTTTATTATTTCGTTATTTAATATTTCATTTTTCATAAAAGGCTTTAGAATTTTATTAGGAAGATATGTTTTTAATATATAAATATTTTTAATTAGAAAAAATATCTAGTTTATGAAAAAATGGTATAAATCTATAGAAAACTATTATATTTTACTTTTTTAAAATATTTTGAATAATCTTTTCAATCATATGGATCAAAAAAATTCAATCATCAAATCATAAGAAGTGAAATAGATTCTATCATTAAAAAAATACTTAAATTTTGGTAAATTTTTTTAAAAATAAATATATATTTATTTATTATAAATCTATTTTTTTAAACATATATCTATTAAAAATCTTTCAAATTTTTGAAGTTTCCTTTTTTTTTTTAAGATTATCTAATTTTGTAGATTTTGCTTCTATTATTAAAATATTAAAATATACAAAACATTAAGTTATATTAAAGATCTTCCAAAATATGACATTTCCTTTTCATTATATTTTCAACATTTATAAAATTTATTTCTTTTATTGAAATATGAAAATATATAAATATTACATCATTAAATTGATACAAACTTTTAAAATGTTAAAAACAAGTATTGTAATTGTAAACTCAAAAATTTCAAAACATATAGTTATTTTTCATAAGCTTCTATTTTATAAATTTTATAATATTTTTTCTATATTCAAAATTATTTTCCAATCCTAAAAATTTAGAGAAATGCTAATTAGAAACATCTTAATAATATATACTTAGGTTTGAATCTATTGCATTTACTTCATTAAAATCACCCCTTATATTTTTTGGTATTTATGTAGCAATTTGTACTGATTAGATTTGGTCATGTAATACATTTCAATTGACTAAGGAAAAATTGTGAAAGAATATATACAATAAAGTAAGGAAGATACAACCACTTAAGTATGAAGACTTAATAAAATATACAACTTATTAGATATCACATTTGACATCAATAGGGCTACATGCCTAAAATATATAACTTATTGGATGCCAAAGATGTAATGAAGACCCCACTTTAAATTTCGAGTAGCATTTGAAGCCTAAAAGATATAGACATTGTATATTTCACTAATAGCTATATATAATATCAAAAATAGCAACCCTTCAAATCTTTATTATGCTCTGACAAGAAAATAGAAAATATTCAGATTTCATAAACTTGACAACAAAATATGAATCCTATAAAAGTGCACTAAATATCAACATTACAAAAAATGATTCAAAGATTTCATAAACAAACTCACAAAAATTGTAACAAGAGACTTACTTTGCATTTTTGCTTGAATTGTCTGGTGTTCTCAACAATGTTGATCAAGGAAATGAATAGATAAACCCTACCCATTGCACAAACAATTTTAAATAAATATGAAGAAAATATATCTGCACAAACAATTTTAAATTAACATGAAGAAAAAAAATATTGGGCAAACCCTTCCTGCAACAAACTCCACCATTCCATTTTGAATAAAACAAGTTTGATTTTCTAGACAAATATTAAACAAAATCCTTTAAATGAGGAGTAGAAAATAGAACATGGTGATTGAAGTAGAAACAATGAAGTTTTTTATTATAAAAAAAGGCTAAACAAAATCTGTTAATTGAGTAGAAAATAGAAATTGACAAAAATAAAAAGTTGTTATCAGTAAGTATAAAAACCGGCAAGGGCTGATAATTTCCCGGTAAAAAAATGTAAAAATCGGGAGCAAAGCTCCCACATATAAGCCTATCGGCGTAAAAGTATATACAAAAAGTAAACTGGATTTCTTCTCCAAATACCTTTAGAATATATTCGACGTACCCATTGCACATTAAGGTGCCATTGCTAGTGTAGGATATATAAGATAAAATGCTCCTGCATGTGTTACTTTTGGTCCCGCTCGTCCAAATTTAAAAGCGTCAGGGGTTCTTGTGTGTGAGTGCACATCTCCACTTTGGGGTGTTCTATGCTTGGCAAGCTTTGATGGTTGTCTGCAGACTCTTGAGAGTTCTTCTGTAGGTATTGGAGCCAACCCTAACGCTTCCATTCCCTTGGTTTCGGTTGTTGCAGCTTATGATTGGGCGGTGCTTGTGTGTGGCCCCTCTGCGGGCCTAAGACTGGGGATTTTGCATGGATCGCATGGATTTTGCGGTGCTCGGGCTCTCCTTCGATGCCTACTGGAGATGGTTCTTTGGGTGTTAAGAAAGGGCCTTCCTGTGCCCAATCTCTAAGAAAGGGCCTTCCTATGGAAGTTGCTACAAACTCGATAGTTTCTCAACCATTTCCCACCTATTATTCGATATTATTGAATTTGGATGAGGATATTGTGTCAGATATTGAGCAATGATCTAAAGTCGTCTCTGAGGATGTTGTTGTTTGTCAAGTTAGGGGTTTTTCGCCTACACTTTCGGGGCTCCATATAGATTTTGTTCAGATCTTTCCTTTTGAAAAGATTTTTTCATTACTAGATTTGACAATCCAAAAGATAAGAAAGCCATTCTCTGTGATCACTTCTTTACTTGGGAAAATCGTTACCTTTCATGGTCAAACCTTGGCATCGAGATTTTAACCCAGCAATTGAATCTTTTTGTGGTACTCTTAACTGTTGGCTCTGTCCAAAGTATTCAAGGGTGTGCATGTTGTATCTGGTGGGGTTTCTCCAGCAATGGTTTCTTGTACTGGTCCACTTGGAAAAAATCCTAAAAAGAAGCCTCCTCAATTTGATATGATTCTATGATCCCAAAAAGGAGGTAAAGGAAAATCTTAGTTTGTCCTTCTAGGTGGTAGGTTGCGGGTTCCTGTTGTTAAAAAAACCCATTTCATCAGTGTGGATGTAATGTATATCTTATGCTCAATTTTCACTCTTTGCATTTGTTTTGGTTTTGATGGGACTTCTAGACATTTGCTTTCTATGGAAGCATTAGTCTTGTTGTGGGGTTCCTGTCCCCACTATTCTTATATGGGGTTTTGGGTCCCTTCAAAGCCTTTTTTTTGGATCTTCTTTGGGATGATTGAGTAACTTTGAATGTCTTTTGTATCAAGTTGTAAGGAGTTTGAGGTCCCCTCAAACTCTATTTTTACCTTAATCTAAAATGTAAGCTTTGTACTGAAATTTCTTTTGAAAAATATTGTGGTTTTTAATATAGTTCTTGCTTAATTCATAAACCTTTGTGTTAGTATTCCTTGCATTCTGATCAAATTTTGCTTGTAGTTTCAATCTCTACGAAAAAAGCAAAAACTCATTAGTAGTGCTAAATTATCTCCATGAAAATTATAAACTTTCAGTAGTATAAATCTCTTTCTACACTAGCTAATTCTAAAATTTAAAATTTAAAAATATCTGGTCTAGGGCAAAAGTGCAAATTAGCATTTTGCCCTAGGTGTATCCAAAGAGAGTTATAATTTTATTCACCGGGAGCATGAACAATTCAATAACCACTTTACAATTATAAAGTTAATTAAATAATTTAAGATTTAATTTTTTTCTTCTGTTTAGAAGTAGCTTCATCTAATTCAAATAATAGTTCTATTCATTGTTGTCACAATTTTTTTTGGTCTGATAATGCAAATTAAAATGCTAAAAATGTGAGAATACTAATACAACAGTGAATGCACAGATCTGCTACTTGAATGACAATTAAATGAATCTCTAACATCTCTACTGTAAAATATGCCTCCTGCTTCAAGGCAAACTGTAAGGGCTAGTTGAAGAGGGTCAAACATAGGCTCAAACTGAATTTTAAATTTTTAAAAAGGGAGTGTTTCATTTCACCATTTGGAATTGAACTAGGACTAATTGTATATCTCAAATTCGAGCTAAGCAAGCAAATGGATAAAATGACCATTGAAACCAGTTGTTGGAGATGTTTGGAGGCAGAATCAAGCTAACATGATACACATACACTAATTATTGCATAAAAACGAACCCAATCAAAGTGAATCCAAAACCAAAGGGGAATTCATGCATGGTATGTAGTTTTCTTCTTTACGCCAACTGTATCAATTACTCAGTGATAATAATGATGGCCGTAGAAATCTCTTTAAGACAAACTAAATATTGCATATTACTTCCTTCAATTATTAAAATGTTTCAACTTAATAATTAATCAAAATATTGCATAGAAGTTTTTTTCCCAAGATCAAGATACCATCTCTAATTTTGAAGAAGAATTGTCAATATTATACCAGAGTTAATAACACGGAATATCTATATTCTTGAGCTTATACACAGAGCATAGGTGTTCCTTAATAATCTGCAAAATTATTTCCAATGTCTTGGGATAGCCTTTTACCAGAAATTCAACTAAAGACTTCTCCAAACAATCATCACAATCTTTTCAATCATCTACATAAAAAGTTGATCGAAGGTTTATGGTTTTGTGTTGTAAATCATGTGTTTAATGAAACTGTTTGAACTGTGCTTTGGCACATGCATAATACATTTTATTGTGATGGACAGTAATCAGAATAAAGCATGTATGCTTCTGATTATATATCCTACAACTTGGCAAAAGAAAGCCTCCAATATCACTATGTGAGCTAAAAAACATTGCAAATATTAAAATTCCATATATGTTTTATATAAATGCTGTTACCAAACTAATTTATGGGTCCATTAAAATCAATTAAACCAGTTGTTCATTTATTGAGCTTTGTAGTGGACGTAGAGCAAGCTCTAATTTATTTGAAAGGAAGTGCAAGGAGTGGAAAGTGGTTCCCCTCACTTCAATTAATAAGAATGAAATCTTAGGCTGCCCTGACCAATCCATGCAATAGAATTGTAATCAGCAATTCAAGAGCATCTAAGTTAATCTAATTTCCAGAAGCATCAGCATTCTGTTAAAGTTAACTCAAATAGACTGCTTATTCTTCTTTGAAATAAAAGAAACTGAAAAACTGAATGTGTGCAAGGATATTTATGGAGAACATACATAAAAAGTTTGCAATGCTGAACAAGAAAAGTCATTGACCATCTATATTAAAAAATATATATTCATGAATGTAAATTTAAATAAACTGATGTGTAAACCATGCTCTATTTGTAACAGCTTAAACCATTCACTGGTCACTTCATAAATCAAGCAACTCTAAGAAAATATGGTCCAAGCATATGCAGAGATGCCAACATGTTAATTGTGCACATGCATTGCACTACATGAATCTACTTTTATAGAGTTGGCTGGCTACCCATTTACAACATTTTCAGTCATGCCACTAAATAAGTAAAAAATAGTCCATTCTACCCATCCAATAGAATCCTCTCCTCTGTTAATACTTTCTTCAATTTTAATATATATGATACTTGAGCACATATGGACAGCAATATATGTAACTTGCAAGGGAAAGATAGAAAACACAAAAGAGCAGCTTGAAATTTGTCTGTTGAATCATACCAGAAGACCTATTCGCAAGGGCTTCTTAAGATTAAAATGAAAAAGGAATGGGTTTAATACATGGATTCATAACTGGGAACATACCAACCCTTCAACTATCTTCTCCATTCTTTCCTCCTGACCTTTAGAATTTCCAAAAGCAGTTGTAAATGGATATACATATACAACCTTCTTTGCCATAGATCTGTATGTCACTAAATCACTTTTGATCAAAAATTCCAAAACATCACGACCAAACACACCATCCACCTCTGCCTGCAGATATTGACCTGAAAGATCAAAAACAAAAAAGTTCTGAAAAAACCATATTTTTCTGATGTATGTTTTTTCCATTGTGAAGTGGTCCACGAATGAACAAGGGATCTGAGATTTACAGGTTTCATTGGGAAAAGCTAAATGATTTCTAGACCAATGATTTGGGGCACATGGAACAATGCAATGCTACCTACCAATCACAATATTTTAACTTACAGATTGAAATTCAGCATTTAAATTGTTTGAAACAGCCAGATTGAAATTGTTATTTAAATTTTTGGAAACAACGCCTTTCTTTTTGTTCCAAATGAATGCTTCTTATGTTACATAAGCATACGAATAGGTTGGAAGTGACAATCACAGATTTTTATTATTTTGAGCCGGTGTAGCCAATCCTAAGGGTTCTCCAAACTACCTTCAAAGCATCTCCAAATTCTAAGAATGAACAAGAGAGTGAGAGACATTAGTAATGAGATAAGACATCAGTATTGAGATCAGCAGCCTCAGTGGTCTCCCTTTAAACAGATTAATTCTGTAAGCTACTAGTGTGTGTTGGTATCAAAGTTTAAAATAAATGCCATAGTTAAATGCATATATTTTTCCCCTAGAAATTCTTTAATGGAGCATTCAAATATAAAACATCATGAGCTTATTTTTCGGATAACTTGGTGGAATCCTCCCTCTTTTTGAAAATTTGTCCCAATCTTAGGGTTAACCATATGTGCCAATATCTTGCAATCTATCCTATTTACCTCCATGTCAGGAAGTCCTATAAACTACCCATAAAATGGGGGACAGTTCAAACACAACTATTAATATACCTATCCTTGGAAAAAGCCATGTAAAACACAACAACAAATATCATTATGGAGGAGCTATATTAATTGTATTTCTCTTTAATTACAATTTTCTTTCTTTATTTTTTAATTAAAAGGACTGTTATTTTTTAAGTTACTTATTATGTTGTATCCTCTTCCCAATGGAATAGTCATGTGATGCATCTACAATCTTCAATTGTCATGTGCTATTTGTCTTTGGGACTTGTTCTTGTCATCTAGGTCTTGAATGTGCGAAAGCATCTTTGCAAATCTAACATGGTATCTTGGGCAATAATGTATATTGGAGAAATAACCATCTAGTTGTATCCTCTTCCTAATGGAATAATCACATGATGCATCTTCAATCTTCAATTGTCATCTGCAATCTGGCTTTGTGACTTGTTCTTGTCATCTAGGTCTTGAATGTGCAAAGGCATCTTTACAAATCTCACATGGTATCAAAACATTCTAGACTAAATTTTACATATCAAAGCATTTTGAACTAGGACTGACATGGATGTCAAAGCAAGCTGGTGATCCAATGCTCAACCATTTCCATTGGGGATCATGGGCCTCATGCATGGCAGGCTCATCTAATGAATGTAAAAAATCTCCTAGAGCATTAAGAGAATCTGATATTCTTGGCTTTGGCTTTCAGTTTGTTTAATTTGGGCTTCAAAGAAGATGTTTGCAAGGGTTGGAAGGAAGAAATTACTTGTGAGCATCCACAAGGAAATTTATTTTAGATGCATTTTGAGTTAGATCTGACCCTACCATTGCATCTATAGTGCCCCAAAACCCTAGGATACCCTATTCATTCATCAATTTTCAACAACATTATCCATAGGTCCCTGTAAGTTTTACACTCTGCCATACAAACTTAGCATAATTGAAGGCAGCTTGAAATACAATTTGATAGCATGAGCAAGTGTACCAAGTGAATCTACAATCTACACATGTGCGAGTAAAGAATCTAACATTTATTATATTCTACACATGTTTTGTTACCTGCTGTATCTTTGTGGTCATTGACTTGTTAAAAGTGCCTATATATGGGGTGCTATAAGTGAGGTACTCTGTACCATCTATTGCCTTCCATGTTTCCCAATGGCCTATCCATGCACCAACAGCTCTTTATTTGTGGTTGGCAAAATATGTAAGAAAATATTGCTCTAAACAATCTAACACTACTTCAAACCTCCAGCAAAAAGAGCATTGTGAAGTGCCATTGAAAAACATAGAATTATTGATATACAACAATCAACCTTACAAAATAAATATGGAGCCTAGTGAGCCACACCATATTCTAGGTATTACTTAGTAAAGATGGCATATTTCCATGGCATCCACCTCATGACAAGCAAAAAGATAATCTTTTCCTTTTCAATTGATGAGAGTAAAGCCTAATCATAGTGATTCTTCCCGACTTTGTGATTTACAAGGAACATATTTTTCATTGAGTGAATGATATGCCTCCAAAAAGATCAATCTCATTGAATAAATAATTAAGAGATTATGTACAAAAATCACAGCCACAAAGACTAAACCTTGCCTTGAATTCTAGCATGCATGATTTGACACAAGCATTGATAAAATCATCTATGAAATCACAAGACAAAATCTGCAAATAATCACCATAGCCTTTCTCAAATGCTTGAGAAATTAGCAATCTAGCATCAAATAATATTAATTATTTACTAGTGGGCCCATTGAGTTCAAACTCTAATATGATTTATCATAAGATTGATGCACACAAGATCATTTGCTTGTAGATAGGCCAAATTTTCAACCCCTTGAAAATTCTTAAAAAATGAAATAGGCAGATGGCTCATCAAGCAATTCAAATTGCTCTCAAATTTTGTTGATGGGCTAAAAAGGGACTCAAGGTTCCTAAGTATAAGCCTCAAAAAACCCATAACCATCCAGGCCTTGAATCCAAAACTAGAACAAGACCTAACAAATACATAGAGAAAAAATGCCAAACACAATAGCTAAAAGCTCAAAAAGAAAATGCCAAGCTCAATAGATGTAAACAAAAGCTTTGATTGTTCAACAATCCAGGCTTTAGTGAAATGAATGTAACTAATGTGCGGTTGTTTGTGAATTGGATAGGTTGTGTTGAATCAATTAGTTCATAGTTTGTCATGGGAAATGTATGTCACATCTCCCCATTTGAAACCCTAATTACATCATCATCTCCTATCTAAAATAGGATTGAAGAATAATAAATAATAATAATAAGATTAATATGTTAAAATGTAAATAAATATATAATAAATGATGATACAAAATAATACAATTATAATATAAATAAATCATAATAAAATTAATAAATAAATTATAGTGAGTTAACTTATAATTATATTTATCAAGTTGAATGGAAATCTCATGAATGAATGGAGGGAGTGAGATGAGAGAAAGGAGTTGCAAATGGAAGAGAAGGTATTTGAACATGGGGGATCCCCAAATTCCTTTTCAATTGAGGCTGGCGTTGGACCCTTGTCGTCCACCTAGAAATGCCTGAGGTTTTGATGTATCCTACAATAGCAAGCGGGTTGGTTTTGGGCCTTGGCATTGAAGGAGTTTTGTCCCATATGGAGCTGAGAGGTGGGAGATTAGACCTTGGAACGAGCTTGGTTATGGTAAAAACCAAGAGCATGATATATTGGACTAAAATAAGATTGCAAAAAAAATATGAAAGTTGGAGGCATTGCACAGCAATAAGGGCCTAGTGAAAGAAGCAAGAATATGGCAAAGGTATGTGGTACTTTTGAAAGGTTGGCTTCTATCTTTGTTAATGTTAACGTTAAATCATGGAATGTCTCTATGTCTTGGCTTAAAGAGAGGTGTTTGTCTTTTAAATGGTTTGGGAAATGGCTAGTCATCTCAAAAGTAAAGGGATGGTGTGATGAGTCACGACCTTTTAAGGTTGAAATAAAAACCCTTCCCAACGCCTTCTTTCTTGTTGTATGTGAATTTAGCCAGGCTAAAAAATGGGTCTTGGATAATGATCCTCATATGAAGGGTGGGCAGGGACTCTTTATCAAATAGTGGGAAACAAACTTTAACCCATTGATGACCAAGGTTGAGGTAAGCCCGGTTTGGCTTAGGTTTTTAACCTACCATTTGAATATTGGGAGCCTGAAATTCTCAAGAAGATTAGGAATTCAACTGGTAGGTTTTTGAAAGTGGTAGGAGTGGAGAAAAAGGATTTCAGTATGTATGCAAGAATATGTATTAGCTGGAGTCCAACATCTCCCATCCCTGCACAGATTGAGCCGGTGTCACATGCAAGGATATGGACACACAGGGTTGAGGTAGAAGACGAATTGCAACACTGCAAGAACTGTAAAATCCTGGGGCACTCAGAATGGGATTGTTTAGAAGGGGTGAAAGGGAAAAAGAACACAATTGATGCCTCCCTGCAAAAGATAATGAATATGGAAAAGGGTGCAGAGAATATGCAAACACAGACAGATCCCACAAAGAGATGTGAGGGCTTGGCTCAAAAGCCCCTTCACATCAAGAAGTCAACCACAAACTGGAAGGGCAAATTACTGAAGTGACGCTAGCAGTTGAATTAAAGGAGGTCCACAAATTGGAAGTGAACCTACCCAATCGCCAACAACTGTAGAAGGAAACAAAAAGATGGAGGAATGTTGTTACATACAAATATGGGGGAAAATGGTGAGAGTACACATTCCCAAAAGTTAATGAAGGAGATGGAATCGGATGACACTCTAACAAATGTTTATCAGCCAAATCCCAAAAACAAACTTTAAGCTAGACTGAAAATAGGTTTTGAACCGAAGTCATGTCGTTGGAGATGTGAGTGGTTTATGCCCAAGTGGGAAGGATGACACCTCAGCTTCTCATGGCTTTCTTTTGCAAAAAACTATCCAAATTGATGTGCTACACTCCCCTACCAGACAAGAATCCCCTATTAATCAACCAAATGTGGAATTGGAGGTATGTACAATACATGTATTTTAGGTGAATGATTGGTAAGTCTCAAGGTTAAATCCCTAACTCCACCTATAAGACACATGGTGTTTGGAGAAGAAATATCTGTTCGAGGGAGCAAAGGGCTAGTTTTGGAAAAAGTTAAGGACACAATGGGTGTTAAACTTGATGATGGGGAAGTAATAGTTAATTCCCTTCCAAGGCGATGGGAGGTGGCATTTTCGTGATCAGATGAAGATTTTAGTTCAAAAGAAGAAGATATAGGGAGAAAAGGACAATATATCTGACTTAGACCAAGTCTAAAAAGGTCAAGACTAGGGAGCAAAGGAGAGGACAAAAATCCAAAAAAAATAAAATGGAATTGGCTAGTAGCACCTAAGGTCAAATGAATCTATGTTCCAGGAAGAGTGGATCTCTTCTTGAGGAGCCATGAAGACCCTTTCATGGAATGTTAGGGACTGCAATGCCCCTGACAAAAGATGCTTGGTCAAACAATGCTTTGATCAGGAAAAGCCAAATATTATTCTTTTGCAGGGAACTAAAATGACAGATTCAAATTTCAAATATCAACTTAGAGCGTGGAAAAGATGGGAAGGAGTTTGTATGGATGTGGTTGGAGTGTCAAGCGGATTGGCAGTGCTCTGGAATCCACAAAAAGTTGTGGTCTTAGAAAGAGGCAAAGACTCTAACTGGATTTTAGTGCAAGTCAGTTTGCTAGAGGAAAATAATACCCTTTTTCTGGTAAATGTGTACAAACGTATAGGTGCAACTCAGGAAAAAATTGTTTGGGATCAAATTACTGCTTGTCTGGAAAACCTCAATCAGACATAATGATTGACGAGGGGGATTTTAGTGCAAGTAGATGGAATACAAATAACAGTGGTGGTAGGCAACCCATTGGTCCAGTTTAGTCAGATTTCCAGCAATTCATCTTTAATAACAATATGGAGGAAGTCAAATCTAAGGGGGTCTAGTTTACCTGGACCAATCCAAGAAAAGGATTTTCCAATATTGCTGAAAGATTAGACAAGTTTTTTGTTGCAGGGGGTTGGGAAGATTGTAGCCTTACTTTCGAAACCCTGATTTTCCCTCTTTGGGCTCAGATAATTTCCCTATCACCCTTTATTGTTACTATGAGACATGTCTCCTACTCTTATATTTATAAGAGATTGGGATTTGCATTTGGAACATATCTATAACAATGGCAATATAATTATATTCGCAGAAACCAATCCATGTTACTAAACATGTTATCAGAGCTAGGATGCAAATGTGAGAGAGAATAGAAATGATATGAAGAAAAAATCATAGAAAGGAGGAATCTAATTATACATGGTTGCCATCGAACATTCTATAATATATTAGAAAGAGGGAAATATATAGATTATCTTGGATCTACTTGAGTATACACAACACGAGGGAGAACACACAAGAGAAGAGATTGAATGTTGTAGTCAAGAGCCAACATCTGAATCATTACAACCACTAGAGACACAAGGTGTCCAAATCAGCATATTCAACCAAAAAGAGGGTTCACAATAATCTACAACACAAATCATCGCAAGCTGTAATGCATCAAATAGAGAAGGGTCTTTGACATCTAGTATCAACTAGAAATTATAAATCTCCACCCTCGATGTATACCTTGCAGTTGGGGAGAATTCAGGGAGTAAAGATATCAAATAAATAAAATAAGAAAGGAACACTGAACACTTAGAGAAGGAAAATATACGTCAACTTCCATGAGAATCAACGGGAGGAGTGCACAAAATAGAAAATTGAAGTCTTTCCATCCATTTGAGGTACCCCATGGACATACTAAGTGAATGGAGATCACGTCAGGCCTTCAAATATCGTATTAAGGGTAACATTTCATGATAGATAGCGAGGCAACATACACAATTGCATGGAATAGTTTCATGTGTAAGCCTATGAATACATCACCACCAGAATGATTGCTCAGAGTAGTCCAATGTCTCTGCAATCCACAATATTAATATCTGTGTATCACTGATTACGGGAGTTTTTGCTTGGAGTATTGAGCAGCACCATACTCATGAGAATTTTTTTATACATGGATACTACCATGGAGATACGGCTTAAATCATGCATTGGAAATTGATCAGAATTAAACTCAACCATTCATGAGACTTCAGTTCCCCTTTAAACATAGGAAAAGGGCACCCATGCGAATGGAGCAATAGGGATAAGTGGCTATTAGACCCCACACATAAACTAAGAATGTAATATTATAAATCTACCAAAATGAGGGAAAATAGATGTCAATGATTGTGTCTTCAATTGTACACAAGTAAATATTATTCAAATTTATATTTGAACATCATTTTCAGGAAGCAATTATCACGTTGGGAAAGGATTGGATCAAAGAGACCACCCATTCAAATAAGTAAAAATGCATGATTGCTACATAGAACAGTGAATACATTCTAAGAGGACTATGACCAAAGGTTGAACATCTTTAAAACAATTATTCATGATTAAAATCCATAGAGGGCTTTCAAATCCAATGTCATGTTCTCTCTTTAACTCTGTCTAGCAGAGACTTGTGAGTCAGCTTATTATGGGGTCTTGTAGGCTGACAGGGTTGGATAGAGACCCAGTATGGTTATACAATGTTGGGAATTTGGTGTTTTGGCAGTTTTTGTTCAATTTGGAGACGTTCCTTGTTTTTAGGAGGCAGTTCCCAAATTATTGAGTTATTCCTACTTTTTAGGAGGGATGATCATGCCCAGGGTTGGATCTCCATGAGATGATTCCCTGAGTTCAATTTCAAAGGAATAGGTTTGTTTCCTAAGCTTTAGGAGCATCCCTAGATTTTAGGGATGAGATTGACAGTGGATCCTTGATTTCCGACTTCAATCACAGACAAGTGATAGGATGATTTCATGGTTTGTGGTGTCATTGGGGCATTTTGTAGCTACTTGGGTTATATTTTTAATATTTCCTAAGTTAGCGTTTAATAATTAAATAAGGCTAAGTTATAGCCATTTTGGAGTAATAAGGGGTTTTTGGCCTCATATGGATGCATATCCCTTGGTGTAATAGCTCGTTGGAAAGGTCTTGAACTTTTCTAAATATTTCTCTTTTGACTCAGAGCATTTCGGTGAACGAACTTCTTTCTATTGGAAAAAAGGTCATTTTCTGGATACTTGACCACTTAAAAAATGAGAAATATATTATTTTATAACCCAACGCCACATAGAGACACTTTTAGGGTTCAAGCTAAGTATGATGGATTATAAGGAGGTAAAGACAAAGTTCTAAGGCATTATTGACATATTACATCTTGGATTTGTGATTTGGGCTCTGATTGAACTTTTAGCACTTGGGACGCCAACCCCACTTGCTTTGTCTGTTTGGGACATAGCCCCCAAAACAGTGGTTTGGATTTGTTGCAGTCAGAAGCATCTTGGAGATTGTGCATTTTTTTTTCTAGGGAACGCAGTATTGAGTCAGAATTTTAGCTAAGGTTTGGGCATTCTATCCACATGTGGGCACTTTGCAGCTGTACAACAGCTCCTGGAAGCCATATTCTTTCCCATGTGCAGCATTTGAGAGCTGGAACCTGGCCATAGCTTCCTTCTGGGCTCATAGTTCTCCTTCACGCCTTCAGGTTGGGTTTATCCTTGGTTGTAATCATCTGGATATTATTGTAAATCTTCATTTGGTTACAAATTAGGCTTCATATTCAAAAATACGCTTGAAGCGAAATTGTTTTGGTTGTATTTGGAATACATTTTCAGAACCGGTTCATGTTATTGTACTTCTGTTATTACTTATTGCAAAATCATCAAAAACATAAAACAATCAAACCCTTCTACAACTTCCGTCTAGCTCTACAAGAAAATTTTAATAAATAGGGGAAAACAAATTTAAAAATAATAAAATTACAGCAGATCAGCAAAAGAGATCCATCAAGGATCTTTCATCCAATTTCTAACTGGAAGCTTTGGAGCAAATTGAAGAAGATCCCAAACAGGGACATTACAGTTCCTCCGACAAACTTTCAAAAAATATTCAAAATCCAGAGCCAGAATTTGATACTAAAATCTAGAGCCAAAAATTTGAAGCTAAAATCAAACTCAGGGATGGCACATTCAAAATTTGTCATTGATGATCATTAACATAAGCTAGAGACTAATCAAATTTAGAAATAATTATACAGGAGTTGACAATGGATATCATATCATACTGTAGCCATATACCAAAAGGTGAGGTATCTGGGTCTAATGAATGCCAGAGATGTCAAGGATATGGTATGGTGGAAGTGACAAATATCTACATTGCATACCAAAACAAAATACATCCATTAGTCAATATAGTTATCGGGAGGATGAGAATCGATACAATAATTTATGCAGAATGTTAACAAGATGAGAATATTGGATAACATGTTATATTTATCTCTTCGTTTATCATTTTGACCCACTTCATTAAATGATTGCCTATTCAATGTTAATGGTTTCATATTATCTATTGTAGGACTAAAATACCATTTTCTAATCAGCTAATCATCATACAATTGAGACTTAACTATTAGTGCCAACTCTTCTGCTAGCTTCTCTAAATTGACTTAATATTTTCTATTGCTTTCCAATGCATAACTAGCAGCTTGTTGCTTAGTATCCTTTGGTGAGTTTGAAAATACTGATTCTTGTTCTAGCTTCTCCCTTTGCATATCCTACTGGCCAGAATAACACAAAAGGTTTGAAATAAGATACACGCTCCAAATTATTTAACTTGGGGTTAAAACCAAAATTTACTAGTATCAAACTATCCCTCCTTGTGTAGCTTGGAGAGGGGAGACAATCTCTACATTTAGAAAACTGATGGTCTAAATGATGGTCAAAAACATGGCCTATGAAGGCCTCATAATCTATCATAGAAGTATATAAGATTGCATTCAAGAAAGAAAGATCTTTATGTGAGTAGTCATGGGATTAAATAGTGACTGAAAACTCCATAAAATGGAATAAGTGGAAAGTTTACATTGTGGGGGGAATAATAACCAATGTTTTATCTCGTTGACAAATGCTTATATGAAGACGTTTTCTAATTTGTTACATATGGATCCTCATTGAAGCAACTTGTATCAAGGATGCTAATGTACGGATAAGTATTTCTTATTTTTGAGTATCGCATTAATCTATTCACCTCTTTAATTTTTATATGTATCATAAAAAGTTATTTGCCTTGATCTTTTCCTTTATGTTGAGGATATTCTTACAAGAAAAGAAGATTGGTACTTTACATATGCTACCTAATATTGTGCAAACTCAATCTAACGATAGTAGCTCCAAAGACCCTAATGATCAAGATGGATAAAAGGAGGCTTTTGAAGCAAACATCTTTGATGATTGAGATTATGAGATTCTTCTACATTAAGAGGGAGTATGACACTTCTTCTAAAGCAACGTAGGAGCTTAGAAGATTGATACTCAGAGGGAGTCTAGAAATACACATGTGTGTGACTGCATGATTTTGATGGGCCTA
Organism: Cupressus sempervirens; assembly: GCA_028749045.1. NCBI lineage: Eukaryota > Viridiplantae > Streptophyta > Pinopsida > Cupressales > Cupressaceae > Cupressus > Cupressus sempervirens. The sequence goes on along the minus strand of CM053792.1, from coordinate 511,379,013 downwards.
CTCCTATGTATATCATGAGGAAGTGATGAACTATCACCAGAAAATTAGATATCAGATTCAGAGTGAGTCTAACAAGAATTCTTGGGGAAGAGAGCCTCTAAGGGAGTAACTACTGGACCTGACTTCCCAAGATCATTGTTCAGAGGGAGAATTTTGGAGGTGCAATCCTTTGTAAATGATATCTTCTCTATGAGAAGTTCTAAGTAAAATTTATTGTAATGTATTCTTCTCTATGAGAAAGAATTGAGGTGAAAGCCTTTGTCTCACCCTCTGACTTGGATCTTGGGGTTACTATTTCACATATGAAATGTAATGAAAGGTGACGATCTTTCATTGACATATATAAACAGAAGGTAACCATTGTAAGGTGACGATCTTATAAATGGTAGACCTGTTATCATGACAGACTTCATTAAGTTGTTGTCCGAGAGTGCTGGAAGTCATGATAACGAACGTATCAACCAGAAGGCAACTATTGTAAGCTGGTGATTTTATCAATAGTTGACCTATCCCCTAACACCAAAATGTGTTGGAGCAAGTGTTATCATGGTTCTTCGGGCCGGATCTTGCCAGACACCATAACTTAAATCTATCATAAACCACACTTAAGGTGGTGTTCAAATCTTGTATTATAATTGTTGTAATTGTTCAAATTCAATATGTAATAAATGTTAATATATGTGTCTGTGTGTGTGTGTACGTGTTGATGGATTTATGCTGATATCCTTAAATATGTCATTCTAGGAATATCACATTGAGATGATATATCTCCATATGCTTGAGAGCATAATGTGTTCCATAACAAATCCTCCCTAGCTAAGAGGGAGCGTTAAGATCATAGCTACAAGTGGATTGATTTAATTGTAAGATACAATGTTGACATAATATATATATATATATATATATATAATGTAGTATACATATATATTCTATATAATACATAAGTTATGTTGTATTATACATAATATATATTAACTAATAATCCTACTCTTATATTTATAAGAGATTGGGATCTGCATTTGGAACATATCTATAACAATGGCAATATAATTACATTTGCAAAAACCGATCCATGTTACTTAAGAAAAACCACCTATTTCAGTTTTGATTGCATGTGGTTCTCTAACACTGAACTTCTTTCTCTCATTGCTAGGTGGTGCAAGGTGGATTTTAAAACTATCTTTGGGGACTTTATCACATGTTTACAGGTAGAGTTTTTAAAACTGTCACCAAGTTTAGATATCTTTTTTTAAGCTTTTGGTTATTTATTAAACCATCGAGCTTGTGAGAGGTCTACGCATTCATCAAAGTAAGGCGTGGTTCTATGTTGGGGGTTTTCGCATAAAGGAAGATGGGCACAGTTCTGTATGTGGGTTGCATGGGGGAGAATATTGGGTGGTTTAAAAACAGAAGCCATCATCAATTTACAGAGTTGAATTATCTTAACATAATGAAGATAGAAAAGGTTAAAGCTTGAGGCAGTGATAATAACATTTTCATCAATTGAGATGCTTCATTCTTCTATGCATGTCAAGAAGCATTCCTTTTGCAGGATTAAAATCATATTGGTTTGGCAAACTATTGTTTATGTTTAAATGAAATCGATTCCTTCCCATAATCTTGCAGCACTGTATGAGGGTACTAATGAATATACAAATTTTGTGCGTATTAGCATGGAAAACATATTGGGGAATTTGACTTCCCTATAACTGTAGCTTTAAAACCAAAACTGTAGGCTTATGTTATGATGTTCTAAATCTAGAGCTTGTTGAGATAATTTTAATCAACAGTGTATCCATGGCCCACATCAGCTATAATTAACTAAGCTATCTTAGATTTGTGGTATGTATTCCTGATAGATATAATTAGATTTGTAGCATGTATTCCTGATATATATAATTAAAGATGCCTGTAGGCTTCGAAAAAAGTTGAATTCTTATAGTATGATCTGGGTTTCACTTTTTGTACTGTCAACCTTTTTACATATTAGAAGTCCACTTGCAGTCAATTTCTTACTTGTTTCTCACATATTTCTCAATGAAACCCTCAACTAGTTGGAATACTACAAGTACCACTAGAGATGCATGTCCAAATTTGCATAATGGCAAGCTGTCGCATAAGGCTGGCACTAATCCTTAAGGAGTGTGCCATCAAGCAAGGGTTGTTTGAGATGTGCCTAGTGTCAAGCTTGTTTCAAATATGTTGGATTTGACTTGCAGAGAGTTATTGTTTAACAGCTCCAGGTACACTCTTTCGAAAGCATGCTGAGAAATAAAAACTTTTATTCACTCATAGTTGGCTATTGTGCTTTTGTGCAGCTTTGAATAAAGCTTATGTAAATTCATCATTTGAATCACAGCAACGAATATGATAAATCACTATACAGTCAATACCTCATATTCATACATAACCCATCTACACACCTTGGATGTATTATTGACTTGGATTAATAACAATTATAACTTAAAATCAAAGTAGCTTGGATGGGATAATCATGTAATTAAATCTTGATTACTTGGATTGTTGTACAGAATGGATATTAATTTGCTAGAAATTACAATACTAAACCAGTTAACCATATTTTGTTCTATAGCATTGGATACACTGTTTGGATATATGTGCAGTAATTTTTACTCTATTTATGGAGGTGGCTAAGCTGTTTTGATTCAGCCAAGGAAAGCTTTACTCTCTTCAAATGAACCACTACACCCTAAGGCACCCAAATATTATAGTGCCATCAGAAATTTGGATGGCTTAATTTAATGATGCTTTGAGATATGCTTATCTTTTCTATATTAAGTTGTTATTCCATGTTAAACTCAACTGAACTTCATAAGATGATTGATTTTTGCATTGACACTAAACTGCTGGTATGGGTATGTGTTGATAAATTGTTGGGTAAACCAACGGGATTTTGCATCCTATTATATTTTCCAACACTCTCAGTGTGAAGTGACAAGTAACTGGGTAAGACAAAGGAATTTTCGCCCTCATTTTCTTTTCCAGCACACTCAACCCTCTTGAATTTGGAAATCTTTACATAGATACATATAGTACAGCGATTTTTTTATGGTTTGCTAAGAGTTTTTGCCTTGAAAGTTCAAACAAACATGCTCATTAAACCCACATGCAATTGATAGAGAAGCAGGGTTTTTGTAGCTACTCTCTCATTAACACTGACCAAAGCAATATTTGCATAATCACTTATTCCTATTCAACATATTGCCTAGTTTGTAACTCTCGTCACTGTTTTCCTATAGATGGGGATAATACTTATGCTATGTTGTCTAGTTCTGCATGGTAAGGGCTCGTGAATGATGGTGAATGTACTATTTGTTACACACACACCTCTAATTTTCTCACAAGATGTCCTCTCTTATCTGCTGCCCTCATTGAAGGATAGGGCCACTACAATTTGAGGTTGATAGAAGAACTTTATGTTAATGTATAGCTTCAGAAGAAGTGAAGTTCTCAGATATGTTAAGTATATGATATGTGATTTCATCAGACAGATCTATATATATATATATATATATATATATATATATATATATATATATATATATATATATATATTCCCTAACATATGTTTACTAATCATCATATACTTAATCATATTTGTTGTCTGATTACTATTAGTTTGTTATTGAAACAATTAGTTTATTAGAAGTGCATGACCCCGTAGGTCCCTGACTCTGCATGGCCAATGGCCATGTATAGTCATGTCCCTATGGGACATGCACCTCTTCTTCTCATATATTATCACCGATCGATGGGTGAATCAGATTATCAATAACAATGGCAATGATCTGTTATTCACCAGCGATAACACTCAAGTAAAAGTCATACATGGTTGCCTCACTCAAATCTGTTAAATACGTATATCATTCGGACTGTGATCAGGAACATTATCGATCTACTTACTTGGTCAAGAGCACATCAATATTATTAATCGGAACTCGATTCAGTTGCATATACAGTTCTGATAATATCTACATCAGTATATATTGATATTGCATCAATAGAGGTTTAGTTTATCTTTATGAGAGATCCTACAAACCTTTACATGGTATCAGAGCTACCCTGATAGAGAAATTCCAATTTATAATAACTTCTATATCACAATCTATATAACCTTAATTCAAAATGGTGAATCATGTAAGACTAGAAGATAGGCTTGAAGGAGCCTCAAATTTTGCATCATGGAAAATCAGAGTAATGATTGTACTATGTGAAATGGAGTTAGAAGAATTAATAAAGGAAAATAAATCTATGCCAGAAAATGATCCAGACAAAACAACTTGGAAAAGACACAACAACAAAGCCATGAAGATCATCATAGATTCAGTTAGAGATCACATTCTTCCATCCATAGCAAATCTTAAAATTGTCTTTGTGATGTTCTCCACTATAAAGAATACTTTTGAAATTAATACTAAAAGCAAATTGCTAACATTGAAGCAAGATCTACTATACATCAAGATGAATAATGGGGAATCTATCATGTCCTATTTCCTAAGAATCTCATAATTAAAAGATCAACTTGCGACAATTGGAAATCAAGTAGATGACAAAGAACTCGACATTATAGCCCTAAAAGTACTACCACTATCTTGGGAGACATTTATTCGTGGACTAAGTTCTCAACCTGAACTTCCTAAGTTTGAACTACTAAAAAATGAATGCCCTCAAGAAGAGGCAAGATTAATTACAAGAGGAATCATTTCAAATCAAGCGGGAGAAATTCAAGCTCTTCAAATCAATACCAATAATAAGGGAAAAAGAAAGGGAGTTCATCAAAACAACAAGGAATTCAACAAATCATACAAGAAAAGAGATTGGTCCAAAGTACAATGCGACAAATTCGGTCACACTCATAAAGTTTGTTCTGAACGGGAGAAAATTCAAGCAGCCCTAGCAGAAATTAATGATGAAACGGATGAAAATCTTGCATTTTAAGTTGTTGAACAAAAAGATAAAGTGGATAAATTTAAATGAGAATCCTAAAGTGAGGAATCAGAGGGAGAGTGATACATTTACAAAGTTTGAATACATAGATGATGTATGCAATGTTGTACTCAAACCTTAAGATAAATCAGTTCTGTAAATTAAGTTTTTCTCATCAATATAAGCATATCGAATCAGAGATATGGTATATCGAGATGTTCTCAAGTTGGTTTACATAAGTACAAATGAGCAAACAGCAGATATTCTTACCAATCCTCTTGCCAAGGTTAAATTGGAATATTTTAGAGCTAAACTTGGTATGATCAAATTGTAATTTTTGAATATTGAACTTAAGTTTCAATTTTATATGTGTGTTTATGCTTCTAATTGAATAGTTGCATTAGACATGTAATGAAAGATGACAATCTTTCATAGACATATATATTCAAAAGGTAATCATTGTAAGGTGACGATCTTACAAATGATAGGCCTATTATCATGACAGTTTATGTTATTGTTCCAAATACACCTGAAGTTATCGATAACCAACATATTATGATCACTCTTGTTGTTGATCCGGAATGCCGGAGATCATAATACATGTTATGATAGTGTTCATAAAATTGTGATTATGATTATTTGACAAGTCACTATTTCAAAGTGTTAAATTCAGATAATCTGTTGTGTGCGTGGATATCATTAATATTGATATCTTGTTAAGGTTCTTGAGATATGTTTGATATTTCACTTCTCCCTTGCTAAGAGGGAGTGTTAATGTATAGCTTCAGAAGAAGTGAAGTTCTCAGATATTTTAAGTATATGATATGTGATTTCATCACACAGATATATATATATAATCCCTAACAGATGTTTACTAATCATCATATACTTAATCATATTCGGTGTCTGATTACTATTAGTTTGCTATTGAAACAATTAGTTTATTAGAAGTGCATGACCCCATAGGGCCATGACCCTATGTGGCCAATGACCATGTATAGTCATGTCCCTACGGGACATGCACCTCTTCTTCTCATATATTATCACCAATCGCGGGGTGAATCAGATTATCAATAACAACGGCAATGATCTGCTATTCACCAGCAATAACACTCAAGCAAAAGTCATATATCGTTGCCTCACTCAAATCTGTTAAATACATATATCATTCGGACTGTGATCAGGAACATTATCGATCTACTTAGTCTGTCAAGAGCACATTAATATTATTCATCAGAACCCTATTCAGTTGCATATACAGTTCTGATAATATCTACATCAGTATATATTGCTATTGCATCAAAAGAGATTTAGTTTATCTTTATCAGAGATCCTACAAACCTTTACACTTTAAGGCTCTATGGTAAGGAAAAGTTCTCTAATGATTCTCTCCTTCTCCTTACTGTTATGTGTTGACATTTTGATTTGTCAGTTTCATGACAACACCAAATGAAATGTGAGGAAAGGAAACCCTCTCTTCAAATTTGCAAGTTAATCTCCCTAGTCTAATCTACTCCTAAAATTTAGGACAAATAAACTGGATTGCTACTTATATACACAATACACTTTATCTTCTAGGGGAGTTGCATGTAAACAAAACAGTGAAAAACAATCTAGACCCATCTTTATGATCTCAAGAGGTGGGAGCACAAAATTGAATCTGACCACAAGTTTTTCAAGTTACGCAGCTAAACAACAATACTATCTGTTGACTAATCAGAAAATTATTATTAACAAAAAAGGTTGGATTCGATGAAAGGATACAATATCATGACAACAAAGTACAAAGTATAAGACCGAAAAGGAATGATAATTTAGAAGCATGCAAAGCTAATTTTAAGGATAGAAGACAAATGCCATCCAAAAACAATTATATTCTTTATTAATAACTTGAACAATTATCACACTTGCAACACAATAATCTAACTCTTCAACTGTAATGAAAATGTCTAAAGCCTGGAACAAACCCCCATTAATTTACATGCTCAAGGTACGCACTTATTAGCTCTCTAAGAGAAGCTTGTAAAAAAATAATCCAAATAATGCTTGAAATACTCAAATCGATATCCTTTGCAAAAGAGGCAATAGACATTTTAATATAACCTAACAGAGGCTTTCTCCACTTTAGAATCTGCTCTTTTCCTTGAATAGGTTGCTATGTCAATGAATGGCCATGATTCAATGCTTTTACCTAAAAATCTTCTAGCATGGCAACTATCTTTATGTAATATAACCTCTTAGTCACAGTTTTTGGGTAGCATTGCGATATAGGCCACCATTTTACAATGGTTTTGCCGCAAGCAAAGTGTGGGAAGGCTTTTAATAGCAGGAGAGAGCACATTCAATCGTAGAAGCAATGATGGAGACAGCCTTTGTCTGTGATCCAATGCCAAGCAGATGGCAGTCTGGGGTAGAATTTCGGACAGGTGGCTAAACTGGATTTTCCAGTGTCATCCAAGCATGATCCTGCAAGCCATTAAGATGATAACAGGTGAAGGATTCCTTGAAGCGGAGTGTAGGTACTAGACAATTTCTGAGGTGACCATCCTTCATAGCATGGCTCTTGGAGACAGAGGTTAATGAAATGGCTTGGCGAGTGATGGTGGAGGTTGTTTGGTTGAAGTGGTTTGGGGACCTAAGCTAATAGTTGGAAAGAGAGTAATAGACAGCGATTAAGGCCTCAAGAGAGACAATGCCTGTGGATATACAAACACTTTGACAACCCTTTTGTCCCCTTCCTCATTTGGCGGACACAAATGAACAAGGCAACACAACAAAGGCAAGGGCCGGCAGGTATCAAACACCTGGAGGGTGAGGTGGGCCTGCTGCTGGACAAAGGGGAGTAGCTGGAACATGGTGTGCCAAGGGAGCCAAGGGGCACTGTCAACTGATGGCAGGCCAGGGAAAATCACACATGTTGATGGCCCTGTTTGGTGAAGAAGTGGGCCTTTTGTCACTGGTGTTTTAAACTATTTTACTGTTAAAAACTGTGAATGACACTGTATATCTCCGTGTTAAGGCAGCTCACACTGTAACTAAGTGTTGCCCTGTTTGCCCTTCTATAAAAATTTAAAAAATTCAAATTATAAATATCATTACCTGGACTGTTAGGCTCTATGATGAAAAGCTCAAAACAGTGAAGAACTGAGGAGGAAAGGTGGTGTTGGATTTGAATGAGCCTATTATTAGAGAGACCCTGGTTCAAAGAAGAATTTGAAAAAGATGCAGCAGAACGCCTGAGCTTGAGATAGAAACAGAATATGCATTTATACAGAAATGTGGATCTGCAATGATATGTCCACTGTAAAACCAATATACCTAACAATCAAAGGAGTGTGACAGCTAATGTGGTAGAATTTACTATTACTGAGTTTATAACTATTTTAAATCCACATTATTATATTTTATCAAATGGTGCGTCCCGACAATGATAAACAGTAGAAGAGCTTATGGATGTTATCATGTATGATCTCCTTCATGCCCGCAGCCCTGATTTCTATGCTTTTGTAGGACTGTTATCTAAAATCATTGACCAAGAACTGAAGTACAAGAAAACAGGGCCACCATACAGATTCAAGCAATATTCATCTATATGATTTATTACTTGTATAAACATGCCAAAATGCAGCCCAAGAAAGTAAGATTACAGTGGTTTGCAAGAAATGGTGTCAAACAATATTTCAAAGGCCAGTACAATTATGGACACTCATGGGAAAGGAAGACTTCAAATTTTACCACTTGGGGTTGCTTCCTTCTTTTGAATCTTTGGATTTCTTTGGGTTTTCAAAATCGCGTCCTCAATTTTCTACATCCAAAATAAAAACGAGGCATAACAATAAATACACTATTTCGTCATTACTTCCTCCAAAAAAGTATAACAAAAAAATATTAATACATACTTGAACAACATTATCAGGGTAGGCTTCGGGAATTCTCCACGGCATTGCGAAGGAAGCAGATCTCGAAGTGGTAGAAATGCAACTCGGATTAGATGAGGGGCAGGCTCGAATTCGCCTGTATTATTAAACAGTTCAAAACAATTATCATACATGTGATGTTTTCCGCAATGTTTCAAAGCATGCCATGTTTTATGGTAATTCAATTGTTCTAGCTGAACTCTATAATATTTCAGTTTAACTATGTGATGTTCTCTGAGAATTCAATTGTCTAGATGGACTTAAAACTAAACAGTTGAACATGACATCAATTCAAAATAATTTTAAAAAGTTGAGTTAATGACATGGAAAAAAACTTATAGAGAAATGCTGACCCATTTTCTAATCCAAGCTGCAAGCTTTGAGACTCAGAAAATGGCGTGGTTGGGTTGGAGGGCAATGGCAATGCAGGCAATGGAGCGAGTAAGGCGATGCTGATACCCACAGAAAGCAGGGCTCCTCCCGTCGCATTGTTTTCTCTCAATCTCTGACGGCAATACACACAACTCCCTCGTCTCAAGGAATTTATGGGCACAAAACTGGGGTATGTCAATGTCGAGGCAGACATGGTTGTAGATTCTAATTACAATGCCATTGCTTACATGGCGGGAGGACCTTCACTTTCAATCATCTTTACGTCTCCACCACCATAGAAATTTAACCGATAACATTACACAACTGAATCTGATAATTTTTTCTTTTTCTATTTTTCTTGGGCAATTTTCGTATATTTTCATTATACGATGATTAACAAAATAGTTAATTAAATGTAAACAGCATGTGTTTTGAATTAGATGAGGAGGGAAAGGGTTCTAACCCCTTGTAAAATGAGAAATATTGTAGAAGAAATAACAATTAATAATATTAAAATTGTTGAAGGGTTTTAACATTGAAATTAGATAAGCATAAAAAATAAATTCAAAAAATTATTAATCAAATTATCTAACTAATAATTACAAGTTCATATAATTTAACCTGCTACAACTATATAACTAAGTAATAAAAGTGCAATCTTTGGCTAATACTATGCTAGCTATCATATCAACATATTTTTTTAAACTATTCATATGTAAGTATATACTAGTAATCAAATTAAGTCTTAAATCATATAAAAAGCTTCCTCCAAAAGCAATAAGAAGGAAACAAAACAAAAAATATATAAAAGATCATTTAGAATTGTAAAGATCCTTTATTAGGCTTCAATCTTTTTCGATCTTCCAAAGTGTCTCTCACCAAGTGCCCATTTTCCTTGTCTAGAAATGATCATGAGTAGTTTCAACATTGTACCTCATCTTTTTGAGTTATCTCTTGATCTTGGATTTTACAATAGTGATGCCCATAACTTCTTTGTTCGTGATGTCATATGTGTTCTAGATGAGAGAATTACGGGCATTATTAGTAGCAAGATTTTGGGTGATCATTCTTATTTCTAGTTGATAATGCCTCTCAATGACACTTAATAAGGGGTCATCCTTAGTAGTCATATCTTCCTCCAAAACTTGTGTGAACTAGTTCTCCTTCCCATTGCCCTAATAAGCCACAAAGTCTTAATTGCCAAGGGTCTCATTATCCTAATTTTAAATAATCATATCTTGGTCCTCCCAATCATCTTCCCTTTCATAACAATTATCTCTATTGTCATCCTCATCAGGAAACTTCTTTAGATGAGGTGCCATTTTCCTCACAAATAATTTTTCCCCCTTTTTAGGAAGGTTTTGCCAAGTTTTCAACCAATCTAGTAAACCTTCTACTCCCTAACACAATAGTTATCTCCTCAATTTCAACACCTTTTGTCCTTTCAACTATTTTCCTCACAATCCTCCAAGATAGTGATAGCAAAAGGAACTAGGGGGTCAAGATATATTTTTAAATGTTTTAGGGGCAATGTACAATAATTCATTGAAAGGTTGGGATGGAGGATTAACATAACTCTTCTTGGACAACTGGATGATTGGTTAGGGCCTCACTCATGGTTAACCACAACAAGAACTTGTTAGGGCAAGGAGGGAGTGTGCACCTAGTGCCGAGGGGGCATAGAGTTACCATGGGAAATCCATTTATAAGGCAATTTATACAAAGCAGTGATGAGGCCTTGGTGGAGTGATAGAGAAGCTTCACCCTCAATACTTTAATATATGGATGAGAATAGAAAGAAGGGGATATTGATTCAATATAGGAAAGTGATAACCATACACAACCATGTATCTATCCTATAATGTAAAATAGTGTGTGGTAATAAGGCATGTTGAAACAATAAAATTGTTGGATTTTTATCTTTTATAATAAGAATAAATAATTGATGTTCAAAATGAAATGGGTAGTTTAGTTGGGTTAAGATTTTCAGGTTAATCTAATAGCTATTTAGATTGATTCTCTCTATCTCTAACTATTCAGTGGTTGGCTCATCTTAGTATGACAAGATCACTAAGCTAACCCAATCATTTTTATTCGTTAACAAAAAAAATGATTATATTTGGATACTTATGATCAAGGTTCAAATCTTCAAAGTAACATTTAAACATTAGAATTTGTGGTGGAATAATATTTTACAATAGAGGTGTTGGTCCATGTGGGTAATATATAGAATTGTAAGTCAGATGGAAGACATGTTAGTAGGACTTAATGGATAAGTCGTACAAGTCGTGGGTCTAAATATTTTTATAAATTATTTACTAATATTTTAAAAAAAGCAGTGACTCTTTGAGTCAAGGACAATATTGCTTAGTTTTAGACTTTCTTCAACCATGTTTATCATTATGTTGATTTAATACTTTTTGGATTGTTTATGTTCAAGAGTTGATCAAATTCACCCATGCACCACACTTATCATCCCATTTCATTTATTTAATTCAATCATGAGTTTATTATGTTTGTCTGATTTACACAGATCCCCCATGCTAACTTGCAAAAAAATTATGACCATTTTTGTTGTCTCATGTGTTGATTTATTTGAGTTATAGATATGAATTCAATGGTGAATTCAAGCAATAATACTTAGTTTGTGAAAACTTGCATTATTGTTAAAATCAGATAATAACATAACTCGTGAATGGAATTGTAAATTCAAAAGTCATTTGATTTCATTTTAAAATAGTATATATACATTTACATGTATGTGAAAGGTTGCCAAATCCTCTAAAACTTCAAATGAATAGCTAGGTACAAACAAAAAGGAAACAAAACTAAATTTGTAAAAAGAAAATAGTATAATTTACTATACTAGTATGAAGAGGTCACGAATCCTACCCTAGTGATTTTTTTTAAAAAACCACCAAAAATAGCTAGCTCCATTCACAGTAGTTCTAAAGAATTGATGAAACTATGGTGCTCAAACACTCGAAATGCCTCTTGAAATGTGGAAGATTCTATAAAAAAATAGTTTTTGTATAGATGAATCTTGACTACTTTGTATCCTCATATCAGGTTGTACAAGGACCTCATAAATTCTATGCAACCCCATCTATAATTGTGTAGGGATCTCCTAATTATTTGGAATCATTACTCCTCCTTGAGAGATAATGACCCCTATAGCATCAATATTTTGCACAAACAAGGAAAAAGTATGGAAATCTACACTCTAGTAAATCATTTTCTATGGAAAGGGGATTTTCCTATCTAAATCACGTAATATGGAGAATATTTTGTTTCCTTTATTCATCTTACATGATTATTGGCAATGTAATTCAATGTATCACTTTGATTTTTCTCAATATTGCTTCGTTTATTTGAAAATTAATGTGGTATATGCAGTTGATTATGTGAACCATGTTGATTTTTGTAATGCACAATTTTTTAAATTAGTTGTGGAAGATGGAAAATATTTTTAATTGAATCTTTGACTATATAATGCAATGAAAACCTTGTACCTAAAGTGAGGGCCTTCTATTGGTTTTGCCTATATTTATTCAATTTGATTTTTGAATAGTGGTGATGATTGTTTTAGAATGAGGGTTGATTATAAGTAGTTATACCTCCTTATGATGGATACAAGTTCCAATATGTGCAATCAAATCCCTATTTTCTAGAGATGTAGAATTTGCAATAAAGACCTCACGTCTTTGATATTTATTTTCACCCAGACTAATAATAAAAATTTGAGTTATAAACTTATAGATGATGTGACACATACATGTATGGTTGTTCCAACTGTAGTATCTCTCATGGTTATTATTGTGGCTTCACAACATGCCCCATTTTTTACTTGAAAATAGGGAACCCCCTCTTTGCTTTTTAGGATAAGGGAATCTATTCTCCAAAACAAGGCATCCTTCCAAATGCTTTAGAGAACAGGCCCTTGTAGTTCTTGGTCAAAGTCCTATCGATCAATGTTGTTCCAAGCCAAATGGTCAGGAAGTTAATTTTTCCTCTAAGGGCTAAATTTAGGCGCACCTATGCACCCTTTCAAGGTGTGCCAAGTATGCTTGACCCATCATAAGCCTTTTTGAGTGTATAGGTGCACTAGCACACCCTAGAAAGGTGTGTTAGGTGTGTCCTTCCATCCATACACCTATAAATAGGAAACCCCCTCCCACAAACATCCATTTGCATTCTTAGTCCTCTATAGCACTAGACCTTTGCATTGTGATAACTATGCTTCCTCCACTTTAAAAGTCACCAGGATAAACCTAGTACACATATGTGCACCCTCAGAGGAGTGCACTATGCACACCCTTGCAAGAACAAAAGGTGTGACATGTGCACCACCTACGCCTAGTAAATTCTCCAAAGGATCACACATAATTTTATCGCAATTACACACTCTCCCAAGGTGCACACCTATGAAGGTGTGTCAATGTACTTAGTGTCCATTGTCAAACCTTTGCAAGCACCTGCACTTGGTACACTAGTGCATCAAATCCAAGTTTGGGGTCGATTTCACCATTTTCTTCTCTTTTTTTATCAATTTTCACCAATCCAACTTAGTCATCAAGTGTCATAATGATCTCTTAACATTGGTATACTGACATCTATCTCTTATGCATGTTAAAATGGAATCTTCATCATCCATAGCAGTGAAGATAGCACCAAAGCCAATGATGTTCAAGTTTCAGGGTACATCGAAGAAATCTCGATTCAAAAACAAGCACTCAGAAGATTGTGACACACAATTGGGACACATAAACTAGAATGCATTCTTCATAGAAATAAGCCTCATGAAATATCTAAGATAATATCATCCTTGATTCTAAGAGGGTTGGTGAATGCAACCTTGCACCTCACATCTATTCAATCCTCCAAGTTGATTATGGCACTAGCCCACTGCTATGTGGCCAAGGAGAAGGTAGTAAAGAGCATCACTAGGGAGATCATCCTAAACATCCACCTAGATAACATCAAGAAGGTCTTCCACCTACCAGTCATGGATCAATACCAGAAGATAACTTATGATATAGTAGACAAGTGGTATCAGGAACATGAATGAGAGGTCAAAGACCTAGTGCAAGAGAAATACATTCTTGCTAGGGCCCCTCCTAATGCAAGAGTTGGGAAAGTGGATATGACCTATGGGTATATAATAGATGACATTGGCTATTGCATACTTTTTTTAAGAAAATTCATGGGACTCCCCGCAATGAGTCATTTGGAGACATGGATGGTCAATTTTATATAAACCATCAAGAAGAGAGGCATACAGATTGATTGTGGGACTCTTATTAGCAACTCTCTAGATGAACAAACCATTTTTTGAAATTAGATCCAAGGTTTTACATGACCTCCTATACAGTCTACTTATTTGCAGCCCAACCAACTAATTACCCTGGATTGGTGAAAAGTGGGAGCATGCAGGATCCAAATGCATGGCCTTACATAGTATACCCTCAGGTGGCAAGAAAGAATCTTCTAGATAGGAGCCCAAAATATAGAATGGTAAATGACACTTTTTGTTTTTTCCATAATCTAATTCCTAGAAGGAGATTATGCGAAGAGAGTATTTTTGGAAGCGGCCTCCAAAATAACATAGATGGGAGCATACTACATCCAATTCAATACATTCACATAGATCCAGGTAGTTGGGACCCTCATGTGCCCTAAGAGGCTTCCTTGACATCCATCAAATAGGTTGATACTACTGGAAATAGTTATGAAATTGGCCTTGACTTATGATAGAGTACAAAAGTAGCAGAAGAAGATATGGGTGTGACCAATCACCATTGGGGCTTTCAAGGTGAAGCAAGAGAAAGATTTTGCCACCTATGAAATTGAATAGGGCCAATAGCCCTTGGATGATTATCTGGTGCCTTGACCCTACTTTGACAATATTGGGATGGTCCAACATTTCATGGGAAGGTAATTCATACCTAATACGATAATTAAAGATCATTGAATGAAGTCTAGATGACTATGATATTCAAATCAAGAACTATTGTAGGATGAGTCTAGAACTTGCAGAGAAGGCACTCAATCTGACTATACCCCTAAAGGTATGGAGTCCCTCTATAATAGGGACAAGATCTTCGAGAAACCCATAATGAATGCATAGATTGGTCATGAGGAGAATGATGGCATTCAACATAGGGCAAGGTACTTCATTTAGACGATGAAGGATTAGGTTAAGAAGCCTTTCAATTTAGAGTCAGTCCCTAATGCACCCACTTTACAGACACCTATGAGACCCAAGAAGGGGAAGGGGACTAAGGTCACAGTTCCAACATACCATGAGAAGTCCCCAATAAGACCAAAGACCATGTATGAGCATGAGCAGGAAGTGACATACTTCTACAGTGACATGGTAAATGGGAAGAAGAAGAGGAAGGATACTCAAGAGAAGAAGCTCAACTAGAAGTGACTTAACTTGAAGGATCCCCAACACAAACAAAGGCATCCCCATTAGTGCCAAAGAAGGCTAGGATTGAAATAGTGGTGATAGGGGTAAAAAGGAAGAAATTGAAGAAGAAGAGCACTCACTTTCCTCATATTCTGAAAACCATACCCAAGGTAGAGGAGGAAGAGCATGAAGAAGAGATTGAATATCTCCCTGTGAATAAGAGGACCTGGTCAACAAAGGCCACATAATAAGAAAGATAGAGGAGTGTGACAAAAATGCCCCCATATACCCAAGGATAGCCAATTTAGGTTGAAGAGTCTACAGACCAAGAACAAGAGGGGTGGACTAAGTCTGTGGAGGGAGATGGCTTAGATATATTTGATCTTTTAGAATTTGAATTTATGCCCACAAGGACTCATTTGGAAGGAGGGGTGATAAAGGATAGTCCACATAGAAAATCACTAGGTGAGGATTGGACTCAACTACTTCCACTCTTGTAAGGGCCAGTGGGCATACCTCCTCCACTTCTAGGGAATTCATCATCACCCCCTCCTCCTCCACCAAAATAGGAAACCATTCTATTTTCTCCTCGAATCACAAAGGGTTAAAGTCAAATAGTAGGAGGGGATGACTTCATGCAACTACACACGGATGAGATCTTAGAAGAAGGGAAAGTTATCAAAGAGAGAGAAAGAGAGAGAGAGAGAGAGAGAGAGAGAGAGAGAGAGAGAGAGAGAGAGAGAGAGAGAGAGAGAGAGAGAATACCACCTCTGGTAGAGTTAGGATCCTCTCCCCTAAGAACCATAATGACTACCCTAGTAGTGGAGCCATCACGAGTAGAGAAGATCCTAGAGAGGAGTGATAGGGGAAAAGGGTCATTTTCATAGATGACTTCATCATGTAGTACCACTTTAACATGGTTTAAATGATAAGTATTAAATTGTCAAAGGAGGTATGTGGAGTATATAGGAGAAAAAGGATTAGAGGCCTTGACAAAGGAAGTAAGAACACCAACACTCATGTAGGGTGATCCTAAGCAACTAACCTTAGTCATTGTAATGCCCTGCTCAGAGATCCTTAGAACAAGGATGAAATACAATCCAAGATGAAAAAAAATTAACAAGTATGAGTGCACATGACAACATCATACATGGATCACAAAGATCGCAATAGAAGACTTAACCACCATCCCAGCAACCAACGAATCCCCAAACGCCACTACCTGAACTGACATGACCAATTGAAGGATGAAAGACCACTGTGACAATAGAACCTAAAATCTCTAAACTAAAGAAGCAAGGAAATACTAGCAAACCCAAAGGGTACAAGAAACACCAAAATTTGATTCTTGAAAACTAGAGGAGATACCCCCTATTTTTCATGCGAGGACCAACAACAGATGGAGATCTCGTGCGAGGAAGTATAGTATGCCATGCAAGAATTTATCTTTCACGTGAGGAAGTGCATCAAATGATGCAAGGAAGTACTTGGCCCAGTAGCCAAAATACCCCAAAACTGGTGTGAGGTTTCACACAAGAAAGTGCCAAAAGCCATGCAAGAAAACCTAGCATACCATGCAAACTTTTGCATTCTCGCACAAGAATGTACAATTTTGTGAGAGAATCCAAAACAACACGCCAGAAGATAAAAAGGTAAAACACTAAGAAATAAAGTTCCTCCACACTAGGGAGTACTAGATCCACATTCTGAGGCAAGGACATTTGAAAAAAAGCTAAAAGCTGAAAAACGAATACTAAATCTAAACATATAACAATGCATTATACAGAAACAAGAAACTAAGTGTGCAGTTCCTCCCAACCATAATAGCATGATGAGACCTCAAAGATTCTAGCCATCCCCCACATGTAACAT
Organism: Cupressus sempervirens; assembly: GCA_028749045.1. NCBI lineage: Eukaryota > Viridiplantae > Streptophyta > Pinopsida > Cupressales > Cupressaceae > Cupressus > Cupressus sempervirens. Next base: position 511,361,493 of record CM053792.1, on the reverse strand, counting down.
CCCAAATTGCCAACTAGATAGTCAGAGCTATCTTATAAGGATGTCACTACTAAAGCGTAATAACATCATAAGAACAGGAAATCTAACATGCTAAACCAAAAGCAATAGATACTCCAACTAAGTAAATAACATCATCTATCATATGCTAAACATCATAACAAAGGAATGCATCAATAAACTAATATCATCTAAACATGATAAACAAGCATTCTAGTGAAAGCATAAATCACAAGAAAGCATACTCTGGAACCCATAATACCAAGTGAAAACATCCAACAATGGTCGCACTAGGGTAATAGACCATCTTTGTACACCAATCCCCAACAATGGTGAAGGTAGCTATGCCTCATAACCATGTGGAACCCTAAGATCCACTCCCACCATGTTGATGGAGACAATGATCCAACTACAAATGCACATAAAGAAAATGTGCATGGCTAACACTCACGCCAGATAGTAATGATAATTGAAACTAAGAACAAGAACAATGCAAGTACAATAGGTCCTGGTCAAACACTCAATGGGCTACTATGTAGGGGATGACATCATGGAGATTCACTTGGCATCAACAAGACCAAGCTAATATTGGCAGTTGAACTTCCTAACAGGAAATGCACACTTCGAGTGGTAGCTCTTCCCAACGGAAGGCGCATAAGCCCAACTTTTTAATTATTTTATATTTATTACCACCTAGTATTTTAATTTAGTTATCACTTATATAAAACTTCCTCTACCAACCAATGGGAAATAGTTACTAGGTTGCCAGATAGAAGCCGCTCCATGTGCTACCCTACCCAACCCATGCTCATCCAATGATGAGTGTCCATAGACATACATATTTCCAACCCAACCCCAATGATCATAACTTCTAGAAGTACCACAGAAGATTGGGCCTCACAAGTCACCTAACAAATGTACGTGTATGTACTCAAGTGTGGCACACCACCATCATGAAGATCATAACACAAGGACTAGATGAGAACACATGCAACATATCACTTAATCAAAATAGCTCAGGAGGACGGATGTGATACACATCCCAATGCAACATAAAAGTACAAAAATGGTCTAACTAACATCCAAGCGGATGATCTAGGCACATGACCAACATCATGCCAAGAAAACCTGAGAAAATAGGGCAGCATGCAAAATGAGGTAAAAACCCCCAAAACTAGAAACCTTCAAAATTAAAACCCATTTGGTGAAACAATGTGAAACAGCCCAAATCCCCATCCTGAAAATAGGGAAAATATTCATACCTGACCAACCAGGTAGAACCTGCAAACAGAAATGGAGGGGAACACTACTTCTCAGCCTCTAGACAAACAACTACCAAAAACAGATTCAAAATTTGAGCCGAAACAAGAAAATGGGAGAGCCCTACCTGATAGAAAAAGGGGCTAAAACTAAAAAACAACACAATAAAATAAATTGCCTGTTGAAACTGTCAAAAATCATAGCAAAGAAAGGTCTACCCAAGCTAGATCCAATGAGACTAACCTCATGATGATCCCACGCCCACAGCTCTCACAACAAATAGAAACATGATCCTCCAGAAGAGGATTCTCAAAAAAGCTCTCAAATTTGTGTTTTGCAAAAGTGAGAAGTGAGGAATTAAATTCCTCTTTCAATACTTATTTGCTTTTTGAGTGAATAATTGATTAGGGAAAATGACTAGCCAACCTAGTTAAACCCCAAGTCGACCCAAACAAAAATAGGCTATTCCTAGAAATAGGAATTCATCTATGGAAAAGCTGCTAGAAATTAAATTCAATAAAATTAAAAGCCCAAAAACCCAAAATCACATAAATTATCTTAACAACTTTCGCGACAATGTGAATCTCTAAATGCACAAACACACTCATTGGTCTAATCACATAATGCAAATGAGTCTGAATTTAACAAATCACCAGAAGGTTTAATTAAACAATTAAATAAGGATACGTCGACCATACAGGGACGACAGTGGTAAAATATGAATAGTTGAATCACTAATTCCATGTGCCACTGCCAAGGATATAAATCCTACACACTAAAATACACAATCAAATGTAATTGCATAAAATATCATAGCTGAAGCAATAAATGCATTAAATAACTAATTTAACCATTTATTCAACTATACCTAAATAATCCATTTACATCACTCACGTTTGCACATAGCGTGATGAACCAAGAATAAAGTAAATCACCATAGCATAAAATCCATCACATAATAGAATCAGAGATGTGTCCAAAATACCAGATAACAGATATCATCATAAACCTATTGTTATCTCAAAATGGCATCAACATGTAGATATGATAAACTGAACAACATAGCAGTATAACATGTATGATACTGAAATCAAAGTACAACATCTGACCCTCGGGTCATCTCAAAGTTCAAAAATAAGAGTATCAAGTATCTGTCGAATCAAAATATAACAAGGTACAGACTACAAACACAAGAGGCTTTACAATCATGAAAAACCAAAATGAGGCCGATAAATATTATAGCACAACCAACTTGGAGATTTTATCAAACAACTCTAGGGAAAAATTATGCTTAGTTGAAGCAATTATGGAACAATTTCAAGCATTATTTGAAACAACATCCTCTAAAGATGACGTTAAGCACATTTTTAGGTATGAGGAGGCATTAAAAGAGTTACACTCCAAGCTAGAAGATTTTGCAGGTATTAGGCAAGAGGTCAATGAATACCATTGCGAAGTGAGAACTAAGTATGGGTCCCTAGACTTGCTAGATATTGAAGAGATCACCACCATCATCCAAAAGTTTAAAGCAGAACATCTAGACATCATTTTTCTATAAGGGTCAGAAAACTAGATGTTGGAAATTAAAATTTTGGGACTTAGACAAATTTTGCCATTTTTGGTCATGTCACCTCTAAAGGTGCGCTAGTGGGAAGGTGCACCATTTTTGAAGGTGTATAGGTGCACCAATAGTTTTGAATCAATTATAGTGACACTGATAGTTAACTATTGTATACAAAAAATAGGTACACTTCTCTAAGTCCTTCTATCTAAGGGATCTCATTGATTGAGAATCTCGAATGGCAACTTAGAGCTCCCTAGTCATGATGTGCAAATGGTGCAAAAGGAATGTTGTGGCTCTCAAATAAGCTTAGATATGTAGACCCTTGGAAGGTGCACCATGAAATGGGATATTCAAGAACAAGAGCAAGAATTCAAATGTCCAATAACCTACATGCAATGCAATGCAACTATGAACTAAGCTAAATGAGATGCAAATGCAAACTAGTTAACAAGAAATGAGAGTGTTACAATCATTCTGATTAAACTAGATGAGCTAAAACTAAATCATAAAGGAAACTACACTAATGCAAGTATGAACTATGATGCTATGATGTGCAAGAGATGAGGTGATGCAAAAAGTCTTCAAAAGCTCTAAAGGGTACCCAAGATTTCTACAACATAACATTAGCATAAAACATGAGTGTTGTGAGATGAGGAGATAGCTATTCCTTTTAAAGAAAAATTTATGGTGGAGATCATGAGGCAAGAGGAATATAATCAAGTGTGGAGCATGGAAGTGGAATGATCCATGTGCACAAGTGTTTCCACAATAACAATCGACAGCTGACTTTTGTGCCTCATGTAAGACAAAAAGGCTTTTATTTTATTTTTAAAGTGGGAATAATGCTTTATGTGTGCACAACTTAGGATAAGTGGGGAGTGGGGTCTTTTAATTAATTAAAGGGGGACAAGTTCCTTTTAATTAAATAATGACTTAGGATGAAGTGTTCAAACTATAGGATAAAATTAATGAGTGATTAATAAATTTAGCAAAAATCATAGAAATGAGGCTAATAGTCTAGATGACCATTTTTTAGTGATTAAATTTTCCCCTCTTTGGCTAATGTGTGATCGATCTAGGAACACATTAAGTCAAAAAATGAATAAGCCAAGCAAGTAGTAGAGCAATCAGACTCTAAAGAATAAAATGCAGAGAGAGCAAATCCTGAATGCACAATCTATTAGTGGAAGTATTGAACACTAGGAGAGAGAGGAATGAATAAGCCAAGAAAGTGAGAGTGATTTGACTCTAAAGAATGAAGTGCAGAGAGATAGAATATTCTAAATTATCAGTCTCTTAGTGGATGTACTGACACTTGGGGGGGGGGGGGGGGAGAGAGAGAGAGAGAGAGAGAGAGTATCAGTACCCAAGACAAGTATCAAGCAAAGAAAGAAGATAGATCAAGAGAAAATAGAAAGATCAAGCATATGCTCCTGAGAAATAGATAGCCATAGAAAATAATTTATAGCAACAATAGAATATTCCTACCCCTTCAGGATAGAAATAAAAATGAGATAGAGGAGATATAGAAATGAGCTAAATATGATCAAATCGAGATGCAGTAAGGTCCATGATGATAGATAAGTGATTAAGACCAAAGAGTGGCCATTGAACAATGAATATATGCCCTAGTTTGATTAATTATGACCAAAGATGAAACTCAAGAATTAGGTCAAAGAGAGAAGGAAGAAGAAATAAAAGGAAATGGAGAGTTTAAGAGAGTAAAAATGATTAAGATAGGAAGGAATGATTATTTTCCCAACAAGATTCGAAGATTAAACCTCAAAAGGTAAACCAACTACATAGAAGAAAGAAGTTTAAAATGTGAATTTGACCATCTAGATGAACTCGAATTTCAATTTTGATCCCAAAAATGGATACAAGATGTCTTAATCAACTAGGGGTATAATTTTTCACAAAAATCAAATGAGCTTAGATATGTATCCCCTTGAAAGGTGCACCATGAAATGGGAGATTCAAGAACAAGAATGAAAATGTCCAAGAACCAACATGCAATGCAACTATGAACTAAGCTAAATGAGATGCAAATGCAAACTAGTTAACAAGAAATGAGAGTGTTACAAGCCTTCTAACTAAACTAGATGAGCTAAAACTAAAGCATAAAGAAAACTACACTAATGCAAGAATGAACTATGATGCTATGATGTGCAAGATATGAGGTGATGCAACCAGTCTTCAAAAGATCCAAAGAGTACCTAAGATTCTAGCAACATAACATTAGTATAAAAATGAGTGTTATGAGATGAGGAGAGAGCTCTCCCTTTTAAAGAATAATAGAAGATGGAGATCATGAGGCAAGAGGGATCTAATCAAGTGTGGAAGATGAAAGTGGAGTGATCCATGTACACAAGTGTTTTGACCAATCGTAATCAAGAGTTGACTTTTCTACCCCATGTGAGACAAAAAAGACTTTTATTTTATTTTTAAAGTGAGAATAATACTATATGTGTGCACAACTTAGGAATAGTGGGGAATGGGGTCTTTTATTTAATTAAAAGGGGACAAGTTCCTTTTAATTGAATAATGACTTAGGATATAGTGATCAAAATATAGGATAAAATTGAATAAATTATTATTTGAGGATTTGATCAAAATAAGTGATTTAATAAATTTATCAAAAATGCTAGAAAGGGGGCTCATAGTCTAGGCGACCATTTTTTAGTGATTACATTTTCCTCTATTTAACTAATGTGTGATCGATCTAGGAACACATTAAGTCAAATAATAAAGAAGCCAAGAAAATGATAGAGATATCTAACTCTAAAGAATAAAGTGTAGAGAGATACCAGATCCTAAATGCATAGTTTGATATTGGTAGTATTGAGCACTAGGAGAGAGAGAGAGAGAGAGAGAGAGAGAGAGAGAGAGAGAGAGAGAGAGAGAGAGAGAGAGAGTATTAGAACTCGAGGAGAGTACTAATATGTCAAGGAAAAAAAGTAGATAGATCAAGTGAAAATGGAAAGGTCAAGCATATGCTCCCAAGAAATATATAGCCATAGAAAAGTAATTTGCAGTAGCGATAGAATATTCCTACCCCCTCAAGATCGAAGTCAAAATGAGCTAGAGGAGATGTAGAAATGAGATAAATGTGATCAAATTGAAATAAAGTAAGGTCCATTATAACATATAAGTGTTTAAAACCAAAGAGTGACCATTGAATAGTGAATATATGCCCCCAATTTGACTAAGTTTGACCAAGAAAGGTAAAACTCAATAATTAGGTCAAAGCAAGAAGGAAAACGAAATGAAATGAAATGGAGAGTGAAAGAGAGTAGAAATGATGAGGGTGAATGATGATTGCCTCAACAAGATTCAAAGATTAAGCCTCAAAAGCTCAACCACTTGCATAGAAGAAGGAATAATTTTAATGTGAATTTGACCATCACGATGAACCCAGATTTCAATTTTGATCTTGAAAATATATCCAAGATGTCAAAATTAGGTAGAAGTACAATATGTTTCATAGAAATCCAAGAATTTGAAAAATTAGGTCAAAATGTTATATAAAGGATCCAAAAGGGTAGATAGATGTGACAATAGGATAACAAAGAGGCAAGCAAAATCCAAGAGGAGATGAAAAGATTGTTAGAAGTCTTATTGGGAAATGGAGATACTGAAAGGGAGGAGGGTGAATCAGAATAACTGAGACTTTAACCCTCAAAACAACTTGACTGTATTCATCACATTATCCATCTCAAGTCTAGATTATGATAACATATCTTAAAACTTCAAATGTTGAAATAGATCTAACTAAGTATCAAAAACATCAACATAAAAATGTAAACACATAACACAAAGATTTTGGTTACTGATGGGGACACAACCCCAAGCACAGAATGGACACAACAGAAAAGGGAAATTATATTAACTGAGAAAATAAGCTAGTACAAATAGTACAGAGAAAATAAACTTCAAAACATGCCCTAAGGGCTTACAATAGCATAAATCTGGAGATAATTTCTCCTTTCAGTACCTCATCTCAAACTTCACTTCGAACTGCCTTTTACAATGCCACAAATCTCCTTAAATAGACATCGAAGGCTTAAGGACTAGGAGTACATTCTAGAAAGTGCTAGTAGGCATCCACCAGCCAAATAGAAGGTTCCAAAAGCTGCGTTAGAAGTCGACGCAAATCTAGAAGAATCTAGAAACGGTAACTGAACTTCCAGGAGGCATAACTTTTGAACTGTAGCTCCGATTGATGAACCGTTTACATTTTTGGAAAGCTCTCGAAGTGCTCTATAGCCCTATGGACAAGCTTTGCTTGTCCCATATTTTTAAACCCTTTTTGAGGTCATTTAATGCCCCTAACCTAACTTTGAAGCATTCTTAGGAGGTCTCCAAAACTCGAAAAATTGCAATAACTTTCAAACCATGGGGCCTTTTGACCTGATTCTTTTTCTGGAATGCTCTAAATTACAATTACATTCATCTAGCCAATTTACACCTCCTAGTTCACCAAAATGATGGCTCAATTACATACTCCTATTTTTTTGGGATTTACACGAACATTGATAGTGGAACTGTGAGAGTTGGAACCTTTATTTGACCCAAATGGGTATCCAAAAATGAAAACACATGAAACAGAAACTAAGTCTAAGTACATTTTTTTTTTGGGTGACATAGGATTGCCCTTATACCTCTGGATGCTCCTGCATCAGACACCCAGGGTAGATTGAAAAGTGACCCTGTCACTTTATGAATGGTAGAGGAAATCCCAAATGGGAAACCTCAACTGTTGAAATCCAAGTTGAGTCCTCGATCGACCGTCCTTTCCACTTCGCCAAATACTCTTCATACTTCCTATTTCTAGTACTCCTACCCACACGATGATCTAGAATGTCTTCTATCTCCTCCTTCTTAGAAGCAGGAATTGGACATGGCTCTAACACTGGCTCGTCATCTGCACCATCATCATGATACTCTGTTAAGTCTGCAATATTGAAAATAGGAGAAATGTGAATACCATCTGGCAGCTCCACCTCATATGCATTTCCTGAGTCATGTTTCTTCAAGATTTTGTAGGGGCCAAATTTCTTCATTTTCAGCTTGTTGTAAGTACCGGCTGGAAATGTTTCTTTTCATAAGTGCACCATGACTAAATCTCCTACTTGGAATTCCTTATGTCTTCTCCTTTGATCAGCCCTAGCTTTATACTCTTGATTCATCTTGGTAATGTGTGCTTGAACCTCCTCATGTAGACACTTGATATGTTAAGCAAATTCCTCAGCTTCAACACTTGTCCTCTCAACTCTGGTGCAATCCTTGGGCTACTCCCATATACAATTTGGAATGGTGATTTTCTAGTACTCCTATTTACAGAGTTATTATAAGCAAACTCTTCCTGTGGTAGAATCAAATCTCATCCCTTGGGCTTATCCCCAACTAAACATCTCAGCAAATTGCTCAAACTTCTGTTTACCACTTCTGTTTGGCCGTCAGTCTGCGGGTGATGCGTGGAACGGAATTTAGGTCTGTTCTCAACTTCTTCCACAATGTCCTCCAGAAATACCCAAGAAATTTAGTATCTCTGTCAGAAACTATGCTCCTTGGGAGACCATGTAGTCTCACCACCTCTCTGAAGAACAAGTCTGCAATATGGACAGCATCATGAGTTTTGTGGCATGGAATGAAATGTGCCATTTTGGAGAACCTATCAACCACCACAAATATTGAGCCATTATCCCTTTGTGTCCTCGATAATCCAAGAACAAAATCCATACTTATGTCCTCCCATGGCTTTGATGGAACATGCAATGACTGATATAGTCCAGTATCATGGCTAAATCCCTTAGCAACTTGACAAACTTGACAACTCTGTACAAACCTTTTCACATCCTATGACATTTGAGGCCAAAAATAATGTTCTCTCAGAATGGAAATGGTCTTATCTCAACCAAAATGTCCTGCCATCCCTCCACTGTGTTTCTCCTTAATCAGATTTTCCCTCATGGAACTCCTTGGAATGCACAATTGACTACCCTTAAACAACATGCCATCCTGAATCAAATAGTCTAACCACTTGGTTCTATCTACAACAACAGGCTCTTTACAAGCTTTCCATGCTTCAGCAAAATCAAGATCCTAAGGGTACAAATTCTTGAGTTCATCAAACCCAACTAGTTCAACCTGCATTACTGTAAGCAACAACTGTCTCCTACTTAGTGCATCGGCAACCCTGTTAGATTTTCCACTTCTATGCTTCAACAAAAATGTATAGCTCTGCAAGAACTCTACCCACTTCATATGCCTCTGATTCAATTTACCTTGGCTATTTAGGTACTGTAATGCCTGATGATCAGTATACAAAACAAATTCCTTTGGCAATTAATAATGCCTCCATTTCTTTAAGGCCTGAACTATTGCATAGAACTCTTGATCATAAACATAATACTTCTTCTTTGCATCATTTAATTTTTCACTAAAATATGCAATAGGCTTACCTTCTTGGCTTAATATAGCCCCAATAGTGCTGCCACTAGCATCACAATCCACCTGGAACACTTTTCTAAAATCTGGAAGTGCCAACACAGGCTGTTCTGTCACCTTCTTCTTCAGTAATTCAAAACTTCTCACAGCTGTTGCAGTCCATTTGAACTCTTTTCTATCCCCTCTTATTGTATCAGTTAGGGGTGCACATATGCCACTAAAATTCTTAATAAACTTCCTGTAAAAACTAAACAGACCATGAAATGATCTTACCTCAGTAGCAGATCTTGGAGTAGGCCATTCCAAGATGGCTTTTACCTTCTTTGGATCCATTTTGAGACCTTCAGGTGATATAACAAACCCCAAATAGACTAACTCCCTTTTTGCAAAGATACACTTTTTCAGATTAATTAATAGTTTCTCTTCCCTTAGCCTTTCAAGGACACTACGAATATGCAATAAATGTTCTTCCAAAGTCTTGCTGAAAATTAAAATATCATCCAAATAAACAATAACAAATTTTCCCAAGAACTTCTTAAGTACCTCATTCATGATCCACATGAAGGTGCTTGGGGCATTCGTCAATCCAAAGGACATGACTAACCACTCATAAAGACCCTCCTTGGTCTTGAAGGTTGTTTTCCACTCATCTCCTTCTTGAATCCGTATCTGGTGATAACCACTCTTCAGATCTATCTTTGTGAAGTACTGAGCTCCACTCAAGTAGTCTATAAGATCATCCATCCTTGGCAAAGGAAACCGGTACTTGATGGTTATCCTATTTATAGCTTGAGAATCTGTACACATCCTCCACTCTCCATCCTTCTTTGGTGCGAGTACTGCAGGTACTACACATGGACTTAGGCTCTCCCGAATCAAGCCCTTCCTCAACAGCTCCTGAACCTATCTGTTTAGCTCCTCTATTTCAGTAGGAGTCATCCTATGAGCAGCCTTGTTAGGCAAACTAGCTCCTGGGATTAAATCTATCTGATGACTGACTTGCCTTACTGGTGGCAATCCATCTGGAACATTATCAGAGATAATATCTCCAAACTCACCTAGTAAATCTGAAACTTCGAGTAGTATTTCACTACTACCTTCTTTATCTTTCCTAGGAATCAAAGCATAGCACATACGTTGATGTTTCATGCCATCTAAAAACTTCCTTCCATCAACAAGAAAAATCCTAGCACTACTACATACCTTTTTTCTTTCCTTTTTCATGGGCTTCAATTTGTGGAAAACTCCATCCTTTGTTAGAGAGTATGTGTTTGCATGACCATCATGTATTGCATGCCTATCAAACTACCATGGTCTACCCAACAATAGATGGCAAACATCCATCGGAATAACATCACAGAGAACTTCATCATGGTAACTCCCAATTTTGAATTTTACTAAACATTGTTCACTTACAAGGACCTTATGATCATCTTTTACCCAGGCAATCCGATAGGGTTGGGGATGCTTCTCCCTCTTGAGCTTCAGCTTAGAGACCATCTCTTTTGATACCAAGTTATCAGTGCTACCACCATCAATGATCACATCACAACATTTATCCTCACACTTGCATCTAGTATGGAACAAACTCCTTCGTTGTCTTGGTTCAATCTCGCCACTTAGTAGGACTCTTTCATTTACCAAGGTCTCTCCTCTTTCTGCGTCCTCTGAATGTGATGATTGTGCATCCTCATCCACATGAGCAACCTAGCTTGGCCCTCAACTCTCCTATCTGTCCTTCCTTGTCGTTGAGGGCATTCAAAGGCACGATGACCTTCTTCATTGCAATGGAAATAGGTACCACAGAAGCCTCCTCTTCCTTGTCCACGTCCTCTACCTCTTCCTCTCTGATTTCCAAAGTCTTGATCATGGGAGCGATTGAAACCCTCATTCCTTTGGTTCCTGCTAGTACCCTCATCTTCATTTTTCTTTTGGGTTTCATTATGGCCTCCAGATGACCTACCGCTTCCCCTTCCTCCTTGACCGTGCCCTCTTTGTCTTCCTTCAAACCTTTTATTCAGCTTCTCTTCAACTCATAGGGAAAAATAGTATGCCTCTTCAATGCTGGTCATTCTTACCATACTTAATTCCTCCTGGATGCTAGGTCGCAACCCACTGATATAACGAGCAACCTTCTCCTTATTTGCTTCTACATGCTCTGCTCTAATCAAGAGTTGGTAAAACTCCTCTGTATATTCTTGGACTGATCTTCCTGCTTGCTTTAACCCATGCATCTTCTTAAACAAATCAAGCTCGTAGTCCACAGGAATGAACTGCTTCTTCAATTTGTCCACCATGCGATCCCACCTTGTGATCTTCTCCTTTCCTTTTCTGTTTCTTTCCAATTGGTCCTCTTGCCACCAGATTTTGGCATGGCCTTTGCAAACTTAACCCTATTTGGGTCCCTGATATCCTCATACTCAAAGTATTCTTCCAGTTCATTGATCCAATCGATCAACTCATCTGGTTTCAGATTTCCTGAAAATACTACTTCAATCGTAGGTCTTTTCCCAAACTTAGTAATGGCCTTGAAAAGCCTTTCCTCTGAATGATTCAAAACTTCCCAGTCAAATTCCCCTTCTGGTCCAATTTCGTCTTCTTCATTGTCATCCTCACTTTCATCACCTGCGGCCAAAGTTGTTCCTCTACGAAGCTCCTCCTATAATGCTTGTACCTACCTTTGGAGGGCTCTAACCTCCTCAGGATTAATAGCTCTGGCCCTTCCACCATGCTCTCTTTGTGGAGGCATCTTCTTAACTCAAACCCACAACCACACAGTCTTGGTGCAAACTGCCTCACAGTCGGTGCTCTATGTACACACTCAGGAAAACTAGCTCTAATACCACTTGATGGGGACACACTCCAAGCACAGAATGGACACAATAGAAAAGGGAAATTATATTAATTGAGAAAATAAGCTAGTACAAATAGTACAGAGAAAATAAACTTCAAAACATGCCCTAAGGGCTTACAATAGCATAAATCTGGAGATATTTTCTCCTTTCAGTACCTCCTCTCAAACTTCACTCCGAACTGCCTTTTATAATGCCAGAAATCTCCTTAAATAGACCCCGGAGTGTTAAGGACTAGGAGTAAATTCTAGAAAGTGCTAGTAGGCATCCACCAACCGAATAGAAGGTTCCAAAAGCTATGTTAGAAGTCGACGCAAATCTAGAAGAATCCAAAAATGATAATCGAACTTCTGGGAGGCATAACTTTTGAACCATAGCTTTGATTAACGAATCGTTTACATTTTTGGAAATCTCTCGAAGCACTCTATAGCTCTATGGACAAGCTAAGCTTGTCCCCCATTTTTTGACCCTTTTTGAGGTCATTTAATGCCCCTAACCTAACTTTGAAGCATTGTTAGGAGGTCTCCAAAACCCGAAAAACTGGAATAACTTTCAAACCGTGGGGCCTTTTGACCTGATTCTTTTTCTAGAATGCTCTAAATTACAATTACATTCATCTGGCCAATTTACATGTCTTAGTTCACTAAAATGATGGCTCAATTACATACTCCTAATTTTTTCAAGATTTACATGAACACTGATAGTGGAACTGTGAGAGTTGGAACCTTTATTTGACCCAAATGGGTATCCAGAAATGAAAACACATGAAACAGAAACTAAGTCTAAGTACATTTTTTTTTTTGGGTGACATAGGATTGCCCTTATACCTCTGGATGCTCTTGCATCAGTTACCCATAAACCTTACAAGGTGAAGGAAAAATAGGGTTAGGGATGGCACCCACAAATCTTCACTACTATTGTAACAAAGTTATCTTGTTAGGACTACAAATTTGATCACTTCTATTTATCTATCATGTGAGGGATTTGTCCTGTTAAAGGCTTTACAAGACTATTAAGTCTACCTTGTTTAAAGGATTTAACACTTATAATGAAGTAAGGACTTAGTTAAGATATTTACAAAGGCCTTTTAGAACTACTCTATTAAGAGATTTACCCTAATTCAATCTATCAAAACTAATTTAGTACCTAATCTTCGGTTTGCACTTACAATGCTGATTATAGATCTCCTCTTTCCAATCTCTAATTTGGTCTCCTATCTTGTATGTCTTTTCTTTGTCCTTCACTGCTTCACTAGGTTGTTAGAACTCTATTGCCTCACAAATTTCACTTGTAGAATCCAAAACCTAACTCCTTCACATAATACTTTTCTTGCTTTTGCATACACACTCTCTCTATATATAAAAATAGGGTTTGGATTTGCCTTTATAAAGACCAACGATCTAGATGTCTCCATTTTGCCTCTTCATCTGATTGGTTGTCCCACCTTCATAGGGATCAATGATCCATGTCAAAATTCATAAAAAAAACTC